>OY804578.1:37284721-38644832 GCA_963680875.1 Bathymodiolus brooksi | reverse complement strand
TATTCAAGACTTGCTTCATGAAGGACATCCGGGAGTAGTCCGTATGAAGGCCGTAGCTCGTAGTTACGTGTGGTGGCCCGGAATCGATAGTCAAATCGAGCAGACTGTTAAGTGTTGTGATGGGTGTCAGCTAACACAGAAAATGCCGCAGGTAGCACCACTGCATCCATGGGAGTGGCCATCTGCTCCCTGGGAGAGAGTCCATGTGGATTTCGCTGGTCCATTCATGGATAGTATGTTTTTAGTTCTCGTATGTGCCCATTCGAAGTGGCCAGAAGTCGTCCAGATGAAAACAGCTACATCTACAAAGACTATTGAAGCATTACGTATGATATTTTGTAGAACTGGTATTCCTAAGCAAATTGTCGCTGACAATGGTCCACAATTTACGTCAGGGGAATTTGAGACCTTTACAAAGCAAAATGGAATTAAACACTACAAGTCAGCACCTTTTCATCCTGCTACTAATGGATTAGTCGAACGCTTCGTTCAAACTTTTAAGAATAGTATTCGGGCGATGAAACAGGACAATAAGATTTTGAGCCACAAAATTGCAAACTTCTTGTTGAACTACAGGAACACACCGCATTCAGTGACAAAAGAGACTCCTGCGAGGTTATTTATGGGAAGAGACTTACGTTCATGCTTGAGTCTAGTACGCCCGTCTGTAAAAGACACTGTGATGAACTCTCAGATGGATACTGTATTTCAAAAGTCTAGACCAGAGAGATCACGTTACTTTAGGGTTGGCGACCGTGTTATTGCTCGTGACTACAAGGGAAAAGACCACAAATGGATTGGAGGACAAATTGAAAGTTCTGATGGACCTTTAATGTATAAAGTGAAAACTGACTTAGGTTCTACCTGGAGAAGACATGTTGATCAGATTAAACCGAGTAAAATTGCAGAGGACATTGCGCAAAACACACCTCTAATTGAAGAACCAAGTGTTAAAACAACTGAAAACACAAAGACTGATGTTCAAACAGACAATATTAATGATAAACCGATTGACGGACCGAGTACAATCACAGCTGTTCAAGAGAGACGATATCCCGAGAGGATCCGTAAACAGACGAAAAGACTCATTACCGAAATATAGACAATGTTAGGAAGTGATTATACAGTGTTAAGGCATAATAATCCTCGTATAATCACATTCTGGGGGCAAACCTCAGAAGCATTTATTTTTGTGTAGTGTAGTTTATCATAATCTTGCATGTTTGTGTAATCAAAACAAAATATCACTTCATTCATACATTTTACAATTTCATTCATTCAGTTCTAATGATTTATTGTTTTTTTTTTTGTGTACCGATACAAACATTTAGCAGGGAGGAATTGTTATGTATTTATCTGTCTTTTATGTGCAGTGAACTTACAGTGAACTTTGAGACTGAGAAACTCCAGCATCTGTGTCATAAATCTGTCTACATCTTTTAATTAATATTAACTCTGTCAATGTGTATGGTTTGTTTGTAATAGTTGATGCTTAGTCAGTATTAAATGCGTATTTGAAGTGAATGGTTGTTTCTATGCTAATTAAGCTCCAAACATAAAAGTTGGGGTTTGGTTTTATGGTGCTTAACGCCACTTTTAACAATATTCCAGTTAATTTATCGTTGGTAAAAATTTCATCAAAATCGAACAAGTCCATATCCTTTCTAGTTAACACGTTATTTAATTAAAGAATTACTGGCACATTTAATAATAAAGAAGAAGTGTTGAAGTGTGAACAGGATATCAATAATGAATCGATTCACCTTGTTTATAAACAGACAACCACATGTTGCAACTTGTTTCCCGGCTGGGGGCGACCGTAATCACTTAGTTTTATCAATATTCAGCCTTCATTTTCAAATTGATTAAATTAGTTTTATTCACAGAATCAACGCAATTTTCAAGACATATATTTAATTTGTTAAGTTTGCAAATTTAAAATGATTTAAAGTGTATTTTGGACTAGTTTGACAGATCGAAACACGTGTGCCTTGAACCAAAACAAAAACAGAGAAGATACAACACTTATGGTTGGATTAAAAAGGAGAGTGTTTTCATTAGGAACCAATGAAAACAGCGGTTTCAAATGTACTAGAAGAAGATTACCAGGGACCTTCTTCCGCTGAAGCTGTTCAACAATTTGTAAATGATTTTACGATAGATGGTGACTCCAGATAAAAACAAATGAATTTAAACGTATAGGCCTAACTGATATCCGATCTTAAGTAGCACTACGCTTTTTACGAGTGTAGGGCCACAATGGCGGAAATAAGCAGAGAATTCAGTTCAAAGAAAAGAAGTGGTGGCATGCAAAATTTGCTTGGGGAATTCAAAGGATTGTACGAAACGAGACTTCGTAGGTTAGATGAAGCCGAGCATTCTGGAGAGGACACAACAAAGGTATAACGCAACAGAATCTTTATCTGTAATATTGGAAATATCACATTTGATTTTGAACACTGTTAGTGTTAATGAGTAATGTTATTGTCAAGTGTCTGCCATTGCATTGGCATTGAAAAGGGAGAATATATATAAGCCCTATATGGTTGTTATACATATGTATAAGTTATCTTACTTATGGTGTGTATCCGTTCCATGCCAAGCAAGGGAAACAACAAAGAATTTGATTCAAATTTTGAGAATAAAGCCAGGGGCAGGGTTGTCTTACTGTGATCATATCATTTTATGCAGGGTGTAGCCCTTTACTGGTAACCGACACGAATATCTAAGTTTCTATGTCGCAGAAATGAGAAAAAAATTAATTCAAAAGTTTGGTTAAAAGTAGCTATGGTCAACATTTCCCATAGCACTGTACATGATTGCGTTCACCTTTCGATGGCACCATTTTTATTTGTTATTAAGCGAAGCTAGCAAAATTTCAGCATTTCTTTCCCACAAACGCATGTTCCCGTACATTTCACAAAACAAACGAGCTTCACAACTATCTTAAAAAAGATGAAATCAACATATAGAATATCAAACCCTGTATATAGGTCAAATTTCAGGAACATGAGAACTTATACATGAATACATGGAGAAAAAGTATGATTGAAATTAAAATACCGACTTACAAAGACTGACGCGGTGACAAAACCTTTGCGTCTTGGCGGAAATAGGGTGATTTCATTGAAACCAAGACGAAAAAGTTATCCACTTCTCCTGGTTTGGTGAGTCCTGCAATGTATGATCATTGATGACTCCTGAGGTGGTGGAGTATAACGGGTATCAGACATGGGGTAATCATAATCGGTTCTAATCGATTAAATTGTTCATGTAATCGAATGTAATCTGTAATAAGACATTTTTTAGATTACATGTAATCGTAATGTAATCGATTACATTCATTTTGACCCTGTAATCATGGTTACTTTCCAATTACATTTAGATTACTTTTCATGATTTTGACTTATTTTGTCTTAACTGAAACATATATCTCCTTACATATTTAATGTATGATTTATGTAAATGAATTTTCTTCATGAAATTTATTGAACAAATAATGTAGATATTATTATATGCTTAATTGCAATCAAAACTATCACAGCTACAAAAAATATTAAGTATAAATTATGACTTCAAAGACTTGATATCCAAACAAATAATATATCAATTTCAATTTCTTTAGGGTTTCAAAAATTCAGTGAAAACAGTGTCGGCTTGTGTAAAACACAACAAGCTCTAAAATTTTAAATTATCTGACACAACTTTCAAGATTTCATATATGAAATTGCTTCTATGAAAGACTGTCACCATGTCCAATTAACTGATAAATAGCAAGTTGTAATATTTGTAAGATTTTTGATTTTTTGTTTAAAGAATATTCTAATGGGGCTTGTATCTGATATTAAGATATATGTGATATTTCTGCTTTTTATTTTGGTGCTGAATTTCCTTTTAATATTGAATTATATGATAATTTTGTTCATTACTTGTGGGTTACTATGCAACTTGTAATGGATATTTTATTAAACCTATTTACATAAATTAAGGATTTAGTTTTCATATTTAGACTGAGAAATTATGTACATTTTTAAGCAAGTTTTTAGAATCGGAATGATTTTTCTTTTTTTAACTTCTGAATTATATATCAAGGACAAACATTCAAATGGTGTGAAATTTAGTAATGGTGATTGTTACATAATTTGGTGTCATGAATAATACCTTAATTAAAATTTTTATCAAGTAATTAACTGCTAGTTTATTATCCCCAATAGACTTTCACAGGATGTTTGAAATTATTTGATATATATCAGGGGTTTCAAAGTTTTTTATAATAGGAGGTACCTAAAAAATTAGGCTGAGGGCCGTAAGGGGTCCAGGGGGCGGAAGCTCCTGAAATCTAGCATTTTGTGGACCAAAAAATGTACTTCAGAGACTGCAAAACATTAAGTGTTTTTGAAAGAAAAATCCCATTAACTTTAAGAGTTCAGATTTCACCAAGAGTGAAGACCATGCATAATGCCTGGATCCCCCCCCCCCCCCCCAAAAGGACCATAAAGAGCTATGGTTCCACAGCTAGGCTTGACCAAGCCATTGCTATCAAAGCTTAAACTTCTCAAAATTCTTTTGTTGGCTTTGTCCTTTTCTTTTTCACAATACCTTGGCTTGTGTGGTTTTTTTTACTTTATTACCAGTAATTAAACTCATCAAAGACCATTGGCAGGATCAAGACATTTAAATGTCATAATTAATGAAACCAAGGACGTACATGTATATAGAATACTCCTTGATGAAACATATATATTTAATTTGCAATCATCAATCTTTAATAAAAATTTATTATTTTTTAATAGATCAATACAAATATAATTAAACAAAAACAATATATATTGTTACTTTCACGACTTATGTGCAAAAAAAATGTTCGAACAAAAACGATTCGCAGGAAGACATTAAATTATTTTGGAAAAAAGGGGGGCCGGCGTTTTGACATTACAATGTAATTCGTATTTGAGCCATGTCCGGTCCTTTTTCAAGATTTCTAGTAATTTTCTATCCCTTATCTCCTCGTACCCCCTTTTAAAAATGTTTTTTCAGCACACTTTCATTTCTGTGAACAACCGCGGTAGGGCCCCGTCAAAATGTGAGCCATAGGTTTTTATTTTTTATACCGGAAGTTAAACAATATGGACGGAGTTAAGCAACAAGACAGTACGCCCCAGAATGATTCGACCCTAGGTTTTAAATGGATAAAAAAAAATTGCACAAAATATTGTGTAGTCATATATTCATAATACATAATGATCATACTTATATTACTGGAGATTACACTAAATTGTGTAATCGGTCATTTTTTTATTTTGAAATGATGTCAGCTTTGTTCCGGTCCGAGTTTTACACAAGGATGAAAAGATATTGGGGCGAAAACATAACTATTTACCGTATGCTCAAACTGCTAGTAAAGTTATTTTTAAAACAGGGAATATCCCATCAACTTGGTCGTGACGCAGTTGTTCGATTTGAATGCGAGAATTCAGCAATTGACGTGATCATTAATTTTTTATGAAAAATATTCCACAAGCCTATCGACCATCCTACTTGTGGTTTTGACCACCGCTAATTTTGGGGGGTTCAGTAATTTCTGCCGGTACTATACACGATCTCAGGCGGATAAAAGTACCGGGTACCGGCCCACTTTGAAAACACTGTATATATTATTAAAATGTGCAAATGTATGTTATAATGATGGAATCAATATTGGTCATATATAGTAATAAGAGAAGACATATTTTATGAAAAATACTAGGAAAATGAGAATTGCTGTTTATAAAAATTTACAGTGTACTGTTTGTTATTGCATGTAATGATCACATTACAACTGAATTGTAATTCATAGTTCTGATTAAGAAATACATTAAAAAAAAAGAAAGAGATATTGGGCAGATGCACACGAGACAAAATAACATAAAACACTAATTTATTGGTTGTCATGACATTAAATGTAATCAGTAATGTAATCGATTACATTTACAAAGTGATTGTAATTTAATCTATTACATTTGAAAATTGATGTAATCATGAAAATAGCAAAGTAATTGTAGTGTAATCGATTACATTTGAAGGTAATTGACCCCAAGTCTTGATGGGTATGCTCCTCTACATAAGGTTATTGGAACTGTAGTAGGTTCATAACCACCATTGCTAACTGTGTTAGTGGAGATCACCTTTGGCTCAGTTGGTAGAGTGGTGGCTTGTAATGCATGAGGTCTCTGGATCGAATCCCATCTGGGGCATTGCATTTTTCGGAGATAAAATATGCTATTGTTACAAGAACAATAAAAACTAAAGGACCTAAACGGGATAAAAAAATTTGGTAAGCTTTGCCACGATATGGAATCGGCCTCACAATTTCAAATTTTCATTGGTGAAAGGCACTAAGTTCATTTATTTAGATATAAATCAAGCTACTTAATTAAGGATCACAATAACGAAGACCCTTCTATGTTTGGTGTGTAGTCAAACATGTAAACCTTAGTGATGATAGGTAATCACTGATTACATAGTCTGGTGTGTAGTCAAACATGTAAACCTTAGTGATGATAGGTAATCACTGATTACATAGTCTGGTGTGTAGTCAAACATGTAAACCTTAGTGATGATAGGTAATCACTGATTACATAGTCTGGTGTGTAGTCAAACATGTAAACCTTAGTGATGATAGGTAATCACTGATTACATAGTCTGGTGTGTAGTCAAACATGTAAACCTTAGTGATGATAGGTAATCACTGATTACATAGTCTGGTGTGTAGTCAAACATGTAAACCTTAGTGATGATAGGTAATCACTGATTACATAGTCTGGTGTGTAGTCAAACATGTAAACCTTAGTGATGATAGGTAATCACTGATTACATAGTCTGGTGTGTAGTCAAACATGTAAACCTTAGTGATGATAGGTAATCACTGATTACATAGTCTGGTGTGTAGTCAAACATGTAAACCTTAGTGATGATAGGTAATCACTGATTACATAGTCTGGTGTGTAGTCAAACATGTAAACCTTAGTGATGATAGGTAATCACTGATTACATAGTCTGGTGTGTAGTCAAACATGTAAACCTTAGTGATGATAGGTAATCACTGATTACATAGTCTGGTGTGTAGTCAAACATGTAAACCTTAGTGATGATAGGTAATCACTGATTACATAGTCTGGTGTGTAGTCAAACATGTAAACCTTAGTGATGATAGGTAATCACTGATTACATAGTCTGGTGTGTAGTCAAACATGTAAACCTTAGTGATGATAGGTAATCACTGATTACATAGTCTGGTGTGTAGTCAAACATGTAAACCTTAGTGATGATAGGTAATCACTGATTACATAGTCTGGTGTGTAGTCAAACATGTAAACCTTAGTGATGATAGGTAATCACTGATTACATAGTCTGGTGTGTAGTCAAACATGTAAACCTTAGTGATGATAGGTAATCACTGATTACATAGTCTGGTGTGTATTCAAACATGTAAACCTTAGTGATGATAGGTAATCACTGATTACATAGTCTGGTGTGTAGTCAAACATGTAAACCTTAGTGATGATAGGTAATCACTGATTACATAGTCTGGTGTGTAGTCAAACATGTAAACCTTAGTGATGATAGGTAATCACTGATTACATAGTCTGGTGTGTAGTCAAACATGTAAACCTTAGTGATGATAGGTAATCACTGATTACATAGTCTGGTGTGTAGTCAAACATGTAAACCTTAGTGATGATAGGTAATCACTGATTACATAGTCTGGTGTGTATTCAAACATGTAAACCTTAGTGATGATAGGTAATCACTGATTACATAGTCTGGTGTGTAGTCAAACATGTAAACCTTAGTGATGATAGGTAATCACTGATTACATAGTCTGGTGTGTAGTCAAACATGTAAACCTTAGTGATGATAGGTAATCACTGATTACATAGTCTGGTGTGTAGTCAAACATGTAAACCTTAGTGATGATAGGTAATCACTGATTACATAGTCTGGTGTGTAGTCAAACATGTAAACCTTAGTGATGATAGGTAATCACTGATTACATAGTCTGGTGTGTAGTCAAACATGTAAACCTTAGTGATGATAGGTAATCACTGATTACATAGTCTGGTGTGTAGTCAAACATGTAAACCTTAGTGATGATAGGTAATCACTGATTACATAGTCTGGTGTGTAGTCAAACATGTAAACCTTAGTGATGATAGGTAATCACTGATTACATAGTCTGGTGTGTAGTCAAACATGTAAACCTTAGTGATGATAGGTAATCACTGATTACATAGTCTGGTGTGTAGTCAAACATGTAAACCTTAGTGATGATAGGTAATCACTGATTACATAGTCTGGTGTGTAGTCAAACATGTAAACCTTAGTGATGATAGGTAATCACTGATTACATAGTCTGGTGTGTAGTCAAACATGTAAACCTTAGTGATGATAGGTAATCACTGATTACATAGTCTGGTGTGTAGTCAAACATGTAAACCTTAGTGATGATAGGTAATCACTGATTACATAGTTTGGTGTGTAGTCAAACATGTAAACCTTAGTGATGATAGGTAATCACTGATTACATAGTCTGGTGTGTAGTCAAACATGTAAACCTTAGTGATGATAGGTAATCACTGATTACATAGTCTGGTGTGTAGTCAAACATGTAAACCTTAGTGATGATAGGTAATCACTGATTACATAGTCTGGTGTGTAGTCAAACATGTAAACCTTAGTGATGATAGGTAATCACTGATTACATAGTCTGGTGTGTAGTCAAACATGTAAACCTTAGTGATGATAGGTAATCACTGATTACATAGTCTGGTGTGTAGTCAAACATGTAAACCTTAGTGATGATAGGTAATCACTGATTACATAGTCTGGTGTGTAGTCAAACATGTAAACCTTAGTGATGATAGGTAATCACTGATTACATAGTCTGGTGTGTAGTCAAACATGTAAACCTTAGTGATGATAGGTAATCACTGATTACATAGTCTGGTGTGTAGTCAAACATGTAAACCTTAGTGATGATAGGTAATCACTGATTACATAGTCTGGTGTGTAGTCAAACATGTAAACCTTAGTGATGATAGGTAATCACTGATTACATAGTCTGGTGTGTAGTCAAACATGTAAACCTTAGTGATGATAGGTAATCACTGATTACATAGTCTGGTGTGTAGTCAAACATGTAAACCTTAGTGATGATAGGTAATCACTGATTACATAGTCTGGTGTGTAGTCAAACATGTAAACCTTAGTGATGATAGGTAATCACTGATTACATAGTCTGGTGTGTAGTCAAACATGTAAACCTTAGTGATGATAGGTAATCACTGATTACATAGTCTGGTGTGTAGTCAAACATGTAAACCTTAGTGATGATAGGTAATCACTGATTACATAGTCTGGTGTGTAGTCAAACATGTAAACCTTAGTGATGATAGGTAATCACTGATTACATAGTCTGGTGTGTAGTCAAACATGTAAACCTTAGTGATGATAGGTAATCACTGATTACATAGTCTGGTGTGTAGTCAAACATGTAAACCTTAGTGATGATAGGTAATCACTGATTACATAGTCTGGTGTGTAGTCAAACATGTAAACCTTAGTGATGATAGGTAATCACTGATTACATAGTCTGGTGTGTAGTCAAACATGTAAACCTTAGTGATGATAGGTAATCACTGATTACATAGTCTGGTGTGTAGTCAAACATGTAAACCTTAGTGATGATAGGTAATCACTGATTACATAGTCTGGTGTGTAGTCAAACATGTAAACCTTAGTGATGATAGGTAATCACTGATTACATAGTCTGGTGTGTAGTCAAACATGTAAACCTTAGTGATGATAGGTAATCACTGATTACATAGTCTGGTGTGTAGTCAAACATGTAAACCTTAGTGATGATAGGTAATCACTGATTACATAGTCTGGTGTGTAGTCAAACATGTAAACCTTAGTGATGATAGGTAATCACTGATTACATAGTCTGGTGTGTAGTCAAACATGTAAACCTTAGTGATGATAGGTAATCACTGATTACATAGTCTGGTGTGTAGTCAAACATGTAAACCTTAGTGATGATAGGTAATCACTGATTACATAGTCTGGTGTGTAGTCAAACATGTAAACCTTAGTGATGATAGGTAATCACTGATTACATAGTCTGGTGTGTAGTCAAACATGTAAACCTTAGTGATGATAGGTAATCACTGATTACATAGTCTGGTGTGTAGTCAAACATGTAAACCTTAGTGATGATAGGTAATCACTGATTACATAGTCTGGTGTGTAGTCAAACATGTAAACCTTAGTGATGATAGGTAATCACTGATTACATAGTCTGGTGTGTAGTCAAACATGTAAACCTTAGTGATGATAGGTAATCACTGATTACATAGTCTGGTGTGTAGTCAAACATGTAAACCTTAGTGATGATAGGTAATCACTGATTACATAGTCTGGTGTGTAGTCAAACATGTAAACCTTAGTGATGATAGGTAATCACTGATTACATAGTCTGGTGTGTAGTCAAACATGTAAACCTTAGTGATGATAGGTAATCACTGATTACATAGTCTGGTGTGTAGTCAAACATGTAAACCTTAGTGATGATAGGTAATCACTGATTACATAGTCTGGTGTGTAGTCAAACATGTAAACCTTAGTGATGATAGGTAATCACTGATTACATAGTCTGGTGTGTAGTCAAACATGTAAACCTTAGTGATGATAGGTAATCACTGATTACATAGTAGGTAATGTAGATGGATGCAGGTCCATCTACAATCTCAGTGCTAGAAATTGGCAGACACCCGTCCCATCATCTCAGATGCCTAAAATTTGTTACAGAAGACTAGAGTTTGACTTTGATCAGGACAACCAAATTCTGCATTATAACTTCTAAGAAAACTTGTAGCTGTATTGAATAAGAGCAACCTACAGTAACAATTTTATATAAGTTTTTCTTCTTCTTTTCTTCCTTGTTTTTCCTCTTCTTTTCTTTATTACTGATTTCAAGCACTGCAGTGCAATCTTCATGATGAAAATGTCCTGCATTTCTATTAAAAATTGAGGCATGAAACATAATTACCTGTGATGTTCTTATCTGATAAGTCTGGTTTATATGTTGAAAGGTGCTTGTGCTCCCGCATTATAATTTCATTTTATTACAATGTTAATGATTAGTTTAGTAATATATTCCAGTTTTGGTATTCAATTGATTATGTTTTTTGATGGTGACTTTCTCCACAAAAAAAAAGAGGTTTTTAAATCATCAAATGTAGTTGATGCAGGGCAAGTAACATAATTTTACTTTTCACAAAAAAAAGTTTATTTTACTTTTATAAGGGGGCAATCGTGGTCGTTATCGTATGGTAGTTGGATTTACAATTACCTATGTAATCAGTGCCTATCACAACTAAAGTTATGAGTTGGAATCCTACTTAGGTGAGGTGTACTCGATGCAACATTATGTGATAAAGTTTGAAAAGTTGCCTTCTTGTTCAAAACAATAGCAACTTGGCTTGGTGTATATTCAATTATTATGAGATTACATGAGGTAAAGCAAAAACTGGAGTACAGAATGTCATTGATATCCATATACTATCCCTTTCTTTATCTGGGTAAGAAGTTACAAATCGTTACAATAGTGTACTATTGTGACTTAACAGTTTTATTAGTTTATGCCAGACTATAAATAACAAGTACTATAGCATTGTTGATTCAGTAAATATTTGTATAATAATAATATAACGGGGAAAAAAAGTTTTTCAAGCTGTTAGCCCCTATTGTTCTTTCATTTCGTAACAAATAATTTAAATGTATTTTCAGACAAGAGTAAGAATTATGCAGGCTTATGTGAATGACCTCAGTGAACAGAATGAAGTTTTAGTGCAAACAGTAGAAGAACTTGAAAGAGAGGCAAATGACCGAGTTAATATATTGGAGTCGAAACTCAAACAAGTTTCAGGTTCATCTAAGGTAATATTTGTCAGTGTTTACTAATGTTGTGAGTTCGAATCCCGCTCAGGCGAGATGAACTTGATACAGCATTATGTGATAACAGCTAATGGACAAAGCTTGTTGTGCTCCCATAAAGAACAACAATTAAACATGGCTAATTACCCCCCTTCCCGAACAGTTTCAGTTGGATCTTTCTCATTTCTCTTGTTAATATAAAATTTCATTGATGATCTGATCAAAATTAAGATTAGATGTTTAAAATAATGTTCTATTAATAATACAGATGAAATTAACAAAGATTACTTACGCTGGGACTTTATAATATTTAAATAAGGTTTGTTTTCTACAGGATTCCATTTTATTCAGAGTTCGGTTTAGACAGGTTTCACTCAATGTAGTTTTTGTATATTTTTTTTTCAATCATAAATTTTTTGAATATGTATCAAACTAAAACATTTCAATTGTTAAAACAACTTGGCTAACCTCATATGAATGTGCTGCTGCTCTATCATCATTAGTTACCTCTGCTGTAATAAGGGTATGAATATGTATAAAACTAAAACATTTCAATTGTTAAACAACTTGGCTAACCTCATATGAATGTGCTGCTGCTCTATCATCATTAGTTACCTCTGCTGTAATAAGGGTATGAATATGTATAAAACTAAAACATTTCAATTGTTAAACAACTTGGCTAACCTCATATGAATGTGCTGCTGCTCTATCATCATTACCTCTGCTGTAATAAGGGTATGAATATGTATAAAACTAAAACATTTCAATTGTTAAACAACTTGGCTAACCTCATATGAATGTGCTGCTGCTCTATCATCATTAGTTACCTCTGCTGTAATAAGGGTATGAATATGTATAAAACTAAAACATTTCAATTCACCCGAAGATGGTATACTCTTTTATTAATGCACATTTAAAAAGAAATCATGTAAGCCAAGCTTTCTCATGAATTAACATTTGCGCAATTAAACTTGGGAATATATTCTTTGATTTGAAGCCGATACAGTTTGAGACCTTGGCATGATTATACAATGGACATGATATATGTAGACTGTTTTACCAACTTGATTCTAAGTGTCACATGTTTTTAAGAGAAGTCTGTTTACTGTTGTATCACGTCCGATTTTAGTTTTGAGAGGTTGGAAAGATCTGTGGAGTTCCAAGTGGTTGTAGATTTGCAGGGAGCAGGCAACACATAGATCTGTCTGTGCTTGTCTTCCCTCCATAAATGATTGGTCTCTTTATATAATATTATTATATTATATAGTTGTAAGTTTAATGTGATACACCCCCAAAAAAATATAATTTGATATGTTATTTTTTCATATACATTGTATTAAGAAGCAAATATTGGCTTTGATAATCTTCTATTTATACTGTATTTTTTCTGCCTCATAAGGGAAGGTGAACAATTACTTTACTTCAAGCTCAAATAAACATATATTAAAGGGAAGTTCAAGGTTTGAATTCACAACAAAATAAATCTAATGCAGTCATCGACTTTAGCAGTGGTCCGGTAGCCCACGGCCAGTGAAAATTGATTCGGACCAGTGACTTTTGCCAAATTTTTTCAATAGAATCTATATAAATATTATGATTTTGAAGTTTTCGGGCCAGTAAATTCAAAAGTCTAATTTCGAAGACTGCTAATGTGTTTTTTATACCTATAAAAAGGAATAAATGAGTTTTTAGCTCACCTGGCCATGCTGGAATATTTATTATCAATTGGTGTTTAATCTTTTTCTGTAAAACTACTAAATCAATTGAAACCAAACCATTCTTGGTAAAAGGAGATTCCAGATAGCTATATCAGTGTGTCTGTTTTACGAGACACGAATTGACTTGAACTGATTTAATTTGTCTAGAATTCATTATTGAAAGTAGTCTTCTTTTACGGCCTTGAAGTTGAAGGGCTAGAATTTCAAGATGGCTTTGTCAGTTTGGTTGCTTTTAAGAGACACAAACCCTTGGAAAATGACACTGGAGACAACCCAATATTGCAGCAGTATGCAATTATTTTAGACATGATTAATTGAAATGTGATTGTAATGGTGAAAGTCTTCTTGAGTTTTAATTTTTTTTTCAGAATCTGTGTTAATTAGTAATATTAACCTATGATCATATCCAACTACAAATTAAAGTGTTCTGCTTATAAAAATTATTCTTGAATAGTAATTACCAAAACGTTAAAGAAATTTTTTCTGTAAATTTTTTATATTGATCAATACAGCAATTTTTTCTTGTGTGGGAATTTAAGTTTTGCTTCAATATTTTTTTTAAGGGCTACTGGCAAAAAATTTGGGGACCCTGGCCTTTGCTTAATAATATAATAGAAAAATCCCTGGGAGAGTTGGTAGGAATGAAAAAAAAAGTCTTTTGAGGTGGCTACAAAACATTTATTTTCAAAATATTCAAAAGGGGTGTTTAACCTACAAAAGATATATAATTGTTGGTCTAGCAGAAAGAATGCATCATTATAACAACTTGTTCTCTTAATACAATTGCTCACTCATTTTAGAATTAATCCCTTAAACTAATAGACCAATTAGCAGATTCAACTGTTGATTCAGGTGATATAACTTTTTCTCCCTTGGTATTTACACATGGTTATATATTTACTATCAATCAACAGGAGTAAGAGTTATGGTTATGCCACTTTCAACAAAATTTCATTTATATCATGGTAGTCGGTTTTATTAGTGGAGGAAGTGAAGAAAACCACTGATCTTCCGCAAGTCACTGACAAATTTTATCACATAATGTTGTATCGAGTACACCTCGCCACAACATTATCATGAATATGTGATGAACTTGATCAAGCAACAAGATATTATCTTTGATTTCTGAGATCATGTAATATTGACGACAGTTACACTGTACATCACTTTGACAAATCTTCAAGAAACATACTATTGTTTATACCCCTCACAACGAAGGTTTCACCATGTCCGTCCGTCTGTAGACAAATCCTATGTCGTACGATAACATGAGTTGTTTACTGGTGAAGAGAGGAGGATCCCTTTCTTTTTTGACGATTTTCACTTTTGCCGTTCCAGAGTTATTGGACTTGATATGGCGGAAAATAGGATTTTTACCCTATGTCGTATGATAACTTGAGTAGTGTTTCTCAGAATGTTTTGAAATTTTACTAGCAGCTTACCGGTGAAGAGCGGAGGATCCCTTTCAGTTTTGACGATTTTCAGTTTTGTCGTTCCAGAGTTATTGGACTTGATATGACGGAAAATAGGATTTTTATGCTATGTCGTATGATAACTTGAGTAGTGTTTCTCAGAATGTTTTGAAATTTTATCAGCAGCTTACCGGTGAAGAGAGGAGGGTCCCTTTCATTCTTGGTCGGAACAATCAGTAATGTTTTGGTTATGGAAATAGGTTGGACAGATGTGGGGAGCGGGGGGTATATCTTAGTGAGCTATGCTCACAGTAATACTAGTTGATAATGTTTTACTTGAAATGGACTTCTCATTGCCTACGATGCCATATTGCTCTGAGAAATCTATTATCAAAAAAACAATCACAAATAATATATATTTGTAGAATTATGATAAAACTTTTAATGCCACGATATAGCTGGAATATTGCTAAAGTTGGCATTAAACACCAACCAATCAATCATTAAAGCTTTTAACTGATGGACCAATTAGAATTATATAAATTGATACAATCTATAATATCAAATTCAGATTGAAAGTTCATCAAGATTATACAAAAAAAGCATTGTTATGGGGTATTTAATATCTTTGTACTTTGTTGTATACAGGAGTGTAATATTAAATCTGGTCTAGAATTACAGATACAATATTTTTTTGTGACATGTCCAATTATTACGGGCTGCTGTTTGAAACTAATACATGAAATGGTCTTTTGTATTAAATGTTTTTATTGAAAATTGAAATTAAAATCAAGAATAGATTTCTTTTAAATTGTTACTATATACTGCTAATGTTGAGAGGAAGGGATTGGTTGATAAATAATTTAAAGCATATGAGTCAATATTTGATCAAGTGCCCATTTTGGTACCTGTAAGTAGAATGTAATATAATATTAATATCAGTAATTTTTATGCCCCTGCGACGAGTCGGGGGGGCATATTAATTTACCCCCTGTCCGTCCGTTCGTGCGTCCGGATATAGATACATGGTTTGTCTGGCTATCTCCTCCTACAGTTTTAGAGCTACAGCTTTAATATTTTGCAGGATGTTTATACACATAATGGAGGTGTGCATGTCCACAGGATTTTGATTTTCATCAAATATTCTCAAAATGACAGGTAGTTGGACTTAGTCATTTTGTTCGTCCGTCTGGATATAGATACATGGTTTGTCCGGCTATCTCCTCCTACAGTTTTGGAGCTACAGCTTTAATATTTGTAGGATGTTTATACACATAATGGAGGTGTGTATGTCCACAGGATTTTGATGGTCAGGCGGGGGCATCATTTGTGTCTTACAGACACACTTCATTTTTTTTAAAATCACTCCTAACAAAACAACTTTGTCCATAATTATCAAGTGCGGGGGGGATACTTCTTTTCTAGTTTTTACCAGGATTTTAATTGAAATGTCAAAAGTATACTGTTGTTTGATAGAATAAACATTTCTGACTAAAAATTTGACCAGGGTCACATTTAAAATATGCCTTTTCATTCCTAAAATTATCTGGATTTGCCTGTATTTTGTTACATGGTTCTAGCAGGAGAATTGTCTGGAGTGTGAGAGTCTCATAAAGAATTCACTTGGATCAAATTTGAATATAATTGAGAGATGATATTCAAGTTTTTATATTGAAGGACAAATGATTTGATTCCAGTAAGAATTTAATGCTTAAATTATAAATTAAAAGTTGGGGTGTCGGACGTAACTATATCTGTCCAACAAGAGAGGTTGACTAAATTGGAATTCGTTAAACTACAAGTGATGTTTATTGTTACAAAAACAGGCATGATCGTATCCGGTAAAAAAAAATAACTGTACGTTGTGAAATTATTGCAATAATCTGTACATAACATACATAGTATTAAAACTCGGCGAAAGCACGGAAATGTTAATTTCTGTCCGCATGTTACGAACGACAATTGCGTCATATTATTTGCCCTTCTGAAGTTTGTATACCGTTTACGACATCGAGCTTTTACTACATCATGGTTTTGCGGTAATCCGGGCACTTGACTGCCGAAAATCGAACTTAAATCTGTCATGGCGTCTGAAGGGACGGTATGTCTGTCGTCTGTCTCGGCAAGTTCTAAATGTCTGTGGCGAACTCAAGTTACGAGCGAACTGCATGAAATGAGAAATCATTCAAACTAATTCAAGTTGTATTGTTTGTGCGACACTCCTTGACTGTTGAACAGAAGGTTATATTCATAGGTTTTTTAAACGAGAAGTGTTGTTTTGTAATGTCACGAAATAACAACAAATTTGCATACATTTACATCGTGGTCTGACAAATTTGGACAGACACATTCAGTTCAGATGCACTAAAGGACAGTAAATTACAAAATTGACAGAGGTTTATTGCTTATAACTTAAAGAAAGGTTAAATGAAATGGAATGTAAGTTCATCATTTGTCAGATAACATATAATTCTGTCTGCACAAGAGGTGTCTGTCTTTTGTTTGTCCCAACAAAGTTCATGTCTGTCTTTTGTTTGTCCCAACACAGACATGTCTGTCTACTGTTCGCCCAACACCAAAACCTGAAATTTATTTTCTTTTTTGCAACTTGTAAGCTTGTTCCTATCATTTAGCAAATTGAAATTTCATTTCCAAAATTTGAAATCTACCAATTGATCTATCCAGGAATATGAAGCAAAATCTAGTTTTGTCGCCTTGCCATAAAAAGTCTGTCCTTGTTCGTCCAACCATTTTACTGTTTTTCCTTATTATAAAAAATCTGTCCTATTGTTTTGACTTTTTAAGATATGGATATGATTTTGGATGCTTTACACCACAATTCTAACAAACTTTTGTCTTGCTTATTATTCATAAACTAGTCTGTCCCTGTTTGTCCCAAACCTAATACACCACAATTCTAACAAACTTTTGTCTTGCTTATTATTCATAAACTAGTCTGTCCCTGTTTGTCCCAAACCTAATGCTACCACAATAAAGTTTAGAGGAAAATTTTTATTTTGGTGTCTTTCATTTATATTTTCTTGGTTAAAAATGAAAAGATGAAGGTCTTAATCATGTTTTAAACACAAATGGTTGATATCTAAAAATTGACAGGCATGTAGCACATCCATGAGCACCATATCAAATAAGGACTCATATACAATGCAAATATTCAATAGATGTTAGTCAGAATGATTTTAAATTGAAAAAGATTGATATGTTTTGATTGGATGAAAGAGTGTTAGTAATGTCATTTTTTTTTATTTGAAGGAAATAAAAACAAACTTGCATGCCTTTTCTTCAAAACCTAGAGTACAAATTTATTAACAAAAACAATAATAACTTGTATTGAAATCTATGATGGAAATGTGTACCTTAAAAGTGCATATTGGTGGAAATGATTAAATTACCCATTTGAACTAGATATATGAAAAACCTACTTGTCCTACAATTTTTTTTTTTTATTTGAGCCAGTTCCCTTAATATACATGATAAAAAAAATGGTAAGGTCTGTTGATTTAATCATACAAGTAATTTTAAACTCTTGATTGGATGAAGCTTCATTTTAATATACATGTAGCTACCAAACATTCATTGTTATTATTATTAATATTATTATCTTTATTTCTTTCAATGAGGAAGAGTTCAAAATATGGAAAAATAGACATACATATTTCAAACATACCCAGTATATTATATAAGAGACAACAACAATATAGTTCAGTAAGTGTCAAGTATTTCAAACTAGATTATGTAATTGTTTGAAGTCTTCTCAATAGATTTGATTAGCTCCGAACTGTTGTTTTTCTATTGGTAGATCAAATTGGATTGAGCCTCATAGCATAATGTGAAAAATTTCACATTCTGATTGTGATAATGCATGCAGATATACACTGAAGTTTTTATACTGCCACAATATAACTGAAATGTTGTTGAAAGTGGTGTTAAACACCATAATCCTAACTATATCACTTATTTTATTACATTGATAATGTTATAACATTTATATCTCAATCTTTATGTTAGGGAAATATTTTTAATAAAAATCAATTATTGGTATTTGAAACATAAAAACACGATGAAACATTTAATGTATAAATTAAATACAAATGTATCATCTTTTAAATATAGATAAACATTAAAAATTATGGATATAAACAGATTACATGTATAGCAAATATCAAAAACCACTTTAAATGATGAAATAATTTAAATATGCCATGCAAATTCCACTCGCAAATAATCCTGACCATTCAACATCATTATATTATACAAAAGATTAATCTGTTCTTACACACAACAAAATAAATATCTGTTTAATGGATCATAACTTTGTAAAAAAGATAAAAACTTTACGACTTTAAACCTTTCTTTAAATTTTTAAGATTTTGATCTATTTTAAAGACAAAAAGATGTGAAACAGAAGGGTATATTAGCAAACAATAAATAGGCAAAAATCTTAACGAGATTGAATGCTCAAGTCACTCAGGTATAACTCAGGTAAGATTGGATGGCAGTTAGGGGCATGTGAGAGCATGTTATAAGTTACACGTTCAGACTTCCCGCCCCGCTTGACAGCCCTCAGATAACGTGTGGATAATTCTCTACTATTTATCAACAAACTTTCTATACCTTTACATTTGCTTATTGTTATAATTACAAAAGATGACGGAGGGGTGCAGGGCTCAAAATAGATCATTGCCATAGGATTATGTGTTAGATATTTTAAAACACTGCATGTAATTAGTGAATTACAACAAGGTGACAATTGAAGCAGAAAAACTAACATGAAAGAATCGTTAATAAAATATTAATGTAGTGGAATAAGTTAGTATTTCAATATTTGTTTTTGGAATAATTCCATTTATTTGATGGATATAGCTAGAGTTTGATAGGAATATTGTGTGAATTAATCCCCCGTTCATCTGCTGAAGAAGAGAGAATGGATCGAGGGAGGGAGTACATGTCTCGTAGCCCTATTAGTCCTGGTAGTCCACTTTCTAATAAGAAAG
Source organism: Bathymodiolus brooksi (assembly GCA_963680875.1). NCBI lineage: Eukaryota > Metazoa > Mollusca > Bivalvia > Mytilida > Modiolidae > Bathymodiolus > Bathymodiolus brooksi. Next base: position 38,624,714 of record OY804578.1, on the reverse strand, counting down.
TAACATGGAAGGATCCTGTGGAAGCTGCAAACACAGTAAGTTAAAAAAAAACAAATGAATGAGGTCAGATTTGGAAATAATTTTTGTAAAGGGGTCAGCGAATCTGTCGTTAACCAAAATTATGTTACAGTAGTCCCCCCTCTTGTAATGCCATCCCTTATACAATGAAAGAGTGGCCTCGAAAGACGGGGGACAACTTAGTAGAATTTTACTATATCAGTGTATCGGAAATCTGGCCTGATAAGTGCAGTCCTCGAAATAAAAATTTGAATTTACTTGTTAAATTAAATTCTTGAATTTATTTTATATAGTTCTAAATAAAAACTGAAAACAAATTTACTGGTCCGAACAAAGTTTTACTGATCTTGGGTCGGAGGACCAGTGCACATCGTGAGGACGGTAAAATAGAGGTGACTTTTTTGTGCGAGTGGCCTTATAAGAGGGGATTACTGTGTATGCAACACATATGGAAATCTTTGTTTTTGGCACGCAGCTGTCTAGTAATCAGTCATCTAGAAATTAAAGACTGCTATGTTTTCACCAAAGAGAGGGTTAATAGTGTTCTAGCTAGGATCTGAAATAAATATGGGACTGCAGAAGGTCAGTGAGCGTTAATTATGATAAAACATTTAACTTACCCGTTATCATAAAGTTGACCCTAATAATTAATTGGCTGAAATGTACATACTAGTATACCTATTTAATAATTGCATAATGGCACATAGAAAATCTGAAATGCAGGGGTTCTTACTTAGAGGGAACAGAAGTAAACCGGACTTCAAGTGCTGGGTTCTGCACCCCTCAATGTCCCTCTAGCTAGGACATAGAAAATTTGAAGAGCAGGGGTGCTTAGAGGGGACAAAACGACACTGAATTTTAAATGACAGGGTGCCGCATTCCTCAATGTCCCTCTAGTTAGGACATTGAAGAAAAAAAAAGATTTGTAGCAAGTTCTAGACTAGTTAGTTGTTCAGTTTGTACATTAATTTCCAAAGTATCAGACTCTATTTGTTTTTAATATGTTCTCTGGATATCTTCCATACTACGCCTGGTTGCCAAGAAATGGCTGAAAATGGTCTAAAGCTAACATTTAATCGATAAAATCAAGTTATCTTTCTCTTTGTAAGTGCACAGTAAAAGGGATATTAAAAGCTTAAAAGCACTAGCCACTTTTGTACATGTTGATACGTTATTTTCATAATTTATCTACGATACTTGTATATAGAGAGTCTTGTCCATAATAAGAAAAAGGGGGGTCAGCACATGTCCTGTGATGCTTGAAACCTAAGTACTCTGAAGACCTGTTCTTTTGACAATAAAAAGTAAAGTTGTTATGGTTGACAATATAACAACATGTGAACACTCCTGGAGACCTAAAAAATTATATAACATGTCAAAGCTGATGGAATTCTAGGTCCTGACTAATGGGGTTAAACCAGTTAATGGGATCCCACTGAACTTCTAACCTTGAAAAAGTTACGCTTTGTACCGGTAATTTGAAATAACCTTTCGATAGATTATTGTATACTTCAATAGAAATTCCACATGTACATGTACATTTCTAAACAAATATATTCTGATATGTTTTTGATTATTTAAATATAAATTTATGATTAATTATTTGTTAATCTATCAGTATAGTGGGGATTTTATATTGAAATGGAAAGTTTAAAGTATGGTCATTTCAAAGAATCGTCTATCACAAATTTGGATATGCATTTGTTACTGGATTTTTAAATAAATGTTCATTCAATGCAAGGATGTGAATGCTTATAGGGGCCTTTGTGGTCGTGGTTGTATGGTAGTTGGATTTATAACTATCTATGCAATCAGTGCCTATCACCACTAAAGTTGTGAGTTCGAACCCCGTTCATGGCAGGGTGTACTCGATACAACATTATGTGATAAAGTTTGTCAGTGACTTGCGGCAGATCGGCGATTTTCTCCTGGTACTCCGGTTTCCTCCACCAATAAAACTGACCGCCACGATATAGCTGAAATATTGTTGAAAGTGGCATTAAACACCATATACCATACCAAATCAAAAAAATATTTGCTAGGATGTAAATGCTTATACGATGATCCTTGTTCATGGTCATATATACATTTTTGTAAGCTGATTTTTTTTTTTTTATTCCTTTAAGTTTCTAAACCGTAGACCTCCGTTGAATGAACATGTAACTACTTAGTCGTCTTATAGTAATGACCTCTGGTACCGGAAACTAAAAATGTTTATTGGTGCATGTAATAGATATTTGCATATTTATCGAGTACAAATCATCATTTTTAAGAGAATTGGGAGAGTGGGGTAAAATGAAATTATGCATTACTTTACTTCGACAGAAAAGAAAAATATTGAATTAACACTATTGTTCTTTCATTGACATACCTTTAATTTGGAATTAACAAAAAAAAAATTATGCTCAAAATAAATCGGCTTGCACATGTTATAGTACAAATGAATATGTAAGGTACAACAAGTCCATTATACTTTGTTGAAGTGTATAAACGTGTTTTAGATGCCATAGACTCAGTATTTAAACAGTAATCTTCTTATGGTTAACAATCGTTTATTACTGTTTTTCTTGTGCTTTTTACAATCTAAATGAAATGTGTATAATCTACTAAAATATTAGTATTTATTTTTACTAGAACTGTTAATAAACTTCAATTTTAAGTACTCCATTTCAGTCCATGTTTATATTGAAGCTTATTTTTATGTGTCTGTGGACAGTTTTAAAAATGTTCTTTTTATTAGATTTGTAATTAATAATAATATGTTGTAGAACCACAAATAACTTTTTGATGAATGGAGAATTTCAATGCAAAATAAATTGAACCATTTTGAATGAATTTTTTTTTACTTTGTTTGAAAGTCTGTTTCTCTTTGCATTTATTGCATACATTAAATTACATATGAAATCATTGTAAAAAACCTTAAAAATGGTGGGTTAAATCATAGTAATTTTTTTTATTTGAAACGTCTTAGGATGACTTAGGTGGTATAATGGTTAGCGTGCATGCCTTGAATAAGGTAGATTGTGGGTTCAAGCCCTGGTCAAATCAAACCAAAGATTAATGAAAGAGACCATAAACTGGTTGGCTCAGAATTGGAATAATGTGTTAGAGTGGGGCGACATGTCTACCCAAGGACAGTTGTTTCAGTGAGCTAGCACTATAGAAATCAAACTAAGCATGTTGGTCTAGTACAAATCAGACATCATCATCTCATCGAAATGTAATTTGTTCTTAGCTGATTCTCTAATTTGGCAAAATGATTTCAGTATGACCAGCGATTAAAATGCAGGTGGTAATTTTGAAAAAAAAGATAACATTAAATTCTAATGTACATGTATATTTTTACATCTAAGTAATAAATACAATTTTAATAAAGAAAAAGTAATCAGAAATAATATTAATATAGATTTTTATAGTTCTTTATGATTTTATATCTCTACAAATGACTAAAATTTCAAAAATGTAGTCTTCAATACAGCTTTATATGGTTCTTCAAGGGGCAGTCATGGTCATGATCATATGGTAGCTGGATTTACAACTACCTGTGCAATCAGTGCCTATCACCACTAAAGTTGTGACTTCGAATCCTAGTCATGGTGAGGTGCACTTGATACTGTACAACATTATGTTATAAAGTTTGTCAGTGACTTCCGACAGGTCGGTTGTTTTCTCCGGGTACTCCGGTTTCCTCCACCAATAAAACTGACTGCCACGATAGAACTGAAATATTGTTGAAAGTGGCATTAAACACCATAACCCTAACTCTAACCTCTATGATTCTACAAATTACGAATGTTTCAAAGATGACATCCTCATTCAATATTTCTAAATTCAGCCTCTATTGCTACAAAAAAAATTCCCAATAGTTATTTGCTTTATCTGGATATATTCATTTCCAATGCTTTAAATAATTAAATAAGATTAATCAGAACCTATGCATGATTTATCAGGCAATTTGTAAAATCCATAATCTAATTTCAGTAAAATAAATATTTATAGATTTCTAAGATCAGGACAGTGTTTTGCATGCATAGTAAATTCCTTTCATCTGTTGGGGTATGTGTAGTACATTTCGTATATTGAATGGGGTCAAAATTAAAATTGGATGTTGATTGAAAAAAAAGGTACAATGTTCTCTCATTTATAACTGTACATTTATTTATCGTGGAGCGTCAGCTTCGTGGAATATTGATGTTTGATGTTTAAAAGATTAAATAAGTGATTAAAGTATGCAAATTTTAAAAATTTTATTATTCAGGCTTGTCTATTTTATTGGTATTTTTATATTCAAGTACTTTGTAGATATTGATTATAAACGATCAACTTTGACTATCATTAGACTTATCTATAATAAAATTTATGAGATGGTCAGTGTTACTATTTAATACTTTATAAACCCACACAAAGAAAACACGGATTGACAAGATAGGGCAATTTCAGATATCATTGGTTCCGTCACTTTAAATTGCAATAAAATTTGGTCATTTATGGTTTTACAATTTTGGGGAGTATAATGGGTTTTATATTAGTTTTAAGATCATAAGCTTATGTTTAAATTTCCATATTATTACTTACTAACGGTCTCATACATTAAGTATTGTAATCAAAATTCATTGTTGCTACACAGTTACATTGAAATTATTTATTTTTATGTTTCAATAAAGTTTGATGGGAATTTTATACTGGTATATAACTTATTGATGTCAGATATCAATCAGCATTTTATTCAGTATTTTACTTTAAAGGTAAAATCTGGTTATATATGAGCAGAATACATGTAAATGTAATAAAAACACCGCTTCATGTAACATTTTATTTCCTGTGCATTGTAAAAGTCTGTACATCTTTCAATATCTTGTTATTCACCTATAGATACCGTTTTTTAGTTGTGCATTGTAAGCACTTTTATAACTTCTGCAAAAAATCTTAGAAAGGGTTGTGTATTATCTACTGTAATACAATCCAGTATGTGAAACTTTAGGAATAAAAAGGATATCTTGTTAAAGTTGGCGTTAAACACCATTCAATCAATCAATTTATTTGAAAAGGATTGTAGTACTACATAGATTTTTAAAATCTCTGAGGACCTTTGTGGCCGAGGACCTGTGTGGCTGAGTCGTTAGGGTTGTTGATCTTTGACTTGAGGACCTGTGTGGCCGAGTCGTTAGGGTTGTTGTTGATATTTGACTTGAGGACCTGTGTGGCCGAGTCGTTAGGGTTGTTGTTGATCTTTGACTTGAGGACCTGTGTGGCCGAGTCGTTAGGGTTGTTGATCTTTGACTTCAAGACTAACACCTCCCGACATGAGTTCAAGCCCAGATGCTCACCACAAGTGTTATGGTTTCCAGACATCCTGCCAGTTCTCAAGGCTTGGGGATTCACAGATCAGCTCATTATAACTGTCTAAAGCTTTCCTCCCCAAATAAATTTTGTAGTCACTGTATAACAGAAAAATATATGCATGTGACTATAAACACCCATAAATTAAACCTAAAATTTCAGTAGTGCCTTCTGCTTAGATATACAATATACCGGCAGATTATACCAGTATTTCAGTCTTCATGGTATGAGTTAATGTATTTTGTCTGAAATTCATAATAACAAATTTCAGCTTCGTTGATCAATACTTTCAACATATAACCAATACTTTGATCACAGTTTACTGTCATTAATGGTTTACATATGATTTTTAATGGTTATATTTCATGTAATCTTTAAAGGGGCATTATCTGCCAAAATCGTAAATTTTTGTTACCCATAAAAACTATCAGATATGATTGATGCCTTAATAAAACGTGTTTCTGTAACTTATAAATGTTATGAAATGTACGCACATCAGGGAAAAAAGGTGCAACTGCTCGTGTTTTGAGATCGATCAAGAAATGGACGCCATCTTATTAATTATCAGCATTGTTTACGGAGTTTGCCGAATCGTCATTAAATCAATACAACAATGCAGTTTATTTCTTATTTTCTGTGAATCTGCTTTTAGTCGGCATTAATTACGGACAAAGAACCATGCAAGTTTGCAGTTAATAAGTGACAAAATACAAATTATTCGTTTTTACCTGCCACTATTAAGGTCAGTTGCATACGGAGAAGGTGAGGTCAAATTATTTGCTTGCAAGGAAATAACAAATCGATGGTAATTTTCGTTCTCAAAAGGCGGAAAGTGGTACGATAAGCTGTTTAATGTGAAATATTTACCTTTATTTCATCATTTTAAAGCTATTTACCAATTTCCAAAACATATAATTTTTTTGGTCAAAATCGTAGCTAATGCCTCTTTAAATTGGCATGGATAACAGTTTACAAATAAGTTTTTGTGTTGCATAATTTTCACATCGCTTTGGTTTTAAGTCTACCTTTAATTGTTCTGCAATTTTTTCTGCTCTACTGAATAAACAATCAAACTATTCATCATTGCGCTTTGTATTTAGTAACTGTATCAAGGTTTTAGCTTCGTCAAAAGCAGAAGTCAGTCATGTCTTTCATCGCAACGATGTCGATAGACTTAAAACGATAACCGTAGACATTAAACAAATTCATTCAGTGGATATCGTTTCTATCGGAATAGAGATTTATATTATATATTTTTAAAATAAAATCTTTGCATAAACATTTTTTTTTTTAAATCGTCAATTTCGGTATGATGCATTTGCCTTATTTGCCTCAATGTAGTTACGGCCATGTGTTTAAGAATATTTTGACCGACAAATATTTGAAGAACAAAAATACTTAGGCCAAAAAAAAAAATATGTGTGTTTACGGTCACCAGACCTACCCTAATTTTTGCTAGCGACCCTATGCATTTTTACACAGAATTCGGATAACCATTTTTGTTGTTTAACCAGCAGCAATGTTTTATTTATTCAACTGCTAGCTTTTTGTCGAAATTGAGAGCAAAGAAGGTAGAAAAACTGCATAATTCATCATTTTACCGGAATTTTCGAAAATTAAATACCGGAATCGGATTCCGTAACCGGGAACAACTATTTCCGGTTTTGTCGATAATAAAAAAAAAAAAAAAATTAATCCCGACCGACCGACCCTAGATTTTTTTGACATGTGACAGTAAACACACATATATTTTTTTTTGGCCTTAGGAAACAATTTATATTTAGAAACTTTGATGCATGACTTTCTTTTTAAACTTGTCAAACCAGCAAATTTCTTCTTCTAATTAGAAATTACATTTGTATTTAATTACAATTTTTTTTTTTAAATATGCACTCAAAAAGACATGCAATGGAACCCTCTTCATCGTCTGGGGTATCCATAAGGTCCATTGAAACATATGCAGCTGCAGCTAATCATCCAATGCCAGCCAATTTGAAGGCACGCCGTGTCGTTCTTTTGTGCGGTTTATTCGGTATACGCCGGTCACATGACAGGTGTACACCATTCACTGCAGAAACGAACTGGCCCAGTTTCACCCTATCCTTAATTTTGACATTGTATTTTTCTCAGCATATGATCATATATCTAGGCAATGCCCGAGGAAACTTAAGGGGGGGGGGGGGGGTATACTATATATACGATTTGACTTTCCCATCTTTTAGGATACGACTGATAGCCCCTTATTTAAAGCAATTCATTGTCATATGGGATAGCAAAATGCACAATCAATATCATACTCTTCTTGGCTAGTGGTAAGCTGATGTCAGGCCTTCAGAGAACATAGAAACTCCTATGCTGATAAAAAACAAAATAAAATCTTGTTGCAGCTCTAAACGAGTATCATCGTGTCATTTGTAAACAAACCATTATTTAGGAACTGTAAATTTCAATAATAGATTACATCTATAAATTCAATGATATTGTTTGTCAATTGTTTTGCTGCAATCTATCCTTTAACTTTTAAACTACTGAGGACAAAATTTACTGTAGTACACAATTCAAAAATCATTTGTGAAAACATGTGAAGTTTTTACTCTTATAAGAATCTATAAATAAAAGTTTTATTACAAAAACTACATGTATATAAATACCGATCTCTTAATAATAACAAGGTACAAAAGGAAATGTACTATGATACAAAGATTAAATAACCTTGATCACAATGAATGCGTACAAAATGTGCATTCATTTTTTATGTACACCAACTACACGTTTAATGACCCGTGAACTTATTATTCTTAAGACATTTATACCTACTAAGCACCCACAATTAAATACTTGTCTCAACATGAGGTTATGTTTACATTTTGTTATTCAAATGTAGGACCAGTCTGCTTCCTGGGAACATTTAAATAAATGTTATTTTTAAGATTATTTTACATAAATTATATAACAAATAAAAATAGGCAAATTAGAATTATAATATTAAAGGGAGATAATTAACTTTGCCAGTGTCTATTTATGGTAACATTTATTTTCAATGGTATAAATCTTAAAACCATATGGAACTTTTGTTTAAACTTGCTGATAAATATAACCGCAGCATATTGAGAACTTCCAATTAAAAAAACAGTTCTTTTTTTCATTTCCTAAATATTTATCCTAAGTCAATTAATTTGATCAGAAATAAAATTCCATATTAAAAAAAAAGGATTGATTTAAATGTCTATACAATGATATACTTATAAGAAATTAATATATAAAATGTATGTGCACCTTAATACATATAAACTATGTCAATAATACATGTACAAAAGAAACTATTTATCTGAAAATACATATAGGTTGACTGCATATAAAATGGATAAATTCCTTGTATAAATGTAGTCCAAAGTTGTTTTGCTTAAAATGGAATGTGGGGCCTTCGTGGTCACGATCATATGGTAGTTGGAATTAAAACTACCTTTATGCATTCAGTGCCTATCGCCACTAAAGTTGTGAATTTGAACCCCGTTCGTGGCAAGGTGTACTCGATACATTATGTGATAAAGTTTGCCAGTTAATTGTAACAGGTCGGTGGTTTTCTCTGAGTACTCCGGTTTCCTCTACCAATAACTGACCGCTATGATGTAGCTGAAAAATTGTTGAAAGTGGCATTAAACACCATAACCCTAACCCTTAAATTGGAGTGACCAATGATTTTACTTTAACGGGGAATTCCAGTTTACCCAGATGAATCTGCTATGAACGGTCCAAATGTTAACTTCATGCTACATGTTTCCTTGGAAACAACTTATCCAAGCTTGAGATGGTTGATTGATTGATTATTGCTTAATGTTCAGCAAGCGGTATTCAGCTATATTCAGTATGGGAATAAGTTCAATAACATTTAAAAAAACCCCCACATAAATGAAGGAGGGATGGGGCAACTGCGTGGAGCAACAAGTTTAGACTGCCACTGGAATATATGGAGAGTTGAGTAGGGACAAAAAATGTAGCTTTTTGTAGTGGCACAAGTTTGTACAATGCACATACAATGTACATGTATATTCGAAATCTGCAAAAGTGGTCTATAACATGGAGGGAGCATGGCATTCTCCAAACAGTGAAACACATTTCCCACTATGTTCCACGGTCAGACTTTTTGTAATATAACCTGACAACCTCCATCGAGAGGGCACCCCCTATTCACCACCCGGTGTAAAGCTGGACAGCTCTGTTGGTCGAGGCTCAGAACCGTCACCAATACCCAGAGAATTGAGATGACTTGACTTGATTGTGCCTGCAGTTTGAATGTTCTTTGTTAATTCAAATTTTCAATACATGAAGTATTTAATATTTGTCATGTTTTTTTTCTGGTACTGTAGAGTGAATTCTGAAATAAAAAAACCAAAATGATAATGCATTATAATATACTGGTAACATTATTTTAATTGGATGTTGAAGATGTTTAAAGAAAAATTAAATTTTTCAATGAATATAAATTATTATAATAGATGTGTAAAGGCATATATATCACCTTATGGCATGGTCAATGAACCAACCAAAAGCATATAGTCTCATGCGAGTGGTTAATACTCAAAAGTGAGCCTTTTTTTGTTTTTCAGTTTCCCATCAGATTTAAGGACACAACTCAATGTGACAATATAAAACAATGAAATATTTTTGTTTATTTGCAGGAATATGTCAACAAAGCCAGAGATTTAGAACGAGAACTAAGAGCTCTAACTATTGAGAAAACTAGAACCGAAACCATGCTAGAGGTAGGGTACTTTATATTCGGTAATAAAGTATTGCTGATGCTAAAACTGATAACAGATGAATTGTTTCTCTTCCACTGAAATGTCAGAAATGTAATTGCAGAAACTAAATAAATGTTAGAGAAAACTGAAGGAGCAATCCAGAATGGGCAATCCAGACAGACAAGCAACATGGAACACAAGACACAGAACAACACACAAACAACATGGAACACAAGACACAGAACAACACACAAACAAAAAACACGAAATGGAAAACTAAATACATGCACTGGTACATACAGAAATTGTACAAAAATTGATCACATCTGTATAAGGAATACCTGCCTGTAATAGTGGCCGTTGTGGTCATGACTATGGAAGTTTGATTTATAACTACCTATGCAATTAGTGCTTATCACCACTAATGTTGTGAGTTTGAACCCCGCTCAGGCAAGGTGTACTTGATACACTAAAGTTTGTCAGTGACTTGCGACAGGTCTGTAATTTTCTCCGGGTACTCCGGTTTCCTCTACCAGTAAGACTGACCGCCACGATATAGCTGAAATAATGTTTAAAGTGGCGTTAAATATCATACCCCTCCCTTTTTCAGGGTAAATAAGTCATCTCTCATGGTATATGGCTATCTGAAATAATGCCTTAGCATTGCCATCAATACTCTCACTTTTGTTGTTTCATGGTTATATACATTTCATTATGGCTTACTACTAAAATTTGATGAGATAGTATAAACATAATCTTGCAGAAAATTATTATTGATCAATTGATGCTTAACACCAACTTTTAGCAATATTTCAGCCATATTGTGGTTTTATAAATAATAATAAGAACAGTGAGAGAAAATGTATGTGGGAACACATATTTATTGTTAAATACAAGCTTAAAAAAAGATTTAGTTTGTTGATGTACATGTAATGGCCAGATTATAGTAAACATATTTTATGTAAATTATGTGCATCAGTATGCAGAACATGTACAATTATAGAGAAATGTGGAAAAATGGATATAGATTGAATTTCATATAAAATAGTGAAATGTCGAAAAATTGATATCAATTGAATTTCATGTAAAATAATGAAATGTTGAAAGATGGTAAAAATTGAATTTCATGAAAAATAATAAAAACATATTTTGATACATTGATTTTTAATAAAACACCATTTGAAAAATAGATATCATGATTGATGAAAATATTTATTGAGAGGTAAAAAAATTTAACCTTTGACATTGACGTCTGTTATCACAGGGACGGAGGATGGATATACAATGGACCACTACTACCAGTTCTAATAATTTCTCTCCTTATAAGGTGAACTGAAGTCTGTGGATTAGGAAATGCATGATTTGTTAATAATACAACATTGTTAATGTTCAAATAAGCTTGCACTTCCGCTTGAAATCAGCGTAATTCTGACACGCATCCATCATTCATAGTTTCATTTATTAACAAACAAACAAAAACATGTATGTTTCATATCATATGCTGGAAATGACAATTCACATGCCTTAAAGGAATGTCTGTCTTATCTGTGTTAGAGTATGTTTTGTGCTGTTCATTATATTTACATAGCGTCATTCACATTTGCATGAAAAGTTACTGACATTTCTGTCTTGTAGTAAATTACATTGTACTCACACAAAATTTAATTTCATGGTAAATATTTACTTTTTACGACATCACAATCATTCATTGACCTGATATATCACTTAAGATGAGTTTACACGATTAAATTTGTTCAAATTCGGTCAGATCTTTCTTGTACACATCTGTTTCAAACAGATTCGACAGTCTAAGCATGTTGTCAAAGTGGTTTAATGGGTCCATCCAATATTAGAAGAACAAATTTGACCGTATATATACACGTTTATTCTACATCACTAGTCTAAGGAAATATAATATCCTCTAATGAAGTTAGTAAATTTATATGCAGAAAAAAGTACAATAACATTTATCTGTAATTTAGACATTTTTCCTTTAATCTCGCGGCGTGATATTTGCAGTATCAACGAACTGGCTCTTGATACTGAAAATGATTGGTCAGTGTGACATCAAACACATTATGATGTCATCTCAGGGCTCACCACACATAGTAAAAACAAGACGACTTGACTTCTCTCTCTCTTGACTTAAGGGCGAAGTGAGAGAAAATCTGGGCGACTTCCGAAAATCGATCCAAATTTTAACGTTTCTTTCCCCACTACCGCATGTTCCCCTACCTTTCACAAAAACGAACGTGCTGCACTATGATCTTAAAAAGGATGCAATTAACAAGTTTGGAATAAAATATTGAACATCAAACCCTGTATGGGTCAAATTTCAAGAACATGGGAGCTCCTTTTATGTGAATATTGAAGAAAAAGTATGATTATTGGTGAAAAAAATACAGACTTGAAAAGACTGACAGGGCGACTAAAACTTCGCTTATTGACAGAAATTGGGTGATTTCATTGAAACCAATGCGAAGAAGTTGGCCACTTCGCCTGGTTTGGTGAACCCTGCATCTACATTAACAAAAACGTTTGAAGGTATTGAAAATACAGTCAAACCTGTATTAAGAGGTCACCTTTGGGACAAATAAAAGGTAGTCTTATAAACAAGTGACCTCTTGAAAGAGGTTTAATTTATATGAAATTTTCATTGACAGGACAAGAAAAATGTGACCTTTTAATACAAGTGACTGCATGGGCAGGGTTGACAGTACATTATCACTAGTATCACAGCTCATCCTTTAGGACTCGCTCCAATACTAGTGATAATGTCTGTCTCAACCTTCAAAGCTGCTGTTATTCTATATGTATCGTGTTTTCTTCATCAACATAATGTTAAATATCATCTTCTCTAAAAAGAAATATGAAACTAGCTGATTTGTTTGATCTAAAGGGAACTCAATCAACTTGGTTTCATATTTCAACAACATGTTTAGCAATACCTACACAGGTAGATAATTATACTTATAGTTTCATTAAATTCTGCCTTACATCAAGAAAAACATGATTTAGCCTGTACTTTATTTATGCTGGAAGTATATAATTATCATAAAAATACCATATGAAATTTGTTTTGCCTGATAAAAGAAAGGAAAACAAATACATTAGGTGACACTAAAGTTGATTTTAAAGTTTGTTCAGACTAAAGTCAGGTGTAAGTATGAAGAATTGATAACAGAGCTTGTAAAAGGGATCAGTGGGTTATTCAAGTCTGAAATCGCCTTTATGTCATGGCAATGCTATTCTATACATTTAAATTGCAAATAATGTATTAGGGGGAAAATGGTATGATAAAGAGCAGGCTGATGAAATCAGTGTTATTGAATTGGAGAACACATTTTTGTTTAAAGTATTGCAATGCATTGTAAAAAGTTTTATGAATAATAAAATAAATGGTTGAATATGTCTAAACAGGAAAGATAATTGATTTCTTGCATTTCAAATAAGGGTTGGATCATTACAATACTTTAAATAAGAGTTCATCAGAAAGGTTACTACTTTTAAAAAGTCTTAATTATATGTACACCATCATTTGAGTAAATGGTGATGTAAATTCTAATTAGGGGGCCATCATGGCCTTGATCGTATGGTAGTTCAATCTGTGCCTATCACCACTAAGGTTGTGAGTCGAATCCCGCTCATGGGGTAGTGTACTCGATAAAACATTAAGTTTTCTCTGAGTACTCCGGTTTTCTCCACTAATAAAACTGACTTCTACGATATAACTGAAATATTGTTGAAAGTGGCGTTAAACACTATAATCCTAACCCCCCTAAATTCTAATTATAGATTAAATTTAATTAGTGGTAAAGCTAAAGAAAAAAAAATGTAGGTTTAACATTTTATCTTAAAAATTGTATTTTACCTAAAAGAATTCTGTTACAAGCAAACAATGGATTTATTTCAGAAGAGTGATAACATTAGATCATATATTTGAAACTGCATTTCCAAAGTTATTTTTTCCCCTCCAAAAACAGATTTTTTCCCCCCATGCATGAATCACAGTTATCATATAAATGTTCACCATCATTTTGTGGAGCTCTGAGGTCTGTTATATGTTATTGCTGTCTTTGTTAAGTCATTACATATCATGCTCTGATTTTAAGTAACTGGTGCATGCAGGAAGATTTATGATAACCAATGTTTCCCTTTAACTTGTTTAAGTTTTAATGTTGACATCATGGGAAGTGCTCTTGGAAACCAGGAGGAATTCTTGTATTACAATCTACATAAAGGTGTATTTTAAGAAAAAAATTCCTACTCAGTTGCATTTTCCAAAACATTTATATCACAGGCAAATTTTGCCTTCTTTGAAATTCACCCTAATTGAGCAATCATATGAAAATGTCTTAACGTATGACATAAATTTCACATAATTTTGACCCAGATTTTTCAATTTGTTTATTACATGCTATTCCATATTATCCTTCAACCATTACATTTTCAATAGTTATAAAGGCATGCACATTAATCTTATCTTTATATATACATACTCAGCATAAAATCAAATTGAATTGCACATTGTATTTTGCGTGAGTAAAATTTTGTATGTTTTCCATTGAATTGGATGTACCATTATTTCAGTGTCACGAAAAAAGAAAGAAAAAAAGATGGCCATGGTATAAAAGGCAAAACTTGATAAATAATGTAATTATCGTTTAAGATATTGATATTTTCCATGGATATAATCTATGGTGGAATCTTAATTGAAATGAATGGAAGATAAAAAAAAAAAAAATGTTTATTCCACGTTATTTCAGGAAATGCAGGACCGTTTAGGAAGACAGGAAGAAAGTTTGAGTCGGTTACGAGACGAGAATTCTAATCTCAACCATGACATCAGCCAACTTATATCGGTAATCAGTACTGCTAGAACAACGGGAAGATGGGAGGTGAGAAAAATAAAATTACATTGTGTTCATTCCATTCATAAAGCCTCATTTGATTGGTTTAAATGTTGACATGTGACTTCAAAATTGAAACTTCGTCAGTTGATGAAGTGCACAACTATTCAATCACACCCACTTCCGCGAAGTTTTTATACCCCCCACAACAAAGTTGTAGGGGGGTATACTGGTTTCACCATGTCCGTCCGTCCGTCCGTCTGTAGACAAATCCTATGTCGTGTACGATAACTTGAGTTGTGTTTCTTAGAATCTTTTAAAATTTTATCAGCTGTTTACTGGTGAAGAGAGGAGGATCCCTTTCATTTTTGACGATTTTCACTTTTGCCGTTCCAGAGTTATTGGACTTGATATGACGGAAAATAGGATTTTTACCCTATGTCGTATGATAACTTGAGTAGTGTTTCTCATAATGTTTTGAAATTTTATCAGCAGCTTACCGGTGAAGAGAGGAGCATCCCTTTCATTTTTGACGATTTTCAGTTTTGTCGTTCCAGAGTTATTGGACTTGATATGATGGAAAATAGGATTTTTACCCTATGTCGTATGATAACTTGAGTAGTGTTTCTCAGAATGTTTTGAAATTTTATCAGCAGCTTACCGGTGAAGAGAGGATGATCCCTTTCATTTTTGGTCGGAACAATCAGTAATGTTTTGGTTATGGAAAAAGGTTGGACAGATGTGGGGAGCGGGGGGTATATCTTAGTGAGCTGTGCTCACAGTAATACTAGTTTTGATTGTCATGAAAAACTAATAACTACACACAAAAACAACAGTAACAAATGGAATATTAAAACAAATAATAAATAATTTTAATTGTATTTAATAATATAAAAATGTAATTATAAGTATTGAATGTAATTGTTGCAGTTTTATAGGGTTGTAAATGACAAAAATATATTTGTTCCTGTTCCTGGTATGAATTTTCAAAATTGTTGCTTAAAAAATTATATATGACCAGTCCACAAATGTTATAGCATTACATTGTTTCGACAGGAGTTTAGTTCTGATGATTTTTTGTGAAGCTATTATAAATGATAGGAATATTTCAGCTTTCTATGGTCGTATCATTATCTCTGAAATCAGTCTTTTCTTGTGATAATTTGATCCCATAATATTTGTTTTTTTTTATTGCAGACAATTAATGTGAATTTTCGTGAACTCTCAATGGACCAGGTTTTCGGCTCCCTTCATGAACAGTTAACTGGCATGTAAGTACATTTCAAATGTGGAAGAAGTCAGTTTATATACAATTGGGGCAATAAAATTTTAGGATGTCGAAGACGAAGACTCAATTTAGTCCAAAGCACAGTCAAATCTGTTTGAACCTCATTCTGAGTAAAATTACACCTGTGTATTAGAGTCTGAATTGGAAATTTCTGTGTGAATACCTGTGTATTAACAAAAAAAAAAATTGCTTCCAAAGAAATTGGTTTTGAAATTTCACTCTGTATTAAACTGGTAGAAAAGGACCACATTATAGTTTTAATGTTTAACAAATTAAAAGTTATTTAAGAAAAAGGTGATGTATGATCATATTAATGAACCCACACTAAAAAGTTTGCTTGTTTGGTTATTGCTTAACATCCAGCGAGCAGTATTTCAGTTATATTGAGAACCAGGGACAAGATAAGGACATCAGTATTAAGTGGATGTTTGAACCATTTGAAGCATTTCCTTAGGTTTTATAGGTTTAAAAATGGTTCATACGAAAATCATTAAAAATGAAAAGTGAGTACCCGTTAGAATCTTCAATGCCATTGAGGTTCTTTATTATCAGTACTATTCTGACTTAATCCTTGTTGCATTTTAAAAGTTAAGCAAACGCCTCTGTCATACAAAAAAACGTGATGTCTTATACCCATGAGGCCAAAGAAAAAAAAATGTGTGTTTACTGTCACATGTCAAAAAAATCTAGGGTCGGTCGGTCAAGATTAATTTTTTTTTTTTTTTTTTTTCTTATTATCGGCAAAACCGGAAATAGTCGTTGCCGCTTCCGGAATCCGATTCCGGTATTTCATTTTCGAAATTTCCGGTAAGCCGTCATTTATTGAAGCCGTTTTATGATGAATTATGCAGTTTTTCTACCTTCTTTGCTCTCAATTTCGACAAAAAGCTAGCAGTTGAATAAATAAAACATTGCTGCTGGTTAAACAACAAAAATGGTTATCCGAATTCTGGGTAAAAATTCATAGGGTCGCTAGCAAAAATTTGGGTAGGTCGGGTGACCGTAAACACACATATTTTTTTTTTGGCCTGAACTGTTATTTCAGTGAGCTAGCACTGTAAAATTACAACAAAGTGTGATGGTCTAGTACAAAGTGGACAACTTCATCATCTAATTCAGTGTAACTTGTTCTTGCCATGATATAGGTGAAAAATTGCTCACTTGGCATTAAACGACAATCACTCACTTTATTTTTACAATTTTATAAACTTATATTACAGAAAAAATTCTGAGAGTGTTTTAGAAGAAAGAATTAGAGAACTGAATGATAATTTGAGAAGGAAAGACGAACAGATATCTTCCTTACAGAGAACTCAAACACATCCTACTTCAACCAGGGCTTCACAGGAAGAGGTACTTATTAAGATTTACTCTGAACGGAGGTTACATGTACTGATAGATTTAGGACTATCCTTTGAGATTTATAGAATTTGTCATTTTTTGTTGAATAAGCACAATTATGGATTGCTTTTTCATATTTTATTACCACAAAAATGTTGTGTAACATATGTAAATACTTATTGATGACAACAATAGATATGAAATGGATTAATTTTTTTATCCTCGACTGATCTATTTTTATGTGCATTGATTTCAAGGAAAAGGCATAAATAAGAATACTATTCTATTATTGTCTACTCCTAAGGGAACTGTTCTTCTATAGTGTTGTCTGGTGAGGTATAGTGCCTGAGCCAACGGCGAGTGCACTATACCTCACCAGACAACACTATAGGAAAACTGTCCTCGAGGGAGAAGACAATAATATATTTAGTACGTAACATCCCATTCCAGACATAAAAGAAAAACACACTCAAATTCAACATTATAATAATAATAATAATAATAACAAAATTTACAATGTAACATTATATATGCATTGCCAAACATGGCACTTGTGACAGCAGACTACAGCGCGAATCTATTTTAATCTTGACAAAAATAAATAAAAATTACGCTGGAAAATCTATGCCACAGGTATAGTGCCTGCGGGAAATCGTTTGAAACTGGTATAGTTCCTGTCGCTAGGTATAGTCCCCCGTTGTCAAGTGTACTGTTAAAAAATACTACACACCGATTATCCAATCAAAATACAGCATTTTCATATGTTAGGTACTAAATAAGTTACAGTAACCTGACAGGCAATACAATGGGGTCATATATGCAACAGATATTTATTTAGTTCAGATAATATAGGGTTAGGGTTATGGTGTTTAATGCCACTTTCAACAACATTTCAGTTATATCGTGAAGGTCAGTTATATTGGTGGAGGAAACCGGAGTACCCGGCGAAAACCACTGATATGCTGCAAGTCGCTGACAAACTTTAGTGGGGATCAAACTCACAACGTTAGTGGTGATAGGTAGTTGTAAATCCAACTACCATTCGATCATGACCATGACAGCCCCTCAGATAATATAAATAACAAAAATTTAAAGTGGTCTAGAAAAAAATAAAGTGGGTAATTTCTCAAAAGAAATATTCTCTCATCAATATGAGTCTCATTGTATGTAAAGTATGTCTGTTATTCCATGACAGAAGCCTGAAGTTTCTGAAATAAAAAAAATAGGTCTCATTAAACTGTTGTGAAAGTAAAAAATACTCCAATAAATATAGCCTATCTTGAATGTGTATATTTAGCTATTGCGTCAAAAAGCTTTTAAAGACGCAACTTTTTAAGTATGAAAATTTAGAAATCTAATTTTATGTGTTTGATGTTGTGTTTATATATTCACGTAAGAGTCCTCATCCATGTCATTGTGCTTATGTTTACCATTATCAGCTGTTGTTTATCAGTAACTCCCAGCCCACTTTACTATAAATAATGACATTTTAATGCACATGTCTCCCGATCAGGCTGATCGGATGTTACGTCTTTTAAGTGGGTGGGAAGGAAGTTACAAAACAACCATATATTTGACATTCATAATAACATTCCTGATTTTCCTATTATTTTATAAATGTAAAACAAAGAATGGAGCACAATGCTTAATGCAGAGAAACCTGTCTAACTCAAACCCTGCATAAAGCAAAATCCTGTATAAATCGAACTGCAAATAAAGTCACAAAGTAGGAATTTAATTTTTTTTAACCTGTATAAACTGAACAATGCTCTATTCCGAAGAAAAATGCTGAATATAGCTGAAAAATTGCTCGCTGGACGTTAAACACCAATCAATCAATCAATCAAAAATGCTGGTTCCAGGGAGGTTCAGTTTAGACAGGATTCACTATAAATAATTAATCAATTAAAATCACATACTACCTCACCATAGAATTTTAAATGAAAATCTTTTACACAATGCGATTCCATTAAAATAATTGTTAGTGATATGTTTGTTTGGTTTTAGGTGACCAGCGACAAAGATCCCTTTCGACAGATTGCTGAAAAAGACTTCACAATCATGCAAATGAAGAATGACCTACGACGATCAGAACAGAAAGCTGAAGACCTTACAACAGATGTAAGATTTATACTTCCTATAGTGTTGTTGAATGTTACAGATTATATATAGCATGAATAGATAGACACAATTTCTATGGCGGCACAGGAGTGTTTGGATATGGGCATACCACACCAAAATTTCTTATTCACCATAGTTTTTTGGTAAACAATATGTGGAAATGGGCTATAATGAAAAAAATAGTTGATAATCACTTATTTGATTAGCTTCGTAACATTGCTTTATGGATTAGGGATTAATAATCGTGTGAAACTGCACTAATTATTTAAAGCATTTTCAAGTTATCATTATAATGCAAAAATACCGTGAGTTTCATTGGAAATCAGCACAAAGTTATCATTATAAATTAATGCAAAAATATTGTGAGTTTCATTGGAAATCAGCACAATTTTCTCAACAGGGTTAAAAATTCTTATGGAGGATTTATTTTACATTCCGTTTCATTTTCCATACAGTATCATGTGTAAGGTAATATCATTCATAATGACACAATAAATTGGGTTAACAGATTTGTAAATATAATATAGAGAATATATGGTGATGGGAATTTTTAATCAGGAATGGATCAAAGTTGATATTGCTTAATTTTGTTTGCTTAAAAGACTGTTACTGCTTACAAGTTATCAACTTTAATTTTACTGTATTTTCTGCACTAGGAATTGGTGGATTTATGGTCTATTTGACCTGTTCGCTATATGATGTAAAGATATGCTTAAAAGAGGTTTTCATTTTTTTTAATATTAAAACATCCAAGTCATATATAGTTTCCAAGTTGTTGGAAATAAGACAGTATTTGTCCTCAAATATTTACAAATCTTTCATCGTACTAAGGAATAATCAAATTGTGAAATATTCTATAGAGTTTGAGGTTTTGTGTTTAGATTTCCCCTGTGGTGTCTTCAAAACTTTTTCTTAAAGGCCGTTTACACGATAAAAGTTTTCATCGAAAAATTTGCTGAGAGAAAACTTTGTCAAAGTTATTCGGTTTATACGATCAAAGTTTGTTTCTTTCTATTCTTATCAAAGTTTGTCAAAGTTTTTAGAAAAAAGTTCTTTGACCAAGCTTTTGATGAAAAACTTTGATCGGGTAAACCGACCTTTAGAAAAGATAGTAAACAAAATATCTTGGAGATAGTTAATTCAACATTGAGTAGAATTACAAAAGTACAATAGTTGTAAGCAGTAATTGTCGGCCATGTTGTTTCTTGATCATTCTTTACTCATTCATTGTTTGCTTCATCTACTTCTGGCTTGCAGGTCGGTAATCGGGAACGCAAGATAGCATCCCTCCAAGCACAACTTAGCGACCTCCATAATCAGGTCTCAAGACGGGAGGCAGAAATAGGAGCAGGACAACAGACAGTTAAAATGCTGCAGGATAAGCATCGTCAGTCAACAGGGGAGGTAATGAAAGTGAACTTTCAGTTAAAAAACCCCCCCTCCAAATTGATAAAATGCTAGAATTTATGTCTTTATTAGATGTACCTTGCACACTTTCATTCAGTTGCATCCATGTGTTACACATCAGCTGTTTTAAAAATGATTTCAAGCACATGAATATGTCTTTCAGAAATACAGTGAATCCTGTCTAAAATAAACCCTGAATAAAATGGAATCCTGTATAAACCAAACTTCAAATAAAGTTCATGTAGGAAATCTCTTATTAATTATGTCTCCACTTCGAACGAAGGGAGACACATTGTTTTAGTCTGATTTTTTCTTCCGCTTCTTCTGCTTCTTCTCTGCGAAGCTTGTCCGGACCATAACTTTTTTTTCTTTCCAGATAGGTCGATTATATTTGGTATGTGGGTGCATGACCATAAGGCGGTGTGACGCATACCGTAATGACCTTCGTGGGACTTTGACCTTTGACCTCAAGGTCAAATAATTGTTTTTTAAATAGTATTTTCTTCTCCGGGCCATAGCATTTTTGTCTTTCGAGATAGGTCAATGATATTTGGTATGTGGGTGCATGACCATAAGGCGGTGTGTTGCGTACCATAATGATCTTCGTGGGACCTTGACCTTTGACCTCAAGGTCAAATAATTGTTTTTTTAAATAGTATCGTTCAACTCATAATGTGTAACTTATTGTTGTACAGATGGCCGCATTAAGGGGAGACATAAGGTTTAGATATCTAGAACAGTTCTTCCTAGTTTAAATTGTATAAGTCTATTCTGAACACAAAAGTTGGTCCTAGTGAGGTTCGGTGTAGACAGGTTTAACTGTGTTAGAAAAGACAATCTTGAGGTGACCTACTTTTACATATTTCACTAGTGATAAATGTTATTAATAGTGTTTTTCGTCTATTCTAATTTGAAGTGTAGTAATGATCTATAGATATGTAAAAAGTTACTTGCTTGGAATATCAGCTCCAGTGAAGAATGTTAGTAAAAGTGAAAATGTTATAAATGTTTACAAAAGTTAAAGCACTGTAAATTTTCTACTTTTACATTAGTTATCATTAGTAACATTCAAACTTCACTGTATTAAAATATTGTTTTGAGATCCCTGTTATTAGAGACCAACCTGTATTGTGAGACCACTTTAAAATGCCACTGCTCTGATTTACATTGTACAACCCCTTTTGAATGATCACAGGTTCATTCTGATGATGAAAAGGGGATGACATCTGAGGGTAGGTTTCAATGTATAGTAGAATAAGCAGACGGTCAATGAATATTTATAATGTGTTGTTTGTAGGCGGCAAAATGTGAAGAAACTATACGACAACTTAAGATGGATGTACAACAATACAAAGACAGATACACACAAGCTAGTCAAGAGGTTTGTTCTTACTTTTAGATATTTAGTTCGAATAAGCCATTTACTTGGATAACTCAAAAACTCTGCTATTTCAAAGTTTAATCTTCTGTCACTTTGACCTAGACACAATGAAGATTGACTGTATGTTTAAAGAACATATTAAATTTTATTTTTTTTGTGAAATTTCCTTTTAATGTATGTATATGTGAGCCTAAAGCTAAAGTAAAAGTAAAAGCTTATTTTGACTTAGGAAGCTTACTTTAGATAAATATAGAGTGCAGACAGAAGATTACCAAAACTAATATTTATACAATGTCATTATGTGTCTTTTCACATGAAAAAATATAAATAGTTTAACAAAAATATAAAATTATAACTTTGCCATCAAGATAAAGAAATTATATTAGTTCATATAAAACTTAAGTCAAATGTCAAATATTAATTTTAATATAGAATTATTATTTTGTGAGATGAAGCATGTCTTAATTCTTGATACTTTTGTTTATGCATTATGTCTTTACAATGAATTTTTTAAGCTGTTATAATATCTATTGCTGATAAGTTTGTTTTATTGATCAAATATTTAGTCTATGATTGGATAAAAACTTTGAATCAATTAATTTTGTATCAAACTTAGGTTTTTATAATATGAAGTCTCATATTACTATTTTGTTTTGTCTTCTCATGATTAAAAAGAACAATTCTTGTATATACCCGAATCCTCTTTACTAAATATTGATTAGTGTACTAAATCGTAATATTGTTAGAATTTTATTGAAATAATTTACATTTATGGAAAAATGTGGCATACTATTATTTAAAAAAAAAATATTTTCATGAAAAATTCCCTTCTTGTACCTCTTTAAATATTATTGAAAATTTGCAACCTATTTTTGAATGTGTCCTACAAGCAGTATTTTTTTTAAATGCTACAGTGTATATTTGTCTAGATCAATACACATCTAATATTTACCATTTCTTAAATAATTAAATGTTTCTACTGCCTGAATTAAAATTATCTACCATGGGTTGAATTACTGGATCAAATTATCATTTTAGCATGAATAATTTGTGATTTTTTGGGAGAATTCATTTAAAAAGCATTTTAATAGTGTTTTGGACACAAAATGATACCTTGAAGTTTTAGCATGAATATTTAATAATTTTTGGGAGAATTAATTTAAAAAACCATTTTACTAGTACCTTGGAGACAAAAATGATAGGACAAGGTGATACCTTGAAAGATCATATACAAATAATGTTATGGAATAAAATTTGAATGCATTGAAAAGAATGAGAAGGGATATATTCGTGTGAAATGAGTGAGAGGGATTATCTTCACCAAGATAAATCCCTTTTCTGGGTAAGGTCTATGAGTGTTTCTTTGCAAAGGGGGAGTTCCATATTATACTGTTCATGTATTTGATCATGTCTCATCATTGTAAATGGGGGCCGTCGTGGTTGTGATCATGTGGTAGTTGGATTTTCTACTACCTATACGTGCAATTAGTGCCCATCACCACTAACATTGTGAATTTGAACCTCGTTCATGGTGAGGTGTACTCGATACAACATTATGTGATCAAATTTGTCAGTGACTTGCGACAGGTAAGTATTTTTCTCCGGAAAGTGGCTTTCAACACTATAAACCAAACCGTCATTGTTAATGAGCAATTGTAAATTTATTTCAGGATGTTAATTTGTAAATATTACGATGTGAAAATATTATGTACTATTTTTATTTACAGATACCCCACTATGAAAGACGATTGCGAACACTTGAGGCCGATATCTTGGAATCTAAAGAACAGAGAAGAAAAGCAATGGAAGAAGTAAGCAATATACACATTGTCTATAACTTTGTATAATTGAATTACAAATGTATAATATTTCTAAGGAATCATTTAAATTTGAAAAATACATTTTGCTTTAGATAATTTTGAAACTTAGCATTATTTTAGTGGGGCCTGCTTGAAAGAGTTGACATTTACATACCTGTATTGTAGTTAGGGTATCATTATGTAATGTTGCGAGTTCGAATCCAACTCAGGTGAGGTAGACTTGATACAACATTATGTGATCAAGTTTGTCAGTGACTTGCGACAGATCAGAGGTTTTCTCTGGGTATGTTTTCTCCACCAATAAAAATGACTGCCACAATATAGCTGAAATATTGTCGAAAGTGGCGTTAAACACCATATCCACACCATGTGTTATTTTCCTTTTCTGTTTCATTGTCATACTATTGTTAATCTAGAACTCTTGACTCCCATCTAAGTTAGGTACAGTGAAACCTGTCTAAATCAAATCCTGAATAAACTGGAATTCTTTATAAATCAAACTTTAAATAATGTCTATATAAGCCAAACACCTGTCTCTTCCTAACACAAAAGTTGGTCCCAAGGATGTTCAGTTTAGACAGGTTTCACAGTACCTTTTTCAACTTGCACATCAAAGGGTAAAGGCTGATACACAACTTTCTTTAATGTTTGGTAGTTATGGTTACATCTACAATATCTCCATACAACTTTATGTGAGATAGTATATCAATTACACATGACCTCATGTCAGAGCAGTGTTTTTCATTTCATGTTCTCCAGTTTTCTTCACCAATACCACTGACTGTCACGAAATAACTGAAATATTGTTGAAAGTGGCATTAAATCTCCATAATCCTAATCTTTGAAATGAGTTATCTCTTGATAATATTCTGTCAATCTATTATCATGGGTTATTTTGATATGTAATATGCTCACCTTTTTCTTATAGATTGGTATTTTACAAGATAGAATAAGAGATACCCAAGTTTCTAAGAAAGATCACCATGACATTTTGAAATCTGAGCTGTCGAGACGAGATGAGACAATACAGAAACTAAGACGTGATGTACTTGTTCTACAAGAGAAACGAGATGCTGCAGTATCAGAGGTAAAAACCTATTCTTACTAACCAATGGGGTTAAAATTGTCAATAACTGACGGTCTTTATGGCCTCTCTGATAGGCCTTGGGGGGGAATGAAGTTTGACCCATGTCTGTACATCTGTCTGTTCTTCCTGCAGTTGGTTTCTGCTCAATAACTTATTTTCCCCTTAAGCAAATAATTTGAAATTTATCAACAAGGTCAGAAACCATAAAAGGAAGGCCAAGGTAAATTTTGGACTCTACCATTCTGGAGTTATGCCCCTGTTTACTATAGCTGAAAGCGGGGGGATCTGTGTTCTATGGACATATTCTTCTCTTTTTATTTTATTATGCCATTGAAAACAGGGTACCATGGGGGTAATTGTTGAATCAAATAATTTTGTATAACATACATATTATATATAATATATTATTATAACATTTGTATTTTCATATATTATAGTTTATACTTTACGTTTTTATTTTCCCTATTTGTCTTGGTTAGTGCAGCCGGTCAATATAACGTTATATGGACCGGGACTGGACTGCCTCGTTTTTGATTTGGTTCCGGAACGGTACCTGCATTATTATTTTAGATAAAAAGTATAATATGGCAAATAGTTCATGTCACTTCGGGTCATATGGCAGTATATGGACCGGTCCGTCACCCAAAAAATATTATATGGACCGAAGCTTCTGAGGTACATATAATATTTTTTGGGTGACGGACCGGTTTATATACTGCCATATGACCCTCAGTGCCATGAACTATTTGCTATATACATGTGCTACGAAAATATTTGGATTTGTGGATATCAGATTTTGTGATTCAGCCATTTTTAGATCGAAGTTGATAAAATAGTTAGTATAATTCTTATCAGAAGTAATGAATACTTGATGGTCGGTGTTTTAAATTTTTTGAATATGCATTGAAATCTATGAAATTTGATACCTCATGAATTTTAATTATTTCACAGTATGTGTTGTTATTCCAATATGCTTTCAAATTTTAATATTAACATTTTATAAGCTATTAAGTTTTAATATAGAATGTGATAAAGAATTACTGATAATAAAAGAAAAAAATATGACCAGAACACTTGATGATAATAGATAACTACTTCAGTGAAATCCTAAGTGTCATATCAACAAATTTCTTTAGGATTTTTTAAAACTTGTATTCTCTAGCATCCTTTCTTATTAGTTCAGTTTTTTGCTGTTTGTTATTGGTTAATGTACTCAAGGTCCTATAACTGATAACTGATGTCAAAAATATTTGTTCTATTTCTGCCCACTTGTGGCCAACAACCCCTGGCAAATCTTACTACAGTTGACTCTCGTTATCTCGAATTCGATGGGACCATGGAAAAAATTCGAGTCAACCATAGTTCGACTCAAGAGGAGCTACGAAGATACCGGAAGTGTGGTTTGTTTAACAACGAAAGGGAGACAACTCGAGCGAAATTTTGAAGAGCTAAAACCAGCATCGCATGTCCCTATTCTCGGAACGATTTTAAACATATTCGATGTTTTTGTTGCTGTTTTTTTCTCTCCGTTAAATTCTTTGAATCTTGTGAAGCGACTGATAACTTCTAGATATCTTTTTTTGTGTGAATGAATATGTTTATCCGTTTTGTTTATGTTTTTCACCTGTTACATTGTTATTAAACTTCACCCATCATGACGTATTTTTCTTTGTGCAATACTGTTTATTTACAATAAATGGTGTGTTTTTATTATTCAATAAAGTGTAGAAGAAAACTATTCTTCTTTAATCAAAATTAATTTCCGACAAATAATTCAATAGATAAAACATTTCCTTTGTGTACTTTTCATAATCATTGATGTATGCCGACCCAAGCGCACTTGTTATGAATCGATAATTTTTTATTGTACACATCTAACCTGTGTCATAATACCAAGCCAATTCAAATATTATCACTAATTAATTTGACAGATTGTGAAATAAACATGTGAAATAGCCTAAGGTAAAAATGTCAAATTCAATGACCGGATGTTTCACCTGTGATCCGATTTTAATCCTAAGGTAATACACATGTTTTGACAGGTAAATTTGACTTAACGAATGTAAATAATATGGCTTTCTACATTACGGGACCAAAACTTTTATTCGAGACAACCGAAATTTCGACTCATCCGAATTCGACTCAACAGGAGGCAAATTATATATATTTATACACAACGAAGTTCGGGACTTCGATAAAAATTCGACTCAACCGGAAATTCGAGTCAACCGAATTCGAGACAATGAGAGTCAACTGTATATTTTCCTGAGTTAGTAAACAGTGTATTGGATTGAATGCTTCTGGTAATAAGAAGACTAATCAAATATATATGAATTTGGAGTCTTGCATTTGGTTTTGGATCAATAACTTAGGTTGACCTTAAGGAAATCATTTGAAATTTATACACAAGGTCAGGTACCATAAAATGAAGGCCAATTTCAATTTTTTGCTCTACTACTTTTCCATTCTAGATTTATGCCTTTGTTTACTCTAGTTGAAAGCAGGGGTATCTGTGTCATATGGTCACATTCATCCATTTTTTTTCACTGGTAAAAATAATATACACCATTTTGATGAAATTTGTTTTAATGCTAATAAAAAATCTATATTTAGAATATAGTATATGTATCTATCTATAAGTAAAACATACATGTTTGCTGTGGTTTAGCTTTGCAAATTATATTATGCCTGATTATTATAGCTGGATCAAAAAACCCACATACTCAACCAATCAGAAGACAGGAAAAAACATTCGGAGGAGGAGGTAAAACAATTGTAACCAGAAAAGAGCACATTTTGTACCCATTACTGCACCTAATACCTTGCTGGGATATTGGCTTATTTACTTCCTTGTTGGTTTTAGTTGCATGATTTACCCTTATTTCTTTTCATTTCAGAAACAATTATTTTGTTGTTGAGCACTTTATTTGCTCCAAAGCCAAAAAAAAAGTACTTGTGTTTCCACTTTTAACCCTACAAGCTCTAATATTTGCCATTTCTGGATTGCTTATGTGAGATTCTTGTCTTGTATATAACCTAGATAAAAAAAATTAATTAAAGTTTTTTCCTATCTTTTGCAAGAATGTTAGTGGAAATACAACTATTTTTTTCCCTTAGACCTAATACAAATCTTGAAACAAGTTCATACTTTTAATTCCAACAATTCTTTTTGTCTTGTCAGTCCACCATTTCTCATTCTAAAAAGAAATTTTCTTATTTTAAATATTACTATACAAGTAAAATCCATAGACTTCAACACTGTCTAAAAGAAATATATTTTCATCTGATGCATAGCTCAGTTAATTATGTATGTCAAGGGGTTAATGTTAAACTCTGCCACCCTCTCAAATATATGCTATTCATTTCATTCTGTTGAAGGTTCTCTTGTCAATAAAACACTTATTTTTTATTTAAATTTATTGAAAATTAGAACTACAGTCAAACCTGCCCAAACGACCACCTTCATTAAACGACCACCTGCTATAAACGACCACTTTTATTTCCCCCGACGATTTATACTATATATTTTAACTGGATTCAACGACCACCTGCATAACGCGACCAACGACCGCCAAAATGCATTCCCAAACGACCACTTCAACTTTTTTCAACGACCACTAACTCCTTTGCATGATGAGTTTACAACAAAAATGGGGAAACTGACAGGGGATGTTCCCCAAATGTCACATTCATTTTCCGTATACGCAAACCGGAAGTGATTTTTTTTGTACCCAAAATAATGTTTTCTCTATTACTGTCGTTTTTAATTAAAAATATGTTTATTTTTTTTAATATTTCTGCCTTTTTGGCATTTTCGTGTGGGTTTAAAATTTATTAAATGATTTGTTGTTCCCAAATCGAATTTTCATGGTGTACATCATGACCACGTGGTTTAAAAATTAGAACGTAAACAATAAATCGAAGGCTGTTTACACCTGAGGGTTTGTCTTAATTAAAGGTGAGTAGAAATCGATTTTACAAGCTTTTGAGTTGTTTTATAATTAAAAGAAAGTTTTAAAGCATGGCTTCTAAAAGGAAACTTTTAACTTTGGAAGAACGGATAAAAGTTATTGAGTTATTGAGTTACTGATGTGCCAAATTATATTCATAGACAATTTTAATTCTTTTATGGAATTTTATTAACTCTGGCCTTTAAAATGTTCTACATTTCTACAACCTTTTAACATATATACCATGTGCATTTTTAATAATATAAATTTATATTTATTATTAATGATTCAATCATTTAACTCGTAGTAGAATAACAACGATCTATGACCACATTATTTTTCAGCTGTATCGTTGAACCTGTATTAAAGGACCACCTGCTGTAAGCGACCACTTTTGCATTCTCCCCTGAGTGGTCTCTTAATACAGGTTTGACTGTATTTGAAAATTAAAAACAAAATTTTCTTTTCTCATGTACTACAGCATCTGTTTGTAGCTACCTTATGTCTGATGCTTTGACATTATTCAGGTATCATGTTTCCAAGACAACAGGTGATAGCACCTGCCAGTTTAATTAACTAATATATTGTATTTTTTTACTATGGAGAAAAAAAATCATAAATTAAAGTGATATTTACACAAAGTATAATAAAAAACATTTTCAGTTGGAGAAATCTCACGTTTCATCATTGGGTTAGCTTTCAAATTGAATATTCCCCGACATCTATTAACAACAACCAAATCATAAGGTAGACATGTTATTTGCTGAAATTAATTTAAAGACTAAGTATTATTTACCTATTTTGAAAAAAAAAGAATTTTCTCAACATCTAACAACATCATAATTCAGAAGGTAGAAATGTTATTTACTGAAATTTAAAGCCTTATTATTATTTATTTGTTTACGTATTTAGACAAAAAAAAATACACATCAAACTCTTGATTGAAATACTATATCTTCTTTAAGATAAAGCTGAGATGGTATTTTTTAATTATTTTTTTTTTATATATATAATCATATTTTTTTCATTGATCAATTTCAAGGCTTTTAATTTTTGTTTTAACACCTTGTTTATTTATGAACTACTAATTAAATTTGCCTGTAGTGATATACCTTGATTAAATTTGTAACCTAATTATAATATGCCATTTAATTAAATGGGGCTATTTTTATTAATCTTTTGTCATGTGGGGTATAAGATAACATAACTTAACAACCTTGTCTGCCATCAAGCTTTAAAACAAAATGGAGGACAAATGCGAAAAGGTACCATTTTCGTACCATTCAAAGGTAAATTGTGTTTCATTATTGTAGATTTTTTTTATTTATGCACTTGGAGATGTCAAAGATTTTGTGAGTTAATTGCAGATTTATTTTCACAAGCATGATTTGTTTTCAACATTGATAATATCTCCAGTTTATGTTGTTATGATTTGTATAAACAAGTTGATTCAATAACATGCTGAACTAGACAATTTATATTTTTAAAGAAATGTAGCTACCACATATTTTATTTCAGATTTAATTAAAATAATGTCACATAATGTTTTTTTTTAATTATTAAATTAATTATCGTAGAAATACAAGGGCAGTGGCAAAATTTTTACTTAATTATTTTGAATAAATGATAAAAAATATTATCAGAGTTTTGAAATATTTTTGAAAAAAAAAAAAAAATGTTTTTTTTAATTCAAGAAATTGTTAATTATTGACAAGATTATGTTTATAACCCAAAATAATTTTTAAGCATGTTCTTGAATCTACATTTCAGAATGAAAATTGGGATCAAACCCCCCCCCCAACATAAAAACAAGACAACTATTTCTTTTAAGATCACTATTGTCATCTAGTTCTATCATATTCTACCTATTCTATATCTCCTTGTAATAATATGCTCCATCACCACTAATTTAGAAAGCTTATTATAATGTTAATTTTTACAATGTCTTACAAAATGATGGAAACTATTGATTTATCGAGGAATAAGAAGATTTGTTTCAGCAGCAAACATGCTTATATACTGTACTATAAGTATGGACAATTATATGTATAAAATCTTTCTATGTTTCTGTAATTACTACAAGGACACAGTGTAAATGTAAATAATTTACATCAATATAAACTCATTTGCTTTTGTTTGAAATTGTAAATAGTTTTCACAATAATCACGATTTTTCCTTCACCATATACAAACTATGCCTGATTTTTAATTTCTTATATTGAAGCTGCAATAATATTTTTGGGTAGGGGGCATATGTTGGTGTGTAGATAAGTAAACAGCAGCATGAAAATCTTTTATCTTTGGCCTTACTGTAGAAACGTTTCAAGGTTGCTATCTAATAAATGCTTCATTGAAAATACTTGTAAGATTTTTTCTTAATATAGAGTAAATACAAGCTTATATAGGGTTATGGTTTTTGTGTTTAACGTCACTTTCAGTTATATCATGGCGGTCAGTTTTATTGGTGGAGGAAACCAAAGTACCAGAGAAAACCACCGACCTGTACCTAGTCACTGACTAACTTTATCACATAATGTTGTATCGAGTACACCTCGCCTGAGCTGGATTCGAGCTCACAACTTTAGTGGTAATAGGCATCACGACCACGACAACCCCCTAAGTACATATACAAATATCATCATCTGATTAGGTAATGATTATGGAAATGTACAATTATGCATTTTTATTTTTATGTTTCAATACCGTATAACCGGTAATTTCTGCGGCAATCTAATTTTTGCTGTATTCTGCGGTCAACTCTAAATAAAATTTACTTACTTACTAACTACGGACCGCAGAAATTAAAATCGCAGAATATTATGTACAATAAATGTTTAATGTCCCATACAAAATACCTGTTCAAACTCTAACTACAATTTTGCTGTAAGTGTCAAATATTTAATTAGTCCTAATTACTATCCCCAGATTAAAGAAAATTGGTACTATATGAATGTTAACACAACAATTAAAGGTTATTTAACTGTGGCATGATGATTTTTACCTGTTAATTACAATTAATCCAGAAAAAGAAATATGATTGTACCAAGCTGACACCGACAATAATTGAAGCAATCACATGATTAAATGTTTACAATCATAATAATGCTTATTAAAGCAATATTTTAAACTGTTATTTCATAAATTAACATTAGTTTTTTGTTTTTTAATTGTTGTAGTAGCTTCGATTGAATAATATCAAACTGCGTGATCTCAGGATTCATCTAAAAACCAAACAAATAGAAATGTACTGGTAGTAGAATTCCGGTTAAGCCAAGTTTTTATGTCTACATTATACTAAAAGAATTAAATATAATTGGTTCTAATCATAATTCTTTTTTAACAATTGTTATATGATAAAGTATGAAAATTCGACATTAAACATATATATCCGAAATTTATCAAAGTTTATACCTATATTGATCCAATGGTTGACTTCGTATTTCCTGTCAACAAAATAGATCGGGAAAACAGTGAAAAAATAGTGCGTATTTAGAAGCTGTAACCTTTGAAAACTTTCCAAAGAACTAAATATGTTTTTACTTTTAAGGATCACTGTAATGTGCACCAGTTGTTTATCACAACATTGCTTCAGTTATTGCTTCCTGTAACCAAGGATTAATATAGATCCTTGCTGTAACACAAACATTTTTTTTTTTATGCCAAGATTTTCAATCCGCAGAAAAAAAAAATCTGCAAAAATTAAATGTCTTCTTTTTAGACCAAAACCGCAGAAATTTCACACCGCAGAAATTACCAGTTGTACGGTATATCAATGAGAGCTTCAGGGAAGATAAGTTATTAACTAACTGTCTAACCCTGTATAAATTTACATTTTATTATTATTATTTTTAGATTATTTTCTGTCTAAATCAATAAAATTTGTTCACGCCACGATATAGCTGACATATTGGCATTAAACACCAATCAATCGTGGATTATTTTCTGTTTTGTAGATGCACAGATTAGAAGCAAGATGTAAGGTGGCAGAAGAAGAAATTGAGTCTCTCCGGAGAATCACTGAAAATTATAAATCTGACGTAAGCACTTGTTCACAACACTTTAATAATATTACAATGGAAAATGAAAAAAAAATACAATTTAATTCAAATGTTTTCATAAGAGGATATTCCTGATGAACTTCTACACAAAAAGTATTTAGCAGGGCAAAGTTGAGAGACTTATTCAGTAAATTTTTCACACAAATAATCCTGGTTTGAATATTTACACTTCATTGTTATATTCAATTAGCAGTACCTTTGCATTATAGACAACTCTTAAAAAAAAAAAAAAAAAAAAAATACAGATACAGACCTTTTATGATGTGAACAATAAGTAGAAAAAATAATAATACTATAAAGACAAATTTTGATATTCAAAGTGTGCATTTTAGTGATATGCAATATGGTTTTGGTGAATAGAAGAGTTTTAAGTTTGACATGTCAACGGAAAAGTTTTTGTTTTACACAAAATCGTTTGCCAGCTTGTTCAGCAAACTGGTTTCAGTACAAATGTATATACAACAGAGAGCAAAGGGGTAAAGTTAGAAAAATGTCTGTTATTAAATTTTTTTCTCACCCTTCATAATCAGTGACTAAAGAATGGTATCATAAGGTGAATATAAGAATTGCACAAATTGCAAAATAATTTTGAAATGTTCATGATTTAATTTTTAATTATTCACCCATTGGCTCTCACAAATGTAGACAGGCAACCAGATTGTGGAATAGACTGGTAAATGACATCATCAAATGATGTGTAATCACAAATCTTTCCTGGTGAAGAACAAACTCAAAACTCCTCTATTTGAAGCTCACTGTGAGATGTGGGACCAATAGACTTTGTTTATCGGTCTCAGGTGAGATGCACTGATGAACTAAAATGAAGTTTCAATTTTGCACAGTATGGTATGTTTCCACTGAGTTTTTTTTTTAAATATATTTTTTCTATTGTTGAGTTTTTCCTTACATTATTCATTGTAATAGTTTCCTAGTTCCTTGTAAGTTTGATATCATGAAAAGTTTGTTGTTGTTTTGAAAATGTTTGTTCAGAGCAAGACACAATGCATTGTTTACTTGTTTACTTTTTGCTAGTCTTGTTTCATTATGTTTTAGACAGCAAGTTAGCACTTTAAAAGATAAAATCATTTACATAATTTAAGTCTCATATAATATGTATCTTCATTTCATCATGATCATCTCATGTCACTTGCATTATTAAAAATTGTATTCAATGACGGCAAGACCGGGAGGGGGCAGTGAAAGAAAAATCACCGTGTGTCAAAGGTAACTGGGAAACTTTCTCTAATAATTATAACGGAGACATTAATTAGAATTCCTGATTTATTATTATGGGACAAATATTCCAAATGAATAGCTGTAGTCTGGCTGAGTACAATAAAATTGTTACTCCACAGGAGGAGATTGGGATATTCTTCCATTACCACTTTGACTACAAAATATTGTAAGCAAATTCAGGAAATTTCAGAAATTTCTGTTCTTGTTGACATGAAAGTTGATACTTTTTTTTAAAACGAATAAAATACAATTTATATGTTTCTTTAATTTGCATGGTTTTTATTTTGAAATAATGAATTAATTCCTCGTTGTTTTCAATCCTACCTTCCTTACAAAAGATAAAGAGTGATAAAACTGAAAATTCTAATTTACGTAGATAGATAAGATTGTGATATTGACTTTACTGTGTGTGCTTTATCTAATATTCAAGTGCGGAACCTGTAAGAAGAAAGTTTTACAACGAAACGAAAACCTACAAAATAGCAACTAAAAAGTTAATTGACATTTGTAATATTGTGCACTGTTCAACCCCCCAAATCAGAGATCATTATATCAATTTCAAGAGGTAAAATTATTTTAAGATACTTGCGGATAGAGTGTTACAATCTAGGCACAAAGTGTCGAAATCTAGTTTGAACAGGCTATTTGCATATTTTGGCTATTAAACAAGTTATGCAATTTATAACAAATAAGCTAAGTTCATCTCAGAATAATTTGATTCAATGGCCAAAAAATAAATTTTCTTCACCAGTTGTCACTTTTAAATTGTTAATGAGTAAGATTTGTTACATAGGCTAACACAAACGTAACCAAGGTAACACGAGCAGAGGCAGAGATACAAACATTGAAAGCCCAACTTGCCGATTCCTTAGCCCAGGTAGACATTTTGTAGAGTGATGCACACAGCTTCAATGTAGTGGCTTGTAGCTTTATATACAATTATATGTTGGTTGCTGGAGCATGGATGGAAATTAATGTTGTGGATTTTATTTATGTACATAAATGTATAATTTATATATATTTAATCATGTATATCTGTCTATGACTTATCATCACATTATTATTGCACCAATACATTTATAAGGAATGCTCCCTGTCTTATTAAATACATTTATAAGGAAGGCTCCCTGTCTTATTAAATACTTTTATAAGGAAGCGCTCCCTGTCTTATTAAATACATTTATAAGGAAGGCTCTCTGTCTTGTTAAATATATTTATAAGGAAGGCTCTCTGTCTTGTTAAATACATTTATAAGGAATGCTCCCTTTCTTGTTAAATAATACATATATAAGGAATGCTCCCTTTCATATATTTTTGAAATATTTCAAGTTTTGCTTGGTTCAGTAAATTTTCTTGCCTTCTTGGTTTTTTTTTCAAGCTAAGATAAAAATGAAAATTTAGATCTATATTTTTTTGGAAAAAATATAATTTTTAGCTCACAATATTGGCAGTTGCGATTGGGCATAAGTTATTAAAACAATTATTTAAAGCCTGCTCTCTACAATTTACAAGAAATTATATACAGTTAAACCTATCATAAACCAAACCCTGAATAAACTGGAATCCTGTATAAACCAAATACATCATAAACATGTCTTAATATAAACAAAAAAGTAGGTTCTAAAGAGGTTGGGTGTAGACAGGCTTCATTGTACATGGCAGCAATATAAAAGCAACAGATACACATTTTTACCTTTTTTTTTTCTTCTTTTCAATTTGCATGCATGCATGTTGTTACACCTTTATACTTACAAGAACAAAACCATAGCGAATGTGTGCACAAAAACAATTTTGCATGTTTGTTGAACTAACGATTGTATACTTACTTACTAACAGCTGATTTGAGAATTGCATGAATATATAAAACAGCTGGTTATAAGGGACCTGTAATATTTCCCAAAACAATCACAAAATACAATGTATAACAATTCAAATCTGGTAAATCTTCTTATGTTATTTTTTCTCAATATGGATATGCCAAAGTCACAGATTGAACTTTATTTGGGGGCCATTTGGAAAACACTGACCTGCCGCTATTCATTAACAAACTTTATCTCTTAGGTTTTAATAAAAGTAATGGGTAGTACTTTGATCTTTGATCAGTACACCTGTTTCTCAGTCAGTTCTAAATACAAGTTTTGCAGTATTCCCCCTCTTATTAAGGCCCTCCAACAAAAGGCCACCCTTCTTTATCAGACCAGATTTCAGATGCACTGAAATAGAGGCCATCCCTACACATCATCACCCAAATCTGGTTTCATTTCATGATTTATTTATCACTATTAGGAAGATGCACATAATAATTATTGGTGAAATTAAACATATTTACCCAGGCCCTCTCTCTTCGATTATGACCCATAGGGGTGGTTAAGGGGACTAACTACACATATCCATATTCAAAGGTATATTAGGGACCGGGTAATGAGTTAGGTAGTTGGATTACCTAACAACTCATACAAGCCTATCACCAATACGGCATGGGTTCGCGCCCTGCTTTGTAAATTACAAAAGGGTGCACTCGACTCGCAGCCGCAAGTTATAAAGTTTACCAGTTGTTTGCCCATGGTTGGTGGTTCTCTCTCGGGGTACTCCGGCTTCTTCCACCACTAGAACTGGTTGCCATGATATAGCTGAAATATTGCTGAAAGTGGCATTAAACACAATAAATCAATCAATCAAAGGCATGTTCAATATCATTTCAATGATTTCTAGATGTTGTAAGAAATATTCACTCGAAACGTGCATTCCCTAGATTTAGTACATGTAACTATTTTCAAGTTGGATTATGGAATTTTTTACATTCAATGTACAAGTGTATGATAAACTGTAATGTTAATGAATATTACCACATGTGGTTCCAAATTTCTTTAGTTTTTTAAGAATCTTTGATTGCATGTTTTTGTTTATGGGAAAAAATAATGTTCCAACAGTTTGTTATTTTACTTCCTGTTTGTTGATAACACTCAATAAATAATGTATGTTGTGTTTTAAACCATACAAGGAAAAGCATGCTTCCTTGCCTTTTATTAGATTTAATAAAAATATTGGTCTTCAAATTATTTATTTATTAGTTGAATTTTTATTGGAGATAAATTTTGTTACTGTTTTTGAAATTTTAATACATCTTTTTCACTGTGTGAAATTAACATGATTTTTGTTGCAATTTTTTTTAGGTACAGAAATTGACAACTTCCCTCCAGAAATTACAAAGTTCTTCAAAGGACACTAGAGACGCTCTCACTGCTGAGGTATAGAAATTAATCATGTTTGTGTCTCGATAAAATTTAGAATCCATGGAAACCAGAAAGTTTGCAAATGAAACAAAAAAATGTAGCAATATCTTTTCTATGCATTCTACATAAATAAAATTATAGTCAGATTTTTGCATTTATTGATAGGAAACGTATTCATTTTAATAAGTTATAAGACGTAAACAAATTCATCAGTACATTATTTTGTTTCTGACAGCATCTTACTAGGTATTCAATGTTTTTTTGACATAACAAATGTACAGATTTCAATCAAACTTTATGAATTAAAAAAAACATCTTGCTACAGTCGATGAAAATACAAATAATGTTTCTGAAACTTACAAGTATGTTCTATGAATGAAAAAAATTAAGTGCTGAATAAACAAGTTAATTTGCTTCTAATTATTCGTTGGTGACAGAATAATTAAATACAGTCCGACTTGTTTTAAATGGTCACCATTGGGACAGAGAAAAAAATGACCACATAAGACAATCAACCGATTATTTAAGATTGTCAGTTCCCATACGTAACGATTCATGTATTACTGTTACCAGAAGGTAATTTATTGGAAAACATGGTGGACCAGACGCTTTGTAATGCTCCGATATTTTTGCAACAATTTACTTTTAATTAGATAATTATTCAATAATTTGATAACTCAATTAGTACAATCA
Source organism: Bathymodiolus brooksi (assembly GCA_963680875.1). NCBI lineage: Eukaryota > Metazoa > Mollusca > Bivalvia > Mytilida > Modiolidae > Bathymodiolus > Bathymodiolus brooksi. The sequence goes on along the minus strand of OY804578.1, from coordinate 38,586,149 downwards.
TGTATGGAGAACACCTCGAAAATTAATTTCCGATGAGTTTTAAAATGTCTAGAATGAAAAGTGACCGTTAATCGCCAATAAATTATTACGATCGGATCATATTTGAGTGACCACTACCGTGTTAGTAAGGTGGTAACTTATTTCAGTTAAATAACTTGTAAATCTGGTCAGGAGGGTTTCAAATTAGCTGTTTTCAGCAGGGTACCTCTAATTCAAAGTGACTGTTAAGGCAAGTTTGATTGTACATTGCAATTTTATTAATAGATATTAATTTTGTTTTATGAACTATATGTAGAGAAATTAACATGGAAATTGATATTTGGAAAATTTTTCTTTGACTTAGTTTGGTAATCATCAATATGATGTAAGTGTCAACTTCTCATCCTTTGCTTTTAGCTTTTCAGGTTTTTCTATAAATAAATATGATGCAATAATTTTCATATTTTACTTCCTTGTCTCATCTGAAAAATACCATAAAATATATAAAATATTTCACAAATTAAATTTTGGTTAGTTTTTACCCTACAAAGTGCAAATGAATTTATTGTTATAATCAAGGATTTATATAGTAGAAAGGATTCGAATCTCGTATTTTCTCACTTTATCTCGCGTGGCGAGGTTTTGTGCTACAAGAGAGCAAAAAATGAATTCATTCATTTTGAAATGCCTTGAGAATTCGTAGGAAAATCAACCTATTACACCAAAGTTCGTGTTATACATTGTCTATATACTACACTACACAAAACAATCCTTGGATTTGCCGATATAGGTTCAATGGAAAAGTTTTTTTCATTTTTTCTGTATCACCCCATACACGTAAAATAAAATAAAAGTACAGTAGAGTTTCATACATTTAAAAACATATCAAAAATGATAAAACAAAGAAACCAATCACACCAAGTTTTGTTCTATATATCTAATACACATTTATACACTTTGGTATGTAGATTTCATGTAAACAAGGAAGTTTATTGATTTATTAATAGACCACCACCATTTCTGCTCAGAATGCTGCCATTTTGACAAATGATGGTAAACAATCCTTAATAAATACAAATCGGGAGCACTGTTTTCAATAAACTCCATCTATTCATTGAAAAATATTTATATTATCACAAAAATGACAGCTCCGACTCAATATTCGGTATGATGAGAGAAGAGAGGAGTTTGAAATTTACCTTTGAGTCTTGACCGCCCATAATAGGCGGGATTATGAAGGTCAAACGGGCAAATCGATTAATGTCAATTATTGATGAAATATGGGTGATACATCTACAAAAAGTTGATACTTTATTAATGATTGGTATTAAGGACAGATATTTTCACTTTATACCTGTAATTATGGTTTAATATACTTACAAATACTGGTTTAAAATGTTAAAGCGATGAACTTTTCCACCATTAATCAAGGCATGTGCATCGTCAACGGATTACACTATGGGTAATTTCGCCACGCAACATACTTACATACAATCTATGTTAAATTTGCCGAGATCCATATCCTTCCTACTATATAAATCCTTGTTATAATGATAAAAAAAAAAATATTAATTATTTGTTGTCTTTTCCAATTTTTTGACTTGATGTACCTAATTATGGTTATTCAAGAAATGTTTAGCGCACAATAAATTGGATATCTATGTTTTTATCATCTCAAAGCAATTTTTACTTTCCCCTTGATTTAGCTACTCATGTACAATACAAATTACAAAATGTGACCAAGAGTTCTTTGAGAATCAAAAAATTCCATTCTTATGTTTTGTGAATTTTAATATAACCAGGTCTTTTCAGATGAGACGAGAAATTCTGTAGTTCTTTTACATGACTTTGCATTTCAGTAGCTGTATCTTTTAATGCTTATGAAGTTACAAAAAAATACTTTACTATAAAGCATAACAATATTGAGAGTGACTCTTACAAAGTCGATTTTCAGTTATCATATTAATAGATATAGTTGATTCTTTTTCAAACGTAATTTTATCGTAGTTTTAGTTTCATTCTGTACAGAAAACATATATTTGTATTTTCTTAGATTGCACAAATTTATAGACAAATATTTACTGTTATATCTTATCTTACGTATCTAATGTATTATATAGAAAAAAATAAATACATTGTCAGAAAATATAAAATTTATATGTAGAGCTTTAGAAACGTGTAGAATCTGTCCTGTTTCGCAGCGAGTGCAAATGAATTTTATATTTTCCGACAATGCACATATATTGTATTTATCCTGCAATGTAAAAAAAAAACAAACAAAAACAAATGCCAAATTGTCTAAAAAGCAGAAAGAAGCGTGATTCTCCTTGTTTTTGATGATGTCCTCTGTGAAGTCATCTGCACTTGTTACTGTTACCGTTTCTTACCATCACTCAACACGAATCACATACCAGAAAAAACTATATATCTTGGTCAGTAAAAGTATATAGCAAACATTTATCCAGTCGATGCAATTTCACTGCTCAAATAAAACCAGTGCAGGATAAAATGATATATAACTGACTCATTTAAATATTCTGTATTATATAAATTTCTCAGATATGATCTTTTCATGTTTCCTCTGTTAGTAATCTTATGTAACTCATTATATACATTTTTTGTTTTGTTTTATTGATAAAATAACTTTCTACATATTTTTATTTTTTTTGTTCGTATCCAAAGGTACTCCTCTCTCAGACATAGGTGATGTTAGCCGATTTTTGTTAATCTGTTTAGGCCCTTTGGTTGTCTTGCTCCCAAAGAGTTTTAAATTATTTGGTTTTCAAATATTTTGACTTTGAGCGTACCTGATGGTTATTCCAGAAATGCATCGTGCACACTTAATTTGTTATCTATGTTTTTATGGACATATATTTTCCTTTGAATTTAATTTTTACCAAAAAAATGCGTAAAGAAAAGAATTGTCTGCTTTCTTATTTTCCTACTCCTTATTACTAGTTATAATACTAGGATTATTACACGAATATCGTCCCAAATTATTATATTGCACAAGCTAATCAGTGCAATTAATATTCTGCAAAGAGCAATATTTATCAATATTGTACAATAATCCTTTTATTGCATTGTGTCAAAAATGATGAGAGTATCATTTTTACCTGTCAATGCTTTTTTTTCCATCATTTGAAGTGATAATGCACTACATGTAGTAATATAGAGAAATATTGCATGTTTACTTTTGATTTTATTCTACACAATATGTTATACTACTACACAATAATTTTGGTTAGACAATTTTGTGTGTATGTATTTTCTTCATGCACCTATCATAAAATTGTATTTCATTCATTAAAACTTTTAGCTTTACTGTAAATGTATAGTGTGTGTTTGTTTTAAATGTTTTTTGGTTTTTTTCAATTTATTAATTTTTATTTATTTCTGTTTTATTTTGCATGTTGTTTATCTTCCAGTTTTCACAGTATATTTTTTTTCTCTCATTCACTGATTAATTTTTACCAAATAACACAATTTTTTTTTTTTATATTAACTTTTAACTTTTTGAAATACAGTATCAATAGATAAAAACACCTCACTATTTTTATTGATTTATTAACAGGTCGCTGACAGACATGACAATATAGTTACACTTCGTAATGAAAATCGTGAATTGGAAGATAAATTACGTGAGGCCCTGGGATCGGCACATCATAGAGGAGACGTGGTCAAACAAATGAGAGACGAGATCAAACAATATCAAACAAGGGTATGGATTGATAATACATTAAAAGTTAAAATATAAAATGCATTTTGGTTGAAACCAAGTAAATTTGAAAAAAAATAATTTATAAGGCCACCCCGTCTTCAATTAAAAAATGGCTTATAAGATGGGTGACTACATTTGAATGGGACAATTTAGTAGTATTTTACTACCAATTTTCATCTGAAATCTGGCCTGATTAGAGCAGTGGCCCTTTGAGGGAGTGGCCTTACAAGAGGCAGATCACTGTAATATGTTTTTGATAAAACAGATGGATAAGGTTTTCCTTAAAAGCAATTTTTTATGATTTAGAGAGACTACAAGATGCACCAAGCTATGAATGAGGTGTACTTGACCTTAACTAAGAATTTTACTGAATAATTACTGGTGATGAAAAAAATGCTGGATATATTGGGTTCCTCTACCACTTGAAATGATTGTCCTTATATAGATGAAAGTGGCATTAAAGCAGTTTTAATTAATCAAATAATTGAAAAATAAAAATTATGTAAAGGAGGCCATATTATGACGAACCACCACAATATAGCTGAAATATTGTTGAATGTGGCGTTAAACACCATAACCCTAACCCCTAACAGTATTATGACGAGTAATGTTAAAGGAAAGTCTCTTATGATAAATACAGTTAATAAGTAGCTTTTGTTACATTTTACATATTTTTTCTCTCATTATATAGGTGCAGGAAAGCCAGAGGAAGATGGAGTCTATGAATCAAGACTTACAACAATGTCAAAGTCGGTACACAGCTCAGGCTCGAGAGGTTTGTTACATTTTGAATTCCTTTATTAGTATCGGGATATACAACTAAAAATATAAACATGGCTATGAAATCAATATGGCCTAGCATTTCTGAACAACTACCTCTATACAGTACTAAATGTTATAGGTGCCCTTGATATTAATTCATTTTGTTGTACAATTCATATTGAATACAAATTTCTATCAAGTAACCTCATGTCTGATTGACCTTGTTTCAAGGTTGCCTTTGATGGTTACAAGATTGACTGGGTAGTGGGAACATTTTTGAATATGCATGAAATATTTGACACTTCATAATATTTGTTATTTTTTAAAGCTAAACATTGAAGTGAAGTAACTTGTTGATGACTATTATTAACCTCTTATGATTTGTTTGTATCTTACAGATTGATCGCCTTCAGACAGAATCACAAGAAAAAGATCTGATGAAGAGTCAGAGTGAAACAGTCTTGAAATCTGAACTGGCAGATAGAGAAGAAGATATACATAGACTTAAGGCAGAAATATGTGTCCTTCATGAAAAACTATCTCAGAACTCTGGCCAGGTAAGACTGCAATTAGATGAAAACATATAGATCTGTGTTCTTCTGATTTTGAGAATTGAATTTTTAGTTACACATATACTTGTAAATAAATAGCTTTTCATATGAATATACTTGAAATAGTTTAGAAAAATTTCATATGTTGCTTAGATGTGCCTTTTCATATTGCTTAATTTGTGGGAGCGTCGTGATCATGATCGTTTGGTAGTTGGATTTACAACTACCTGTGCAATCAGTGCCTAGCACCACTAACATTAAGAGTTCAAATCCCACTCATGGGTAGGTGTACTCGATAGAACATTATGTGATAAAGTTTGTCAGTGACTTATGGCAGGTCGATGGTTTTCTCCTGGTACTCCTGTTTCCTCCACCAATAAAACTGACCGCCACGATAATCCCTAACCTAACCCTAAAGTTGTGTGTGAAATTATTAAAAAAATTTAATAAATACCAGAAATTATGAGAATCTGTCCACAATATTTGTGTGCCTGTGGCAACATATAACAACTAAATATAATTGCATTGTGTAACAGTGTATGCATCTTCCTCAGCTATTTCAGGAAAAAAATTGAGGAATGTTATGGGAGAAACTTTTTTCCAAGACACTACACTACACCCCTCCATCCCCATTCCCCTCATTTGCCCCACCCCACAAGATAACTTTCTGGCATAGCCCTCAGAAATATGTGCTTGAGTTGTGCCTTATTCTTCTTCACAGTTAATGTCTAGAGAAGAACAGATACAGAGAATTAATCTGAGTAGAGATGATTTACACAGAGAACTTGAACATAAAGATGGTCTCATCCAGAGGCTGGAATCTGATTTTGGTATTGCTAAGGAAGAGAGAAGAAAATCTGAAGATATTGTAAGTTTTATTTAGGGTTATAATGAATGGTAACACAACTTGTTGCAATAATAATGCTTAATTTTGATAACAAATTCAGATGTTTAGAAGAATTTATTTCTCTATCATTTCACATAGAATTTTCTCATTGTATATTAAAACGTGATAATAAAATCGGATAATCAGACTCGTGTGTTCAGATGTTAAGTTTCCTGTCATATAAGATTTAAGTTATCAAAAACCAATTAAAAATATTTTGCACTAGTTTTCAGTTCATAATTTATAAATAAAAATTTTTAACACGTGTGTTTTGACTGAGTAGTTAATCTTTTCAAGAAATCTTAAAATACAAAGTCATTGTTATCTTGAAAAAAAAAAGTTCTTATGCCTATGGTATTTTTTAGAATTATTTAATTTAAAAATTCTTCAATGTGGGAACCTGTTCATATATTTTTTGTTGTGTTTTTTAGAAGAACATTTATGGATTGTATTTTAAAAAAAAAATGGTAAAACTTGATATCCGGTTTCCCCAATCAAGATTATATTTATTTACAGCTTTCAAGAAGGGAGATAACTATTCAACAACTGGAACAAGATCTAGACTCATTAAAACAACAGTATAGAGAAGCAGTAGAAGAGAACGGGAGACTGGAAGCCAGAATCCAAGCATTTGCAATTAATGCTCAAAGTGAACAGGATGTACTCAGTTCTGAGGTATAGCTGAAAAAAGAATTGAAAGCAATAATAATACAAAACAATCTTCTGTGCAAATATTTCACCAGACATGGGTACACAAGGAAATAAAATCACATTTGTCTTTAATACAGAATATCTACAGAAATATAGTGAATAACATATATCAATATGAAAATGTTTCATTTTTTTGCAGCAGTATGCTGTATAAAAATATTAAGTTTCATAAGTCTTTCACAAATAACAGTTGTCTCAGGTAATTTTACCTATGAAAACAAAGTTCTATAGTATAATATAAAATGGAAGATAAGCCATATGATTGTCCTTGAACTTTTGAGATCAGATCGGAAAATTTTCTACTTGAAATGGTTTAATAATATGAAGATTTAATATAAACACTTTTCTTTTCGGGGGCCGTCGTGGTCGTGATCGTATGGCTGTAATCAGTGCCTATTACCACTTAAATCGTGAGTTTTAATCCCACTCGGGTGAGTTGTACTCGATACAACATTATTTGATAAAAGTTTGTCAGTGACTTGCGACAGGTCTGTGGATATCTCCAGGTACTCTGGTTTCCTCAACCAATAAAACTGACCTCCACGATATAACTGAAATATTGTTGAAAGTAGCATTAAACACCATAAAACCAACATGTTAATATATGATATTTTTGTTGTATTATTAGGTGAAAAGGAGAGAAGATGGTATTAAAAGATTAAAGATGGAACAAGTAACATTACAAGAATCTAACAGTAAATATGCTGAAAAGGTAAACAATAATGATTGTTTTGATTTTACAAATTTATGGGAGAAATTATTGTCTATTAAAGCAAAAGAAAATATGACTTTACCTATTAAAAATTATGCCCCAGTCCCATATTTGGTTTCGTTCAATAACTGATGTTCCCTTTAAGCAAATCATTTGAAATTTATACACAAGGTCATAAAAGGAAGGCTTAGTTCAATTTCGGACTTTATCACGTTTTCTGTTCTGTAATTATGCCCATCTTTATTGTGTATTTTTGTTATATTATACAAGTCAAGATAACATTAAATGGAATTTTATCCCCAAAAAAAACTGTGTCTTAGAGGGTGAAGATTGGGATCTTATTAATTGATTTAACCCTTCCACCTTTTTCTGCCTGTCACAACCCAGGGGGATCTGGAAATTCTTTGATTCATCCTACACAACTAGCTGATGCCCTTTCTGAGAGAGGCTGTACCCTGTAGTGGAGATACTAGGTTCTATTTCTCAGGGATGTGGAGATTGAACAGGAAATTCAACTTGATTTTAAGTGATACGAGTGTAAATAGTATTATGTATTAAAAATCAGCACTAATATCATTTCTAAATATTCTTATCAGGTAAATCAGTTGGAGAGAGAACTAGAACAATTGAAGCAACGATTTAGAACTACACAGTCTGAGGTAAGACCATATTATTTGTCAACCTTAATAGAAATAACAAATATTGTGACTTATGATTTATATATAGACAGGTGCAAATTTTATTTTTTTCAAATAATGAACAAAATAACTGTTATTGAATTGTGTGGAAACCATTAGTTTCCTTGCACTAATTTTATAAATCTTGGCATAAAGGTGGTGAGGGGGCGTAATGGTCGTGATCGTATGATTTACAACTACCTATGTCATCAATGCCTATCACGACTAACGTTGTGAGTTTGAATCCTGCTCATGGTGAGAGGTACTCGATACAACTTTATATGATAAAGTTTGTCAGTGACTTGCAACAGATCTGGTTTTCTCTGGGTACTTTCGTTTTCTCCACCAATAAATCTGACCAGCTGATATGACTGAAATATTGTTGAAAGTGGCATTAAACACCATAAACCAAACCCCCCTTTAATCCACAACTACTAAACCAGTTTATAGAAAACAACCAAACGTACACATAATATTGTACAAGACATCAAGTTGGTAACCAGCTATCTTATTAGTTTTTGTATCACCTTGATTTTTGGAGTTTCCCCAAATTAAAAATGAATTTTCTTTGTTGTAGGGTATGGAGATATCTTTTACCTAGAAATTGTCATGTCACAAGTTGCTACATAAAAAAAACCCCATTACTTTTAAGCTATTACTGATCACAAAAGGAATGATTTGAAATGTCATTTTTCTTCCTCGACAGGTTGAAACAAAGAGTGGTATGATAAATACCTTGGAACATCAACTTGATGAGTCAAAGAAGAGGACATCTCATCAATTTGATGTAATCCAAAAATTAGAGGACCAAGTGAGGGAATTAAACGTAGAACTGGCCTCTGTACAATCTCAGGCTGATAAACGACAACAAAATGTAAGTCAAGCAATTTTTGTGTGATATTGTTCTATTAAATCATTTACAGTCAAACCTGCCCATGTGGTCACCTCTATTAAGCAGTCACCTGTATTAAAGGGTAAACTTTTTCTTGTCCTGTCATAGAAAATTTCATATGAATTGAACCTCTTTTAAGAGGTCACCTGTCTTATAAGGCCACTTTTACGTTGTTCCAAAGGTTACAAGTTTGACTGTTTATTTAAATAGGATTGTCAACAGCCGATGGCTAAGAAAGTTTTCTTCATTGTTCTGTTTCATTGCTTCAAAGTTCAATGAGGCCACACACAAATATTGTTTTATGGATAATATGATGACGTGAATTTAATTGGTGGAGATGTGACCTTTGATAGTTCAAACTATTATAACAGATGGAAACAAGAATTAGAAATAAATGAAGCATTAAATATCTTTAAGAGGTCACCTGTCTTATAAGGCCACTTTTACGTTGTTCCAAAGGTGACCTCTTATTACAAGTTTGACTGTTTATTTAAAGAGGATTGTCAACAGCCGATGGCTAAGAAAGTTTTCTTCATTGTTCTGTTTCATTGCTTCAAAGTTCAATGAGGCCACACACAAATATTGTTTTATGGATAATATGATGACGTGAATTTAATTGGTGGAGATGTGACCTTTGATAGTTCAAACTATTATAACAGATGGAAACAAGAATTAGAAATAAATGAAGCATTAAATATCTTTTCATTTATAAAAAAAAAGATGTTACATTAGTTGAAAAATTGAAATAATAATGATAATAAAAAAAGAAGAAAATGCAGAATTATTTGATGTACTTTAAAGAAATGATTATTATTGAAATAATAATAAAATAAGACAATATAGAATTATAAATTTAACTGAAATATAAATAGGTAACAGTGACTGGCCTTGCTTTAGAGGTAAGACTTCTAGGAAATTTCTAGTTTTCACTGGTAGGCTAAATCTGTATATATATTCAGTAAACTTTAGTACATATTTAAAAAAAAATTAATTATATTTGATGTCCTGCACAATTAATTTAACTGCACCCAGTTTTTTTAGTGATATTTTTATACCAGTATATGAAATTTTAAGTTTGTATATATTGTACTTTTCTCAAAGACCTATGAATTGTTATTTTAATCCATACTAGCTTTTTTGTCTAATTTTGAGATTATGCTTGGTTTACACCGAAACTTGCTTTTTGTAACAAATTAACAGATTAGCAAATCCTGATATTACATATAAATGTATTTTACAATTTTATTTTATTTTATTATACATATATGCTTTTTTTACGAGTATAAAAAAGTGAGGTAGAATTTATCTCATGTAAAGTTTTATATTTACTACGAATACAGTTTGTCAGTGATTTGCAGCAGGGCGGTGGTTTTCTCTGGGTACTCCAGTTTCCTCCACCAATAAAACTACAGCCACGATATACCTGAAATATTGTCGAAAATGGCATTCAACACCATAACCCTAACCCTATTAACCAATAAATATGCAAGATATTTATTGACCGAAAACCAATACTTCAAAGAAGTCCTGAAATATTTACCAGTTACATGCAATTTACATCCCTCAAATATCACAGATGTTTACACATTTTTAACTGTAAAAAAAAATTGGTATGTACTCAATTCAATTATTGTTAAAAATTAATGTTCAGTACCATAGGCATAAGTAATCTTAGACTATTTTGGCTATCCATTTTAGACCATTTGGTTTCTTCTTCCCAAAGATTATAATATGATTTGGTCTTCCAGTCTGTTGATTTTCAGCATACCTGATGAGAGTTATTCTAGAAACATGTCGTACACATGGAATTTGATATCTATCTACATTTTTTTGTATGTTGATGAGAGAAATATCTGGTATTAATTGGTTCTTGTTAATAAGCCAAGAAATTTTATGAGTCCTTGTTCATTTCAAAATCTTAAAAAATTCTTTGTACCTTTATTCTTGTATATATATATATATGATATTTATGTGAAAACATATTAATTATTATTTTTAATTGATTACAAAGTAAAATAATTTAGGTTTTATCAGGATGTAGACATATTCAATTTTTGGTTATGAATGACTGGACCCTCTCTCTTTCAAGGATAGTCATAGGGATAGTTAGATTCTAATATTAACAGTAATCTAGGACACTCCTTAACAATATTTTTGTTCCTTTGATTTTATTGCTCACAAACAATTATTTGGCTTTCTATTCTTTCGATTTTGAGCATATTTGATGAATTTTATTCCAGAATCGCATTGTGCACACTAAATTTGATATCTTAAGGTGTTTTTTTTGGAAGTGACTATCATTTATAAAAAAAAATTAATGTTACGTTCGTTCAAATAAAAAACAAGTTTATGAAGATAATGAATTTGTAATTGATTTTCTAATGTAATTGAAACGACAGTAGAATATCCCAAAAATGTAAATTCAATGTTATTGGTGAATGATGTGATATATTTCAGTTCAGAAAAGATTGAAATTAGTATGAAAAAAAAGGAAATTTTGATTTCAATGATTCAATTTTTTTTTCTCAAAATAGTAAAAAGTAACATGATAGGTAGAAGCCGAATTTTCCAAAGCACCTTTTTCATCCCCATATTTTAGTGGGTCTTGTTTTCTCAATCTTTAGTTTTCTGTGTAGTGTCTTTTGGGATCATTGTTTGTCTTTTTGTCTCTGTCCCTTTTAGCCATTGTATTGTCTGTCATTCTTCAATTTAATGCTACAGATACCCCAATGGTATCCTCCAAATTTCTCATATGAAGGACATCATACATATATTAATTTTTTTGGCACTCTTACATGTAAAAATCTTTTATGGAAATAAATTTAACTTGTTCTTTTAAAATGTCAAGATATTTCTGGTTTTTTTTGTTGTGAATTCTAATAGATGTTGTAAGAATATCCGTTCACAGCAAAAATTTGTTTAATTTTCTTGCAAATAAATACAAAAAGTCCTTTATTTTTCTCTTCTCTCGAGTCACATTTTGCTTCCTATAAATTCTAATATCCAGTGTTATAATTAAGTAAATTAGTAATGTTGAGATTGACGTTATTTTATATATAACGCCACGATATAGCTGAGATATTGCTTATGTTGGCATTAAGCACCTATCAATCAATCAATCAATCAATCAATATTTTATTTATAGAATACAACAAAAGATGAGTTAATACAGCAGTTAAAGGGAGATATCAATGGGCTACAGAAACAAAGAAAAGATATGGGTGGCAAGGTAGGAAATATTATACTACTGTAATCTCCCTCCTATGTGGTCACTCCCTCCAAAGGCCAACCCTCTTATCAGGTCACCTTTCAGATGATTTAGATAAGTACTACTTAATTGTTCCTCTCAACAGAGACCATCCCAGACAACCAGTCATTGCCCTTTTTTCTAAATGCTGTGTGCTTAGCGGAAAAGCAACAAATACCAATTTTATAGTCTTTGATTTGACCTTATCTGTGCATGAAACCCACGATCTATTGCACGCCAACCATTACTCCACCGATGTGGTTTTAAAAAAATGTAAACAATAATTTTCTTATCAGCCTTCATAATACCAAAGATGTAAGTCATAAAACTTTCAAGTACTAGTGTTGTACTTGTACTCCAAATCGTCCAATCAGAACACTTTATATATTGGATACAGTGTTCTGATTGGATAAAAAATGTTTAATACCTGTAAGGTCTGGTCAATTCAGCAAACTGTTTTTTTAAGTACGGCCTGATAGCATATTATGATAGTGAATATATCTAAGCAATAAACCAACTCATATTAAAATAATCATTAATTGTAGGAAGGAAATTTATGTTGAAAATCTTTTATTCCAGATGATAATTAGAGATGAAACTATACAAAAATTAAATTCAGAAATTGGAAAATTAAAAGCTAAGCATCAAGACAAAGCTTCAGAAATCCAGAAACAGACTGAAACCATTAAAAAACTACAAGATGTCATGACCAAGTCCCATTCTGATCTTGACAAAACCAGGAAACAGAGCGAAGAAGAGGTAAGTAAACAGAGCTATTTCCCTTGCTGAGTAACTCTTGGAACGTCTGATAGCAGTCCTCGCGATGAGCACCGGTTCGCTAGCCCAAGACCAGTAAAACTTTGTTCGAACTAGTAAATTTTCCAGTTTTTATTTATGACTATATAAAGATAAATTCAAGAATTTGAATCAGACCAGTAAATTAAAATGTTCATTTGGAGGACTGTAATAGAAGACATTTATAGCCATCATCTGGTCCTAAGCACCGTAAAAGCTATTTTCAGCCCTTGTTGCCCATTATAATCTTCTGCAAAACTGCTTAACTAAATGAAGCTAAACTTGGCTGCGATGATAATAAAGAAGAATTTCAGATTTTTGCAAATTAATGGGATCTGCCATTGGCAGAGGCTAGTATGGGGTGTGTTCAAGTTTGCACATATTTAGACGCATGTTCGATGGAATATGAGCCCTTATGGTATGGTCCAAAGATTAAAATAGGCTGCAATAGGAACAAATTTCAAAAATCTTCTTAAGCACCCGGAATAGAAATGCAATTGTATTTGAAATGAAGCCACGTTGTGATATGAAAATTTATTTTTGTACCTATGAATGTCTCTGGGTTTATTGTGGTCATGCCTTTAGGAATCATAATTTGACATGTGCAACAATAGGCAAACGTTCAATAAATCTACATCTTCTACGTTTTAAATTGTATGACAATCTCATTTGATCACAATCCCTCCTACGTTTTAAATTGTATGACAGTCTCATTTGATCACAATCCCTCCTACGTTTTAAATTGTATGACAGTCTCATTTGATCACAATCCCTCCTACGTTTTAAATTGTATGACAGTCTCATTTGATCACAATCCCTCCTACGTTTTAAATTGTATGACAGTCTCATTTGATCACAATCCCTCCTACGTTTTGAATTGTAAGACAGTCTCACTTGACATGCTTTATTGCCCTTTGACCCTTACAGTGGAGATTCAGTGAATAGTTTTCATTTCCAATTGCACCGTATTATTTAAATTGAAATCATTGTGCATGAAATAGGATTAATAATCATACATGTACATAAAAGATTTATCAGATTAAGTGAGAATTTAAAAGTTTGTTGTCTATAAGATTTAAGGTTAATCTGCACACATAATTTGATTTATTATGACTTCTATATTTTGAGATGTACATGTATCATGGATATTTCTAATTCTTTTAAGGTGAGGAGGAGAGATGGAACAATCAAACAGTTGCAGGAAGATCTAATGGAGTCTCAAGCACAATACACTGCCTGTTATAATGAGGTATGTTTACTTTATAGAAGTATTGTCAGATATTTGATACTTAACACTTCCCATACTGTTTAGAATATGTGTACTTATTGTTATTTGTCGGTTGCATGTAGCTGGACTTTGGTTTTTATTAGGTACTCTGGTTCCCTCGGTACTCTGGTTCCCTTAGTATTCTGGTTCTTTCTTTCAATAAAACTGACTACCAATGGAAAAAAGTCTTGCTAAGACTCAGATGAAAATGCCACAAATATTTTGAGATGAGTCATGGAAATGATTAAAAATATTTAATAAAATATTTTTATTTTCCTTCTGTCGACAATTTTTTTTTCTCGTAAAAACATTTGCTCTGATTGTTGATAGTTCTGATATTTTAATAAAATGATTCCTTGCAGAACAATAAATCTTCAGAATGAATTCTGGACTTCTGGCTCTACCTGTTTTCAATTAAGAGATCCAGCATGTCAAAAATGGTCTATTTGCTGTGGTCGTATCAAGCCACCACCAGCCTTTAGACCTTATTTTTTTCACATCACATTCCAATTCTTGCCTGGTTGTTTTATGGATTGCAATTAAAATGTATATGTCATTTTTTAAAGTTGACCTGTGATGGTTGGAGAAAACTAGATAGGCCTTTCATCTTGGATCTTATAAAACTCTGCTACAAGTATTTTCTATAGACATTTTCTTACATAAAGATACCATGTACAGTGAAAACTGTCCAAACTGAAAGCAGTATGAACTGGAATCCTGTAAAAACAGAATTATAAATAAAGTGACCATGTAGGAAATTGTTTTTGATTTAACCTGTATATAGCAACCACTTGTCTATTCTGAACACAAAAACTGGTCCAAACTGTATTTAAAAATCTAATATTTATACCTGGTTATTCTTATCACAAAGCTGGTCCTGAAGAAGATCGCATTAGACAGGTTTTACTGTATTTAAAAGTATAATTTTTGTACAGACCACCGGACAATTCCGATCACAAACCTGGTCCCAAGGCGGTTTGGTTTAGAAAGGTTTCACTATATTTAAAAAGTATAATATTTATACAGACCACCTGACTATTCTGAACACAAAAGCTGGTCTTAAGGAGGATCAGTACAGGTTTCACTCTATTTAAAAAGTATAATTTTTATAGACCACCTGACAATTCCGATCACAAAGCTGATCCTAAGGAGGTTTGGTTCAGACAGGTTTTACTGTATTTAAAGTATAATTTTTGTTATGTTTTAGATGTTAAAGGCAGAAGATGACATACTAAATTTAAAGAATGCAAATTCTGAGTTAAACAATAATAACCAACAAAACTGTCATGATGCTACTCAACTACAGGAGCAAGTTAATCAGCTTGAGTTAGAACTCACTATATCTCAGGAAAAACATAGGACTTGTCAGAAAGAGGTAAGAAATCAAGGAATGTGATTTTTTTATGCAGAGGGCTCTTCCTTTAAAACATTAAGACAAAAAAGTTTAAACAGTGATGGTCAACGATTCTATTAATATCAACAAAACAAACAACCATCAGGGAAGGCACTTTGATATCACTTTTATCAGTGTGTATCTAAAACAAAACATTTTTATCTAGTGAAAGTGAAGCTGGGAAAAAAATGAAATTGCTTACTGTGAGTGTTCACCCTATTTTCAGAATGCCTTCTCTTGGTAACATGTATGTTTAAATTGAACAGCCCTTAAACTTCCAAGTGAAAATAGTGATTTTTGCAGTAGAACTGCATTTAAAATACATATATAACTTGATTTCATTTGAGACTTGTACAAATTGAATTTAATCGCTATTTAAGATTAATTATTGTTCAAAGAGATAAGAATTAGCTAAACTGATGACTAGTTTATTGAAATCAAACAAAGCAAAAATTGTAGTCATTGTTTGAAAGCATGTTTCAAAAAAATATATAGAAAGAAAGGGTCAGAATAAAGTATATTTGTAGATTTTCATTGAAATTATACACAATAATGCTACTATTTCCTTAGATTAGTTTCTGATTGAAAATGTATGATAATAGATGGAATTTACTTTAGAAAACTTAAATAAAAGTCCCTGTACTTTGACATAATAAAGTTATAATTGATATGCCCAACGCAGGATATTTTCCCGACTAATGAACATGTCCTTTAATGAATGAAATACTTAATTTGTAGTTTCTAAATAATAATATTTTTTTTTAAACATTCTAGGTTGCCAGCCGAGATCAAGTTATCCTGAAATTACAATCTGACCTTGACACTTCACAGGAGAAATATACAGGATGTATGGAAGAGGTAAGAACTTACGTGACATTTTTTATTTCATCATTCAAAAAAAAAAAAAAAACATTTTAAGTAAACAAAAATACATAGAAGTCCTAATATTTGTTTAGATAGTTAAAGAAGTTGGAATCAAATAAATGTATTTATAAAAAAAAAAAGAAAAATAGTTTAAAGGGTCAAGTCATATGTTTCAACGATTCACAGGGTAAATATGTAGGATGTCAAGCATAAAGCATCAAAAGAATTCTGAAGGTATAATAAAAAATATCATACAGATTGTGAAAATTTAAACACAAGAAAACATTTGTGTCTTTACTTTTCATCTTAAATGAAGCCGTAAACAAGTAAGTGATGTCCACTTACAAATACAGTGGAACTTGTGCAATCCGACACCTGAGATTTCCGACATCCTGTGACATCCGACAAAAATTTATGGTCCCAAAGTATTTCTGTTAACTAAAATAAAAGTTGAGTATTCCGACATCCTGTACAATCCGACAGATTTCCCTGGTCCCTTGGTGTGTCGTATTAGACAGGTTCCACTGTACAATGACTGTGTTTTATATTTCAGTTAAATATTAGAGAGGATGAGGTGATACGATTGAATAATAAGATCAAGGAATATCAGCAGGAAATCAGAAACCTCAACGCCAGGATAGACGAGGATGAGCAGAGGGTATGTTAAAGTGTCAATATAGGGAGTTAGGGTTATGGTGTTTAATGCCACTTTCAACAATATTTCAGTTATATCGTAGCAGTCAGTTTTATTGGTGGAGCAAACCAGAGTACAAGGAAAAAAACACTGATCTGCCGCAAGTTACTGACAAACTTTATCACATAATGTTGTATCTAGTACACCTCGCCATGTGCGAAATTGTCACAATATGCATCAATATGATAATTGGATGGTCCTTTTGAAAGTGTGTGTTGTTGTGTCTGTTAGACTCCTATGCTAATTATTAAGTGCATGGAATTTTCAAAAAAATATTTTCTTTTTCACCAAGTAATTTAAACAGTTTATAAAATCAGCTAGTTTTCATATCAATTAAAAACCAGCTGAATGATAATGGTTCTGATGACTCAAGTTTTCAAATCAAAATTACATCTCCCAAATATTTAGTATAAATTATTTCTTTCAAAAATTTTAATGAAGTAATAATATTTGTATATAAATTGTATATTTTCAGATGAACAGTGATGGCAAAGCTATACAAAATCTACAACATGATCAAGAAATCCAGCTTCAGGAGGTAAGACCTGAAAATTTCTTCACAAATATTTCTATTTAATACGAAGTATTCAAAAGCGGAAAGAAATTCTTGATTCTGTCGGAATAAAACAGATTAATTGATGTAGTACAATATTTTCATTTCTGATTGGTTATAATTGTAATTTATTTAAGTTTGAAATTAGGAGTCCCAGCGGTGTTCCTTTAGATTCTCTATTTCAATTTATTTAAGTTTGAATTTAGGAATCAAGATGGTCTTCCTTTAGGTTCTCCGTTGTAATTTATATAAGGCCATGTATTATTAATTATCTGGTTCTCAGATACTGACTTTCAAAAAAATGATGAGGGAGGGAGGTTATTTAATTTTTGTATTTTTTGCATATTGGTCCAATCTTTAGGTTCCATTTTATCGATTGTTACCATTCGGAATTACCGGAAGTAACGACTTCGTACAATCAGAGGAAAACACAAGAGTGTTCCGAATTCCTTCAAGGTGAAATTGAAGTTGTCTCTCTTTGATCAATTCATGTTAAAAGGCACGAAAATTTGAATGCAGACTTTTTTACCATTGTATTTATTTTTGTTTGGTGATAAATACAAGCCAGTGGCCGATTTTTGTCGACGCGGCAGTATCTGAGAACCAGATAATTAATTTTACATGGCCTAAGTTTGAAATTAGGAATCAAGACGGTCTTTCTTTTGGTTCTCTATTGCAATTTATTCAATTTTTAAATTAGGAATCAAGATTTCTCTATTGTTATTTATTTAATTTTTAAATTAGGAATAAAGATGATGTTCCTGTAGGTTCTCTATTGTACTACATTAAAGTTTGAAATTAGGAATCAAGATGGTGTTCCTTTAGGTTCTCTCTTGTAATATATTTAATTTTGAAATTAAGAATAAAAATCAGGAAATCAGATTTATGTTTCAAAGAATGGTTCCATTCAAAAACAATTTTGAGTATAGTGAGCGATTCTTTCTAAAAAAAATAATTTCACCTTACGTCCTTTAATATTTCTCAACCTTAAAGAGGTTTTTTGATCTTTTCTCTTTCCTAGAGTTGTGAAACAACCATTTAATTCGAGACTGACCAGATTTTTCTGTTTGATGTAGGGGCCACCTCAAAAGATAAAAAGGACCAGAATATATCTTAGTCATATCATAATCTTTCCATGTACCAAAGATGAAAGCTTTTGTTAAATTATTTAAATGTTTTTTTATTCTTATGAAGAATAGTTATTATATTGTTTTGTTACGTAATAAAAATAAATAAAATAAACAAAACTTGTTTTACAGTTTGTTTGTGCCTATTATATAAAAATAAATAAAATAAATAAAACTTGTTTTACAGTTTGTTTGTGCCTATTATATAAAAATAAATAAAATAAATAAAACTTGTTTTACAGTTTGTTTGTGCCTATTATATAAAAATAAATAAAATAAATAAAACTTGTTTTACAGTTTGTTTGTGCCTATTATATAAAAATAAATAAAATAAATAAAACTTGTTTTACAGTTTGTTTGTGCCTATTATATAAAAATAAATAAAATAAATAAAACTTGTTTTACAGTTTGTTTGTGCCTATTATATAAAAATAAATAAAATAAATAAAACTTGTTTTACAGTTTGTTTGTGCCTATTATATAAAAATAAATAAAATAAATAAAACTTGTTTTACAGTTTGTTTGTGCCTATTATATAAAAATAAATAAAATAAATAAAACTTGTTTTACAGTTTGTTTGTGCCTATTATATAAAAATAAATAAAATAAATAAAACTTGTTTTACAGTTTGTTTGTGCCTATTATATAAAAATAAATAAAATAAATAAAACTTGTTTTACAGTTTGTTTGTGCCTATTATATAAAAATAAATAAAATAAATAAAACTTGTTTTACAGTTTGTTTGTGCCTATTATATAAAAATAAATAAAATAAATAAAACTTGTTTTACAGTTTGTTTGTGCCTATTATATAAAAATAAATAAAATAAATAAAACTTGTTTTACAGTTTGTTTGTGCCTATTATATAAAAATAAATAAAATAAATAAAACTTGTTTTACAGTTTGTTTGTGCCTATTATATAAAAATAAATAAAATAAATAAAACTTGTTTTACAGTTTGTTTGTGCCTATTATATAAAAATAAATAAAATAAATAAAACTTGTTTTACAGTTTGTTTGTGCCTATTATATAAAAATAAATAAAATAAATAAAACTTGTTTTACAGTTTGTTTGTGCCTATTATATAAAAATAAATAAAATAAATAAAACTTGTTTTACAGTTTGTTTGTGCCTATTATATAAAAATAAATAAAATAAATAAAACTTGTTTTACAGTTTGTTTGTGCCTATTATATAAAAATAAATAAAATAAATAAAACTTGTTTTACAGTTTGTTTGTGCCTATTATATAAAAATAAATAAAATAAATAAAACTTGTTTTACAGTTTGTTTGTGCCTATTATATAAAAATAAATAAAATAAATAAAACTTGTTTTACAGTTTGTTTGTGCCTATTATATAAAAATAAATAAAATAAATAAAACTTGTTTTACAGTTTGTTTGTGCCTATTATATAAAAATAAATAAAATAAATAAAACTTGTTTTACAGTTTGTTTGTGCCTATTATATAAAAATAAATAAAATAAATAAAACTTGTTTTACAGTTTGTTTGTGCCTATTATATAAAAATAAATAAAATAAATAAAACTTGTTTTACAGTTTGTTTGTGCCTATTATATTCTCTATTATGGTTTTCTAATCCAGATTTTTTAAATTCAAATATTTTAAGGTATATTTTTCAAACAATTTAAAACTAGAGTTGTGTACACTAAATTTAATATCTACATTTTTATTACTATCACTGGTTTGATACCGGTGCTGGTGGACTATTAGTCCTAGATGTTAACATCTGCACAGTAGCCAGTGTTTCGGCATTGTCATGGTTTATTAAAGATATTTATATAGAAAATTTACAGTTCCTAAATCATGTAATTATTGTTAAGACTAAGGTTCTCCTTCATTAAGCATAACTGACCTACACCAATTTTGGCTATCCTGCTTAGGCCCTTTGGTTTTCTTGCTTCCAAAGACTTCTAAATTATTTGGCTTTCAAATATATTTGGCTTTCAAATATTTTGGCTTATTCCAGAAATGTTTTGTGCACACTCATTTTGAAATCTCAAAGTATTTTCAAATTTCTCTCTGAATTAATGGCATTCTTGCTTAGTGAGATTGCTTACTAAGCTTATTGACATATTTGATGATAAGAGAGATGGTTTCTGGTCCTTTGATGTTCTTAATAACAGGTAACTCGTCAACAATCTCTTATCTGCATGAGGCAGGGAATGAGAATGTTAGCCTAGAGTTGTCTCCCCTTGGTAACAGTCGCTTTTTAAACATTTCAGTATTGCATGTGCTTTCTGTTTTATTTTTATTTTTATTTTTATTTTGACAAATTATGTTCTTTTAATAGGAAGGAGTATGTAATTTTTTTGTTCGATTTAGGGTTTGGATTATTTTTTTTTATTTATTATGGATAATGGATTAATAAAGGGAGGTAAATGTTGAGAGCATGATGGGCAAAGAATGGTGATGCAGTGCATGGGTTTTTATGAGCAATTATATTTGCACTCTGCAGTTGCTATAAGTTGAAAAGTTAAAATTTACTTTGACCTACATGTATAAATAACTTTTTACCTGAAATATTGTATAAAGTAGATAAAGAAGTCAAAGTAATGCATCAAATATTATTTTCAATGTTCAAAAAGTATATGCAATGTAAACAATCTGTGTTTCCAAGAAGCTTGAAATTGAGGGGGGATTTTCAAATGCACAAATGACCATATATTTGAGAAGAAAATAAATCAGAGTTGTCTGCTATACCCCATGCCCTCTCCCTGAAGTGAGGATTAGGTATGATTTCATAATTCAGTATGAAATTTAGTCCAAAAAAATACCTGACACTGAAAAGAACAAATTTGTTGTTGTGTGTAATATTTTTGTTACATTTGCTTTGACAATCAGCAATGTTAAGTTTTGTCAACAATATCTTATCTGCATGAAGCAGGAAATAAGAATGTTAGTATAGAGTTGTCACCCATTGGTAACCTTGGTAACAGTATTTGTTTTTCATGTCTTGAATGTAATTGTATTCTGTAAGATTGTTTTACAAATGGCATGAATTTTATTGATATGAGCAAGTTTTGTTAAATTTATTGGTTTGATGTTGTCAAGGAGAAATATTCGTGTATTAACTAGAACTGTATATTTCATTTGAAAATTATTTAAAGCAAGTATTTACAGACTTAGCAACAATATTAAAAAAAACTTAATATTTCAATGATTATGTAAAATATTTTCAGGAAATTTAGAAATTAATTTTGTACATATTTATATATTTTGAATTTTCATTTCCATTTTTAAATAATTACTAATTTATTTCAGGTTAAAAATTACATGAGGACAATTGAACAGCTGAAAACTGATCTACAAATGGCAAGAAACAGCCATGGTCAGGATATGAACAGGATGCAACAAGATCTAGACATGTCTCGTGATGAGGTCAATATTACAAAGAATGAACTAAAAGAGACTCAAGTTCAGGTTCTAGAACAGAAAGCCAGTATTGCTGCTCTAAATGAAGAGTTAGATAGACTTCAAAGAATACAGTCTGATACCGCTCAAGAGGTGAAATTTGGCTCTCTTACTAAATCCCTTACTTCCCTTAAGTCGAATTTCAGATAACTCGAAATTTTGCAACGGTCCCGTGAACTTCCAGATAACGAGATTCAACTGTATATAAATGTTCTTTGTCTTGAGACCTGTCCCTATTTAAAAAAAAAGTGTAAGATGTGGTTGTCACATGGGCTTGGCTGTATTGTTTTTGTATAACATTTGAATGAATACTTATGAAGAAATTGTGTATAGCATCTTTTTTTTGTACAATCATGTATCAATTGTTAGCAGTGAGCCTTCCTGAATATTTCCATATCATCTTTCCAGAGTTATTGCCCTTTGTTGAAAAAACTAAATTGGAGTGGATAAGGTAATACAAAATTCAACAACTGTCAAATGTGTATATAAAGGGCACTTAACTTGTCTTAAGGGAACCCGAAAAGGTGCCCTTTATAAGCAGTTGCCCTTTATTTAAGAATTGAATGCATTTTTTTTCAATTCTTATAATTATATTTAAATCACACCAAAATTTAATATAGTTGAATTTTTCGTTGTGAATTTTATTTGTGTTAGATTATTTGCTGTTGGAAATTACTACGCCATTGATTGTTTACATCTGACGTCGTCATGGAGGCTCGTGCAAGTTCGGGTTTGAGTTTTATTGGGATGTAAAACATCTCTTTTATAATCATGTGACCACTTCATAACCAATCATATTGTAACATTTCAATGAAAAACGGAAGTAATGTAATTATATACAAGTGAAAATTATATGCACTATTCATCAATGAGAAATATGAGACTGCCCTTTAAGGAAGGTTTGACTGCACATTTATTTGGGTTATGACATCTAGAGTATAATATTTTCTAGTTGCTTTTGATGTCCCCTTAAAATGTAAAAAAATATAACAAGTGGAAAACTATGATGGTTGCAAACTTTTAAGGGCTTCTTCTACCATTTGGGTTAGGGTTAGGGTTATGGTGTTAAGTGCCACTTTCAACAATATTTCAGTTATATCGTAGTGGCTACCATTTTAGGAGTAGACATCTCTACACACAATTTGTCTGATATTTTAATTTTCTAATCCTTAAAAGCGCAAATCTGATTTTGTAAGAATCCCAAATTCAATTTTTTTTTTTAATTCCAGGTCGATCGACAAGCACAGACCATTCAGGAATTGGACAAGTCATTGTCAGATGCTAAACAGCAAATTATTGTTTTGGATGATCAAGTGGATTCTGGACGAAATGAAAATGAAGGTTTAGATTTAAATTTGAACACTCTGAAGCAGAAGTATAATCAGAGCATGAACGAACTACAACATCTAGACAATACTGTGAAAACATTACAAGAAAAATTAGCCGAAAGTCGTAACAAAGAAGTCGACAAAGACCAGAGAATCGACAGTTTAAAAACTGACATGGAGAACCTAGATCGTATGTACACGGACACTAAACATGAAGTTAAGAAATGTGAGGATGTTATTGAACAATTAACACAGGAGTTAAGCACTTCTCAGGAAGATCTGTCTGTAGCTCAGGCCAGGATTAGGGAAAATGAAGAAAATATTAGGAATCTCCGAGATAGAGTTCAAGATTTAACTGCTGAAGTAAGTATATCATACAGTTAAAACCTGCCTTAGTGACCACCTCTATTAAGTTACAGTTAAACCTGCCTTAGTGACCACCTCTATTAAGTTACAGTTAAAACCTGCCTTAGTGACCACCTCTATTAAGTTACAGTTAAAACCTGCCTTAGTGACCACCTCTATTAAGTTACAGTTAAAACTGCCTTAGTGACCACCTCTATTAAGTTACAGTTAAACCTGCCTTAGTGACCACCTCTATTAAGTTACAATTAAACCTGCCTTAGTGACCACCTCTATTAAGTTACAGTTAAAACTGCCTTAGTGACCACCTCTATTAAGTTACAGTTAAACCTACCTTAGTGACCACCTCTATTAAGTTACAGTTAAAACTGCCTTAGTGACCACCTCTATTAAGTTACAGTTAAACCTGCCTTAGTGACCACCTCTATTAAGTTACAGTTAAAACCTGCCTTAGTGACCACCTCTATTAAGTTACAGTTAAAACCTGCCTTAGTGACCACCTCTATTAAGTTACAGTTAAACCTGTTTTAGTGACCACCTCTATTAAGTTACAGTTAAACCTACCTTAGTGACCACCTCTATTAAGTTACAGTTAAAACTGCCTTAGTGACCACCTCTATTAAGTTACAGTTAATTCTGCCTTAGTGACCACCTCTATTAAGTTACAGTTAAACCTGCCTTAGTGACCACCTCTATTAAGTTACAGTTAAACCTGCCTTAGTGACCACCTCTATTAAGTTACAGTTAAAACTGCCTTAGTGACCACCTCTATTAAGTTACAGTTAAACCTACCTTAGTGACCACCTCTATTAAGTTACAGTTAAAACTGCCTTAGTGACCACCTCTATTAAGTTACAGTTAAAACTACCTTAGTGACCACCTCTATTAAGTTACAGTTAAACCTGCCTTAGTGACCACCTCTATTAAGTTACAGTTAAAACTGCCTTAGTGACCACCTCTATTAAGTTACAGTTAAACCTGCCTTAGTGACCACCTCTATTAAGTTACAGTTAAACCTACCTTAGTGACCACCTCTATTAAGTTACAGTTAAAACTGCCTTAGTGACCACCTCTATTAAGTTACAGTTAAACCTACCTTAGTGACCACCTCTATTAAGTTACAGTTAAAACTGCCTTAGTGACCACCTCTATTAAGTTACAGTTAAACCTACCTTAGTGACCACCTCGATTAAGTTACAGTTAAAACTGCCTTAGTGACCACCTCTATTAAGTTACAGTTAAACCTGCCTTAGTGACCACCTCTATTAAGTTACAGTTAAACCTGCCTTAGTGACCACCCCTATTAAGCAATAACTTGTATTATGTGACCTTAATTTTCATTTCCCTTCACAGTGCATTTAATATCAATTAAACTTGTATTAAGCGACCACCTGCCTGATTTGACAATATTTCACTGTTCTCTTGGAAGGTCACATAAGACAGGCTTAACTGTAATCATAAAATGTTTTAAAGGTATTGTGAATTTCAAATTTGACATGAAAGAATTATTTTTTTGTAAATAAACTTAGAATAGACACATTTTAATTTAAATGCTATTTCAAAAATTGCAGTATATATATTTATATATATGTATTCAAAGAATTTTAAGCTAGCATTTAAAAAAATTGTTCCCTCTTCAGCAGGATTTTTACACAAACCAGTGCTACTTTGCAGCTCTAATTTGGTAGCATAATGAAAAACCATTTAGCTCCCTCTGCCAAAATCTGTTATTAAAAAAATATAAATTCATTAACTGAGATGTCACCTTGTCACATAAGAGGAAACATAAGACCTACATTATCCTTCTGTTTAAGTGTGGTTGCCCATGGTATATATGCATGTATTTTTATGTAATTTAGGCAATGAGGAATGAAGAAAGAGCAAAGAAGTTAGAGAATGAACTGTTTACCTATCAAGGAGAACATAGTCATACTGACACTGAGGTAATTATTTCATAGTTATCTCCCTTTTTTGATAATGAATTATTTAGTTTAAGTAATATTTATACTATGAAGCCATGCAATATCACATCTAGGTCATTGATTATTGCATGGCTCTCTGAGAGTAATACAACTACAGCCCAGATTTAAAGTGTGCAATATCTCGTATCTGCGTGTATTATTTTATAGTTCTTAGCTGTTGCTTACATTGGTATATAAACCATGAAAAGGTCAAAGGAAAACAATGCATTCATGTTACAAGAAATTTGTACATGTATTATTGTGGCTACAGTACCCCTCTCTTATAAGACCATGCCTTCTGCAATGAAAAAGTGTCCTTAAAAGAGAGGTTGCCTCCTTTGAGGGTAACAATTTAATAGTATCTTATAATATGAGGATGATGAATTATTGAGATTAAGTATGCTATGTACAATTAGATAAAGTTGTAATTTTAGGATTAGAAACATTCATTTGACCAATGTTGATAGAAATGTGCTGTTTCTAGTGCAGCCTAGTACAATTGTACTTGATATTAGATGTCAACCATAACATTCATAATCCATAACTACAAGTACATATATATTTGTAATGAAGTAATGGATGTTTAATTAAATTTGAGGCAGAACTCGTTAAACAAAACATCAATCGAATTAAAATTAGATGTTTGTTGTATTTTTTTGTTTTTTATTTTGTTTGGTGACCTACGAACATCTATCAACATCCTGTTTGGGGTCATGTCATGTCATGTAACCTTTCATTCATCTTTGACTGTCCAATCATATGTGAGGGCCCGGGTGGCTCAATGAGTTAGGTAGTTGGATTACCTAACAACTCATTCAAGCCTATCACCAATACAGCGTGGGTTCACGCCCGGCTTTGTAAATTACAAAAAGGGTGCACTCGACTCGCAGTCGCAAGTGATAAAGTTTACCCGTTGCTTGCCCAGGGTCGGTGGTTCTCTCCGGATACTCCAGCTTCTTCCACCACTAAAACTGCGTCGCCATGATATAGCTGAAATATTGTTGAAAGTGGCGTTAAACACCAAAAATAAAAAATAGGTAATAAAAAATCAACCAATCATATATGAGACGGTTAAATATACTGCCCAATCGAACCACAGCTCTTGGCATTTGCTCGGTTTTGATACGTAAAGATTTAGTATGCTCATCACTGATCTGTCGGTTGAAAATATGAACCCTGATGTGACCCAAATGAGATGTTGTGTAATAAATAAAGGGAAAGAAAATAACGAACATCTACATTGTAATTTTAAATAGACTGAGAAAGCAGTAATTTTTATTGACTGCCATTGTTCATCTTGTCGTTAATATTTCATTGTTAATTTAATATAAAAAAAATTTAACTGCTGTCCGACAACCTGTCCAAATTAATGACACCTAAAAAATATTTCTGATGGCATCCATAAGGGGCAAGGCATTAATAGTAATTGAAAAAAATATGTAGTGACAATTATATATCATTACTAAAGAGGTATCATCCATTTGATTTTATATTTTACAGTACCTTGAAAAGGAAGACAGAATAGCCCATTTAGAATTAGAACTTGAAGAAACTCGTTCAGAACTGGGAAGCAAGATGCGGCAGATTTCGGATCATCAAGATCAAATCAATGACCTCAGGGTGGAACTTGCTTCAATTAGAGAACAGAAAAATAGTGCCATGAAAGAGGTAATTCAGAGGTTAAAATTAATCAAATTGATGGAAAAATTCAAATTTTGCTAAGACTATTTCTTTATATAAAATAATTTGGTAATATTTGGGTTGGGAAAATTAGTGATTGATATTTAGGAGAATAGTCATTGAAAAATGAACAGTTTGTTGTTTATAGGGAGGAGGAATTTAATAAATATAAAAATAAAACCATAATTTTACCTAAAATATTCAAAGTGACTTGCGACAGGTCGGTGGTTTTCTCCGGGGACTCTGGTTCCCTCCACTAGTAAAACTGACTGTCACGATATAGCTGAAATATTGTTGAAAGTGGTGTTAAACACCATAAACCAAACCAAACCAATTAATTTGTACCTGGCGTTTCAGCTGAATACAGCTTTTCTCTGCAAAAAGTTATTTGTATATACACATCATTTATTTATATCCTTTGGGATCTAGTGGGGTAGATATGTTGTATTGTTGTCACTATGTCATTTATTTTTATCCTTTGGGATCTAGTGGGATAGATATGTTGTATTGTTGTCACTACATCATTTATTTATATCCTTTGGGATCTAGTGGGATAGATATGTTGTATTGTTGTCACTACATCATTTATTTATATCCTTTGGGATCTAGTGGGATAGATATGTTGTATTGTTGTCACTACGTCATTTATTTATATCCTTTGGGATCTAGTGGGATAGATATGTTGTATTGTTGTCACTACGTCATTTATTTGTATGTATATCATTTATTTATATCCTTTGGGATCTAGTGGGATAGATATGTTGTATTGTTGTCACTATGTCATTTATTTGTATGTATAAATCATTTCCTTAATAGATTGACAGACTTGAACAGAGTATACAACAACTTCAGTTAAATCTAGCCAGCTCTCATCAAAGACACAAAAACGACACAAATAAGATGTCAGAACAGTTATCTTCCCTGGAATCAGCCCTTCACCAGACACAGGCTAGAGGTCAGGCTCTAGAACAGGAACTTAATCGACGGGAAGATCAACTGAAACAGAATGAAGCCGACATTAAAACATGTAGAGATGATATTGTTAACAAGATGGACGAGGTATGTTTTATCTTGTAATGATAACCTTATACAGTAGTCTCCCCTTGTTATAACTCTTCTGCAATGAAAAAGTGTCCTTATACGAGTCATGGCCACTCCTTAGGGGGGACAATTTAGTAGTAATTGACTATCTCTGTGTATGTAAGATCTGGCCTGATAAGAGGAAGGGTCGTATAAGAGGGGGACAGTAGAGGAAGGGTCGTATAAGAGGGGGACAGTAGAGGAAGGGTCGTATAAGAGGGGGACAGTAGAGGAAGGGTCGTATAAGAGGGGGACAGTAGAGGAATGGTCGTATAAGAGGGGGACAGTAGAGGAAGGGTCGTATAAGAGGGGGACAGTAGAGGAAGGGTCGTATAAGAGGGGGACAGTAGAGGAAGGGTCGTATAAGAGGGGGACAGTAGAGGAAGGGTCGTATAAGAGGGGGACAGTAGAGGAAGGGTCGTATAAGAGGGGGACAGTAGAGGAAGGGTCGTATAAGAGGGGGACAGTAGAGGAAGGGTCGTATAAGAAGGGGACAGTAGAGGAAGGGTCGTATAAGAGGGGGACAGTAGAGGAAGGGTCGTATAAGAGGGGGACAGTAGAGGAAGGGTCGTATAAGAGGGGGACAGTAGAGGAATGGTCGTATAAGAGGGGGACAGTAGAGGAAGGGTCGTATAAGAGGGGGACAGTAGAGGAAGGGTCGTTTAAGAGGGGGACAGTAGAGGAAGGGTTGTATAAGAAGGGGACTACTGTATATTAATTGTTTATGGAGAGAAACTTTTTGATATCGAGATATTTTTTTATCATAAAAGCTATAATATTAAAGAAAGGTGTAGATATTTGTGGGTTATTCTTCATTATAAATATATACCCGGTATACATTTATACTATTGAACTGAGCTTCCAAACTATTGATTCTATACAGTTTTATCATTGAAAAAAAATCAGTGGAAGGTTCGTTTTGGACAAAGTCTAAAGTAAGTATTGTGGTTTTGGTGAATAGCCAAGTTTCACAATGGAAGACTTTATTTGTTCTGTATTTGTAAAAGCTGTATGAGGAATGTAATTATGTGAAGTTGATATGACTTCTGTATTAATGGAATTATTTACTGTCATTCTCTCTGATTCCAATGGTGTCAGGCTGGGTGTTTTTTCTCTGTAAAAATGTCACCTGAATTTGCAATATCTCTTCCAATAGAAATAAATTTGTTTGCAGATTATATATATATATAATATGTATTGACAGCTATCTTCATCTTGAAATATGTACATCACTGTTGAAAGGGAAACAACTCTTTACCACTATGATTAATTACATCGAAAGGGAAACGACTCTTTACCACTATGATTGATTACATCGAAAGGGAAATAACTCTTTACCACTTTGATTAATTAAATCGAAAGGGAAACGACTCTTTACCACTATGATTGATTACATCGAAAGGGAAATAACTCTTTACCACTTTGATTAGTTACATGGAAAGGGAAATAACTCTGACACTTTAATTTATTTCCCCTGAAATATCATGTATAGGCATGTCTTGAATCAATACCATATATAGATTTTCCCTCCTTCCTACATTACCTATGGCAGAACTTGTAACAACAGGTCTGTTAAATGTCACCAGTGTTTCAATGGCCATATAAAATGACCTACTGTTTAACTATTGATAAAAGAAAGATTGTATTAAATAGAAGTAAACACAAATCAATCAATTGCTGAACTCTAGGGTAGAATTCATATCATTTGTGTATTGAAACTGTAAAGATGCATATGAAAGATAAATCAGGATTATGTTCTGTTTGTCAATAAACTATTCAGTTTGAGTAGATAATGATTTTTTAGACTATCACGGCTTTCATTCAAATTTGATGTGATATAATACAATGAGAATCTTGGATTACATGCTGTGTAGCCATAATAAAGAATACATAAACTAAGAAAAGGGGGGGGGGGGTCAAGGATTGGGTTTTATTTTTTGGGCACAATCATTGTAAAGACATGTAATATTGCAAAATTTGCACCTAGATCTAGATTAAGTGTGTTTATATCACAGAGATTAAAATAAGGTTCTGTAGTTTTATGGTTTTAACACAAGAATGAACAGACAATAGGGGAAAAAAAATCTAATCAAAATCTGACAAGAATTGACTTCAGTATAAGTTTTTTTAAATTTGTAGTTTTATATGAAATATATTTGGAAGATTGAAAGTGTCCAAATACCTTTGTCCACTATCTATAGAAGCTAATACCCTATACTGGATTTTGACTAAAAATGTCAATTCAATCTGTTTAACCACCATTCCTTCTGCCATCCTTGGTTTAATTTCGACATTACTGCCCAATTGACATAATTAGGACCTAATACTCCCATTGTTGATTTTGACTAATAATGTCAATTCAACCTGTCATGTCCATCGACCTTAAGCAAAGAAAATAGTGTATATAAGGCCAATGGATAAGTTTCATCTATAGACCCACTCTTAAAGGTGATGGCATCTGTATGACATTTTCACATGAAAATATCCCCATCTGCCCTAGATGTTTATCTCTCAAATTAATAAAATTTCAAACAAAATTCAAATAGATGTGAATTGTTTCATCATAAAACTTATATATTAGCTCATACAACCATAAGTAATGTGATTTATTCGGGATTGGTATATATTGTTTCCATGATGTGTTCCGTTGATTTAAATACGAGGTGAACAAAAACTGCCACAGAACTGTTCAAATAACGATTTGCAGAGAATTTATTAACTTCTCTAACACAGTAAATGATTTATTGTTAGTAGATTTTATGACATTAAATCTTCAAACACTTACAGTTTATGTTGTAGTGTTGGTATTAAATTTTGGAGTGTTTGAGATTTTACTACTTTAGAAACTGTTTGATCTTTGAAATGAATTGTATATTTGATAAGATATTGAAGTTTGGAATATTGTTCATATTTAAATATTTGGTCAGTTTATTACCCAAGCATTGTTTTCCCAGTTTGTTTTGCAAATTTGACAGGAAAAATACTTTTGCAATACAAAAGTTTTAGAATAGGGGTATCCATGTTTTTGACCAATTGATGACTTTACTAAAATTTATTTGAAATTGAATTGTAATTATGGAACTCCTAGTACTAACTAGTACATGTATATAAAATTATAAATATATAAATTTATAATGAAATTTATCTGATTTATTTGAAATTGAATTGAAATTAAGGTACACCAAATCCAAACTAGTATATATGTATGTAAAATTAAATATTTATTAGCTCTCAGTATTTAAATTGACCGAACATATACAGTAAAAATAACTGAAAACATACTATGTACATTTAATAGTGTTACAATATATTCACCTTTGATGGTAACTAAATATAATTCTTTGCAAAAATATTATATTCTGTTATCAAAGAGAATTGGCTGGATTTAAATTTTCAATCCTCAGTAAAAATAACTAAAAATATACTATGTCCATTTATTACTGTGAAAATATTTTTTTTAAATTTTTTTTGTCCTTGTGGTAATTTCAAAAATATTATAATTTCTTTTATGAAAGAGAGTTGTCTTGATTTAAATTCCATTTCTCAGTAAAAATAACTTGAAACTTTATAAAAAAAAAAAAAAAAAACACAAAAAACAAACAAAAAAATAAATGGGGCTGCCGTGGTCGTGATCGTGATCGTGATCATATGGTTGTTGGATTTACAACTATTTGTGCAATCAGTTGTGAGTTAGAACCCCATTCATGGTGAGGTGTACTCGATACAACTTTATATGATAAAGTTTGTCAGTGACTTGCAATACGTCGGTGGTTTTCTCCAGGTACTCCGGTTCCCTCCACCAATAAAACTGACCACCACGATTTAGCTGAAATATTGTTGAAAAGTGGTGTTAAATACTGTCACCCTAAACTTAAAACTAAAACTCAAAATATCCATTTAATATCATTAAAAAATATTTTTATTCCTGGAGGTATATTCAAAAATATTATAATTTCTTTAATGAAAGAGAGTTTTCTTGATTTAAACTTCAATTTTCAGTAAAAGTAACGAAAAACATATTAAATGTACCGGTATATCAATTTTCAAGCATTTTTATTTTAATGTCTTTGATTAATTGATTGATTGGTGTTTAACACCAACTTTAGCAGCATTTCAGCTATATCGTGGTGTGAACAAAATTTTGTCTTGGAGTTAAATTAAATTTTTTTTTAATTCTTTCATGAAAGAGAGTTGCCTGGATTTAAGAAGTTATGAAATTGTGAACCACATAATTATTGCATATTCACTTGATACAGCAAATGCCTTATTTTTGGCAATGAAAATTGACTTAAATACTTGAATTGATAAATAAATCTCCTCTTCAATGGAAGTGTCATTCTTATTATAAATTATACAAAATTAAAATTATTCAAACTGTGACATTCAAATTTTTTTAAATGAAAAGTATCTATTTCATGGAATGTTAAAAGTTGACCGTGAATATTAAGGATTAATAAAAGCCATTTGAAATTAATGTTTCAAAATGGTAGCATTTAAATAGACATTTAAATTCCAACTCTTTCCTATATCTTAATCTCTGTTTGGACGTTTTGTTGAGTAAATACAAGAACCATCTTTATGTACGTAGAATGAATGGCCCTTTTATCATTTCCCATAAAAATTTCAAACTTCAGTTGGTAGTTTAACGTCAATACTCATACAAGAATTTATTTGTATACTATACGATAGGTAAAATTTCATTGGGGTCTTTAAAAATTGTATTCATAGATCAGATTTGGCCTTTGCGTTTCTTTCATTCAGATCAGATGTGACATTTACAATCAGATAGAATTCATTTCCGATATTGACGATTTGTAATTGTTACAAGTTTTGTTACAAGGATTACAAGTGATTGCATCTCTTGTCAACAATATAGATTGTGTGGGGCGTTAATTTGTAAGACTGAATGATTTAGTCGATATATACTGTGTAGTTCTCATAATGAAGAGAAACATTTTTGCATCCACGACGATTTTTATTGCTATTAGTTGACGAAATAAGAATCGCGTGATGAAATGTCAGATCACAGTTTTATTGGCTTTAAATGATAGTGTTGTCACTTTAAAAAAAAATCTATTGGAATATGATAGGACACGAAATTGAAGCTTTTAAAAATTAAGATGATGGATTAATGTGATGTACGAAGGATTCTTGTGACAGCGTTTTCGCTACCGAAATTTTTTAATATAGATTTGGTAGCCAGTATTTGCTCTTTTGATTTCAATGTTACCGGAGAATTCAGATTAATTTTATCAAGAGTTTTAAAAGAAAAGACAGAGACAGGATTTAAATAAATCTTTTTGTAAATAACACTGATGGTCTAGAATTGGTATTTCAATCTGGTAGAAAAAAAATTAATTGTTTAAACGTTATATGCTGATTCCTTACTGTGCAAAATAGATTAAATGTTTAGAAGCGTATAGAATGGGAAATTGTTTTCACAACAGGTAGAGATAGTGTAGAAACAGATGGAACCTGTTGGATGCCGACTTTCAATTAGATTCAATATTTAGGAAATTAATAATACATTGTACATACGGTCTATAGTGATTGTTCAAATCTTATGGGTTATTAAAGAAACATGAATTAGGACACCTACGGTCTTGTTGACTTTTTTTATTAGCATAAAGAAGGTGTTACCTGGCTTTAAATAGGTAGAAAAAAAATTAGATGATTGTTTTCATGCATCGTTGATTTTCGGTCAATCAATCGATAGGCATGTTCCTTTAGAGAATTTTACAGTTTGTATTTGTTTGGAAAAAATGTGTCGAATTATGGAAATACAAAGTTGAAAAATGTTTTTTTGAGGAATATTGTTTTGGAATTCTGTGTTCAGGAGATGTGCAATTCAAATAAATTCAGTATTCTAAAATTTCACAATTAAGTGCACTTCAACGAATTTAAAAGAAATATACAAGTGATTTATGTTTGTCGGGAGAATGTGATTTTTTTCCTCTCTGATGCACTGATAGTTCAAAAGAATCGGAAGGAATAATTTTAAAATTAGGGGGATAAGACATGGCTTATCCAACAGCTTTAGACAAGATGGATAGGAGATACGGAATTTTATCTGATAGTGTTTACAATACTAGTGGATTAAATTTTGGTATGGAAATGACTATAAGAGAATATGAAAATGCACTTTTACAGATTGAGAAACATGAAGCCAATATTAAAGATCTGAAGCTAGAAAACAACCATCTACATTCATCTAAACAGAGAGCAGAAAATCAAGTAAGTCATTAAATATTACATGTAGTATATCATTATTTTACTGACTGAAAAATTAGAAATGTTCGTCTTTTTCCATCCTTTGAAAAAGTTAATAGTTTAGAATCTAGGGGAGGGAGGGGTTAATAACACTGGTAAACCACAGCATACAAGGATATAAAATGAAAAAAAATAATAAACAGTTTTGAATCTTGGGGAAAAATAACAAGTAATAAACCACAGCATATCAAAAAAATAAAAATATTTTGTTGGTACATAAATACAAGACCTGATCTATTAAATAATAATAATAATATAATCTTTATTGCAAATAAAACCCTTGCGGGTAAAGCAATACAATACAATACAACATTACAAAACATATATACATGAACAACATAAAGAAATGTCATATATTCATAGTTAAAGTTATACATTGACCAATGTGAACCTCATTTTCGCAATTTTAATGATTGCTTTATATATTCAACAACACTGGGCAAAAATTCTTGATCAGGAATTAATATAATTTTTAATTGGGAAAAAAAGTCAGTTTGGTCGAAATTAGCATGATACTTTTTAATATTATTTATTAAAACATTTCTAAGTTTATTATTTATTTGGCATTGTAGAAAAAAATGAATCTCATCATCTAGTACTTTACAAGTGTGTTAGTTATTGACAAGTTACAAAAATAAAGTAATATAGAGGATTCTGAATATTCAAAAGAATGTAATTATAGGAGAATGTTTTAAAGTGGACTCTTTGAAGTTACATGACATATAAAGATATATAAATTATCTTTCCTTATGGTATCAGAAGGTGGAAAGTTTTGAATAAGCAGAAATTAATCTTATTTAAATAATACTAAACATACATTTGTAGGAATGTTAAGTTTATGAATAATCAAAAGAATATCTTATTTATTTTAAGGATTTTAAAAAGATAATCAACCTGCTTTTATAAGATTGAAAGCATGTTCATATATTTTATATATAGGTAGATTAAACCTGTATTTTTATCGTCCTTTCAAATAGATAGGATTTTAAAATTAATGATATAATGTTATATACAGCAACACTGAAATTCACATGAATTTTATAAACTGTTAGATGTTCAATTTTTTTCAACCTCTCAGATAGATAGAATTTAAAATTAATGATATAATGTTGTTATATACAGTAACACTGAAATTGACATGAATTTTATAAACTGTAAGAAATAGACGTTCAACCAGGTAGAAATTAACGTCTGTTGAGCACAGTATGTGGTGAGAGACACTTTGTGATAAGTAAGAAAAGAGTGAATCTTTTTTATTTGCATTTATTATAAGTTCAATCAACTATAATATATTAGCTTTATACATTACCATTTAAAAATTATATATTCCACTTTACTTTAGAAGTTGTAAATTTGCACTCGTGAAAAAAAATCTGTGTCGTCAAAATGAAATGTGGAATCTTCTTATGTATGTAATTTATATGTCATGATTCCCCCCCCCCTCTTTTTATCCAATCTTGTTTTATGAATGAAATGTTGAATCATGGCTCCATATATAATACAATAACTATAAACTGTAATAAGAACAATTATTTTATCATATTTGAAGCTTGAAAAAGAAATTTTATTGAGGTATTCATTTAATACTGTTTTGTCTAAATATCAACACATCACGGTTCATCCATTTTTTTTGCCTACATGAATAATGTTTGTAAACTTCTTGTTTTCATCATGAATGAATTTGCTACAAAAATGTCACCCCCTCCCCCCCTCAAAAAAAACAACAAACAAACAAATAAGACCCACAATAAAAATAGTTTGTTTTTATAAATTAAACAAATAATTTTTAATTATAAAACCCCACGGTATAGCTTAAATATTGCATAAGTTGGTGTTAAACACCAATCAATCGTTAATTATGATTGTATTTAATTATTTATTTGTAGGTATCTGAGTTACAGCAAGAGGTGGAGCATTTTAAAAATGATATATCAGAGGCCAGAGCTCAGTACAAAGATTGTGCTCAAGAGGTAATGTATGAAATGACCAATCAAATTAGCTAGATTTTATTTATGACTGAAGATAGATGTATTATTCTTGTATTTTCTAATATTATTTGTTTTAATTGAGTATTGTATAATATTAATATTTATGTAAGGCCAAAAAAATAATTTTTAGTATTACAGTGGAACTTGTGCATTCCGACACCTGAGTTTTCCGACATCCTGTGACATCTGGAAAAAATATATGGTCCCAAAGTGTTTCTGTTAACTAAAATAAAACCGTATTCCGACATCCCGTACAATCAGACACATTTCCCTGGTCCCTTGGTGTGTTGAATTAAACAGGTTCCACTCTATTTTTTTTAATTGAGTATAGTATAATATTGATATTTATATCAGGTCCAAAAAAAAAAAATGCTGTTTTTCCACTAACAATCTTTAAAAGAAATAGGGTAGGTAGGTTTGCAATTTTTTTTTACCTAGGATATACATGACAAGAATATGATTTTGACAGTGCAATAAATACTTTAGGATAGGCATTGAAAGTTAGGGTCAGTAAGATGAATGGAAACACAAGAATTTTCTTCATAGCCTAACTACAAAAAGGAAGTATTAAAGTAACATTGTTTTAACAGAAAAAATATTTTCACTTTACATATTTTAGATGTCTGAAAATACATTAAACACTATGGATTTAAAAAATAGAATGTTCATTTACATCAAGATCCAAAAATATCTCTATTGATGAGCACACTGGAAATTTTTGCTTTAACCTTCTATGATTTTTCTGTCTGCAATATTGACATTTTTTAGATATAATGCAAATTCCATTAAATAACAATATGATCAGTACAAAAAGGTTATTGATTGACAGATATTTACAAATATACAACATTAACTAGTGGGTATATTGTTTTATATTTATTTATTGCAATGTTAAATTATATATTAAGTAAAAAAGTATCATATATTATTAGAAAACTTAACAATATATTATGAAAAATTAATGTATTGCACCTTTTTGTACCTGTTTAATTTGTCATATTTTATGTTCAATATTGTATAACTACCTCATGTTATGCAAATATGTGTCTGAGCATTATATTCACAAATATTCAACATTAACTGAAGGGTGCATTGCCCTATTTTTTTTAAAAGCACAAATGATATCTTAAATAAAATCTAGTAGACTGTCTTAATTATTAATTTTTTTTAAAGCATATTCAAAAGTAAAAACTTCCGACGCCATGATTCTAATTACAATCTAACCTCGGTGTAAATTACACTTCAATTACTGATGAACTAAATAAGATTGTTTATACAATTGACAAACAAATTACAGAAATTAAGTGACATTTAAATCAGAATCAGAAGCCATTATTGACAATATTTGCTGTCATTATGTTATGGTTACTGATGAACTAAATAAGATTGTTTATACAATTGACAAAAAAATTACAGAAATTAAGTGACATTTAAATCAGAATCAGAAGCCATTATTGACAATATTTGCTGTCATTATGTTATGGTTATTACACCATTTAATGGTCAATCTTATTTAGTTCATCAGTAATTGAAGTGTAATTTACACCGAGGTTAGATTGTAATTAGAATCATGGCGTCCGAAGTTTTTACTTTTGAATATGCTTTAAAAAAAATTAATAATTAAGACAGTCTACTAGATTTTATTTAAGATATCATTTGTGCTTTTAAAAAAAATAGGGCAATGCACCCTTCAGTTAA
The DNA here is from genome assembly GCA_963680875.1 of Bathymodiolus brooksi. Classification (NCBI taxonomy): domain Eukaryota; kingdom Metazoa; phylum Mollusca; class Bivalvia; order Mytilida; family Modiolidae; genus Bathymodiolus; species Bathymodiolus brooksi. Next base: position 38,547,513 of record OY804578.1, on the reverse strand, counting down.
TGTTGAATATTTGTGAATATAATGCTCAGACACATATTTGCATAACATGAGGTAGTTATACAATATTGAACATAAAATATGACAAATTAAACAGGTATAAAAAGGTGCAATACATTAATTTTTCATAATATATTGTTAAGTTTTCTAATAATATATGATACTTTTTTACTTAATATATAATTTAACATTGCAATAAATAAATATAAAACAATATACCCACTAGTTAATGTTGTATATTTGTAAATAAGGTTAATTTCACCCAGTAATCTTTAGTTCATTTTGGCTAACCTGTTTAGTCAATTAGGTTTGCTTACTGCCAAAGACCTTCAAATTTTGGTCTTTCCATTTTTCATGTCCCCGCCACTATTAAAGTGGCTGGGACATATAGTGTTACCCATGTCCATAATTCCGAAATAAAACAGTTGTGACCACTTTTTTTCGCTATGCTTTGAGATATTGACTTGATATTTGATAAGTTACAGATCAAGTTTACGTTTCGTTCCGGTCCAATGATTTTTGGTCGAGTTATGGCCCTTGGACTTTGAAATTTGGCCAAATATTTAGTTGTCACCACTTTTTTCGCTATGCTTGGAGGTATTGACTTGATTTTTGGTATATTAGTGTATAATGATGAGTTACAGATCAAGTTTACATTTCGTTCCAGTCGAATGATTTTTGGCCAAGTCATTGCCCTTGGACTTTGAAATTCAACTATTTTTTAAAAATATTTTTTAGCTGGCACATCACGAAGAAAAGTTAATGTTAATGGAACAAAGTCTACAAACAACGCAGGACCAACTGAGTCAAAGAGTCACAGAGGTCGTACGACATGAACAGGTCAACAGGAAACTTCAGATGGAAGTAAAAACCCTACGAGAACGAAGTACAAGTTTCGAAGAGGAAATCATTGAACAGAAATCTATCATTGATAAACTTCGTAAAGATATGGTGAAGGTTAAGGAAGAACATCATTCTACCGTTCAGGAAGGCATGGCCTACAAACAGCAGGCTCACAAATTAGAAGTTGAGTTGGAAGGGGCCAGAGAACAAGAGAAAATGCTGTCAGAACAGGTTTGTTTCTAGCTAAAAAAATCCTGTTTAGCTCCTTTGATTTTCTTACTTCTAAAGACTCTTTAAATTATTTGGCTTTCAAATCTTTTGACTTTGAGCATACATGATGAAGTTTATTCTATATTATTTGTGTCCCTTGCAATAAATTAGATATCTGCACTATTATCAAACAATTTACTTTTTCAGATAAACGAAATACAGACTAAAGTATGCTGTATTTAGCCAAATTATGCACATTTTCAAGTGGTAGTTAAACTCTTCTTCAAATCCTGGAGCCGTCGTTATCCTGCTCATATGGTAGCTGGATTTACAACTACCTGTGCAATCAGTGCCTATCACCACTAAAGTTGTGAGTTCGAATCCTGCTCATGGCGAGGTGTACATGATACAACATTATGTGATAAAGTTTGTCAGTGTTTTTCTCCTGGTACTTCAACCAATAAAACTGACCACCATGATATAACTGAAATATTATTGAAAGTGGTGTTAAACACCATAATGCTCTTCAAATACTAATAGTTGAATTAGTGATATTAAAATAACCAAATTTTTGATCTTCGAACAAATTCAGGGAATCAAGTTCAATATTGTTTTCACTTACATTCACAGGTAGAACAACAAGATCAAATATTGACACAATTACAACAGGAACTTAGAGCAGAACGAGAACGTCATCAAGAAACAGCCAAACAATATCAACAAGCCAAGAAAGTCAACTCTGATCTACAGGAGGATATAGATAATTATAATAAATCTGTACAGGATCTTACCAATCATGTAAGTAGACCTTCTCTCAGAATAATTACATAGATTTGAAGGTGCACATACCAGTAAGGGGCCATCATGGTTATGATTGTATGGTAGTTGGATTTACAACTACCTATGCAATCGGTGCCTATCACCACTGATGTTGTTAGGTCGAATCCCGCTCAAGTTCGAGGTGTACAACATTATGTGAGAAACTTTGTCAGTGACTTGCGACAGGTTGGTGGTTTTCTCTGGATACTCCGGTTTCCTCCACCAATAAAACAGACCACCACGATATAACTGAAATATCGTTGAAAGTGGAGTTAAGCACCATACCACATACCAGTAGGGGCCTTATTCGTCATGATCGTGTAACTAAATTTTATGCTTTTATTCTTGATAATACACCATTGCAGCTAAGAAAAGAAGGCTTATTATGGTACTCAAATTTTTATTGAAATTTAAGAAGAAATTTCTCTTAAATACTTGAGAAATAAAAAAAAAGAGAAAATTTTTTTTTAAACTTTTTGTAACGGTCCTATAAACGATACTAATGTATAATGATGTTAAGTTAACAGAATGTGATATTTAATAATTTTTCTTCAAAAGGTAAAGAAAACATTGTAGTATTGTAGTAGTATTTTAACTACAAGGGATCAAATCTTAGTTTAAAAAAAAGAAGAATGCATTTATCATTTAGGAATGTCTTATACATTTTGTACTATTTCATATTTTCTGTTTGTTTCTGAATCAGAGTTCAAATTATGGTACATTAGAATTTTATATGTGAAAACTATTTGCCCACCTTGCCACTATATAGCTGAAATACTGCTATAGTTGGCATTAAAAATCAATCAATCAATCATTCCACATAATTGATTTAAACTGTTTTATTAAAGAAATTTGCCAATTAAACTTGCAGATAAAAGAAAAAGAGGATATTATCAGTCGTCTTCGTGGAGATATTGAGTCATTACAACAAAGACAGAGAGCTTTGAAAGAGGAGTTAGCAGAGAGAGAAGGTCAACTGAGGGTAGCTAAAATGAACTTACAGACTGCACAGAAACAGAGTCAACATCATACTCAAGAGGTGAGTATAATAAAGGAGTTTAAGTGACATAGAGTATGCCAGTTTAAGATATTAAACTTGCAGTATATGCCATTTTGGGTGCTCTGACTATAACTATATGCTGATTTGACCTGTCTGGCTTTATTTTGGCTGTGTCCATCTTGATTTTAAGTGGAATGCTCGGAAAATATATCCTGTAAAATGTGGAAAAAGTGACGAAAGGTTCCTTTCATATATGTCAATTCTATTGTGGGAAATTTAGAAAGTCCTGATTTAAGGATCTATATAGAGAGATCCACTACAAATAGGGGTTCATTCAACCTATGCCAACATTTTAAAAAATAGATATAAAAAGGTAAGAAAGATTTTTGGCATAGGTTATTCTTATATTTTCAGATTGTTTTTTTGTTTGTTTTTTTTTAAATAATAAATTTCACTTTTGAGACCTGCATTTCCAAATTTACTTACCTGTAAATGTCATTAATTGCTATATAAACACCTGTAATATAATGTTTGTTGGCATACCTTGAATATGATATTTCAAAATGTTGGCATAGGTTGAAGACACCCAAATAGGGTGTACATTGTATTATATGTATATAGCCCCTCTTTAATGTACTGCCTTCACATTGCCATGAAATTTCAAAGTCCAAATTTCCTAAATTCATATAGTTAAATATGTATATGTAAATTTAGCCCTGGATATATTGCCGACCACTCTTATCGCAAAATATTGCTCACTTCCCAGTTTTGAAGAAACACCAAAGAGAAATTTTTGTCGAGATCCTAAATCTAAAATGTTATATTGTATTGTATTGTATTACAGATTGAGCGATATGAGGAAACATTGGGACAAATACAGAATGAATACGAGAAGACACAAGAACAGTTTAGAAGAGCACATGCTGATGTAAGTTTCACTGCTGTAAATAACCATTTTGTGAACAAATTAATTAAATATCAGTTGATAATAATATTGTATTACATTTTTTTCCAAAATCAATGTGATATTATTAAGCTGATTTATATGCAATTTTGTAAAATTGAAAATCAATTGATATTACACTTTATCTAACATTTTGTACATTTTCCTTTGAATTTAAAGAAAGTAGTCTGTCTGATACAAGGTACTGTGGTGATAAAAGAATGGTGCGACGTTGCACAAGATCTTCTCTGCCGAACTACTTTGTCATGACGTCATATCATTGGAATGCGGGGTAAAACACGTCAATGTGAACAACGACAAAGCAATAGAATGAACGAAAACAAATAAACGTGACGTCATGCACAAAATGTAGTCTCCCTCAAGAGTATTATACAAATTTGTTAATCTTAGTTCGACCCTTGTTATTTGCTTAACATTAGTTTTTATTGAAATGTTAGATAAATTTATTACATACATAGTGTGTTTGTACAAGACTGTATCAGGTCTCGCCTGTTGTGTGAACAAACCGCATCACAACTCGTCGCTATCGCGACTCGTTGTGATACTGGTTCACTTAACAGGCTCGACTTGATACAGAGTCTTGTACCACCACACTATGTATGTAATGGGTATGTATTTAGATTTTGTAAAATTCCTCAGTTAAAGATAATTTTTTTATTTATTAATTTTTAAATTTTTTTAAATTATAAACATTTGGGATGTAGTACAGTAGTTCCCCTCTTATAAGGCCCCCTTCTACAATGATAATGTGGCCTTATAAGATAGGTGGCCTCTCTTGAGGGGGATTTATTAGTATTTTACCATCTTAGTGCATCTGAACTCTGACCTTATAAAAGAGGTGACCTTTGATGGGAGTGTCTCTATAAGGGGGAACTACTGTATTAGATGTATCAGTTACATCAATGGATCTGATTTTTTTTTTTAATTATTGAAAATATTTGTTTTAAGCTGATGGATCAAGAACAAAGAACACATGACCTCAAGGTTCAATGGACAACAGTTCAAGGTCACCACAAAGAATCTATGGACCAGTTATCAGAGAACTCTAGACAGTTGGCAGCACTGAAAACTGAACTTCACAAATCACAGCAGCAAAACCAGGCATTGACAGAAGAGGTAAAAAAAAACTAGAAAATTGTCTTTTAAGCCTCAATTTATTTATAGGAAATTAAAATTTATTTATATTTCATCTGAAATATATGTTTAGGCAAAAAAAAACCCACCAAACCTGTGTGTCTGCTAACGTACAGACCCTAATCTTTTGTGCTTTCCCTGAAGTTTTTATTGTCATTTATGTCCTAGGTTAAAATTAAAATAAAAATAACAAAAAAGTTTTGCCTACTAGCTACTTTTTTTTCTTCAAGAATATTACAAATGTAGTAGAAAATCATTTATGTTTTCCCCTTTGGTCTAATGAAATTTTATTAGAATTTTCAGTTTTTAATATGAAATTGACTTTGAAGCACCATGTGAAGTAATTAAATACAATGATTGTTACTTTTTCTGTGTTTTTGCAGCTCCGAAATTATGAAGATAAGATGAGATCAATGACAAATGAGCTAAGAAAACTACAGGATATTAACAGAGCTTCTGAAGATGAAGTAAGTATAACATGATCAATATTTATCAATTGTACTGCATTTTATTCCGTGTTAATCTGCTATGTAGCATGTCTGTATCCTGATTTTAATTGAAATTGCTATTCTGCTATTGAATCTTCATCCTGATTTAATCGAAAAAGGCTATTCATCTTCTATTGTATTGCATTTTCATCTTGATTCAAGTGATATTAAAAGCCATTGTAATACCCTGTCTTCATCCTAAATTAATTGAAATTGTGCAATTTTTCTTTTATGCACCTAATGTAGATATCTTAAGTCCAGATTAATCAATAAAATTGTACTTGTATTCTGCTGTATAATTGTTTTAATTTGAAAAGATATATAATTCTACTATATCTTATTAAAATTGAGCCACAATATAGCTGAAATACTGCTAAAGTTGACATTAAACACCAATCAATCAATTAAAATTGACAGATTAACTTTGTTTAAACAATAAATTGTGCTTTTTGTAATTTTAATAAGGTAATTGTGCAAAATCAAAAGTTTTCTAACATTGAAGAGTAGAATATCTCTGAGCTTATTTCATATTAATACAATAACCCAAACACAAGGCAGGTTTTTCCAGCCTGTCTTTAAAAATACTTTTATATAAATAAAAACTTAAAAAGCTTAAATCGCTATTAAAGTTTAACAAGTCAAATGTTTTTTTATGTCCCTGCCCTAGGCATTGGGGGCATTAAGTTTTACCCATATTGTACATACATCTGTCAAGGAAGGTTAATACTGATTTCAAACTTTACCACTGTTTCCATTCTAGGGTTATTCCACTGTTTACTTTATAGCTGAAAGCAGGGGCATCTTGTTATCCATAACTCTTTAATTTTGTTTTAAATATTTTTAATTTTTCTTTTTATCTTCACAGCTTCAGAACATGGATATGAAACTTTCAGAGACACAACAGGAGTTATTAAACAGTCAAGACAAACATCGACAAAGTCTACAGGAATTCTCTGCTAAGGAGGAAGAACTAGTAGTCTACAAAGTAGAACTGAGTGCCATACAGGAGAAATATAAAGCTAAACTTGATGAGGTTAGTTTATTAGAGACATATCTTCTTACTTTGTTCTAATTAATGAATGCTCATCCTGAAACATGTCCTTTTGAGCATTTGATAGTCTTTTAAGTTTGATAATTTAAAGTGTTTTTTGAATTATGAAAATTGATTACTTTATTTAATGGTGAGGTATACTCGATACAACATTATGTGATAAAGTTTGTCAGCGACTTGCGACAGGTGGGTGATTTTCTCCGGGTACTCCAGTTTACCCCACCAGTTGAAAGTGGCGTTAAACACCATAAACAAGATCCTGAATATTGTCATAGAAACTTTTGTATTTGTGTTATAAAGTGTAAAGAAAAAACGTTAGGTTTCCTTCTGTAATGTTATTTTTTATTTACTGTAAAGTGGTTATGTATGCTTAACTTGTACCTACCTATTTGTGTTCAGTACAAGTGCACTGGAAAAGTTTGAAGAAAAATTTTGATTGCAGCTATACAATACTTGTGTCATTTGTTTCTTTTACAGACTGATAATATGAGAAATCAATTAGAATTAATGCATCATAATTATAAGAGTGCAAATGAAGAAATTCAAGGTTTAAGAGTTGCTCTTGAAGAATCTAGATCAAATGGAGACAGACTTCATAAAGAAAGTGAACTGGTTGTACAGAATGTTAATACCTGGGTTCAAGAACAAAAGTAAGTTCTCTGATATGATGAAACATGTTTAAACCAAAACTCATTAGGACTAACCTTTATTTTCCAAATAGACATGTATTTGGTTTATACAGGTGTTAGGTTTATACAGGTTATTTAACAAAGATTTCATACATTGGGACTTTATTTTTAAGTTCGGTTTCTATGGGATTCTGTTTTATTCAGGGTTCGGTTTAGACACGATTTCACTATATTATAAATATTGTGCATATTTAGAAGCAACGCAGCGACCTGTATAATATGGAAACTTTTAGGGGTTTTCAATTATATTGTGGTATTTGTTAACTTTATAAAATATTTTTAAAAAAAAATGGAAAAATACATATTCATTTTATTTTTATAGTGATTTTGATTAAGTTATGAATGTTTTAAAATATTTATATACTTTAAATACTATTAGATGTCCTGTAAATAATCAATCTATTGTGTCTATAGAATAGAAGTTTTGTGGGTTTTTTTTTCTGGAATAAAAAATATAAATCATTGTCAATTTTCAAAATTATTTTTGGTCGATATATAAACATTTCCCCCCATTTTGTGGTATTCCTGTGTAATAGTTAGTGTGACCATTGATTAGAGGTTTTCCAAATTATTTAAAATACATTAATTTGTTACGCTTGTTAACTGGATATGCAAAAACAACAGCACAGTAACCTGTGTAAATATTTATCTACAGACTTGCCAATGAGAAGCTTGGAAAGAAGATTAGAGAACAAAGCAAGGCTATTATGACCTTGACAGCTGAAAAAGAGTAAGTAATACCAAAGCAAGGCTATTATGACCTTGACAGCTGAAAAAGAGTAAGTAATAACAATGCAAGGCTATTATGACCTTGACAGCTGAAAAAGAGTAAGGAATAACAATGCAAGGCTATTATGACCTTTACAGCTGAAAAAGAGTTAAGTAAATTTCAACATAATTTTCAGTTTGTATTGGATAGAAATATAGATACTCTCAAAAGTAATGCTGTCCTTCAATTATAGAATATGCATTATTATTATGTCTCTCCCTTACCATATTGAAAATCACATATCGTACAGCATTTTTGATAGACCATTTTTGGAGGAGTTATTGGCCCTTTTAACTTACAATATTCCATCAAGATGGCAAGGGGGCTTGTTTTTCCATCAAAAACAACCTTCAATTGCTAATGTTTTTTATGTTGAAATTAAACAAGATCTCCATTATTTGATAACCATGTCTTCTTAGGTTATGAAAATCTTTATTTTCATTAACTCTTCACAGTAAATTGTAGATGTGGTTTTAATTTTCCTGGCACTTTAGGTTATTTAGACAAGGAAATATACAAATGTGTAATAATCAATACCATTGACATACATTCAAATTAGATAATGAAAATAGCATATAATATAAGATGGCTATGTCAAACAGACAGGATAGCTTTAATTAATTTTTTCATGAAAAAAAAATTGTGTAATTTAAATGCAGTTTATACGAGTTTCGCATGTATCATATACATTCAACTAAAAAATAAATTGATGTGCTCTAGTCATGACAATTTTTCTATCATGCTTTTTTAATAGGTAAAACATTACACATAATAGCATCATGCATGCAAAAATTATAGTAAATGTATGGTATAAAAAACCATCCTATGGAGGACTTTTGCGAATATAGATGTGTGTTAAACAACAGTCAATCTGTCAATTAGTTCAACAATGCTAGTATAGATATATAAAAAAACAGCCATTAATAAGATATCAATAGCATGTGTTGTAAGGGTTTACAAATTGTTTTTTCAGACAATTATTGGAACAAGTTACAAAATTACAAAAACAAAGCAACAAAGCTAAGATTGAATTGGAAGAAAGAAGGGAGGAATCAGATAGGTTTAAGGTATGAATTATAAATAACATTGACAATTTTCAAGAATATATTTTACAAGTAAATGTTATATTAAATATATTGAAAGATGGCTTTTTACATGTTAAAAGTAGAACACAAATCTGAGTAATGTAATATACATGTTTCAGCTACCGTACATTCTAATTAAAATTTTGAGGGGCCCGGGTGGCTCAATGAGTTAAGTCGTTGGATCTAGCAACTCATACAAGCCTAACACCAATACGGTGTGGGTTCGTGCCTGGCTTTGTAAATGACAAAAAAGGATGCACTCGACTCGCAGCCACAAGTGATAAAGTTTACCAGTTGCTTGCCCAGGGTCTGTGGTTCTCTCCGGGTACTCTGGCTTCTTCCACCACTAAAACTGGTCGCCATGATATAGCTGAAATATTACTGAAAGTGGCGTTAAACACCAAAATTCAAATTCAAAATCTAATTAAAATTAGATGTTTGTTGTATCTTTAAGAAAAAAGAATTATTTGGAGATACACTTACATTAAATGATATCCCATATGGGGTCATGTCGGGGTTCATATCTTAAACTGACCAATCAGTGATGCACCTACCAATTCTTAGGGTATTAAAACTGAGCACATGCTGAAACATGTTGTCTGATTGGTCAATATATTTAACTGTTCTGTAGTGATTGGATAATCATGAAGAATGAAATGTTACTAGACATGTAAATGTTGTTATAAAGAACATAGCATCTTAGAATACAAATGTTCAGCTTCCATGTTTCTTTTAAGAATTAAACAGAAATACACATTACTGTTAGAAGATAAATATTCACAACAAAAATAATGTGTTGATATTTTACCATAATGTTAGAGTTAATATTTATCACCATTTATTTTTATGTTAAATTTGTTATATTGCAAGTATATTTGGATTATCCATTACGAAAAATAACATTTTATATATCTTGTATATTTTATAGGCATTACAAAACCACTCTGCACATCAACAAGTCGTACTCAACCAACTTAGAAGTCGTCTTGAAGACCATGAGTAAGTCTGCTACTGTATATCATTATTTTACTCAGAAGATGTTGTATATTATCAATTTTAATATCATTGTAGTGTAGTCCAGAGGATGAAAAATTGAAATGTTGGAATTATATAAGTGTTTATCTCATCAGATGTTTCAAAATATTACCTGCTTGTATATTTATGTGTTCGTCTCTTCAGATATTATATTTATGTGTTTGTCTCTTCAGATATTATATTTATGTGTTCGTCTCTTCAGATATTATATTTATGTGTTCGTCTCTTCAGATATTTCAAATATTTGTTTGCTTGTATTATTGTAGGAGTGACCAAGATCATGAAATGAAATCAAAAGTGGCCACTATAGAAGATTTACATAGTCGACTGAAGATAAATGTAGACAATATTCAACAACTGAATCAACAGGTATTAAATAACTCTTCTTAAAAGGAATGGTTAATATGGGTGGATGTAATGCCACCTCCTACAATATTTCAGTTATATCATGGCTTTCAGTTTTATTGGTGGAAGAAACAGGAGTTCCCAGAGAACAATTACTGACCTTCCATAAATTGCTAACAATTGATCACATAACCTTGTATAAATAGACCACTGGAGGATTGAATATCTCTTTTCAAAGGAGTGATTATGTGTGGGTGTAATGCCACCTCCAACAATATTTCAGTTATGTCATGGCTTTCAGTTTTATTGGTGGAGGAAATTGGAGTTCCAGTGAACAATTACTGACCTTCCATATGTCGCTAATAAGTGATCACATAAACTGTACAAATAGATCTGACACTGGTGATTGAACTCACAAACGTGCTCCCTGAGACCTTTATGATTAATTGGCTTTGAAATCTTTTGACTTAGCATACCTGATGAAGGTTATTCCAGAAACATGTCACTGTGTACACTAAATTAGATATCTCCTCAGAATATTATATGACATTTTAACATTATCTTATAAGAATTAAACAAATCAACTTTAGTCCGTGTAATCCCTGCAAATTAAATAGTGCATGGAATTGATATGAAAATAACATTGACCCAGTATGAGAAACTAATTTTACCATCAGCATAGAAGACGTTGAGTCTGAAAAACACTGTAGACCAACTTAGACTAGTGTTTCCATTAGGTCTGCCTTCAAATTTGTCAATTTAGACCGACCAAATGTTTTTAGTAGACTTTGTTTACCAGTCAACAGCTAATTTTGCACTGTTGACCATAGATAGAAAAATTATTGACTGGGTACAATAGTGAGTGTGATATTAATTTACTTATGGTCCAAGTGTTACAGTGTACTGTACGTTTAAATGTATAGTCAATTATCTTTGACTGTCGTTTAAGTGGGTATTGACTCATCATCCTGTATATGCATGAAGGAATATTTACACTGGACGTTAAGCAACAGTTAATTAATCAAGTATTCAATTCACTGTCGTTTCAGTTGGGTTCATTGCAAAAAGAAAATCAGCGTCTGAGGAACGATTTAGATAGAGAAATCCACGGTAGACAAACGCTGGAACTTCAAGTAGAAAGCAAAGAACAGACAATAAATAGTTTAAAATCTCAAATGGAGGCTAGGAGACATTTACACATAGAAAACAGTTCACCTCTCAAAGAAAAACCGGTATGTACATGTGCTAGTAGTAGATATTTTTTTTGGTAGATTTTGATATGGATTCCTGGACTGCACTTTTCTTTTCTGTTTTTTAAATTATTATTTTTTTGCTATCAAGATATGGTAATAAGCAATTTGTTGTTGTTTTTGCAAAGCTTTCATGCAAAGGAACTTAACGTTTCCTTGATTTTTTCATTTTTCATTACCCGTTAGATTCTGAAACTTTTAAAGTTCAAACAATAATATTTGAAAGTAGTTATTGCAGTATAAATTTGATATTCATTGTAAAATCAAACTTGCACACTTTTTTACTTTTTTTTTTTTTTTTAATGTTTTAAATATTTTTTTTTAAATTAATTTACAAGACTATTTTTTTTTTTTTTTTTATAACTTTAATGAAAATGTAATCAAGGTAAAACTTTAAAAGAGGATGTGAAGTGAAAAATAGTGATTGACTTTTATGAATATGTAATAGAAAAGGCAGGCAAGACTTGCTCACCGGCGATCACCATCCTGTCCATCTGTTGTTCCAGAACAAGGGGTCCCTCTAGTAAGCTTTTGAGTGAAAGGGTGATAGATAACTAACAACAAATATTTTTTGTAGAAATTTTGAAAACAAGACTTTAATTTTTGAATTTAGGTTACAGTTTCATATATTTCATTTGTATTTATTTATTTATTCAGTCATGTTTAGAAATGTCTAATTCTGCTTGTAATTTTGTGATCTGTGTTCTTGTTAGAACTTTCAAGATTGTCCACAAAAATTTAATGAAATAACAAAAACTAAGCACTATTAAAATTAGATTTTAGTGGACGATAGAGATTTGTTTTTCTTGCTAATGTTTAGTTTTGTGATTTTTCTTTAAAAAAAATTGTTTTTAACTTTGTTAGATTAATAACTGCCTTGCGGAGTAACAAGATTTGCTTCACATTTTGACAAACTAGAATGCTAGTAACCAAATATAATACTGTGTTATAATGTTGTCTCTGAATTGGACCGGAAACATGGCATCATGGGATCTTATATTAAAAATACTCATATAGTACCCATTCAGTGAATAAATTTATATTTATAAAAGCTGGTAATCTCCTTAAAGTTGGAACAGGGAATTGATATCGTCTGCAGGATTTAAGCTATTAAGCAAAAATATTAAAATGTATGATAAATTCCCAGTAAACAGACAATATGGGTAAAATCTTTTATATGTGGGAAAAATGTACTTTAAAAAAAGTTTAACATGCCTTTCATGTAGAAGTTTTATACTCATATTCTTCATGCATAAAATCAGAATGCTGGATTTATGAGTAAGAACACCAGAGTTTAACCTCAGAATGTTCCCAATAGAAATTCCCTCAACGTATTGAGTCTGAAATTTGTGTCTCTTGTTGAATGCAGTCTTTTGGTTGTTGACCTTTAATTTAGTCAGAAAGGATATAGTATGAAAATTGTATTCCCAAAAGGGTGATGCTTCCATTACTCTTTCAGGAAAGACAACTCCATGTTTCAGGAAAGACGACTCCATGTATACCTATATTATAAATAAAAAAAAGTGATAATTTAGTAAACATTTCAGATTGGGGCCACTGATGTTGATATTGATAAGGTAACAGGGGCATCTACTCTTGTATTACCCAGACTTAAAATAAAGTAGTTTTTACGTTAGAGTAGCTTTTTATTTCTACACAAAGTTTTATCACAGTTTATTTTGTATTTGGCCTAATGAACTTTTTACAACTGTGATGAAATTTTACATTAGTTGTACTTTATTCAAACACACGTTGTTTCCAAATTATTCTCTCTATCTTCCAAAAATGCACAGCTTTCGTGAAAAAAAACTTGCAAAATATAATAAAAACCAAATAACAAATATCTTTTGTCAAACATTTTTCTGACACTCACTTTTAACATTGATTTTTCACAGTTTCTACTCATTTTTAACATAAATCTTTCTTGTTATTAATTCATGTCTTCAAAAAAATCTGCATAATCTTAATTTCATATATAATTTACTCTTAAAACAAATGTATTTTTTAGCTATTGACAGAAAAAAACCCCAATATATTGTATATACCAGTATATATAAGTCTATATACTTTTAATACAACTACATGTAGTTACTGCTTTGGTAGAACCCTGGTGGATGTGAATCTATGCTTTCTTATCGACGCTTTGATACATAAATAGATACAAGTCTATAGCTGTATATGTTTTATATTTTCATACATTTTTAAAAGAAATGCTTTTTTTGTACATGTAGTTTTATTTCACATGTTAGACATGTACTCAAGTATAAATATCAAGGGAGTGTACAAAAGGGAAATATATACGGTATAGCCTTAAACTTATTGTATCATACTAAAGATGTCAGTTTGAATTCCTCTCATGGCGGGGTGTACTCGATACAACATTGTGTGATAAAGTTTGTCAGTGACTTGAGGCAGGTCGGTGGTTTGCTCCTGGTACTATGGTTTCCTCCACCAATAAAGCTGACCACTAAGATATAACTGAAATAGTGTTAAAAGTGGTGTTAAACACCATAGCCGTAACCCCCTGTTATGTTGAAGAAATCAAGGATTTTACATTGAAATATGCAAGTATTCAAGTTATCTGGGTTAAACTAAGTTGAGAGCTACTACGAACGGACCTACTTCGAGGTATCAGAGAAACAAATCATCCAAGATCAAGGTAAAAAGGATTGACTGTATAGAGAATTGTTATTGTATGTTAAGTTGATATGGACAGTTGTGAAGTAAAACCATGAATGAAAATGGAGGGGGGGGGGGAGGTGAAATACAAATTTTTTGGAATAAATTGAAACTTGTCACATATCAGGTTGATGTATAAAAGATCTAGAAATACCTGTTAACTACCATAATACAGATTATTATCTGTAAAAGCCATCACATTTCTTATCTTTAAGATTTGTTGAAAAAAACCATAGAAAGCATGTTATTCCATACACATCACATTAGAATTTTCCAATATTGCCATTCAAAATGTTTGATCATAATCTACTACACCGACACTAATTTATCTTCGCAGCCCTCTACATAAAATAACATTAATGGAAGGAAATTTTTTCATCATCAAACAATGATTGTGAAATTGATTTTTTCATATAAAAAAAAATGTATGTTTGACAGAACCACAAATACTGTATGATTATTACCATTGGTGGGTGCACAAAAAAAGTTGCATAAAATTGTACATTATTTTTTTCTTGATCTTTAACTATATATTTTTATTTGATATTATTTTCAGCAAAAAGCATACAGTAAAGGCTTAGAAGATGCAGGGATCTCTGATCCTCAAGCTTTAGACAAAAATTATTGGATACAAAGAGTTGGAGAGGTAATTATCTTGATTTGTTTGAAAAATGAAAAGAAAAATGGCATGCCTCTGTTTAGGCCTTAGTTGATAAAAGCTTTTTATGAAGCATGACTTGTGTTTTTATTTTTTAATTAAAGAAAGTGTAATTAAAGATAAACAATATTATACAATTACTGTCTTTTAATAGATTCTGTAAATGTGTGGATTTCTTGACTTTTTAAAAAAAAGATGATATTCACTGAGCCCAAAGGGCAAAGTGAATGTCATTTTTTTTTTCAAAAGTAAATTGACCCACACATTTACAGAATCAAAAGACAGTAATTGTTTTATTCTATATTTTGAATAAAGAAATGTATTCAATGCCTCAGATTTAATATTCCCTGGCAGTAAATGTCAGGTGTTACTTTTATTTAGAACAGGGAATTCTATCAGAAAAGTTCTATTTTAAATTACTATAAAAAGTAGCATGTGACATTTACCGCCAGTGAATATTAAATCTAAGGTATTGAAGATGTTTTTTATTAAAAAAAAATGACTTTTAGTTGAAATCTATTATAATGGAATTTACTAATATAGAATAATAAAACAATATCTTACAAATATATATACAATATATATACATTGTCAGAAAATATAAAATTCATTTTTATGACCTTTAGAAGCAAGGTAGATAAGCGAGCCTGTTGTTAACTTTTCTAGCCTGTTTCTTAGCGAGTGCAAATTAATTTCATATTTACCGACAGTGTATGTATATTGTGTTTATCCTGCAATATTAAAAAGTCCAAAACAACTGCCAAATTTTCTGAAAAGATCAGAAACAAGCGTCGTTCTAATCGTTTTCAATGGTGTCCTCTACCACGTCTGTGATTATACTGTTATCGTTTCTTACCGTAGCTCTACATGAATCTGGTACCAGAAAAGCTTTATTAGGTCCATAACTAAATAACACTGAACTTTATTTGATCCCTTAATTGGTATTCAAAATCACACAATTGCAGAATGAACTTTATTATTACTCTAAGGAAAAAGATTCAGAAATATTGTGGAAAGTAGCATTAAACATCGATAACTCATAATCTACCTATGGAGACACATATATAATGAAGGAAGTTATGAAGGTGGAGACAAACATTATCACCAGTATCACAGCAAGACCGATGGATGAGTTGTGACACTAGTGATAATGTTTATAAAGACATTCAAAACTGAGGTTATTGGTTTTTTTAATTGGGAACATCATAATGTGTTTGATGACACACTGACTGATAATTTTCATGATTAGAGTTAGTTCATTGAGACTGCCAATGTCACTTGGTCTTGGTTAAGATCAAAGAGAAAGTGTCCAAATTACTGATAAATACAAAATAACATTATACTGCCAATGTCACTTGGTTAAGATCAAAGAGAAAGTGTCCACCGATAAATACAAAATAACATTAAAATTCCACAGAAAATACTGTGTTTGAACATAAAAAAAAGGAAATTTTTCATTTTTTTTTAATATATGATAAATATAAAGGGCCATCGTGGTCATGATCGCATGTTAGTTGATTTTAAAATTACCAATGCAATCAGTGCCTATCACCACTGACGTTGTGAATTCGAACCCTGTTCATGGCGAGGTTACTCGATACAACATTCTGTTTTATAGTTTGTCAGTGACTTGCAACAGGTTGGTGGTTTTCTCTGGGTACTCAGTTTCCTCTGCCAATAAAACTGACCACCACTATATAACTGAAATATTGTTGAAGGTAGCATTAAATACCATAAACCTATATGATAAATAAAATTGATTGTTGATTTATTTGCTGACAGAAACTTATCTTTTTGAAACAGAGATATCCAAGCAGTTTTGACTAGGTTTGATATCATGCTGATAGATAAAGGGATATCATAATTTTATTGTAATAACTTTTAATTTTGTTAATAATATTAATTGCTGAATTATTTTTGCTCTGTAATATAAAAGGAGCTCATGAACTAATCTATTTAACAATCGCCATGATATAGCTGAAGTGGCATTAAACACCAAAAATCAAATCTATTTAACAATAGACCATTTGCACATTTCTGACTTTGATTCTATAATTGTATGTTTTATAGGAGTTATTTCCCTTTAAGATAGGTTAAAGGCCCTATCTCATGCAAAGTTCAAGGAAAATTACATATATATTTGTCCAATAATGTGTTCAATATTTTAATTTTTATAGCAAATAAAAAATTTAAAGGATTAGGTTTATGTTGAAAGTGGTGTTAAACACCATAAACCTAAACCTGTCAATTTTTCTATTTGCTATAAAACATTTTACATGTTTGTTTTTTTTACAAGAATCAAATATCTGCATATGAGAAAATTTTACTCAAATTCGTTGTCATTTCCATTGCTCTTGCTTAGACTGGTATTATTTTGCCCGTCGTAAGGGAGATAACTCATGCAAAAAAGGAATAAAATTGTATAATTTTAGAATCAAATTGGGAATATGCAAAAGTTCTATTGCATTGTAACATATGGAGCAGTTAATGCATTATTAAATAGTTTGATATTTAATAAATGAAATTTGATAATTAAAAAAAATATATGGTAACGAAAAATGCTTTAATTAATGTTTTTTTGTGTGTATTTGTATTAACAATGTTTGAAATTGAAAGTTCAAAGAAAAATAGACTGATTATAATATTTTCATAATTTAAACAAATAAATTATCCAACAAACAAAAAAAAGACGATTGATTTAAGGATTTTAAATTAATTGATATTAACTAAAAATCATATTAAAAAATATTTATGATTTAATTATTTTGTAAATTATTCAAAAGAAAATATGAAAATAGAAAATTATTACTGTGTTATCATTTTTTTACATGATTGAATTAAATTAATTGATAGTTTTTAGCTCTAAATGTATTGCATTCTGGGTAATATGATTTGCATTCTGAGTAATATGATTTGCATTCTGAGTAATATGAATTGCATTCTGGGTAATATGAATATTAATGATATACCATTTTCTTTACAGTTGTCAATACAGCTTCAACAGAGTAGTGAATACTGGTCAGACAAAGTGCGCGATTTGTCAGGACAATTGGAGAAAAGTCGTATAATTACTAGTCCCATCAGACCACGATAGATCATTCCGTACCATAGACATTCCGTCCACATTATATACATTATGTGTTTCATGTTTAAATGGACTATTGTAGTTTTAGAGTCAAATTTCTACGTTTTATACAAAGTGCTGAAACCGTCCAGTTTACAAATTTTTTTAGAGAAAAATAGCTTTATTTTGCTTTTGTTTTATACAATAGAAATCATAATTTTAATTGAATGTATGCAAATTAAAAGATTTTTATTTTTGGAAAAAGTGAATTTCATGCTCATTTTGTTTAAATCGTGGTAAAACAAGTTTTCAAAAAGTTGAATAAAAATAGATGAATTGAGGAGAAAGATTGAATGAAAATATGCATGTGACATAAATATTTGATTCATTAAAATTTTGTTTAATTTGAAAATGAAAATAAAAGGCAGCATGGTTGTCATCAACACATATAGAATAACGGCAGACATGAAGGCCGAGACATACATTATCGGCTAGCATAGCAGTGAGTGTGATAGAACGAGCTGTGATACAAGTTATAATGCATGTCCAGGCCTTTAAAACTGACGTTATTTTTTTTATCGGTAACATCATGATATGTTTGACGTCCCACTGAAGGGTAATTTTCAATGTCAGGGTCAGTTCGTTGATACAGATATCACTCTGTGAGGTCAAATGACAAAATGCCCGAATTACCGATAAAAAAAAATTACACTGGATATCAACTATTGTTCTTAGTTGACGATTTACACCTTAGAAAAAAAATTACCAAACTGTATGTTTTCTTTGAAGATATGAGATCAAGGAAAAAAAATAAAGACATAAAATTAAATGACTTGGCGCTATAAATAAATCAGCATTGTAACCAGTGCCTTCTGGTTCCCTTGCCTTCTCTGTATTTAAGTAAAATATATTAATTTTCACACACAATGTAATTTCCTATTTATTTTTTAAATCTCACATTTTATTTATTTTTACTATTTATTTTATTTTATATTATTTATGCTTTTATGTTATTTTTTGCCAAATTTAGGCTTTAAATAAATAATTCAGGATAACAATTTCAGCATTGGTCAAGAAATGTTTTTGTAGACCAATCAAATTTTGCATTTAATTTTATCTAATATTCGAAGAATATTCCTAATTATAATTAAAAATATTAGTTTTCGTTACTTAAAAAAAAATATAGATAATCGTTTTGTTGTAAACCTGTTGTATGATTTAATTAGAAGGTTGTCAGGTGCTACTTTTCACAAAGAAATCCTAATCACCAGTATTTACACCTTTTTATTTTTATTTTACCCTAATTTTGATACAAAGGTCATTGTGAGATGATGCAGTTTTTCCAGATTAATATGGAGTAGCGATTTGACAATTAAACACCATTTTCAGAAATTTTATCGTAAATGAAACGTAGATGTTATATATGACAAGTTTAAATTATAAAAACGTAAATGAAATTTTCTATTGAAATAGAGGTAAAATGCTGAGGATTCCTGATGGCTTCACCTCCTTAGATTATCTAAAGTGTTTACAATTTACACATATTATTAAGACAGCAAGAAGAAATTGAAAATTGTTTCTATTATTTAAAAAAAAAAAAGATGAATGATAAAAAAAAAAAAAACTTTTTTTATTTACTCATTTTATCCTACCAATACAGAAAATCATTTCTATTATTAAGCAAAAACTGAAAATGGGTGAATGCTGAAAAAAACCTTTTTAATTCAATTTATCCTACAAATATAGTCTCTAAAAAATGCATCATTTTATCTTTTGATCTGTTGTCAAAACCATTAAAGCTATTATCTGTGATCTGTATAAGGTAGCATGGTCTACATATACATATATAAGATAGATTTATATAGGTGTAGACAGTAGAAATTGTGTAAAAAATGGTCTAAAAATAGATCTGTAGTGTGTGACATTGTGTCTCGTCATATTTTTATATTTGTTTTATATTGGTAATTAAATTCTGGCTAGATCCAGCTAATCGTAATAGACCTCATGTTATATTTTTACACCTTTTATACAAGGACAAAAAATATGCAGTAGTGTTATGGTATGGGTCTGTTGTTATCATCCATCTGTAGGCAGAATCGTTTCCAGGCATTTATTTCTGTTCTAGCTGACAATGATTCTTGGCACATAATGGAGGTTGGGATTGGTGTGGAGGATTCTAGCTGCACCCGTTTTTAAACAAAAAGTCTCAAGATTCTGAAAAGTTTTTTTTTTGCATGTAAAGCATTTATTTTTCAACCAATTTTAATGCTTTTTTTTCTTCTTTATGGTCGTAATAAAGGTCTCCTTTTGTAATTGCCAACAGAAAAATAGACAATTACATATGCCGATGAAATCCTGATCAGGGCGAGGTGCACAACATTATGTGATAAAGTTTGTCAGTGACATGTGACAGGTTGCTAGTTTTCTCCGGGTCCTCCAGTTTCCACCACCAATAAAACTGACCGTCATGATATAACTGAAATATTGTTGTAACACCATCAAACAAACAAGCAAACATATATATCCAGCCAGGACCTAGATTTCCATTGGCATAAGTTGTGACTTTTTTTTTGTGTTCAGTGATTTGAGGTTAAGGTATATGTACTTGTTTGTTTTGTTGATATTGGTGAAATTCTTGACCATCGCAGTATAAACTTTCTTTTGGATGATAAACAAAGTGTAAGAAAACCTACACAAGTGCCTACAATCTAAAACAAACCAGACAATATCATAAAAATGAACAGCAATCACAGTACCATAGCAAGGTTAATGAATACTCATAGTTATCTAACTATTGGTTAATGATGTAGAATCTATTGGTTAAATATTCCTCTAACCACATTGGTGATGTAATGGTTAATATGCTTGTTTCCACTACGGTAGATTGTGTATTTGTTCCCCTGTTAATATGCTTGTTTCCACTACGGTAGATTGTGTATTTGTTCCCCTGTTAACATGCTTGTTTCCACTACGGTAGATTGTGTATTTGTTCCCCTGTTAATATGCTTGTTTCCACTACGGTAGATTGTGTATTTGTTCCCCTGTTAACATGCTTGTTTCCACTACGGTAGATTGTGTATTTGTTCCCCTGTTAACATGCTTGTTTCCACTACGGTAGATTGTGTATTTGTTCCCCTGTTAACATGCTTGTTTCCACTACGGTAGATTGTGTATTTGTTCCCCTGTTAACATGCTTGTTTCCACTACGGTAGATTGTGTATTTGTTCCCCTGTTAACATGCTTGTTTCCACTACGGTAGATTGTGTATTTGTTCCCCTGTTAACATGCTTGTTTCCACTACGGTAGATTGTGTATTTGTTCCCCTGTTAATATGCTTGTTTCCACTACGGTAGATTGTGTATTTGTTCCCCTGTTAACATGCTTGTTTCCACTACGGTAGATTGTGTATTTGTTCCCCTGTTAACATGCTTGTTTCCACTACGGTAGATTGTGTATTTGTTCCCCTGTTAACATGCTTGTTTCCACTACGGTAGATTGTGTATTTGTTCCCCTGTTAACATGCTTGTTTCCACTACGGTAGATTGTGTATTTGTTCCTCTGTTAACATGCTTGTTTCCACTACGGTAGATTGTGTATTTGTTCCCCTGTTAACATGCTTGTTTCCACTACGGTAGATTGTGTATTTGTTCCCCTGTTAACATGCTTGTTTCCACTACGGTAGATTGTGTATTTGTTCCCCTGTTAACATGCTTGTTTCCACTACGGTAGATTGTGTATTTGTTCCCCTGTTAACATGCTTGTTTCCACTACGGTAGATTGTGTATTTGTTCCCCTGTTAACATGCTTGTTTCCACTACGGTAGATTGTGTATTTGTTCCCCTGTTAACATGCTTGTTTCCACTACGGTAGATTGTGTATTTGTTCCCCTGTTAACATGCTTGTTTCCACTACGGTAGATTGTGTATTTGTTCCCCTGTTAATATGCTTGTTTCCACTACGGTAGATTGTGTATTTGTTCCCCTGTTAATATGCTTGTTTCCACTACGGTAGATTGTGTATTTGTTCCCCTGTTAATATGCTTGTTTCCACTACGGTAGATTGTGTATTTGTTCCCCTGTTAATATGCTTGTTTCCACTACGGTAGATTGTGTATTTGTTCCCCTGTTAATATGCTTGTTTCCACTACGGTAGATTGTGTATTTGTTCCCCGGTAGATTGTGTATTTGTCCCCCTGTTAATATGCTTGTTTCCACTACGGTAGATTGTGTATTTGTTCCCCTGTTAATATGCTTGTTTCCACTACGGTAGATTGTGTATTTGTTCCCCTGTTAATATGCTTGTTTCCACTACGGTAGATTGTGTATTTGTTCCCCTGTTAATATGCTTGTTTCCACTACGGTAGATTGTGTATTTGTTCCCCTGTTAATATGCTTGTTTCCACTACGGTAGATTGTGTATTTGTTCCCCGGTAGATTGTGTATTTGTTCCCCTGTTAATATGCTTGTTTCCACTACGGTAGATTGTGTATTTGTTCCCCTGTTAATATGCTTGTTTCCACTACGGTAGATTGTGTATTTGTTCCCCTGTTAATATGCTTGTTTCCACTACGGTAGATTGTGTATTTGTTCCCCTGTTAATATGCTTGTTTCCACTACGGTAGATTGTGTATTTGTTCCCCTGTTAATATGCTTGTTTCCACTACGGTAGATTGTGTATTTGTTCCCCGGTAGATTGTGTATTTGTTCCCCTGTTAATATGCTTGTTTCCACTACGGTAGATTGTGTATTTGTTCCCCTGTTAATATGCTTGTTTCCACTACGGTAGATTGTGTATTTGTTCCCCTGCTAATATGCTTGTTTCCACTACGGTAGATTGTGTATTTGTTCCCCTGTTAATATGCTTGTTTCCACTACGGTAGATTGTGTATTTGTTCCCCTGTTAATATGCTTGTTTCCACTACGGTAGATTGTGTATTTGTTCCCCGGTAGATTGTGTATTTGTTCCCCTGTTAATATGCTTGTTTCCACTACGGTAGATTGTGTATTTGTTCCCCTGTTAATATGCTTGTTTCCACTACGGTAGATTGTGTATTTGTTCCCCTGTTAATATGCTTGTTTCCACTACGGTAGATTGTGTATTTGTTCCCCTGTTAATATGCTTGTTTCCACTACGGTAGATTGTGTATTTGTTCCCCTGTTAATATGCTTGTTTCCACTACGGTATATTGTGTATTTGTTCCCCGGTAGATTGTGTATTTGTTCCCCTGTTAATATGCTTGTTTCCACTACGGTAGATTGTGTATTTGTTCCCCTGTTAATATGCTTGTTTCCACTACGGTAGATTGTGTATTTGTTCCCCTGTTAATATGCTTGTTTCCACTACGGTAGATTGTGTATTTGTTCCCCTGTTAATATGCTTGTTTCCACTACGGTAGATTGTGTATTTGTTCCCCGGTAGATTGTGTATTTGTTCCCCTGTTAATATGCTTGTTTCCACTACGGTAGATTGTGTATTTGTTCCCCGGTAGATTGTGTATTTGTTCCCCGGTAGATTGTGTATTTGTTCCCCGGTAGATTGTGTATTTGTTCCCCTGTTAACATGCTTGTTTCCACTACGGTAGATTGTGTATTTGTTCCCCGGTAGATTGTGTATTTGTTCCCCGGTAGATTGTGTATTTGTTCCCCTGTCGGTTCAAACCAAAGACTATTAAATTAGTATTTGCTGCTTCTCCACTAAGCACACAGCATTAAGGAATAAGAGAAAGACTGATTGGCTGGGAATCAGAATAATGTGTTAAGATTGAAATGACACCGTCTACACATGAACTGTTGCTTCAGCTACTTAGCTTTATAAAAATCCAACTAAGCATGTTGGTCTAGTCCAAAGCAGACATCATCATCATCCCATTTAATCTTATAACTTGTTCTCGCCATGATATAGCTGAAAAATTGCTGACATAGCATTAAACAACAATCACTCACTCACTCTTGACTTAAAAAAATCAGAAGCCAACCAACCTCATACAAATATTTCTGGTAGTGAAAAAAGACAGGGCCCAAGAGATCGTGTGGTCCACTCGACAGAGATGTTAACACACCATTTGTTTTATAGTACTACAATATAGTATGTAGTGGCCAACATGGAGAGTAGGCAGAACCACCATAGCATTTTTGGAAGGAGGCCACAACAAGGACCTCGATTAATTCCATGCAATGATTCTGAAGATGATTTTCAAAGATTTCCAATTCTCAACCAATCAGAAGACTTGATAGCCATCTTAGATGACAAGCAAGGTCATTCAATACAATTTTGGAAGAGGGTTCTCCAAAGAGTATCAAGAGGTCCAATGGATGCCTTGAATAAGCTAATTTGAACCTTTGGCTCTGGTAGGCGTCATCAGACATGCTCTATCTGTCCTGTTAGAGAAATTTCTAATTAATTGGAATGGAAATTGTGGGAAAAAAAATCCAAACTTGACCTGTATGTTATCCATTTAAAGCTAGTTTTCTCAAATTCTTAACTAATGCAATAACTATTAACCAAGACCTAAGACATTTTATCCATAATTAACGGGCATTGCTCTGGAAAGTCAGAGATTCTAAAATCAAATTTGAGAAAATCCTTAATGCTTACAAAATAGGCTTCTTAATTTACTACAAGCTTGTGACATATTTTTCAAACACGATCTAGTAGTTGCAGCATATATACAGCAAGTGATTTACCATGGTAATGAAGTCTGCAGCAGGTACGGTATACTGTATAAATCATATTGTGTCCATATATGAGTGGTTTAGTGCTAACTTGTTGTAAGCATTGCTACAAATCAGAGAAATAAAAATGCAAACACACATTGCATGTTTCAGTACACAAGAATTATCACAAAGCAGTACTTTTAGTTTCCAAAGGAAAATCACGGTTCCTAATAAACAGTAAAAAAAAGTTTGAAAAGTACCAAATGTCTAATCAGGAGCTGTAAATTGAGGGACAGACAATACAATAGGCAAAAGAAAAGGGACAAAAAGCAAACAAAAAAAGTTGATGACTATAGTTGATTCAATCAAAATATCATTTAAATATAAATTATTATATAATTAAATTTATTTGGTTACGCAGCAATGAAGATGATATCAATTGTAGAAAGAATTATATACGTACTAAAAGTATGTTGGTCGTAAATTAATATAGTTGTCTCCCTTGTAACATTTAAATTATGAATCTGTATATTGGTATTGTTGTAATTTTATATTAATTCCTTGTGTAATTCATTTGCTTTAAATTATGTAAGTTCAGTAGTTTAGAAAGAATTTGTACTTTTTCCACTTTTTGTTTCTGTTCAATTATAAATCATGATATCATCCTCGCGGCACCCCCAGCAATCTGGAACCACATGTGCATAGAAATGTGACCCAATTTTCCTACAGAGGGGCACAACCCCTCCGAAATGGGCATCCGCTAATGGTGTAGTATAAATCAATAACAAAACTCGCACTTAGGGACTGGTCATTACTTATCACCAAGGGCGCTAAAATAAAAAAAAAAAAAAACTAAGCAGATTAAAAATTACCCTTTTCCACTGACCTGTAATTTTGTTTTGAATTAAGCATATTTTATTGCTCTAATATAAGCAATGGGATTGTGCACAATTTACAACATAGCATAAATAGTAATTTTGTTTACCCCCTCCCCCCTTTTTTCATTTCAAATGGTTACTGTTATAATTTTTCAACTCTGGTATAACTCATCTAGTATAGTCTCATATTATGTAGAAACTTTATGTTGTTATTTTTTGTATGTTTTTATTTATTTTGAATGCCTTTTATTCCGTGAGTGAGTGATTGTTGTTTCTTTGCTCATAAACTTTCAACATCTGCAATATTCTACACCATAGATCTGTTGGAGCTATGGTTCCTTCTTATTTCAAAGATCTGCACTAAGTTCCATTTTCTGAATGAATTATATACCGATATTGAAAGATTAACCAGTAGTATGTGCTTTGCGCTACACCTGAAAAGATCAAATTTAATCGGGTAGATGTTTAAATGAAGTCATGGATTTTATGTCAGTTACAGAGGAACATTATTGTGTTGAACATTGGTGACATGAGAGTGATGGAGGTGTATGTATATAATCTGTACGTATGATGATTTTTTTATATTTTACCACAACTATGGGCATCGATGGATGTATTTTAGATTTTACCACAAAAATGTGCACCGATGGATATGTCTTTTAGATTTTACCACAATTATGTGTCTTAGTTTTTACAACAATTATGAGTTTTAGATTTTACCACAATTATGAGAATCGATGGATGTGTTTTAGATTTTACCACAATTATGTGCATCGATGGATGTATCCTAGATTTTATCACATTTAAATGTCTTGGATTTTACCACATCTATGTGTCTTGATTTTACCACACCTATGTGTCTTAGATTTTAACACAATTATGTGCATCGTTGGATGTGTCTTAGATATTAAACGATATATACTTTTATATGTGCGTGCATAAAAGTGTAAATATGAAAGCAAAGTGCGTGTGTTATGCATACTCTTTTTAAAAATGTTCCACATCCCGTATAAACTATAAAGTAATTAAAACGTAATAAATATAAACTACGCTTCAAGAATGGATGAAGATCCGTTGAAGAAGTGGTTCGCCTGACAAAGGCGGCAGCATACAGAGAAGGTGAGGTGAAGGTGAAGATCTATCTGTTCCTATCAATTCATATCCCTATGCTTCAGCCATTGCACCCAGAATCTTTAATTATAGACATGTATTCCATAACTTCACCATTCATGACCTAAAAGTTAAATCTCCTAATTGTTCTTGCCACACTTCTCCATTCAAATATAGTCCACTGGCCACGTGTTTACGGAGGATTTGAACATCAATGACAATAAGAATCTCCGAAAAATCCTTGCTAAAGGTCCAACAGTCCATAAATTGGAAATACAACTTCAAACTACTTATGGACTCTGCGGAGAACTATGCTAGAAAATGGATATAGCGAGAAAAAGAGGTTGATACCCTTTCAGAATGGGTTAAAGCTGTTAGGTCATTGATTCAAAAGACTTTCAGAATGGGTTAAAGCTGTTAGGTCATTGATTCAAAATCGAATCAGAAAACTCAAAAGGTTAATGGACACAAAAGCAACATATGTATTCAAAGATCCTGATGTTGCAGAAACCCTGTCCACTACTATATATTCACGACATATATGTTTTAGTTCCTGTAGATAGACCCCAAACAACATCATTCTTATGTGCAAAAAGCATTACATTGACTGCTTAAAGATAGGCGTAGGCGTGGATATCTCACAATGTATTCCAACCTATACAACTACTACGCTCAGTACCGGATTTAGATAAATAGAGACCCTAGTCTAATCCACTTGTGAGGCCCCTCCCAATTCCCCACCTTCACAAAATTCTGAAATGGAGTGCACCTCTGTAGGGAAAATTGCTAAAGGGTTGTCTAGAAAGTACAGTACGTCATGATAGCATAAGTGTGAAAAACAGATAACAGTGTCAAAAAGAATATAGACCTTGGACGGAGGCCCCCTAAATTTTGAGGCCCTAGGCTTCAGCCTATCCAGCCTATAGGTAAATCCGGCACTGACTACGCTATCAAAAGAGGAAATCGTTGATTCTCACTTTTTGTCTTCTTTTGACCTTACCTTGAAAGTTGGTGATTATGATCTTCACTTACTGTACTGGATACCAAAAGTACACAAATGTTCATACAAACAACGTCATATTGCGAGAGCTGACAAGTGTTCTACCAAGTCTCTTTCTAAATTTTTAACTTCTATTTTACCAGAAATATCATGACACCTTCTTTTCTATAAGTGGCGTTAATCAAATATCGATATTAAAAAAATCATAAGACTTGTTGGAGACTTTAAGTTCTAGATCACAGTACAGTTTTATGTTTTTAACAGCATTAAAAGGCTTGATTTCGCTACCTTATACGGTATACTACCATTCCACATTCTCACCTAAAATCTAGAATTAAAGACTTGATTCAGCGTTGCTTCTCAAAGAACGGAGAACAAAGGTAAGCAGTACATTGTTACTGGTAAAAATAGGTCTTACTTTGCCAAAAAGCCATTCAAAATCTCAAAATAAATATAAACAGGACGAGATCATTCAAATATTATATTTTTTATCCACAACATATTTGTCCAGTTTGGTGGATGGGTGTTTCAACAGACGATTGGTATATGGTGCTCCGCTAACCGCCTATTTGTTTCTACGCGCTTATGAGGCAGACTTCCTTCAATGGCTTCTCAAGAATAGAGAACAAATATTAGCTCAAACCTTTAATTCCAGCTTCAACTATTTAAATTATGTTCTGTCATTGAACAATTCTCAATTCGGTAATTATTTGCATCTCATCTATCCAAATGAGCTTGAAGTAAAGGATACTACTGACACTCTAAAGTCTGTTTCTTATATTGACCTTCACCTTGAAATCGACAACGAGGAAAAATTAAAAACACATTTTACGACAAACGTGATGATTTCACTTTTCCAATAGTCATCTTTCCTTTCATCAGTAGCAACATTCCAGCATCTCCTGCGTATGGAGTTTACATTTCACAACGTTATTATATCGTGTGTACACAGTACATTGAATTTCTGGTCAACTGCTAACGCAAAAGCTACTCAAACAAGGCTACGTTGCTCCTATGTTGAAGTCATCGCTACAAAAATTCTACGGTCGTCATAATGATCTTGTTGACAGTTATGAAATATCCATATCTCAAATGACAATGGATCTTTTTCCTTTTAACGTAGATTTTATCTTTCCTCTATCACTGACGACTTTTACCGGACTTGACTATATATATATGAGTAATGTATGACTTATAAGAAGCAGGAACTACTAACCCTACGTGAGCACCTGCGTTCTTGCGTTCATCCCCGGTTTTGGTGGGGTCCGTAATGCTCATCGTTTTAGTTTCCTGTGTTGTGATGTATTTTTATTTGTTTGTCGTCATCCTGTGTCTTGCATGCCTAATGTTGCCAGTATCTCTGGATTGTCCATTCTTGATTTCCTGATCTGTTGTCTCCTAGTTCATGACTTATCACCGAGTTTGTAACTAGATTAACACGACGGGTGTCACTCGTGGAGCAGGAACTGCTTACACTTCTGGAGCACCTGAGTTCACCCCCGGTTTTTAGTGGGGTTCGTGTTACTCGATCTTTAGTTTTATATGTATGTTTTGTTGATCATTGTTTGTCCTTTTGTACTTTTTCTTTTGGTCATTGTGTTGTCTGTTCTTCTTCGATATACGGATTCTGATTGCCCCTTTGGTATCTTCAAACTCTTCTTATATTGTTCGACAATTTTCGGATGTGATGACGAGATTTATAATTAGGCATCAATGACATCAACAAACAACCGTTTTAGGCTATTATTATTTTGCAATTAAAAGTATCTTTACACCCATATTTGTCACAAATTGTTACTACTAGGTGTTTCGTTCATCATACGGTTTTATTACCTAAAATATTTATAAGTAATTGTGATTTTGGCGGCTATTTGTATGACTTTAATAGAATAATTCATATTAAATAGATAATAATTATATTAATTAATTAATGGTTTGACAATGACAAAGTTTTATCGATAATGACAACTTTATAGTCAGTTTTACAGCCTTTTTATTATTTGATGTTCTCTCTCAATTAATTATTCAGGCAAAATATTAACGACATGTTGGCCGTTTTATTATTATTTGTATAAAAGTTCACCGACTTCCTCTTAAAAGGTAGAAATGTCAAGGTCATTATATTATATCACTTCTCATTTCATTGTGCATATTTCTTGTCCAAAAACATATATAAAATATAGTATACGCGACGTGTATTCTTCATCATGTACGATCAAAGCAAAAAATTTGACAGCAAAATAATTTAAGTCTTTGGGAGAAAGGAAAAAAAACGGCCTATAAAATAGTATAACCAAAAGCTTCGTACACAATTAGGCGGATATTTTGAATATTGTCTCCGTATTCAATTTTGTTCATCAAATGAAAATGACAGATGAACTGAAGAGTATCCAAATTCAAAGAGGAATGCGGAAGAATGTTTTTACGGGTACAATTAGAAGAGTTTGAAGATACCAAAGGGAGGTAATCAGAATCCGTAAATCGAAGAAGGACAGACAACACAATGGCCAAAAGAAAAAGAACAAAATGACAAACAACGATCTACAAAACATACACATAAAACTAAAGATCGAGTAACACGAACCCCACTAACAACCGGTGGTGAACTCAGGTGCTCCGGCAGGGTAAGAAGTTCCTGCTCCACTAGTGGCATCCGTCGTGTTAATCTACTTATTATTAATTAGGAGGAGATGTTGGATGGAGGATGGAGTGTGTCTTTCAACGGATCTCAAACGACAACCCCCCAACATAATGTTGCTTATTTCTTTTCATGCAAGGGGTGTGCCTCTATCTATGAAGCACTCCTTTCAGTTTCATTACACCATAGCGGAGATATTAGGTCCTATGCCCATATCACAGGGAGCAGAACAATAAAACGAATACATAATGCATTCTATACTCGCATTACTTTTTGGAAAGCGCAAATAATTAAAAGTTTCTGGGAGCTAGAAAACCAAGGATGGCCAAAGTCAGTTACAATTACCATTGCTTGAGAGAGATTGATCTTTATTTTAATAAATTACATTATTTAGGAGCTGTGATTTTTAAACATAAATACATATATATTAATCATGTCAGTAACGAGGCATTGACTACTGGGCAGACGATACCATCACGAGACTAATATAAATGTATATAATAATAAACAGACACAATCTCAGTGTCGAAGCATTGACTACTGGGCAGATGATACCATCACGAGATTAATATAAATGTAAATAATTATAAACAGACAAAATCTCAGTGTCGAAGCATTGACTACTGGGCAGATGATACCATCACGAGATTAATATAAATGTAAATAATTATAAACAGACAAAATCTCAGTGTCGAAGCATTGACTACTGGGCAGATGATACCATCACGAGATTAATATAAATGTAAATAATTATAAACAGACACAATCTCAGTGTCGAAGCATTGACTACTGGGCAGATGATACCATCACGAGATTAATATAAATGTAAATAATAATAAACAGACAAAATCTCAGTGTCGAAGCATTGACTACTGGGCAGATGATACCATCACGAGATTAATATAAATGTAAATAATTATAAACAGACACAATCTCAGTGTCGAAGCATTGACTACTGGGCAGATGATACCATCACGAGATTAATATAAATGTAAATAATAATAAACAGACAACATCTCAGTGTCGAAGCATTGACTACTGGGCAGATGATACCATCACGAGATTAATATAAATGTAAATAATTATAAACAGACAAAATCTCAGTGTCGAAGCATTGATTACTGGGCAGATGATACCATCACGAGATTAATATAAATGTAAATAATAATACAGAGACATAATCTCAGTGTCGAAGCATTGACTACTGGGCAGATGATACCATCACGAGACTAATATAAATGTAAATAATAATACAGAGACATAATCTCAGTGTCGAAGCATTGACTACTGGGCTGATGATACCATCACGACATTAATATAACTGTAAATAATAATAAACAGACACAATCTCAGTGTCGAAGCATTGACTACTGGGCAGATGATACCATCACGAGATTAATATAAATGTAAATAATAATAAACAGACACAATCTCAGTGTCGAAGCATTGACTACTGGGCAGATGATACCATCACGAGATTAATATAAATGTAAATAATAATAAACAGACAAAATCTCAGTGTCGAAGCATTGACTGCTGGGCAGATGATACCATCACGAGACTAATATAAATGTAAGTAATTATAAACAGACAAAATCTCAGTTTCGAAGCATTGACTACTGGGCAGATGATACCATCACGAGATTAATATAAATGTAAATAATTATAAACAGACACAATCTCAGTGTCGAAGCATTGACTACTGGGCAGATGATACCATCACGAGATTAATATAAATGTAAATAATAATAAACAGACAAAATCTCAGTGTCGAAGCATTGACTACTGGGCAGATGATACCATCACGAGATTAATATAAATGTAAATAATTATAAACAGACACAATCTCAGTGTCGAAGCATTGACTACTGGGCAGATGATACCATCACGAGATTAATATAAATGTAAATAATTATAAACAGACACAATCTCAGTGTCGAAGCATTGACTACTGGGCAGATGATACCATCACGAGATTAATATAAATGTAAATAATTATAAACAGACACAATCTCAGTGTCGAAGCATTGACTACTGGGCAGATGATACCATCACGAGATTAATATAAATGTAAATAATTATAAACAGACACAATCTCAGTGTCGAAGCATTGACTACTGGGCAGATGATACCATCACGAGATTAATATAAATATAAATAATTATAAACAGACACAATCTCAGTGTCGAAGCATTGACTACTGGGCAGATGATACCATCACGAGATTAATATACATGTAAATAATAATAAACAGACACAATCTCAGTGTCGAAGCATTGACTACTGGGCAGATGATACCATCACGAGATTAATATAAATGTAAATAATAATAAACAGACACAATCTCAGTGTCGAAGCATTGACTACTGGGCAGATGATACCATCACGAGATTAATATAAATGTAAATAATTATAAACAGACAAAATCTCAGTGTCGAAGCATTGACTACTGGACAGATGATACCATCACGAGATTAATATAAATGTAAATAATAATAAACAGACAAAATCTCAGTGTCGAAGCATTGATTACTGGGCAGATGATACCATCACGAGATTAATATAAATGTAAATAATAATAAACAGACACAATCTCAGTGTCGAAGCATTGACTACTGGGCAGATGATACCATCACGAGATTAATATACATGTAAATAATAATAAACAGACAAAATCTCAGTGTCGAAGCATTGACTACTGGGCAGATGATACCATCACGAGATTAATATAAATGTAAATAATAATAAACAGACACAATCTCAGTGTCGAAGCATTGACTACTGGGCAGATGATACCATCACGAGATTAATATAAATGTAAATAATAATAAACAGACAAAATCTCAGTGTCGAAGCATTGACTACTGGGCAGATGATACCATCACGAGATTAATATACATGTAAATAATAATAAACAGACACAATCTCAGTGTCGAAGCATTGACTACTGGGCAGATGATACCATCACGAAACTAATATAAATGTAAATAATAATAAACAGACACAATCTCAGTGTCGAAGCATTGACTACTGGGCAGATGATAACATCACGAGATTAATATAAATGTAAATAATAATAAACAGACACAATCTCAGTGTCGAAGCATTGACTACTGGGCTGATGATACCATCACGAGATTAATATAAATGTAAATAATAATAAACAGACACAATCTCAGTGTCGAAGCATTGACTACTGGGCAGATGATACCATCACGAGATTAATATACATGTAAATAATAATAAACAGACACAATCTCAGTGTCGAAGCATTGACTACTGGGCAGATGATACCATCACGAAACTAATATAAATGTAAATAATAATAAACAGACACAATCTCAGTGTCGAAGCATTGACTACTGGGCAGATGATACCATCACGAGATTAATATACATGTAAATAATAATAAACAGACACAATCTCAGTGTCGAAGCATTGACTACTGGGCAGATGATACCATCACGAAACTAATATAAATGTAAATAATAATAAACAGACACAATCTCAGTGTCGAAGCATTGACTACTGGGCAGATGATAACATCACGAGATTAATATAAATGTAAATAATTATAAACAACAATCTCAGTGTCGAAGCATTGACTACTGGGCAGATGATACCATCACGAGATTAATATAAATGTAAATAATAATAAACAGACAAAATCTCAGTGTCGAAGCATTGACTACTGGGCAGATGATACCATCACGAGATTAATATAAATGTAAATAATTATAAACAGACACAATCTCAGTGTCGAAGCATTGACTACTGGGCAGATGATACCATCACGAGATTAATATAAATGTAAATAATAATAAACAGACAAAATATCAGTGTCGAAGCATTGACTACTGGGCAGATGATACCATCACGAGATTAATATAAATGTAAATAATTATAAACAGACAAAATTTCAGTGTCGAAGCATTGACTACTGGGCAGATGATACCATCACGAGATTAATATAAATGTAAATAATAATAAACAGACAAAATCTCAGTGTCGAAGCATTGACTACTGGGCAGATGATACCATCACGAGACTAATATAAATGTAAATAATAATAAACAGACAAAATCTCAGTGTCGAAGCATTGACTACTGGGCAGATGATACCATCACGAGATTAATATAAATGTAAATAATAATAAACAGACACAATCTCAGTGTCGAAGCATTGACTACTGGGCAGATGATACCATCGCGAGATTAATATAAATGTAAATAATTATAAACAGACACAATCTCAGTGTCGAAGCATTGACTACTGAGCAGATGATACCATCACGAGATTAATATAAATGTAAATAATTATAAACAGACACAATCTCAGTGTCGAAGCATTGACTACTGGGCAGATGATACCATCACGAGATTAATATAAATGTAAATAATAATAAACAGACAAAATCTCAGTGTCGAAGCATTGACTACT
Organism: Bathymodiolus brooksi; assembly: GCA_963680875.1. Classification (NCBI taxonomy): domain Eukaryota; kingdom Metazoa; phylum Mollusca; class Bivalvia; order Mytilida; family Modiolidae; genus Bathymodiolus; species Bathymodiolus brooksi. The sequence goes on along the minus strand of OY804578.1, from coordinate 38,512,714 downwards.
GGGCAGATGATACCATCACGAGATTAATATAAATGTAAATAATAATAAACAGACACAATCTCAGTGTCGAAGCATTGACTACTGGGCAGATGATACCATCACGAGATTAATATAAATGTAAATAATTATAAACAGACACAATCTCAGTGTCGAAGCATTGACTACTGGGCAGATGATACCATCACGAGATTAATATACATGTAAATAATAATAAACAGACAAAATCTCAGTGTCGAAGCATTGACTACTGGGCAGATGATACCATCACGAGATTAATATAAATGTAAATAATAATAAACAGACACAATCTCAGTGTCGAAGCATTGACTACTGGGCAGATGATACCATCACGAGATTAATATAAATGTAAATAATAATAAACAGACACAATCTCAGTGTCGAAGCATTGACTACTGGGCAGATGATACCATCACGAGATTAATATAAATATAAATAATTATAAACAGACAAAATCTCAGTGTTGAAGCATTGACTACTGGGCAGATGATACCATCACGAGATTAATATAAATGTAAATAATTATAAACAGACAAAATCTCAGTGTCGAAGCATTGACTACTGGGCAGATGATACCATCACGAGATTAATATAAATGTAAATAATTATAAACAGACAAAATCTCAGTGTCGAAGCATTGACTACTGGGCAGATGATACCATCACGAGATTAATATAAATGTAAATAATTATAAACAGACACAATCTCAGTGTCGAAGCATTGACTACTGGGCAGATGATACCATCACGAGATTAATATAAATGTAAATAATTATAAACAGACAAAATCTCAGTGTCGAAGCATTGACTACTGGGCAGATGATACCATCACGAGATTAATATAAATGTAAATAATAATAAACAGACAAAATCTCAGTGTCGAAGCATTGACTACTGGGCAGATGATACCATCACGAGATTAATATAAATGTAAATAATTATAAACAGACACAATCTCAGTGTCGAAGCATTGACTACTGGGCAGATGATACCATCACGAGATTAATATAAATGTAAATAATTATAAACAGACACAATCTCAGTGTCGAAGCATTGACTACTGGGCAGATGATACCATCACGAGATTAATATAAATGTAAATAATAATAAACAGACACAATCTCAGTGTCGAAGCATTGACTACTGGGCAGATGATACCATCACGAGATTAATATAAATGTAAATAATTATAAACAGACACAATCTCAGTGTCGAAGCATTGACTACTGGGCAGATGATACCATCACGAGATTAATATAAATGTAAATAATAATAAACAGACAAAATCTCAGTGTCGAAGCATTGATTACTGGGCAGATGATACCATCACGAGATTAATATAAATGTAAATAATTATAAACAGACACAATCTCAGTGTCGAAGCATTGACTACTGGGCAGATGATACCATCACGAGATTAATATAAATGTAAATAATAATAAACAGACACAATCTCAGTGTCGAAGCATTGACTACTGGGCAGATGATACCATCACGAGATTAATATAAATGTAAATAATTATAAACAGACAAAATCTCAGTGTCGAAGCATTGACTACTGGGCAGATGATACCATCACGAGATTAATATAAATGTAAATAATAATAAACAGACACAATCTCAGTGTCGAAGCATTGACTACTGGGCAGATGATACCATCACGAGATTAATATAAATGTAAATAATTATAAACAGACAAAATCTCAGTGTCGAAGCATTGATTACTGGGCAGATGATACCATCACGAGATTAATATAAATGTAAATAATAATAAACAGACACAATCTCAGTGTCGAAGCATTGATTACTGGGCAGATGATACCATCACGAGATTAATATAAATGTAAATAATAATAAACAGACAAAATCTCAGTGTCGAAGCATTGACTACTGGGCAGATGATACCATCACGAGATTAATATAAATATAAATAATAATAAACAGACACAATCTCAGTGTCGAAGCATTGACTACTGGGCAGATGATGCCATCACGAGACTAATATAAATGTAAATAATAATAAACAGACAAAATCTCAGTGTCGAAGCATTGACTACTGGGCAGATGATACCATCACGAGATTAATATAAATGTAAATAATTATAAACAGACACAATCTCAGTGTCGAAGCATTGACTACTGGGCAGATGCTACCATCATGAGATTAATATAAATGTAAATAATTATAAACAGACACAATCTCAGTGTCGAAGCATTGACTACTGGGCAGATGATACCATCACAAGATTAATATAAATGTAAATAATAATAAACAGACACAATCTCAGTGTCGAAGCATTGACTACTGGGCAGATGATACCATCACGAGACTAATATAAATGTAAATAATTATAAACAGACAAAATCTCAGTGTCGAAGCATTGACTACTGGGCAGATGATACCATCACGAGACTAATATAAATGTAAATAATAATAAACAGACACAATATCAACCATTAAAAGTTTTATAAGCAACTTAATGTCAAGTCTGATAGACTATTATATGAATTCGTTGAGACACATTATGATGTCTTACAGACAGACATCATTTGATAGTTATTTCTATATGAAAAGGAAGTAAACGTCGTACGTTTCATTTGTTAAAATGTCTTAAAACTGTCTAAGGACTGAATCTGGTCGATGTATTCAATAAGAATTAGATGTGATATAAACACAGCAACCTAATTTGGTCCATTTGCAAAATGGGGTTGGGATTAAAGTTATGGTGTTTAATGCCACTTTCAACAATATTCCAGTTATATCGTGGCGATTAATATTATTGGTTGAGGAAGTCACGGGCAAACTTGATCACATAATGTAATATCGACTACACCTCAACCCGAACGGAATTCGAACTCACAACTAATTTAGTTGTGATAGGCACTGATTGCATAGGTAGTTGTAGCTCTATTAAAACCATACGATCTCGACGACACCGTCTGCAATAAGGTATAACAATTATAGAGTCAAGAATAAATCAGTCATTACCACAAATTAATTAACAACAGTGCAGCGTTGCAAAATGTTTGTTTTGATAAAGTAATGTCTTTTGTCTGTGTAAAATTATAAATGCATGCATGTCATATGTTTTTTTATATATATTTTTTGTAATATCTGCCGCTGCTTTTTTTTAAATAAACAAATTAAAAAAATGAAGTTAGATTGTCTTTATGTTGTGGCACTGAATTTAATTACCTAACTACATGTACATGTAAATGTATAATAAAATAACAGAAATAATAATTCCGGGCTAATTATCAGAAACGTCATCTCAAATGAGTGAATTGAGGGTCACTAGGTGGAGCACCGAATGTGTGCAACTTAGAGGAGGGGTGGACTCTCAACTCAAGTTATTTTTATTTTTGACTGAAAGCTAATCTGAATTCTGAGTGACTAAGACTCGGTCATTGTATGGAGCATGCGGTTTGATATCATCATCGGGGGCGGAGCCTTTACCCCCATTTACAGGAGGCATATCAAATCTTGGCATCATTTATTGGTCGTTCGATTGCCCTCTTCCACGCAGAAATATCGCTGATGGTGATATCAAACAACAAATAGCAATACTATTACAAAAGCTGGTCAGACCGGCGACGTGCAATATGTTGGCACGCCTTAATTCCAATCACATGACACATGGAGCTCGATCACAACAACCCATAAGTAATGGCTATACATGTACATCTTCTGAACGATACTTTGACCAGTATAATGTAGAAACTGCGTGGGGGTCTTAACCATTTGCTCTATGTTGTACCTTAAAGACGGTTTAATTAACTATTATTGACCAGTCTAGTGTAGAAACTGCGTGGAGTCTTAACATTTTTCTCTGTGTTTTACATTAAAGGTGGTTGAATTAATTATTTCGTGAGTTTAACCTAACTGGGTTACTTTAATCATATAATATAATGTTTACCAGTAACAATGTGTGTATTGTTTTTTAAGACAATATAATTAGGTGTTTTTTTTTTATATTGACAGTGTAAATAAGAGAATTAATTAATTTGGATGACATAATTGTGTCGGCTCTTGCTTCTAGCTATAGTACTAAAATTATACTTACATGTCAATCATTTTTTTGAGAGCTAATTTGTATGCATTTAAAAACGCAGTTGTCTTGCATCTAATTAAAGCATAATAATGATTTAGCACATATACATAGTTTAAGGTACTACTATGTAATTAGGTGTTAAGGTACAAATCCAAAACTTAATACATATTAAATGGAATAAATTTGAAATGTTGTAGTATAGCATTATAGGTCACTTAGTATACACGCCCAGTTATTGTGTTCTGCAGACCATTTTTTTTACGCGCGCAGACGACAGGTTCAGTTTTCATGTTAAATTATTCTGCTGGCCATATTTTGCTACGCGCGCAGACGACAGGTTCAGTTTTCATGTTAAATTATTCTGCTGGCCATATTTTGCTACGCGCGCAGACAACAGGTTCAGATTTCATGAAAAATTATCATATTTATTTTCATATAATCTATTATCTCCATCAAACTTACACGTGTTTACAAAATTACAAATATTCAAATTATTCTAATAGATATTCATATAACAGAATGCAGTAGACATTTTTTTTTATTTCATGCACACATCACCTTTATAGCAACTTTCATGTCAGTGTAATGCCATCTGGTACCTGTTTACATCAACAGGAAGTTCTGCCACTGCTTGAAAAAAATTCTCGAACGATTCATCTCTCATTTTAGTGCACCATTTACTTCAAACAGTTTAAAGTGAAACGGGGGGAAATTAAACTATGTGACCCCTTTTGTCTCCATGTTATATATATGTATCCTCATGTATATTATAAATAAACTGGGTTATAACGGCTTACACTTTACTTGGTAGTTTCGTCTTCTTTCAGTGTGCCGTGACTTTCTCAAACTTCTGGAAGGATAATAACTCGAAGTATCGAGATATGCAATTTTTTAAAATAGTTTTACAAAATAAAACATGAAAGAAATCTATGATTATCTTCATAGTTTTTAAATTCGTTTTTGAAAATTTCGAAGACATGAATAATGCGACGGGTACCTCCTTATGGTACATGAATTTCCTACCCTTCCAGAACACATGAGATCACATCCGGTTTTTTGTGGGGCTTATGTTACTCAACCCTTAATTTTCTGTATGTTGTTTTGTGGATCATTGTCTGTTTGTCATGTTTCTTTTGAACATTGTATCATCTGTCTTTCGTTTTAAGATTTGTTATTTTAAAGTTTTCTTGACTGCTCCTTTTAATAATTGATACTCGAATATGACTGCTACATGGTCCAAAGACCTGGTTTTAAGGACGTATATTGACAATGCATAATATGGCAAACTATTTCACTTCACAGGATGAATACTAAATATAACATTATAATTATGTCATCTTGTCAATCACCTATGAAAGTAATTAATATTGTCCTGCCAAATTTGACATTTTTTTTTTTAGATGTGTTGTGCAAATACGAAATTGGTACAATGCAATGCAATCTCTGCTCTGAAAATTGTAGGCTAAATTAACTTTTAATGTTTTTTGTGAAATGGTTGTGTACTTTAATGGATATTATAGGTTTTTTTTCATTTTTCCATATAACATCTATAGAAAAAATGTGATGTTATAAATCGTCGCGGTCGCGATTGTATGGTAGTTGAATTTACAACTACCTGTGCAATCAGTGCCTATATATCATCACTAAAGTTGTAAGTCCGAACCCCGTTCATGGCGAGGTGTACTCGATATAACATTATATGATAAAGTTTGTCAGTTACTTGCGACAGGTCGGTGGTTATCTCCGGGTACTCTGGATTCCTCCACCAATAAAACGGACTTCACCGATATAACTGAAATATGATTGAAAGTGGTGTTAAACACTATGAGCCAAACCTTGTATTCTCATTGTTCGGTGTATAGCATATTATAGATAAAGGCGATGTTATAAATAATGACAGAAACTTCTCACGGAACGTTTTTTTTTTTTTTTTTTTTTTTTTTTTTTATACATATGAATAACATTGCTTCGTAAAACCACTTGCCAGATAAAAGTCGCACGCTTTGATAGTTGCTGATACGCATTGACTGCTTCTAATTATATTAACTGTTTGTCGAGAAAACATTATCACATCACTCTGAAATCTATAGTTATAAATAGAAAATTCAGATTCGATTCCACCATTGAAAAGGGAAAAATAAAACAAATCGGTATACTAAAGCTAATACATGTTTCAGATCATACCTTTCAACGATGTTCTGTTTCAGATCATACCTTTTAACGATGTTCTGTTTCAGATCATACCTTTTAACGATGTTCTGTTTCAGATCATACCTTTTAACGATGTTCTGTTTCAGATCATACCTTTTAACGATGTTCTGTTTCAGATCATACCTTTTAACGATGTTCTGTTTCAGATCATACCTTTTAACGATGTTCTGTTTCAGATCATACCTTTTAACGATGTTCTGTTTCAGGCTTAGTCGGTGACTCTGATAAGTGGGAAACAAATTAGGTGTTCCAGAATGGTCATTTTTCTTTCAGACCATAAGAGCAAAAAAATGATTTGCACATATTTTGCGTCCCTAGTGGAACCCGTCATAAAGACTTTCAAAACTGATGCAACACTTGGGAAGCTTTATTTTCTCGATTTTTTGATGTACACACAAAAGTTTAAAGCTTTCATGACGGATGCTACAAGTGAGGAAGATATGTATAATTTCCGAGCATCTGCTCGTCTGCGGAATCGTAGTTCTTATGGCCTTCTTGTGACCTCATTAGATCACTCGTCATATCCCTGCCGATTTGGATCCTCCGTCTAAATACGGAGATCAGCGGATTAACCCGAGGTTTGCCGATTGCCGTATATAGGTCACGAAATGGTCACACGAGCTATGGTTCAACAGCAAAGATGATGCTCTTACTTTGGATTATTGTCGTAGCCGTCCGTATTCACAAATATAAAAGGAAGTTTTAAAAATTTTATCTAGTGAATACAACCTACCTATTAATTTTGTTGTTGTAAAGATGAAATTTAGTTATATAAATGTGTAGCCTAATAGATGCTGAATATAGGGCTTGTGTATGTTCTTGCATTATTTTGTGTGACTCGTATATTTTTCATCTGCAGATAAGAGATAGGTGAGGCTCTGATATTGGTTTGTTGTTGCAGAGCAACATTATTTAAATTGTCTGCCGATGTCAGGTTTAAAAAAAATAAAGACCCTCATGCATTCTACACTATTTTACTTTTGTAGAAAACACAAACAACAACAAAACAATAAAATATATTAATACGTCTTACAAGATAATTTTATGGTTCGAAAACAACAATTTAATTGGGATGGGCTTTATAGCGGAATATGATTCATTTGCGGTTTTTTTTTAATTCCTGCACACCGAGACCAACTATTTGCTATAGTTTTCATTCATACAACAATCTGGCAATATTCCAAGAAGCAATACAAATGCATAGTGCGATCTTTCTTTTATTCTTGTTTTCACATTGTTTTTTTAGTTCAATCTCATGGGCTTGTCATCTATATTATATTTCACTTAAATGAGGGAAAGCACCGAAATCTTTTGATAAGAAATTAAAGACACTCTATTAATCAGAAATGAGACATTTTATTAATTAAATGACACTTAAAGTCAATCAAAATGACAATTTTTTAAGTATGAAAATACATGTACATCAGGTGTTTGTTGTTGTTAATTTCTTTAATTTCATGTAATTATTAATCACACATAAATCAAGACATTTAAGTAGAAATGTACAAACTTGAAGTACAGAAATACATTTTAATTTAGCCTCAGTTAGTGGGACAAAACAACTGTTAACATGACTGAGTTCACGGCCTCTGAGCCGACGAGATTTTTTTCTTCAAATTACCTAAGGTCGTGTAAGGAAAAAAAGGGATATTCTTCGAAAATAACCATTTGGCTTTAATTTGCATTTGCTCGAAGTTCGAAAAGTAAAGCAGTAATGTCCATGTGTTATCAAATCGCCATTTTGTTTCGATTTCAATCACATGACATCACATGTCAACACGACATTCAACTGCTCACATTATTTGCCTACAGAGAGGTTAAGGTCATTGACCTCTGATCACAAGCCTGACACCAATTACTAGGTCTTGAGCCCCGTTGCCCACCTAATTGATACGATTTATAGACCTTAGGGTTGGGTACACAAAACCAGGAGTTCCACCTGTCAGTTAGATATATACCCCCCTTTTTCATACGTTTGGTAAATTAGGTGAGTAAATACATTATTGAATTTGTAACTAGTGTCTTAGTCAGTTGTCTATTTACTTGACAACAAAATAAGATAAAAGCTTTCATGATATAAGTCTGGTAGTCACAATATAGCTGAAGAATTGGCTCAGTTTTAATGACAATAAATATTAATATTCATTAAATCTTAAATGCGTGGAGGTTCTCTCTTGTGTAATGTAGTGTTTCTTACCATACAATCCTTGTTTATATAATGTTTTGAAGATTTTGTGGTTATGGTGTGGTTCTGGTTATGGTGTTTAACACCACTTTCAACAATAGTTCAGCTATATCATGGAGGTCAGTTTAATTGGTAAAGGAAACCGGAGTACCCGGAGAAAACCACTGACCTGTCGCAAGTCACTGACAAACTTATATCGAATACACTTCGCCTGAGCGGCGGATTGGAACTCACAACTTTAGTGCATGCTGATAGCCTGATAGGTACTGATTGCACAGGTAGTTGTAAATCCAACCACCATACGATCACGACTACGACGATCCACGAAGAGTTTGTGATTATTTCATACCTGTTTGTTACGATCATGAATAGTATGTCCTAATTTTCAATTCGTATACAAGGGCGGATCCAGGGGGGGGGGCGCACCCGGCGCGCCCCCCCCCCCCCCCCCCCCCGCCTAAAATTGGGAAAAATATGATTTTTTGGCGTAAAATCATGATTTTTCACACGAAATACCCAAAACAATTTCGCGCCTCCCTCCGCTAGGCGCAATTTTTCTAAATGCGCCCCCCTAACTTGAAATCCTGGATCCGCCCCTGGTATATACATCTCAAATTGTTGTAAATTATCAATTAATCTTGCAAATATCTTGATGAGAACCCTGTAGTTAATATTTTTGGTTTGTATTCGTTGTTTTCCTTTGTCGTCTAGTATGCTGATGAAAGTGTTTAACATCTAACTTTATCTGTATTTAATCCTAATTCTGACATCCCTGCATCTGCAAGGAAATACCACAGATGTAGTTTTTATGAGCATGTGATAAGAGTCAAGTTCATCTGCACTTTAGGGAACGTCTCACATTCACTTTGATTTATGAGTTGCCATTGAATAGTTCGAAGTGATTGTTATACCAAGAACAGCAATAATGGCATTGTTCCTGAAATTTTGGTTTTTATACAGAGTTCAGGATTGGAATTTATTTTACATTCACTTACATCTAAAACCTATTGTGTATTATATTATTTATAACTTGTTCATTATATATGCATGCCTTAACTTCATTTCAAAGGATTTTAAGTAGTAGTTTTAACGGCCGACTCCCATTTGACATTTAGCCTTAATTCTCTACATGTATACTTACATGTAGATTGATGCTAATTGGACTAATTATGCGTATAGTCACTAACATTAAAATATATGAGGCATACAAATTCGTACTAAATATATCAGGGGTTTTTAATTGAACCTTGTCACTTTTGACAGTTAATATGCTAATATATTCTTTATACATACTTTACGGAAGTATACTTAAAATATATAATTAAAGCAACCTTGTAATGTTATTAAGTTTAGTTTACTTAGCAACTTTTGAGTGAGAGATGAGTGTCAGTTTGTCGAATAAAGGGTTGTAATTATGATAAGATAAGATAAGATAAGATAAGAAAACTTTATTTGAATTCGGTTTTTGAATAACAATAAACACAAGCTCTCAGGAGCTTTTTACCGAATATACATATATAGTAGCACAAGATACATACACATATTAACATAATCACATAAACACACATATAAAGCACATACAGTTAGCAAATGCAACATAAAAAGCACAAAAATAAAAGACATACTAAAACATGCTGAAGCAATATCAAGCAAACATAAAATAACTAAGCAGCATTAAAACTTGGAAAAAGCACTAGAAATAAAACAGAAAGCTGAATATGTTATCTGCATGCAGAACAACGACATACTGAGCCATTCCAGGACTGAATCAAACTTTTAAAGTGGTTGAAACTGTTTTCAGTTCTGAAATGGTTCGGAAGGTCGTTCCACAGAGTTGCAGCTGCAAACATGAATGATTTTTTGCCATACCTTGTAGTTCTAACTTGAGGTACATCTAATATGTTCGAATACCTGAAAGCATATTTAGAATTCTTCACATTAACCAAATCATGAAGGCATACAGGAGCTAATTTGTTAACGATTGTATATGTCTCCAAGGCCATTGTCCTAATACGTCTGATCTGTAAGGAGGGCACTAGAGCTTTTTCAAGAAGGTTGATATATGAACTGGTGTAGTCATCGTATACAAAGCGAAGTGCTCTTTCCTGCACTTTCTCTAATTTTTTTGAATTTTTATCGGTACAAAAATGCCAAGCCAAAGGGCAGAAGTTAAAGTTACTGAGAATGAAAGTGTGGAATATAGTTAATTTGCTTAATCTGTCTAAATATCGGCCCAAACGTTTAAGTATATTCAGTTGCTGTGATGCCTTCCTACAGATTGAACTGATATGAATGTCAAAATTTAATTGATAATCTATTTCAATTCCTAAAAGTTTTACTGTCTCTTCACATGAAAGTGTAAAGTTCTGTATACAAATCTTCATGTTTTTGTCAAAAGTCTTCTTCCCAACTGCAAGTACCTGAAAATTTTCTGGATTAGCCTGCATTTTGTTAACTTTAAGCCAATTAATAAGAACATTTGTCTCTGATTCTAAAACTGAGGTAAGTACATTAAAATCAGGATGACCATAAGACAAAGTATTGTCATCCGCATAATTATATAAAGTACCCTTTTTTACAAAATAAAAAATATCATTAATAAAGACATTAAAAAGTAGAGGGACCAAGATTGACCCTTGGGGTACCCCTTTTTGGATGTCAGACCAACTGCTCAGGATACCATTAATTTTAATTTGCTGTTTCCTATTTGATAAGTAGGACTCAAGAAGGGATACAGAATCAGTGGACATACCATAGGCCGAAAGTTTATCCAATAAAATATCATGGGGTAGGCAATCAAATGCCTTGGAAAGATCCATTAGGACTGCGGCAACATACTGATTTTTTTCAAGGGCATTCCGCCAGTCCTCTAATAACCTGAGCAGGGTTGTCTGACATCCATGACTTCTTCTAAAAGCACATAAATAAGGATTAAAAATATTTTCAAAAAAATCAGACAATTGCTGTTCTAAAATGTTCTCAAAAATCTTTGAAAAAATACATAGTACACTTACGGGTCTGTAGTTAGTCTTCAAAAGTGGATCATTCTTTTTATATAAAGGTGTTACTTGTGCTTTCTTTAATTTATCCGGAAAAACACTCTGATCTATTGACATATTTAAAATACTTGTAATCTGAGGTGCAATAATAGATTTACTACATTTTATTATTTTGGCAGGTATACCACCAGCACCTGTTGCTTTTTTTATGTTGATATTATTTATAATCTTTTCAACTTTATCTGTTGTTACCTTTTCAAAAACAAATTTGTTTGTGCAATCATTTTGTTTCTTTATTTCTATTAAACTTGGATGATCAGAAGGGTGGTAAACAGTATCTTTTCCTATATTCTCAGCTACAGTGGAGAAAAAATTATTAAAGTGATTGGCTACTTCTTTTTGATCATTTACAATCTTGTCAGATTCATTAAGCACAATTTTTTGTTCTCCACTGGACCCCTTTTTCGAAAAGAATGGCTTAATAGTTTTCCAAAAGTCGCCCGATTTTGTTCCCCCAGAGCAACGTTCTAAAAAGTATGTTTTCATTGATTTTCTTTTCAATTTGGTTACAAAATTTCTTTGCTTTCTGAATTTTTCCCAATTTTTGTTGCTCTGACATTTTGTAAATTGAGAATATAGCATTTGTTTTCTGTATACAGCTCTTCTGAGCTCCTGATTCATACATGGTAATGGTTTTTTTCTTTGATATCTATATTTAATTGGAGCATGTTTGTTTAACACATTGATAAAATCTTTTTCATATTCATTATAAACATAATCTACTTCATGACATGTTTGATTGATCTTAATTTGTTCTATATCATCATTGAAATTTTCAATATCAAAAGTCATGTAACTTCTATAATACCTGAGCTTTTTTGGTTCGTGAAGAACTTCACCTTTGATAACAGTACTTATAATGTTATGGCAGTCACTGACACCTGTTGGAACATTTTGTGACTTAAAACATAATGATTTCTTGTTTGTCATTATTACATCTACTAGTGATGGGATACAGCCCTTTTTGAAACAGGTTGGACCATTAACAAGTTGTGATAGATTGAAAATATCACAGAAATCATTCAAGGTAGCCCTTTTATCTGAATTGAGCATGTCATAATTCAGGTCACCAAATAATAACATATGTTCATAATGTATTAAAGATCTATCAGCAAATCTGGAGAAATGTTCAGTAAATTCATTGTTTGACATAGAAGGGGGTTTATATGCCCCAGCAATCAACCACTTTCTGTCACTTATATAATTATGTAATTATGACTGAATGTGTTTCACTGAGTGATTGGTTTTTAACGCCAAGCAAGTAGTATTTCACCAGGCTCAAGCTAGCGACCAATTTCTAGCGACCACTAAGCTAGCGACCAATAAGGCGATATGTCTCAAAACCAAAAAAATAAATAAGAACAAAATGTACTTTTAAAGATTTCTAGCGACCAATAATAAATATATTTCTGTAATTGCATATATTTCTGTAATTGCACATTCAACACATTGAATCGACATCTGGGCATATAGGAAATATTTCTGGACCCTCCTCCACAATACAAAGTTGACATTTGATAACACTACTGTGGAAATAAGGTGCAGAATCTCACACAGACACTCATGTGAGTAAAAGACAATACATTGTATGTTCTATTTCCCATGTTCACCCGTACATAAAATATGTCTTCTCTTTACTGAGCTTAATAACGAAGACAAACATATATTTAGGGATGGCGAGCTTAGAAAACAGTCGGCCAACTTTAAACAAACACAGCGTAAACAAATAATATACTTTCATGTAAACCGGTACATGTATATACATTGGTAATTTGAATTTACCAGCGCTTTGTCAAACAAAATAAAGTCCTAAGATTCCCCGTTCACATGAAGACGTCCCATCAATCTACAAAAAATGTAAATATAGAACATTAGAAAAATATAGCAATACGTATTATAAAAATAAACAAAATATTTCAGCTATATCATGATCAGATCAATTTAGCTTCGAAGAGATGATGATAATGTCATCTTTGTACTCGACCAACACGCTTTTTATTGGGTCTTGTTATTCATAGCTCACTAAAACAACATGTGTCTCTTTCTCCATAATGCTGCGTGCTTTCCACAGAAGTTGCATTTTTAGCCATATCCATAAAGACGAAATTTCAAATTAGAGATTGATTGATTCGTGTTTTACACATACCTTTGCAGTTTTTCAACTATATCGGTTTGGTTTGGTTTGGTTTCATGGTGTTTAACGCCACTTTCAACAATATTTCAGCTATGTTATGTTATGGCGGTCAGTTTTATTGGTGGAGGAAAAAACCGACCTGCCGTAAGTCACTGACAAACTTTATCACATAATGTTGTACACCTCGCCCTGAGTGGGATGCGAACTCACAACATCAGTGGTGATAGGCACCGATTGCATAGGTAATTGTAAATCCAACTACCATACGATCACGACCACGACGGTCCCCTTCAACTATATCGTAGCGTGAACAAATTATATGAATTAATATCCTTTTATGAGTACAGTTTTGAAATGTGGTATAATAAAGTCTCGAAATAATCTGACTTTGATAGAAAATGGACTAACGGACTTTTAGATTTACATATATAATTAATAGCTATTGTAGAATATTGTTTCATAAAATGTCAGATGAAAGTCAAGATTGTTATGAACATGTAGTAAGTCATTCCATTAGAACGATGATGAATTTGCTGATTGTTGATAAAACTAATTTTGTCAACTAAACATTTGAATAATTTAAAAAAAACACAAGTAGAAGATAAGCTAAATTATGATAAGGGCAGTCATTGATGAAAATGCCATATTTTTTTTTATATACAAACGTATATATTTTTTTCGCAAATAAGAAACCGTTTCTGCTGTAATCAGAACCCTGTCACAGTAGATTTCTATTATAAATGTATCTTATTATACAAATACTATGTTTTTTTCATCCATAATCAATTTTGCTGAAGAAATTTAAAACCGCATCTAAGGTGTAAAGGTTAGCGTGCGAGTGCGGTATATCGGGGGTTCGAGCTGTGGTCAGGTCAAACCAGAGACTGTGAAATTAGTATTTGCTGCTTCTCCGCCAAGCACACAACACGAAGAAGCAAAGACTAGTTGGCTCGGAAACAGGATAATGTGTCCGAGTGGGGCGACATGTAAAAATCAACTGTTGGTCTAGAACAACGCGGACGTGATCATCTCATTTAAAAGTTACTTGTATTATCCTGATATCTGAAAAATTGCTCACTCAGCCTTGAACGTAAATACACGAAAGAGAAAGTCTATCATTAATTACCTCAAACAAATGTTATTTTTAATACTACGGCGTAAATATAGTAATACATGTGAGGAATTGCACGTTTTATTACAATAATAAAAACGTGGGTATCAAATTTAGTGCGCATGACGCGTTTCGGGAATGACCTTCATCAGATACGCTCTGAAGGTCGAAAGATTGGAAAGCCAAATAATTTTAAATTTTGTGAGCAATAAGGCAAAAATCGGCTAAGGTCACATATGCATGAGGAAGTAGAACCTTTATTTTAATAATAATTGCATAATTTAGGAACTGTAAATTTTAATAATAAATAAACACTTTTCATTGCTAGTTGTGAATGTTATGGTCAGATATTCTAGCCAATCGTCGTGGTATGTTGGATGACGTCATATTGGTGCTAGAATAAAAACAAGATAATTAATAATATTGAAAATTCCGTATATAATTGTGTTAGTATACGTCATCAGTAGTTTCTGAAAATGTATCTTCAGGAAACATACGACCGTCGTAAAGTAATAAAAATACACAATGACGTTAGGGGTCAACAGAGTCATCACTGGTTAACAGATCAAAAGCTCTTCAATGGTAATAAAACATTCAGAATGTAGTTTTCTAATGTAAACATGATTTATTTTAGTTTCTAATTTAAGTTTTTTCTATAATTCAGCTTGAACTATAAATAGATTCATGTAGAATTAAAGGCACAACATCATTTCAGTTGATCTTTTTCTGTATATATGTAAATTCAATTGTTTCCCCGTTCAAAATGTGTACTGTAGAACAATGTACACAGAGGGTTGGGTTTATGATGTTGAACGTCACTTTCGACGTATTTCAGTTATATCGTAGCGGTCAGTTTTATTGGTAAAGGAACCCGGAGTACCCCGAGAAAACCACTGGCCTGACGTAAGTGACTGACAAACTTTATCCAGGGGCGTAGCCAGAATAATGGAGAAGTATAGGCATAAGCTGTTTCTGCGAGGAGTCTGTCAGTGTGGGGTCGCTCTAGGTAACGAAGCCACTGTGAGCACACGGGTTATACAACAGAAAGGGTGACATTTTTGATCATTTTGGAAGTGCTTTTAACAACATGAAATTCAGATTATTTTGTCCCTTTTTGACAATATAGCTACAGAATAATTAGAACTTTAACGTCCCTGACTACCCAGACAGATCTATCACGGACGGACAGATTTTCACGTTACTACCCTTCGAAACTTTAGTACCGAAAGGGATAACAAAATACATGTATGATAATGTTCCTTTCTGAACTTTTATCCATTGTTTTTCACTTGTATATGTTTATGAATCGTCAAGGCGCCGATTCCTTTTGGTTTTGCTAACAAAGTCATCAATAATTATATCCAGTTCGACTTGCACATGTCTGTGTAAATTCATAAGTGATAAGTTGGACATTGGTTCATCACCAATAGTGGACCTTAAGTAGGATTTCACGTGTCTCATTGCACTGAAAGATCTCTCGCTTGTTTGCGATGACACCGGCATTGTCAGTAAGAAGCTGATGATGCTGTATATAGCCGGGCATAGGACACAGTGTGTTGCATGTATAGTGTCGAGTAGTCTCTCTGGCTTATCATCTACAAGAGCCCACCTGATTTTCCAACTCTCAACCTCGTCCACAAAATCTACTTTCCTTGGTAAATCTGTCTGATAGGCATTGAACAATCTATCAAGATGTTGTGCTTAGAAGATTTGCAGGGTTTATATAAGATGGCAAAAAACACACCTCATTGCTTAATACTCGCTTTGGTATCTCTTCCAGTAGTAAATGATCCAAGAAGACAAGGCATAGGGATATTCTCTAGTAGTCAGATGGGATGGCTACATGATTCTTTGACGTCCGACTACGGGGGGTCTACTTGCTTCAATTTCAAATTCTGACGCTATTTCGCATGCTTTATCAAACAAAGATTCCCAAACATGAACATCGTTCCTTTCATCGGTCAATCTCCGAATTTCAATTTTGGCTCCTGTAACCGATTTTGTAAATAATTTGCAGTATAGGACTGTAAGCGACATTCGCGTTCCACGCCTTATTATATATATTTCAAATCTGCACATTTATACTATATGCATTATAGATATAATCATGGAACATATCTACACGTGTATTCCAGTAGGAAAGTGGAGCATTGATTTATAAAGAAATAAAATGTCAAATGTATGTACATAGGCACGTGCTTACTTGAGCCTAACGTAGCTACGTTCCTGTTATCACATATTATACCTCATTAATATGTATTACTTAATACGTGTTTCCTATTGGCTCGTTTGGATCACATGACCTGCATTATTGATCATGTGATAGAATTGATCATGTTCAGATCGCGATTATGGGTTCAATCCAAGTTTTATCAAAATAGATTTTAAACTTGGTATTTGATGGTTCTCCGATAAACTTGCAGCATTAAGAGAAAATAGTTTTAATAAAACAATTAATTATTCTTTGTGAGGTCAATAACAGGAAATTAAGCCGTGTTGACCTATGTCGGGCCAGGTCACCGTGAGCCACAGGTCAAGGTCCTTAATTCCTGCAAAGAGTAATTAAATTAATTTTAAAATGTTGCATCGAGTACACCTCGCATGAGCGGGATTCGAACTCACAACTTTAATAGTGATAGGCACTGATTGCACATAATTACCAATTGTAAATCCAACTACCATACGATCGCGCATTTGTACATAGAAACCTTTCTACTGATCTAATATATTTGAAATGGTCCATTCAGACAGAAAGTCATTTGGCGTCCGAAAATAATTCAAAATAAATGATTAAATACAAAAAAAATATATATCAAATTTAGAAATTGTGTGACATGCGTATTAAAATTTTTGATTATAAATATATAATACAATGCAACAAATGCTTTATCGTTCTGACATTATATAAATATATTTTTGTCAGCCAAATTTACCAGGACAAAAACTCAAGCTGAAGAACCTAATGACGACAATACCATACCATAATTGTCTGCCTCCATTCCAAGGAGTCTGAGTTAATTTGCATTAACATAAAGGCAGAAATTTGTGATTAAGGTCATTTATTCAACAAAACATAATTTTTCATTTCAAACAACATATGGCAATCAACTACAAAATATCAACAGGTTGAATAAATGACATTATTATAATTCTCATACTTTTTTCTATATAAATTTTATTGCAATAAAAATACTATTTCCATAGTTTCATTCAATTTGTCTGAAAAGTACCATTCACCGGTGAATAGCACAAATGACTATTCACCGGTGAATAGCACTTTAATCAAATATTTTTTTGTGGTTTAAACAAAATTTAATTTCTTCTTCAAATGCACACATCAAAATGTATTAGTTTTAGAAAGCATTAATAAAGTAGACTAGAAATCCATCAGAAAAGGACCTAGTTTAGAATTTTGAATTGTACAGTTGTTCAGTATAATAAAACACTTATATACTTGATATTCGGGTAAATAGCACTTTAATTTGTTGACCTCTACATTTATAAAAAAAAAAACAACATGGAAAACAAACAAACACAAGATTTTTACAAGATTTTATTGACAACACTCAGACACATAAATGTGTTACATGAGGAGATAACATATATACAGTAAACAAACAAACACATGGTGATCATACACACTTTTAACAGCAATTTCACCAATACGGCGGAAACAATAATAAGCCAAAGCCATCATAGCCTTTAACAAATGTTGATTATAAGGATTACTTATCACAGAAGGAACTGCCTGAACCAACTTTGTCAACATATCCTTTGTAATAGGCAGTCTGGAGTCAACTGAATTTTTCAAATTTTGGTTACCCTTTAAAACTTTCTTAATATAAAAAGAATCTGTTGGGTCATCATAACATTTCATCTTGTGAACATAAATCAGAGCTGACATATACGATGCAATTGTAGATGGTTGGTAATTTTGTAGGTACAAAAAAGAAGTAAAATGAGCAATCATAACATGATTAGATGGCAAAAGTGATTTCCCTGGAAACTATTTGCTACAGAAATGTTCATACATCAGCAGCATTCTATTACAGGCTGACACAGTGGCAGGTGAAAGTGAAAGTGAAAGTGAAAGTGAAAGTTGCAGCAGAGAATTTGTTACAGCTTCAAGAGATGTTGTGGTATTGAAATTGGATTTTGACTTAACCAAGGGCCCAGTTGGTGTGCCTCATGAAAAGAGAAACGAGATAACAAATCACAAACTGTGTTTGTTTTTCCAGCAATGTGCTTGGCGCGAAAATGTATATTAAATTTAAGGAATGCTAACACCAACCTACGAACAAGTTTCATCAAAATCATCTTGTCCTTAGACGAAGTCTTAATAATGATATCAGCAACTGCCATATTGTCCGTAAAAAATAAGACTTTGTGGTTAGATAGTATATGTCTCCAAATCTCAACTGCTAAATCTATTAACAATTCTTGAAACAAAAATGATGGCGTCTACCTTTTGCAGAACAATATAATATTGAAATTAAAAAAAACCAGTCTCTAGCATCGGGAAAGATGTAATAATATCTGCCTAAAATGACCGTACTACATCTGAAAGTTATAAATTTGTTTTTGGTATAATATAATATGGGGAATGACTCTGCAAAATTAAGCAAATGCAATAAAATATAAAATAAACCAAAACCAAAGCGAGCAAACATGCACAAAGATGTTTAAAACTGTTAATTTACATAAAATGAATAATTGTTTTCATTAGACACCAGGTGGCGTAATTAATAAATGTCCTCATAAATAATGTATTCATGTCAGATTGTTTACAAAAATATTTTTTTTTATGTGTAAACTACAATAAACATGTACTTTGGCCTAAATAGTCTTTATGATTGGTCATTTAAACAATGACAGCCATGATCACTTGACAATGAAAATGAAAAATGGTCCAGACACAATTCGTGGACATATTTTAACCACAGGAGTCGGAAATTTTATCAATATCAGGGGCGAATCCAGGATTTGTGGTTAGGGGGGGGGGGGGGCGTGAGTAGGCGAGGGGTCTGAGGACCGCTTAAGATCCCCAGCGGGTCCAAGGCAGATCCCTGGTAGAGGGCCCAGGGGGGGCTAAGCCCCCCGGAAGCTCTGGGGGTTTGAGGAATTACAGACATTTATTTGAACGACAATTTTGAACCAACCACACCATTTTTATCAAACCAAAAAAACTTGACTTTGAGTCTTAATTTTGTCGGATAATTGTTAACAGTATATTTTTGTCAGATTATAAGAACCTAAAGTAAAACTTTTCTTTAACAACCGGGATGCGAATTGTTCAACTCGTGACTGGTCGATCATGATATTTTAACCCTTCAAAGAACTATTGGTTTAGTTTTAACGCATTCCTCATTTCATTAATTGGTCTGTACTTTCGGTGCTTGTCCTTTCGGGTGGTTCTAGTTAATACTGCCCGTCCGGATGGAGCTTTTCTTTTCGTTCGTTTAATTCATTCATTGAAACGTATGATTCGACCGTTCTTGTTTATAGACAAACAAAAGCGGAAATTGTCAATACATGAACTTGTTATTGATTTCTGATAAGCTAACGTAACTAAATTAGATGATCAGAATCGTTTCATGCAGCATTAATGTTAACATATTCGCCTTTGTTTGTCTATAAACAAGAACGAATCATACGTTTTCAATGAATGAACCAACCGCGAAACGAAAAGCTTCATCCGGACGGACAGTATACTGATTTTTATCAATGGGTAGAACTTTTTAGAATGATATCCCAAATTTACTCCTAATATCATTACTATTCATTTTGACTTACAGGTCACGAGTTAACCATTCATGAACAAGTTGTCTGTTGAACTGCTTAATTAACGTTGTATATCATATGCTTTGCGAATTTTAGGGGGGGGGGGGGGGGGGGGGGGGGCGGGGCGCACGCCCCGCACGCCTCCCTCTAAATATATCCTGAATATAGTTCAAAATGGGGAAAAACAGTGAAGTTACACGAACATACTTTTTGTAATGTCGCTGATTTGGGAGCTGTCAACGGGTATTATTTTGTGATTAGCAATGTTTCTGAACAACTCTGTGTACTTATTAGCAATGTTTCTGAACAACTCTGTGTACTTATTAGCAATGTTTCTGAACAACTCTGTGTACTTATTAGCAATGTTTCTGAACAACTCTGTGTACTTATTAGCAATGTTTCTGAACAACTCTGTGTACTTATTAGCAATGTTTCTGAACAACTCTGTGTACTTATTAGCAATGTTTCTGAACAACTCTGTGTACTTATTAGCAATGTTTCGGAACAACTCTGTGTACTTATTAGCAATGTTTCTGAACAACTCTGTGTGCTTATTAGCAATGTTTCTGAACAACTCTGTGTACTTATTAGCAATGTTTCTGAACAACTCTGTGTGCTTATTAGCAATGTTTCTGAACAACTCTGTGTACTTATTTAACTACTTTGTTGTTTACTCTACGCATTTATTTCATCGACTGAATTTACTGAATAGCCATCTTATGACGGCGCAATTGTTTTGTGCCTGGCTGTTCTTTTAATTAATAAATAAATCTTTCTAGATAAAATCCAAAATCAATTTTGAATTCGAACTTCGTTCATGGCGAGGTGAACTCGATACAACATTATGTGAAAAAAATTGTCAATGACCTACGACAGCTGTGTGGTTTTCACCGGTTTCCTCCACCAATAAAACGGATCGCTAAGATATAGCTGAACTATTATTGAAAGTGGCGCTAAACACCATAACCCTAACCCCTTTTTATAAAGCTTTTAATTAATTTTACAAACCTAGATTTCTATATGCATTACAACTGATCACACAATACATAATTTACAATTTTAAACATTGGTTCAAAATTCAAGGGAGGTAATTAAAAATG
This sequence comes from Bathymodiolus brooksi, assembly GCA_963680875.1. Taxonomy (NCBI): domain Eukaryota; kingdom Metazoa; phylum Mollusca; class Bivalvia; order Mytilida; family Modiolidae; genus Bathymodiolus; species Bathymodiolus brooksi. Next base: position 38,491,064 of record OY804578.1, on the reverse strand, counting down.
TCAATAATAAAATTGTAATTTGTCATCTTGGGTCAATAACATGTAAATGTATAAGGACTAAGGTGCTGTTCGTAAGTCTACGCGATTGGTACTGTAGTGTATCAAAGATGTGAGTTCGAATCTCACAGAGGGAGAACCAAAAAGCAAAAACAAAACCTCCCCCAAAAACCACAAACCCCCCCCCCCCCAAACCCAGTCGGCTCAAAAATCTTATTCTAACACTGATATGTTTAATTTTCAGACGTTTATATTTATATTAATAGAATTTATACCCATTCGACATTCGAACGTTTTTTAAAGTTTTGTTTTTCGTGTTGTTACACTGGTAATCAATCTTTAATAAATAGTGGGGGCCGTCGTGGTCGTGTGGTGTTTTGATTTATAACTACCTATATGGGTCATTATCAAAATACATGCACTTTTTCCTGTTCATATTTTGGTGACAACAAATATTTTCGTTCCCGTTTTGCTTTAGCCTATTAGTTTTTCCTACATTACAATGACATATTTACATAATATGCAGTAGGGAAAACCACCATGAAAAAAAATATTTCTAGATATGTAGCACCACCTAATACCTTTCAGTCCGTGGTGTTACCAGCATAAAATTATTCTTTTTAGGAAAATGAAAAATAATTTTTATGTAAAAAGTGGTTACATACATAATATACAGGGAAATTATGCATAATGTAGGATATTTTCTTTGGAGCACTAGTTTTTTTCACAATATTTGGATATGTAGTTGTGGAATTCCATTTAAGCTGCATTATGAAACAAACAAGTTTTCATAATTGTATTTTGTTTCACTTTATTTAAAGAAAAGATGACTTATACATAGTTATCAAAGTCAACTTTATTCAACTATAATATAATTTACTTCAATTATGTCATTTATCCTTTTTATGAAACAATTTACATGAGGTAACACCATTGACAAGAGGTAACACCACAGATGACAAAAGTAACACCAGGGACATCTTCATGAATGTAAACATTTAATTCAAGAAAAAAACACAACTATCAACCTATATTTGTTGTTTTCTTAATGTTTTTAGTAAAATATTCAGTTTTTCAACATATTGGTTTGATGCATGAGCAATATCAGTTTTGTCCATGGTGTTATGAAGATATATCCATGGTGTTATGAAGATATGTTCCTGGTGCTACCAGGTCTATAAAGTATACTCCTATCAGCTTGTTAAACTATATCTTACACGTAAATGACGATGTTTGAGCAATTTTTCTGCATAGGTTAAAGAGCAATATTTTGTTCTGTATATTACTGTTTATGGAATAATGTGTTTATTCACAATTTTAATGCTAAATGTCTGTGGTGTTACACAATCTTTATGGTAACACCATTGACAGTAACACCACAGAAAACAGGCAAGTATTTTCAGGATAAAAGGAAAATATTTCTTCCTGACTATATTTTATATGTATATCCTGTGAAGAATACCAAATTTAATGTATTGTATATTTTTACATTTTGTTCAATTCTAACAAAAAGAAGTAGTGAGAAGTACACCACAGACATAAAATTTGTATACTATGCCAATCGCACGTACCTTTTCGGCTCTATATTAGTTTATGGATCACTTTTGTTTTTGTTGTCTGCACATCTCATGAAACAGGAAATAAGCAAAGGGAGAAACTATTTTTGCTTCAAATATGACAAGACAGATAACTCTTACCAGCCTTAATAGGAAGGGTAACACCACAGACGGGAAAATCTATAACAGCAGGTTTTTGCTAATTTTTTTTTTTAATTTCAATATATATCAAGCAAAAATAATGTTGTGCTATTAGAGTTTTAGGAATAGTTCAAAAATAATATAAAGATCGAATAAAATCATAACATCTGAATAGTACAAATGACCAAAAGTAAGTCATTCTGGAAAAATAACACGTAACACCAAGGAAAAAACAGGTCTTCGTGTAGCTAGTATGAATTCGCAATTGGACCAATCTGGATTTAGATGGTAAAACTATAGAAAGCTGATGCAAAACATGTTTTCTCCAATCAGTTTGGTTGATATTTGTTTTTTAATTGCATAATAACAGAAAAGTGGGTGTTTTTTGATAATGACCCATATGCAATCAGTGCCTATCACCACTAACGTTGTGAATTAGAATCCAGCTCAGGTGAGGTGTGCTCGATACAACATTATGTGATAAAGTTTGCCAATGACTTGTGACAGATCGGTGGTTTTCTCTGGGTACTCTGGTTTCCTCCATCACTAAAACCGACTGCCACGATACAACTGAAATATTGTTGAAAGTGGCGTTAAACACCATAAACCAAACCTAAGCCAAACCTGAATTCGTACAAAATTGGATACAGATTTGTGTAGATCTGCTTTTGCACATACAATATTTATTTGTACACAATGCTAAAAATTATATAGAGTCATGCAGATAAAGTGAGTGATTGGGTGATTGTTGTTTAACACAAACTCAGCCATTTTTCAGCTATATCATGGCGAGAACAAGTTAATTTTCAATGAAATGATGATGTGGTCCGCTCTGTACTAGACCAACACGCTTAGTTGAATTTTGATAGTGCTAGATCACTGTAACAACAGTCCGTGACGGGATAGACATGTCGCCCCACTCGGACACATTATTCTGATTCCTAGCCAACCAGTCTTTGTTCTTTCTCCTTAGAAGCAACAAATACCAATTTTATAGTCTTTCGTTTGACCCGATCGGGGTTAGAACCCACGATCTACCGCACTCGAGGCGAGCACGCTAACCATTACACCACCGATGCGGTTATGCAGATAAAGAAACCAGAATACAGACATATGAGTGAACCGCCAAACGACTAACATTTGTAACAAACTCGACATGTTCTCTGTAACAGCTCGACACGATATAGCTGAAATACTGCTAGAGTTGGTGTTAAACACCAATCAATCAATAAAAATCCTATGTAACAGTGATTATTCAATAAAAGAATTTACGTTCTGTTTAGTTGGCAACACAATAAAATGTCTAGATAGGTTAAACGTCACGGGAGAAGTATCACTGATTTGTATGTACATTTTTTTGTATTACAAAAAAAAATGGCAGTAATTCTGACATACAGTGGCCATTTCCGGTTTCTATATATTTTTTTTATTAAAAAATATCCTATATATTCTACAGCCGCTCGTGGCACGGACCACCCCCCTTTTTCTAACTTTCTGTTTACAAATTTATTTGCAATACAATTTCTTTATTTCTTTATCATTTCATCTCTTTTTCCTTTTTTAACTTGTTCGTGTATATATTCATACAATCTTATGTTAACATCAAATTGCATGTGTCGACCAAATATAGATACTAATAGGGTCGACACATGCAATTTGATGTTAACATAAGATTGTATGAATATTGTCACGAACAAGTTAAAATAAGGAAAAAGAGATGAAATAATAAAGAAATAAAGAAATTGTATTGAAAATAAAGTTGCAAACAGAAAGTTAGAAAAAAGGGGAGTGGTCCGTGCCACGAGCGCCTGTGATATAATCACACGACTATTAGCAAATTCGGAGAAAAGGGTTGGAGCTTGGAAGAAGAAAAAAAACCCACAATTGATTGATAGATGCATTATGTACCTCCCTTTGTGCCTTTTATTTACATAAATATAAAGCTACTGACAATCTATAGGCTTGACTCCGCCTTTAATCTGTGTCATTTACATTAAATACATCAAAAATAGCTATCGATGTAAATACACCGTATATACAAATATATATAAAAATATGACTTATTTTAATCTTATATTTTCTTAAAACAAACATTTCTAATTTAGCTACCTGGATGTAGAGTTTTTCTTTTTGTTTAACTTAATTTAGCACTAGGATACAATAATGAATTGTGATACCTCATCTGCAGATGAAACTTCAGAAAATAGCGAGAGAGAGGGTAAGTGAGAAAAAAATGGTATAAATTTGCATTACTTTTTTTTACTTTCATAATGATTTAAATTTATCAAAGCTTTTCCTCAAAATATATTTTGCAGTTATTACTCACGTTACATTATTTTATTTTGATCCAATATCAAAATATTGTCGCTATGGTCCAGAACAATATCTTTATCGGATTAGTTGAAATATGAAAAAGGAATCAACTTTAATAAGCCCTGGTACCCTGTTACGTATGATCTATAGATAGTTATCAAAATGTGTTCTGTTTTTTTCGGTAATCCTATAGAATAGCGGCGTAAATTATTAAAGCAATTTTAAAGGTTGTATATTGACAAAACACATGAAATAATATTGTTACACAATCAGAAGGACAAAATATGATATAATTATATCAAGTTATACAACATATAAGTCAGCGATGCAACACATAAATGCATTGAACTTGTCATCATTGCGGTGGAAGTTCCTCCAGCGAAATTCGGAAAGGTATGTCTGAAACAGTGCCCTGGACGTTCCAAATTGTCGACGTAGTTTTCGTTTTACGCGCATCCACATATTCTCTATATTTTGAGTGTGGATATCTGGATTGTCTGGAATGACACAATAATTTACGCCGTTAATTTGAAAATTGAGAATGCTCTCGACACAAGTCATAAATCCACGTCACAGTTTCCGGGTTGTTCACATGCTATCAACTATAATAGCCTTTGATTTCAAAAATAGCAGCTCTTTATGTAGAAGCCTGATTGACAACCCATGGCTGACCATGTGCTCAGATACATTTCCACTCATCATCCGTGGGTCAACTATCAGATAAATTCATCGTTCTTGTGAATATATTCATGATTCATTTCAAACATTTTGGAGAGTTTCGACACACTATTTTACAACCATTAAATACAACCCATACAATCTTATGGTAACAACAGCTGGCATGTGCAGACCCTCTACACTTATCCACCACGTAGATAATAATAGTAGAGGACCGGCCCATACAACACATTAAGAGTTTCGACTTTGGAAAACTGACGTTGAATTTGGTTCAGTGATGAATAACATTTTCTACTACAAAGACGTAATTGAAGAATGTGTCTATAATAGGCGCCAAAAAATGAGCGTTCTGCACCAATTTGCGCACAGGTAGTAGACAGATTCGGTTGTGAAGCGTCATGATGTAGACAGCGACTGTAGGAAAGACCAAGGAATGTTAATGACTGAACATTACAGAGAAGATATTTGGAATAGCTATAGCAACTACTCAAGGTTATTGACCGACAGAGGGGGTTGTTTCAGCAGAACAAAGCCCCGTACATCAAGAGTAACCATGGACTGCTTAAATCAAACCAACATTAACGTCGTATTTCAATGGATGATCCTCCAAAATCGCCGGATTTGAACCCAATTGAACTTCTTTGGGATAAACGTGTCCACCAACATCGACCGTCTGGTCACGTCAATCACTCGACCAACTACGTCTGACTTTGTAACTTGAATGACAGAAGAATACCACAAGCTCGAATACAAAATTTGATTCAATCCATAACAAGGAGACACAGAATGTTGTCCAGTATTAGCCACACATGGTGGTCACAACATGTACTTATTCTAACGTCACTATAACTTGTTGTCAATTTGTTTTTGTGACTTTTATTGTCGTTTTTTGATTACAGAAGACAAATACATTATTTTTATGTGACATTTGAACATATTACATCAAACCTTTCTGTTAAATATCGATTTAAAAGCATACAGGCTGTCAGAATTGAATTTTTTTGTTTATATTAAAAGTTGCCAATTAATAAAATGTTCTGACCAAGAAGCCAGGTTTAAAAAATATGTTATATTATTCCACTCTATATAATATTTATTCTACTTATATAGAAATTCGATTGATCGAAACAATCCCACGTGACATTTATCAAAACATCGTATTTCCCTCTCAACAATATCGTATTTCCCTTATTCGAAATTCTCAAGATTTAACGCTTTGGTCATGTTAGTAAAGATAACCCCAGAGATGTTCCGAAATAATAATTTTGTAGACAAAGATGGCCAAAAAATTTCATTTGGCATAATTCACCAAAACGGTGGCCTGGTGGAATAAAACATTCATTTCCCTTGCATAAGGGAGATGTGAAAATTTGTTCACTCTCGAAATAGTCATATTTCCCTCCAGCTGCGGACCATAAAGGGCTACGGTTCCGCAGCTAATTTCCCTCCGGCGTTTCCCTCGGGAAATATGGCTTTTCTCGGGTGAACAAATTTTCATATCTCCCTTATGCAAGGGAAATAAATGTATATTGTCGTAATTAGTGAAAAGAATTCGAATGTCTGTTAGTAAAATCGCCATTAACACGACATAATTTCCGAAGTTTGCCGAATACTGATAACTGCTATGAATAACCAGGAAGCATGTTGCATGTAAATTCGTTAGAATTAATATAATTTAAGAAATATATCTATGAAATTGGATCCCGGGGTAATCAGTTAATATCATATAATGGTATTTAGTAAGAATGACACTTAAAATCGGAAATACGTGATGAAATCAATAAAAACAAACCCAAACTCTGCAAAGGGGCCCGATAAAGGGAAAATTGTAAACAAATTGTATTGCATATTATTGACAACACTTGAGTTGACTTGATTATATTTTTTTTTAGGAAAAAACAGACATGAAGTTCATTATTTTAAAAAGAGATATCACCTAGCGTTTTCTCCTGAAAAAAAGAATATATAAAAAACTACGATGCAATTCTACTGTTAAAATATGATTCGGCCGAAAAAAGATACTAAATTATGCTTACGTGTTGAAAAATGGAGTAGGTCGGTATAACATCTTTTTCAAAATTTTTACACAAAGCTTGCTGAATCCTCATTTTTGTGTCGTTTTCGTATAGAATCCGTCAAGGTTTTTGTTCTTCTACGATTCGATTTGTGCCATGTGCTTTCTTCATCAACAAACAATTTCGCACATGTGCAAACTTTTCCCGAATGAGTTCACTGTCAGGTCGTATGAATATTGCGCGAGTAAACATTGGATTCTTTACTAGATTCAAGAAAATAAAACAGCGACGTATTTCCTTCATTCTAGGCTATTTACGTATGATAATATGAAAAATGTCAACTGCAATCAGTATAAACATCGAATACTGGCAACTTTTAATATAAAAAAAAATCAATTCTGACAGCCTGTATGCCTTTAAGGTACAAGAAATAAACTGTTAGCTTAGTGAGATAGTACTATAAAAATCCAACTTAGCGTGTTGGGATAGTACAAAAAGGGATATCATCATCATTTCAGCATAATGTAACTTGTTCTCGCCATGATAAAGCTGAAAAACTTCTCACTTGGCGTTAAACAACAATCACTCGTTCACGTCGTTTTCTTTCTTTTGTAAGATAGTTTTAACACTTCTTGAAATAAACGTTAGAAAAAACCGTGAGCGCAATCAAGAATACAGAAACAGGCAATAATAGGCAGAAGACACAAAACAAAGATAAACAAAACCAAAAACACAACACAAAAAATAAAATGATGAGTAACACGTACCCCGCAAAATAAAATGATGAGTAACACGTACCCCGCAAAATAAAATGATGAGTAACACGTACCCCGCAAAATAAAATGATGAGTAACACGTACCCCGCAAAATAAAATGATGAGTAACACGTACCCCGCAAAATAAAATGATGAGTAACACGTACCCCGCAAAATAAAATGATGAGTAACACGTACCCCGCAAAATAAAATGATGAGTAACACGTACCCCGCAAAATAAAATGATGAGTAACACGTACCCCTCAAAATAAAATGATGAGTAACACGTACCCCGCAAAATAAAATGATGAGTAACACGTACCCCGCAAAATAAAATGATGAGTAACACGTACCCCGCAAAATAAAATGATGAGTAACACGTACCCCGCAAAATAAAATGATGAGTAACACGTACCCCGCAAAATAAAATGATGAGTAACACGTACCCCGCAAAATAAAATGATGAGTAACACGTACCCCGCAAAATAAAATGATGAGTAACACGTACCCCGCAAAATAAAATGATGAGTAACACGTACCCCGCAAAATAAAAGAAAGAAAAAAGGGTGAACCCAGGTGTTTTTGGAGGGTAAGCAGTTTCTGATTCTTTTAAGACATCTGCCAAGTTACTCATATAGTCAAATTCGGTAAAAGTCTTGTTGGTTATAGTGGAAAAAAAATCTCTATTGATATTTTGTAACGACCACCCAGTTCGTGAACACGACTGTAGACTTTTGTAGCGATAACTTCAATATAGGAGCAATGTAGCCAGGTTTGAGTTACTTTTGTGTCAGCAGCTGAACTCTGTCCAGAAAATCATTGCATTGGGCGCAATCCTAGAATAACCTATGAATTGTGAAATGTAAACCCCATACGTCGGTGTTGCTGGTATGTATTGCTACTGATAAATGGGAAGTCGACTATTGGAAAAATGAAGTCATCACGTTTGTCGTAGAGCTTTGTCTTAAATCTTCCTCCGTTGTCGATTTCAATATAAATGTCAAGGTAGAAAGCAGATTTTTGAATGTAGGTATTATCATTTACTTCTAGCTCATTTTGATGGGTGAGATGCAGATAATATCAGAATCGAGAATTGTTTATTGGAAGAAAATCATCTATATATTGCGGAAGCTTGAATCAAAGTTTTGCGTTAATTTTCTATCTTTATTCTTGAGAAGCCCTCGAAGGAAGTCAGCCTCATAAGTGTAGAAACAAATCAGCGAGCTTCATGTTACAAATCACTTATAACTCGGAAAACCTTAGTATAAATGATTTGTTGCATGAAGTAACCGTTTATCTAGGAAAACCGTGGTATAAAGGATTTGTAACATGAAGCCATTCAATATCACAACGAGCTCGTTGATTATTGCACGGCTCTCTGAGAGTAATAAAACTACAGTCCATATTTAAAGTGCGCAATATCTCGTATCTGCGTGTATTATTTCATAGATCTTAGCTGTTGCTTACATTCTGGTATATAAAAAGATCAAAGGAAAAGAATGCATGCATTTTACAAACATTACTTATTTCATTATTAATGTCAGGCGCCATCTATTTTAACGGAGATAAATCTTGCCAAAATATATAAATATAACGCGGGAAAATCTATTTCACAGGTATATTGCTCGCAGGAAATCGTTTCAAATTGATATAGTTCCCATCACTAGGCACAGTAACCCGTTGCCAAGATTGAGCATACACTGTTCAAAAATAGTAAACACTAATCATCCAATCAAAATAAAGTATTTTGAGTATGTTATGTACTAATATAGTGCCCGAGTCGACGGCAACGGCACTATACCTCACCAGACAACACTACAGGTATAGGACAACTGTTCCCGTGGGAGAAGACAATAATATACTTAGTACATAACATGTCATTCTGGAGAGAAAAAAAAAAGTTAAATTCGTCGGCGTTTGCATTGCCAAACCTCGCCATATTGACAGCAAACGATAAACAGACTACAACGCCGTATAATGTTTTAAAATTTCTTTCTTTATTGTCTTATTCTGTTTCTTTTGTGATAATATTATGATGATGTCTTCTTTGTACTACACCAAAACGCTTATTTTAGATTTTTTTTGTGCTACCCCATGTCCGGAAGTAGACCTGTCGCTCCACTCAAACACATTATACCAACCTTGAGTTAACCTTGAGTTAACCACGTGGGCCTTTTATTTTACATCTAATGCATGCTTAACAAGCTAATCAAAATTATCTATATGTTTGTTGTATTCTTTTCTCTTGATACATTAAGAACTTGGGTAACGTCAGGATTCATATTTTCAATCGACCAATCAGCAAGGAACCTATCAATTTATGAGGCAATAAAACTGAGCACACGATGAGAGTGAGTGATTGTTATTTAATGCTAAGTTAGCAAGTTTTCAGCAATATCATGGCAACAACAAGTTACATTTCGATAAGATGATAATGATGTCCGCTTTGTATTAGACCAACACGGTTAATAAGGGTAATAACAAAATTACCGAACTCCGAGCAATCTTACAAAGGGAAAGTCAAAACTCATAATTATATAAACAGACAAAATCAGTCAACAACCGGAAAACTGTGAAAACCGTAATGACCCTGACTTGGTACAGGCATTTCTAAAGAAATGGTGGGTTGAATCAGATTTTAAAGCGCCAAACCTCCCCCTTTCATTACGGCTCAAAGTTTCCGGCTGTCACTATAACAGTATTTATAATTTGATTTTTATAATGATAGCTCACTGAAAAAACAGTTCGCGAGTAGACATGTCGCTCCACTCGGACGCATTATCCTGATTCCGAGCCAGTCAGTCTTTTCTCTTACAGTTTGATGATGCGTGCTTAGCGGAGAAGCTACAATTGCGAATTTCATAGTTTTTGGTTCAACATAACAGTGGAATCGAACACACGATCTATCGAAGTGGAAGCGAGCATGCTAATCATTACAGCACCTAGTGGGTAGTGTGCAATACATGAGATTACCTGCACAGTAATATAGTATTAATAAATGGGTGTTTTCATAATGGACCGGTTATATGTCCAAGGTTAGTAATAATGGCCCAAGGAATTTTGCATTGGCCGGAGGCAACGCCGAGGGCCAATACAACCTTCCGAGGGCCATTATGACTTAACCGAGGACATCTAACCGGTCCATTATGAAAACACCCATTTCTTAATACTTTTATTAACCAGTCAATTTCAATTTTAGGTAATCTTCATTCTTTTTGAAGGCCATAGCATTGACCGAAATGGTAGGCGATAATTGTTTTATCATTTTTTCAATATTATTATTTAAATATTAAAATTTTGAAATTTTATGAAAAGTGAAATTTTTGATACTTTTTGAAAATTATATCATTTTGAAATTTTTTGAAAATTTTGAAATCTTATGAAAATTTTTATTTTTTTTTAATTTTTAAAATTTTGAAATATTGAAATTATTTTAAAATTTTGAACTTTATTTATTTTTTTTTTTTAAATGATTTTAGAATTTTGAAATTTTATGAAAATTTTGAAATTTTATGAAATTTTTGAAATTTTTAGGTAATCTTCATTCTTTTTGAAGAAAGCCATAATGGACCGGTCCATTATGGCTTTTACTGATGCATTATGGCCTTAAAAGCCATTATAGACCGCAAAGCATTTTGGAGCAAAATAATGTTCTTGCTGTATAAATACAAACCAGTCTGTAGTATTCATAATATAATATAACCTACTGGTTAATAAGAAATATGTAAAAATTCATCCTATCAAGAAAAAGGTGTAGCTTATGTAAAATGTTGTCATAAGGCGTATCTTTATGTTCATTTGTATTCAAAATAAGATATTATTTTACCAAATTAATTGTTCTGAGGACAGGTGTACATTTTAAGTATAACATATATCCGCCGTGCACTTAATTGAATCATTGGCGATTAATTAACCCGTAATCCGAGGTCAATACAATCAACAATATAAATAAATTACCTGACATGAACTTTCTAGCCAATCAAGCGTGAAGTATGACTCCAATAAAATGGATGGCTTGGAACACATATCAGCCACTCTCTGTAAAAAGTTAAAATAAGTACATAGTCACAGGAATTATCATACGGACAAAAACTATGGGTAAGACCTTACAGTTTTTAAAAAGATAATTTTAATTACTTAATACTATGTGTAAATCGAATTTGATAATGTGCATTTGTAAATTATAACCAATTAAATTTTGGTATTTTAATGAAAAAAATTAATATTTTGCATTTAATAATGTTTAACTGATAGTGAAAACAATCACAACAAAATTAAGTTGAACTACTAATTATAAATAAGGTTATCGATGTTATGGTCTCAGGACACTTCAAATATTGTATTCTCGCTTCCAACACATTTTTGTTATATGTATGATTTATATCGACTCTAAATAAAGCTTTGAATTGAATTGAATGAATCACTCATTATTGAATTTCTAAGACAAATAATATTTATTGAAAAGGTGTTATCCTCGTTTTATTAACCAGTAGGTTATATTATGAATACTACAGACTGGTTTGTATTTATACAGCAAGAACATTATTTTGCTCCAAAATGCTTTGCCGGTCCTATTATGGCTTTTAATGCCATAATGGACCGGTAAAAGCCATAATGGACCGGTAAAAGCCATAATGGACCGGTCCATTATGGCTTTCTTCAAAAAGAATGAAGATTACCTAAAAATTTCATAAAATTTCAAAATTCTAAAATCAATAAAGAAAATATTTTTTTTTTGAAGTTCAAAATTTTCAAAAAAATTCAAAATGATAAAATTTTCAAAAAGTTTAAAAAATTTCAGTTTTCATAAAATTTCAAAATTTTAATATTTTATATAATAATATTGAAAAATGATAAAACAATTATAGCCTACCATTTCGGTCGATACTATGGCCTTCTAAAAAAAAGAATGAAGATTACCTAAAATTGAAGTTGGCTGGTTAATAAAAGTATTAAGAAATGGGTGTTTTCATAATGAACCGGTTATATGTCCTCGGTTAAGTCATAATGGCTCTCGGAAGGTTGTATTGGCCCTCGGCGTTGTCTCGGGCCAATACAACCTTCCTTGGGCCATTATGACTAACCTTGGACATATAACCGGTCCATTATGAAAACACCCATTTATTAATACTATAATTATTATCGGTCACGGAGCTGGTTTTACGTCTCTGACTGCTTGCAAATAATATGTGAAATAAACTTTTATATATTTATCATACCATTTTAAAATTTCTCTCCTCTGATCACGTAAAAGACAAGTTGCGGTAACTGTGCAATACTCATGAAAAGTGAAGGACGATATTTCTACTATAAGAATACTACAAAGTTCTAGTTTTATTCTTGCATGTTATTTTTTATATGCACATTTTAGTTCTTCATAAATCCATAATTAATGTTATCGAATTCACCTTTTTGTTATCTCATTAAAGACTTGAAATTGAGTCTAAATTGTATTAGTGTTGATTTTACGTAATTTCAAAAGTGGTCTACAGACAGTGAAAACCACCGACCTGCCGCAATTCAATAGCAAACTTTATCACATAATGTTATATCGAGTAAGCGGGATTTGAACTCACAACGTTAGTGGTGATATGCACTGATTGCATAGGTAGTTGCCAATCCAGCTACCATACGGTCACAACTACAACGACCCCACCCCAAATATAATATTGTATCCTTAATGCAATAATTCATTACATTAAAACATTTTTATGCCAAACACATTTTCAAATTGCTACAAGTTACATAATCCGTAGTCTGGTGAATAAATCAACATTAACTCTTGCTCCCGTTAAAATTAAGGATTTTAATTGTCTGTTTCTACATGTAAGTCATCATTGGGAGCTTATTTCATTTTTTTGAACTCTCGCATTCGAAGGAATAATGAATTTAGAATATTTTTTTAAATACAAAATAATCCTTTAAATTTTTTTTTCTCAATATATCTGAAAATCGTTACAAAACAATACATTCAATAGAATTATGCTATAAAATTCAAGAACAATGATGTCACATTTATTAGCATATTGTTCTGGACTTTCCTTAATTAATCAACTTACCTAATATGCGACAATAAATATCCTCTCTTTTTTCAAATGTTATAATTTAATCCTATTATCTTATTTATTTGTTAATAATCTACTATTATACACCTTTGATTAATTTGACTCAATGCTTATTAATTATCTATTAATAACAAAGCATATCTCCCACTAATAGAAAAAAAATCACGGGTAAGCTTTATCTCCCGTCACAACAAATATTTTTAGCACATTCAGTAAGTATTATCAAGGGACTCTTGAACTCGGAATCTGTCCTATATTTTCAACTCATTTGGAAGTTTATGAGGTTAAGATGCAACGTATTTGACTTTTTTCCCTAATTTTTAATATTTATATGAAGTTAAAATTATAATTCTGTTAGTATTGAGGACAGTATGGTCGACTTTTGATGTATTGTCATGAGGTATTAAATGGCCAATGAACATGTAGCTATTACTAAGAAAAGAAACATGCAATTGAGACAATCGAACTCGAAGTATTAATAAACACTTACTCCAACAAACGTTGGCATAATGTCCTTGTTCTTTTTATGCGTAATGATGCGAGATGAGAGGTAGTGAAATTGTTGACCACCACTGTTTAAAAAAACGTTATTTTCATAGAACTGCATGTATAAGAACTTCAGATTACCGATATATAACGGTGAACATGATCTTAACATATAGCGAAATTAAGTTGATATATAAAATATATCATCTTCACTAGTTAATGGTTGCGATTCGTCTGTTCTTCATTCCACCCTTGAAACCAGTAGCTGTTATTTCTAAGTTTCCACGCACTGTTGTCTGCTGGTTTTGTCAGTTACCGCCCTTATTATGATATCATTTACAGCTAACCAGCACAAGACATGCATTTATAACCTAAGGTCAAAATATTTACTAAAAACACGAAATGTGTCTTAATAATTATTTGTCCTTTTTGGCACTTCTTAATGACAAATTATGAGAAGAAAGTTTAAACAGTGATGGTCATCAATTCCACCAATATCAACAAAATGAATAACCAACTCTCATCTTATTAAGCCTACATGTGTCCATTTTATGTCTATATCTTCCTACAAAACACATGTTTTTGTAACAAGGTTCTTGATTAATTGCAGCTATTGTTGTCTGCATGCATCCAGCCAGAACAATCACACGTGACCATGGAAATCTTGCTTACGCTGCCAAGGATAAAGAGATGGCGAGGTGGATCCCCGGCGATGGTGATATTAATACCCAAATCGGATTTTAATCTGCTTGCTGCAAGGGTAATTCGATGTTATTCACATAATCACACGCCAATCAATTGGTTTTTTTTTACTTGTAGGTCCTCCTCACATGTCAAATGGAAATTATCCAATTGCGGATCATGGCAAAAGACAGTCTCCAATTGACATCGCAACCAACACTGTGGAATATGATTATAACTTAGCCAATAAACCAATCCAAATCAGATACAAGCCAGAGAAACAGATGCACATAGTGAATACCGGTTCATCTGTCATGGCTGAAATTAAAGAAATTTCTGGTAAGAAATCTAAAGTTATTTTGGCTATCTCTTTCGTTTTCTGGCTCCCAAAGACATTTGAATTATTTAGTTTCCAATATTTTAATTTTGAGCGTACCTGATGAAAGTTATTCAGGAAACGCGCCGAACGCACCAAATAAGATATCTTCCCTTTGATTCAAAACTAGTTTTAAAATACATTGTACATGTATGTACCTTATTATGTTTTCTCGAGAAAATCTGACACATGAGAAACATGTTTAATTTCTAGTCTGTATATATATTGAAATTATCTATAACATTGAAACAGTTGTTTGTATTTTGTATATATAATGAGAAACGTGCAAAAAGTATTAGGTCTTTAAAATATATCACATATAAAACCTCATTAAACTATACCGGTATAGTATATACATGTATATTTCAAAGTCTTTTCCAGTGCGATTTAGACCAAATGTTCATAATTAAATGCAGTATTTAACACACCATGAACAGGACATGCTATTCAATATTATTATTTATTCTGTATAATGTACATCTTTTTGAAGGTGATGGCAACCAATTTTTTTTTTTCTCATTATTTGTCACTCATGATTTTCAATTGCTTAAAATTTATATATTGTTCTGAATCAACGTTTACCATATTAAAATCAAGAAAATCAATCCCATTTCTTGTAGAAAAAAAGATATATGGAAGAAATATGTGGAATATAACATGTTTTATTTTTACATAGAAATCAGCGGTGGACCCTTGGAAGGAAAATATCGTCTGGAACAGTTTCATTTCCACTGGGGATCAAACAGCAGCAAAGGATCGGAACACACCCTCAATGGTTACACGTACGCATCCGAGGTATGTTTTTATTTATATAAAATAATAATAATAAAAAGCATGAAATTATAAACAACGATATACATTTATTTCTGGATAATATTTTTTTACGACTGTGAAATATTTTTAAGTTTATTGTAAAATCTATCTTTGTAACTAGGGACCGTACGCGTCGTGGCCGTGATTGTATGGTAATTGGATTAACAACTACCTATGCAATCAGTGTCTATCACCACTGATGTTGTGGGTTCGACTCTCGCTCAGGGCAGGTCGGTGTTTTTTTTCGGGTACTCCGGTTTCCTCCACCAATAAAACTGACCGTCACGATATAACTGAAATATTGTTGAAAGTGGCGTTAACCACCATAAAGCTAAAACCAATATATTTGTGACTACATTATTATTGAAAACACTTTGAAATGAAAATAATTTTAGACAAAATAACTATTAGACTTTCAACTCCGAAGGTAACCTATAATTGACTGTTTTACTTTAATTCTTAATTGGGAAATATGGATGTTTTTGTAAGAAATTATGAGGAAAACATTAGTTGCTGACAACAAAATCATTACTTTGCTATGTGTATTATCTTCAATTGCGATTTCCGATTTCATACGATAATGAATACATTATTGAAAATATTTTACAGCTCCATCTAGTACACTGGAACAAGAGTAAATACCGAAGCTTTGCCGAGGCAGCTGACAAGGACGATGGACTGGCAGTTTTGGGATTCTTTATCAAGGTAAATAAAAGATTGGTTGAGGTATATCATATTAGTATTTTATTTGTTCATGAGAATGGTCTTTTATTTGTTCCCGACAATTGAATCTCATGACGAAATAGCGAACTTAAGAATACATATCTTATAACGATCGCTCAATAATTTGTTTTCCATCGAGTGCCCAAATTCCATTGAAATCCAATTAATTTTTTTTTCAAGTTTGACTATCTACCCATAATACCCGGCATCGTTTTGAATGATAATGAATCTTAACAATTGAGGGATGAGGGGTGAGGGTTATGGTTGATTTAATTGATTGATTTCTTGTGCTTAACGCCACTTTCAGTAATATTTCAGCTATATCATAGTGACCAGTTTTAGTGGTGGAAGAAGCCGGAGTACCCGGAGAGACCCACCGAACATGGGCATACAACCGATACACTTTATCACTTGCGGCTGCGAATCGAGTGCACCATATTTGTAATTTACAAAACTGGGCGAGAACTTTCAACAATATTTCAGTTATATCGTGGCGTTCGATGAATGAAACATGATGAATATTTTCAATATATGTAATTAATTATAATAGAAATACAGGTCAAGTTGGTAAAATGTAAATTTGTTCCTGCATGTTTCTTTATTATTCTGAATGTTTTTTTCCATGACAGAAGTAAGAATACCCAATAATCTTAAAAAAGCTGTAGTACGCGTGTTGTCAAACTTTAGGAGATATATTAACCTGTCATTACTACAGAAAGGGTTTCATATTCATCAATATTTTAGAACTGTTTCGATAGTGTAGTATATATTTTGTTGTTCATTTTATTATAACAATGAAATACTGATAGAATCATTTTTTTTTCATAGCAAGGAAAAGAACACAAAGAACTTAAACAGCTGACAGACGGAATAAAACAAATTTATGATAAAGATGCTTTAGCCAAACTTCCAGACAAATTTGACCCAAAGCGCTTACTGCCTGGTACGTATTTACTGTTACATTGTTCAGAGTACAAATTGATTGATTGATTGATTGATTGTTGTTTAACGTCCAGCGAGCAATTTTTCAGCTATATTCAGGACGATGATGAGTACAAATTGAAGCATACCAGATTAGAAAACTGATATTAACGACGTAACAATGATAAATTCAGGATATTTACTTGAGTCCATCCCGTGTTTTAGTGGTGTTAGATAGCGTTGCTCGATCTTTAGTTTTCTGTGTTTTGTAGATCGTTATTTGTCATTTTGTCTTTTTTTCACTTTGGCATTGTGTTGTCTGTCCTTCGATTTACGGCTTCTGCATACCACTTTGGTATCTTCATATTTTACCAATACTGTTAGATTTTTCTGTTGATTAGCAATCTTAAAGTCATTGAATTTTTAAAAGTGTATATAGTTGTAATGGTTTCTATTTTAGGACAGTTAAACAACTACTGGACTTATGATGGATCTCTAACCACGCCACCATACTATGAGAGTGTCAAGTGGATAGTGTTTGCTGACGTCATAGAAATGTCAGAAGATCAGGTAGAATATTTAAAAAATGGTTGACATTGTTAACTAAATGACCTCAATTTGTTTTGTATAAACCTTATAACGAAAGCTTTTATAGTAATTTCGACAACTGGCTTTCATTCTTTAAGACTCAAGTTTAGAACAAGTACATCTTTGAATACTTTATATATTTCGCTACAGCATGCTTGATAAGTCACAGTCTTAATAGAGCATGGTTGGTTGCATATTGTTTTGTCGATATCGTCATCGGTGACGTAATGGTTAGCGCCCCGGTCAAGTCGAACCAAAGACTATGCAATTGATATTTGTTGCTTCTCCGCTAAGCGCGCAGCAATAAGGAGTAAGAGTAAAGACTGGGTGGCTCGGAATTAGAATAATGTGTCCCCGAGTGGAGCGATATATCTCCCCACAGACTGTTTTCCTCCAGTGAGCTAGCACTATACAAAATACAACTAAGCATGTTGGTCTCGTACAAAGAGGAGATCATTATCATCTCATTGAAATAATGTTTGTTCTCGCCATGATATATATGCAAGTTACTCATATGGCGTTAAACAACAATCAATCACCCATTCGATATCTCCAGTTTGGTTCATTATGTCACATTTTTCGATAGAGAAAAATAAATCATCCACACGTAAAGCAACAATAATTCTAAGTGCAATATACATTTATAAAACTGTCCAACAAGTCATTTTCTTTTGTAGTTGAAAGAGCTCCGGTCTACCAAAAGCTGTTCATGTGGAGAGAAATACATAATAGACAATTTTCGTCCACCTCTTCCGTTAGGAGATCGACAACTCAGATCATCGTTTAAAATGACGAATACAAAGTGTAAGAAATTGTAATATATATATATTCCTGTCTTATTAAAATAATATTATGGGACAGTCTGGTCGTGATCGTTCAAGATACATTTACCTATACAATCAGTGTATTTCACCACCAAAGTTATGACTTTGATTTCCGTTCCTGTGACGAGGTTTACTCGATACACACAACATAGCTCAATAAAATTATTAAAAAGGTTTAAACAGTGATGATCCTCAATTCCAACAATACCAGCAAAACGAACAATCACTTCTTAACTGAACTCACTGAACATAAACAAGACCACGACCTATGACGTTGATGGGACAGGCACGAAAATGTGGCGAGGTTTAACCGGTTAATGGGACACATTACGTAGTAAAGTTTATCTGCGATTTTCGGATGGTCGGCGGTTTTCTCTTGATAGCTATGTGATCTCCAAAAAAAAAATAATAGCTAATATATTATTGAATATTTAACTATAAGATGTAATTTAAGAGTTAGAACTACATTGTGTATATGCATATCTAATTCAGGGTTTCTCTACACAATGAATAGTCAAAGAAAGAATGTTGGAAGCAAGTAAAAGAATATATGTGATTCAATAAGATTCCAGGGCCCAGGTGGCTCATTGAGTTAGGTAGTTGGATTACCTAGCAACTCATACAAGTCTATCACCAATACGGCGTGGGTTCTCGCCCAGTTTGTAAATTACAAAAAGGGGGCAGCCGACTGGCAGCCGCACGTGATAAAGCTTACCAGTTGCTTACCCATGGTCGGTGGTTCTCTCCGGGTACTCCGGCTTCTTCCACCATGATATAGCTGAAACATTGCTGAAAGTGACGTTAAGCATAATAAATCAAATCAAATCAATCAAATCAATAAGGTTCCTGAAGTCAAGAACTGAGATTTTGAGGATTATCAATATTGTAGACATTTCTATTATGTTCTAAGAATCATAATAAGTTTTTATTTTTTCAGGTCCACACACATGCTGTGAAATCTATCCTATTGCTACAAATGGCAAAAAACAGTCCCCTGTTGACATTGCTACCGAATCTGTAGAATATGAACCAAATTTTGCCAATAGGCCTATCAAGATTAACTATAGACCAGAGAAACGACTAAATATAACAAACACAGGATCATCTGTACAGGCTGCCATTAAAGAAGTTTCAGGTTAATATCTTTATCTATGTTTGTTTACGTATAGTGTTGTCCAACACATATTGTGTTGTGTTTTTGCTTTGGTTTTCTTTGTCTTGTGTACCCTATGTTGCCAGATTCTCTGGCATGTTCAATTTTTATTGGCCCTTCGATATTCTCTAACGTTTATTGTCCATTGGTCGTGCGGAAGTTATTTTAGTACCCCTTCATATAATCCACATCGTTTGTACCTTAAAGGCAACTTGCAGCAACATTTTGCTGAGAGTGGTGGGTAAGTTTTCGCAGTAAAACCAGTTTCTAATATCTATCATGTGTCAATCAAAATATATGTCGTAAGTTAGTCCCAGTGTCACAATTTCTACCTGTAGTATAGTACATGTATTGTTTGTAAACAAGGTAGTTGAAATACTGATTACCTGACATGAAACAATTAATCACTCTAATTAAAGTATAAATGAGCGCATACTTCTTCTTTTTTGTGGTACCAAACTGATTCTTAATGCCTAACTTTTTAAGCATGCGAAAAACTTAACGTGGCTCTTTGAATTTTGTTAAATATCACACATTTATTTAACTATTTGCAATCCGTCATACAATCAGAGAATCTTTGATTTTTGAATTTGAAGATTGTGAGATATAAAACGGTATTAACCATCAGTGTCGTCTTAACGCATGGGCACGCTGGACAGTTGCACGGGGACCACACGAGCATAGGGGCCCATGTTAATCTATGCATGTTGTTTACAGCCCTTTTTTCTAATGTTTAAACACTGATTTTGTTGGAAATACTAATACAATAAATTTATGTTTAATTTTATCGACAATTTACATTTTTATTCCTGTGAGAGGTTGTGTAGGTAGGGGCCCCATTACATTGCTTTTCCCGGGAGTCTTTAATGCTGTTAAGACGGCCGTGGTAACCATGGTAATTTAAGTGTAAACAATCCCGTAGTGTGATATATTATTTTCATTTAGTGTTCATTTACATAAATATATCTTATGGCATATTTGATTGATTGATTGATTGATTGATTGATTGATTGATTGATTGATTGATTGATTGATTGATTGATTGATTGATTGATTGATTGATTGATTGATTGATTGATTGATTGGTGTTTAACGCCAACTTTAGCAACATTTCAGCTATATCTTGGCATGGTATATTTGATACTGAATTAAAGGTATACTGTAGAAAATCACGCCATAATATTTTGTTGTTGTATATTGTTACAGAAATTAGTGGAGGACCTTTAGTTGATAAATATCAACTGGAACAGTTCCATTTTCACTGGGGATCAGACAGTAAGAGAGGTTCCGAACATACCCTGAATGGTTACACATTCTCCTCTGAGGTATGATATCACTAAATTATATTACAGTGTAAACAGTCTAGCTATGGCCATTGAGTTGCCTGTACTTCTTCGATTTACAGATTCTGATTACCCCTTTGATATCTTCAAACTCGTCTTTAAATTAAATGAAAAATAGAAAATACTACATTGTCAGAACAGTATCAAAATACAATAGAAAAATCGTAGGAAGAGGCGATGTCCATAACCCTGACACACAAATACATTATCTCTCACTTTCCTGGCTTGTTACAAGAACTTCAGTGAAAGGTGGAGGGGTTAAACTAGTCTTAGGGGCCTAAACCTCTCCTCTTAGTGAAATGATGCGGTCATGCAAATTGAGATATAATTCTATAAACATACAACACCTCATTTTGTGTCATTATGACATTTTTGTAAATTGTATATGATTGGATTTAATTCTATTTTTAATTTTTTTAATTATTGGTTCCTATGTTGATTTGTCAAAATAATTGTAATTAAAAAAAAAAAAAAAAAAAAAATAGATATATATTATATACAGTCAAACCTGCTCATGCGGCCACCTCTATTATGCAGTCACCTGTATTAAAAGGTCACTTTTTTTTTCTAGTTGTCATAGAACATTTTATATTAATTGAACCTCTTTTAAGAGGTCGCCTGTCTTATAAGGCCAGTTTTTCTTTGTCCCAGTGGTGACGTCTTAATACAGGTTTTTACTGTATACTGTATTATGATGTTTGTGTTTTTAGCTCCACTTGGTACATTGGAATAAGAGTAAATACGACAGCTTCGCCGAGGCAGCAGATAAGGAGGATGGGCTGGCAGTCTTAGGATTCTTTATTAAGGTATAAAATATTCCACAATATGCATCACTCGACTTGACTTCTAACAACAATTAGGACCTTTGGTTTTATTGCTTCCAAAACTTTAAATTATTTGTCTCTCCAATCTTTAGATTTTGAGCGTACATGATGAAGGTTATTCTAGAAACACGTCGTGCGCACTAAATTAGATATCTACGTTTTTATTAATAATGCACTCGTAGTCAGAAGACTGGAAAGTGTAACAGTAAGAAATGATATGGATGTATATGAACACGAGAAGACTATCCACATTATACACTTAGATACAAATTAAGGTAAAAGTACATGGGCCATCGTGGTCGTAATCGTATGGTAGTTGGATTTACAACTACCTGTGCAATCAGTCCCTATTACCACTAACGTTATGAGTTTGAATCCCGCTCATGGTGAGGTGTACTGGATACAACATTATATGATAAAGTTTGTCAGTGACTTGCAGCAGGACGATGGTTTTCTCTGGGTACTCCTGTTTCCTACACCAATAAAACTGACCGCCATGATATAACTGAAATATTGTTGAAAGAGACGTTAAACACCATAACCTTAACCTAAGTAAAAGTACACCCATATTATTGTTGTTCTATACATTTTACAGTCTCAGTAGCGTCTTCAATAATGAGTATTTTTCTTTGAAAATAAAATTGCTTACTTTGTGCTAGAGTTATTTCAACTATTTTTTCTGTTAAATAAAATGACTATGTATTCCTTATTATGTATTATTTCACCGTTTTTTTTTATTGTTTAATAGGAAGGTAAAGAACACAAAGAACTGAAGCAACTTACAGATAGAATTAAAAGGATACAAATCAGGGACACCCAATCAAGCATACCAGATAAATTTGATCCAAAGCACATCCTACCTGGTGAGAAATATATGTTTTGGTCACAAATATCTAATATTAAATATACTTTAGTTTATTTCAGAAATTAACAAAATTGCAATATTGTTGAACTTAAAGAGAGTATTCTTAATTATCTTTTACCCATTTCCGCTTATGAAAATATTTTAAAGATGCCAAGCTGGTAATCAGAAGCCATCAATCAAGACGGAAAGATCATACAATTCGGGATTAATTCCAATCTTTCTATTTTGAGCGTACATGACGAGGAAGTTTATTCCAGTAACGAGTCTTGCTCAGTAAATTAGATATCAACATTTGTATTATTAATGTTAAGGGAGTTTTCAGTTATATCGTGGTGGTCAGTTTTATTGGTGGAGGAAACTGGAGTATCTGGAGAAAACCACCGACCTGCCGCAAGTCACTATAACTAACTTCATGACATAATGTTGTATCGAGTACACCTCGCCATTAGTAGCATGATTAGAACTCGCAACGTTAGTGGTGATTGGCACTTATTGCATAGGTAGTTGTAAATCCAACTACCATACGATAAAAGCCACGACGCCCCCTGCGTATCAGAAAAAATAAAGATACGATGAGGTAATCATAAGCTGTAAATTGAAGAAGAAAAAAGACACAATTTAGGCGTAATAAATACTGTTAGAAATAGTTCACGTATTATCTTCTATGATAGTTTTACAGCCAGATCACGAGACAGGTATCAGTTTTATAGCAATGAATACGTAGATATCAAATTTAGTGCGCATGACTCGTTTCTGGAATAACCTTCATTAAGCACGCTCAAATTCGAAAGATTGGAAAGCCAAATAATTTAAAGTTTTGGGAACAATAAAATCAAAGGGCCTAAACAGGATAACCAAAATAATAATCTTCTTTATTTTTTTTTCTAGGACAGTTAAATAACTACTGGACTTACGATGGATCTTTAACCACGCCACCATACTACGAAAGTGTCAAGTGGATAGTGTTTGCTGAGGTCATAGAAATATCTGAAGATCAGGTATGACCAATCTTAACTAATTTTTATATCTTAATTTATTTTTCATTTCACATGTTCAGAAACAGATGCAACTTAACTACAACACTCACACTTTATTTTTCTCCTAATTCAAAAAACTTTTTTAAGGGTTAGAATTATGGTGTTTAACGCCACTTTCAAGATATTTCAGTTATATCGTAAAGGTCAGTTTTATTGGTGGAGGAAACCGGAGTACCTGGTGAAAACCACCGAATTTCCGCAAATCACTGACAAACTTTATCATATAATGTTGTATAGAGTACACCTCGACATGAGCGGGATTCGAACTCACAACGTTAGTGATGATAGGCACTGATTGCATAGGTAGTTGTAAATCCAACTACAATACGATCACGACCACGACGGCCCCTGTTCATATTCAACATAACATATGAGGAATATATCTTGTATGAAAGCAATATTACTTCACTTTCAGATGAAGGTCATGTTAGAGCATTTATGTTCATATTTTAAATTTTTTTATTTCAGTTGAGAGAGCTGCGGTGTATGAAAAGTTGTTCTTGTGAAGGGAAATATATAGTCGACAATTTCCGCCCACCTCTGCCATTAGGAGATCGACAACTCAAGTCGTCTTTCCAGATGATGTCTACAAAATTGTGATGGATGAAGTTCTATGAACATTGTAGTCCTTTAATATTTTCAAACAAATCGGATTTTCTGTTGTTACCATAGCAACTCAACAGCTATTTTTTTGCCCTTCATCTACAACTTATGGAGACATTATAAGCTTTGTCAATATCGATAGCATGTAATATACAGTCAAAGATGCCTCAAATGACACCTCTATATAACAAATCACTGTCTATAAAGGGCACCTTTATATAACAAATCACTGTCTATAAAGGGTAGTCTCATTTTTCCCATTAATGAATAGTGCATATAATTTAAACCTGTATATTAAGGGAAACTGCTCATAAAGGCCACATTTTCAGGTTGCCTTGGGTGGTCTTTATATACATGTTTGACTAGTTTAAACTACAAATGAGCTTCGATAAGGTCACCTGGATCCGATTTTGTTGAAAACATATAATAGGGACAGTTGTTATTTTTTTTTATCCCATGAACGTTGTTAAAATTTATATATATTTCTACAGAGAATTAGTTTATGTTACAATTATGCATTTTGCCATAAATTTTGAGTTTACAATATTTTTAGTTTGTAAAATTAAATTTATTTCTTGTTTTCTAAATAACAATAAAAGGGTGTTTTGATTTAATATACATATTATATGTCTTAAAATAGAACATGATTAATTACAAAATAAAAGCGTAGACTATCTAATTTATCACACACGGCACGTTTCTGGAATACCATTAATTATGTTTTTAATACCTCTGTCAGCAGGTTAAACTATTCATAGGCTTCTGGTGTATTGTCATTCTAAAGGGAAAACTCAGATGATGGAGACATCCATTTCAAGATAAAAGAAAATATTTTGTAGTACAATGCTGAATGCTTTAAAGAACTTTGTCCAAATTTGAATCTTATGTCAAAGCAAGGAGATAATACAAGACTCAATATGAAGGATAAATTTGAGATTATCAATCAGCATTTTTTGTTTCATTTTTAAAATTCAAATATTTTGATTAGATTTTGGAAGTGTTCCTACAATGTGGTTTTTTTGGTTTTTCTTGTGTTTTAATATCCTATTCTAAATAATATATAAATTTTAGTTCTCTTTTGTACCAAGTTTGAAAATAGAACAGAAAATTCATACCATTCACAAAGCTATCTCTGAATTTGTATAATTTATCATAAACCATGATATTTTGTTATCTTTAATTTTAAGTTTGTTATCTTTAATTTTAAGTTTGTTATCTTTTGATTTTACGCTTGTTATCTTAGACCTTTTGTTTTAGACATTGTAAATATTAAATGGAAATGAATTTACATTTCTACACCAATCTTGTTAGGCAGACTTTGCATTTACTTGTATCATTATAACAAATATATATACGAGATGATTGGGGTGTAGATTTACACACATAACCACAGTCAAATATAAGTATAACGGCAGATCTTAATACCTATTATAATATATAAAAGATAGCCACACGTTTCTACATGTACAGTCAAACCTGCCTTAAAAGGACACCTCTATATAATAAATCACTGTCTATAAAGAACAGTCTCATTTTTACAATTAATGAATAGTGCATATAATTTTAACCTGTATATAAAGGACAATGGTTCATAAAGGCCACATTTTCAGATTCCCCTGGGTGGCCTTTATATACAGGTTTGACTGTATTTCATTCAATTGATTAAATAGAAAATTATAATACATTTATTACCATATAAGGAAGTAGGAATAAAACCAATCAGTAATTGTTATTATTTTTTTTAACACCAATATCACAGATTTTATTCAATATATATCTTGTTATATTTTTACTTCAGAGTCCAAGTTCCTCTGAAGCATCCCTGTGAAATTCTGTTTTGACTATCCAGGAAAATATTCAAAACTATAATTACCTTTAAAGTTATACTATATAATTTCAATATATTCTATTGTAATTGTTATTATTTTTTATATACATTGTATATCTTATAAATGATATTAATGGAAATATAATAATGAATGGCACAAAAATCTTTGTTCTTGTTATCAGCCGTCATACATTGTATATAGTTTAGTCACATGGCGAGGTGCACTCGATACAACTCTATATGATAAAGTTTGTCAGTGACTTGTGACTTACAACAGGTCGATGGTTTTCTCCGGGTACTCCGGTTTTCTCCACCAATAAAAATGACCGCCTCGATAGAACTGAATTTTAAGAAATATTATTGAAAGTGGCCTTAAAAACACCATAAACCAAGCCATCAATCACTTTGGAGACACCCTGAATTTGGAAGTTTTAAAAAGGACAAAAATAGAATACCAACCGGTGGGAACAATACAGTATGGATAAATAAAACACATGTGTAGTAGCTATTTTTGTTGTGAGGCCAAAAATGAGCAATTTTTCATTTATATATCATGGAGAATAATGAAATAAAAATGATGTCAGATTTGTACTTGACCGACATGCTTAATTGGATATTGATTGTGTAACAAATAGTCTTTACTCTTACTCATATACTGAGTGCTCTGCAGAGAAACAGCAAATACCAATTATATAGTTTTAACCCAACCGGGGTTTTAACTCATGATCTACCGCACTCGAGCTAGCGCATAAACCATTACACTTACCATAAACCATTATACTTACCATAAACCATTACACTTACCATAAACCATTACACTTACCATAAACCATTATACTTACCATAAACCATTACACTTACCATAAACCATTACACTTACCATAAACCATTACACTTACCATAAACCATTACACTTACCATAAACCATTACACTTACCATAAACCATTACACTTACCATAAACATTACACTTACCATAAACCATTACACTTACCATAAACCATTACACTTACCATAAACCATTACACTTACCATAAACCATTACACTTACCATAAACCATTACACTTACCATAAACCATTATACTTACCATAAACCATTACACTTACCATAAACCATTACATTTACCATAAACCATTACACTTACCATAAACCATTACACTTACCATAAACCATTACACTTACCATAAACATTACACTTACCATAAACCATTACACTTACCATAAACATTACACTTACCATAAACCATTACACTTACCATAAACCATTACACTTACCATAAACATTACACTTACCATAAACCATTACACTTACCATAAACCATTACACTTACCATAAACCATTATACTTACCATAAACCATTACACTTACCATAAACCATTACATTTACCATAAACCATTACACTTACCATAAACCATTACACTTACCATAAACCATTACACTTACAATGCTGTTTTTAACAGGATAAAATTAAAATACAAAATGGATAAACAAGACACATCAGAGTAAAATACAGACATAAAACACATAAATAAAGACATTCCACAAAAATATTAAAAGGTAATAAAAAACAACCCCCCCCCAAAATAAAAAAATAAAACGGGGACAATGTTCTTCTGCATATGGCACCCTTTGTGAAGTCGAATAGACATTTTTTTCACATCTTTCCGAAAAAGCAGCGTTCTTATTATAACATAGGGAACATGTCTGTAGGCCGTTGGTATATGGATATGTGGATTGTATGGCAATGATAATAAAACTAACTGGTAGCTTGTATCCCTGGTTATTTAAATGTAGTTTCCTGTGTAGAAAGTTCTGGTGGCTCAACATGCTCTCACTAATGACTATAAAATTAGTCTATGCTGTTTCCCCGATAAGCACTCATCATAAAAGGGCATGGAGAGTTGTGATCCCACTTTAATCAGAAATCGTTAATAGGGTCATAGAACACGCTGACTCTGCTTCCAGTCCCACAAAAAAAATGGTCCGAAAAACGTATTTTTAGGTTTTTACTGAGAAAAATGTAAAAGACATACGGATATTTTGTAATGCATTACATGAGAAAATTGTGTGTTAACGACGTTTTCTTCCAATAAATTCGTTTTCAAAAGCAAAAATAAACCTAATCTAATGTAATAAAACAAATATTCGTATAATTCCCTATACAAGCATGTATCGGAAATAAAAATCCATCAATCTAAGAAAAATCTACATTCGTTTTACTTATTTCATGTTCTATTTAGTCAAAGTATCACCAATAGCGCGCGTAACGTCATATATATATCTTTATTCTCATAATTCAAAATGCAATGGTGTAGAGAAATACACAAATTACATATACAAAAACAGAATGAACAAACAGTAAGACTGAAGAGCTTTGTAATACAAATTCACAAAGCAGACAAGAAAAAAGTACATAAATAAATAAATAAATAAATATTACACAGGAGAGTCCAACATTTGATTCACTATTCTAATAAATCTGCGCAAATTATTCATATCAGACGAGTTATTACTATTCATAAGTGAACTGAATTTTAATGAGTTTGGTCTATTTCTAAATTTTTTCCTACTAAGTAGATTGTGGTTGTCGTCGAATTTTGAACATACAAATATGTAATGAAACTCGTCTCCAATATCTCCAGATTTACACAATAAACATTTTCTATTTTTTCTTGCAATGTTTTGCCACCTGCCCGTTTCAATTGGTAATTTATGGTTCGTCGTTCTGAATCTGCAAAGCGTTGTAATGTTTCTATCGTCTAGCTTCTTAAAATATTTTTCTATTTCTAATTTTTCTTTAAACATGCGATAATTCAGTGCTTTTGGTGAGTTCAGTAAATTATAATGCCAAATTTGTTTAAACTGGTCGATTAGAATTTGTTTTACAGTATCATATAGTCAAGTAGCACTTACAAAATATTGATTATTCCAAACATATGACAAACCACATTCGTCTAATTAAGAAATAAATCACGGAAGCCAGAATGTGTTTTGAGTTTTAACATGGATTGGCGGATATTA
Organism: Bathymodiolus brooksi; assembly: GCA_963680875.1. Lineage (NCBI taxonomy): Eukaryota > Metazoa > Mollusca > Bivalvia > Mytilida > Modiolidae > Bathymodiolus > Bathymodiolus brooksi. The sequence goes on along the minus strand of OY804578.1, from coordinate 38,461,455 downwards.
GTATGTTATCCCGAGCCAGGGGCGAGGGATAAAACTTACTAATATCCGCCAACCCATGTTAAAACTCAAAACACATTCTGGTTCCATGATTTATTTCGATTCTGATATGTCTAAGAGTACAAATACGGTAGTATATTTTGATTGGAAGATGGTAATTTATATTTACGCTTACGGAAAATGTCGCACACAATTTATGCTGCCAAATTCAGGCAGACGATAATTCATCAACGTGTACATTTACGACGGAAAAGTCAGTCACATGCACCGGCGCATGTACTAATGAGATTATATCAATAGCTAAATCGGTCATTTGTCTACAAAGAAGGAAGTCATGTTAGAAAATAGACATCTTTTTGTTATTTAAACTTAGCATTTTCCTAAACTACTTTAACGCCGCCACTTTTTGTAGTGCCTGTACTATACCAGGAAAGTGAGCGGTATTGTATTGGTGTGTTAGAAGTATCGATTTTACCTCTCTCTCTACAATTTTTCTTTTGGATTTTTGAACTGTTCAGACTAATATTTTTTTGTTTTTCATTTTTTTTTAACTTTAGGTATAAGTAAATAAATGTGGGCAAAACATATTTTTATTTTTTTCTATTTAATATTCCAGGTGCTATTTGGGATGATGAATTACTAACCTGGCTTAATGTTCTCTGACATAAAACATTAAATAACATTTAAGAATGCAGCATAAATAAACAAGACTTTAATTTGCACATACAACTCATTTTTTATATCTGTTGCCTTGTAATTTCGTATAAATATTGATAAAAACAAACAATTATTTAACATAATGAATATTCATCCAAAACAATATTTAACATAATGAATATTCACCCAAAACAATATTTAACATAATGAATATTCATCCAAAACAATATTTAACATACTGAATATTTATTCAAAGGAATATTTGATTTGTAGTAGCACTTTGCAATTCCATTAAATTTGTTTTAAGCTTAGTAGAAAATTATGGCTTTGCTAATATGCGACTTTATATAACGACCTCCTCATTTCACAGTTCACATAACAACTACTTGTGTTACATAACAAACGACAACATTTTTTATTCTATAGATACTTTGGATATATATATTTTAAGAGACACAAGATAAAATAAAAATTTGAAGAAGAAAAAGAAAAAAAAATGCTTAGCCTCTCTAAGAATAGTTTTTTTTTCCATTATTGTTTTCCTTTATGTACTACATCAGAAATAATAATTAGATTTATGTTGCATTGTTTAATTAGGATTGGTTACCTGTCTAGATTCACTACTGTTTGTTTTTGGCACTAACAGAAATTTCTGTCACTTTTAATAATCAAAATCAAAGAAATTTTGATGAAGGGCATGGAATTAAATAAACTTAATTCTATGTATGATGAAGATCTCCATAAACTATACAAATCTTGTAAATACATGTATTGAATTCTTGATCTTGAGTTAGTCGGTGTGTGTTGCTCAATCTTTAATTTTCTGTGTAGTACTTTGTTGATCATTGTTTGTCTCTCCCCCCTCCTTTTTAGTTTGGTCATTATACTTGTCTGTCTCTCTTCGATTTACAGTTTCTTCTTACCCATTATGTATCTTCCAAACTTTTTTTCTTGTTTGCAAGAAACTCTCATTTAAAAATAGAAAAGGAAAAATGCTTTAAGAATATGGAATAAATAAACAAAATAACATAATCTATAGGTTCAAGGCCAAGAAATGCACAAATGAACAACATTGTTGAAGGATCTTCAATCAGATATACTAGGTCAAATTAAAAATAAATTCTATACGACCCCCTCTCCTCCCCCAAAAAATGATTTGGGTATCCTTTCGGAATTATCTGTGTCATAGTTGACCACGGATATGTTCCGTTTGTCGTAATCGCAATACCCCTTCACAGATACACATGTTGAACTCCTGTTTTTTTTTATTTGGTTCGTGTTGCTCAATTTATGGTTTTCTGTGTATGGCTTTGTAGATCATTGTCCTTGGCCAAAATAAACATATTTTTTCAAAAAATTATTGTGAAGTCATTTCTGGATAAATTTTAACATATTTTACACCAAAACATTCGGAATTGTCTATATTTTGTTTGTTTATTTGCTCATTATGTTTATATGAGTGTTTTTTATTTGTACATAATTTTTCCATGATTTTTTATTTTTATGATTTATTTTTAGTTGAAATATATAGGAAAATCAAAGTCAATTTTTATTTGTTGTGTTTAAATTATGTACAAATAAAAATCACTTATAACAACATAATGAGTAAATAAACAATCAAAATATTGACAATACCGAATGTTTTGGTGTAACATTTGTTAAAATCTATCCAGAAATGACTTCATAATAATTTTTTGAAAAAATATGGTTTTGGTTGATTATATAGGGATTTTTTTTTACATTTCCGAATACTTTTGACAGATGACTGTAAGTTATGCGGAAATATTAAATGATGGATGTTCTTATTAAATCATACAACTACTAAATACATAAATGACAATGCAACAAAATCTACGAGGTGTATTTAACTATTTGAAGAAAAAGGAAATATGTAAATACCAAGAGTTAGGAATAGGATTATGGTGTTTAACGTCACCGGAGTACTTGAAGATATGTAAATACCAATAATACAAATATGACTAGTTGTCGAAATGTAGAAAGAGGCAAATCGTTACCTCTAACACAAATACATGCCTGCTCAAGTGGCGGGGTTAAGGTAGTCTTAAAGGCCCAAACATTTCTCTCATAGTAAAGCAATACAAATATTACTGGTTGTGGGTATGTGAACTCCATTCTGAAATATTTGAGACGGTGACACCTTTAGATATACAACATGTATACATACATTAAGTAGTACTAATATATTCTGCTGGCTGAGATATAAAAGTACATAATACCAGCTGTTCATTGTCAAAATACATGGAATTTGTAGTCAAGAAACTACACAAATTATAGCAAATTTTGCATAATTTAATCAGGTACGTAGCATACGACTTATCTGCACTGTCTTCAAGATTTGAGGTGAAGCTGTCACGCTGACTATGGGAGGAAAAAAACCAATAACAATGTTGTTTCCAGTAGATTTTTGTACTTGTTCAGTTATATTCAAATCCTTTGTTATAAATTAAATTACCCGACACTAACTTGTTAAGGTTTTACAATATTATAATTGTTAAATACAACTAAAATAAGAACAATATTCTCAAACTAATGTTTGTTAGTGACTTGCTGCAGGCCGGTGTACCCCGGTTTCCTCCACCAATAAAACTGACCGCCACGACAGAACTAAAATATTGTTGAAAGTGGCGTTAAGCATCATAACCCATAACCTTTAAACTAATGACATATACAACATAGCTAAGCTCCTAAAATGACATAATACAACATAGCTAAGCTCCTAAAATGACATAATACAACATAGCTAAGCTCCTAAGATGACATATACAACATAGCTAAGCTCCTAAGATGACATATACAACATAGCTAAGCTCCTAAAATGACATAATACAACATAGCTAAGCTCCTAAAATGACATAATACAACATAGCTAAGTTCCTAAGATGACATATACAACATAGCTAAGCCCCTAAGATGACATAATACAACATAGCTAAGCTCCTAAAATGACATAATACAACATAGCTAAGCTCCTAAGATGACATAATACAACATAGCTAAGCTCCTAAGATGACATAATACAACATAGCTAAGCTCTTAAGATGACATATACAACATAGCTAAGCCCCTAAGATGACATAATACAACATAGCTAAGCTCCTAAGATGACATAATACAACATAGCTAAGCTCCAGAGCTCTCTCTGGCTAAGCTCCTAAAATGAACAGCAATATACTATTGAAATAAACAGTACTTTTAGACTACTGAATTAAACAGTATGGCTAAACTACTGAAAATAAATAGCAATGCTAAACTACTGAAAATAAACGGTATTATTTAACTGCTGAATTAAACAATACGAAAGTATAGTAACTGTTAAACCATGGAAACAACCAATACTTTCCAAATTACTGCAATATACAGTACTGTTGAACTACTGTAATTGTTATGTTTTGCTATTTTTTGTTAGTATATCAAACTCAATATTTTCGGAATTATTTCAGTATTTTTGATGGTGACCAAAACAATGGATGTACTTCGAATTTAACTTCTACAAACTAGCATTTACTCCATACAAAGTAATTATGGAATCTCATTGCAATTTGTATTTTGAAAATAATAATAAATTAAAACAATGCAGTAAACCCTGACTAAATCTAATTAAAATTAGATCTCTGCAACATCTCCCTCTTTGCTATCGGTTGTTTTGTAGTCGTCGCGTGGAAGATCTAATAGCATTCCGTTAAGGGTCGCGTCAGGAGTCAGCATAAATACATTATAAACGGGCCAATCAGATATTCTTCTACAACATCATGCAGAAAAGACAAGCATATGCATTTAGGAATGCACCCGATCGACACCGAATGGTTAAAAATAAAATGTTTGCGTCCATGTTTGTCGATTGAAATAATCAAAGCACGCAATCAGCGGCATCTGATACGACAAGAAAGAAGTATATAAGAAGCAGCATTGTATTGCATTGCATTGCAATATGTTGCATTTTCTTCATGCAAGCAGAAGTAACACACGAAGTTAACGAACGCAATTCTCTAGCGGAAAAAAAGATGCATAATTTGAGAAAAAACAAACAACGGACTTTTCAGTTCAAGTAGGTAACAGATTTCTCATGGATATTGCTGGATGCTGATAGTGTCTCATATTGCCATATCTCCTTATTTGGTATCGGTTGTTTTGTTGTCGCCACGTGGAAGATCTCACAACACTCCGCTGCATGTTGTTAGATCGTCCACGTGTCGACAACAAACAACCGATAGCAAATAAGGAGTAAGTGCAGAGATCGGACTGAACCGAACCCTGAATAAGCAGGATTCCTGAATAAATTAAACTGTAAATAAAATCACAATGAAGGACATTTTTGTTCATTTAACCTGCATAAACCAAAAAGGTCCAGTTTAGACCGGGTTCGTTGTATTTTGTTTTTCTTGTGTTAAGCCATGAACCACAAACATAAACTGATGCTCATTAAACATGTTTGATATATATGTCTAACATAATCAATATGTAGGTTTGCATACCAATTTTAACTGGTTTTAACCAAGGAGGTAACCACATGTACTTGTTTCTAAAATTCTTTATTACAAGAAAACAAGCTACAACAACACTTAGGGTGTCTTCAATATTGTTACCTTGATGGATTATGTGTTTATATAAAACCATGTTCAGAATATATATTTTTAAAATATGGGTCAGTAATTTGCATAAAATTATAATCAATGTTTATTTCTGTATATTTTGTGTTGTCGTAGTGTTGTATATGGATCGTCTTTTGTGTTGAATACGGCGCCCACCATTTAACTTTTAAGGTTTGGGGGGGGGGGGGGGCTATACATTTCTTATTTGAACATGAAAAATCAGAATATTTTCATCAAAGTTTGTGCTACGATGTCGCATCGACATCTGCTGTGTGGAAATAAGAAAAGAAAACACCGTCAAGAGCTACTGTTCCACAGCAAACATAATTTATTTCTTGCATCATTCAAGTTCGCGAGTAGACATGTCGCCCCACTCGGAAACATCATGAATTCGGGCCAATCATTCTGAGCTCTTACTCATTAATGAGACGTTCTCATGGGGGAAAGTAGTAAATTCCAATTTGGCCTTACGTTGTGAGTTCGAATCCCACTCAGGAAAGGTGCACTCGATACAACATTTTGTGATAAAGTATATCAGTGACTTGCGACAGGTCAATGGTTTTCTCCGGGTACTCCGGTTTCCTCCATCAATAAAACTGACCGCCACGACATAGCTGAAATATTGTTGAAAGTGGCGTTAAACTCCAAGACCATATTCCTAACGATATTCTTTGGTTTTTCCCGACAGAGAATCGATCAGAAAAATCTTCATAATCTATGCGACCAAATCATCTAGGCGGTTGATATTCCATTGATAATAACTAAAATTTAATATATTTGACATTTTTGACATTATTATGACATATATTTTCATTTCATTTACATTTTCTAAGCAACCCTTCAGGAATTTTCCTTACACAGTTGCCCTCCATTTCAGATTATTGCAGAATTTTAAACACCCCTCATCATCTTCGCCTTTATTAAAATTGATTAATCACACTTTCATCTTCCTCCAGTCATGAAGGTGGGGAATTGGGAGCGGTCTCAAAAGTGGAATAGCCTAGGGCCTCTCTTTATCTAAATCCGGCACTGGTCATACCTCAACATGTGTAAGTCGACACAAATAAATATTTCCACAAAGGCCTTCAACGATTATTACCAAATTGACATAACTTCAGATCATTTTTATCCACAAGAGTGATCGAGTAATTGTTGTTAAACGCCCAATGAACAATTTTTCAGTTACAGTATATCATGACAAGAACCAAATACATTTTGTTGAGATGATCATGTCCGCTTTGTACTAACCTAACATGGTTAGTTGGATTTGTATAGTGCTAGCTCACTGAAACAACATTCCGCGGGTTGACATGTTGCTCCACTCGGACATATTATCCTGATCCCGAGCCAATCAGTCTTTGTTCTTTATCTTTATACTGCTTACTAAGCGGAGAAGCATCAAATATCAATTTTTTAGTATTTGGTTTGACCTGACCGGGGCTTGAACCCACGATCTGCCGCTCGACAAGAGTGGATTTCATTTTCCTTGATCCGGTTAAGAAACCTCCTCTAGGTATGTTCTTCCTCTGTTAAATAAAGACATTATACAATTATTGACTTTGGAATAGGTTGCTATCTGGATATATCAACCTGAAAAAATGTAAATTATCGCAATTTTGGAGTTTGCTTATAATTCAGCCGAAAACCAAATGTTAAACGCAATCTCATTGGTTATTGAACAACGAAAGAACTAACTTGATAGGATAGCAAAAGTATGGTTTTTCCTCCATCTATTTTTATAATAAAATATGCTGATTTTTTGTGTGTTTAACGCCACTTTTAACAATATTTCAGCTATATCGTGGCAGTCAATTTTATTGGTGGAGAAAACTGGAGTAAACGGAGAAAACCACCGAGCTGTCGCAAGTCACTGACTAACTTTATCATATCGCCATGAGTGGTGCTCGTTCTCTGTGTAGTATTTTGTCGTCCTTTGTGTGTCATTTTGTCTTTTTTATGTTGACAATGGTTTTGTATGTCATTCAATTTACGGCTTCTGATAACACATTTGTTATCTTCAATAAACGTTAGAGAAAACCGAATGGACAATCCAGAACCACTGACAACATTGGGTACACAGGACACAGGACGAAGACAATCCAGAGACACTGACAACATTGGGTACACAGGACACAGGACGAAGACAATCCAGAGACACTGACAACATTGGGTACACAGGACACAGGACGAAGACAATCCAGAGACACTGACAACATTGGGTTCACAGGACACAGGACGAAGACAATCCAGAGACACTGACAACATTGGGTTCACAGGACACAGGACGAAGACAATCCAGAGACACTGACAACATTGGGTACACAGGACACAGGACGAAGACAATCCAGAGACACTGACAACATTGGGTTCACAGGACACAGGACGAAGACAATCCAGAGACACTGACAACATTGGGTACACAGGACACAGGACGAAGACAATCCAGAACCACTGGCAACATTGGGTACACAGGACACAGGACGAAGACAATCCAGAGACACTGACAACATTGGGTACACAGGACACAGGACGAAGACAATCCAGAACCACTGGCAACATTGGGTACACAGGACACAGGACGAAGACAATCCAGAACCACTGGCAACATTGGGTTCACAGGACACAGGACGAAGACAATCCAGAGACACTGACAACATTGGGTACAGAGGACACAGGACGAAGACAATCCAGAGACACTGACAACATTGGGTACACAGGACACAGGACGAAGACAATCCAGAACCACTGGCAACATTGGGTACACAGGACACAGGACGAAGACAATCCAGAGACACTGACAACATTGGGTTCACAGGACACAGGACGAAGACAATCCAGAGACACTGACAACATTGGGTACACAGGACACAGGACGAAGACAATCCAGAACCACTGGCAACATTGGGTACACAGGACACAGGACGAAGACAATCCAGAGACACTGACAACATTGGGTACACAGGACACAGGACGAAGACAATCCAGAGACACTGACAACATTGGGTACACAGGACACAGGACGAAGACAATCCAGAACCACTGGCAACATTGGGTACACAGGACACAGGACGAAGACAATCCAGAGACACTGACAACATTGGGTACACAGGACACAGGACGAAGACAATCCAGAACCACTGGCAACATTGGGCACACAAGACACAGGACGAAGACAAACAAAACATAAAACACAACAGAACACAGAAAACTAAAAAGATGAGCAACACGGACCTCACCAAAAACCAGGGGTGACCCCATGTGCTCACAAAGGGTAGACAGTTCATGCTTCTCATAAAACATCCACCGTGTTACTCACATATAAATGTATAGTGAAGTCCGATAAAAGTCTTGTCGGTGATAGAGGGAAGACAAAAACTACGTAAAAAAGAAAATATCCATTCTGATATAATACATGTAAGTACATTGTAATTAGACATGATAATATACTATGGGTTTGACATAAGACTTGACAGTTGCTATCAGTGTAAGATGTGATTTAAAGGACATTTCTGCATAGTATAATGTATGATCGTCAAAGCGTGTTAAAATAAATCACAGCTTACACATTGTAAGACCTATGCTCAAAGATTAAAGGATCGTTCAACTGTTAATATTAATAACTCTCATAACAAAACTATAAAATATAAGAGACCGACAATTTAGCTTTTATGTGGGTTGTCTTTCCCGCCCCAAGCCAGATTTTATCTCACACGAAACAAAAATCGGATTATATATTTCTTAACAAAACAAACAGTTACCCCTCTTAGTATAAGGTAACACGTTAAATCATGGTGTTCAGACTGTGACACAAATGGATTTCTTTTATACAATGTTGTATGATATTAATGTATAATATTAGGGATAAAAATATATTACAAGAATGTCACCCACTAATAATAAAAAGAAAGTTTAAACAACAATGGTTAACAATTCTACCAAGGCCAACAACTACCATTCATATGACATCGTTGAAGAATACAAAAAGACCACGACATCATTCTCTATCCAGAGTTGTCGTTCCTGCTACGCTTACACAACATCTCTGTCAACGCTCATTTTACAAGATTTTTGTAAAATTTAGAAACAGTAAAAAAAATGTACTTAAAATTGTTTTAATTATTGTAAATATCAATAAAGATGAAACTAAATCACTCATTTCAAATCAATTCTCTCTTAAAAATGATTTCCCCCCCCATTTCTTGGAGAACTATTTTGCGGAGGTAAACATTAAAAAGTTGAAAACGATCACAAATAATTTTTAAGAGAGAATTGATTTGAAAAGAGTGATTTATTTTCATCTTTATTGATATTTACAATAATTAAAACAATTTTAAGTACATTTTTTTACTGTTTCTAAATTTTACAAAAATCTTGTAAAATGGGCGTTGACAGAGATGGAGTGTAGCGTAGCAGGAACGACAACTCTGGATAGAGAATGACCACGACATATGCCTATGGATGTCCAGATCCTGATTTGCGCCACACATAAAAATGTGGCGATGTCAAAGTTGTAAATGTGACCCCAATCCTTCTCCTATTGATAACTGGATCCAGATATAAATAAACAAGAAAAAGCCCACACTGATTTAAATATAAAAATGGGGATTTTATGTTCTCTTTTCAAAACTTAAGGGGGTCAAATTTTATTTAACTATATTGTACAAGGAATATGGTCAACAAAAACATAGTTTTGTTGACTTTTCTTAATATATGAATAGCATAGCAACGGAAAATAGAACGCGACGATTTCATGATCGTGCCACATCACGGAATTGCACGAACAAATCTTTTTTTAAAGGAAACATATGTTCAAATATGTCACAAAGGGGTTGTCATCTTATATTTCAAATCAGTTGATACGGACATCATCCCACGACCATTGTTGGTTAAATTGGTTTCCTAGAAAATATTTAAAAAATATATTTTGTCAGCATATCTTGAACTATATCTGTGAACATGACTAATGACTTTATGTCCATTTTGAAAATATTTGTTTTTTATTTCCTTAAACTCAAACGGGAAGTTCTATTAAAGTACGTTCATCTGTGGTTAAAATCTTTGATTTCAACTATATACATAACCCGAATAATCCAGTCGTTATATTACGCTTTGCTATATTAACCTCATCCAGCGATAGTGCCGATAGAGGGCGCAGTATTATTCGAGTTACTATATACACGACATTTGTAAAAGACCATCTAATGACCATGTACGACTTACGTTCAAACAGTGAATTCATTTTTAGGAACATATTAACTTCTGATTGAGTCATACGTTACATGATAGCATGTTCTTTGAAACTAAAAAAAAATATATAACAAATAATCGATAATATAATCAATCACAACAAGACAAACAGCTGCTGCAAATAGCTATATGGTGGAGCTTAGACCGATTGGTATATCGTTTATATAATACAGGAATAGACTAGGATCTTAGATTAAACCCTGGGTCACTCCAGATTCAACGGGGACATAAGTTGAATTTTCACCATCAACTATCACATCATGTGTCCTGATTGTTAAAAAGCTTTCAATCAAGAATTCACCTTTTTATAACGTCGTCAATCCAATAAATTAGGTTTAACATAATCTAGAATTACGAAACCGATGTTGAAGAAGAGGTTACAATATGTCGTATGTGTCATAATAATACCGAGAACACTCTCCTCTAGTGCGTTGCAGCAAATGCATGTCAGAGAAATCGGTCTAATGTTCAGAATTGTGTTGAGGGACTTTTTTTTTATATATTGGCATAACATGTGCAGAGTAAATATATGCGCCAGAAATTTTAAAGGTTATTTCTCTATTTATATGTCTTTCATCAATAAAAAGACTTTTATTTTAGATTACCATTTGTAAATGTTTAATTGCGTGGATTGAGATCAACGTACAGCCTTTTCGAAGCGTTGTCTGTCACTGATAAAGATATACATTGTATTTTGAAAACTACAAATACCTTATATTTCTCCTGTTCTCAATGTGGTCTTAAACATGTAATATTAAAATCAATTGTACATGCAAACGTGACAAATGAGGAGAAAGTTATGAGGATATGTAACAGTTTGACGTGAACTAGTACATTATTTTTTCACTATTTAGAATCATAAATATGTAAGATGACACGACAAAACCAACAGAATCAAGAGTTTAATTAATTACCATTACAAAGCAATTTGAACGTACTAGAATGTTACTTCCCCGCAGTTTAGAAAGATTAATTCCTCATTAAATTTCATGAAATGTTTGTTTTTAAAGCGGGTCATTATAATACTTTACAGCTTAGAGTTTAGTCGTAAAACAATCAACACGATTTTTGTCTATTTGCGTCATGTTCTTTGGCATTTAATGGGTTCTTCTTGGCTGCGATCGTATGGTAGATAGATTCACATCTACTTATGCAATCAATGAGATGTGAATTTAATTCCAGCCTTTCTACTCAATAAATAATGTTTTTCAGTTACTCATGACATGTCGGATGTTGTCTCCATGTACTAGGGTGTTAAAACAATGTTATGTTGAGTTCTTTTATCCAAATATGACCACACTTGCCATACAAATAAAGCATGAAATTTCTATATTAGAAACACACTCCCTTTCAAGATAGGGCACCCTATGAGACATGGAATTAAGCTATATGAATTTGGCCGCATCGATTTTGAAATTACTGCATGTAATCATTATACTTTTTTGTTTAATCACCACCTTATTAAAATGCTGTCTACCTTGAACCACTTGTAAAAAGCTCTCCAACTGGAATCACTTGTAAAACAAACTCTCCCAGCGGAATCACTTGTAAAAAGCTCTCCAACCGGAATCACTTAAAAAAAACCTTTCACAGTTGAACCACTTTTAAACAGCTTTTCAACCTGAATCACTTGTAAAAAACTTTTCAACCTGAATCCCTTGTAAAAAAACTCCCATCTGAATGACTTATAAACAGCTCTCCAACCTGAATAACTTGTAAAACAAACTCTCCGAGCGGAATCACTTGTGAAAAGCTCTCCAACCTGAATCACTTGTAAAACAAACTCTCCGAGCGGAATCACTTGTGAAAAGCTCTCCAACCTGAATCACTTGTAAAACAAACTCTTCCAACTGAATCATTTATACAAAGCTCTGCAACCTGAATCACTTATACAAAGCTCTGCAACCTGAATCACTTATACAAAGCTCTCCCACCTGAATCACTTATACAAAGCTCTCCAACCTGAATCACTTATACAAAGCTCTCCCACCTGAATCACTTATACAAAGCTCTCCCACCTGAATCACTCATACAAAGCTCTCCCACCCGAATCACTTATATAAAGCTCTCCAACCTGAATCAGTTGTAAAAAAAACCTCTCCCAGTTGAATCATTTATACAAAGCTCTCCCACATGAATCACTTATGCAAGGTTCTGCAACCTGAATCACTTATACAAAGCTCTCCCACCTGAATCACTTGTAAAAAAACCTTTCCAAACTGAATCCCTTGTAGAAAGCTCTCCCCCAGCTTATGTCATTCTGCAATATTGATTTGCTTAATCGTAGTTTTTATTCTGATTTTTGCACATTTTCTATTCAAAATAAACAAGCTCAGCTAGACAGAATTTTAATCTTTTTATTATTATTATTTTTAAAATTTAGAAAAAAATTCTTAAATTTTAATTTAAATCTTATGTATTCTATAAACCAATATTCATTTTTTTTTACTAAGACGTATATTACTGTAATGTTACTCAAGGGCACTCATCTTAATACATGTAACACTGTCGAGTTCAGAGACAAAAGATGTATACCCATGCGTGTCTACTTCGGCAATCCAAATGTGTATGTTTCTACGTGTTTGTTACTAGTGAAGTGTATATGGCGTATGCTAAACCTTAGAATGATGTAAGCATATATTAAATCCTATATTTTGTACACAAAAAACACATTATTAAAAATGTCACCACATGTAATTTTATAAAATTCCGGCACATAATAAAACTGCTGTCACGTCTATCTGAACTTTATCTACTTACATGAGGATAACTGTCACTTTAATATATTTATTTTAATAATTAATCGACTAAATATGGTGCATTTATGCGTCTTAACTGGTTTTAACTAATGTACTCGTGGATATGCATGTACTGTTTAAAACACTGTCTTTTTATACGTTGATATAGATACTGTAAAGTTATTGAATTATATTGCAATATCGTGTAAGCTTACACCTAGTCTCAGAAGTAACACGACGGGTGTCAAATTCCGGAGCACCTTAGTTCACTCCCGTTTTTTAGTGGGGTTCGTGTTTGTTCGATCTTTAGTTTTTTGTGTAACGTTTCGTAGATCGCTGTTTGTCCGTTTGTCCGTTTTCTTCTGGCCATTGTATTGTCTGTCCTCCGACTTACGGCTTCTTTCTTCTGGTCATTGTATTGTCTGTCCTCCGACTTACGGCTTCTTTCTTCTGGCCATTGTATTGTCTGTCCTCCGACTTACGGCTTCTTTCTTCTGGCCATTGTATTGTCTGTCCTCCGACTTACGGCTTCTTTCTTCTGGCCATTGTATTGTCTGTCCTCCGACTTACGGCTTCTTTCTTCTGGTCATTGTATTGTCTGTCCTCCGACTTACGGCTTCTTTCTTCTGGCCATTGTATTGTCTGTCCTCCGACTTACGGCTTCTTTCTTCTGGTCATTGTATTGTCTGTCCTCCGACTTACGGCTTCTTTCTTCTGGTCATTGTATTGTCTGTCCTCCGACTTACGGCTTCTTTCTTCTGGCCATTGTATTGTCTGTCCTCCGACTTACGGCTTCTTTCTTCTGGCCATTGTATTGTCTGTCCTCCGACTTACGGCTTCTTTCTTCTGGCCATTGTATTGTCTGTCCTCCGACTTACGGCTTCTTTCTTCTGGCCATTGTATTGTCTGTCTTCCGACTTACGGCTTCTTTCTTCTGGCCATTGTATTGTCTGTCCTCCAACTTACGGCTTCTTTCTTCTGGTCATTGTATTGTCTGTCCTCCGACTTACGGCTTCTTTCTTCTGGCCATTGTATTATCTGTCCTCCGACTTACGGCTTCTTTCTTCTGGCCATTGTATTGTCTGTCCTCCGACTTACGGCTTCTTTCTTCTGGCCATTGTATTGTTTGTCCTGCGACTTACGGCTTCTTTCTTCTGGTCATTGTATTGTCTGTCCTCCGACTTACGGCTTCTTTCTTCTGGTCATTGTATTGTCTGTCCTCCGACTTACGGCTTTTTTCTTCTGACCATTGTATTGTCTGTCCTCCGACTTACGGCTTCTTTCTTCTGGCCATTGTATTATCTGTCCTCCGACTTACGGCTTCTTTCTTCTGGTCATTGTATTGTCTGTCCTCCGACTTACGGCTTCTTTCTTCTGGCCATTGTATTGTCTGTCCTCCGACTTACGGCTTCTGAGTACTCCTTTGGTATCTTCAAAATTCTCTCACAATACAAGAATATTTCTGCAATAGCAATCTATGGTATACAACCAATTGTGACCTTGTGACCATGTTGAGGTAGTATTCATTGGAAGCATATTACATTTTATTTATAAGACAGATCACCATAAAAATACCTCGAACGTAATCGCAGAATATGTCTGTGTATTGCCAAATTCGAATGATATAATGTCATAATAGGGAAATATAAATAATTACATAGATATTCAATATTCTATTATAACCATTTGTTTTCGACAGTTTAACCATTGCTTACTGTGATGCCAATACATCTGAAAACGTTATCGCTTAGGCAGAAAGATCGCTTGATCAAACATTTTGCCCCAAAAGACTTAAATTATTTGGTTTCCCTATCTTTTAACTATGAGCTTATCTGAAGAGGCTTAAATTATTCGCACCTGACGCACTAACTTAGATATCTAGGGTAATATTACTATCACGTGGTCGATATATCTGCTGCTGGATTATTAGTCCCGAGTATAATACAGGAATAGACTAGGATCTTAGACTAATCCCTGGGTCACCCCAGATTCAACGGGGACATAAGTTGAATTTTCACTATCAAATATCACATCTTGTGTCCTGTTTGTTAAAAAGCTTTCAATCAAGAATTCACCTTTTTATAACTTTTGTATGTTTTTAGAGAAGTCGTCAATCCAATAAATTAGGTTTAACATAATCTAGAATTACGAAACCGATGTTGAAGAAGAGGTTAATATATATGTCGTAAGTGTCATAATAATACCGAGAACACTATCCTCTAGTGCGTTGCAGCAAATGCATGTCAGAGAAATCGGTCTAATGTTCAGAATTGTGCTTAGGGACATTTTTTTTTTTTTTTTTTTTTTTTTATATATATATATTGGCATAACATGTGCAGAGTAAATATATGCGCCTGAAATGTTAAAGGTTATTTCACATATTTATATGTCTTTCATCAATAAAAAGATTTTTATTTTAGATTATCATTTGTAAATGCTTAATTGCGTGGATTGAGATCAACGTACAGCCTTTTCGAAGCGTTGTCTGTCACTGATAAAGATATACATTGTATTTTGAAAACTACAAATACCTTATATTTCTCCTGTTCTCAATGTGGTCTTAAACATGTAATATTAAAATCAATTGTACATGCAAACGTGACAAATGAGGAGAAAGTTATGAGGATATGTAACAGTTTGACGTGAACTAGTACATTATTTTTTCACTATTTAGAATCATAAATATGTAAGATGACACGACAAAACCAACAGAATCAAGAGTTTAATTAGTTACCATTACAAAGCAATTTGAACGTACTAGAATGTTACTTCCCCGCAGTTTAGAAAGATTAATTCCTCATTAAATTTCATGAAATGTTTGTTTTTAAAGCGGGTCATTATAATACTTTACAGCTTAGAGTTTAGTCGTAAAACAATCAACACGATTTTTGTCTATTTGCGTCATGTTCTTTGGCATTTAATGGGTTCTTCTTGGCTGCGATCGTATGGTAGATAGATTCACATCTACTTATGCAATCAATGAGATGTGAATTTAATTCCAGCCATTCTACTCAATAGATAATGTTTTTCAGTTACTCACGACATGCCGGATGTTGTCTCCATGTACTAGCGTGTTAAAACAATGTTATGTTGAGTTCTTTTATCCAAATACGACCACACTTGCCATACAAATAAAGCATGAAATTTCCATATTAGAAACACACTCCCTTTCAAGATAGGGCACCCTATGAGACATGGAATTAAGCTATATGAATTTGGCCGCATCGATTTTGAAATTACTGCATGTAATCATTGTACTTTTTTGTTTAATCACCACCTTATTAAAATGCTGTCTACCTTGAACCACTTGTAAAAAGCTCTCCAACTGGAATCACTTGTAAAACAAACTCTCTCAGCGGAATCACTTGTAAAAAGCTCTCCAACCGGAATCACTTGAAAAAAACCTTTCACAGTTGAACCACTTTTAAACAGCTTTTCAACCTGAATCACTTGTAAAAAACTTTTCAACCTGAATCCCTTGTAAAAAAATTCCCATCTGAATGACTTGTAAACAGCTCTCCAACCTGAATAACTTGTAAAACAAACTTTCCGAGCGGAATCACTTGTGAAAAGCTCTCCAACCTGAATCACTTGTAAAACAAACTCTCCGAGCGGAATCACTTGTGAAAAGCTCTCCAACCTGAATCACTTGTAAAACAAACTCTTCCAACTGAATCATTTATACAAAGCTCTGCAACCTGAATCACTTATACAAAGCTCTGCAACCTGAATCACTTATACAAAGCTCTCCCACCTGAATCACTTATACAAAGCTCTCCAACCTGAATCACTTATACAAAGCTCTCCCACCTGAATCACTTATACAAAGCTCTCCCACCTGAATCACTCATACAAAGCTCTCCCACCTGAATCACTTATATAGAGCTCTCCAACCTGAATCAGTTGTAAAAAAAACCTCTCCCAGTTGAATCATTTATACAAAGCCCTCCCACCTGAATCACTTATGCAAAGTTCTGCAACCTGAATCACTTATACAAAGCTTTCCCATCTGAATCACTTGTAAAAGAACCTTTCCAAACTGAATCCCTTGTAGAAAGCTCTCCCCCAGCTTATGTCATTCTGCAATATTGATTTGCTTAATCGTAGTTTTTATTCTGATTTTTTGCACATTTTCTATTCAAAATAAACAAGCTCAGCTAGACAGAATTTTAATCTTTTTATTATTATTATTTTTAAAATTTAGAAAAAATTTCTTAAATTTTAATTTAAATCTTATGTATTCTATAAACCAATATTCATTTTTTTTTAACTAAGACGTATATTACTGTAATGTTACTCAAGGGCACTCATCTTAATACATGTAACACTGTCGAGTTCAGAGACAAAAGATGTATACCCATGCGTGTCTACTTCGGCAATCCATGTGTATGTTTCTACGTGTTTGTTACTAGTGAAGTGTATATGGCGTATGCTAAACCTTAGAATGATGTAAGCATATATTAAATCCTATATTTTGTACACAAAAAACACATTATTAAAAATGTCACCACATGTAATTTTATAAAATTCCGGCAGATAATAAAACTGCTGTCACGTCTATCTGAACTTTATCTACTTACATGAGGATAACTGTCACATTAATATATTTATTTTAATAATTAATCGACTAAATATGGTGCATTTATGCGTCTTAACCGGTTTTATCTAATGTACTCGTGGATATGCATGTACTGTTTAAAACACTGTCTTTTTATACTTTCATATAGATACTGTAAAGTTATTGAATTATATTGCAATATCGTGTAAGCTTAAACCTAGTCTCACAATTAACACGACGGGTGTCAAATTCCGGAGCACCTTAGTTCACTCCCGTTTTTTAGTGGGGTTCGTGTTTGTTCGATCTTTAGTTTTTTGTGTAACGTTTCGTAGATCGCTGTTTGTCCGTTTGTCCGTTTTCTTCTGGCCATTGTATTGTCTGTCCTCCGACTTACGGCTTCTTTCTTCTGGCCATTGTATTATCTGTCCTCCGACTTACGGCTTCTTTCTTCTGGTCATTGTATTGTCTGTCCTCCGACTTACGGCTTCTTTCTTCTGGCCATTGTATTGTCTGTCCTCCGACTTACGGCTTCTTTCTTCTGGCCATTGTATTGTCTGTCCTCCGACTTACGGCTTCTTTCTTCTGGTCATTGTATTGTCTGTCCTCCGACTTACGGCTTCTTTCTTCTGGCCATTGTATTGTCTGTCCTCCGACTTACGGCTTCTTTCTTCTGGCCATTGTATTGTCTGTCCTCCGACTTACGGCTTCTTTATTCTGGCCATTGTATTGTCTGTCCTCCGACTTACGGCTTCTTTCTTCTGGTCATTGTATTGTCTGTCCTCCGACTTACGGCTTCTTTCTTCTGGCCATTGTATTGTCTGTCCTCCGACTTACGGCTTCTTTCTTCTGGCCATTGTATTGTCTGTCCTCCGACTTACGGCTTCTGAGTACTCCTTTGGTATCTTCAAAATTCTCTCACAATACAAGAATGTTTCTGCAATAGCAATCTATGGTATACAACCAATTGTGACCTTGTGACCATGTTGAGGTAGTATTCATTGGAAGCATATTACATTTTATTTATAAGACAGATCACCATAAAAATACCTCGAACGTAATCGCAGAATATGTCTTTGTATTGCCAAACTCGAATGATATAATGTCATAATAGGGAAATATAAATAATTACATAGATATTCAATATTCTATTATAACCATTTGTTTTCGACAGTTTAACCATTGCTTACTGTGATGCCAATACATCTGAAAACGTTATCGCTTAGGCAGAAAGATCGCTTGATCAAACATTTTGCCCCAAAAGACTTAAATTATTTGGTTTCCCTATCTTTTAACTATGAGCTTATCTGAAGAGGCTTAAATTATTCGAGAAACGCACCTTACGCACTAACGTAGATATCTAGGGTAATATTACTATCACGTGGTCGATATATCTGCTACTAGGTTATTAGTCCCGAGTATTTCGGCACTGACATCGTTAATAAATATTATACAGTTCCTAAATAACGTAAGCATTATTAAGCTAAGGTCAGTCTCCCTCAGACATAGAAAAATGTTAGATATCTACATGTACGTTTATATTTGTATTCAACAGGTAACCGACAATCCATATGGATACAAATAAATGCTTTACCTACATTTCTCTGACGTCACTGTATTGTTCGAACAGTGGATTATTTTTAAGAATCTACAGTTGATTCTTTTGTTGATTCTTTTGTTCTTGAATATATGAACTGTAACCTTTTACTGTTATAGGCTTAAAAACGTGTTGCACCTATTGTGGAACTTTTGGGTATCGAACCACTGCTGTGCTTTTTAAAGTCTACTTTGACATTCAAAACTTCCATCTAACCACTCGGCTACAGTGACCACACTACTATATGCTATAATTAGTATATATAACTCTTGATAGTAAACGTTGTAAAATTGTTTAAAGAAGCAATTGATCAATATATACAAGACACGAGACAGGTATTTCAGGTCTGGCATAATTTATGTTCAGAACTGACGAGTATGTGAACTTTTAAAATGTATTCTCGCAAAACAAAAACAAATAACAAATCAGACAGATCACAGGTTAACATTTGGGATAATTGAAAGACCTTGAATATCTAAATATAAACGATTCTTTTCACTTGAAAGACCTTGAAATATCTAAATATAAACGATTCTATTAACTTGAAAGACCTTGAAATATCTAAATATAAACGAGAGTCGAAAAGGACGGATGCCGATACAATTTTGTTGTTTATTTTTTGTTAATTGTGGCTTATTTAGCTCTCTGAACATTAAAAAGGTAAAAATATAAAATGAAAACACTGTTGCAGATAGAAATGTATTATGTAAGAGAATACACCCCCAACTTGTAAATTCTTAAAAATAATTAACTCGACCCTTACGGGTATTCTCCACTACATAATTCAATGTGCTACTGAATATTTTCTCTCAGGGACGCTGTTGATGATCCAGTTGATGTCATTTCGTGCGGCTTAGGTTAGAGCACATGTTTATAATGTTATAGATGGCAGATGATGAGTAAATTGCTTTTCTACAACTGTAAATTTTATCAGATATAATTATATTTGGTACAAATAATTTGCAAGTCTTTATATACAAACAATGTGTCAATTTTTATATGTCAAATCACTATTTAATGTTTGTCTAGATCTATTTCCATCAAGTATAAAAGTAGTAAGACTATTAATAATAATAACATGTTTTGAAACGCAAAAAGTACACGAACGACATAAACTGTTATTGATATATTTTATTTGTCTGGTTTAAATGTAAAAAGAAATCCTTCAAGAATAAATTAAAAGTATATTCACCTAACCATGTGATATAAGTTAAAATAGTTTACACGTATCGCAATCTGTTCTTGTTGGCCATTATGATTTCCACGTAAAATCAATATCGGGTTCGTATTTGTTTTGAAGGGTCTTCGTGCTTTATTTATGTTATCAATTGAATTTAATTACGTATTCTGGTGTTCAACATGATTTCCATATCAGATGATGTTTCTGTCTTGATACAGTAACACGACGTGTGCAACTAGTGGAGCAGGAACTACTCATCCTTCCAGAGAACCCGAGTTCACCCCCGATTTTTAATGGGATTCGTGTTGCTCAATGTTTAGATTTTTTTTTGTGTAGTTTTTTTCTCCTCAATTATTGTTTTTTTTATCATTACATTATTTTTTTTATCATTACATTATTTTTTCTATCATTACATTATTTTTATCATCATTATATTACGTGTCCTTCGATTTTCGGCTTCTGATTACCACTTTAGTATCTTCAATCTTTTCATATTTATACATGTTGCGGGATGGCTACTCACAGTGAATGTCAATTGCTAAGCCACGGTTAAAAGGTAAGAAAGTCAAAAAGATTGAAACTATGAATACTTAAAGGGATATTGTCTACCACAATCGAAATTTTTTCATACCCAAAATTATTGTCGTTTTCCGTACTGACCTTCATAAAATGAAGATTAAACACCGAATTATTGGCGAATACGCTACGAAACGTTGTTTTTTCGATATAAAAAAGCTGACCGTCGTTACTGGAAACTAATTAATTATTCACTGACCTGAGCAAGGCCAAATCTATTTTTATGCCAGTAGACCGGATGCTGCAGCATGGATGTTAAAATTCGTGTTTGTTTACCTCGCAAATACGGCCGTTTTATGCTATTCATTGACAATAATTTGCTGTTGCCAGGTGCAAGATTACATATATTGAATAATATCTACCGAAAATGATCATAGGCATCATCTTAAATTCATAAAATATGAAAAACGATTGAGAAAAAAAGGAAAAAACATGTTCGGCTTACCTATCAAACAAAATATTTGCAAATTCAGCGCGAGTTTGGACGCGTAGCACTTCATTGAGTTCGTTCCAGCGGTCCAACTGATCCCCTACACATATCCTGCATTTGCTCCATTTGGAAGATACTTCACTTCTATTCATCTTTCTCTCTGAATCCGTCAAAATCCGCTTTCTTCCACGCGTTGACAGTTTCTCTTTTGCCCAAGAACCACATGTTGTCTATTGTTTCTAAACAGTGCGCATGCTCAAGACGTGTTCACATAGAAGGCCATATGAATAGCTTTGAATAATGTCATCCAGGACAATAATTCTGATAACGATAGTTTTTGGTCTTTTTTGTCAAAAAATCGTATCATTTGCAGCATAACTCGGTGTTAATCTTCATTTTATGAAGGTCAGTACGGAAAACGACAATAAATTTTGGGTATGAAAAAATTACGATTTTAGTAGACAATATCCCTTTAAAAGAAAAAGTAAGAATGGCCCAAATTTTCAGCTTTAAGCCTTATAAAAGCTATAAAAGAACATTGCTTCTGTCATTTATAATGAAGCTCTCTTTTACAAACATTCGATTTACAAACAAAAACAGAATAAATGAAGTGCTAAACATGTGAAATGGGAAATAACTCCGAGTTGAAGAGTAGACTAATTCAAGCTATAATTGAGACTTGTCCGAATCACATGAAATTCTCGGCGTTTTACATTTCCGCAAATTGGCATTACTTTTCCGGAAAAAAAATATTACGTTTCCATAAAAAAATATTACGTTTCCGAAAATCAAAACATTACGTTTCCGCAAATTATTGCCTCTTCCGTCAGCCAGGTAATTAAAGTATTACCTGTTGTCCCCTACGAGGAGGTGGAAGTAGGACTTCGAGCAGGATATTATTTATGTGCGTTAAAAGTCATCATTAAAATGTGAGAAATGCATATAATAGTAAAATCGGCAACTTACGTCTTTTAAAAATTTCAGCACTAAACATGAGCAATACATAAAAGTGTAGTTAAAACCTTTAAAAGTCCGTAACGAATCAAATATCCGTCCTAGCAGCATATTTGTATCCAACACTCCTTACAAAATCGACAGTGGAAAATTCACCATTCATATGTTTCGTGTATTGTTCTACAACAAAGTTCATTTTCTCTTTTTCATTCTTTCGCACGGGTGCTTTAATGGATAATGTTCTCATTTTGATATAGAATGTTGTTTGTAGTTGTAGTAGTGACAAGCGTAAAATTGTTCATTTAGGTGGGCGTGAAATGACTCTGGCCCATTAGTAGTGCGCTTTGCTTCAGGGTCAGGTGGTGTTGCCCAAAAGATAGGAGGAAATCTTGAATTACCATCTATTTAAGTTTCCAAGATGTAGTCGGCAAGCTTCATGCACTTTTCGTCTGCTATTAATTCGACAAAACATTCTTCAATTTCATCAGTTGGCAAGAAAGCTAAACCAAAGAAATGTGTCAGCCATATACTTACATCTGAACACTTGTTCTTGTACTCGACACTTTGAACAAGAGATTGAATTTTTCGCCACCAACTTTGTCCTAAATGAAACCTGCAACAACTGATTGTTGCATTCGGAAACTTGTTAGTAACAGCCCTATGCATTGCATATTCAAAATCAATATGGACAACTTCAGGCTGGAGAGTAAAATTTCTCGTAGTACAAGCATCAATAAGAAGATCCCACATTGTGTTGTAACATTCCTCAGTCTTCAATGGAAGTAACGCAAAGACTATGGGTATGTAGTTACCATTTTTGCACCCATGAATTGAGTAAAGTTGAAAGAAGAACTTTGGACAATATTTAAAAGTTCCATCACTGAAAATATCACACATTTCATTACAAAGGCATTTCAAGTTGGTATTACATGAAAATAAATTAGACACTTGTTTCCACTATTTGTTTCCATGTATACCAGATCCATTTTGAACAATACTTAACTATCCGATTTGATTTCTTATTTATGCCATAAGCACTTATTGAACACATTTAACCAAATGATTTTTATTGGTTTTCTCAATGAAGTCGAACTAATTCTTACCGAATTAACCGGTTTCATCCAGTATATATCAGTTCAAAGATTTCGACCTTTTTTAAATATTTAAAATACTTTGTCATATCTGTAAAAAAAAAAAAAATTAAAATTTTAAATTACAGGTAACGCCCAGGTAAATTTTCCTAGCTTGGTGTAAACACTTCAATAAAAAGTGGTGGGGTTGTTTCGCTTTAGATACGTCTTGTGTACAATACCACCAACATTGTATACAATCAATATCTCCATAAATTGTGCAAATCATCTTATGCTATGTAACAAATGTCATGCTATTCTTCATGCTTAGATTGAAAAGAAAAGGTTTTGCAGGTGCCCCATAAATCCTTAATACTGACAACAATTCCAACGATCTTTGGCTAAGCACCTTCTTTGAAATAAGAATGATCATTGTAAGATACACTTGAATATAGCCCAAATCATAATTAAGTATAAACCGGTTCACATATCATAGTACAATTCGTCTTCATCATAATACAAATCCTCTTTATAGAATATATCTCTAAGTAACTTTAGTGATTCTTGGAGGTTTGCTATTCGGTATCAGTTTTGCCCCTTACAAGCTCCTCCAAATCGGTTATTAGACGATGTCCATGGTTATAAAGAAATAGTATTTTCTATTTTAACAACATACGATCGGCAGCCGATCTCTGTAGAGGGGCGAGCCCCGTATGAATCCGTACCTGCGCAAGAAACTCGCAAACCTTTACGGTGATATGATCTGATTGCATTGATAGATATAAACCCAACTGCTATACAATCGACGCTGGAGGAAACTCTTGTTTAATGAAAAAAATATATCTATAACTCTTATAATAGTTTAAAATAATACACATAGCTAAAATCTAATCTTATTATTCTATTGAAACTTGAATATAAATATAAGAGTTACTTCCCTTTTATTGCCCAATTTAATAAATTGGAAAGATATATATATTAATACCAATAAATATCTACGAGGTATTACCTTTCTATACAATAAAAAAGCCCTAATGTCGTTGATTCATTATTACAAGCCTATTACCACTGACGTAGGATCCCTCCCCAAGAACCACATCAAATGTTAAGGTTTACAGACACGTACCAAAGGCGGGATTTCATTTCGAAAGTTTTACGGTTGCCACCATGATTTGGTTAACAGTTACGGAATATCTATGTCACCAATGACCACGAGTATGTTCCACTTATCGTAAGCACTTCCATGTAACACGTCTGCTGCAACTAGTGGAGCAGGAACTGCTTATCCTTCCGGAGCACCTCAGTTCATCCCTGGTTTTTAGTGGTGTTCGTGGTGCTCAATCTTTAGTTTTCTGTGTAGTGTTTTGTGGATCGTTGTTTGTTCATTTGTACTTTTTCTTGTGGCCATTGTATTGTCTTTCTTTCTTTGATTTAGTGTTTCTGATTACCCAAAATGTTCAGTCCGTTATATCTGTCAGAGTTTTCCTTCCTCTCCATGTAAGTTTGTTAGTCACGATATAGCTAAATAAAAAGTGACAATATACAACAGTAACAACAGTAACCCAACACAGTTCAAGTATCCGGGTTTATTGGGTCTTATTCATGTCTTTGGGAGGTTCTTGAATACGCCCTGTCTTATAGTTGTATCAAAACAAGTCGGTAAGTAGGAGTGTACGGATTGTTAACTATAGCAACAATCGAGGTATGAACTTTGTAAAATATAATTTATTGATGTACTTCTACCAAACCAAGAAAGTGTGCGATCATATATATGTCTGTTAGAGGAATCAATTTTGCCTCTGTTTCTATGACTTCTCTTACACAAAAGGGTGCACTCGACTCGCAGCCGCAAGTGATAAAGTTTACCTGTTGCTTGCCCATGGTCGGTGGTTCTCTCCGGGCACTCCGGCTTCTTCCACCACTAAAACTGGTCGCCATGATATAGCTGAAATATTGCTGAAAGTGGCGTTAAACACTAAAAATCAATAAAAAAAATCTGTCTGCCGATGTCTGTTTGCAGTACTGACTATGTTGTTGTAGTTTGATCTGGAATATTCTGTTTTTTTGGGTCAGCATCTTCTCCACGACGGTCGGTGCTGATGTAAAGATGTCTGCCTTAGCGGTCTCGATGATCTTCTTTGCTATGAGTACGTTGGTTAGTATGCCTGGTTTAGATTCGTGTGCGTGGGGCTTGTTGTTGGTAGTGAATGAGTCTCCTCTGTGGATCACTGTGGCTGTACATGTTGTCTTCTTGTTCTTCACGCTACACCGCCATAGAGTAGAACCATCTTTGTTCTGTTTCTGAAAGTATAAAATAAAAGACTGTGAACAACATAGCAAAGGCAAAACATAAATATTTCACTTATGTATATCATTAGTCTCACTTTAATGATACTTTTCGGTACTGGCCCGAAAAACCGATATTAATTTAAAAACTCGCAATATCTAAAGCTTAGAAATTCATAAAACTAAGGAGAATCTCCCTCGTGCAAAGCTCAGTCCTTAGCTGATTTTGGCGTTACTTTTTAGGCCCTTTAGGTTTTTTGTTCTCTATCAGCAATTCACATAGATGAAACCACTGCTGAGAGTTAAATAAAAGACTGTGAACAACATAAAAAGACAAAACATCAATATTTCATTTATGTATATCATCAGAGTATTTTTTCAATTCAAAGTATACCTTAAACACATAGGTGAAACCATCACTGCTGATGAGTTTGCGTTGACCCCTCTGTGTTGTACCTTCCGTAACATTGTAGGTAATGGTCTGTTCATTGGTAGACATTTCCTCTGGTCTGGTGTGATCTTGAATTGAATTTTCTTGTACTACCATTGATTCTTCATGGGGTATTCTGTTGATGTGTACGGTACTTTGGTCTGCAGAATGAATACTGACGGACAATCGTGTGCTCTCTGCAACAGGTGTACATGTATCTGGTAAAGTTTGATTCACTGTGTCTGAGTGGCAGTGACGGAAGGTTGTCAGGAACTTCTGATGCAGGCATCAGCATTGATTCTCGGCGAGCAGAATACCGAAGTGATTGTTGACCTCTCAAAGCAGCCTAGAAATTAAACAAAGGTGTTAAGTCAATTTAGAGGTAAAAACATTAATTTTAAGGTTAATTTGGATTAATTATTGCTTAAAATGTGTAAAACTTCTTATTTAACATTTGAAACCATTCTATTGTAAATTTTATTTTAAGAAACACAATTTTGGTTAAGATTATTTAGGTTTTTTAAACATAAAAATAATCAAATAAAAAAAAATTATAATTACATATAGATTTGGGTCGAGTGTGATTGTTTTGTGAAAAGTGTATTCGTGAATGCACAAGTCTGTTTTTCATGTCAAGGGCATCAACTATTTTTTACATATTACGAAAACTTAAATACAGGTTAAAAAGGGATTATCTTGAAAAAATATATTTAGTTTTCATTCGACCTATTTTGGAATATGCCTCAGAAGTTTGGGATAATTGTGGACAAACAAATTGTAATCGTCTAGAAAAAATACAAATAGAAGCAGCTCACATAATTACTGGATTATCTATATATGCTAGTTTTTATTCAATCTACAAGGAAACGGGGTGGGAAACATTGAGTACAAGAAGGAAGTTAAAAAACTGCTACTTTTTTTTTTTTTTTTTTTTAAATTGACAATAAAGAAGCACCAGATCATTTATATGAATTAGTTCCGCCTTTAGTGGCAGCAAACGTTAATCATAATTTACGTAACAGTCACAATATACATGTACCTTTTAACCGTTTGTCTGTTTACCAAAATTCTTACTTTCCATGTACTATTCAAACATGGAATTCTTTGGATCTAACTATTAGAAATCTTCCTACGTTTTCCTCTTTTAAACTAAAACTTCAGCAAATATTTTTTACTAAGAGGAGAAATCCTCAATATTATTATGTAGGTGACATACTTTCTCAGTGTATTGCACTCTAGAATGAGAAATAAATGCAGTGCATTAAATACAGATTTATATCATGCAAATTTAATTGTAAATTATAATTGTTTATGTGGATACTTTAATGAAAATGCAGAGCATTACTTGTTACACTGTAACAGATTTACCTTATCGCGTATTATTGTTATTTGAGATAAATAAATTGAATTTGATTGGAATTCCGGTAAATATTGATTTATTATTATTCGGAAATGAAACACTTAGCTGTGATATAAATTGTTCTATATTTTTGGCTGTACAAAAATACATTAAAAACACCTGCCGCTTTTCTATGTCATGGTCATAAATGTTTGTAAATTAGTCATAGGCCTATTTGTAACATGCAACAGGTTAATAATAGATTTATGTCTTACTTTGTTGATCAAAATCGTATGAACTAGTTTCGAGACAGCTTCATGCAATTGGATTATCGAGTCGTCATATCATAAATAACAGTTTTTAACAAACAAAAAAAAAAAGAAAAAGAAAAAAACAAGCAATATACTTACCGAACGTTAATAGAATAACGATACCTCCCTATATCTTCACATGTCAACTACCTTAATTAAGCACCCACTTTAAATATAAATCCACTAGAAAGTTAAATCCCAATTGAATGTTTGGTGTGTTCGTGTCATTAAGATAAAAGGATGTGTTCGATTAAGTATACTTTTGCTTGGATAATCCACCTGCATGACGCTCAACATTTTTAGATTTTGTTTGTTTTTGTTTTGTTCATGTCTTCACTTAATATGAAATATGTATATAATATTATATAAGTTCATTTTGTATTAATTCATGTATGTATTGGAGAAGACGTTCTTGTGTCCCATCCAATTGTTTCTTATTGAACAATAAAATATACTTAAAGTAACTATTTTTTTAAACGATTAATTTCAAATATCGTTTCAACTATATTAAAATAAGGAGATATGCCTTTCAACCTTTATTCAAGCGGTCGGCAGTGGTCGGCGGTAAATTGTTGAATTAAGAAAAGCGCATTCGTGAATGAACACGTCAGTTTTCAGTATGTAAAAGTATCAAATAATATTAAAAAGATTAAATTTCATTTAATTTAAACAAATTTTAAACAAAAATGCATTTTTAATAATTTTTCCAATGGTCGGCGGTAAAAAGACCTACCGTAAAATAAGATGTGCATATCAACCTTTTTTTTAAGAATGAACAATTCAGTTTTTGCTATGTAAAAGGTATCAAAGACATGAAATAATGCATTTTGAATAATTTTTTAATTGACCGACAGTGGTCGGTGGTAATGTTGATTTAAGAAAAACGCATTCGTGAATGATAGTCCGTTTTCTGTGTGTAAAAGGTATCAAATAACTATTAAAAATATTTATTTTCGTATATTTTTTTAAAAATTTATCTTGGTGTTCAAGTAAACTGTTGATGATGAAGAAATTTTATGTGAACGTGATCTTTTTAAATTAGTGGGCGACTTGTCTTGGAAGAAGGGGGCGACTTGTCTTGAGAGTGAGGTAGATTTGTCTTAAATCAAAGTGGGCGAGTTGTCTTGAGGGCGACTTGACTCGCATTCGACAAAACAATGGCCAAAAGAAAAAGTGCAAAAGGACAAACAACGATCCACAAAACATACATATAAAACTAAAGATCGAGTAACACGAACCCCACTAAAAACCGGGGGGTGAACTCAGGTGCTCCGGAAAGGTAGGCAGTTCCTGCCCACTAGCATTCTGTCCGTACATCTCATGGAGTAATGCTTCAGGATTTTTCCTTTCCAGCTGATGTGGAAGTGGGTGGTGATATGCCAGTTATGTCGATGGTTGTCAAAACTTGCATGTATATTCGATCTTTAAAGGGGAAACTCAACAGGTTCTCCCCGACTGTTATGGGACACAGGAAAAGCCCATGCCAGTTTCAATGTTGACATCTGGTAAGTTCCCAGTAGTAAGGAGAGGTATGACAGTGCAAATCCAGCAGATATGCTTTGGGTTATGACTCGCTATTTGAGCTCTATTTGGAACAAAAGTTACCTGGGTTTGGTGGTGTGGTTTCAATTTTAGGAGACCCTCCTGCAAAGCTAAAAACAATTGATTATTACCCAGTTATCAATACCCACATTACTGACAACAAAGCTGCCCATGAATGCCCTCGTTATTCGGAAGATGGAGCAAAAGATGTAGGACAGATACAGGGCTGTCTTAACAACATACTAGGCCCCGGGAAAAACAGTGCACTGGGGCCCCTACCTACACACCACTCACAGCCACAGGAATAAAACTGTAATTGTCAATCATATTAAATATATATTTATTGTATTGGTACTTCCAACAAAATCAGTGTTTAAACATTAAAAAACATGCCATACACAACATACATAGATTAGCATGGGCCCCTATGCTTGTGGAGCCCCCGGGCAATTGCCCATCGTGCCCTTGCGCTAAGACGGCACTGAATAGAAGACACATTTAAGATGGTATGACCAGTCGAGGATATGGATATACACATGTTTAATAAAGTAAAAAGACAGTAGACAAGAAAGAAAAGTTATTGAAAATATATATGTAAACAGAAAGTAAAAAAAAAAGGGGGGAGTGATTTCATATCACAAGCGCCTGTGAGAGGACCAACAAAGAGTTGGTTTTCAATCAATGTTGTCTGAATTTCCCACTAATACATAGTTACAAGATGACCAAGAAGTGCCACCTTTTATATAGAAATATCTTATTTTGTCTTCATTACCTTGTCCACAGTGTGGGAACGGAAGTGTATAGTAAATAAACAACTTCTGTATTTGTGATGGTGTATAGCGACGTTCCATTGCTTGCTGGACATGTAGCGTTTGAAATATGGTAAGTTTTTAAAAATTTATTTTAATTTGGAAAGATTATTGACGTTTATAGCTCTATATTTGCATTCTTAGTTTCTTTATAATCATTTCAACAAAATCTGAGATGTTACTTTAACTGTGTGTAAAACATTCAGCTGCAGATCACTAAAGCTGTCGCATTTTAATATCAAAAGATGATTTTAAACATGCATTAATATAGTCCATAAAGTAAAGTTTAACTAGACAATGCGACTATTATATACACAAATATCACTGTTATACCATGTAAAAGTATTAAGTCAATATATGCTTGACAAATGCACAAAAGATGCCATTAATTATAGTCGGTGTCTTTATGATAAGTGTATAGTTACTTGTTCGCATATGACATAGTTGCTTGCGAATTTTGTGTATAGTTGCTTGCCAAATATTTAAACTTAAAAGTTAGCTATGTTACATATATTGAACAAAAAGGCGAGTGTATCATCAGATATTGTGGTAGGCCATGTGACGAGGTCGCAGAACGAGTCTGGCCTATCAAAATATCTGATGGTGCACGAGCAACTTTGTTCAATAAGGGACTTATATCTCGCGACGTCAATCAAAGTTAGCGACATCAATCAGATCTCCTACGGAAACGCCCTCCTAGTTGGAGGGAAATCTCCATAATCTGCACGAGCCGCACCAGATGAGAAAACATTTTTGAACGGTGAACAGGAAAATGGATTTGGATGACTAAAAATATGAATCCTTCGGAGGATTTAACGCTTTCAAAATTTTGTGAAAGAATCGAGTGACAATAAAAATTTGTGCATAACACACAGGAAATTAAAACCATTGATTTTGATGATTTGGACTTTCTTTCACAGGATAATATTTAAAAAAAAACGATTTGTTGCATACATTGCAATGATACTTGAATTCCTTCTCTTGGACAGTTTTTATATGTAAAGATAATCCATATTTTGACTTGTACAGCTTCCCACACGTACTACATAGCTCATGTCTTGTCTGTTCAGACTTGCCCTCATCATTAGGTTGGCGATGTCGTGTATGTAAATGGCGGAAGAGATTTGATTTCATTTTAGTCTCATAGACACAATCGTCACATTCATATAACGTAGGTTCTGTTTCAATCGCAACTACAGCTTCTTCAATGCCCTCTATTTCAAATGATTCGTCCATCGTAACTATCTGCAATGAGAAAATTATGAGAAATGCATTTTCATGTAAGTTCTAGCATATATTGTAACTTAACAATTTTACCCTTAAACTGACTGCATTGACAGTAATAAGTTAATAGAATGAGTGTTAATTTAAATTTTTGTGCTTAACGCCACTTTCAGCAATATTTCAGCTATATCATGGCGACCACTTGAAGTGGTGGAGGAAGCCGGAGTACCCGGAGAGAACCACCGACCCTGGACAAGCAACTGGTAAACGTTATCACTTGCGATTGCGAGTCGAGTGCACCCTTTTTGTAATTTACAAAGCCAGACGCGAACACACACCGTATTGATAATAGGCTTGTATGAGTTGTTAAGCCCCTGTTACACGGTAAAGCAAGTATCATGATACTTGTATCATAAACCAAAAAATACAGTGTAAACAGTGCTATTACTCTGTATCATGCAACTTTTAGAAGTTGCATGATACACACTTTGGGATAGAGCATGTTCTATTCTGTATAGCAAGGATCACGATACATTTTATCTCTGACCAATCAGAGATCTTGATTTGAGGTCAGGAGGTTACAACATCATCAACAAATAAAAGCACATGGTCAGCACATGGTAAATAAAACATGACTGGAAAGGGGAAAAAAGTAGTGATGTTATTTGGTCAAAGAACAGATGGAGAGTCTCCTCAATTTGTATGACAATGTCTTCATTGTCAGGATTCTCCATTTTGGCGGGAACAATTTGTAAACAAACTCTGCATGAAACATGCTACTTGATTTAGTGTGTAAACTGACAAGGATCATGATACAACAAGTTGCATGATACAAGTATCGCGATACTTGCTTTACCGTGTAACATGGCCTTTAGATCCAACGACCTAACTCATTGAGCCATCCTTATAAGTTAATAAAAAGTACAAACATATTGATGCAAAACAAGCAAAGTAGGGACGAGTATGTAAAGGGGAAATAAACGTATTATTGTGTAGACATCAGGGTAGGTAATAGTTATTACAAACCTATCAGCACTGTTTATTTTATTATTCAAAATATAATAAAATATGAATTATACACTAGAACGGGTTTTTTGGCTATTGCCTAAGTAACGGCATATTTCTTCTTGACAAATACCACAGTTTTTCCCCAAGGATAAAGATTTTATCCTCTCGATCGTCAACGTACTGATTGCTAAACATTTGGACGCTTCAGATACACTTAACTATGAAATTTTATTGAAAGAGAAAATCAAGCGACTATCCACTACATATCTGATTGCCAACAAGCACCTATACACTGCAATTCTTGTATCACTATCTTTGACCCAAACTTTCTCGGCATTAATACAACTTACAAAAATCTGTCTTTGCATGTCAAAAGTATACATGAAAGGCTTTTAAAAAACATATATTTCAATATCATAACATTTTCGAATATTTTGTAAAAAGCTGTCAAACAAGACAGGCACTCAAACTTCTACTGATCGGTGGTGTTTTTTGGACATTTTATCTTGCATTTGCAGCATTATTGCAGTGTTTCATGCATCAAATATATACATGGACCTTCATAAGGCAAATTAAAACTTTGGTTGCTTTGTATAAGCTAAAACCATTACAAAATCTTACCTGAGGTAATATTTTTACAGTCCTGCAAGCGATGGATCGTCACTATACACCATCACAAAAACCCCCACACTGTGTTGTCTTGTCAGATTGTATTTGGAATGAATAAATGCATTTGGTATTTTGGACTTGTTCTTCATAATAGCATATCACGTGTAAAACATGTGGATTTCTATTCTAAATTCTATAAATACTGCTTACTTGACATTAAAAAAATAATCAATCAATCATTCATTTCAACCAAATTTGTTGGATATGGTCCAACTTTTCACATTCGCAAGGCATGCATATTCATATGGATTACTGCGACACATTAAAAAACATACATTCAGCAAACCAATTATTTTCATTGATTGATTTGAAAAGAAGGTTTATAAACAGTGATAATCATAAACTCCATCAATATCAATACAACTATTACCTTTCATCTTGACTGAACTTGAGCCGCCGTGGTCGTATGGTAGTTGATTTTACAACTACCTGTGCAATCGTTGCCTATCACCACTTAAGTTGTGAGTTTGAACCCCATTCATGGCGAGGTGTACTCGATAAAACATTATGTGATAAAGTTTGTCAGTGACTTGCGACAGGTCTGTGGATTTCTCTGGGTACCCCAATTTCCGCCACAAAAGTAGTAACTGAAATATTTTTGAAAGTGGTGTTAAACACCTAACCTCCAATGAACAAATGATGGATCAAAAGTTTGTGTATGTAGTGTATAAAACAGCTTTGTGTCATAATGTGGAATATCTTTACAAGTACTAATAATACTACAACAATATTGTTTCTCACACAATTCTGGGATCTGTTATACGCATATCATGTCATTAAACAATGTACTGAAAAAGAAACAACTTCACTTTCAATTTTTTTGATTAACAATTAAATTAGATTATCTCCATGATCTCAAAATTATGTTTGTGTTTACTGCATCTTAATATGTACATGTAGGTATGGCTGAATCCTGATTTCTTTATCTGAGCTGAAAACTACAACTATTCACGTGTTTCTGAATCAATCATTAAATAAATATTCAATGACTTAATTCATCACATATTTCTGTCTTTGATCACTGAATATTGAATCCAAAATATCCATAACATTGTTTTCTTTTGATTTATACATGAAAAATTGCAAGTAGACTATGAGGAAGCAATCACATTGTTTTACATCATATGTACATTTTTGCATAGATAATCGTGTATAATGTGTCCTGTTCACTACAACATGTAATAAACACAGACTCTACACAATACAAACAGCTCCAAAATTATATTTTATCGATTACTTCTGATCATGCAAATGTATGAGTACACTGTATATATCTGGGTTCTTTTTAAGTCAAATATCCCTGTTCCTTTAAAATTTATGCTGATTCTTCTGTGGTATTTAAATCTTCTTTGAGTTTAAATCATCCATTGTTTTTTTTCTTTGTGTTAACTGTGAAAAAAAATACCAAGTTAGTCAAAGGACTCGCTGTACATGTATCAAACTAAATTTAATAGACAATTTCAACATTTCCACCTTAGATAAATAAAAAAAATTCGTTTTTACATGCTTTTAATACAACCCATTTATAGAGTGAAAACAATAGACTCCAGGGAGCCTGTTGTCACTCACCAGAGATGTTAGGTTTTAAAATGTTGTCTTTTGAAAGGAAACTGCAAGAACAAACTTGATCTGTGTATTATTCATTTAAAGATAGTTTTAAAAATTCTAAATTGATGCAATAATCAGATGGACTTAATAACACAGAGAAACCAACAAGCATCTCCTGAGGGTCCAGCAAATCATGTGTGTGAAATTTTATCAGAAATTAAAGATATAAAATATAATAAAGTACCATGAACTGAAACTGTAATTAAGTTAAATTGTTGCCAAAAAATGGGGGGAGGGGGCAAAAACATCAATATTCTTCGTATCTAATGAACAATCAAGTTGCACGCTCAATGCTGATATTTACTATATAAATCCTTGACACAAACAAATTAACAATTAACTTATAAAAGAAATAGTTTTGTTAGTGAAAACAATTGATAAAAGTAATACAGCAATAATAATAAAGTTTAATTAAAGAATAAATAAAAAAATAAATGATAAAAACTTAAACAGAAAATAATAAAAAATAACTTGTGGAAATAAAAAAAAAAAACAACACAAAACAAGTTAGTACGATTTTATTTCGTATTTTGTCCAGAACAATAAAACCCCAAAACGCGGTGCGCCTTTTTACCATCGAACACCGCCGAACACCACCGAACTCCTAAAAACTACCACCGAATGCATGAAAACTATCACCGAACACCTGAAAGTCACCACCGAACACATTTTCTCTATCACTATACGGGAATTTTTAATATCTAAAAACGGCCGACGAACACTTCTTTTTTATCACAATGTGCACATTTTCACCGAACTAATCTTGACCGCCGAACACTTTTTACTGCAACCGATTGACTTGATTTTTATGCAGAAAAACAACCATTTAAGAAAAGCGTATTATTAAAATTTTAATGATAAAAAGAGCTGAAATTATAGAATTACTGTTCGGTACTGAGGGTATTGTCAACGCTGATGATACAATTGACTTTGAAACAAAGAGTGTAGAACCTAAAACCAAAGTGCAAGATCATCCTCAATTCATAAACTATTTCGACCATCAATTAAAAGACCGCTTAGACTCGTTCGTCAACATTCCTCGTCGAAAAAACAACGAGATGTCCGACAAGTTATGGACCAACAACAATGCCGAGAGCATTAATCATGTTTTTAAGGTAGCAGTCAACTGGAAACCACAATCCACTCCAGAATTGATTAACAAAATATACGACTGTGTGGACATTCAGATTTTACATTTGCGTAGAGCACTCCATTCCTCTGGAGATTATGTGTTAGCGCCAATCCAAGAACATTATCGTATACCCGAACGCATATGGCGTTGTAAGTCGACAGAAGATAAACATAATGTGTTTAAATGTTTTCTCCAAGATAAAATAAGAAAGCGACCATACAGTGCAATGATCACCTCCACTGATGGAAAATATGCCGTAGTTAATAAAGCAAAGACATTAGCCAAAAAACCAGGTCAACACAAAAGGGCCAGAACAGAGAGAACAAGCATACGAAAATGAACATTTAACTGAATGACTTTGTATATATATATATATATTTGTAATATTTTCATATTATTTATTTAAAGTGTACATAAATTTAATATATGTGTTTAAAATAAAATATATAATAAACTACATAGGTATTGTTTTTGCTTTCTCTGCTAATAGGGAAGTGTTCAATGGTCCCGTTCGGTGACAAATTTGTAAACAATTCCATTATTACAAAACACATCTTACTGATTTATATTCAATTCATTTTTAAAAATTATCAAATTGCTACCTCTTTAGGTTATACTTATCGGCGCCATAAAAATGTCAACAATTTCAATAAATTACCGACTCATCACAACTTTAATGAGGTATTTCCGTTTAATGTTTTCTGAATGTGTCTGGTGGTATATTTATTGTGTTCGGTGGTAATAAACGGGTCACTAACTTCGTTATTAAAACATTTACACTAACCAAAATTTGGATTTAGTACTTATATATGTATATTATTACACTGAAGGTGTTTGGTGATTATTTAAAAGTGTCTATAGGTGTTCTGTGGTAATTTGTAGGCGTTCGGTGGTAAAAAGACCCCCCCCCCCCCCCAAATCGAGATCGAATATGAAAATAAATTCTGAAAAGTTGAATTTGATTCCTGCTTGTACTAGAAAACGGTCCCTTTCCTGTCGTTGCCAAATTAGTCCGCCCGCACGAAATGTTTTCAAATAATGAATATTCAAATAGTTGAATTTGACTGCTACTTACGCAGAGAACTGTCCCAATACTGAACTGATAGTATACTTGTGTAATGATACAGGAAATGTATTGACAATTTTATGGTGTTGTGTATAATAAACTTGAACCACAGCTGTTTTTACTTTTTGACTGCCACAAGTATGGAGAGTTGGGTAGCAATGAAATATTTAGTGGGATTGAATCTTGGGAGCCTTCGGCAGTACCCAGTTTTCATCCTATAAGACTTGATTTCCACAATTCAAAATGTATTTCTACACACTGTACTTGGGCTAAAATATTCCTTATTATACTGTTACAAACTCCATTTCATGTGTAGAATTATAGGGGCTTGACAATGCTGGTCAATTTATCAATATCCAACCCCACAAAATGACAATGAAATCCTGTCTGTGTCACTGATTTTTAATACCAATTTATCATGTCGCCCTAATTAATAAGAAACTTACTTTATGGCGATCATGATCTGCCTGATCTTTAGAGGTTATGGTATTTATCGCCACTTTCAATAATTTTACGGTGATATGGTGGCTTTCTGTTTTATCATTACAATATATTTAAAATTTGGTTTCATTCTGATAAATAATAACATTTGATCGGCACATGCCGTTCACACTTATTACCTAATAACCAGGACCAATATTAATTTGATCTTTGAACTTTGCAAATTGATAACTGGTAAACAAATAGGGACCCATCAGCTTCCCAAAGCGCAAATATTTATTACCCCCATAATTTCTTTATTTTTTCCATTTTTGTCGATTTCCCAACTTCTTAAATTATTTTATTTTTCGACTATTAGTTATTTAGGATGCAGGGGATAGTAGCCTCTATTTGCCCCCTCCCTTTTTTATTAGTAGAGCAGTATGGTGATATTTAGAAAAAAAAGAGACTTTATAACTAAAATGACTGACAATTCTTCAGTATAATTTCAACATGCAAAGGTGATTCATTTCTGTAAAAACTTTTCTGCAAAAGTACACTGGATTTGAGATTATAAGCTGCTACCGCCACAGGTACGTTCCTGTACTGACCCTGTGTTTTTCGACATAGGATACCAGTTGATTAATGGCAGCCCCCATGTAAAGAGTTAATGCACAAAATTTTCATGGTCATTAGAGCTGTTGAAAGCGTTTTCTGGTAGGATGTTATGTGCAGATGAAATGCTTTTATTCAGTTTTGTCCCTGTGTTTTGCTTTTTGTAAATTCCATATTGTGGAAGTGTAGTACCGTCCGTACAATTTAGTGGTATTTTGAATTTGAAATTTCTAGATGTAAACCTCTTTTTTTTTTTTTTAGTGAGCAACAAATACCATTTTTATGTATTAACTGACAATTTCATTACTGTTTCACTTTCATATCGCTTTCATTTGTTGATTTGTAGTGTCCTTGACTAAATAATAGCAATAAATAGAAACACTGTCAATTGCCGGAGATTTTGGTTAAAAGTACTATCCCCTGCATTCTTAAGAAAATCACAGAATTAAAAAAAAAAATTATTAAAATTAAGTCATTGTTTTTTTCTAAATATACATGCTTTTTGCTACTTGGCATGCTTCATTTCAATACCTGAATGTGAGAAATGTCATGAGAAAATGAATTTAAAAATAATTCTGCAATTCAAGATAGATAACTCTTGTTTTATGACTCAATGTTGCCTTTTTTTCAATTTTGTTATCAGCCCCCCAAAGTATTACACTGGTAAATATCCATGATTTAGCTGACAAAAAAAGTTTCTTTGTCATTTAATATGTTTGTTTTTTTCATTTTCATTGCAGTTAAGCCAAACTGGCATCTTCAAACTTTCCCATAGTAACTGTGCATTAACCAAAAACAATATTTTCTGTTAACTACATAATTTTATTTTACAATACAATATGACAAATTTTTACACAACTAAGCTAACCGATAAAGAAATATGTAAAATAAACAAGTACATTAAAACAAAAATTACTGTTGGTAATTGTCATATTTGGAACGGACAACAACTTAAAGGCTATGGGATATTTGAATTTCGTTTTAGAAAACATAAAATTAAACTTCGTGTTCATCGTTTGCAAATGTACATACATAATGGTTGTAGAGCAATAGATACAGTTCAGCAC
This sequence comes from Bathymodiolus brooksi, assembly GCA_963680875.1. NCBI lineage: Eukaryota > Metazoa > Mollusca > Bivalvia > Mytilida > Modiolidae > Bathymodiolus > Bathymodiolus brooksi. Next base: position 38,422,318 of record OY804578.1, on the reverse strand, counting down.
GTGTCCCATCTGTGTCACAATAAACTTTGTGTCCGGATTGAGCACTTGTCCTTGGAAACAGCTCAAATAAACAATAATCGGCAAATTTGTAAAAATAATGGTGAATGTACAGGTCACTATGGGTTGGCAAGATGTATTTTGCATTAACAGGTAAAATCTTGACTGTTTCCATATTCATGTTCTTCAATTATGCTTTTGTTTTTACAGTTAAACAAGGAGTTTTGTTTTAGTGTTCTATTTCCTTTATTGCGTCGAGCAATATAACGTGAAAATTTGTACTGGCGAGTCTGTGCACGAATGGCATTTCTTCTGTTCCTTGTATTGATCTTCTTCATTTGTTGAATGATAGGGTCCGTCCTTTTATATTTAAGTCCAATAATCTTCGCCAAATTAATGCAAGCAAGGCCATTCCCTAGGGAAGATGAATGAACGGCCGAATGGCACAAACCGGCCAAATTTCGAGTATAAATCGTACTCTTTGGTGCAAATGTAAATACTTTGTGATGCAAACTTTCACATTTGTTTGTGGTCGAAAGACGGCTAATTTTTGAAAGTTCTGTCTCTGAAAAATGTTTCTCTATTATTCCATTTAATTTCACAATGTCATTCATATTGAGTTCCAAATGCTTCCCATATGGGAGGTGCTTAGTTGAATATGTTTGCAAATGCGCATTACACACAAGATAATATATGCGACAGTTTCTGTGGTCATTCGCAAAGCAAGATATGATATTTTGAACCGCGTTAGAGAAATGAATCTTCTGTTGTTGTAGTTTTCTTTATTCGAATAAGTTCAACTCTTAATCTCGATCTGATATTGCTGGATAATTTCCTCATGAAAATGTCTTTGTTACATCCAATCAGTAAACTTGTTAATTTTATGCCTCTGAAATGTTTTGGAATGACCGTAATTTATGAATGAAACATTTGTAGTGCCTTGTTGGAATGTTACTCTCCTCTTCGTAGTCATGAACAGACTTCATGATTTGCGCACTGGCATCACTGGTTACGGATCGCACTTTAAGTATTCCTTGGCTATTGATGGTGTTAAGGTGTTTTTTTACAAACTTGGATTCTGTGGAAGCCATAGACTCGCCGGTACTGTAATTTCTCTTGCATGTGTCCACATTATGTTCACAGTTCTTCGACGGACAGTTTACGTTGGCCGTTTCAATGTTAATTGTTAATTTTTTCGTTGTGCATTGCTCAACAAGAGGGCAAAATGTTTGTGTGGCTGCCTCACAGCCAGGCTGTGGTCTGTTGTTGTAGGAAGAGTCCGTTTCTACATCAACAAGATTTTCTTCCCCGGCCAATTGAAGAATGTGCTTCACATATGTTTGATTGTCAATCATCCGTTGGTTTGTTGACATCCACCATCATGTCCGACAATCGGTTAAACCTTCTTTGTAAACCTCTCCTGTCGGGAGACTTTATATTTAAGCAGCTTAGAACCTGCACAACATCATTAATTCCGACTTTCGATTTTAGCACGGGTATAAGAAGACACACATTTAAGCTGCCTGCATCTGGACCCCGAGAGGAGGGGACTGTTGTAAATAAATCCACTGCATCTGATATAAAACTACAGTTTCTACAAAATACTTCAACTGTTATGCACAGACCCAGACGCTTCATCACTTTTACACTTGGGCTGGCACGTTGACATTCATGTGGCAAAAATGCAGAAATCATCTTCGACAATTTGTTTAAATTGATAATTATATTTTCCTCCGATTCCTCAGATATTTCAAAGTCATTGTCATTGTCATTTTCATCTTCTATTTTCACAGGTCGCAGCTTTGTTGGAAGTACATTTACATCGCACTTACTTGTCGACTGTGCAGAGAGAGCATCAGCAAATTCATTCGAAGTGGGCCTTTGTAGAACAGACACAGAAGCACTACTGGAATTATACGTGTAAGGCTCTTTAACTGTTGATGTAAATTTATGTCCTTTTTTAAACTGTGTTTTCTTTCTGCAAGTGTTCTTTTTGTTACTTTTTCTATAAGCTGCCATATTTCTCACTGGATTTTCAAGATATGACCAAAATATTGTGCAACAGCATTTTATAGGGTGATTGAGTAAGCTTAGTACATAAAATTCCATTATGCAGGTGCCTAAGCTTAGTTTTAATAGGTTAAGAAGAATTTCCTTCCATTGTCTGTCATCAGCATCAAATTTCCATAAACATCAGAACATCAGAGGTCATAAAGCCCAATTAGTCATCATTAAACTGTATGATGTAAACATCATTATTTTTGCTGTAAATTCCCTCCCTTTGAGGGCTACCATGACAAACTAAATTAAAGTTTAACAGTCCAATAAATTACCAAGTGATATCAGATGATTTAGTATGAGAATGAATTCTGCATGTAAATTTCATGTTTTCTGTATTTTGATCACTAGGAATCTTTTTTTTTTAATCTGTAGGGGTAATTTCCAGTCTGTTTAAAGTGGCCGAGCACATTAAAACCATTATTTTATGCATTTTGGTGTTAATATCCTGCAGTAGGAAGGCATCTTTATATTCCCTATGATTCGGTCTTTCCAAAATTAGATAAGGGCTCCTTATAGAGGTCTATCTGGATTTTTTGTATTTTTTTTTTAAAGGAAATTGGATATTGCGGACAAATTCCTGCAAATTTGTAAAGAACAGTGTACTTGTTTAAAAATTTCTAAATAGAGTCTGTAACATCTGTAAGTGTTTCAAATATAGTTATTCTTGTTTCAAATTGGCTAAATTATTAGGAAAAAAATATACAGTGGATGATGCAGATTATTTATGGTCTTCTTAAGGATGCAGGGGATAGTAGCCTCTATTTGCCCCCTCCCTTTTTTTATTAGTAGAGCAGTATGGTGATATTTAAAAAAAAAAGAGACTTTATAACTAAAATGACTGACAATTCTTCAGTATAATTTCAAAGGTGATTCATTTCTGTAAAAACTTTTCTGCAAAAGTACACTGGATTTGAGATTATAAGCTGCTACCGTAACAGGTACGTTCCTGTACTGACCCTGTGATTTTCGACATAGGATACCAGTTGATTAATGGCAGCCCCCATGTAAAGAGTTAATGCACAACATTTTCATGGTCATTAGAGCTGTTGAAAGCGTTTTCTGATAGGATGTTATGTGCAGATGAAATGCTTTTATTCAGCTTTGTCCCTGTGTTTTGCTTTTTGTAAATTCCATATTGTGGAAGTGTAGTACCGTCCGTACAATTTAGTGGTATTTTGAATTTGAAATTTCTAGATGTAAACCTCTTCTTTTTTTTTTTAGTGAGCAACAAATACCATTTTTATGTATTAACTGACAATTTCATTACTATTTCACTTTCATATCGCTTTCATTTGTTGATTTGTAGTGTCCTTGACTAAATAATAGCAATAAATAGAAACACTGTCAATTGCCGGAGATTTTGGTTAAAAGTACTATCCCCTGCATCCTTAGATTGTTGGGAGAAAATAAAAAAATTATTTACTGATGGAAATCGAGAGAAAATCATATCGAGTCGGCTTTTTATTTTTGTAACTTTAGGTAAGTATGTATAAGAAGTGCCAAAAGAACGTCGGAAGTGTGTAAATATTACACAAACAGGTACATGTTTTGAGATTTAAAATTTGTTTTTCTTTCTTTTAAGGTCGTAAGTCGGAAACGTAGACGTAAAAGCACTCTTAAGAGTTATGACCGTTTCACTAATAAATGAGAATTGCTATCTGCATTTTCTTTAATGCAAACATTAATCAAGCGAAGCGAACAAATGCCAATACTTGTAAACCCAACTACCATACGATCACTCCTAAATACCATATGCTTAGCCGAGAAATATAAAGACAAATTGTATAATGTTTGCTGTGATCCGACCAGAGATCGGACTCACGAATATCTATCCCGTAATTTAATTGACAATAGCTTTGAATTCAATTGAAAAATAACCCAGTTTGTACTAAAATTTATCAATCAATACAATTACAATCAATGAACATAAGAATTCGTCACCCTCGATTTTACGCTATATATTTCATATAAAACCACATTTTTCCAAAAAAATATTGTGAAGTCATTTCTAAACGGATTTTGATCAATTTTGCACCAGAAGAAGCAGAAATATTTAAAGATTATTATTTTATTTTAGCATGATTTTCCATTAGATTGCCTTTATTTTCTTATGATTTAAAGACAATTTATGTTTTCTGACGTCAAATTTGCTATATATTTGAACCAAAATAAAATCGGAAAAATCAACATTTGTGTTTAAATCACCAGAAAACGAAAACCATGCAGACAAAACTTACTCTCAGATAAACAAATAAAATTCAAAGAATTCTGCGCGTCTTCAAATAAAATTCATAAAAATCTGCCCAGAGATAGCTTTAAAATATTTTTTTGAAAAAATTGTGGTTTTATATGAAATATATACACCTGTAGTAAACAAGAACTATCTTTAAAAAAAGATGCACGACGAAGCACAAATATTATATTCTTCTACGAACAGTATTTCACTGAAATAACCTAAACATATTGGTTTTATAGGATTTGATAAGACATGTACAACCACAGGGCCTTGTCACTATCCACGTAAATATACTATCAATGCATAAACATGTACAAGGGCGGACACCTTTTTTACCCCCGCTCGCTTCAAGTCGTGTTTGTTTTTTAAAGTCCTTCTAATATATTCAAAACCCTGCTTGGTTCAACTCCCAAGACTTTTTTCTTTTAAAAAAATATCATGACCTCCCCTCGACTACCTCTTGTGAAGGCGCAGCGGTCGTTTTTGTCAGGAATTCGCCTGAGTAGAGAACTCCATGGACTTAAGGGAATACGATACAGTAGGGATTGCCAATTGATTTTTTCATGAAAGTTCGTGATTTGGTCAATTTCGACATGCTCTTTCCAAATATGCAAAGAAAAATATACCTTCGTGACTTAGTTTTCGAGATATTTACGATCGAATTTCGACAATTTTTCGACAAATTATTAAAATACGGATTTTTATAGCGGTAAAGAAAATATCACAATTTCAAAACGGTAAAAGATAATTGCATCCGGTTTTTTGCAATAGCTTCCTATGATAATGTCGTTCAAAGATGATGAACATGTACATTGCCAATAATAGATTAAGTAGTCCAAAAATTCTACTTATTTGTGGAATATGGATTATTTAGTGGTTTCTTCATGAATAAATTTGCATGTAGAAAAAAAATGCCAATTGATATTTTCTTAATATTTTTTCATGATATTCTCGCAATGATTTTATTTAGAATTTTAACAAAAAGTAAGGGGGTACATGTGCTTGTTTTTTAGCTACAGAACAAAAACCGTGCATTTTTCATGACAAACCTAGACATCGTCAATTTTGGCGCCAAATTACCCTACAATGTATTTTAATAGGTAAAACGTCGTGGAGTCTTTGCCGCCGTTTTCCTTGGATTGGATGAAAGAACAACGCAACCGGAGAATGAAATAAATGAAAGAGAACGGCTATAGTCTGCATGACAAAAAATTATATAATATTCTCACCAATAAATGAATTCTATGAAACGTATTTATACGCCTTTTAAAGATACCTTTACGACCTTATAACGAAAAGAAATTTGAGGTTTATTATTTTCGAGGCGAAAGGAGAACAAACAGTAAATGTCTAATTTATTTTCATTGTCCAACAGTAACAAAAAAAAACCCCCGCAAATCTGTGGGATGAAAAGACGATAGCATTCATCATCCTTTCGTTAGACGAGGCGAGGCATATTTTTGTGACGAATAGATGAAAATTGCAGGAAGTGATTGGAAGTTTTGGTCCTCAGAGTATTGTTGTCTTATAGTGTTGGGGTTGCTCAATGAGTTAGGTCGCTGGATCTAACAACTCATACAAGCCTCTCACCAATACGGCGTGGGTTCGCGCCCGGTTTTGTAAATTACAATAAAGGGTGCACTCGACTCGCAGCCGCAAGTGATAAAGTTTACCAGTTGCTTGCCCATGGTCGGTGGTTCTCTCCGGGTATTCCGTCTTCCTCCACCACTAAATAACCAAGAAAATAATGTTGCAATACAGGGGACTTTTGTGCTTCGCTTTGAATGTTTACAAAAAGGGGCATGTGTAACAATAAATAGTGTCCCTATAAAATATTTTCCTCTTTTACAATTCTCCTCTATGTAATAGCCCGAGACGGAATTAGATTTAACGGTGAATCACAACCGTCACACGCGTTTAATTGCTCTGCTAGTGTTTTTAGTTCAACTATTCGTCTCCCATCCTGCCAGCATATATCTTTATAATCAGTTCCAGGGTTTGCGTCCGTCTGGTCTGCGTCTGTCTGGTCTACCTCTGTCTCACCAACATTCCTATCCAAATCTTTCAAGTGCTCTGAACAATTTTTCCGACGGCGTATTTCTCCTTCTTTTAAAAACGGTATTATTCGGCTTGAATCAGGTGCTTTCAAATTTTTACGCAATCAGCTTTTTATGACGTCGATGCAACTTCCGCGGAAAATGTCGTACTCGTTACTGTGACGTCGCGAAAACAACTTGCGGTATTCGGCAAAGTAATTATCTGCCCTTGCTACTGTATCGTATTCCCTTAAAGTGAAAGTAACAGCGCCACCTATGAAAAAAGGAAATTCGGAACTCTCGGGGTTTTAACTTTGAGGTAAGGAAAATACCGTTAAGATTCAAACGACATTAAACGAGCGGGACAATTTGAAGTTTGAATCTTGACGGTATTTTCCTTACCTCAAAATTAAAACCCCGAGAGTTCCGAACTTCCGTTTTTTTTATAGGTGGTGCTGTTTCTTTCACTTTGAGTTCATGGAGTTCTCTACTCAGGGGAATTCCTGACAAAAACGACCGCTGCGCCTTCACAAGAGGTATTCGAGGGGAGGTCGTGATATTTTTTTTAAAAGAATAAGGTCTTGGGAGTTGAACCAAACAGGATTTTGAATATATTAGAAGGAATTTAAAAAGCAAACACGACTTGAAGAGAGCGGGGGTAAAAAAGGTGTCCGCCCTTGTACATGTTTATGCATTGATAGTATATTTACGTGGATAGTGACAAGGCCCTGTGGTAAAACCTTGCATCCTACTTAATGTGCAAAGAATCGTTAATTTTTAGTAACAGCGTCCATCTTGGTCCTAGGACGGGACTGGCAGACGAAATTTTGAAAGGGGATCACCAAAGGATTATCTTAGCAAAGCTTGGATCCAATTGGCCCAGTCGTTTCAGAGGAAAAAAAAAATCATACCCCCTTTTTCTATTTTTAGTAACGGTGGCCATGTTGGTTGGAGGTCTGCATTGTCGGACACAATTTTGAAAGGGGATTATCCAAGGATTATCTAAGCAAAGCTTAGTTCCAATTGGCCCAGTAGTTTCAGAGATGAAGATTTTAAAATTTTCATCCGCCCTTTTTTATTTTTAGTAACAGCGGCTATGTTGGTTGGAGGTCGGGACTGCCGGACACAATTTTGGAAGGGGATCACCCAAGGACCATTCCACCAAAGCTTGGTCTTAATTGACCGAGTGGTTTCAGAGGAGAAGATTTTTTAGTAATTGTGGACGAACGGACGGTTTTCAACAATAACTTCTTAATATACATGTAATAGATGAAATGGCACTTTGTTCAGAATTTACTACCTTCAGTCGCTCAGCTGAAGATTACATAATACATTGAAAATAAAACTTTACGACATATAATACTTTGGCTAAAGAGAATATCGCTTGAATTTAAAGTTTAATACAGACATACCATTAAAAGTAATCATATTATCAGTTATACTCGAACTCCCTTTGTCTGTGCGGGGCGTAGGACGACGGACGGAACCAATCAGCAAACTACTAAATGACTTGCTTATTACAAGTGCTTTAAATCCGACTTGCTTATTACTAGTGCTTTAAATCCGTTTTCCAAATTTGTATTATTCTCCAATCAAAAAGTTAGAAAATATGTTTATCTTTTAAATTGTTAGGCAAAAGCGTCCATAGTTACAAAAGTAGGTCAAAAGCGATCGTATACGACTTTGTCGAAAAATCGAAGTGACGAATACTATGTCCATGTACTGTAGCTTCCTGGTTAAACCATGTGCGTACGTGACAAATTAACAAAACAAATAGTAAGACAAGCTTAAAATAGAACCAAGTAATATATACCTTTTAAACCATATAGTAGTGTATATAAATAATTGTTCATACAAAAGTACATGTTTTGTTGTATTTAAATTAAGCTAATAAATAATCAAAGTAGATCGAGATCATATACAAAGAATGGAATGTCTGTGTAATTCTTGTGTTCTTCTTTCATTGTACATATCCCGGATCCATGCCAGATATGTAACATTGCTGATGTCTTAGATAAAAAGGTCAAAACTTTGCAAAGCAAATCATAGTATCATACAGTGAGACCTATCTATGACAATGTCGTCTTTTGAGGTGTAATTCGTAATTGGATAAATATTTTACGGCATGCCAACTTTTTAATTATCTTTCTTTATGGTATTATTGTTCATGGACAAATCGTCAAAAACTTTATAAATTGCTGAAAGCTTGTGATAAGAATCTCACAATTAAATTTTGTAGATATTTGAATTCAGCTTAGAAATTAAAGGGATATTGTCTACCAGCTGCGTAATTTTTTCATACCCAAAATTATTGTCGATTTCCGTACTGACCTTCATAAAATGAAGATTAAACACCGAATTATTGATGAATACGCTCCGAAACGTTGTTTTTTCGACTAAAAAAGCTGACCATCGTTACCGGAAGCTAATTAATTATGCACTGACCTGGGCGAGGCCAACTCTATTTATTTATCTATTTTTATGTCAGTAGCCCGGATGCTGCAGCATGGATATTGAGGCAAGTTTCTATAAAAGTTGAGGAAAAAAGCTATTTGCGAACCGATTGTATCTAAAAGACGTAGAATAAATAATTTCTGTATCAGGAATAGATTTTCTTTGATGAAAACTACATGCCTTAACAGATTCAGACGATATTTCCACGATAACCATTGAAAACATGCCAGGAGGCACCCCATGGGGACAAGCTCAACTACGTATTTTCGATCGGAAATTTTTGCCGGCGTTAAAAATAACTAAATTAGTTTTTTTCTTCCTATAAGTTATGAAGCTGTTCCCCGAGATTTTGATACACGTGTTAAATTAATTTATTTTAGTCAGTTTTACCGACAATATGAAAACAGAGACATATACATGTAGAACACAGTGAAATACATGTCTGATGAAAACGAATGACGTAGCCAGTCAGGGGCGTAGCTAGCCTTTTTTACAGTGCAAGCAACCAAACCTGGAAGGAGGGGGGTGCCAGAATTTTGTTGTTGACTAGATGCAAAATGGTGCATTCTGAGGTGTTTTCATGGGTAGCTTGAATACATAAGCAACACATTGATTTCATGATTTTGCTAGACAGAATTTACTTATAATTGCCTAAGATCTGTTCTTCGTAGCAGACACGAACTTCTCCATAATATAATTGAAATATTTAGGGCTACCATCACTGCAATACCGAAGACTCGGAGCTGACATGATTGAAACTTACAAAATCCTCAACAATATTGATAAAGTGCAATATGAGCAAATTCTTCCTTTAGGGGTCACAGCAAGAAATTATATAAAAAGAACTGTAGAACAAATGTTAGGAAATATAGCTTCTGGCAAAGAGTTGTGGATGAGTGGAATAAAATACCAAAGAAAGTAATAGACTCAAAGACAATCAACATTTTCAAGAGCCAATTGAACAATCATTGGAAAAATCTGGATATACAATTTTCACCAGATATCTACCAACCGGGAGATGAAAACAAATTATTAAGAAGGGTCCAAAGGGCTGAATAGCCCATATTCCAGACCTCGGAAACAGGTAACAGGTAAATAACTGTCTAAATCCAGGGGCGGATCCAGGGGGGGCGCACCCGGCGCGCGCCCCCCCTAAAATTGGAAAAAATATGATTTTTTTGCGTAAAATCGTGATTTTTCATACGAAATACCCCAAAAATGTTCTCGCCTCCCTCCGCTCGGCCCAATTTTTTTAAGTGCGCCCCCCCCCCCCCCTAACTTGAAATCCTGGATCCGCCCCTGTAAATCCACACTGAAATCGCGAGGGATATGCATTAATGCTAGCAATGACAACTTATCGTTATTCATTGTTGATCGTACATATGTCTTCGACCGACGTAGTACACTGAACGATCGCTCGGCGGTAGACTTTGTTTTCCACTTTTTTCTAAATTTTCATTATTCCTTATTTTTCCAATTTTGTTTCTTTTTCTTTTTTTTAGCACGCCGATGTGCACGCAACTGCGTGTTGGCGTATAGGGAGCTACGCGCCTGCCAGTGTTGTTTTATTTGTTAATTGACTGGAATGTTTCAGAGAAATTTGGGCTGGATTAGAAACAAAAGAGACCTTACTTCTAGTTCCACAACACAGTTACACAGGGGCTAGGTGCGTCCGAAAAAGAAAAAAAACCAACTATATAATACGGCTAGGTGCGTCCGAAAAAAACCCAACTATATAATACTAGCGGACGCACCTAGCATTATATAGTAGTTTTTTTTTCTTTTTTTACGGACGCACCTAGCCCCTGTGGACAGTTGCTGCAAAATAATATAGGACTGACCATTTACCTTGAAGGGGGCTATGTCACGTTTTTTCGCCGTAGAAATGTTTTTTTCAGACGCCACAGAAATCATATTTTCTTATTTTCCGGCGAAGTGCCAATCTAATTAAAACAAGGTGAACTGTGATCTAATGCTCACTTATGATACCCCTCCCATGAAGCTTGTGACCAAATACCAGATTTCTGCCATCAATAGTTGTTGAGAAAAATGTGCATATATGTTCAATGTGGATAAAAACCAACTAAGTCGGCAAACAGGAAGTAGGAATCTGATGGTTCCAAAAACGCTTCCCACGATATGGCATACCTATGTGAAGCTTGTGACCAAATATCAGATTTCTGCCATCAATAGTTGCTGAGAAAAATGTGACGAAAAATATTTTGGAAGGACGGACGGACAGAGGTAAAACAGTATACCCCCCTCCCCCTTCGGGGAGCGGGGTTATAATTAGATCTAAAATAGGGAGCAAGTGCGTAGATCTAATTTTAATTAGATTGGCGAAGTGCTGGAATAATTTTTTTTCTTCAAAATTTTGTATATGATTATACTGTGAAAAAGGCAAGTATATGATTATACTGTGAAAATGTCAAGTCGGAATATATTTTTTTCTCCTGTCCAGCCAAATGTGTTTCTTCAAGATTCAGAATCAAAATAATTTTTTAGGAAAAAAAACATAAAATTAAAATTGAATAGCTTGAGGGGTGAATTGATAAAAAAAAAATTGCAAGACCAAAATGGTTCTCCCATATACCAACAAATAAAACGAAATAAAACTGTGGTCATAAGAAAGTCCCACGAGAAAATCTTTCCTTCCAAAATAAGACTTTTTTATTTCTCTAAACTGAATTTGTGCAAACTATTTCACTTATAATGAATTATATTTCTTTTTTAAATAGAGCTCATTTTTCTAGATGAATGTATAACCATCTGTCTTTACTCTTGTTTTTATTAAAATAAAATCTCTTGTCTTTATTACAGGACTTTGATCGGATTACAACAGATCCAATAGGTATGCAGCCTACCGCCAGTATACCATTTGGGCACATGGCCGACTTGGAGCTGGGGTCAGACGTGTGATCCCAAGCTGTTGTACTTGGAAAATTAGGGACAAGTATCCTGATCTATATGGACAATACAAGGGTTTCATTCCTAGATGATTTAATTAAAACTTGTTCATGAAATATTTTGTATTTTATCCCATATACCCTAATGATAAAGTTTACCACTTGCTTCCCTATGGTCGGTGGTTGTCCGGGTACTCTGGCTTCTTCCACCACTAAAACTGGTTGCCATGATATAGCTGAAATATTGCTGAAAGTGGCGTTAAAACACCAAAAATAAAAAATAAATCAACCCTAATGAGTTGTTAATTTCACAAGTTGGTCAGTTGGAATTGTAAATTTAATTTGAAAGTTTTGCCATCTTATTATTATTTTTTGTTCTATCAGCACTGACAACTTCTTCTAAAATGGATTGACAGTCTTTTATATAATTCAAAACCAAACTTGGCAGAGATGTTTTCTATGAGGTCCTACACAAGATTTGATACTTTTGTGCAGATTCGTCAAAAAACATGGCCACCATGTGACTTTGAAAAAATTCTGATTGGTCGATTTTCAAGAAACTTCTTCTCAAGAACCGCTGAAGGGATTGAATTGAAATCTGGTATATATGTTCCTATGACTGTCTTTAACATGTGTTGTTACTGTTTGCGCCATTTGAAAATTCAAATTGGCCACCAGCGGAGGTCAAAGTTTACATTGAAACCCTATGGGAAACAACATTTTCATCTTCCTCTTGAGAACAGCCGAACAGAATTTAACCAAACTTGGCAGAGATGTTTCTTGTGAGGTCCTAAAAAGTTGTCCTGGTTTGTACTAACTAGACCAACACACTGAGTGCTATCAGTATTGTGCATTGGACAATTTATAATGCCCATTATCCTGACTTGGGTACTTTTCTGCTCTAAATGTGCAGAACTTCTGTTAGACCAGGAAAAACAAAGAGTGACAATCTAAATTTATTTAATGCGACAATATAGTCAATTGTTTTGTCTTGGTCTTCAAATCTGGATTTCTGAGATGTAGCAATATTATCCCGAGTTGGAGGTTGTGGAATTGGTGCAAGATGGACCGAGATTCTTCTGGGATCATCTACTTCCAACTGCACACGTTAATTCATTCCTTCATTATCTTGCAGTCTCATACAAATGATGACCCTTAATAGTCTTGGAACATAGGAATATGACTTGTCAGCTTTAACAGGCTGCACAGACCATCTAGCTGTCTTTTTGCTGTAACTTCTCTGCCACCTGAAGTAGAAAAATACATACAATGTAATTCACAAGAATAAAACAATAGAATTGAGATTATGATCTATGGAGCCCTAACTTTCAATTCAAGATGAATATCTCGAATGTATAGTGAATGAGCAACTAAACATATCATTACAAGTCCACTTTATGAAGGATTTGAGTGATTTGTAGACAGATTTTAGGTTGTGGTCATCCCTCAAGAAGTTCTACGGCAGGCATCACGAGCAGGTCAATGGTTACAGGGTGTCTGTTACCCAAATCAGAACTGATCTTCATTTGTTGTTGATGTCTTTCCCTTCATCGGATGGGACTTCTACCGGACTTGACCATGGACAACGCAGCGGGTTTGCGACTTTCGATTGACCCTTCTGAAGCCTATGATCAAATATCAGATTGCTGCCATAAATAATTACTGAGAAAAATGCTATGAATATCTTGGGACGAACAGAGGTAAAACAGTATACCCCCCCTTCCGGTGGAGCGGGGGTATATTAAAGCTCCCATGACATATGATCATGCATGGTTCTGTTATTAGGACAAAATTTCAAGTATGTAAGTTACAACTGAAACATATGACATTAACATGACAAACCTTAGAGTGAAGTTGAGGCTAGGTTCAAAATCTCCATCGTCAGAATCATCACCAACATCACTGCCCTCTTCAGTAATATCTATTGAGAGACTGTAAGAATAAAAAATAATTGTTTGTTACAGTGTATGTGTATAATATCGAAACAAATTTTGTTATATGGTTCTGATGTGCAGCTGTATAGCGAAAAAGCTTTTCAAAATAATATTAAATCTATATACATGTATCCAGCACACATCTACACAACCCAATATAAAGAGACAAAATTACATCAAAGTTCCAGGAAAAAATTTGGTGCGCCAGACGTGCGTCAATTCTGTCCCAGTTTGGTTTCATTCCCGGAAGTAGCTAAGGAGGACTGGCCATTTCAGCTTGTGGATTGATGAAAATGTAACGATGACACAGAAGCCAACATGATCCCTATATAATATAGCTACTTGTAGTATCACTATGCAAGCCACAATAATTAATAGGAAACTGTTATACAAGTGACTGTGTTGAACAATATTGACAATGTTACCTTTAAACATAATGTAGAATATGTCTAATCTTTAACAAAATGAACATACTCAAATGGGTTCACAAATGAACTCGATTTCTCCAGTTTCATCCGTTTCGTTGAAATGTGATGGCTGCTCATTTCTTCTACTCTAGAAATACCTTGGTCAGAATATCTAAATCAAAAGTACAAATATCAATCACTACAAAATCACATTTGTCTGAAATTACCAGTTTTTGTAGTAATTTGCCTAAAAAATTAAGATAATTTTACAAAAACCTGCATGATTTTAACACAGACATGGGCCATCGGTCTATTGTTAAATTCACACACTGTGAAACATGCAAATTGCTATGGATCTTCACATTATTTCTTAAAAATCTTGTTTATAAATCATACTTACAAGATCCAAACTAAACAAGGGCAAAGCGTGGCGTATCCCCTCGCCTAAAAATTTGACCCGATGACCTTGACCTTTGACTTTGAAAATCAATAGGGTTCCAGATTCTCTTAAGGACTAAGTATGTACCAAGTTTGGTCAAAATCCATTGAAGGATGTTGATTCTAGAGTGTTCACAAGGATGTTACGCGGTAACATTTTGACCCGGTTATCTTGACCTTTGACCTGTGAGGCTATGACCTTGAAAATCAATAGGGTTTCGGTTATCTTTTTTTTTTTTTTTTTTTTATTATATCTATATTACACCTGTGAACAATTTACCTCTGGGTGCCAGGAAACCTCAAAGGTTTACAAATATTTACAATGAACAATATAATTAAATAAATAAATACTGGTACAGTTGTAGTAAGAATACAATACCATAAGCAAATAAATCATATTTTATCTCTCATATTCAATTTATAAACATACATTTTTACACAGTAAACAATGAAAGGAATTATTAATACAACTAAATTCATAATGTATCCAATAATAGCTGTAATTTCCTAATATTATATAAGTTTCGAACTTCTGGGTTTTTAATCATCATTTGTATATTACTTCTGAGTTCATTTTTGAGATTTGTGATAACTATTGCTTCCCTGTAAGTACTTTTATTATATTTTATATAATTTCTTGTTTTCCAACTTACCCATTTTAATATACAAATTACTAAATTCATTAAAAGTAGATTTTCAGTTATTTCTCCCTCATACACCCCAATGATTAAGTTTTCCTCAACAAGTACTATATTTTTTTCAAAAATGCTATTAAAAATGTGTTTTAATTCATCTAAGACATGTTTAATTTTATGACACCTGTAAAACAAATGCATAAGGGACTCTATTTCATTTTTACAAAAATGACATTGACCATCTGATTTTCCCATTTTTTTTAATCTATATTCTGAATAGACAATGTTATGCAAACATTTCCATTGGAACTGGATAATGCTTTGTTTACATTTAATCTTGTTCAGTATATACCAAATTGATATCCAGTTAAATTTCTTTTCATAAATTGTATCCCATTTGAATTGACATTTTGGCGTAATTGGTTTACGTATTTCTTTCTGGATATTCTTCAGTTTCAGCTCTTTTGGAACAATGATTTTATTATTATGATTTCTAATATTCAAATAACTATCTATTTTTAAACCTAATGATTTTTTTATCTTTTCGTTATCATCGGATTTTAATTTCTTAACAAAATTTTCTGGTATTGATTTTTTTATTTTTGCCCATTCTGATATCCAGTTCCTTTTATCATCCAGTCTATTAAATATAGTCTGATTATCAACAAAGGTATTATTGTTTTTATCCCTATATCGTTTATTTTAAATATATTATTTCTCAAAAACGATTGAAAAAAAAGTGGATTTCTATTAAATTTGATCTCAGAGTTACCAAATATGTTTTTATCTAAAATGTTATTTTAAGACTCCGTAGAACATGACCCCAAAAAATTGTTCCATGCTTGTATAGCGTCTTGATAGTATTTTGGAATGGATGCAATATCTAAACCTTTAATATCGGAGCATTTACAAAGAAAAAAATCAACTCCAAATTGTTTATCGTATTTCTGTAACCAGTGTTTACCTATCGCATTCCATGAGTCCATCTCACTGTTGATTATTTTGTATATAAATTTTATCTGTTTACTTTTGACAAAATTGTCTATGTTAATCATTCCCATCCCCCCTTCATTAATATTTAAGCAACATACGTTTCTTTCTATTTGGTTTGGTTTATTGTCCCAAAGTAATTTCCAAATCAAATCATTCACCTCTTTTTTATATTTCTCTGGTATCCCCCTCATTTCAGTTTCAAATCCCATTTGAGCTAACAGAACATTTTTTTACGATTAAAGTTTTTCCCTTAAAGGTTAAATTTCTGGTTTTCCAAACCTGAGTGCAGCTTTTCATTTTATTTATAATTTTTTTCCAAATGTCATCAGTGTCTATATTGTACCCGTGAAAAACACCTAAAGTCTTTATATTATCTGAAATCCATGATATGTTAGTTAATCTGGGTCGTTTCCCCCTTAATCTACCTATAAATAATCCTTTTGTTTTTTCATAATTTATCTTAGAGCCGGATGCCTTTTCAAATTTCAAAAGAATTAAAAAGGATTGTTCAACAGATTCTTCGTTTTTGTTTAAGAGTTGCGTGTCGTCTGCAAACATGCATATTTTTGCTTTCTTTACGGGCTGCCCCTCACAGTCGGGTAGTTTGATACCATGTATTTCCGGAGTGTTTCGGATAGTACAAGCCATCGGCTCTGCCTGAATAATGTACAAAATCGGTGCAGCAGGACATCCTTGTCTGGCTGAACGCGATATTGCGAAAAATTTTGATATGAAACCATTTGTTTTTATACAGGTTTTTCCCTTTTTAAATAGCATATAAACCCATTCACGAAATTTCAGTCCAAAATTAAAACATTCCATAACATAATTTAACCACTCCCATTCCATTCTATCAAATGCTTTTTGTTGATCAACAAAAATAATTACACCTTCCTCATCTTCATTATCTACAAATTCTATAATATCATCAATCATACGATTATTTTCGCTTATATTTCTCCCTGCTACGAATCCTTTTTGATCCGTATGAATAATTTTGTTTAATACTGGCTTCATGCGATTTGCTAAAAGTTTTGATATGATTTTATAATCACTATTTAATAAAGTTATTGGACGCCAGTTACGTATGTTATCTCTATCACCCCCTTTATGGAGTAGTGTCAACATTCCTCGACACTGGGAATCACATATTTCAAATTTATCAAAAATTTCTAGTAATACTTCAAATAAATCTTCCTTTATTGTATCCCAATATATCTGATAAAATTCATTTATAATCCCGTCTAATCCAGGTGATTTGTATTGTTTCATCGAAAAAATTATTTTCTTAATTTCATTAATTGTCAAGTCTTTTTCTAAATCTTCACTTTCGTCGCATGTTAATTTTTTATCCATATGAGTAACCAGTTCCTCTGCTACATTTTTATCCCACCCTTCTGTCGAAAATAGATTTGCGTAAAAATTTATCTGTTCATCTACTATCTCGTCGATATCATATTTTAAATTACCATCTAGACCCCTGATTTTTTGCCATAATTTATTTTGCCCATTTTTTCTCTCTAGATTAAAAAAATATTTTGTTAACCTTGCGGCGTCAGTTTTATTTTCATAATGTGAGTGTATTTGGTTTTCTAAGTCTGCTAACTCTTCTAATTGTTGCCTGGAGGGTTCAGATATATCCTTTAATGTCTCTAATTTATTTTCTAGAGCCTTTATCTTGTCGTCAGTAGTGTTTACCTTTTTAGACGCTTCTATAGTTATCGATTTAATCTTAATTTTGGCTATGTCCCACCATTCCCTCAAATTTGAAAAAGATTTCTTTTCTAATTTCCAATATACCCACCAATTTGTAAACACTTGTCGAAAATAATCAGATCTAATTGTATGCAAATTCATTATCCAGGTACCAGACCCTCTAGTGATATCGCATACGTTTAATTTCATAATTTTAATATCATGATCACTGAACGGACAATGAATTATTTTAATGTTAATGATATGACATGAAAGTTCTTCACTGATCAATATTAAGTCTATACGTGATTTAGAATTACCTCTTC
This sequence comes from Bathymodiolus brooksi, assembly GCA_963680875.1. NCBI lineage: Eukaryota > Metazoa > Mollusca > Bivalvia > Mytilida > Modiolidae > Bathymodiolus > Bathymodiolus brooksi. Next base: position 38,404,200 of record OY804578.1, on the reverse strand, counting down.
TAAACGTGTATTTTTTCACTGACGATTTTTTTCTCTCCAAATATCGATTAGATTATTTTTCGTCATAATAGTCTTAAGTTCTTTTCCCCCCGTATCATCATAATTACGAGAAGGATAACGATCTATTTCCTTATCTAAAACACAATTAAAATCGCCAGTGAGTATATGCATTTTTTCAGTAAGACTCCCATCTGTCACATATGGATCAATATCTCTAATAAAAGTTTTTCTAACCCCACTATCATTTGGACAATACACGTTTGTTATTATATAAGTTTTATTTTCGTATTTTAATTCACATGACAATATACGCCCAAAATCATCGGAACTAATTTCTTTAACAGTAGCATCAATATCATATAATAAAACCCCTACCCCTCGCGATGCCCTTACTCCACAATTCCATCTACTTTCGCATCCACCAGAACTTTTCCACAAGTTTTGCCATGATTCTATTTCAGAAAATGTACAGTGCGTCTCTTGAACACATATTACATTGATTTTTTTTACTAATCAACCAATCAAAAAAAGTTCTACGTTTTGTATCATCTCTCAGCCCATTTATATTTATAGTTGCAATAGAAATTGACATGACATAAATAAATAAAGTGTAATATTATGATCTAAAGCCTCATGCGATAGAAAAAAATAACATATATATAGATATATATCGCTTAATTCCACAATTTTACGATTTTTCATTTGTATGGAACAAACAACAGTAACATGTATCTTACAATAAATCATATAGTGGGAGAATATGTATAATTTTGTGTTTAAAGGTCTCATGCGATAACGAGAAATTTTAATTTGTTTTTTTATCGCTTGATTGCTCAATCTTACAACTTCTACTATTTGTTTACAACCGGTAACAATACCGTATTCTTGACAATAAATCATAACATCAATTGTTGCAAAACAATACAGTCTCTTGTAATATTTGTATACACACAAATATAATAATTTATACAAAATAAAAACATGAATACTATCATAATAAAGCAGTACAAATATTAAATTACTACACTGGTGGCGATACAATTCGGGTTTGTTTGTTTTGTCTCTCTACAGAATTTGGTGTCGACGAAAGCGCACTGTTTGTGCGTTTACGTGGGGTTTTCAACTCTACACTTATTACTTTATCTGAATCGAAAAAGGTTACAATTTCGTCTCTAATTTTCGTACAACCTTCAACGCTAATATGGACACCTGAGGAGTCAGTATTATCAAATAATGACTTTAACACATTTCCTTGTTTCGTGAACAATTCATAAGCATCTACACATTCAATTTGTTCTCTAATACACAACTTTTTCAAAAATATGTTGACATTTAAAACTGTGTCATTACATTTTGTTATGTTTGGACCTTTCCCTTTTCTAGGGAGAATAGTACATATACCAACTACAGAATTCGGGAAATTACATTTTACTTGGTGTATTGCATGTGTAAGATTAATATTAACCTGGTCATGATCACCTTTAGACTTTGTAATGTCGTTTGTACCTAAGGATATTACTACTTTATCTACAGTTTTATCAAACACTTTAGATTTGGCTAGTTTTATTGTCTCATCTATATTTTCTAATGTTGCACCTGAAATTGATGCATTTATGCAATTTGGTGAAACTTTCCCAAGTCTTTTACAGTTAGAAGCCCCTAGTAAAACATTTACTGAATTGTTGTCGTCTGTAGTAGGATTACTATCAGCCTGTCCTGATGTGTCTTTACGTTCTGTTTCGTCATCCAAGCTTGAGTTGACTCGGGTATTTCTACCCTCTATGATTTCATGAAAATAGTCACCATATTCCTTCCTAGCTGTTTCTTCTTTATGAGCAGGGCAGTCACGTTGTATATGGCCACACTCACCACAATGCTTGCACAAGATATCATATTTACAGTACTTGGCTATGTGTCCTTGTTTATTGCAGTTATAACAAGTTTTTATTGATGTCGGTTTAGTAGGACATCTGTAATAGGGATGGTTTGTCTGTTGGCAGTATGAACATTCCGTCCTGTTGTTATCTGCATACAGTCGGATTTCGAATCGCCCAAAATTGGTTCTAACTGGAAGAATTGGTGCACAATTTAATATCTGAACATATCTGGTCCCATTTTCAATGTTTGTGCCTTTAATGACACCCCTTTTTATTGAACCATTTATCACTTGCCCGTATTTCGACATGTGTGTGGCTATGAATTGACCACTCACTTCGCATGGCGCATCTTTAATTGTCACGTTAGTTACATTTTTATCAATTTCAAAAAAGTTAACTGACCTGTTTTTCAATGAAATTTCCTAGTTGAGGATCTTGTATTTTGCCTGTTCACTTTTCAGCGTTACAATACAGGATTTCTCTGTCATCTGGATTGACTTTATATCTTCTAAATTTATTTCTTTTTCCAATTCGGATAAAATATCCTCATGTTTAATTCCCGTAAACAATTTACTATTAAAATGTACCGATAAGTTTCTGTTTATTTTCTCCATTCTGCCATATCTTAAGGACTAAGTATGTACCAAGTTTTATCAAAAATCCATTGAAGGATGTTGATTCTAGTGTTCACAAGGATGTTATGCGGTAAAAATTTGAGCCTGTGACCTTGATCTTTGACATACGACCTTGAAAATCAATAGGGTTCCAGATTCTCTTAAGGGCTAAGTATGTACCAAGTTTGGTCAAAATCCATTGAAGGATGTTATGCAGTAAAAATTTGACCCTGTGACCTTGACCTTTGACCTTGAAAATCAATAGGGTTTCAAATTCTCTTAAGGACTAAGTATGTACCAAGTTTGGTCAAAATCCATTGAAGGATGTTGATTCTAGAGTGTTCACAAGGATGTGACGGACGGACGGACGGTAGCGTTACTATATCCCTTCGCAACTTCGTTGGCGAGGGGATAAAAAGCAGTTCAAATGACAATTCTTTAAATAGAAAGCCTTTATATGAAACATGCATATTGATTTCCCTCTATCATATCTATGTTGATAATTCTAAGATAGTAAAGTATAATTTTGGCTCCCTGAACTAAAAATTATGTCCAAAATTGTTGAAATGTAGTAAAAAACTAGTTAATGTAATGTTTTTAGAATAGTCAAGAAATAAACTTGGTTTGCATAAGGAAATTGAAAACGATTTTCATTTAGTCATAGTCTAAAATATGCAGTTCAGGACATTTCAGTAAAATTTTATAGTCACATATATAGAAAAGTTTCTGAAACTTGCAAATTTCTATGGATCTTCATATTATATTTTAAAAACCTTGTTTATGTATCATACTTGCAGGATCCAAACTAAAAATGCTACTGAAATGACACTTATTTAAATGGAAAGCTTTTTATATAAAAGATACATACAGATTTTCCACTATGGTGATAATTCACAGACAGGAAGATATAATTTTGGCTCCCATAACAAAGTTTTATGTTCAACTTGTTGAAAAGTACTTTTAATCTTATTTATGTAATGTATTTCCAGTACCCAAGATATAAACCTGTTTGTATAAAGGAATTGAAAATGATTTTCATTTAGCCATTGTCTAAAATATGCATTTTAGGACATTTCTGAAATTTTCAGTAAAATTTTGTAGTCATAAATAAAAAAAGTTCTGAAACTTGAAAATTTCAATGGATATTCATATCATTTCTTCAAAACCTTGTTTATTATTATATATTATACTTACAGGATCCAAACTAAAAGTGCAATTGAAATGAAGCTTCTTAAAATAGAAAGCTTTTATTTGAAAAATACATACTGATTTTCCATTATAGTGATAATTCGCAGAAAGTAAGGTATATACTTTTGGTTCCCAAAACTAAGTTTCATGTCCAAGTTGTTGAAATTTGATAAAATTAAAAGCCTAATTATATGTTGTATATCAAGAGATAAATTTGCTTGAATAAAAAGAACTTTATAGGGTTTTCATTAAGCCATGTACAGTTTTAATTCTTGCATTAAAAATGAATTGATTCGATATTTTTTTTTAAATTGATAATAATAAACTGCATTGCCATTGATATCATTTTTGCACTCCCATTTCCCCTTTGCTGGCCTCTTAAAATTTGTGTTTGTTTACCTCGCAAATACGGCCGTTTTATGCTACTCATTGACAATAATTTGCTGTTGCCAGGTGCAAAATTACATATATTGATTAATATCTACCGAAAATGATCATAGGCATCATCATAAATTCATAAAATATGAAAAACGATTGAGAAAAGAAGGCAACATGCTCGGCTTACCTATCAACAATAATCAAGCACTTCATTGAGTTCGCTCCATCCAACGGCAACGGTCCAACTGATCCCCTACATATATCCTGCATTTGTTCCATTTGGAAGATACTTCACTTCTATTCCTCTTTATCTCTGAATCCGTCAAAGTCCGCTTTCTTCCACGCGTTGACAGTTTCTCTTTTGCCCAAGAACCACATGTTGTTTATTGTTTCTAAACAGTGCACATGCTCAAGACGTGTTCCCATAGAAGGTCATATGAATAGATTTGAATATTGTCATCCAGACAATAATTCTGATAACGATAGTTTTGGGTCTTTTTTGTCAAAAAATCGTATCTTTTGCAACATAACTCGGTGTTAATCTTCATTTTATGAAGGTCAGTACGGAAATCGACAATAATTTTGGGTATGAAAAAATTACGCAGCTGGTAGACAATATCCCTTTAAGATTAGAAATTATACAATGTCATTATGAACTTTGTCATATTGTTCTCTGTTATCCGTGTGTTTTTTTTGTCATTTGATATATTTATGTTTGCTATAGCATGTATATGGTTTTTGCAATAAAGAATTAATTAATAATTAATTATTAATTAATTAATTAATTAATTAATTAATTAATTAATTAATTAATTAATTAATTAATTAATTAATAATTAATACATTAATTAATTCGTTCGTTCGTTCGTTCGTTCGTTCGTGCGTGCGTGCGTGCGTGCATTCATTCATTCATTCATTCATTCATTCATTCATTCATTCATTCATTCATTCATTCATTCATTCATTCATTCATTCATTCATTCATTCATTCATTCATTCATTCATTCATTCATTCATTCATCCATTCATCCATTCATTCATTCATTCATGCATTCATGCATTCATTCATTCATTCATTCATTCATTCATTCATTCATTCATTCATTCATTCATTCATTCATTCATTCATTCATTCATTCATTCATTCATTCATTCATTCATTCATTGTTGTACTGATTTAATGACGATTCGGCAAACTCCATAAACAATGCCGATAATTAATAAGATGGGGTCCATTTCTTGATCGATCTCAAAACACGAGCAGTTGCAACTTTTTTCCCTGATGCGCATACATTTCATAACATTTATAAGTTACAGAAACACGTTTTATTAAGGCATCAATCATATCTGATAGTTCCTATGGGTGACACAAATTTACGATTTTGACAGATAATGCCCCTTTAAAACATTAATATTATGAAATTAAAAGACGCTTCTTTCTTAATTAGAATTTATTCTTTTTGATGAGTAACAATAAAGTACGGAGCCCGTTAACTGTCATGATAAATATTTTCATGACGTTATACGAAATAGTATTTCGCATAAAATAAATTAAAAAAATATCTATAAACGAAATATATTTTTTTTCATACCAGAAAACGGGCTTCGTAAACTATTTCGCATAAACGAAATTAAAATTTTCATGTCAGTTACTAGGCTCCACAATAAAGCAGCATACTAATATGCATATAGCTTCCCCCCCTTTTCATATGAATTTCGAATATAAATATTTGGTGCGGACAGCAGAATCATGAACGCTCAACGATGGAAACTGGCAGAGCAGCAGCATAACAAACCTGGATATTGCCGATGGTATAGTTGCCTGCAAATTCAATAAGCCATGTGAGGTAGAAATCATTAAATTAGTTCTGCGTTCAACAATACTGCAACTGTATAGCGAAATCCGTTCACGAAAATAATAAACCGAATTGTTTTCCTTTTTCTTGGGAAAATTTTACATTCACGATTTTTTGCTTATCATTGACTGTATGGAATTAATATTGATATAGTGTCTGTGTTCAATATAATATCGTAAGTATGTGTTGCGTCGGTAAAAGTTTTTGGCTGTCAATATCAATAATTTTTTTTAAATAAAATTGCTTTCTTGATTAAAACAGAGAGGAATAAATCCAAAAAAAAAATAATTATGTACTATATTAGAAGATGACACAAAATACCCTTCCGGAGCACATGAGTTCACACCCGGTTTTTAGTGGGGTACATGCTGCTCCATCTTTAGCTTTCTGTGTAATGTTTTGTAGATCGTTGTTTGTCCTTTTGTACTTTTTCTTTTGGCCATTGCGTTGTCTGTCCTTCTTCGATGTACGGATTCTGATTACCCCTTTAGTATCTTCAAACTCTTCTTAAAGCACGGAATAACAAAATAGATATATCACTTATAAAGAGTATATGTCGCTTTCGAGAAAGACAAGACAAGCCTATTGTCAAAACGTGTGCTGGACGCAGAACAACAACCCGTAATACTAAGTGTCAGTGTATCGGCACGGACATGGTTTATTAGATATATTTGTTATTGAAATTTCCAGTTCCTAAATAATGTAATTATTATTAAAGCTAAGGTTCTCCTTCATACCTTGACCTACACCTCGAAATTGACAGTGAGGGGCGGTAATGAACGAAACTTTACGACAAAAGAGATGATTTCAATTTTCCCATTGTGAACTTTCCATTTATATGTAGCAACATTCCAGCAGCATCTGCATATGGAGTATATATCTCATTTGATAGATATTCCAGAGCATGTGGTTCCTATCAGGATTTCCTTGATAGAGAGTTGCTACTAAGAAAGAAGCTCTTGAACCAAGGGTTCCTCTTAGTTAAGTTGAAGTCATCACTTCGAAAATTTTGCAGTCGCCACCATGACTTGGTTGACCGTTATGGAATATAGGTGTCACAAATGACCACAGATATGTTCCACCTGTCGTAAGCACTTCCCGGTCCTTTCCTCATTCATGACTTAACACCGGGTTTGTAACTAGATTAACACGACGGGTTCCACTAGTGGAGCAGGAACTACTTACCCATCCGGAGTACCTGAGTTCACCCCCAGTTTTTAGTGGGGTTCGTTTACTCGATCTTTAGTTTTATATGTATGTTTTGTAGATCGTTGTTTGTCCTTTTGTACCTTTTCTTTTGGCCATTGTGTTGTCTGTTATTCTTTGATATATGGATTCTGATTACCCATTTGGTATCTTCAAACCCTTCTTCTATGCATGTTACAGGCAGTGAACAGAAATACCAAATGTGAATACTGAATTTTATAATTGAATTTTAAATAAGTTGTTGATGGATGTATAGTATACTGTTATTTTGAGAATTTTTAGCCAAATTGAAAATAAAGTCCAAACTATCTACCAGTTTCAATATTTTTAATGAATACTTCTTACTGTCAAAGATTAACAGATAGTTCAAAAGTACAGAAGTGTATTACATGCAGTCCATTGTATTAAAGGCAAGCTACACTCGTGAGTTTCTGCTAACAGATAAGATCTAACAGAAATCATTCGTAAATTTAAAGAGGTTTTGCAAACAATCCCATCCTTTGCTTATGCACAGTGTATACCAGGAAGCTATATCATATATTAGCTATATCATACCATGACACCAGAAAACGCTAGCTGGATGCTGATGTAAATGTAGCAAGGCCCAGTGTTGTATTTTAACTCCCCTCTCTCTCTCACACACATAGTCCGGGGCCCATATTGTCTAATGTCTAATGGGGCCCACTTGCCATCGGGCAAGCTGACAACCTGGCCAGTCCGCCACTGCCAATTACATATTAGATGCACGCAACCATTTTTATATTTCGAGAGCCGTAAACAATCATTAAAACAGCTACACATTACTGTTTGTTTGTTTCAGGGTACTTTCTATCAGTTCCGCATTTACAGTATCAACACATTTTAATAACGTGGCTACCTAGAAGAAATTTCAGGAAAAGAAATATATCGGGTACATGTACAAACATCAGTGCCGGATCTAGGGGGTCTCCGAACAAGGTATATGATTTTTTTAACATTGTCATAGACCTTTCTTACACATGCTGCTATAACCCTCCAGGCTTCTGTAATTTCCCTTGAATGTACTCCATTTCAGAATAATACTGTCTTCATGGGCGTAGCTATGTTAGGTTCAAGTAGGCACCTGGCTATACATTTAAATTTGACATTTTTTTTTAAATTCAATCAATGCTCCACTTTCCTACTAGAATACCATGTAGATATGTTCTATGATTAAATCTATAATGTATATAATATAAATGTACAGAGCGAATTATCCTGTAGACAATCCATCTGACTACTGGAAAATATCCACATACATAGTCTTCTTGGATCATTTAGTGGAAGAGATATCAAAGCGAGTAGTAAGCAACGAGGAAAGTTTTCTTTTACATCTTATCTAAACCTTGCAAGTCTTCTAAACCTAACACCTGAACTAATTGATTGATTGTTCAATGCCTATCAGACAGATTTTCCAAGGAAAGTAGATGGTGTGGATGAGGTTGGGCGTTGGAAAATCAGGTGGGTTCTTGTAGATGATAAGCCAGAGACTACTCCACACTCTACATACAACAAATAGTGACTTATACCCGGTTATATAGAGCATCATCTGTATTTTACTGCCAATGATGGTGTCATCTACAACAAGCGAAAAATCTTTCAGTGCAATCCTACTTAAGGTCGACTATTGGCGATGAATAACAGTACAACTTATCACTTATGCATATACACACTACACAAACGTGTGCAAGTCGACTTTGATATGATAATTGATGACTTTTCATAAACTTATACAAGTGAAAAACACAATCTAATTAAAATTAGTGCGGTGATCTAATTTAAATTAGATTGGTGAAAAACAATGACTAATTCATGATGAGTGAAAATTCAGAGAGTAACCTCTATCATACATATATTTTGTTATCCCTTTCGGCATTAAAGTTTCGAAGAGTATAAAGTAACGTGACCGTTCTTCCGTCCGCGAGACTGCAGAGAGGTCTGTCTGGGTAGTTAAAGTTCTAGTTACATGTAGTCCGTAGTGGTATTGTCAAAAAGGGACAAAATAATCTGAATTTCACGTTGTTAAAAGCACTTCCAAAATGATAGAAAACGTCACCCTTTCTGTTGTATAACCCGTGAGCCTCCGGAAGGAGCGGCCCCAGACACCTCTCCGAAATAGCTTTGTGCCTATACTTCTGCATTATTCTGGCTACTTCCCTGGTCTTAACTCGACACTAGCATTGATTCCTGTATTACTTTTGTCCTTCAATAAAAGCTGGTTGGTTTGTTTAATTGGTTTATGGTTTTTAAGCCACTTTCAACAATATTTCATCTATATCTTGGCGGTCAATTTTATTGGAGGAGGAAACCGGAATACCCGGAGAAAATTACTGACCTGTCGCAAGTCACTCGCAAACTTTATAACATAATGTTGTATCGAGTACACATCGCCATGAACGGGGTTCGAACTCGAATCTTTAGTGGTGATATGCACTGATTGCATAGGTAGTTGTAAATCCAACTATCATACGATCACGGCGGCGAAGGCTCCATAAAAGCAGTGAGATAGATAGTTGCTGTCAGACATCAGGTTTGTTTCGACGTAGTGGATTATGTCCTTTATAAGAGGAATTATGAATTGCGGAATTTAAAACACCCCGTCATCATCCTCGGCTTCACCGAATTTTGTTTAAAATACTCTTCCATCTTCCTCTAGTCGCAAGGATGAGGATTTGGAGAAGCCTTGCAAGTGGAATAGCCTACGGCTGAAATTTAGGTAAAATTTTAAAATGTAAAACTTCTGTGTAGTCGAGTCTTGACGTAATTTTTGTCATGCATGCTTTTGTACAGGTGTTGTCAAATGCAAGCGCGAAATGATCGCGACTTCCGGAAAAGTATCATAAGCCTCGCCTCTTGCAACAGATTGACAGATATTCAAAAATCAAGATGCTTGGAAATTGTTACGTTTGTTTCTATAAATTTATAAATGGCATTATTTCGTATTTACTATTCTATCATAACGAACACATAATTACTTAATACTCAGTACGACATATATTTATCAAAGTCGTACACCAATGCTATTAAAAAAACCAGACGTCTGCGTCATGAAAATATTACATTGTCATCAATTGTCATCAATTTATGTTGAAAAAAACCCAGGAGAACCTTAACATCACTGCGTATATTATAGGTGTTTAACGCCACTTTTCACTGTTTCAGCTATATCGTGGTTGTCAGTGTTTTATTTTTAGTTTGGTTGAGGAAATGCTGGTACCGGAAAAAACAATCACGGATAGACTTGTTCGCATAAATTATTTGGAAACTTATATACCTGTTCACTTAGCACAGACAGGAATTATTGTTGTTACGATGATTGATTGTCAATGATAACTATTACCCCTAATCTAAGACTGCGAAAGTTATGGATAACGAGTTGGATATTTGTGCATTAGAAACCTAAAAGAGAAACCATACACAATAGTGTATTTGACACCGAAATACATATTTATAATGATAGCATGCTACATGATTTTTAAGGAATTATAATGTGTGAAAGTACTATAATAAATTGGTGTGTCCACAAACATATCTTCATTAGCCTATGTGATATTATATATATTATCCGTTAGGTATAAAACATCTTCATCTCAATGCAGAACACACACTTATTCTTATATGTGGAAAAAAACTTACATAACCGCATCATATCACTTCGAGGTAGGTTTGGGCCCATCAAAGGTGTTTAATAACACCGCGACTTGTTACTGAAGCACAGGATAGTGAATAACCTCAAAGACAAAATATTTGAAAGCCAAATACTCTAAATGTCTTTGAGAACAAGAAAACCAAAGGGCTTAAACAGAATAGCCACAATCCTCTAAGCTCGTATATGTCTGAGGGAGGAAAAGCGGATATACAATGTATGTCAGTCATTATTTGTTGTTTGACATTGGATTTGCTTAACACGAGTTTCATTGTTATATATATATATATACAAATGTATATATATATATATATATATTTATATAAATTAATTTTAGAGTCACATGTCATTTTATACGTGTTTTGATTGGTTTAAAAAGTTGAGGTTATTTGTCAAAGAACGGAATCTAAAAATAGACGTCGTTCTCAAGGCCTCGCGTGCCGTTGTCATCAGGTGATTTTCTTTAAATGAGGCACCTTTGGGGTTATTTAAATTTATTTCCGATTATTTGCCTTATTTTAAAAAAATAAATATATTTTTCAATATCATAGCAAAAAAATTTGAATTAATTTATAAGGATTGATCGAAATTATTTGTTCGGTTCATTCGAAATAACCTCAATCAGGTTGTACACACCCTTGTGTAACCCGCTACGCGGATTACACGGTGTGTACAACCTGATAGAGGTTATTTCTTCATGAACCGAACAAAAATTGCGATCAATCCTTAAATATACTAGTCAACAAAAGAAACGATACAAAGATTTTTTTAGAATATATTTTTATGCTAAAACCAAAACAATTGTTTATTATCATTTACGTCAATGTTTGCGTGAAACGCGTTTATCCTCACAAAAAAACAATAAGATCCTGTTTCGTTAAGGAAAAATTTCGGAAAGTCAATTTTCCGTCACATGATCGAGTTTGCGGTGATCGAATTAGGCATTTAATTCACCTGCGGTCATTAATTGTGCTGTCAACAAAAGTAAACAATTTGCCATTCTGAAAATTTTAATTTTCACAAGAACGTCGATGCCACTTACTTACTGTCCGATATGCCGTTGGCATGTAGGGCAGCAACAAAGGTCCTCCATTTCTGTCTGTCCTTGGCCATCTTTTTGACTCTCCCCCAGGTGTTGTTCATGGTCTTCATCTCTCCTTCTACAGTACGCCTCCATGTGTTTTTCGGCCTGCCACGCTTGCGCTTTCCTTCTGGAGTCCAATGTAGTGCAGTCCTAGTGATGGAATTTCGATCTTTTCTAATCACGTGCCCAATCCATTTCCAACGCCTTCTTAATAATATTGTAGCCATATTCTCTTGCTTACACTGTCTTAGTAGGTCTTCATTTGATATTTTATTTGACCAGAAAAAGCGCAGGATTCTCCTTAAGCTTTTGGTGTGAAAAACTGACAGTTTTGTTAGGTCGTTCTCTGTCATCCTCCAGCATTCTGATCCATATAACAGAGTAGATAGTACGCAACTCTGGTACAGTTTAAGTTTGGTTTGCTTACTGTACTGTGATGATTTCCATACATTATTAAGTGATCTGAAGATATTTCTGGCTTTGTTTAGTCTGTTCATGATGCCATTAACTGCGCCTCCGTCATTTCTTACTGTACTTCCAAGATATGTGAATGTTTCTGTGTTTGGGAGATCATTTCCATAAACTTGTATTGGTGTTGGATTGGTGATGTTTAAAGTCATAACTTCTGGTTTTGTCTGACTGATCTTTAGTGCAACTAGTTGCTAAGGCGGTTAGTCTTTTCTTGTAAATGGTGATGAGTATGTGATAGAAGAGCAAGATCGTCAACAAAATCAAGATCTTCTAGTGTTGATGAAATGTTCCATCTTATTAATCTTGGTGCATCTTCGGTTGTTTTTCTCATTACCCAGTCGATGACTAAATTAAACAATTTGAGGGAGTAGCCATCATCCTCAAAAAAGGCACTGAGAAGGGACTTATTGAATGGAAACCTGTAAACAATAGATTGATAACAGCGAGATTGAAAGGAGTACACACCAACATGACTCTAATCCAATGTTATGCACCAACAAATGACACCGATGAATCTATAACAGACACCTTTTATGAACAACTTCATGCAGAAGTGAGATTAGTACCACGTCATGATCTTCTGGTGGTGATGGGGGACTTGAATGCTAAAGTGGGTAATAACAATACTAATATGGACAGAGTGATAGGAAAATATGGATGTGGCACTATAAATGATAACGGAGAAAGACTGGTCGAATTGTGTGCATGCCTAGCGGGAAACAGCGTTCTTTCAAACTGGTCAAAATTTGTGTGAAAATATTACATATCGCCAACTTTAAAGACCATATCAGCAGATTAATTGAGCTATATGCAAAGAGATACATCGTTCTACAGATTCATCAAAGAAATTATTCAACAGATAGTTAAGAATAGATTTTTACAATATAATAACATTTGGGTAATGAAAACTTCCGAAGCATACTGAAAACCGGAAGTAAGCAAACAATGGATCACAATGTCAAGAAACATCTTTCTTATTCCCTGTAACGTCACATATTTGGTAATGTCAACATGCACTGCATATCACAAAGAACCTTTACAGAGTAATAGTCTATTTTCTGATGTTCACGTAGGGTCAGAACTCGCAAACAGGTACCCAAATGACTTTGATAACTCCATCTACCAACAGGCAATGATTTTATCCAATCGTCGTCCACGGTCAACTAAGCCAACATTCAAAACAGGCAGACACCATCACTTGCTATACCTTAGTTTTATAATCATGCTACAATCTGCAGACTGTAAATTAAACCCAGGCCCAAGAACTCCCAAGTACCCCTGCTTAGTCTGTACTAAGGCAGTGAGATGTAATCACAGGGGCACAGCCTGTGACACCTGTGCGGGTTGGTATCATACACACTGCATAGATATGGATAGCAAAATATACAATGCACTTGCAAGACCAGATGCTTCATGGATTTACTGCCAATGTGGCCTTCCTAACTTTAGTACTTCATTTTTTGAGGCACTTGATGCAGGTACATTTAACACATTTGAATCGCTATCTGACTTATCACTATCATCAGTGAGTAGCGACATAGGGGATCCTATTACAGCATCATCACTGAAAAGTACGAAACCACCTAGTTGTAACCGCAAACCAGAATCTACATTCATGAAGGTATTAACAATCAACTTTCAAAGTATCAAAGCAAAACGTGAAGCCTTCTGGAACTTATTAGAATCAAGTAAACCAGATATTATACTTGGATGCGAAACATGGCTAAAACCAACCATCACAAACCATGAAATAATTCCACCTGGTTACGAAGGTTATCGAAAGGATAGACATGACGGTATGGAGGTGTATTAGTCGCAGTAAAATCCTGCTACATCAGTAGTATAGTAGATGTAAACATACATAGCGAACTGGTTGCTGTAGTTTAGTTTATGATGATTTTATTTGTTAAATTAACAAAAGGGATAGGACACAAGTTTTACCAACTTATGAAGTCTTCTCCCATTTATACAATACATTCACATAGTGTAATGATCATTCTGAACATACATATAATGCATATAGAGATATAATGTAAATAATTAACGAATTAATAAAAAGGTTGTGTTGGATGGATACGAGGTTGGAGAGTAGATAATTATCGAGTAATTATACTACAAGGAATCTTTTTGAAGATTTAATAAAATTGAAAACGTGTTTGATGATATTAATATTTTCTTCGTATGTTAAATCATTCGACCCATGGGTTAGTAGATTCAAATTCAAATCGCTTTTCTGTACCCAATTTAAGTTGTTCATCATAATACGTCTTATTTCAGTATAATTAGGACAGGTAAAAAAATAATGGCATGCATCTTCCCGTGGGGCTCCACAGGAACACGCAGCATCATTTACTATATTAACCTTTGATAGATCGTAATTTAGAAAGGAATACGAGTTACGAAGTTGAGTAAGAATAATATTAAGTTTTCTGGGACCATAATAAAAATGTTTCAGGATACGTTTTGTGTTATCTGACTGTTCCTTTCGAATGGCTTTTTTGAATTTAGTTAATGTGTCAAGATTACGATCAAATTGATCTAGCCGGTTCCAGAGTTTAACAGTAGATGGAATAAAAGATTCAGTTGTAATCGAGAGTCTACAAAAAGGTATTATTAAATCCGAACCGTTTCTTAAGGGGTAAATAGTTGTGCTTTGTACAGTAGGAGGAATAAGTTCTCTAAGATAATTTGGTGCATGTCCATTCTTTATATTATAAAATAACTGGAGTTTCCTATTATGCCTTCTACTAGTGAGAGTAGTCCATCCTGTTTCTGAGTATAATTTATCTGTTTTTGTGAAAATTGGTAATCCAGTTACAATCCTTGCAGCATCTAGTTGCAATTTTTCAAGCTTGGTTGAATAACACACTCCACAATTATCCCATATTTCACAGGCATATTCAAAAATTGGGCGGATATATACTAAGTACAGTTTTTCTAGATTTTGTCTACTTAACCTATATTTTAATTTTCGCAGAATACCTAAATGTCTTGATACGCTTAAGATTATATTTTCAATGTGGTTTTTCCATTTAGCATCGCTTGACAAGGTTGCACCCAAGTGTTTATGGCTCGTTGTTATAGGTTGCTGTACATATAGAAGGTGTAGAAGATAACTCTTCCTTAGTGGTTGCTTCTGTTTACCGACAACCAAATAGAGATATTGATCACACACATAGTTTGTGCCAGGATATTAAAGAGGTCATGAACAAATACATAAAATCAACAATATGGATAGGTGAAGATGCCAACTTACCAGATATAGACTAGTATACAGATACAATCTCCAGCAGCAGGTATTCTAAAGAGATAAACGAGCACTTCATTTCCACAAAATCTGAACTTGGCCTTACTCAAATCGTCAACTTTCCAACAAGAGAAAATGTTGCCCTAGAAACATTTTTTGCAAATCGTCCTAATTTAGTACACCGTTGTGTTGGAATACCCTGTATCAGCGATCATGACACTCGCATATGTGGAGTCACTGAGTCGAGCTAAATATCAAAAACCAATCAAGCATAACATTTTGATTTGGAAACGAGCAAATATGGAAGCGATGCGCTTAGATATGACCAAATTTGCGCAGGAATTCAACTCTAAATATACAGAATCCACAGATGTAAATTCTCTGTGTTTAGCGTTTACAGGTAAGTTTTCTAAACTAATGGATGAACACATACCATCTAAGATGACTAGTCAGAGGTTTAGTCAAGCATGGATTGATAAAGAGGTAAGACAAATGTCACGAAAGAAAAAACGATATTATCAGAAAGCAAAAAAGAGCGGAAAAGTAAGAGATTGGAATAAATTTCAGAAAATCAAAAAGGAGACACAATCAACATTCAGAAGAACTTATAACTCCTATATATCTAATATGCTAAGTGACGATAACACCAGCATCCCCAAAAGATTCTGGAGCTTTTTCAAAGGTAAGCGTACCGAGTCTACAGGAGTAGCACCTCTACGCAATGGAGGTATATTACATAGTGATACTGCAACAAAAACAAACATACTGAATGACCAGCTTACATCAGTCTTTTAATCAGAACAGGGAGGAGATATACCAACAAAAAGAAACAGCCCTTATTCATCTGTACCAGACATAATAGTTCACAAAGCTGGAGTTTACAAACTACTGCATAACATCAATCAACACAAAGCAACTAGTCCTGACACAATACCAGGCAAATTACTAAAAGAACTGGCATCAGAAATATCACCGATTTTAACAACCAACCATCTACAATGCATCCATCAAACAAGGAAAAAATACCAAACCAATGGAAAGAGGCACATATAACACCATTACTTAAGAAAGGAGACAGAGGAAAGGCTTCAAACTATCGTCCTGTATCCCTGACCTCTATATGTTGTAAGATCATTGAACATATACTGCACAGTAACATCATCAGTCATCTCGAGGCAACTAACATCCTGTCTGAAAATCAACATGGATTCCGCAAACATAGATCATGCGAAAGTCAACTGGCTATCACACTCCAGCAACTTGCAGATGGACTCAATAGAGGAGATCTAACGGACTGCATATTGCTAGACTTTTCGAAAGCATTTGATAAAGTGCCACACCAACGCCTATTGAACAAATGCAGCTACTTTGACATCCGAGGGAACACACTACTATGAATTGCTAGCTACCTACAGGACCGGACACATCAAGTTGTTTTGGATGGAAAGAAGTCAGAAACATCGGACGTAGCGTCTGGAGTACCCCAAGGAACTGTAATGGAGCCACTTCTATTTCTCATCTATATTAACGACCTGCCTGAATTGGTGACATCTACGGCTATATTATTTGCATATGACTGTTTACTTTACAGAAAGATACGTAAAGAGGAGGACATCATCTTACTCCAAAAAGACCTTGATAATCTGCAACAATGGGAAGACACCTGGCTTATGCAGTTCAATTCTGACAAGTGTGAGGTACTGTGTGTAGCAAACAAAAGGAAGCCAATTGCCAGGAATTACACCATACATGGGAAAACATTGGAGTTAGTTAAGAATGCAAAGTACCTAGACCTTAACATCAGTCTTAATTTATCATGGCGCCATCACATAGGCACAGTAACTAAGTAGGCGAACAACAAAAATGTCCTAGTAAATTCAAGGAACAATGTTATACGACTCTAGTTAGACCAATTATGGAGTATGCCTGTATAATATAGAACCCAGTTACACAGAAAAACATAAGAGAATTGGAAATGGTGCAAAGAAGAGCAGCACGTTTTGTTACTGGGGATTATAGAACCACCAGTAGTGTAACTCAGATGCTAGAAGCTCTGCAGTGGACTGAATTCCAACAACACAGAACCATATCTTATACCGAAGGGTGTAGCACTAACAACTAGAGGACATGACACCAGGTTCCTGCTACTTTACTTGAGGATACAAAGTCACCAACAATCATTATTTCCATCAGCAATCCGTCTATGGAACGAATTACCAACTGCTGTCGTAACTGCCTCCAACTTTGAAGGATTCAAAGACAGCCTCCAGACAGTTGCCATATACTAGACATGCCAGTTTTAATTGTATATACCACCACGATGGCTTTTAGCATTTGTAAATAGTTTGTTGGAAAGATGTTTCCATTGGGCATGTGTATATAGTCATTTGCGATAATACACCAGAGGTGGCTTGCAAATTAATGGAAAAAGAAGCATATAACTTGGTAATAGGAGGAACATTCTTTCCACATTCAGATATCCATAAATTAACATGGTGTTCTCCAAATGGAAGGGATAAGAATCAGACAGACCACCTTATGATAAATGGTACTTGGAGGCGATCATTGTTTGATGTTAAAGTTAAAAGAGGAGCAGATGTTTGGAGTGACCACCACCTTGTGACTGCAAATATAAAGATGAAATTGAGGACAACAGGACGTAAAACACTTGTTCCAAAACGCTATGGACATAGAGAAACTACAAGATCATAATGTAAAGAATGCATTCATCCTACAGTTGAAGAATAGGTTTCAAGCTCTGACAGATATTCCAGATACGATCGAATCAGAAACAACAGTAGTCAACACAAAGTGGGAACACATAAGAGCAATATATGAAAAGTCTAGTGAGGAATGTCTAGGTTATAACGTTGGTAAAAAGATGAAGAAATTAATAACACCAGGTACTTGTAAGGTTATAGAAGAAAAGACGTCATATGAACAAGAAAATATTAGACACAAAATCTGAAAGACTCCAAGAAAGACAAAAAGCAAGCTACAGAGAACTGGACAAAAATGTATAAAGAATGGCAAGAGCAGACAAAAGAGCTTACATGGAAGACCTTGCTAGACAAGCAGAAGAAGCAGAGAAAAAGGGGAACAAGGAAAAATATATAAAATAACTAGAAAAATCTGTGGTACATTTCATAGCACAAGACTTAGTGATGTCCCTATAAAAGACAAAGATGGAAGGCTTTTAACAACAGAAAATGAGCAAAAGGCCAGATGGGCAGAGTACTTTAAAGTAGCACTTAATAGACCAGCACCAGATGAAGAAGCAATAGCAATGGAAGCCGTCAGAGATTTAGAAATCAATACTTCTGTACCAGACAAACAAGAAATTGTAACAGAAATAAAAGCATTAAAAATGGAAAATCTCCAGGGCAGAACAATTTGAATGCTGAACTTTTCAAAGAAGACCCAGCGCTTGCAGCTGAAATTCTTCAACCACTATTTACATCAATATGGGAAGGAAAAATAATACCTGATGATTGGGCCAAAGGCATAATAATAAAGTTAGTCAAGAAGGGAACCCTCAGCGACTGTAACAACTGGCGCGGTATTACCCTCTTGTCCATTTCAAGCAAAATCATGGCAAAAATTATAATCCAAAGAATAACTGATGCAATTGACAAGCAGTTAAGAGATGAGTAAGCAGGATGTTGTAAAGGAAGAGGATGCATAGTTCAAATATTTGCATTACGTAACATCATTGAACAATGTACAGAATGGCAAAGGCAGCTAGCTATACATCAACTTTCAAAAGACAACATTTTAATACCAAATATCTCTGGTGAGTGACAACAGGCTCCCTGGAGCCTATTTTTTTTTCACTCTATAAAGGGGTTGTATCAAAAACATGTAAAAACGCATTTTTTTTAAAATGTTAAGGTGAAAATGTTGAAATTCTTTATTATATTTAGATTGATACATGTACAGTGAGTCCTTTGACTAACTTGGTATTTTTTTTCAGAGTTAACACAAAGAAAAAAAACCAATGGATGAATCAAACTCAAAGAAGATTTAAATACCACAGAAGAATCAACATAAATTTTAAAGAAACAGGAATATTTGACTTAAAAAGAACCCAGATATATACTCATACATTTGCATGATCAGAAGTAATCGATAAAATAGAATTTTGGAGCTGTTTGTATTGTGTAGAGTCTGTGTTTATTACATGTGGTAGTGAACAGGACACATTATACACGATTATCTATGCAAAAATGTACATATGATGTAAAACAATGTGATTGCTTCCTCATAGTCGACTTGCGATTTTTCATGTATAAATCCAAAGAATACAATGGTATGGATATTTTGGATTCAATATTCAGTGATCAAAGACAGAAAGATGTGATGAATTTTGTGATTGAATATTTATTTAATGATTCAGAAACACATGCATAATTGTAGTGTTCAGTTCCGACAAGAAATCAGGATTCAGCCATACCCAGGGGCGGATCCATGATTTCAAGTTAGGGGGGGCGTACTTAAAAAAATTGGGGTATTTCGTGTGAAAATTCGCGATTTTACGCCAAAAAAGCAGATTACAGAATCTCCCTCCTACCCCTAACTTCCAATTCTAAAAATAAAACCGTGATGAGCAAACTACATTGTATGTCAAATTTGTAGTTTAAGTTTCACTTCAATCCATTGAGTGGTTATTTAGGAGTTGCGGTTTGCAGAATCCTCCTCCTACCCCCTCCACCCGGCCTTCAATGAAAATTCTAAAAACCATTGTGCACAGCTACAATGTATTTCAAGTACATTATATAGTTTAAGTCAATCAATTGCGTAGTTACAGCCAGGGGAGTTGCGGATTGCAAAAATCTTACAGACGGACGGACGAACGGACGGACGGAGATCAAGTGTTTGAGCAACGGGCGTAAAAACCTCATTACACTAAAAGATCAAACAACAAAAATGTATCAAAGTTCTCGAGAAATATGCTTACGGAAATCAGGTGTGAGATATGCATAAACCATTTTGTCGAGATTATTTTCACACTTTCATGTGCAGTTGTAGATATTAATTTATTACAAATAAATTGTAGTCAGAATTGTTTGTTAAAAATGTGTAAAAAAATTGTACAGACATCCATTGGTAGATATAAATAATATAAACGTACACGGACAAAGGATTTGTTCACACTTTCTTGTGCAGATACCTCGGGCAGATGAAGAGATTGTTACAAATAAATTGCCGCTATTTCTTTTTTTTTTTATTAATATGTTACATTTGTATTTTAATGTACAATATACCAACGCGTATTTTTACTGATCTTTACTTGAAAAGTAAAAGGCAACATTTTCGGGTATTTGTATACAAATCAAACTTATATATTTTTTTCATATGAAATTGCAGAATTTCGAATTCAAGAACTATTTGAACCATTATTTAAAGAGAAGTGACCATTTTCTTGGGACACTCAAGTTTCTACACACTGTCTCAGTTTCATCATCTGATTCTCTCGTTATAGGTTTTCGTTGTATGTTTTATAAATGAGATCAATTGTTAAATTAATTATTCGAAGTATTGATTGAATTTACTTTTTAGTTTACTTTTGACTTTTCTCGTCTCGTCGAGGAATAAGAAATGTATCCAATCTTGCTTGTTTTCTTGGCCTAGAATTTTCGTCCATTTTATAATTTCTAAATAGCACGTGTACATGTAGTTGTAAAATTGATTGCAGAAATAATGTTTAATTAGCGTGAGAAAATAGTTGATGTCTGGTACCTCGGAACCAATCAGAATGGAATAATCTTTGAACTACTGACGGCGAATACATATATGAATCAGCGAACACATCCAACGTGTATTTACAATGTGTAAGAATATTTTACTACAGGTCACAAGTTAACCATTCATGAAAAAGTTATTTATTGAACTGCTTAATTAACGTTGTATAACATATGCTTTGCGAATTTTAGGGGGGGGGGGGGGGGGCGCAAGCCCCGCACGCCCCCTCTAAATCCGCCACTGATACCTACATGTACATATTAAGATGCAGTAAAAACTGAAACATAATTTTGAGATCGTGGAGATAATTTAATTTAATTGTTAGTAAAAAATTTGAAAGTGAAGTTTTTTTTTTTTCAGTACATTGTTTAATGACATGATATGTGTATAACAGTTCCCATAATTGTGTGGGAAACAATATTGTTGTAGTATTATTGGTACTTGTAAAGATATGTCACATTATGACCCAAAGGTGTTTTATGTTATGCACTACATACACAAACTTTTGATCCATCATTTGTCCACTGGAGGTTCGGTGTTTAACACCACTTTCAAAAATATTTCAGTTACTACTTTTGTGGCGGAAATGGGACTACCCAGGGAAATCCGCAGACCAGTCGCAAGTCACTGATAAACTTTATCACATAATGTTTTATCGAGTACACCTCGCCATGAATGGAATTCAAACTCACAACTTAAGTGGTGAT
This sequence comes from Bathymodiolus brooksi, assembly GCA_963680875.1. Lineage (NCBI taxonomy): Eukaryota > Metazoa > Mollusca > Bivalvia > Mytilida > Modiolidae > Bathymodiolus > Bathymodiolus brooksi. The sequence continues at coordinate 38,382,166 of OY804578.1, read as the reverse complement.
AGGTGGTGATAGGCAATGATTGCACAGGTAGTTGGAAATTCAACTACCATACGACCACGACGGCTCAAGTTCAGTTAAGATGAAAGGTAATTGCTTTATTGATATACATGTAGATGGAATTTATGATTATCACTGTTTATAAACTTTCTTTTCACATCAATCAATGAAAATAATTGGTTTGCTGAAAGTATATTTTTTTAATGTTTTACAGGAATCCATATGAATATGCATACCTTGCGAATGTGAAAAGATGGACCATATCCAACAAATTTGGTTGAAATATATTGTTGATTGATTATTTTTTTAATGTCAAGTAAGCAGTATTTCAACTATATACATTTTCTATATTTTCATGATGAGAATTAAGTTTACAATCAATAATTGATGGTTGAAAGGTGGCATTTGGAAAATGGCCGTGAAGGAAAAAAGAAGTAGAGGATTATGAAAAGAAAGTTAAAACAGTAATGGTCAACAATTCCACTAATATCAATCACCACTCACTGAACACAAAAAAGGGGGTCAACACCATCTGATGTTGCAAATGCAGGTCATGACTTGGACAGGATAAATGAATAGGGTGAGAAAAAATGCATTGCAACAGGGTACACAAATGACCACTCCACACAACTGATGCTTGTTGTGAATATGACATTCTCCATACACAAGGAACTTGTTTATGTTCCATCACATTGAAAAGTTAACATAATCTAATTAAGAAATACATCATGGAAGCCAGAATGTGTTTTGAGTTTTAACATGGGTTGGCGGATATTAGTAGATTTTTATCCCTCGCCTCTGGCTCGGGATTAAATACTAATATCCGCCAGCCCATGTTAAAACTCAAAACACATTCTGACTTCCATGAATTATTTCGATTCTGATATGTACAAATACGGTAGTATATTTTGATTGGAAAACGGTTATTTATATTTACGTTTACGGAATATGTCGCACACAATTTATGCTGCCAAATTCGAGCAGACGATAAGTCATCAACATGTATAGGGCACCTGTGCATGTGCTAATGAGATTATACCCAATCGATAAATCGCTCGTTTGTTCACAAAGCGAAAGAAGGACGTAATGTTAGAATTAAAATTAGGTGTTTGGTTCGATTTAATTTTTGTGATATACTAAACCTTAATATACAAAAAAGTCTCCAACAAACATCTCATTGCAATTACACTATTGTGACAGAAATATGTCAACTGTTGAAAATTACCCTATTTATTCATTTAAAAACACACTTTCTCTGTTAAAATATTTTTGGATTTTCATCAAACTTATGACACTAATAAGAATATTTTCTGTAGTTTTTAATGGAAATAATACAATAAATTATTGCTACAAATAATTGTTTTCAAGTATTAAAACAAAAATTAGCTATTGCCATCACTTAACATCCATCTTCGTCCATAAACATTTAAAACTATTGTTTACTAACCACAGGCCCAATTAGAACCAAACATGGTAGAAATATTACATGGGTGATTCTCAACATTACATGTTTTTCATTTGATTCAGAAATTCAACATGGCTGCTACGACCAATTCTTTCTGATGCTGAAATTTCAAAATCTTCTCTGAAACCACACGTGGGATGAACATGTTATTTTGTAGGAATGTGTCATATTTGACTCTCTTAAAAAGTTTTGTTTTTGTCCATCGGAAATCTTAAGATGGCCACCGCTGCAGAACAAATTTAAAAAAGTAATTCATCTCAGAAACTAGATATTTGATTGAACCCAAACTGAACATGAGTAATCGTTGGTTGGTCCCTTAAACAATTATCTTTTTTCTCTGACAATCAGAAATCCAAGATGATCATGAGGACAAATTTAACATAGGACCCTAAAGGTAAAACATTTCACAATTATTCCTATCTGAAACAGTTGAAGTATTTGTAAGCAAATTTGGCTGGAATGTGCATTGGGTGGTTCTTTACAAAATATCTGGTTTTAAGATGATAGAAAATTGGTGGCATCAAAATGATGTATGAATACACATTCAATTTTTTTGCTTTGTTTTTTTCTTTTTGTGGATCTGAAATCCAGGTTAGCAGACAACACATGATTTGGGGGCCTCAGTTTTACTCTTGTTTATTCAATTTGGATTCTTAAAATAATTGAGACAAATGAGTCTTGTTTCATGTTCTTATATTTCAATAGTTAGGTCGTTAGTGAATGGTGAATGGTGAATATTAATGTACATTGCGACATAACCACTCGAGCATACATACAATACAAAAGATATACAAAAATGTTAATTTTTATAAGTATACAGTTTCCTTAATTCTAGGTAATAAGGTGTATGATAAAGGATGTTACTTGGATTTAAAGGACTTTTTAGTTTATCGATAATGGTAAGTTTTAAAATTTTATTTTACTTTATCAAAATGGTGTTTATATATCTATTTGAGAATGAATAATTTAGAAGAAATGATACTCCTAATCAATATTATTAATACAGATCCTTCCCTCTCTTTGTTTCTTTCTATGATGCCCTGCTTCAATTTGAAATTTGCCTACACAAATTCTGAATTTACTAAATATTTTTTGCTTTCCAAATTTGAATGTGAAAGATAGTGATTTATTTTACCAAGATCTATCTCGATACATTTTAATAATAGAAAAATATTCTGATGAATAAATAGGCACAATTTGGGTTGCATTTTTATCATAAAATTTAAAATAGAAATCCACATGTTTTACACATGATATGCTATTATGAAGGACGAAGTCCAAAATACTAAATGCATTTATTCATTGCAAATACAATCTGACAAGACAAAGTAATGAAGACAAAATAATATATTTCTATATAAAAGGTCATCTTGTAACTATGGTATTAGTGGGAAATTCAGACAACATCGATTGAAAACCAACTCTTTGTTGACACTCTCACAGGCGCCTGTGATATGAAATCAGGAGATTGTTATTTGTATATACTACAGAAGGGTGATACAAAACTGTAGGAGCCGTCGCGATCGTGATCGTATGGTAGTTGGATTAACAATTACCTGTGCAATCAGTGCCTATCGCCTCTAAAGTTGCCAGTTGGAATCCTGCAGATGGCGAGGTGTACTCGATACAACATTATGTGATTGAGTTTGTCAGTGATCTGCGACAAGTCTGTTGTTTTCTCCAGGTACTCCAGTTTCCTTTGCAAATAAAACTGACCCCCACATTTTTAACTGAAATATTGTTGAAAGTGGCATTAAACACCATAACACTTACCTTAACCCTACAAAAATGTATTTATATATACACTCCGACAAAAGTTAAGCACCACCCTATATTTTTATCGATATATTTTTTTACATCAATACTGTTAAAACAATAAAATAGATATCACAATTTTTCTTACACTTCTTAAAAGACTACACCAAGGGCTCTGAAATTACTAATCTACGAAGTATTTATCATCCTGAAAAACGTAACTATGACGTGGCAAAAATGGGGTTCAAAACAGGCGCTGGAAAAACGTAAAACCAGTTTGTCTTTGATGGAAGTTTTTAACATTGCATTAAAATGCAGTCTTCAGATTTTAAGAACTTTTAAATGCATCCAAGGCATAAAAATCAATAACGAGTATATCTACCGCGTTTATTGTGAAGTTCTGTAACACGCCTCGTCATGCTTCGCACAAGACGCCTAAGCCGTTCTTGGGGTAACTGTTGCCACTCCTGTAAGATAGCAGTTCTTAATTCGTCAATATTTTGACATTTTGGATTGCGTTGGTTAATTTTTCGACGAATAAAGTCCTATACATGCTCTATAGGGTTCATGTCTGGCGACATGGCAGGCCATGGAATTGTCTGAGTAGCCTCTTGCTGTAAAAAATGTTGTACAATTCGGGCTCTATGTGGCCTAGCGTTGTCGTCCATGAACATTGGCCTGTCAGCCAACGCATGATTGTCGAAATGGGGGACTATGCGTGGAGCGAGCACATTGTCACGGTATTTTTGGCCTGGCAGATTACCATCAAGAACGTACAAGTCCAACCTACAGTCAAAGGAAAAACAACCCCAGACAGTTACACCCCCACCCCCAAAAGCAGTTGTGCCCAAAATGTGGTTGTCCTGAAATGAAGTGTTTCGTTGGCGCCAAACCCTTGCACGACCGTCGGTAGGGTGTAACAAAAAAACGACTCTCATCAGACCAGTGGACCCGTCTCCATGTGCGAATAGTCCATCCAAACGATCATGTGACCAGTCAAATCGAGCATGGCGATGACGTAATGTCAACTGTGGATGTTTTATGGGTCGTCGCGCTCGCATTCCCTGATGGTGGAGGCGTCTGATTACAGTGCGTGTGCTAATGTGGCCTCCAAACGCTAAATTACCACGAAATGCACCAGCTGTACTGAACGTCCTTTATCGCGCCCGTCTGGATATGAGCCGGTCCTCTCTCGGCGTCGTTTTGCGAGGTCTACCTGCACGTGGACGGTCAGTAACATTCCCCGTTTGACTAAAACGCTGCATCAGTCGTACAATGATGGAATGGTTAACCCTGAAGTGGTCTGCCACCCTTCTATGGCTAAGACCACCGTTATGCATGCCAACAACTTGCCACCTTTGTGGTATGGTTAATTTTCGCCGCACCATACCAAACCAATAGAAAATGAAACTTAAAACTCTACACAAAAAAAATCAGCTTTCGTTCGCAAACACGTGGTACTTTACACACCCTGTCATATACACATAAATAAAAGTCGATCAATAACGTATTTCACAGGTAAGTAAGTATGTGTGTACAGGTAACGAAAACAGCAAACCGATTTGAAATAAGTTCATTATTAGAAAAGATATTATTGAAACAAATCAGGTGGTGCTTAACTTTTGTCGGACTGTATATACACCTTACTGTAATTATGATACAAAAATTATAATGACTGCAGGATAAATACTATTTCTTGATTTTAACAAAGTTCTATCTTTAAGTAAATTATGACAATATCAGCATTGAACGTGCAACTTAATTGTTCATTAGATACGAAGAATATTGATGTTTTTGCCCCCTCCCCCATTTTTTGGCAACAAATTAACTTAATTACAGTTTAAGTTCATGGTACTTTGTTATATTTTATATCTTTAATTTCTGATAAAATTTCACACACATGATTTGCTGGACCCTCAGGAGATGCTTGGTGGTTTCTCTGTGTTATTAAGTCCATCTGATTATTGCATCAATTTAGAATTTTTAAACTATCTTTAAATGAATAATACACAGATCAAGTTTGTTCTTGCAGTTTCCATTCAATAGACAACATTTTAATGCATAACATCTCTGGTGAGTGGCAACAGGCTCCATGGAGCCTATTTTTTTTTCACTCTATAATGAGGTTGTATTAAAAGCATGTAAAAACGCATATTTTTTGTTTTATTTAAGGTGGAAATGTTGAAATTGTCTATTATATTTAGTTTGATACATGTACAGTGAGTCCTTTTGACTAACTTTGTGGTTTTTTTGAGTGTTAACACAAAGAAAAAAAACAATGGACGATTTAAACTCAAAGAAGATTTAAATACCACAGAAGAATCAGCATAAATTTTAAAGGAACAGGAATATTTGACTTAAAAAGAAACCAGATATATACTCACACATTTGCATGATCAGAAGTAATCGATAAAATAGAATTTTAGAGCTGTTTGTATTGTGAGTCTATGTGTATACATGTGGTAGTGAACAGGACACATTATACAAGATTATCTATACAAAAATGTACATATGATGTAAAACAATGTGTTTGATTCCTCATAGTCGACTTGCGATTTTTCATGTATAAATCAAAAGAAAACAATGGTATACCTACATGTACATATTAAGTCAGTTCAGATAAGAAATCAGGATTCAATATTCAGTGATCAAAGACAGAAAGATGTGATGAATTAAGTGATTGAATATTTATTTAATGATTCAGAAACACGTGAATAATTATAGTTTACAGTTCAGATAAGAAATCAGGATTCAGCCATACCTACATGTACATATTAAGTCAGTTCAGATAAGAAATCAGGATTCAGCCATACCTACATGTACATATTAAGTCAGTTCAGATAAGAAATCAGGATTCAGCCATACCTATATGTACATATTAAGTCAGTTCAGATAAGAAATCAGGATTCAGCCATACCTACATGTACATATTAAGTCAGTTCAGATAAGAAATCAGGATTCAGCCATACCTACATGTACATATTAAGTCAGTTCAGATAAGAAATCAGGATTCAGCCATACCTACATGTACATATTAAGTCAGTTCAGATAAGAAATCAGGATTCAGCCATACCTACATGTACATATTAAGTCAGTTCAGATAAGAAATCAGGATTCAGCCATACCTACATGTACATATTAAGTCAGTTCAGATAAGAAATCAGGATTCAGCCATACCTACATGTACATATTAAGTCAGTTCAGATAAGAAATCAGGATTCAGCCATACCTACATGTACATATTAAGTCAGTTCAGATAAGAAATCAGGATTCAGCCATACCTACATGTACATATTAAGTCAGTTCAGATAAGAAATCAGGATTCAGCCATACCTACATGTACATATTAAGTCAGTTCAGATAAGAAATCAGGATTCAGCCATACCTACATGTACATATTAAGTCAGTTCAGATAAGAAATCAGGATTCAGCCATACCTACATGTACATATTAAGTCAGTTCAGATAAGAAATCAGGATTCAGCCATACCTACATGTACATATTAAGTCAGTTCAGATAAGAAATCAGGATTCAGCCATACCTACATGTACATATTAAGTCAGTTCAGATAAGAAATCAGGATTCAGCCATACCTACATGTACATATTAAGATGCAGTAAACACAAACATAATGTTGAGATCATGGAGATAATTTAATTTAATTGTTAATAAAAAATTTGAAAGTGAAGTTGTTTCTTTTTCAGTACATTGTTTAATGACATGATATGTGTATAACAGTTCCCATAATTGTGTGGGAAACAATATTGTTGTAGTATTATTGGTACCTGTAAAGATATGCCACCTTATGACCCTTTTTATACACTACATACGCAAACTTTTGATCCATCAGTTGTCCATTGGAGGTTAGGTGTTTAACACCACTTTCAAAAATATTTCAGTTACTACTTTTGTGGCGGAAATTGGAGTACCCAGAGAAATCCACAGACCTGTCGCAAGTCACTGACAAACTTTATCACTTAATGTTTTATCGAGTACACCTCGCCATGAATGGGGTTCAAACTCACAACTTAAGTGGTGATAGACAACGATTGCACAGGTAGTTGTAAATTCAACTACCATACGACCACGACGGCTCAAGTTCAGTTAAGGTGAACGGTAATTGCTTTATTGATATTGATGGAATTTATGATTATAACTGTTTATAAACTTTCTTTTCATATCAATCAATGACAATAATTGGTTTGCTGAAAGTATGTTTTTAGTTGGGGTTCATTGGATGGAATTTGTATATCATCATGAAGTTCCGTCAATTGCAGACACAACGTTAGGCATATCAGAACAATACCCTTTCTTTTGCCACCAGACTGGGATGGTTGGCCACTGATTTTTACGATTACACACTTTCTATAAGTCTACCCATGTTGAATTTAAAACTCTGTCAACAGTTGAAACACTGACACCAAAGTATAATTAAATAAATAAATAAATAAATAAATAAATAAATAAATAAATAAATAAATAAATAAATAAATAAATAAATAAATAAATAAATAAATAAATAAATAAATAAATAAATAAATAAATAAATAAATATTGCACGGACCGTGTTATTTATCCTAGTGAATCTCATGATCATCGATGAGCTAAAACAATTGACGAAGGTGATCCGTTGCTGAGCATGAGCAGTATAAAACTGGGGCTCTTAAAAGAAAACGACAAGTAAAACAAAGTGGAAATACAGTCCAACCTGTATTAAGAGGTCACCTTTGGAACAAGGGAAAAGTGGCCTTATAAGACAGGTGACCTCTTAAAAGAGGTTGATTTTATATGTCATTTGCTAGGACATGACAAGAAAATGCAGACCTTTTAACACAGGTGACTGCTTAATAGAGGTGACTGCATAGGAAGGTTTGACTGTATTATAAAATAACATTACTATCATTTGAAATATGCATATGTATAAAAGTGTAGAAAAGTAGATGAATGAATTTGAATCTGAGGATCCCTAAAATTCACATAACATTTTCATAAATTATATAAAGTTTCCCCTTTTGCGCCCAAATTAAACATTTAACTTCTATCAGTTCCATTCCCTTAAATCAAAGGGAACTATCCATCCGGTGCCTTGAAAATGCGTTCTGTCATGTGCATAAGTTATTGTTTGCATGATTGACAGACAATTCATCATAAAGGTTTCTAGCTTCTGAACTGTCGATCGAGAAAAATATAAAATATTCTAGACAGGCAGCAAATAACCAGTCAATGGGGTTTGCAATTAATATTTCGCATGCACAATAGCGACCCCACATCGCTACCTGTGAAAATAGAAATACCCTTCTGTGGTTTAAATGCGTGCTATCTGCATTAATTGTAAACTGTATGATTATGTTTGATAAAGACCTTTAACTAGAACAGGAAGAGATGTACGCTTGAGTGAAATAGTGTTGTAATAATAGATTGTGAACGTGATGTACCAGTTTGAAAGAATTCCAAGGTAAAATTTAAATGAGGTTAAAACAAGTCACCACTTGATACACATTCGGTTGTATTTCATTTTGACGATTTAAATTACGGAAGACGAATCACAACCATATTTATTTTTAACAATTGCAACTCAGCTGTTTTTTTTTCATAACCTATTAATAAAATGAAAAATATAAATGACACTGTCGGAACAGTTCCAGCATTCAATAAAAAAATCGTAGAAATATGTAAATTCGATATCCCTAGCACACATATAAATAACCCCTCCTGGCTTAGTTCAGGTACTTCAATAAAAAGTGACGGGGTTAAACTAGTATACAGTAGATTTTTCTAAAGCATTTCTCTTATTTAATAAAAACAATAGAAAGCGAAATTAGCACGATTTTTGCACGACAATCGGTCAATGGTCGGGCGACCGTCGCCGATAAGGTATAAATAAGCCTAAAAGGGGCTATTGTTTTACCATGAGACAGACAAGTTTTGGGAGAATGGAATCATTTATTTTTCTTTCATATCAAATCAGAAATGTTCCATTCAATATCCAGTTTTACATAACTATTATACTGCTTGAATTTCCTTAGTCAAATTTTTTTTCCTCCCAAGTCTGGCAAAATTATTTATTTTAAATCAGAAATATTAAAAAAATATATGAATAAATTTGAAAAGCACCCGTCCTTGAAGTATATCTATAAATAGCGTTTGAGGTAAATATGTAGTTTGTATGCAGACTGCAATGTCACTGTGAAACCATCATTTGGCCAGTGATATTAATTTTTAACTGTTTTGAACACCGAAATGAAAGGAAAAAAATATTTAATCACTTACACTCAATGAACAATTGAAGACAAATGTTGCACTAAGGTCTCCCTCAAAAGATCTTTACGTAAATTAACATTGTTTCGTTATGTTACGGGAAGATACGTTCGTTCGTTAGTTATCGAGATATCTCTATTAATGGAATCCAGTTAGCAAAGTTCGTATTATTAGTTGGCAGAACATCATCAATATACCTGGAAGTGAGATTAAAGGCTTAAGCTTCTCTACCTTTTTTTGTCTTTGATATGTTTTTGCATAAACTCAGACTCATAGGAGTAGAAAAAGTTGAGAGGAGAGGGGCATAATTTGTTCCCATAGGGATGGCTAGCTATGATTTGTTGAAAAATGTGCCATTCAAACTCGACAAATATATGTTATCGATAAGGAACTCCAACATGTTGATGACTTCATTTTATGTGCAGCACTTTTAACCTTTCGTTTCGTGCTTGACAAAAAAAGTTAATTCGTGACCCAATACTATAAACTTGTAACGTTGCCACCATTTTTTAAAGTAAAATGCGTTGTGAATAATCTACTTTAAAGAGGAAATGAAAGTGTAAAAGGTAAAAAAGTTAAATATTTCGCTAGATGATATTTTCGAGAATTAAAATTATCTTCTTTCAGTATCCACTTTTGATTGATTGAGTGAGTGAGTGAGTGATTGTTGTTTAATGTCAATTCAGCAACGTTTCAGCTATGTTATGGCGAGAACAAGTTAATTACCAATGAGATGATGATGAGGTCTGCTTTGTTCTAGACAAACACGCCGAGTTGAATTTTTATAGTGCTAGCTCACCGAAACAACAGTCCGCGGGTAGAAATGTCACTCCATTATGACACATTATTCTGAATCCGAGCCAACCAATCTTTGCTCTTTCTCCGTAATGCTGCGTGCTTAGCGGAGAAGCAACAAATACCGATTTTATAGTCCTTGGTTTGACCCGACCGGGGTTCGAAACCACGATCTACCGCACTCGAGGCGAGCACGCTAACCATTACGCCACCGATGCGGTGCTTCTGATTGATGTTACCACGTGAATATACTTTGTCACAGTATGATAGTAGTCCTCCTTTGACTGCATGCAAAATTTTAGTCATAGGTATAGATAGTTCTTTTGGTGAACAAGTAGAAGAACCGGGAATATACCTGTCTAAATATTGATTCTTCTGAAATTTTGGTATCCAATAAAGAGTAGATAATTCACAATTTTCTTCATTTATCGGAATATTCAGTGATGACATGAATGACTTGTGATTTGTCAAAATGTCTTCTTTGTCAAAATTAGTATTTTTGTAAGGTTTACCAGAGTTCTGCGAAATAACAAGTTCTTCCTATTGCTCTTTGGCGTTAAATAACAATCACTCACTTCATTACTTATTTACCAAACCTTATTTCTTGTGGTTTTTGAATATTTTTATGATGTTTACCTATTTGAAATTAAGCATGTTTGTAAGCTCAACTGGTCAAAACAGCCAAGTGTAGTATTATCATTTAGTGTCCGTCGTCTGTTATCCATAACTTTTCATATTAATATTTAATCTTTTTCTTAGAAACTGCAAAACCAAATGTTTTAACTATTTTACGTTATCAAGTTTTGGAACTATTTTGTAGCGCGTATCTACGTATTTGCTCGATTGAATACAGACAGACATGACATATATTACACTTGTTTGCAATTGAGAGATGAAGGTTAAAACATGCTAATAAATTCATCAAAACGGATCACATCTCTCAAAGACTAACAAAGCGAAGTCTTAAGTTCACATAGAGTGTAACCATACATCATTTTGATTGTAAGTGCAGGAAGCGCGTTAATGAATCCATTAAAGATATTCATTTTCTATTGCATACGTCTGTTTGTGTCGACACTAATGCTGATATTACAACTTAGATTTTCAATATATGCAATCGTCACTAAAAGTCTAATCTCCTCGCACCCTCGCACTTATTTGTTTTATAGTTTCTGGTTGACATGTTTTTACAAATCAAAAAGTGAGAACAAATACTGCCACATTATAGCATCTATAGTAGTATTTAAAATTTCATTGAACTATAATAATCCCGCCACTATTTATGGAAGTACCTGTACCAAGCCAGGAAAGTGAGCGGTCATGTATCTGTGTGCTAGAGGTATTTGATATTTGATATTGGAATTATTTCAACAGTGTGGTATTTTGTATTGTTCATTTGATTGATTTTATTAATTACATTTAAAACAATTTCTGAAAGAAAAATCATGTCTACGTTCTCGTAATATGTGATATCTGTACAATTATAAGATGATCTAAAGGGGAGTCGTGGTCGTGATCGTATGGTAGTTGGATATGCAATCAGTGCATGTCACCACTTAAGTTGTGAGCTTGAATCCCGCTCAGGAGAGTTGTACTCGATACAACATTATGTGATAAAGATTGTCAGTGACTTACGACAACTGAAAAACTGACCACCACGATATAACTGAAATATTGTTGAAAGTGGCGTTAAACACCATAATCATAGCCCTATGCGATGATTTATCCATTTATTGTGTCTGATTCATCCTATCTAAACCACTGCGTGATGATTTGCCAATATATTCCATTATCCTTTTCTCATAAAACAGAATCGATAAAACCATCAAATAAAATTGCATCACATTCGCTCGTCAATTTGATTTACAAAGTTGTGTCAGTGATGGAAAGACTGGTCATTTAAGAAAGGTATGTAAATAATATGTATGCAAACATATTTTTGTAGGCATTCATACGCTGATAGACAAAACATTTCGCACAATAACATTGTATCAACTCTGACACGGAATTTTGGCATTTTAGGCTAAAAAAACCATAAGAACGTGCGGAAATGATATTATATGAACGAAATAAATTGATATTACACATCTGGTTTCTTTTTCTATTTTTTTTTTTTTTTTTTTACACTTTTTTCATTTTTTTTTCTTCATTAATACTTTGGGTTAATATATAACCTAAATGTGCATTTCTATATATTTTTTCAGATCACTATATATAGCGATGGATCTTTAGCAGATGAAATTTGATGAACATTTTATAAAAGAACGAACTGGGCATCTAGAAAAAATATCAAATATGGATTACCAGTTTTTTTTTCTTTTGTCATTTGAATTTGTCAATTGTAAACATATATCAAGCAGGTGTGCACGAGTGTAAATTTTTTGCTGACGATCCAGGGAAATTTTATCTGTTTTGTTTGTTTTGTCTCAAAAAAGGGTCAAATTAGTAAAGTACAGCGGCCTGTATCATCGGCCCCTATTAGCAGCCTTTAAAATCCACCTGTGATGTAAATCTATTGTCTAAACTCTCCATTATTTTTAAGGAATGGAGAGTTATGAACAATGTGGACAGGGGCGGAGCTAGAGTTTAAAGGTCAAAAACCTCAACCTGTTTAAAATTGCAAAAGTGAATAACAAACAATTTATTTAAATTTTTTTGTTACAAGATTAATAATTAATAAAATTAATAAAGTACAATGGGTGGATTTTAAGTTGGAGAATGTCCTCGTATCTCTCCATTCCTTAAAAACAATGGGTCTCGGCCCCTTCAGGGCCTCGGCTCCATTATTTTTAAGGAATGGATAGTTACTCGGACATTCTCCTATACGTATCATCGGCCTCTATTAGCGGCCTGTATGTGATATTAGAGGCCGCATTTACAATAGCTTTGCTGAGGGTATTATTGTACAATGATATTTACAGGATATTCTTAATGCAAAGTTTATGGTGTCTTATTGATAGGTATATTTCAAGATAGGTAATACATTAATGAAATTGATTCGGACAAAAGCTTAGTAACAATTATAATAAATCATCGCCTTTGTTGAATTATTGATGTTAAAGAACCTGGTGTATTGATCTGACTGAACAAAGTTTTAGTCTTTCAAAAAATAATGCCTTGGATATTTCTGTTCTAAAGGAACCATGGGTCTTTCTAAAAATCATTTTTTTTCTACCATGGTTGTACATTGGACAATTACAAAATAAACCCTATGAAGTATGAACAAAAAACATAGATGTTTGTAACGCGACCACTGATTAAATAAAACAAAATGTTATCTTTGATATTTTTTAACAATATCTTAAACTTGGTTCAAAAGAAGAGTATATTAAGATAGGATATTGTACATTAAATATATTAGGGTGTCCAAAGTTCATAATATGTGCCTCGAGGTAATTACCGGGAAATTGTAGCTTACTTATTCCAATTAGCCATGCATCTGTTTAAGCCCTATTCAAAATACTGTTTGTATGAATTTATTTAACCAATTATCAACTTTATTACCGATGCAATAGTATTGACGTCTGGTTTTTTTTCTATCTCACGATCCTCGTCTTCACCATCAAATAACGGCCTGATAATTAGAGAACCATTGGTACTTAATTCAGTCATTAGAAATAAAAGTGGGTGGGCTATTGTTGTCTATCGTCTGTGTCATTATCTATATAGTGACTACCAAATATATTAGGTACAAAAAGCCAAACAGTCATAGCGAACTGATCGATGTCCCACCTCTACCATGTTATGTGTCTCAGAATCTTAATACTTGAGGCTGGCCTTGATCACGGCGCTAACCAACGTTAGTGGTGTTAGGTATGTTTTCAGTAGTGAATGTTGATCGGAAATCCAAGATGGCCGTCACTTTCGGATGAGAGAGTTTATATATATTTGCTCAAGGACAAGGAAAACAAAACGACAAACCATACACAGAAAACTGACGATTAAGCAAAACGAACCACATTATAAAATGGGGATGAACTCGGATGTTCCGGATGGGAAAGCTGGTGATCAGTTGCTCCCGACGAGTAAGCAGTAGAGTGACACTAGATTGGCTTTCTGCTAATACAAGTAATAAAACATCACAACATCAGCCGTTTTTTATTGCTCTGCTTTACAAGGTCGTCTCTATGACCTTTCAACTTTTTGAAGATAGCTTGTAATGAATGTTGCTGAAGATATCATATATCTGTGACTTCCACACGTTAGGGTTGAGGGCAAATATAACGTGTAAAGATCTTTTATAGTGGTTATCTTCTTAAAGGGTGTGACAGTAATATAAAATTAGGATTTTATATTCTAAACATTGCCCACTATTTGATTCATTCTGTTTTTACAACTGTCAAGCAAAGTCATACGCTATATCATAAAACTGTGTTATTTCGAATAACATACAAAAAATAAACTGGTAGAAAACCAAACAAATTAACGTTAATAAAATAATGTGGCACTAACTTGCTTATGCGTTGTCATATTGTATGTGCAGGATTGCTTTCTTATGTGAAGGGCCGTCGTGGCCGTGATCGTATGGTAGTTGGATTTACATTAGGTGTACTCGATATAACATTATGTGATAAAGTTTGTCAGTGACTTACGACAGGTCTGCGGTTTTTTCCGGGTACTCTGGTTTCTTCCACCAGTAAAACTGACCGCCACGATATGACTGAAATATTGTTGAAACTAGCGCTAATAACCACAACACAATCCATCTCTCTTATGTGAAACGTCAAGACAGATTCAAGAATTCAGTAAATGTTACGTTAACATTCTCTTAACGATAATTTGACTTTGGTGTTGTGTTACCATCAAAGAATTATTTTTATTGCACTGTTGAACATTTAAAGGGGGACAAAAGTTTTGGTTTCGCTACAATAAACTAACCATTTTCATTGTAGGCCATATAACTCCACGGATTTTAATTATATTTAGTTTAAGCATATTTTATTTGCTCAAATATGCAAAAAGGATAAGACACAAGATAAACAAACTTATGAAGTCTTCTCCTATATACAATAAGCTACAACATTATTTAATAGAGCATGCATGCATATGAATATTTCTTACATTAATATGTGTAGATTGAACAGAAACAGAGAATGAAGAAAGGAATGAGAGAGAGAGGGATTAGTGGTGATGATTTGTGCGATTGTTCTTTTGGTGAACTACTAGACAACAAGAAACCTTTCTGACCTCTTTATATATTCAAACACGTGCTTGAAAATAATTTCGTTCTGTTCATATGAGAGTGTAGGATTACCACAGGTCAAAAATGTAAGGTCTAAAACACAATAATTAGGTAGCCAGTTGAGATTTTGAAACAATATATGTCTTACATTTGAATAATGGGAACAATCGAAGAAGAAAAGATAGGATTCTTCGCGATTGGCACCACAATGACAAGACGGGTCTGAGATCTATATTTACTTGGAACAAATCGTAATTCAAAAAAGAAGCAAAACATCGAAGCTGGGTTAAAATAATATTAAGTTTTCGAGGTCCAATTTCGTAATCTTTAGGAACTTGACTAATATCTTTCCGCTTTCTTAATTCAGTTTTAAATTGTGCAATAGAATCCACATTTCGAATTGATGGGTCTAAGCTATTCAGTTGAGGGAATAAATGAGTCATAAGTATCCGATAGTCTGCAAAATGGTATTATAATATCACTTCCATTACGCAATGGATAAACGGTTGTACTTTGAATTGTTGGTGGAATTAAGTCACAAAGATACCTGGGTGCATTATTATTTTGTATGTTATAAAACATTTGTAATTTTCTCCTTTTTCTTCTTTTTGCCAATGATTCCCAGCCTAGCTCTTTATAAATTAAAATTGAAATAACAAATATTGGAAGACCAGTAATGATTCTAGCAGCCTCAATTTGCAACTGATCGAATTTATTAGAATTCCCTACCCCACAATTATCCCATACTTCACAAGCATATTCAAAGATTGGTCTGATATAGACTAAATATAATTTCTCTAGATTTTTTCGAGAAAATTTATATTTTAACTTTCGAAGAACATTCAGGTGTTTGTAAATACTTAACAATATATTTTCAACATGTATATTCCATTTAGCATCGCTGCTAAAAGTAACTCCCAAATGTTTGTGAGAATTTGTAGTAGGAATAGTTCTTCCATTAAATATAAAATTGAATTCTGGAATGTCCGTATTTGAAAATGGCATAATTTCTGTTTTATCTGGGTTAAAAGACATCAACCATTTCTTTGACCATTCATCCAGCTCTTTCAAATCGTGATCAGTTTAAAATGGGAGGAAAATGTCATTCAGGTAGACTGCTACAATTTATATCAGAAAAAAAAAATCAAGTCAATAAAAAAAATGGAATTTTCGCAGGAAACTCAAGTCGTGGTTCGGAACAATGTTAGAATTGAGAACTGTCTTATCGTCAGTTTGAGTTATAATTATAATACAATTATCATATTGTTGCTATAGTATAAAAACCTCATTCTATGAAAATGACTTGACAATTTCACATAAACCTTGGAGTAATAAGACATTACTCCCAACATCAACAGAAACACATAATTACACAAATTAACATTTTTGGAACACAATAATTAAACAGTATTTACACAAGCAATAATAAACTAATTTTAAATGAAACATATTTATAAAAAGTTATGAAGAAAGCTGACAGCTACATTGTTCAACCGGTAACAGTAAGAAAAAAGAAATCCGATCAATTCTGGAATATATAACTACAGCTATCTCCATAGTGGAAAAGTATATATTTATTAATGCATCAATTTGGACTTAAAAAAAAATTATAAATAAATTTATATACCGGTAGTTTCGTTTTTTCAAGAATGTATCAACAATTGTGTTTCCCTTTAGGAGTAGCTAGATTTGATGTACGATTTTGAGAACTTCCCTAAATATACACAATTTCTATTGGCTTAAGTATGATGTCCTTGATATTTATTGAGGCCATCATATGGTATTAAAAATAGAAGAAGAAAACATACGCATATTTCAAAACACATCACCAGAAATCTTCTATTTTACACAAGAGACCTGTCCGTATTTGCGAATTTCAGTATGTACATCAACAATAATAGCTAATAATATATATGTGAAAAATATTAGTAACATAAATGTAAATGTACAACCAGTAATAATAATAAAAACAATTAATAAATCAGAGACATTAATCATTTCAACATATGACATCTGGTTACCTCTATAATGGGAGGGTGCATCTTTATATATGTATCAATCAAATTCATATAATCTTGTTTTCTAAGAATATGTCATCAAAAGTATATCTCTTTAGGGGTAGAGGGTTGATTGTACACCTTTGAGAAAGTCCCTTTGCTATCTGATTAGTCATTTATGTTTTAAGTTCTAAGCTCCCTAGTCACCGTCTATCGTTATTTGAACGGTCAGTAAATTGTTGAAGGGTGAGCGCTTTAGTGCCAACCATTCAACTATTTACTGACCGTCCAAATAATCATAGTCGGTCACGGGAGCTTAGAACATTGTTGTACGATGTTGCTGATCTATAACTTGAAACAGTAACTAAATTTTTCCACGAACTATGTTTGACGGACTTTCTTGGAAGTTTAAGGCTAAAGACGTAATGGTCACTAGACAAAATTAAGCACCGCCCACTGACCTTAGTATATATCCGCCCAATTTTTGAATATGCCTGTGAAATATGGGATAATCGTGGAGTGTGTTATTCAACCAAGTTTGAAAAATTGCAACTAGATGCTGCAAGGATTGTAACTGGATTACCAATTTTCACAAAAACAGATAAATTATACTCAGAAACAGGATGGACTACTCTCTCTAGTAGAAGGCATAATAGGAAACTCCAGTTATTTTATAATATAAAGAATGGACATGCACCAAATTATCTTAGAGAACTTATTCCTCCTACTGTACAAAGCACAACTATTTACCCCTTAAGAAACGGTTCGGATTTAATAATACCTTTTTGTAGACTCTCGATTACAACTGAATCTTTTATTCCATCTACTGTTAAACTCTGGAACCGGCTAGATCAATTTGATCGTAATCTTGACACATTAACTAAATTCCAAAAAGTCATTCGAAAGGAACAGTCAGATAACACAAAACGTATCCCGAAACATTTTTATTATGGTCCCAGAAAACTTAATATTATTCTTACTCAACTTCGTAACTCGCATTCCTTTCTAAATTACGATCTATCAAAGGTTAATATAGTAAATGATGCTGCGTGTTCCTGTGGAGCCCCACGGGAAGATGCATTCCATTATTTTTTTACCTGTCCTAATTATACTGAAACAAGACGTATTATGACGAACAACTTAAATTGGGTACAGACAAGCGATTTGAATTTGAATCTACTAACCCGTGGGTTGGATGATTTAACATACGAAGAAAATATTAATATCATCAAACACGTTTTCAATTTTATCAAATCTTCAAAAAGATTCCTTGTAGTATAATTACTCGATAATTATCTACTCTCCAACCTCGTATCCACCCAACACAACCTTTTTATTAATTCGTTAATTATTTACAATATATCTCTATATGTATTATATGTATGCTCAGAATGATCATTATACTATGTGAATTTATTGTATAAATGGGAGAAGACTTCATAAGTTGGTAAAACTTGTGTCCTATCCCTTTTGTTAATTTAACAAATAAAATCATCATAAATTAAAACCTTATGTAATATTCCGTCTGCATCGTTTCGTATTAACTGCATGTTATTCTTATGAATGAAATGTTCCACTAGCCAGTAAAGCGTATTAATCTTATTCTCAAGATTTCCATATATGGATCTGCCTTCTTAATTCTATCGTTTTTTTTAGGAATGATTTTATCCAATCATAGGTTGACAGATAAATACTACATCGTACAATTTTAATTATATGCAACCAGAACAAAACGTGCTTGCAAATAAATATACCTAATCAGGTTTATTTTCCAGTGTTGTGTTGCTTAAATTATAACACTGTCCTCTTTGTCATGTTAGTTTTTCAAGGTCATTTATTGATCCGATATGGAGACTAAGAAATAAAATACATGAGGTTTTTTCTTGAATAACCTTCAATGTGGCGTCAAAGTCAAAGATTGCAATACATTTTAAAGGTCTTTGTGAATAACGATTCTAAAATTGTGATCACGATTGCTAAAAGTAGTTAAAGTTACCTATTACTAAGATATATGAAACTTAGTTTTAATAATATTTTGGCTATTTTAGGAACTGTTCATTTCAACAATAAATATATCTAATAAACAATCCCGAAACATCAACTACTGGGCAGGTTATATAACCAGGGACTACTAGACCACCAGGTCATGTATCGACCCAGATCAGACCAAGTCAGACAATGTGAACAATTCATGAACAGAATTAGACAAATTAATATAATAAATTACCAGTTGTATTTCTGTGTGAATTAGGGTACATATTAAATCATAATATTGTGTTTTCTGCGCTCTGGTTTTAATAACTAAGATATGAAGATAGATTGAAAATATATATAAGCACACCATTCTACCCCACGAATTCCTACTGTGCCTTTGTAATGCTATCTCGCGTTTTGTTTGTCTATTATTCACGAATTTAAGCAGTAGATGACCTTCATAAAGCAAGTTTGATCATTTATATGCAAAGAAGTAGATGTATGTAACAGTTGTTTTACTTGTATATACATATTAAAATAAATACATAGAATGTAGTATAAATTGAAAACCGCTGATCGGTGAAGGTCAACATTCTCATTACCACACTGACACGAACCATGTACTTTTCTGTCTCAGCATCAATTTAAAAACCACACAAACAAAGGATACTGAGTAGAATCTGATGAAAATCTAGCTATTAGATGGACAACAAAATTAACAGTAAGACATGCACAAAATCGATTGATATGAATGAAAGAAAACATACTATCATATGATGAAAAGAAATGTTAGGTAATGATGGTCAACAATTTCACCAATACCAACAAAGTGAACTTTACACCTCACAACTGAGCGCAAAAAGGTCCAGCACATATGGAGTTGGAAATCCCCTCCGATAATTGGATTTTAACGACAATAATGATATCAACAAACAACGCAAAAAATATGCACAAGTTCGCTCCCCCTCGAAAAGACCACATATCCACTATATATGGTACAACAGACTGGTAATTAACTAGCGGAAGATATTATAATATGCATGCTATAAACATCCCAATTGATGATTTGATTCGATTTTTGATGTTTAACACCACTTTCAGCAGTATTTCAGCTATATCATGGCGACTAGTTTTAGTGGTGGAAGAAGCCGGAGTACCCGGAGAGAACCACTGACCATGGGCAAGCAACTGGTAAACTTGATCACTTGCGGCTGCGAGTCGAGTACACCCTTTTTGTAATTTGCAAAGCCGGGCGCGATCCCACGCCGTCTTGGTGATAGGCTTGTATGAGGTGCTAGGTAATCCAACTACCTAACTCATTTTTCCACGCGGGCCTTCATCACAATTGATACTTCTTATTGATCTAATATATAAATTAATTAGAGTCTGTCGTAAAAATCAAGATGCAATAAAATCATTAATTTGCAGGAATAACAACATGACAACAGAAAACATGTATCTGGAGAATCTTTTAACAAGTTGTTAGTTAGCTACACAATTTACTTGTTTGTCTGATCAATGATATCCCGGTCCTTTCCTCATTCATGACTTATCACCGGGTGTGTAACTAGATTAACACGACGGGTGCCACTAGTGGAACAGGAACTGATCACCCTTCCAGAGTACCCGAGTTCACCCCCGCTTTCTGTGGGGTTCGTGTTACTCGATCTTTAGTTTTATATGCATGTTTTGTAGATCGTTGTTTGTCCTTTTGTACTTTTTCTTTTGGACATTGTGTTATCTGTCCTTCGATATACGGATTCTGATTACCCTTTGGTATCTTCAAACTCTTCTTGTAGCAAAAACCTAGATGTGAGTCTTTCATGGAAAACTAGTGTCGTTTGTGTTTCATTATTAGTAACTAAAAACTTAGGATTGGGTTGCATATCAAGGATGTGTACCTTATCTTAAGCACATTAAAATCCCTATTTGGTTCTAGGAAACCCCGAAGATCAATATTTTGTACAACAAACAATTGAAATCATAGGCTCAAGACCTCAGTTCCTCTGTAAAAGAAAACATATAAATATATGTGTGTTTTGTTAACTGTTATTGATTAAACATGTATATCCCCTCTGTAGAACATTAAGATTCCCTGTTTAGGCTTAGTAAATCACAGAAATCAATATGATAAAAACACATCATAGTATGTGCACGACTTCAGTTCTATTGGGCAAGAAAATATGAAAATGTGGTGGGATTTTGTGTAGCCCCTCTGTACTACATCTGTGCAAAGACTTAAAATTCAATAAGTTTTGAAGTATCAAGCGGAGAAGTGCATTTATGATCAGGTTTTCACAATTGAATTTCACTTGTACAAAACGACAACGGTAATGGTATTTAAAACATTAGAACCTGTTTTTATTAATGTATCAATTTGACAGCCATGATATACACATCAGCACGAACGCAACAAACAAGTTGGGAAATATAACCCATTAGATGGCAATTGGAGATAAAGCAATATTATGTCACCAACTAAAACGGGAGATTAATAACATGAACAGGAAAGATACATCTCTTGTGATGCATAAACTATTGGATTTCAAATATTAAAGATTAAAGGTTATTGTTTTCTCGGGTCAAATATGGCGTTATGTTTTTTAATGTGATTTGATTGGTAGTCTATATATGGTGTTTAACTCAAGGTCTAAAAGTTGTATCGAATAAAAAGGCTGACGCAAATTCAAAAGAAGCATTGACTATATAACTATTGAGAATCAGTCACTTAAATCATTCTTATAGACAGTGTTGAGGTATTGTTGGACTTGTCACGTTTACAAAGGTATGATTTTAATACTACTTTTTGTATATTGGTAGTTAGTCTCTGTTTGGTTTATTTAAAAGAAAAATGATTGCTATAATTTATTTGAAAACGCATGAATAAATAAAATGCAAATTTTATATGTAGATATTTAAATATTGTACTTCAATTCTTTTAACTGCTATAACGAGAATATATCAATTTCCACATTCCGCTTATAATTTGATTAAGCTGAATTTGTACTTCAATAGCACCATGATTGCAACATGTCTTCGATTGTCTTGAAATGTGTACCTTTACATATCAGTATAAATAACAAGGAATCCAATGCAAAATCTGAAAATTTAGCAGTTATTTTAACAATAAAATAATATATAATATAGCTACATATTCTCAAATTGGAAATGAACGTTATTCCAGAAACGCGTTGTGTGCACTAGATTTGATATCTACGTTTTTATTACTATCACTGGGTCGATACCTCTGCTGATGGACTATTAATTCCCGAAGGTATCATCCCCACAGTATTAAGTGTTTCTGCACTGACATCATTTATTTGATATATTTATTATCA
Organism: Bathymodiolus brooksi; assembly: GCA_963680875.1. NCBI lineage: Eukaryota > Metazoa > Mollusca > Bivalvia > Mytilida > Modiolidae > Bathymodiolus > Bathymodiolus brooksi. The sequence continues at coordinate 38,359,405 of OY804578.1, read as the reverse complement.
ATCATCTCAATCAATACAAGAAAATATAGCAAATGTCATTATATGACGCTTTATGTGATTGCCGCCCATTCTGCGTAGTGTTCCATTCATCACTGTGTTTGTATCCCATTGTTAAATAAATAGTTTACTATACTTTTTAATATAATTGTCATAAGAAACATATTGGACATCAATATAGAGATTGTGGCTTTATTTTGTTAGATACATTCAAACATGTATATGACGGACACCTAAAGCGAACCTGGAAAAATGTCCTTTATGAGCAGTTGGCCTTTATAGACAGGCTCAAAATTATGTGCACGTTTCATTAAATACAAAGTAATATAATAATATATAGCAAATGCCATGTCATGTAGTTTTATGCGATTGCCCAATCTGTGTAGTGTTCCTTTCATTATTGTTTTTGCATCCCATTGCTAAATTAATTGTTTACGCTACTTTTGTATATAATTTTCATGAGAAACATATTGGATATCAATATACAGATTGTGACTTTATTTTGTCAGATACATTCAGACCTGCATATTAAGCACACAGAAGGGAATCTGAAAATGTACCCTTTATTACCAATGTCCGATTATATACAGATTCAGATTATATGCACTTTTCATTAAATGGATAAAATGAAACTGTCCTATACAGACAGTGATTTAACTTTTTTTCTGCATTGCATGTCTTAAAGCAGGTCAGGTGTGATAAATGAAATTCAAATCAAAGATGCACATTATGACTCTTAAGACTTGTATAAATATTTTAATCTATAAAACAGACACAAGACAGTAGTGTAATAGAGGTTATCAGACAAGTACCACACTTACAGTAAAACCTATTCTGATACAGGAGTGCAGACAATATGATGGCTCTTAGCTTGTCGACGTAGAACAGAGAGCTAATATCATATGTTTCATTGTATAATAATTGCTTCAATGCACCAATTTGTGCTATTTCTTGGACACCCATGTGATGTACTAAGGCTAGTACATCATTATTCAATAAAGTGTGTTTATATAAAGACGTATATGTGCAGTGTAACAATGGTGTGGGTTCAAATCCCGTCGAGGGAAGAACAAAAATTTGACAGCTCTAAAATCTAATTCTAACACTGTTTGGTTTAATTTTCAGACGTATATATATATATATATATATATATATATATATATATATATATATATATACAACGTCTGAAAAACCAGTCAACGACCAATCTTACGGGGTGTTGGATCGTTACGGTATAACGATACTATACAAGTAAAACAATTATAAACGTCTAAAATGGTTTGTAAAACAACACCAAGTACACAAAACAAAGTGATAAAGAATTAAACACTTCGTAGAATGACAAAATTTTCGTCCCACCGAGGGACTTTATCAATGTCTAATTAAATAAAATCTCGAAACAATATGGCGACTTTTCAAATTTCAAAAAAGTTTTGACGGTCCATGTACGGCACAAAAGAACCAGAAGATGCACATATGAAACTACATGCATAAAAGAATGGAAATCCTACATATAAATTAATAAAAGTACAATAACAATAATATAAATATACAATAGGGCTACACATTTAAATAAATGTTAAATTAGAAATAAAAATAAATACAAAAATGAGACATTATTGGTAAATGTATCAAATAGCACTGTCAAAACACCGTCGAAAACGGTATGATACCCAAACTCATTAAAAAAAACGGCCCGCCACAGTGTGGAATATATACTTTGGGCCAATAGAGCAAACTGTATGTCCTAATACGACTGGGGGAGATCAACACGAATAGGAGTCAAGAGAGGATATTACTTTTTCTCATTGATTCCATTCGGTGATAAGGTCTTAAGTTTTCTAATCCAGAAGCTTTCCCTTTCCTGTCTGCTTTTATCATCCCACTTGGGGTTATGGTCAATTATGGTGACCTTCAGTTTGCCGAAAGAATCATGGTGGCCCGTCGATCTGAGATGTCTGCTGAGTGGAAGGTCAGGTTTGCAATTTGCATCGCTTCTGTGGCCATTCAAGCGTTTACTAAGTTGTTGTTTAGTTTCTCCGATGTATTGAAGACCACAAATTGCACATTCCAGGAGGTAGATAATATTTTCTGTCTTGCAGTTGGCATTGCAGTATATGATGAATTTTTCTCCTGTATGTGTGCTGCTGAATTTGTGTGTGCATTGGATGTTTTTGCACGTCATACATCGTCTCGAATCACATTTTTGACACTGACCATTGTAGGCAGATCGAGGGGAGATGTCAGCTCTCACCAAGATGTCTTTCAAACTTTTGGGTTTCCTGAAGGCCAAGACGGGTGGTTCTTTGAAGATTTTACACAGTTCTGGGTGTTTTTGTATGGTTGTCCAGTGCTCACGAACGATGCTGGATAAATTACTGAGCGCAGGATGGTATGTAATGACAAATGGCACTCTGTTGTTCGCGTTCTTTTCTTTATATTGGATGAGGTCTTTTCTGTCAATACCACTTGCTTTGTTAAAACAATGGTTAATGCTCGCATTGTTGTAACCCCTCTTTTTTAGATGACATTTCAGTTCCCCAAGCCGTTTTTTGGTGGTTTGTTCGTTGGAGCAGATGCGTTTGATTCGGAGAGCTTGGCTGTACGGAATACTTTTGGTGCAATGCTTAGGATGACAACTCTGTGGGGACAGGTACTGATGTTTATCTGTCGGTTTGTTGTATATAAAGGTAATAACAAAATTACCGAACTCCGAACAATCTTACAAAGGGAAAGTCAAAACTCATAACCATATAAACAGACAAAATCAGTCAACAACCGGAAAACTGTGAAAACCGTAATGACCCTGACTTGGTACAGGCATTTCTAAAGAAATGGTGGGTTGAATCAGATTTTAAGGCGCCAAACCTCCCGTTCGCATTACGGTTCAAAGGTTCCGGCTGTCACTGTAACAGTATTTAAATACAGGAACAAAATAGGTAAAATAGTTGACATAATACCATTTTCACAGGTGGTGTACGTATCCAGAAAGGAGATGTTATTTCTAGATGTTTCATGGGTGAATTTTATAGTGGGGTGAACATTATTGGCGTGGTCAAAGAAACGATTGAGGTTTTCTTCCGACTCGGTCCACTTCATGTCAACGTCGTCTATGAAACGAAACCAGGAAAGTGGCTTGTGAGGTGCAGATTGTATGATAAGTTTTTCAAGCTTCCCCATGAAGATGTTGGCGTATGAAGGTGCCATCTTTGTTCCCATAGCTGTTCCGTTGATTTGTAAAAAATGCTCTCCATTAAATGTAAAATTGTTATGCTTCAGTACCAATGTGAGCAACTGGACAAGATATTCCGTTGGTGGTTCTTTCACGGCTCTTTGGTCCCAGGCCTCTCGACATGATTCGATACCGTCACTATGTGGGATGTTAGTGTATAATGACGTAACGTCCATCGAAACAAGAATGGTCCCCGAAGGAAGGGGGTTCATGGATTCCATTTTTTGAAGATAATCAGTGGTGTCTTTCAAATGTGAAGGTAACGCTTCTACATGAGGTCGAAGGTGGAAATCGACGAATTCGGAGATTTTTTCTGTGGGGTGCCCATTTGCTGAAACAATGGGTCTCCCGGGGTTGTTGACTTTATGAATTTTAGGTAATAGGTAGAAGCGTCCGACTTTGGGTTTGTCTGGTTTCAAGTAATCGAAAGTGTTCTTGTCGATATGACTATTTTCTTTCATAATCAATATTTGAGGTAAAGCGTAATTGTTATGAAATATTTAATAACTATTTCTCACAGCAGAATAATGTAAGATAACTGGTATGTTTATGCTGCATGGTCTAATAGTCTTGTAGAAATGCACATAGAATAGAACAATTGTAAAATCCGGAATTAACTAATGTACACTGACCCAATAAGTTTATTATAAAGCCCTATATTCCTGTGTTTACCCTGTGCATGATTGTGTAATGAGTTTTCGGTATTTAACACCAATAAAACGAAAACTTAAGGATTGATCGCAATTTTTGTTCGGTTCATGAAGAAATAACCTCAATCAGGTTGTGCACACCGTGTAAGAGTGTGTACAACCTGATTGAGGTTATTTCGAATGAACCGAACAAATAATTTCGATCAGTCCTGATAAATTAATTCAAATTTTTTTTGCTATGATATTGAAAAATATATTTATTTTTTCAAAATAAGGCAAATAATCGGAAATAAATTTAAATAGCTCCAAAGGTGCCTCATTTAAAGAACAGCACCTGATGACAACGACACGCGACGCCTTGAGAACGATGTCTATTTTTAGATTCCGTTCATTGACATATAACCTCAACTTTTTAAACCAATCAAAACACGCATAAAATGACATGTGACTCTAAAATTCATTTATATTAAAATGACTTATAAAAGGATATCATTTGTATATTTCAGAATTGAAAAATAATAATGTCTTGGGGATACGGTGCCGACAATGGTGAGTATCACTTCTTCTTACACAATTGATATATGTTTCATTTTTATTTTTTTGGTTAAACTGTTAAATATGTTAATACATTAATTAGAGCAAAATGGTGCGAAATATACGTTAATTTTGTTTGTATTGTCCCCCTCGCCGTTAACTAGGATAACGGAGAACATTTAGTTTTGCCCAGATCCATACTTCCATCCAGTCCACATTTCCGTCACCGCTCGACTTAAGTGTCCATAAAACAAATTATTTGAAATATATAAAGAAGGTCATGGAACATAATAAACAGGCCACGTTCGATTTTAGACTATAACACGTTTCAGCTCTGGAGTTATTACCCTTAATATGCTGAAATAAAAACCAATTGAACTTCTCATGCTTCCGTCCAATTATATTGATATCCTCCTCGGCAAATAATTTACATTTCATACACAAGATCAGAGACAATAAAAGAGCCTGGTCGATTCCGGATTGTACATTTTTGTCAGTATCTTAATTTGCATATGAAATTTCACTGTCGATAGCTTGGGAAATTATTTCCGATATAATCTCGAGATTCTCTGTTTCCTCAACCAGGAAAGTGGCTTGTGAGGTGCAGATTGTATGATAAGTTTTTCAAGCTTCCCCATGAAGATGTTGGCGTATGAAGGTGCCATCTTTGTTCCCATAGCTGTTTCCTCAACTGGCTTTTGGAATTGACTCTTCGCGAAGGGTGCTATTTCTCCGGCAGGTCTTAATCCTACTGGTGCATATGTTATCACTTTCGGTTGATATTTTCCGTTTTTTGGTGCTTAAGCTGTTGCTGTTTTTGGCTTGTTTTACCTTTATATTTATACTGTTGTTATCTTTTTGTTTCTGGATCGTTCCTTTACTAAAATTATCCTTCGAAATATATGTTCCTCTTGTATAGGTAGTTGCTAAAGAAAGAAGAAGCTTAATTTACTATTCAATACAGCGATTATTGGGTGATTGTTGGTGAATGCTGTACAATACAAACTTGAATTACACACCCTTGGTATAGTATTTGTTACTGTGCAATGCTATCAAAATACTTGCAATGACACTTTGAACACATTAAATAGCACAACAAAATGTAAAAACGTCATATAGCTTAATATATGACGTCAAGATCTAAACATAATATCACAAATTCCATAAAACACAGAAATATTGTTAAAATATTTTGTTCACATATCAGTGTATTTAGGTCACGATTGTGAAGTCTAAGTAAATAAAAAACATCCGTGATGTTTCTACTAGGTCGGTATACACGATACAAGTTATGCATCCAAGTCTCCATTCAAGAAAACGTGGATCAAGAAAACTTGATTTCAAGTTTGTGTATGCACGATGCAAGAAATTTTGATGAATACACACAAGTTTTGGCGGGAGATACAATAAACAAATGGTATTTTTGGGAGGAGAGGAGGGTGCTGCCCTTTGTATTGCATTATTATGTACAATTGTACTGCGAAGGAGATTAAGCTCCAAAATGAGGTCAACATGGGCTCGTAAATGGCTTCGAAGGCGACGATGGGATGTATTTCTATGAAGTCTATTAGATCTTCAATCATTTCATTAGTCCATGTGACTGTCTTTTTCCTGCATTTTGGAGTTTCCTCTTTTCCCGCCATCTTTGCACAACACGTGTAGTTGATGCTGATATAATATAACAGCATTAAAGTTACAAAAACGTTTGCATGATATACGTGATCATTCAGTATTGATAAACATCTGCATGTAGGTAAGCCATGAAACGTGATCATTCAATCTTGATAAACATTTGCATGTAATTAAGCCATGAAACGTGATCATTCAGTATTGATAAACATCTGTATGTAGCTAAGCCATGAAACGTGATCACTTCTATTCGTAATTGTCATTCATGTAACCTTCTGCATTCAGTATAGGGGATTTAAATAATTGGCGCATTTTTTAAAAAGTTTGTTATCTAGCCTTATGGAATGAATTGCATAAGTATAATAACGATCGTAAAAAATATATTTTTAATTGTCAATTGTAAATGAGCTCACAGTATAGGATATATTGTCAATTAAAGAGCGTCCTTTTTTGTGTCGAATTATTGGACCCATCCCCACGTGTTTGTTTGCTTTACAACAAAGTTGTTCACAATGACAGACGATATAAGATTTAAATCAAGAACATCTTAAAATACATGTGTAGTTTTCACTTACAAATGTACATTGCCTCCCGTCGACCAAAAATATCTACTTTTTCGCTATTTGAAAAGGAAATAATTTTCTCTTCGATCAAGAAATACCAGACCCTCTTACCTAGGTCTTATTATTGTATACTTTGAACATTGTTTACATTATCAAACTAGGTTTAGAGATACGACAATATATAACCATGTTATCAATGAAGGCGTATCGATCGGTGGCTCGAAAAGTTTTCGTATATGCATTTTGCAATTTCAAAGTTGTAGACCTTATTCAGACCAAAACATTGGAGTTACAAAAACCATCTGTATTATTATTGAAATGACATAAACAACGGTGGCATTAAGAACGAAAGATATTTGAAACCGACTTGTACTATTACATCCGTATGTACATGATACCCTCAACGTCTCTGTCATTAATGTCAGATAATTGTTCTGGGAGACGAACCCAGAGAACACACATCACAAATGTGCCATTTATATAAACTTTTCTCTTTTACATTATCCTCGAACAATTCATATCCTGTTCTCGTTTACTGTGCATAACCTCTTCTCTCTTACGTCTAGATAATAGTTATTGAAAAACATGTGACCATCGAAAAAGATATATTGTGTTTTGCAGAGAGGTATTACTAACATAATTGCTTATCAAATAAACATGAAATTATTATAAAAAGCTAAATTTCATGTCTATCAAACATAGGTAACCTTTGTCGATTGTGACCACCATTTTACATTTTCATGTGCTTTTGTTGTCTTGCTCCCAGAGACATTTGGCTTGCCAATATTTTGACTTTGAGCGTTCCTGATGAAGGTTATTATGAGCATTCCTGATGAATGATATTCATTCCAGAAGCGCGTCGTGCGTACTATATTATATACGTTTTTATTACATGTATAACGTTTTGTATGTTACGTAAAATTCGTCGGTGAACATGCATCTTGTATATATTATTGTAAGTTGTAGTTTAACAGTATGACAAAATATGTTTCTAATGTATTCACTGTATCATGCATTAGGTCCAGCCACATGGGCTAAAGAATTTCCTATTGCCAATGGTAAGAAACAATCACCAATAGATATTAAACCTGGAACTGCGACCTTTGACGGAAAACTTGCTAGTGGACCATTGGTTACCAACTATGCAGCAGGAACGCTACAGGCAAAGAACACAGGAAAAACCATGACAGTCCACGGAACTCAGTCTGGTATGTAGCAACGAGATACACACATTAATTTAGTATGCATTAGAAAGCTGCACTAGATGTATATGTATGCATTAGCTAGCAACACATCAATCTGCTATGCATTAGCGGGCAACATAGCTATCTGATTATATTAGCTAATTTCATAGCAATATGGATATATCAGTTAGCAAAACAGCAATCTGTTATTTATCAGCTAGCTGCAAAGCCTAGTAATCTGGTTGTATCAGCTAGTTAAATAGTAGTATGACTGTATCAGCTAGCAACACGGAAATCTGCTATGCATCAGCTAGCTACATATCACTCTGGTTATATTAGCTAATTTCATAGCAAAATGGATGTATCAGTTAGCAATACAGCAATCTGTTATGTATCAGCTAGCTGCAAAGCCTAGTAATCTGGTTATATCAGCTATCAACACAGCAATCTGGTATACATTAGCAAGATACGCAATACTTTTGTATGTTATAGTAAGCTACACAGCAATTGTGGGTGTATCAACAAGCTACATAACACTCTTGCTACAGTAAACTACAAATCATTTTACACAGCAATTGTATAAATCAAGAAGTTACACATCAATTTTGTTGTATCAGCAAGCTACACAACATTCTGGTGTGTATCAGCTAACTGCACAGCAATCTGGTATGCACCAGAAAGATCCGCAGTAATGTGGTATCAATCAACAGCTGCACGACCATCTGAAATTTGATTTATATTTACATTACCCAGTATGTGTGTGACAATACCATTCCTAACTATGCAACACGATCTTTAAAAAGCACTTTTAGCAATCGTTTATTGCATGGTAATATAATTATAGAAATGTGATGGGAATAAAATTGCGATAAATATAAACTTGGCAGGAATTTAATCTGAATGTTCTTAGTAAAATATAAGGGATTTTATTTTAATCAATAAGTATCGCAACTATTTCTGTCGTTCATTTCTTTGTCGATGTAGATTGTTTGCCTTGATGCAGAAACATTGTGAATTAATTGCTGCAATAAAACATTTTGTTTTAGATATAAAAGGAGGACCATTGACTGGGACTTATAAATTCGAACAGTTTCACTTTCATTGGGGAACAGATGACAAGGAAGGATCTGAGCACACTATCAATGGACAGGTGTTTGCCTCAGAGGTATATTTAACATCTTAATTTAATAGACGGATTGATTTGTAGTTGCTTAATGTCCCTGTAGCAACTATGTCATGAATATTCAAGACAGGAACAAGTTCAATGATATTAAGATATTATACACATATGAGATAAAAATGGGATAACTAAATAATTAGCCCTTTGTAGTATTTTGTAGATCATTGTTTGACCTTTTGCCTTATCTAATTTAGCCATTGTATGTCCTCCTTCAATTTATGGCTTCTCTTCTGACTACCCCTTTTGGTATCTTCAAACTTACAAAGCATGTTCTTGATTAAGGATATTAACCTGTCCAAATTCGAGGGGAATAATACTGGGAAACATGGGTGAACAATACATTTTTATTAATACCAATGTAAATAAAAATTGGTTGAAATAGGTATTTTAATCTAAATGTTAGCTAACAATGTTAGTTAACATCTGACCAAATAAAAAGGTGCATAATTCCCTTGACAATCCTTTTCTATTCTTGAAAATTACAATTCTTTTCAAGGAAGTTATGGAAACAATTGAAACAGTGATGGTCAACAATTCCACCAACATCAACAAATGGAACAATCACCTCTCATCTCAACACATTGAACATAATGTTCCGGAAGAGTAGACAGTTCCTGCTCCACTAGTGACACCCGTCGTGTTACAGTATATATTACTGACTTTTCCAAGATAACTCGAATATTCGCTATTTCGAACTGACATACTGGTATCAGATCCCAGCACCAGAAAACATGTTAGATTTTATATTTAAGAATACGCCCAAATAATGTTTAATGTATAGCTGAACCAATCTGTTGGCAAGTGATTTTCCAACAATGTAATCGCACGTGAAGTGTGACAATAATATCATACGGATAACTAGAACAAGGAAAAAACTATACTGGGAAGTCAAGACAAGTATCACGCGAATGTCAACCGACTGAAAAAGAAACATGGATACATTGATGCAAGAGGAGCGAAATCGGAATAAAATGAAGACACAAAATGAAACGAAGTCGGAACAACTCGAAAATCCAAAAGGAAATGCGTAGAAACAGAGGCATTTCAATAAACAGTGGTAGGGTTAAATGCGTTATTTGGCTTAGCATATATCTACATTAATATTAAAGAGCGTAAAATACGTTCAGATTTCTTCTTTGATTAGTGGTGCAATATTCAGATCAATTATATTGTCCAGATGTGTAAGGAGTTCATTCACGTTCCGAAGCAATAATCTATTATGAACATTTTATCTTTTATTTTCCAGTTACATTTGGTGCATTACAACAGCAGTAAATATAAAAGTTTTGCCGAGGCTGTTGATAAAGCAGATGGTCTTGCCGTCTTTGCATTCTTTATCAAGGTATGTATTTAGTTTAGCATTAAATGATCGATTACCTATCTTCCAGTCTAAGCAATGTATGAGCAGCGGAAGTATTTTAGCTTTATTCTTATAGTCTATTATGTGATAAAAATCTGCAAGGAAACAGACTTTGCAAGGAATAATGATCCACAAAACAATACACGGTAAACTAAAGATTATGCAACACGAACCCCATAACTCATGTGCTACTGAAGCATAAGGTGTTTCTTCTGATCTACTAGTGCAACCCATCGTGCTACTCATGTTGAAAATCTAGTGATAAATCATGAAAGAGGAGAAGATCTATTGATAAGTCATGAAAGAGGAGAAGAGAGTGGGATTACGACTACGACAAACGAAGCATATAAATTACCCCTTTTAGTGAAATGATGCGGTTATGCAAGTGTGTTCCACATATGAGTAAATTACTAACCCTAACTAATGGTTATACATGAGCTTTTCCACAATTTGTATATTCTGTAAACTAAACTATTCTTTTACTTTCTACATATAATATATCGACATGCATAATTCAGATTTCAAACTTAACAAGCTCTTTGTTCCTTTTAGTTAGGAGGAAAGCATGCTGGGATGACAGAATTGACAGACAAAACAATACCCTCCATAACAGCCGAAGGATCATCTGCTGCACTTTCTGGACTTAACTTGTCTTCTCTACTTTGTTGTAAGTACACCGAGACTATTAATTTATGTAAAAAGTAGCATCAAAGACCCTGTTATGATATGCAAATCTTGTTGTTAGTTCTAAATATTTCTCAAAATTATACTACAGATCGCAGTGTGGCATTACATTTAACCTTTAGTGTATATTGATAAAGGATAACTGACCAATTTGTATTCAATTATAACCACGGATGATTCAAGATTCAAAGATGACCAGTATTAAGCTTTTAGTATAAACAGAACATTAGAAATTTCAGAAAAAACACAATTTCCAACAAATATCATCTACTTACATTGTCAAAACATCCCTATAATAAAAACAAATGATGTGTATTTTCGTCTGTATTGTTGTTATGTTGTTTCCAGATTGGATTTTATTTCTTACGTTGATTCACTGCATCTAATATAAAACCGGATTTACCTTTGATGCAGCACATTGTTTACATTGATATTGTAAATTTAATCAAATAAAATACACATGCGACTGTAGAAAGATTTAGCAAATATAAACAAAATTAATTAAAAAAAAAAAAAAAACCCAAAAGAAAAAAAACAAACAGACAAACAAACAAACAAACAAACAAACAAACAAACAAACAAATATAATAAATTTGCTTGTCTCATTTAAGCATAAAGGCAGTAATTGGGAAAACAAATTGATAAGTTAATTTTTCCATGGAAACATGATTGTTGGTTGTATTTAATGATTCGAATTGGAACGTTTTTCTAACCATATAATGCAAACACATGATATAAGTGACTAGCATGAAAAAAGTATCATAACAATTAATATTCATACATATTTACAGCCGATATGTCAAAATATTGGGCATACGACGGATCTCTTACCAATCCTCCATTACATGAAAGTGTCACGTGGATAGTATTCAAAGAGCCAATTGAAATATCTGCAGACCAGGTATGTATTAAGATAGAAATAAAATAGTAATGATAGTTACAATTTGTCATACGACACAGATACAGACCTTGGTGACCGACCAGCAACGCAGACACAAAAAATGACAGGTGCGTTTCAAGCGAAAAACCAGAAAAATAACAGACAGAGCACTAGTCTCTAAGAAAGTAATCTGTCATAGGTGTAGACATTTAGGTTCGATAACTCTATGGATAAGTCGCTATGTAATAGTTCTAATAAAAGAATTGAGATAATTAATACAATAGCAATGACACGTTGAACATGTGAGTATACTGTTTCTACCTGTAGTAATATTTATTATTACCAACATGTTATATGACCGTCACCTTTTTATACAAGAACAAATGTTAATATTGTGATAATTCTTTACATGTTAGGTAAAAGAACACAACTCGCGTAAGCCTCAAATGTATGCGACATTCCTGTCGAAATTGAGATAGCAATCGATACAATATGCTAAGCTCGTGATTCTGCTGTATAAATCATAACTCTCGAGTTACGTCGTTTTGTGTGCCCTTGGTGGGGGAAAAGTCTAGATATATCTAGTATAAAACGTTTATCGCATGCACACGAAAAACATCACCGTAAACATTTTTTTCCACTTCAGTGGAATTAACCAGCCCCAATCATTGTTAAAAATAGGACACCGTTAATTGAATTATTTAGGAAATTTTGGCTACAAATTTTATAAACAATGTTTTAAGTCGGAGTATACGAACAATCCTCTCTCATCTTAACTGAACTCAATGAACACTACATATACCACTACATATGACGTTAGAAATCCATGTCCACCATATATTATATTCAAATTACCCAATAGGGCAAAGGAGCGTAACGATATAGCTGAAATACTGCTAATAAGTTGGCGTTAAGCACCAATCAATCAATCAATCAATCAATCAATCAATCAATCAATCAATCAATCAATCAATCAATCAATCAATCAATCAATCAATCAATCAATCAATCAATCAATCAATCAATCAATCAATCAATCAATCAATCAAGCAATCAAGCAATCAATCAATCAATCAATCAATCAATCAACCAAAGCATGTATTTGTCATACCACTTAGTTACTATATTTTTTTTTATGTTTCAGTTACATGCATTCCGTACCCTTAAATGTGGAAGCAAGTGCATAACAGTTAACCGTCGACCAGCTTTACCACTAGGAGACAGAACTGTTCGAGCATCTTTCCAATAAACTTAGAAAACGTGAAATAACTATGCTTGCAGTGTATTAAATTTAATATTCAAGTTGTTCCTAGTTGTGAACATTGATTACGTCATTTGTCAGCGTAACTACCTGGATATTCTTTACTGTGATTGGTTACACATTAGACTATTCAAGAAATATTTTTTTAAATAATTGTTTTAACATTTTCTTATTTGTGAATAACAGATTTAACATTAAAAGATGCGAATATACAAATGTATTTTTATTTTAATTGTTGATACGGAGGCGGAGGAGATTAGAGTACACGGATCACACCATAAACCTACAGTTAGTCACTGACAAACTTTACTAGATAAGGTTTATCGAGTATATTTTACCATGAGCGGGAATCGAACTCGCAACACATAGCAGCGCTATGCTCTATTAGTATCAGTAGATATAAATCTAATTAGTAAGCATTAAACAACCAGTAATAATTCTAGGTAGGAAAATAAAGGGATTTACAACTTTTTTTTTGTTCCTTTGGAAACATTAGAGTTGAAGTGATAATTACGTAATAAAAGGTCGTTGTACTTTCACAAAATGTACTGAACGTGACATAAGTTGTTGATAATGCTTTCATACCAAGTTGTCGAAGATAGTTAATTATACATGGCACGTTGTATCAGCTGTTGATGTTAAATGAAGTTGAAATCGTACCTGTTGTTGTCAAGGTACAATCTTAGCACAAGGTACAATCTTAGCACATGGTAGATGCATTTTATTATTCTTTCAAAGACACAGTTCATCTTTTTAGTTTTTTGTGTTGTCCTATTATGTGTCTTTAAGTTCTGATTCCGTATTGTGATGTTCGTTACGATTTTACCATTAAAAAGATGTGCGGTTCATCTTTACCTTCGGTTGTTTGTAAGAGGGATCATGCATTATTTACGTTATTTGTGTTTGTTTGTGTATGATACCTATTGGTGATGTCCAACACATATTGTGTTGTGTTTTTGTTTTGTTTGTCTTCCTCTTGTGTGCTCTATGTTGCCAGTTTCTCTTGATTGTCTATTTTTGATTGTCCCTTCGGTATTCTCTAACGTCGCTTAGCTAAGCGTAACGAATGAAGGTTATTCCAGAAACGTGCACACTAAATTAGATATATACGTGTTTATTATTACGATTGATGCTTGTATTTATGCATCATCTTTACCTTAGTGGGGTCTGTCTTATTCAGCTTTTTAGTTTTCTATGTTCAGGTGTTTGTTGTCGTTCTATGTCTTATGCACAATGTTGCCTTTGTTTCTGGATTGTCCATTCTTGATTTCCCATTCGGTTTTTTCTAATGTTTTTTAGTACTACTGTTCATAATATTTCATTTATACAAAAATGTATATGGGGGCAATTCTAATTCGTGGAAACCAGAGTACATGTACCTGGAATTGAAACACAAACTCGTGGATCATTGTCCAATTTGATAACACAAGTGTGTAGCAACTGCCCCTCGTCATAATAAGAAGTGACACTTACAAGCCTTAGTAGTGGTAGTAGGCACTGAATATACAGGTAGAGTGAGTGAATGATTCATATTTAACGCCAAAGGACCAAATTTCCAACTATATCATGGCGAGATGGTACAGGCAGATGTTTATCTAATCACCAGATGTTTATCTAATCATCAGATGTTTATTTAATCACCATATGTTTATCTAATCACCATATGTTTATCTAATCATCATATGTTGAAGTAAATGCAAGACAAGTCTGACGACACTAAAGTGTTAATATGAAGTTGTAAATCAATTACAGACAGACAATATAATGACCAATAGAGACACTAAAGTGTTAATATGAAGTCGTAAATCAATTACGGACAGACAATATAATGACCAACAGAGACACTAAACTGTTAATATGAAGTCGTAAATCAATTACGGACAGACAATATAATGACCAACAGAGACACTAAACTGTTAATATGAAGTCGTAAATCAATTACGGACAGACAATATAATGATCAGCAGAGACACTAAACTGTTAATATGAAGTCGTAAATCAATTACGGACAGACAATATAATGACCAACAGAGACACTAAACTGTTAATATGAAGTCGTAAATCAATTACGGACAGACAATATAATGATCAGCAGAGACACTAAACTGTTAATATGAAGTCGTAAATCAATTACGGACAGACAATACAATGACCAACAGAGACACTAAACTGTTAATATGAAGTCGTAAATCAATTACGGACAGACAATATAATGATCAGCAGAGACACTAAACTGTTAATATGAAGTCGTAAATCAATTACGGACAGACAATACAATGACCAACAGAGACACTAAACTGTTAATATGAAGTCGTAAATCAATTACGGACAGACAATATAATGATCAGCAGAAAATAAAGACGCTGCAAAACAAAACACTACACAGAAAGCTACAAACTGAGCAACATAAATTCTACTAGAAACGGAAGTGAACACAGGTGCTGGGAATGGTTAGCAATTCATGTTTCACTAATGGCACCATACGTTCTACCCATGTGAAAGCTCCAATGATAATTCATTCCGGTTTATACTAGACAAACACGCTTAGTTAAAAAAATTAGTGCTAGCTTGCTTAAGCAAGTCTCGGATAGACATGTGGCTCCACTCTGACACAATATCCTGATTCCGAGCCAATCAGTACTTGCTGTTACTCCTTAATAATGTCTGCTTAGTGGAGAAATAGCAAATAGCTCATTTAATCATTGAGGTTATTGATAACTTTTACTTTTACTTTTACAAACCAACAACAATTACCAAAATAACCAACCAGATTATTATCTCATTATTACGGAATTTTTAATTGCAATATCAGACGCAACCACGTGCATACGTACTGATGTAAACTCATGGAAACTATTTTTGGCATAATTTGCCGTCATAGGAAAGACCTTTTTATTACACCTGTAATTGCTATTCTCGTCTGATTGGTATATAATAATAATTGTTATTTGACAGCAATAATAGAGAAATACTATGATTACATAGTCATAACAAATATCTACAATCAAATAATAATAGTTTTAAAGTATACAAATATATACAATCAAATAATACTAGTCTTAAAGTATATATAGTTAAGTAAGACGGTAAGAGAGGTTTTAAGATGCCAAAGAGGTAATCGGATGCTGTTAATCGAAAAAGGGCAGATATTACAATGCCCCCCCCCCCAAAAGAGGACAGATAATACAACGTCCAACCCCCCCCCCCCAAACCCCCCAGATAATTACTATGGTTAAAAGAATAAGGTCAAATGACTGACAATGAAACATTACACAGAAAGCTAAAGATTGAGCAACACGAACCCGTACGCAAAACAGGAAGTCAAATTAAGTGCACCGGGAGCGAAAGCAGTTCCTGTTCCACTAGTGGCACCCGTCGTAAAATATAAATCAGTAAGAAAATTGTTATTCTATTATCTATAAATATTGTACAGTTAAGTTGTTTGTTTGGAAACTTTGGAGACTTAGAACAAAATGGTCTCACCTACTGGAAGAGAATGCCGATTTTAATTTTGCATCCATCAAGCATGAAATATAGTCTAAGTAATGCCTATTTAGTGTTGTTACTACACCCTTTACAGTTTCTAATGTTGATTGATTGATTGGTGTTTAAAGACACCATTAGCGGTATTTCAGCTATTTCGTACCTTCAGTTTGATAGCAAAGTGAGCGATCTTGTATAATACCTATACAAGATCGCTCACTATACAAGATCGCTCACTATACAAGATCGCTCACTATACAAGATCGCTCACTATACAAGATCGCTCACTATACAAGATCGCTCACTATACAAGATCGCTCACTATACAAGATCGCTCACTATACAAGATCGCTCACTATACAAGATCGCTCACTATACAAGATCGCTCACTATACAAGATCGCTCACTATACAAGATCGCTCACTATACAAGATCGCTCACTATACAAGATCGCTCACTATACAAGATCGCTCACTATACAAGATCGCTCACTATACAAGATCGCTCACTATACAAGATCGCTCACTATACAAGATCGCTCACTATACAAGATCGCTCACTATACAAGATCGCTCACTATACAAGATCGCTCACTATACAAGATCGCTCACTATACAAGATCGCTCACTATACAAGATCGCTCACTATACAAGATCGCTCACTATACAAGATCGCTCACTATACAAGATCGCTCACTATACAAGATCGCTCACTATACAAGATCGCTCACTATACAAGATCGCTCACTATACAAGATCGCTCACTATACAAGATCGCTCACTATACAAGATGGCTCACTATACAAGATCGCTCACTATACAAGATCGCTCACTATACAAGATCGCTCACTATACAAGATCGCTCACTATACAAGATCGCTCACTATACAAGATCGCTCACTATACAAGATCGCTCACTATACAAGATCGCTCACTATACAAGATCGCTCACTATACAAGATCGCTCACTATACAAGATCGCTCACTATACAAGATCGCTCACTATACAAGATCGCTCACTATACAAGATCGCTCACTATACAAGATCGCTCACTATACAAGATCGCTCACTATACAAGATCGCTCACTATACAAGATCGCTCACTATACAAGATCGCTCACTATACAAGATCGCTCACTATACAAGATCGCTCACTATACAAGATGGCTCACTATACAAGATCGCTCACTATACAAGATCGCTCACTATACAAGATCGCTCACTATACAAGATCGCTCACTATACAAGATCGCTCACTATACAAGATCGCTCACTTTGCTATCAAACTGAAAGTTACCGATTTTGTCTGTTTCTACGAATTTTTTTAATTGGATTCATGAATTGTTCCGAAAGTGATATTAAGTGCTTATTAATTTTACTACATTTGGTGTACAATATTCATGATATTGGTATGATTGATTGCTTGATTTAACGGGTTTTTTTTAATATAAGCAGTATTTCATGGCGAAAACAAATAAATATACGTGTATATAGGTATAGCAGTGATGGATGGCGATATAGTCGGATTATTTTGTGCTGTCACAGGCCTCTGAAGAAAACTGGTAACAAAATGTTCCCGATTAAGAATCCTTAGTGAATTCCTATTGTGGTATTCTCCCTTGTTCATAGAGTAAATAAAGTATACCTGTCAAATGCAAGCTGTTGTCCCTTTCACTCTCATGAGTTATTCTCGTTGTTGAAGACTCTCATGTGACTATGTAATGTAAAACAACAATAAATGTGCTGTTTCTTTACTTTAATTTGTGCATAGGTGTAATGTTGGATGGCCTCGTCTGTTCATTTACATAAATGTCATTTCTTTCTACTAGGCATCAAGAAAAGGCTAAGATATGAAAAGTGGAATCGGATGTCAAACGACGAAAAGTGACACGCATTGCAATGGCCGAAATTGTTCAGAATTGCACTATTAGTTACATTATAGCTTGATCTAAGATCAGTACATGTATATATACAATATTGTAATAACTAAAATATTTTAAAGTATAATCACACGAACAAGAAATGTTATATTCTTAGAAGCAGATATTAAATGAAGAAAACTTTACATTAAGAGGGAAGATTTATTATCGAGGATCTAAACAACCAAGTACATAACGTCATTCAACGTTGAAAACAAGCAGATGCAACGTCCGATGTTGTTTTCAATGCTATTTCAACTTCAAAAATGACGTTGTGTTTCTGCTGGGAAATGTTTGTCTAACCTCGTCTTACTGTTATAAGAATTGTGATTGCATTGTTCTCTTTAGCTGGTATTTTACTGTTGTCTAGCATGTATATAGGGATCTCCTGTGTACATTGTGATCGTCTAATTCACAAGGAACAATATCAGCATTTTTGTAGCTTCAATTTGATAACAAAAACTGAAAAGTATCACCAGGAATTTCTGTTGTTTCTCAAATCACCTTTAATCACTGTAGATTAGTGATAAAACTGTCCACCCCAAAAAATATTCTGCACCAGCCGATCATAATCTGTTGCTAACCAATGTAGAGAAAGGTAATCCAATTTTGAAAATCTGTAATATGGAACTATTTTGTACAGTATTTACGGGATCCGACCACTTGAGGGCAAATGAAAATTACACCCCCCCCCTTTCCAAAAACAAAAACTAGTAAGTAAAATTAATGACTATATAAATAAATAAATAACCAGAACAATATGCTCTTTTAAATTCCACCGCTAAATGTATAAAAATTAGAAATTGTGTCAATCAGACATGCTAAGCATTTTCACGAATATAATTAGAATCATACTGCCATAAAAACCAAGGATTAAAAAAAAGAAACTGCCTACCCTTCCGGAGCAACTGAGTTCACATCCGGTATTTGGTGGGGTTCGTGTCACTCGATCTTTGGTTTTATGTGTTTATTTTGTAGATCGTTGTTTGTTCTTTTGTACTTTTTCTTTTGGCCATTGTGTTTTCTGTTCTTCTTCGATATACGGATTCTGATTATCCCTTTAGTATCTTCAAACTCTTCTCACCTTTAATGTAGGTTTATATTGGAGTTTTTATCTTGATAGTAAGATAGAATAACAGAAATGTCTTATAATAAATAAAACAATATATGGAAGACAAGAATAGTATTACAAAGGGACAAACAAAACTTTCAGGACGAGATTATCTTTCACTAAACACCAATAAAGATTGAAATGATGAAAATGGCCGGAATAGAGATTATTGAGGAGAAATAAACCTGTCAATTGAGAGTTTACTATACATAGATGTTCTACTTAAAATCAAATTACTCCAATTGTGGTTTGGTTTGGTTGTATGGTGCTAAACACCACTTTCAACAATATTTCAGTTATATCATGGCGGTCAGTGTTATTGGTGGAGGAAACCGGAGGACCACCGACCTGCCGCAAGTCATTGACAAATTTATCACATAATGTTGTACTCTTCGCCCTGAGCGGGAGTCGAACCACAACATCAGTGGTGATAGGCACCGATTATAGGTAGTTGTAAATACAACTGCCATACGGTCACGACCATGACGGCCACTACTCCTATTATGTAAAAGTGTTCTGTGGAAATACGCAAATATCTAGTTTTGTGCGTACGAAGAGTTGAAGATACCACAGAGGTAATCAGAATCCGTATATCGAAGAAGAACAGACAACACAATCGCCCGTTTTTGGAATAATCTTAATCAGGTACTCTTAGTCAAAAGATTGGAAAGCCAAATAACTAAAAGTCTCTGTGGGCAAGAAAACAAAATGATTTAAACAAGATTGCCAAAATCGGCTAAAGTCACCCATACCCGAGGGAGGAGAACCTTAGTTTTATTAATAATCATTACAATGTTTTGGAACTTTAAATTTAAATAATAAGTATAGTTGATATACCATGTCAGTGCCGAAACACTGTCTACTGGACGGGTGAAAATGGTAGACCAGCAGAGGTATCGACCCAGTAATAATAATAGAAACGTAGGCATCTAAATTTGCGTGCATGACACACGGCTTTGCATGCTACGAGCAATAAAGGGGAGCAAAGGGAGAGAACTGATTTTAATCATATTGAGTGTAATGAAACAGCAAAAAGATATTTTATCATACAATAAAAAAAGACCAGAAAACATGAACACCTAGAGATATCAGGTGATTTGATATTATACTTATGTTGCTCAACTAATTGTACCCATCATGAAGTCATCGTTAATAAAGTTGATGTTTGGTAAAACTCGAGCATTATCCCTTTGTAATTTAGAAAAAAAAAGATGTTCTTGATAAAATGATTTTTATTACTATTGCAAACAATGTTTACAAATATAAATATCAAATATAATTATGATAAAATAATAAAATATTGATAAATGTCATTCAAATGAAAACTGAAAATCACCCAAAAAATAATTATAGTGATCTTGAAAGTTGTATAAAAATATCCTTTAGGCATAAGATGACACACATATGCAGCAATGGTCCCTCATGTACACCCGCATCAGTTCACCATCTCCATAAAACGTCACCATCTCCATAAGAAGTCACCATCTCCGTAAAAAGTTACAATCTCCAAAAAAAGTTACCATCTCCATAAAAAGTCACCATCTTTATATAAAAAGCCACCATCTTCATAAAAAATCGCCATCTTCATAAAAAGTCACCATCTTCATAAAAAATCACCATCTTCACAAAAAGTCACCATCTTCATAAAAAGTCACCATCTTCATAAAAAGTCACTGTCTTCTGTTATTATAGACACACGATATTAATCGATTGTCATCTAAAGTTTAATATTGCTTTAAATTCTGAAAAGGAAAAATACAAAAAAATATATTACATTCCTGTATTATATACAACTACGTGACACTATCAACGGTTCTCATGTCTAAAGCCGTCGAGCTGTCTTGTACAATACGCAGTCATGTTAAGGTTGTCCATCAATTTAAAATCCATTTACTTTTTGGTTCAATACACGCGAAAATGCATTAATTTTACTCATTTAAGCCATAAACCAATAAAATTATGTGTGATCTACTCAAAATGAAAAAAATAAATATTAGGAGTCAATCACAGAGGTCACGTGATCACATTAAATATAAAGTAGCATCGTGACCACTAAAACCGAGCAGAACAACGGCATACCGATGTTCAATACAAGTAATGAAGGAACCGCCGGATTGGGGATATCCTATTCTTCAAGAAATATGCGTGGCAAAGTGTTGAATTTCATTTAATTAAATGTGCGAATAGATTGAAAGGCCAAATATGCAAGAAAACCCCCCTTTTCCGAGTTCTATGGGATTTTTCTTGCTATACGTTCAATCCCTGTATTTTTTGCCATATGAAAATATCGTATTTAATGATAAAGTCTGTTGACTGTTAACATTTTTCCAAGATCAGTCTTCGGGATACCGTTGTTCTATTGCATTTTTTAAAATTTAATAAACAAATGCTAAAAAACTATTATTTTAAAACACTTAAAGGACGTAGGGTTTTTGTAATATCGATTGCGGACGTGTAAATATTCCGGATAAGATACGTCACAGTAAACGTCATGTAATACAATCGTCGTTTTCATTTTCATTTAATAATCAGCGTAGTAACAATTTTCCTTTTAAAAATACATGTTTTATAGATGTGCTTTAAAAGCTTCCTTCTTCACAAATTAATTTGTATTGTTTATCTGCTGAAATATCTAAACAACAACGTTACCGTAGCATTTTACATGTGTAGACCCTTTTTATAGACTGCTTTTTGGATAATAACAATAGAAGCAGGGCCGTCTTAACAGCTTCACGACCCCCGGGAAAAGCAGTACATTGGGGCCCATACCTACACAACCACTTATAGGAATAACACTATAAATGTATATATAATTAAACATATATATATTACATTGGTATTTCCAACAAAGTCAGTGTTTAAGCATTAGAAAAACATACAGTACACAACATACATAGATAAGCATGGGGCCCCTATGCTCGTGGGTCCCCGGGCAACTGCCACGCGTACCCATGCGCTAAGACGTCACTGAATACACATCTCTCCTACATCCCTCCAATGTTAATGTTAAAGATTTACAGACCACGCTGGACGCAATGTGATGATAATACCTTACATGACCCTTTAGGTCTGGTCATGGTAAGGTAAGCATTGATCCATGTGCGTTTTGTATAAACATGTACTATATATGCACGCGCTACAATATAGTCCCAAAACTTGATAACGTAAAATAGTTAAAGCATTTGGTTTTGCAGTTTCTAAGAAAAAGATTAAATATTAATATGAAAAGCTATGGATAACAGACGACGAACACTAAATGATAATACTTCACTTGGTCGTTTTGGCCAGTTGAGCTTACAAACATGCCTAATTTCAAATAGGTAAACATCATAAAAATATTCAAAAACCACAAGAAATAAGGTTTGGTAAATAAATCATGAAGTGAGTGATTGTTGTTTAACGCCAAAGAGCAATAGGAAGAACTTGATATTTCCAAAAACTCTGGTAAACCTTACAAAAATACTAATTTTGACAAAGAAGACATTTTGACAAATCACAAGTCATTCATGTCATCACTGAATATTCCGATAAATGAAGAAAATTGTGAATTATCTACTTTATATTGGATACCAAAATTTCAGAAGAATCAATATTTAGACAGGTATATTCCCGGTTCTTCTACTTGTTCAACAAAAGAACTATCTATACCTATGACTACAATTGTATATGCAGTCAAAGGAGGACTACTATCATACTGTGACAATGTATATTCACGTGGCAACGTGAATTAAAAGCACCGCATCGGCGGCGTAATGGTTAGCGTGCCCGCCTCGAGTGCGGTAGATCGTGGGTTCGAGTCTCGGTCGGGTCAAAGCAAGGACTATACAATCGGTATTTGTTGCTTCTCCGCTAAGCACGCAGCATTACGGAGAAAGAGCAAAGATTGGTTGGCTCGGAATCAGAAAAATGTGTCCGAATGGAGTGACATTTCTACCCGCGGTCTGTTGTTTCGGTGAGCTAGTACAATAAAAATCCAACTCAGCGTGTTTGTCTAGAACAAAGCGGACCTCATCATCATCTCATTGATAATTAACTTGTTCTCGCCATAATATAGCTGAAAAAATTGCTGCATTGGCATTAAACAACAATCACTCACTCACTCACTCAATCAATCAAAAGTGGATACTGAAAGAAGAGAATAATTTTAATTCTCGAAAATTTCATCTAGCCAAAATTTGACTTTTTTTTACCTTTTACACTTTCATTTCCTCTTTAAAGTAAATTATTCACAACGCATTTTACATTACAAAATGGTGGCAACGTTACAAGTTTATAGTATTGGGTCACGAATTAACTTATTTTGTCAAGCACGAAACGAAAGGTAAAAAGTGCTACAAATAAAATGAAGTCATCAAAATGTTGGAGTTTTTTATCGATAACATATATTTGTCGAGTTCGAATGGCACATTTTTCAACAAATCATAGCTAGGCATCCATATAGGAACAAACTATGCCCCTCACCACTCCTACTTTTTCTATACTCCTATGAGTCTGAGTTTATGCAAAAACTTATCAAAGACAAACAAAAAGTAGAGAGGCTTAAGCCTTTAATCTCACTCCCAGGTATATTGATGATGTTCTGCCAATTAATAATACGAACTTTGCTAACTGGTTTCCATTAATAGAGATTTCTCGATAACTAACGAACGAACGTATCTTCCCGTAACATAACAAAGCAATGTTAATTTACGTAAAGATCTTTTGAGGGAGACCTTATTGCAACATTTGTCTTCAATTGTTCATTGAGTGTAAGTGATTAGATATATTTTTTTTTCATTTCGGTGTTCAAAACAGTTAAGAATTAATATCACTGGCCAAATAATGGTTTCACAGTGACATTGCAGTCTGCATACAAACTACATATTTTCCTCAAACGCTATTTATAGATATACTTCAAGGACGGGTGCTTTTCAAATTTATTCATATATTTTTTTAATATTTCTGATTTAAATTTTCGCACAAATAAATAATTTTGCCAGACTTGAGAGAGAAAAAAAATTGACTAAGGAAAATCAAGCAGTATAATAGTTATGTAAAACTGGATATTGAATGGAACATTTCTGATTTGATATGTAAAGAAAAATAAATGATTCCATTCTCCCAAAACTTGTCTGTCTCATGGTAAAACAATAACCCCTTTTAGGCTTATTTATACCTTATCGGCGACGGTCGCCCGACCATTGACCGATTGTCGTGTTATTTTCGCTTTCTATTGTTTTTATTAAATAAGAGAAATGCCTCAGAAAAATATACTGTAACCCCGTCACTTTTTATTGAAGTACCTGAACTAAGCCAGGAGGGGTCATTTATATGTGTGTTAGGGATTTCGAAAATTACATATTTCTACGATTTTTCTATTAAATGCTGGAACTTTTCCGACAGTGTGATATATATTTTTCCATTTTTATTATAGGCTATGGAAAAAAACCAGCTGAGTTGCAATTGTTAAAAATAAATATGGTTGTGATCGTCTTCCGTAATTTAAATCGTCAAAATGAAATACAACCAAATAGTGACTTGTTTCAATTTCATTTACAATTTACCTTGGAATTCTCTAAAACTTGTACATCACGTTCACGGTCTAATATTAAAACACTATTTCACTCAGGCCTACATTTCTTCCTGTTCTAGTTAAAGGACTTTATCAAACATTTCTATTTTCCACACGTTGTGGTGTAGGGTCGCTATTGCGCATGCGAAATATTAATTGCAAACCCCATTGACTGGCTATATGCTGCCTGTCTAGAATATTTTATTTTTTTCTCGATCGACAGTTCAGAAGCTAAAAAACAATATGATAAATTGTCTGTCAATCATGCAAACAATAACTTATGCACATGACAGAACGTATTTTCAAGGCACCGAATGGATAGTTCCCTTTGATTTAAGAGAATGGAACTGATAGAAGTTAAAAGTTTAATTTGAGCGCAAAAGGGGAAACTTTATATAATTTATGAAAATGTGATGTGGATTTTAGGGATCCTCAGATTAAAATCCATTCATCTACTTTTCTACACTTTTATACATATGTATATTTCAAATGATAGCAATGTTATTTTAAAATACATGTATTTCCACTTTGTTTTACTTGTCGTTTTCTTAAGAGCCCCAGTTTTATACTGCTCATGCTCAGCAACGGACCACCTTCGTCAATTGTTTAAGCACATCGATGATCATGAGATTCACTAAGATAAATAACACGGTCCGTGCAATATTTATTTATTTATTTATTTATTTATTTATGCTTTGGTGTCAGTGTTTCAACTGTTGACAGAGTTTTAAATTCAACATGGGTAGACTTATAGAAAGTGTGTAATCGTAAAATTCATTGGCCAACCATTCCAGTCTGGTGGCAAAAGAAAGGGTTTTGTTCTGATATGCCTAGCGTTGTGTCTGCAATTGACGGAACTGCACATGAGATACAAATTCCATCCAATGAACCCCAACAAAAAACATACTTTCAGCAAGCCAATTATTTTCATTGATTGATATCACCACTTAAGTTGTGAGTTTGAACCCCATTCATGGCGAGGTGTACTCGATAACACATTATGTGATAAAGTTTGTCAGCGACAGGTCTGTGGATTTCTCTGGGTACTCCAATTTCCGCCACAAAAGTAGTAACTGAAATATTCTTGAAAGTGGTGTTAAACACCTAACCTCCAATGGACAAATGATGGATCAAAAGTTTGTGTATGTAGTGCATAACATAAAACACCTTTGGGTCATAATGTGACATATCTTTACAAGTACCAATAATACTACAACAATATTGTTTCCCACACAATTACGGGAACTGTTATACACATATCATGTCATTAAACAATGTACTGAAAAAAAACCAACTTCACTTTCAAATTTTGTATTAACAATTAAATTAAATTATCTCCATGATCTCAAAATTATGTTTCAGTGTTTATTGCATCTTAACATGTACATGTAGATATGGCTGAATCCTGATTTCTTGTCTGAACTGAAAACTACAATTATTCATGTGTTTCTGAATCATTGAATACATATTCAATCACTTAATTCATCACATCTTTCTGTCTTTGATCACTGAATATTGAATCCAAAATAGCCATACCATTGTATTCTTTGGATTTATACATGAAAAATCGCATGTAGACTATGAGGAATCAAACACATTGTTTTACATCATATGCACATTTTTGTATAGATAATCTTGTATAATGTGTCCTGTTCACTACCACATGTAATACACACAGACTCTACACAATACAAACAGCTCCAAAATTCTATTTTATCGATTACTTCTGATCATGAAAATGTGTGAGTATATATCTGGGTTCTTTTTAAGTCAAATATTCCTATTCCTTTAAAATTTATGCTGATTCTTCTGTGGTATTTAAATCTTCTTTGAGTTTAAATCATCCATTGTTTTTTATTCTTTATGTTAACTCTGAAAAAAAATACCAAGTTAGTCAAAGGACTCACTGTACATGTATCAAACTAAATTTAATAGATAATTTCAACATTTCCACCTTAAATAAATAAAAATTATGCGTTTTTATATGCTTTTAATACAACCCCTTTATAGAGTGAAAAAAATAGGCTCCAGGGACCCTGTTGTCGCTCACCAGAGATGTTAGGTATTAAAATGTTGTCTTTTGAAAGGAAACTGCAAGAACAAACTTGATCTGTGTATTATTCATTTAAAGATAGTTTAAAAATTCTAAATTGATGCAATAATCAGATGGACTTAATAACACAGAGAAACCAACAAGTATCTCCTGAGGGTCCAGCAAATCATGTGTGTGAAATTTTGTCAGAAATTAAAGATATAAAATATAACAAAGTACCATGAACTGAAACTGTAATTAAGCTAAATTGTTGCCAAAAAATGGGGGGAGGGGGCAAAAGCATCAATATTCTTTGTAACCAATGAACAATCAAGTTGCACGTTCAATGCTAATATTGTCATAATTTACTTAAAGACAGAACTAAAATCAAGAAATAGTATTTATTCTGCAGACATTATCATTTTTGTATGATAATTACAGTAGGTGTATATATATATATACGTCTGAAAATTAAACCAAACAGTGTTAGAATTAGATTTTAGAGTTGTCAAATTTTTGTTCTTCCCTCGACGGGATTTGAACCCACACCATTGATACACTGCAGCACCATTCGCTTAGCCTTACGTCCAGCGCCCTAGACCACTCGACCACATCCACTCTCTATATATATATACATTTTTGTAGGGTTAAAGTGACAGTGTCTACAATTTGGTCAGATTGTTTTAATCGGATTTTTTCTCCCAAACTTGAACAGATGTGAGCTAAAATTCATCTAAAACAGTCAAAAACACCGAAAAGTGGTTTTCACGAAATATTTTGGGGGAAATGTGTTAGCAAGCAATTTGTGTCTGGGCTACTCTAATTCAAGTCTGTCTTTGTCTTTGTACAGGTAAAATTCCTCCGGAATTCGGAGCACTCCAATTATGGATAAAATTATAAAATTATAAAATATCTGTATGATGAACTGCGCACGCATTTACATTTTAGTCTAAAGATAGGTTAAATGAATTGTTTACGACATCATGCATGTTTTTGTTTTGATAAATCTGGATCAATGGGTCATGAATAATTCATGAGTTTGGCCAGCAGACAATGTTTAATTACATCTAATTAAACAAATTTCTGTTTATCTGAGATGGTTATTTTGTCATTTTATTGATTTATCTATCTTATTTTCAAGTTGTTGTCAAACTTAAAAATTATGAAGAATCGTGGACACTGTCACTTTAAGGTTAGTGTTATGGTGTTTAATGCCACTTTCAACAATATTTCAGTTAAATATGTGGCGGTCAGTTTTATTTGTAGAGGAAACTGGAGTACCTGGAGAAAACGACAGACCTGTCGCAAATCACTGACAAACTCAATCACATAATGTTGTATCGAGTACACCTCGCCATCTGCGGGATTCCAACTCGCAACTTTAAAGGTGATAGGCACTGATTGCACAGGTAGTTGTTAATCCAACTACTATACGATCACGACCGGAAGTAAGTAGGCGGGATCTGTTAACATGGACACATTTGTTATGATAATGAGCTAGAAATGATTAATAATGAGTAAGTTAATATGGAAAGCGATAGATAAATATGTAACGGAACGAATTATCCACATGAATCCGCTCTCACAAAGCGTTTTGTTGTCAAAATTACTGTTGAAAGGAGCAACAAAATCAAGGTCGCAGTTTCGCAAATGTTTGATAGGGTGAAATCCGTAGCCCTATGGTCCGCAAATATCTGAAAACTGGCAAAGGACCATAAGAGCTACGGTTCCGCAGCTAAACGAACATAATAATTATTCAATATTCAACACGACAGAGTATAGATTTATCAAAGTCGTACAACAATGCTATTAAAAAAAACCCAGACGTCTGCGTCATGAAATATTACATTGTCATCAATTGTCATACATTTATGTTGAAAAAAAAAACCCAGGACAACCTTAACATCACTGCGGACCAGGTGGTGAATAGGGGAAGCTCTCTCGGTGGGGATTTCAGTTAATAATACCTGAACGTGTTTCATGAGTGTATAAACAAAGTCAGGATCTTGAAAGAATAATGTTTGTGTCCAATTTACTTATTATTATGACAATAATATACGTTCAAACAAAAGAATAATTGAGAATTTTTCTTAAATGACTAGTTATTGGACAAGCTATGCACTCTCGTCGTTTGTAATAGGATTTGATTTAAAACGAATACAAAATTCTTTTCCGTTTTTCGTTGTGTAAAATGTAACCGGGAGTATTTATAAATGTTCTTCAACAAGTGAGCTTTCGTTTATTAATGGAAAATAATTCTTATTTATGTGTACACAACATACGAAGTTTATACTGTTATAATTTAACTAGAAGATAAGATCAAGCACCAGTGGCTGGTTTGTGGTTCAGACTCTTACTGGTAGGTTGAGATATTAAAGGTACTAAAATGTATTGATGGTCACATTTAAAATGAGACATCAAAACGATACGACAAATAATGGGGAGGACCGTTTTAATTTTAGGGGGGGGGGGGGGTCGGGGTGTATGTTTTTCTTTAAACCGGTCAGTGGGTTCCCAAATTTTTCCCCTTTTGATTAGTGGATTCAGATATAAACAAACAAGAAAAAAGCTGGAGCAGATTTATATATACAAATGGATTTTTTTCTCTTTTCAAAACTTAAAGAGGACACATTTTATTGAATTATATTGTACGATGAATATGGCCAACGGAAGCATAGTTTTGTTGACCCATATTAATACAAAATAGCATTGCAGCAGAAAATAGAAACGACAATTTCAAGACCTGCAATAATAAATCTTTTTTTTAAAGGAAACATATGCACAGATATGTCACAGAGGGGTTGTCATCTTATATTTCAAATCAAATGAAACGGATTTCAGCCCACGACTATTGTTCTATGAACTGTTTTGGCTAAATTACTTTCCCAGAAAAGAATTATTTTTAGATATTTTGTTTATAGTTTGAACTATATCCGTGAATATGACTAATGACTAAAATGTTATGATTATTAGTTATGTCCATTTTGAAAATATTTGTTTTTTATTTCCTTAAGCTCCAAATGGAAGCTCTAATAAAATATGTTCATTAAACATTTGTGGTTAAAGTCTTTGATTTCAAATACAAATGTATATACACGACATTTGTAATGAGCCATCCAACTTCCGTTGAAACAGTGCATTGGTTTTTAAGAACATACTAACTTCAGATTGAATCATAAGTTACATGTGAAACTAGAAAAAAATGGTAATAATGGTCAACAGTATAATCAATCACAACAACACGAACAACTGCCGCAAATAGTCGTATGGTAGAGCTAAGACCGACTGGTATATCGTTTATATAATACAGAAACAGACAAGGATGTAAGACTAACCCTTGCGGCAATCCAAATTCAACGGGGATATAGGTTGATTTTTCATTATGAAATATCACATCTTGTGTCCTGTTTGCTAAAAAGCTTTCAATGAAAGAGTTCATTTTTTTTTTTACATTTTCGGTTTAGCATCATCTCGATTTACGAAATCATGTTGAAGAAGAGTCTAAAATATGTCATACGTGTCCACATGTGTCATAACAATACCGACAACACAGTCCTTTAGTGTTTACAGGAAATTAATGTAGGTCAGAGAAATTGGTCTGTAATTTTCAAAATTGTGCTTAGAGCCTTTTTTATATGTTGACACAACATGCATGTGCTGTTTTCCAATCGTTGGGATGGGTCCAGTATTTAGAGGTTTTTGAAAGATTATCGTTATAATAGGGACAATTTCGTTTTGCTCTTTCAGTAATCTAGTTTCTTGTTCATCCCAGTTAATAATTTTCTGTAGCTTTTTTTTCAAAATACGAAGACTTTAACGATACATGGACTATATCAGTTACAAATAGACTGGATGCTTATATTTTTACATTGGTTACTTATGGCATAGTTATACTTACTTGTATAATAAACATGGAATGAAAATTATAACATCTTGAAAAAAATAAATAAAATGGACGTTTGTTATTAATAATATCCGTATTCTACTTTTCTATTCATAAAGACAATATGTTTTGAACTCGATTAAATATATTCTCCTGTAATTTCAAAGTCAATACAAGCTGTCAGAATTGATTTGTTTGTGTATATTAAAAATTGCCAATATTCGATGTTTTATACTAATAAAATGTTCTGAACAAGAAGCCAGGTTTAAAAAATATGTTATAATGTCATAATTAGTGAAAAGAATTCGAATTTCTGTCGGTGGAAACGCGATTAACACACCTAATTATTAGTCGGCTTCTTTTCCGAGATTTGCCTAGCTGCAATAATGTAGCTCCTGTGACAAACTTGTGTCTCGGCAGAGCTACAACGCGGTCCCATTCGTCACAATGGAGGGAAAAAAAGCTGCAGTTGAAACATAAAAACTCACTATTTACGCTTCAAACATTTAATTATAACTATTACTGATGATCCCAGTCCTTGTTAAATCGGTTTGTCTGAGAAATATATGCTTTTCAAAGGTAGAAACAACCTTGTTCAAATTTATCGATCGTTTGCCATAACCGTAAACTACGGAAGGCGGAGCTTTTCTAAATATGGTATTTCTTACTACGTTTACTACGTCTGATGTAAACATTCACGCCTCAAATCGCCAAATATGGTATCGATATCCAAATAGTGAGGCTGAAAATGACGAAATTCAAAATGTTCAGAGAGAAAGTAAACATGGATTTTTATTTTGTGGGAATTACATTCTAAAATACTGGTAGGTGATAAAAACGTGTTATAATAATGGACAAAAGGAAAGGTTATGTCTTATTATTGATAAATGCAGGCGTCAGAAACTCTAAGCGAGCACAACAAATCTCGGCGGCTGCTCCATTACGTGTAATGGCATCCCGTTATAACCCTTGCGAGTAAGCGAGCATTTAGGGTTTTATTATTAGAACTAAGGTTTGCCGAATACTGATAACTGCTATAAATAACCAGCAAGCATGTTGCATGTCAAAATTCGTTATGATTAATATAATTTAAGAAATATATCTATGAAATTGGATCCCGGGGTATCAGTTAATATTATATAATGGTATTTAGTAAGAATGACACTTAATATCGGAAATACGTGATGAAATCAATAAAAACAAAACCAAGCTCTGCAAAGGGGCCCGATAAAGGGAAAATTGTAAACAAATTGTATTGCATATTATTGACAAAACTTAAGTTGTATTGATTATATTATTTTGGAAAAAAACCAGACATGAAGTTCATTATTTTAGTCTCAAATTTAAAAGAGATATCATCTAGCGTTTTCTCTTGAAAAAAAGAATATATAAAAAACTACGATGCAATTCTACTGTCAAAATACGACTCGGCCGAAAAAAGATACTAAATTATGCTTACGTGTTCAAAAATGGTATAACATCTTTTTTTTTATTTTTACACAGAGCTTGCTGAATCCTCTTTTTTGTGTTGTTTTCGTGTAGAATCCGTCAATATTTTTGTTTGTGCCATGTGCTTTTCCTTCCGCAAATAATTTCGCTTTACCGAATGGGTTCACTGTTCATTTGAATGTATGAATAATATGCGGGTAAACATTGAATGCTTTACTGGATGCAAAAGAATCAAACAGCGACGTATTTCCTTCGTTCTAGGCTATTTACGTATGATATTATGAAAAATTTCAACTGCAATTAGTATAAAACATCGAATATTAACAACTTTTAATATAAAAAAAATCAATTTTGACATATTTTATTGGTATAACTGACATATATAAACAAAACAGTAGCAATTCTACAATAGGATTCAGAAACAAGCAATTGCTTTTTATAAATCTGTTTCCTATGAAAAACATACAAATATCACAAACAAATATATATGCATGCTGATTTAAATTTTAAACTTGTGAGAATTATTTATACATTGGGGGAGAACAAAGATATATATGTGTAGCATGTAGTTGAAAGCTACACAATTTACTTGAAAATAATAATACAAAGAGATTGAATAAGATTGAAAAGGTGAAAAATATTATGTAAGCATGTCAGGGTTTAAATCTTTT
This sequence comes from Bathymodiolus brooksi, assembly GCA_963680875.1. Classification (NCBI taxonomy): domain Eukaryota; kingdom Metazoa; phylum Mollusca; class Bivalvia; order Mytilida; family Modiolidae; genus Bathymodiolus; species Bathymodiolus brooksi. The sequence goes on along the minus strand of OY804578.1, from coordinate 38,326,152 downwards.
ACACTTTATGATAAAGGTTTGGACTGATTTAAATACTGCCTTGTTTTCTTCGTCATTTAGATTAACTGAGCCAAAAATCTAAATGACGAAGAAAACAAGGCTGTATGCCTTTAAAGTGTATTTCTCTATTTAAATGTCTTTCACAAATAAAAATCCTTTTCTTAGATTAACATGTGCAAATTTTTAATTGCTTGGACTGAGATCAACATACAGATTGTTCGAAGCGTTATGTCACCCGTAAAGATATAAATGGTATCTTAACATATCTTAATTATTTTTATTTTCTGTTCTCAAGGAGGTCCTGTTTTTTTTAAACTTGTAATTTTCAAATCAATTGCACAAAGCCGTCCTCATGCAAACGTGACATATGCTGAGAAAGGAATGCTGATTCATATACATGTAACAGTTGTGAATGAGTACTCAAATATTTCACTACTTAAAATCATAAATATGCAAGATGACACGGCAAAACCAACAGAATAAAGAGTTTAAAGGGAAACTTCGCAATTTTTTACATGTTAGCTAAATATGTTCCTGGTGATATAAAATACATATTCACAAAGTTTTATCGACATATTTCCACAAATAACGAAGCAAATCGCAAATTTGTAATTTTAATTTCTAATTTTTCAACCAGGCTGTGACGTTTTAAACTAAAAATGCATTGTGGGATTGAAATTTAAAGTCTGGGTCGCTGATGTTAAATTCACTTCATTTAAAGCGCTCAGAGGACTGTAATTTAAATCTAATAACCGTTGGAAAATTAAATACTGAAGTGAACAGCTACGTACCTTTTTGACAAACAACTATTTTAAATGAACAAAATGTTTCATTTCCTTTATATTTACAACGGAAAGAGTATTTTACAACAATCACCTATATTCGCTATATAGCGGATCTCTTTTACAATTATGTTCATTTTGTTTTACTGCCAATGTGCTGAAAATTATAATGGATAATTTTGACAACGCGTAACTTGTGTATTGATATCTAGATTCTGTTTTAATCCCTTTTTTATAATCATTATTCGGCATGCTGTTTACTGTTATTTTGATCTCCGCATGTAGATGTTCGCTTGGGTGTTTTCTAGCCGGAGGGTAAAATTATACAGGTGTAAAAAATGGGAATTTGAATACACACTATTTGCTTTCCAATACGAGTTGGTATCGTTTATTATCTATTAAAGATAAAATATTCTTAAAACATTAGAATAAATATAATGTTGAAATAACAGGAACAATTTATGTTTTAGATGATAAAAATGTATACACCATCCTTGAAATTATAAGTTTTCATTACGAGAGGCGCCAAATTGGTCTAACTATATATAGCTGTCTCATCATAATAATTTAACGATCGATGTTCATAAAAGATGTTTTAATTTTAAATAAAATGATTATGATTTTACTCAATCATTATTTTAACAGTCGGTGTTCATAAAAGATCTTTTAATTAATTTAATTTAATCAAATGATTATGATTTTACTCAATCAATATTTCTTTACTTTTCTTTTGTTCAACGCGTGTTGTTTGTTTGGGAACATTTCTATATAAAGCACTGACATTAACGTTTTAGTTATAGCTTAAATATGTCCAGCTCGGGTACGGAAAGTGACTCTAGCGCCTCAAGTGATGTAGATTTCGACGACTATGGAGAGTTCGGTTACCAACTTGAACCAGAATATACCGAAGAAGAACTCAGACAAATGGAAGAGGCAGCGAGTGCCCAACGTCGGGAAATAGAGAACAACCCACTTCAGAACGACACAAATTTGATATCCACTGATATTCATTTAGACAAAGTTCATGAGCGGTATAAACAGATGAAGGGTAGTCAAAAATTAAAAAGAGATTAGGCCACACAAGATTTACTTCTTGTTCTTCGGATTTTGTGCTAAAAACGTTGTCCAGAGCGTGTAAGTGATTTAAAAATGTTAATTTCTTTTCCTTTTTTTGCTTGTCATTTTTGATGAGCGAAACGTAAAATATTATGCGAAAAATATATTTTTTATATTTTTCATGTATTTTCAGAAGCGAGAGACCATATTTTAATTCTAAATATTTTATTTTTCAATAAATTAAGGCAAATAATTCCTGAAGTAAGAAGTGAAATGCGGGATTTACTTATTTTTATCTTCATTCTGAAAACGACAGGTACATTCACACCGGTTCACTCAGCAGGGTACCTAATATTGCGTAATGAGTTTAGTTTCACACAGGAAATCGCCAGGCAGAATATACAAGTGTCATTTTACATCCGGTCGACGGGCCTCTGACCGAATACCTGAATACATGTGTCACAATGTTTGGCAATAATCAGAAACGCAATGCACATTTTGTGACCCTTTAACTAACTAAAATTTTACCCCTAAGGGTTGAAGCTAGGCATGTACAAGGAATATATACAAACAACGTACACAAGTCAAATAGACAAAGACATAATAAGAACAGAAAATAAAATGAAAACAAATTACGCTACCCGTGACTAGAATAGCAGATGCAATACACATTTTAAAGGTTCTAATAGGTTATCAAAATACACGACCCTGATCACGTTGAAGTATACATTAGGAATGGGTGCATATTAATGCACACTGCCGGATCAAGGGTGTGTTCGACAATTTAGTAAAAATTCGTGTATAAATTGGGTAAACATTGGCAAACAAGAGCCTGGCACCCCGTTTTCAAAACTGCTGGATCCGCACCTAATGCAGCAATGATTCATGGGCTATTTTCACAAAAAAATCTTAAGATTACCATTGATCGTAAGCTATATTGTATTGTTCATTTTTATCTTGATTTTTTTTGTGCCCCATCAGAATGATGTAGCAAAAACCAAAATTATGAAATAAAGCAGGGTGAACAGGGCAGGGTAGAAATTCTTCTTGCAAAATAGACAAACAACCATTCGTATGCAATTTTTCCTTATAGAAATAGAAATTAAAATAAGTTTATTAACCAAATCAGGGCCTCAGGAGGGCATATACAAATAACAATTATGATTGATACACAACAACAATACATCAAACTAAATATTCGCGGTGAAATATCAATAATTGTGATGAACAAATTTTTTATAACTATTCTGAGATTAATCAGAAGGGTCCGCCAGTTCGAAAGACGTGATTAAAATAAACAAAATATGTTACGCTTTGTTTTTGTATAATAAACTTTAAAAGTATTTATAATACTCATCGTCTGTAATTGTCAAATGAAATCTATTACAAATTATATGTTTACATAATCCTCTCAATTGTATGGCTTCTTACTCTGTGTATCTTTATTGTAGTGCATGCACGATCGATTACAAAGTGCCATCTTACTGAATAATGTCATTAAAACAATTTTGCTCCGTAGTATAGGCCTTTTTGGATTTTTTTTAACGAATTCAGGGCATTGTTCCGATGTCCGTTCTTTTTTTAACTTAATTTCGTAGTTCTTCAATTTTGGAAAAAAATCTTTTGTAAATATGTCTCATTAAAAACGAACCTTTCCCCCCGATTCAATTGTTTTGCCATAATCTATAGAAGCAAAACGTAAATCTGCAAAAAGGGATTGTGTAATAAATTCATATATTTAGAATAATAAGAAAAATAAAAAGAATTACCATCAAGTTAAACAACCGTACCCCTGACAAGCCATATCGACATTGAATGAGGACCCTGGTTTGTCACGCTTGTTTTGGGGCGTGGTGGTATTTAGACGTCACGTGGTACTTGGTATTGAGATGCTTTCAAAATGGCGACTCCCATGTATCGTTGACAGAATTTTAAAATCGATTTAATTCCCTTATCCCACATAATAAAACGCTAATATACATATAAACATCCATATTTATACATCAGGAAAAACATATAAAAAATTTTTTTTTTGCGAAGTTTCCCTTACCCTTACATAGCAATTTGAACGTACTAGAATGTTACTTTACTGAACTGTAGAAAGATTAATTCCTCATTAAATTTCATGAAATGTTTGTTTTTAAAGCGGGTCATTATAATACTTTACAGCTTAGAGTTTAGTCGTAAAACAATCAACACGATTTTTGTCTATTTGCGTCATGTTCTTTGGCATTTAATGGGTTCTTCTTGGCTGCGATCGTATGGTAGATAGATTCACATCTACTTATGCAATCACATGGCGGATGTTTTCTCCATGTACTAGCGAGTTAAAACAATGTTATGTTGAGTTCTTTTATCCAAATACGACCACACTTGCCATACAAATAAAGCATGACATTTCCATATTAGAAACACACTCCCTTTCAAGATAGGGCACCCTATGAGACATGGAATTAAGCTATATGAATTTGGCCGCATCGATTTTGAAATTACTGCATGTAATCATTATACCTTTTTGTTTAATCACCACCTTATTAAAATTCTGTCTAACTTGAACCACTTGTAAAAAGCTCTCCAACTGGAATCACTTGTAAAATAAACTCTCCCAGCGGAATCACTTGTAAAATAAACTCTCCCAGCGGAATCACTTGTAAAACAAACTCTCCCAGCGGAATCACTTGTAAAAACAAACTCTCCCAGCGGAATCACTTGTAAAACAAACTCTCCCAGCGGAATCACTTGTAAAAACAAACTCTCTCAGCGAAATCACTTGTAAAAAACCCTCCAACCGGAATCACTTGAAACATAATTTCCAAGCTGAACCACTTTTAATCAGTTCTCCAACATGAATCACTTGTAAAAAAAATACCTTCCAACCTGAATCCCTTGTATAAAACAAACTCTCCCAGCGGAATCACTTGTAAAAATGATCTTCATCTTAAATCGTTCTGCAACATTGATTAGAAGACGTGCAAAAAATCAGAACAAATACTACGTTTGAACAAACACGTAGTATTTGTTCTGATTTTTTGCACGTCTTAATATTAATATCAACAAGCTCGGGTAGACAGCATTTAAATCTTTTTTTATCATTATTATTTTTTTATTTCTTAAATTCTAATTTAAATCTTATGTATTCTATAAACCAATAATCAAATAGATAGTCGTAGCTAATCAGAAGCATGTAAATGCAACAGAGAGGGTAACTATTATTTGTATCTTGGGCACAACATTTTAGTAATACTTTCTTAATGTCCCCTCCCCCGGGTGTATCAAGCTAAGTTTAAAGAAACAGAAAAAAAGTTTTTAAATCATGACACAGTAATAGAATTAAAATAGAAAATTGAAGACTTTAGTTCAAAGTACATGTATGGTTCTGCATACCGTATCACATGTCAGATAAATGAAATAGGTTTATGTATCAAATATGGCATGTTAGGAATTAACCCAAATAAATTAACCTCAAAATATGCCGTAACAGGATATGCACCAAAAATTACAAGATTAGCCATAAATAACAAGACATATCACATTTTGTGTCCACATTGAAAATTTGTATGGACAACAAACTAAAATAGTTTTTTTGCTTGTCATTTTTGATGAGCGAAACGTAAAATATTATGCGAAAAATATATTTCTTATATTTTTCATGTATTTTCAGAAGCGAGAGACCATATTTTAATTTTAAATATTTTATTCTTCAATAAATTAAGGCAAATAATTCCTGAAGTAAGAAGTGAAATGCGGGATTTACTTATTTTTATCTTCATTCTGAAAACGACAGGTACATTCACACCGGTTCACTCAGCAGGGTACCTAATACTGCGTAATGAGTTTAGGTTCACACAGGAAATCGCCAGGCAGAATGTACAAGTGTCATTTTACATCCGGTCGACGGGCCTCTGACCGAATACCTGAATACATGTGTCACAATGTTTGGCAATAATCAGAAACGCAATGCACATTTTGTGACCCTTTAACTAACTAAAATGTTACCCCTAAGGGTTGAAGGCATGTACAAGGAATATATACAAACAACGTACACAAGTCAAATAGACAAAGACATAATAAGAACAGAAAATAAAATGAAAACAAATTACGCTACCCGTGACTAGAATAGCAGATGCAATACACATTTTAAAGGTTCTAATAGGTTATCAAAATACACGACCCTGATCACGTTGAAGTATACATTAGGAATGGGTGCATATTAATGCACACTGCCGGATCAAGGGTGTGTTCGACAATTTAGTAAAAATTCGTGTATAAATTGGGTAAACATTGGCAAACAAGAGCCTGGCACCCCGTTTTCAAAACTGCTGGATCCGCACCTAATGCAGCAATGATTCATGGGCTATTTTCACAAAAAAATCTTAAGATTACCATTGATCGTAAGCTATATTGTATTGTTCATTTTTATCTTGATTTTTTTTGTGCCTCATCAGAATGATGTAGCAAAAACCAAAATTATGAAATAAAGCAGGGTGAACAGGGCAGGGTAGAAATTCTTCTTGCAAAATAGACAAACAACCATTCGTATGCAATTTTTCCTTATAGAAATAGAAATTAAAATAAGTTTATTAACCAAATCAGGGCCCCAGGAGGGCATATACAAATAACAATTATGATTGATACACAACAACAATACATCAAACTAAATATTCGCGGTGAAATATCAATAATTGTGATGAACAAATTTTTTATGACTATTCTGAGATTAATCAGAAGGGTCCGCCAGTTCGAAAGACGTGATTAAAATAAACAAAATATGTTACGCTTTGTTTTTGTATAATAAACTTTAAAAGTATTTATAATACTCATCGTCTGTAATTGTCAAATGAAATCTATTACAAATTATATGTTTACATAATCCTCTCAATTGTATGGCTTCTTACTCTGTGTATCTTTATTGTAGTGCATGCACGATCGATTACAAAGTGCCATCTTACTGAATAATGTCATTAAAACAATTTTGCTCCGTAGTATAGGCCTTTTTGGATTTTTTTTAACGAATTCAGGGCATTGTTCCGATGTCCGTTCTTTTTTTTAACTTAATTTCGTAGTTCTTCAATTTTGGAAAAAAATCTTTTGTAAATATGTCTCATCAAAGACGAACCTTTCCCCCCGATTCAATTGTTTTGCCATAATCTATAGAAGCAAAACGTAAATCTGCAAAATGGATTGTGTAATAAATTCATATATTTAGAATAATAAGAAAAATAAAAAGAATTACCATCAAGTTAAGCAACCGTACCCCTGACAAGCCATATCGACCCTGAATGAGGACCCTGGTTTGTCACGCTTGTTTTGGGGCGTGGTGGTATTTAGACGTCACGTGGTACTTGGTATTGAGATGCTTTCAAAATGGCGACTCCCATGTATCGTTGACAGAATTTTAAAATCGATTTAATTCCCTTATCCCACATAATAAAACGCTAATATACATATAAACATCCATATTTATACATCAGGAAAAACATATAAAAAAAATTTTTTTTGCGAAGTTTCCCTTACCCTTACATAGCAATTTGAACGTACTAGAATGTTACTTTACTGCACTGTAGAAAGATTAATTCCTCATTAAATTTCATGAAATGTTTGTTTTTAAAGCGGGTCATTATAATACTTTACAGCTTAGAGTTTAGTCGTAAAACAATCAACACGATTTTTGTCTATTTGCGTCATGTTCTTTGGCATTTAATGGGTTCTTCTTGGCTGCGATCGTATGGTAGATAGATTCACATCTACTTATGCAATCACATGGCGGATGTTTTCTCCATGTACTAGCGAGTTAAAACAATGTTATGTTGAGTTCTTTTATCCAAATACGACCACACTTGCCATACAAATAAAGCATGACATTTCCATATTAGAAACACACTCCCTTTCAAGATACGGCATCATATGAGACATTGAATTAAGGTATATGAATTTGGCCGCATCGATTTTGAAATTACTGCATGTAATCATTATACCTTTTTGTTTAATCACCACCTTATTAAAATGCTGTCTAACTTGAACCACTTGTAAAAAGCTCTCCAACTGGAATCACTTGTAAAATAAACTCTCCCAGCGGAATCACTTGTAAAATAAACTCTCCCAGCGGAATCACTTGTAAAACAAACTCTCCCAGCAGAATCACTTGTAAAAACAAAATCTCCCAGCGGAATCACTTGTAAAACAAACTCTCCCAGCGGAATCACTTGTAAAAACAAACTCTCCCAGCGGAATCACTTGTAAAACAAACTCTCCCAGCGGAATCACTTGTAAAAACAAACTATCTCAGCGAAATCACTTGTAAAAAACCCTCCAACCGGAATCACTTGAAACATAATTTCCAAGCTGAACCACTTTTAATCAGTTCTCCAACATGAATCACTTGTAAAAAAAATACCTTCCAACATGAATCACTTGTAAAAAAAATACCTTCCAACCTGAATCTCTTGTATAAAACAAACTCTCCCAGCGGAATCACTTGTAAAAATGATGTTCATCTTAAATCGTTCTGCAACATTGATTAGAAGACGTGCAAAAAATCAGAACAAATACTACGTTTGAACAAACACGTAGTATTTGTTCTGATTTTTTGCACGTCTTAATATTAATATCAACAAGCTCGGGTAGACAGCATTTAAATCTTTTTTTATCATTATTATTTTTTTATTTCTTAAATTCTAATTTAAATCTTATGTATTCTATAAACCAATAATCAAATAGATAGTCGTAGCTAATCAGAAGCATGTAAATGCAACCGAGAGGGTAACTATTATTTGTATCTTGGGCACAACATTTTAGTAATACTTTCTTAATGTCCCCTCCCCCGGGTGTATCAAGCTAAATTTAAAGAAACAGAAAAAAGTTTTTAAATCATGACACAGTAATAGAATTAAAATAGAAAATTGAAGACTTTAGTTCAAAGTACATGTATGGTTCTGCATACCGTATCACATGTCAGATAAATGAAATAGGTTTATGTATCAAATATGGCATGTTAGGAATTAACCCAAATAAATTAACCTCAAAATATGCCGTAACAGGATATGCACCAAAAATTACAAGATTAGCCATAAATAACAAGACATATCACATTTTGTGTCCACGTTGAAAATTTGTATGGACAACAAACTAAAATAGTTTTTTTGCTTGTCATTTTTGATGAGCGAAACGTAAAATATTATGCGAAAAATATATTTCTTATATTTTTCATGTATTTTCAGAAGCGAGAGACCATATTTTAATTTTGAATATTTTATTCTTCAATAAATTAAGGCAAATAATTCCTGAAGTAAGAAGTGAAATGCGGGATTTACTTATTTTTATCTTCATTCTGAAAACGACAGGTACATTCACACCGGTTCACTCAGCAGGGTACCTAATACTGCGTAATGAGTTTAGGTTCACACAGGAAATCGCCAGGCAGAATGTACAAGTGTCATTTTACATCCGGTCGACGGGCCTCTGACCGAATACCTGAATACATGTGTCACAATGTTTGGCAATAATCAGAAACGCAATGCACATTTTGTGACCCTTTAACTAACTAAAATTTTACCCCTAAGGGTTGAAGGCATGTACAAGGAATATATACAAACAACGTACACAAGTCAAATAGACAAAGACATAATAAGAACAGAAAATAAAATGAAAACAAATTACGCTACCCGTGACTAGAATAGCAGATGCAATACACATTTTAAAGGTTCTAATAGGTTATCAAAATACACGACCCTGATCACGTTGAAGTATACATTAGGAATGGGTGCATATTAATGCACACTGCCGGATCAAGGGTGTGTTCGACAATTTAGTAAAAATTCGTGTATTAATTGGGTAAACATTGGCAAACAAGAGCCTGGCACCCCGTTTTCAAAACTGCTGGATCCGCACCTAATGCAGCAATGATTCATGGGCTATTTTCACAAAAAAATCTTAAGATTACCATTGATCGTAAGCTATATTGTATTGTTCATTTTTATCTTGATTTTTTTTGTGCCCCATCAGAATGATGTAGCAACAACCAAAATTATGAAATAAAGCAGGGTGAACAGGGCAGGGTAGAAATTCTTCTTACAAAATAGACAAACAACCATTCGTATGCAATTTTTCCTTATAGAAATAGAAATTAAAATAAGTTTATTAACCAAATCAGGGCCCCAGGAGGGCATATACAAATAACAATTATGATTGATACACAACAACAATACATCAAACTAAATATTCGCGGTGAAATATCAATAATTGTGATGAACAAATTTTTTATGACTATTCTGAGATTAATCAGAAGGGTCCGCCAGTTCGAAAGACGTGATTAAGATAAACAAAATATGTTACGCTTTGTTTTTGTATAATAAACTTTAAAAGTATTTATAATACTCATCGTCTGTAATTGTCAAATGAAATCTATTACAAATTATATGTTTACATAATCCTCTCAATTGTATGGCTTCCTACTTTGTGTATCTTTATTGTAGTGCATGCACGATCGATTACAAAGTGCCATCTTACTGAATAATGTCATTAAAACAATTTTGCTCCGTAGTATAGGCCTATTTGGATTTTTTTTAACGAATTCAGGGCATTGTTCCGATGTCCGTTCTTTTTTTAACTTAATTTCGTAGTTCTTCAATTTTGGAAAAAAATCTTTTGTAAACATGTCTCATTAAAGACGAACCTTTCCCCCCGATTCAATTGTTTTGCCATAATCTATAGAAGCAAAACGTAAATCTGCAAAAAGGGATTGTGTAATAAATTCATATATTTAGAATAATAAGAAAAATAAAAAGAATTACCATCAAGTTAAGCAACCGTACCCCTGACAAGCCATATCGACCCTGAATGAGGACCCTGGTTTGTCACGCTTGTTTTGGGGCGTGGTGGTATTTAGACGTCACGTGGTACTTGGTATTGAGATGCTTTCAAAATGGCGACTCCCATGTATCGTTGACAGAATTTTAAAATCGATTTAATTCCCTTATCCCACATAATAAAACGCTAATATACATATAAACATCCATATTTATACATCAGGAAAAACATATAAAAATTTTTTTTTTTGCGAAGTTTCCCTTACCCTTACATAGCAATTTGAACGTACTAGAATGTTACTTTACTGCACTGTAGAAAGATTAATTCCTCATTAAATTTCATGAAATGTTTGTTTTTAAAGCGGGTCATTATAATACTTTACAGCTTAGAGTTTAGTCGTAAAACAATCAACACGATTTTTGTCTATTTGCGTCATGTTCTTTGGCATTTAATGGGTTCTTCTTGGCTGCGATCGTATGGTAGATAGATTCACATCTACTTATGCAATCACATGGCGGATGTTTTCTCCATGTACTAGCGAGTTAAAACAATGTTATGTTGAGTTCTTTTATCCAAATACGACCACACTTGCCATACAAATAAAGCATGACATTTCCATATTAGAAACACACTCCCTTTCAAGATACGGCATCATATGAGACATTGAATTAAGGTATATGAATTTGGCCGCATCGATTTTGAAATTACTGCATGTAATCATTATACCTTTTTGTTTAATCACCACCTTATTAAAATGCTGTCTAACTTGAACCACTTGTAAAAAGCTCTCCAACTGGAATCACTTGTAAAATAAACTCTCCCAGCGGAATCACTTGTAAAATAAACTCTCCCAGCGGAATCACTTGTAAAACAAACTCTCCCAGCAGAATCACTTGTAAAAACAAAATCTCCCAGCGGAATCACTTGTAAAACAAACTCTCCCAGCGGAATCACTTGTAAAAACAAACTCTCCCAGCGGAATCACTTGTAAAACAAACTCTCCCAGCGGAATCACTTGTAAAAACAAACTCTCCCAGCGAAATCACTTGTAAAAAACCCTCCAACCGGAATCACTTGAAACATAATTTCCAAGCTGAACCACTTTTAATCAGTTCTCCAACATGAATCACTTGTAAAAAAAATACCTTCCAACCTGAATCCCTTGTATAAAACAAACTCTCCCAGCGGAATCACTTGTAAAAATGATCTTCATCTTAAATCGTTCTGCAACATTGATTAGAAGACGTGCAAAAAATCAGAACAAATACTACGTTTAAACAAACACGTAGTATTTGTTCTGATTTTTTGCACGTCTTAATATTAATATCAACAAGCTCGGGTAGACAGCATTTAAATCTTTTTTTATCATTATTATTTTTTTATTTCTTAAATTCTAATTTAAATCTTATGTATTCTATAAACCAATAATCAAATAGATAGTCGTAGCTAATCAGAAGCATGTAAATGCAACCGAGAGGGTAACTATTATTTGTATCTTGGGCACAACATTTTAGTAATACTTTCTTAATGTCCCCTCCCCCGGGTGTATCAAGCTAAATTTAAAGAAACAGAAAAAAGTTTTTAAATCATGACACAGTAATAGAATTAAAATAGAAAATTGAAGACTTTAGTTCAAAGTACATGTATGGTTCTGCATACCGTATCACATGTCAGATAAATGAAATAGGTTTATGTATCAAATATGGCATGTTAGGAATTAACCCAAATAATTTAACCTCAAAATATGCCGTAACAGGATATGCACCAAAAATTTAAAGTTTAGCCATAAATAACAAGACATATCACATTTTGTGTCCACGTTGAAAATTTGTATGGACAACAAACTAAAATAGTTTTGTATGCAAGGTGATATTATATTTCTTAAAAATTATCAGGAAATAAGTAATAGTGCATTTACATATTAAACAATGGCAGAACAGATAGGAAAAAAAATATTTAAGACGTTCATAAACAAGTAATAGTGTAGAGATAAATTAAGTTAATGCAAAAAAAATGCAGCGTAATCATTTTCCCCTAGACAAGTAATTGCCTTTACATTATCGGCGCATTTTTGTAGTATACCTTCTATCAAAAGGATCCCGGCTGCTATCATTGTGATGTGCATTACAGTTTTCTGCTGAGATTTCGAAGTTTGCTCTTCATTCAAAAACATAAACAAAATATCAGAAATAATACTCCCGAAGTAGAGGGCCAACATATAAATATCAAACAAACGTAATCACACCAGTGGTGTAATGGTTAGCATGTTCGACTCGAGTGGGTTCGAGCCCCGATCGAGTGAAACCAAAGACCATAAAAAAGTTTGAAGATACCAAAGGGTAATCAGAAACCGTAATCGAAGAAGGACAGACAGCACAGTGACCAATAGATAAGGGACAAACAACGATCTACAAAACATTACACAGAATACTAGAGATCGAGCAACTCGAACCCCACTAAAAACCGGGGTGAACTCAGTGCTCTGGAAGGGTTAGTAGTTCCTGCTTCACATGTGACACCCGTTGTGTTACTGTTAGACGACACGAACATGATCTGATAATTCCCTACAAAATTCAAATTGAACATAATTTGTATGGAGAAATCGTAGCGGACATCAAACACTGCACTAAAACGTGAAGACATGTAATTTGACAACACGAACAACACGAACTCCACTAAGACAGGAATAATAATGTGAACGAACTCGGGTGCTCCGGAAGGGTTTTCAGTTTCTGCTTCACATGTGACACTTGTCAATCTGGCTAAAAACTCAACGACAAGTCATCAATGAAGAAAGGACGGCATTGTGAACAGGGCAAACGGAACATATCCGTTGTCATTTGAGATACAGATTCTCCGTAACGGTTAACCAATTGGTATGGGTTGCTTCTCCGCTAAGCACACATCACTAAGGAGTAAGACCAAAGAATGGTTGGCTCAGAATCAGAGTAGTGTGTCCTAGTGGAGCGACATGTCTAACCGCGGACTGTTCTTCAGTGAGCCAGCACTAAAAAAATCCAACTCAGCTTGTTGGTCTAAAATAAAGCGGGCATCACCATCATCATCATCATCATCATCATTATCATCAACTCATCAAAATGTAATTTCTCGCCATGGTATGGCTGAAAAATTGCTCATTTGGTGTTATACAATAATAAATTAGTCACAAATGTATAACCATGATGTTACTGTCGTGAATTAACCTCCATCGATAATCTTATTACATGTATGTACACAAATGCTTTGTGAGTTATATAGTAGTCATCTGCAGTGAGTACACATGGCTAAAAAATCGTAATTTTTCTTCAGGACAATAAATTTATTAATTTTGTTAAGTGTAAGAAACATATGGAAAACTAGATCTTGCTCTCATAAAATATACCGATTTCATTACTAAAATGTATACACATTCTAATACATGTAGTACTTTTCAGCTCAGAGACAAAGGATTTATGCATGCGTGTCTGCTTCGGCAAACCAAATGTGTATGTTGTTACGTATTTTTAAGTAGTATTGCGTATGTTAAACCATAAAATGATGTAAGCATATATTAAATCCTATATTTTGTCCTGGTAAAGCACATTACTAAAAATGTCACATGTATTTATAAAATTCCGGCATATAATAAAACTGCTGTCACGTCAGTCTGAACTTTATATTCTTACATGTGGGTAAATGTCACATTAATATATTTATTCTAATAATTAATATATAAATATGGTGCATTTATGCGTCGTAACCGGTTTTAACTAGTGTACACGTGGATATGCATGTACTCATTTTACTAAACGCTGTCTTTTTATGTGTTACGTCCTTTTTATATCTTAATATTGCTATGTTATTTAATAATATTAGAATACCGTATGAGGATAAAGCTTATCCCAGAAGTAACATGACGGGTACCACTAGTGGAGCAGGAACTGCTAACCCTTCCGGAGCACCTCAGTTCACCCCCGTTTTTAAGTGGGGTTCGTATTTGCTCGATGTTTAGTTTTCTGTGTAATGTTTTGTAAATCGTTGTTTGTCCTTTTGTTCTTTATCTTTTGGCCATTGTGTTGTCTGTTCATCTTCTGATTACTCCTTTGGTAACTTAAAGTTTTTCTCAGAACACAGAAATGATTCTGCAATAGCGATCTAAGGTATAAAACCAATAGTGACCTTTTGACCTAGTTGAAGTAGTCACTGGAATCATATTACGTTTTATTTATAAGACAGAACGCAATATAATTACCACGCACGTTATTGAACTTGTAATATTATTTTTCATGCAATATTTTTGTCGATTGCGAAATTCGGCTGATACAATCTCCTTATAGGGAAAATATTCATGATGGCCATGTTTTCTCAACGGGTTAACCATTGCTTACTGTGATGTTATTGCACCTGAACAAGTTATCGTTTACGCAGAAAAAAATAATTTGATCAATAATTTTGTTCCAAAAGACTTAAAGGATTTGGTTTTCCTATCTTTTGACTATGAACATATCTGAAAAGGGTTATTTGAGAAAGGCGTATTGCACGCTATCACTTGTTCGATATCTCTTCTGCTGGATTATTAGTCCCCAAGTATTTCGGTACTGACCTGGTTCATTAAATATTCTTTTATTTGAAATTTACAGTTCCTGAATAATGTAAGTATTTTTAATACCACGGTCAGCCTCTCTCAGTCATATGTAAACAAAGATAAACTACTTTTTATTTTTATTCAACGGTTATCCAACCCAAATAGGTACAAACACTTGCTTTACCATGAGATACTTTCAAGGTGCTACTGAATATGTTCTGCGGTACTGCGAAGGATCGCAAAGGTTTATATCAATGACGCTTGTTGGTTATGAAGTTTAATTGGAACTAAGGGGAACATAGGATGTCGACATTAATAAGATGGTGTATGGTCTATTGATATAACCCTACTCAATTTTATTAAATATGGAAAGCTGAAACATGGCATGTAGGAATGTTTAGTTTTACCTTTCGCTTGCATTACCTTAGATTATTAAGTTGTGGATCATCTCTTGTTTTTTTGAGATGCCGGTTTATGGACTATTCTCGGTTACGACATCAGATATTTGATGTTGATAAGAATTTTTCAATGTAGTCTGGGTTAGCCTCGATCAGTTCACTAGAGAGCATTTATTATCTATCAATAATACATTGTACAAATGAAAAACAAACTTGCCAAAAATTTGTTATCGGAGGTCTGTTAACCATCCTGCTCTATTGCTGTGAGAAAAGTTTGAGGATACCAAAGGGGCAATCAGAAACCGTAAATAGAAGAATGACATACAATAAAATATTCACAAAAAATGCAAGAGAACAAACAATGAAGTAATTCTTCAATAATAAACATAAACGTGAAAAATATATTGTACGATGTTGCATTTATTTGACGACATATGATTGGATAAAATCATTCCTAAAAATAACGATCGAAAGGAGAGCCATATATGGAAATCTAGAGAATAAGATTAATACGCTTTACCTGGCCAGGAGAAAATTCCATTCACAAAAATAATGCACAGTAACGAAATGATGCAGACGAAAATTACAGGTCAGTGGGCGGTGCTTAATTTTGTGTAGTGACCATTACGTCTTTAGACTTAGAACTTCCAACAAAGTCCGTCAAACATAGTTCGTGGAAAAAACTTAGTTACTGTTTCAAGTTATAGATCAACAACATCGTACAAAAATGTTCTAAGCTCCCATGACCGTCTATCGGTATTTGGACGGTTAGTAAATAGTTGAAGGGTTCGCGCTAAAGCGCTCACCCTTCAACAATTTACTGACCGTCCAAATAACGATAGACGGTCACTAGGGAGCTTAGAACTTATACCATATTTAATGTAGCGCAGGAAATGCACATTTCCGCACTGAACTTATTCAGCTATGCTCGACTTTAAAATTTTGGCAAACCAAGTTTAAATACCAAACAACTTAAGAGATAGAAATATCCAAAAATGTTAAAAGTCACAGTCCCTCAAAAAAGTATTTGTCTAACTTAGTTAGTTTGTTTGTTTATTTGTTTGATTGTGTTTAACGCCACTTTCAACAATATTTCAGTTATATCGTGGCGGTCAGTTTTATTGGTGAAGGAAGCATGAGGACCCGGAGAAAACCACCAACCTGTCGCATCTAGCTTAGTGCACCTGATGTTAGATCACATGTCTAATGCTATAGATTGCAGATGGTCAGTAAATTTCTTTTCCACAACTGTTAATTTTATCAGATATAGTTATATTTGGTACACATAATTTGTACGTCTTTATATAGAAACAATGTGTCAATTGATATATGTCAAATCACTATTAAATGTTCGTTTAGATCTATTTCCATCAAGTATAAAAATAGTATTTACGAATAATATGTTTTGAAACTCAAAAAGTACACGAACGACATAAATTATTCTGTCTCTGTATTTAGTGTCTCGAAGCTTGAGACGTTAAAAATTGGAAAGAAAGAAACAATGTGTCCGAATTGCTTTAAGATATATATTTCAGCTAAGACAAATCCTTACAGGAAGATGCTGTAATAAGTATAAAATTCACGACGGGTGGCATTATTGAAACAGAAACTGCTTATCCTTCCGGAGTGGGGCCGCTGTGGTCGCGATCGTATGGTAGTTGGATCTATAACTACCTATGCAATCAATGCATATCGTCAATAACGTTGTGAGTTCGAACCTCGCTCAAGCGAGGTGTACTCGATACAACATTATGTAATAAAGTTTGTCCGTGACTTGCGACAGGTCGGTGGTTTTCTCCAGGTACTCCGGTTTCCTCCACCATTAAAACTGACCGTCACGATATAGCTGAACTATAGTTGGAAATGGCGTTAAGCACCATGAAGCCAACCAGCTAAAACCACCCCTTCCGGGGAACCCGAATTCGCCCCATATTTTAAACGGGGTTCGCTTAGTTCATTTACATGTTAACGCGTATTGTGTTCCTTTTTGTGTTGTCCAGTAGGATTTCCATGTAAAATCAATGTCGGGTTTGTTTTACTCCCATTTGTTTTGAAGGATTTTTGTGCTTTATTTATGTTATCAATTGGAGTTAGTTACACATATTGGTGTCCAACATGATTTCCTTATCAAATGAAGGTTGTGTCGTTTAACAGTAAAATGGCGTGTGCAACTAGTGGAACAGGAAGTGCTTATCCTTCCAGAGAACCCGAGTTCTCTCCGGGGTTTAATGGGATTCGTGTTACTAAATCTTTAGTTTTTTTTCTGTAGTGATTTGTCGATCATTGTTTATTTAACATTTTTCTATATTACCAAAAGTTATAATTTTGGCAATTTTTGCGCGGAGATGCTATCGATGTCAAGTACCTCATTAACACCAAAATAGGGTTAATGTGTATCTAGAGGGAGGTCGTAACGCCCAACTCATTACGATACACTATACCCATAAAACTGGGATTTGTCACACTGTTTAAACAAATTGTATGCTAAATTTATAAATGACAGCAATTACAATTTTTGGTTCAAATAATATACACTACAAATTATACCACTTAAAATCAACTTAAGTCAGTCATTTAATCAAACATTTAAAATAAACTTCATAAGTTTTCATTCCTCTGATATGCAAATTTCTATTATTCTAAAAACTCACAATATTTAATAATCAAGCATAAATTTAAAAAGTAAGTAGGTAATAAGAGAATTATCAAAAATTATAATATAAATATTTCTTAAGGGCGCAATTTCTCATTGAGAAAGTCGCCGTCAAAAACTACATCAATGTTAATAACCACAGTGAATGTCATCGTAAAGTTACAGGTAAAAGATAAAAAGAAACATGAAACTATGAATGCATAAAAGAAAAAAAAAGTAAGAATGGTCCACATGTTCAGCTCTATTCCTTATAAAAGCTATGAAAGAACTATTGTCATTTATAATGTTGCTCTCCTTTATAAATATTCGATTAACTAATAAAAATAGAATGAATGAAATGTTAAACACGTGAAAGGGGAAATAACTCAGAAAATTAAAGTAGAGCTGAAGTGTTGACTAATTCAAGCTATAATCGTAGCTTGATCGAAACACATGAAATTATCTGAAACTATGTGATGATAATGATTGATTGCTGCTAAAACGACATCTTTAGCAATATTACAGCTATATGGTGGCGTGATTGTTCTTATATTAAAAATAGAAAAAAGCATCAAATATGTGAAACTAAAGTATTATCTACAATTAAAAAAGTTAAATTAACAAATGAAAATATGATTTTATAAGCTAGAAGAGAAATAGTATAGAAGTCTGTTTTTGACCGTGGAACTTTATATCTTTTATAAATAATGCTGTAGCCAGTGATATTACTAAAATAATAATTAAAAGGGTCAACTGTATAGTGTGTTCTTCGAACATCAGAAATATTTTTACTGAAACTGCGAAATTATTTTCATTAGAGTGTCTTAGGCTTGAATAATTATTAGTGGATTCAAGAAAAAGTTGAAGATATCAAAGTGGTATTAAGAAGACGTATATACAAAAGAACAAAGGACAAATAGTTTGGAATTGAGAAATATTCATATAATTACATTAGTATAACTATCCATATTAGAGGATCTCAGTACATACACATGTGAAAAAAATGATGTGTCTGTTGAGTCAATAAAGTGAGGAAAAAACCAAAAGAAATACCACACTATCAGAAGAAATCCAAAATCCACTAGACAAATCGTAAAAACAGAGGCAATCTTTATACCCCTAACGTATATATATATGACCGCTGAGGGGCCGTCGTGATCGCATGGTAGTTGGATATACAACTACCTATGCAACCAGTTCCTATCACCACTAACGTTGTGGGTTCGAATCCCGCTCAGGCGAGGTGTATTCGGAACATCATTATGTAATAAAGTTTGTCAGTGACTTACGGCAGGTCGTTGGTTTTCTCTGGGTACTCCGGTTTCCTCCACCAATAAAACTAACCGCCACGGTATAACTGAAATATTGTTGAAAGTGGTGTTAAGCACCATAAACCTACCTACCTACCTACCTACCTATGACCGCTGACTATCATGGCTTGGTGCAATCACTTCAATAAAAAGTGACTGGGTTGTATCTCTATCAATATGTCTTGCATACAACACCACCAATATTATATACAATCAACACCTCTATAAAATGTGTTACTCATCTTATGCTTTTCTTCATGCTTAGATTGAAAAAAAAAGATTTTGCGGTTGTCCCCTTTATCATAAATCCTGACAACAATTCCCATGATTTGCAAAGACATCGTCATGGAAATAAGAATTATGATTTTAACCCAGATCATAATTATGTATAATCAGTTTTAAATATCATAGTACAATTCCTCTTCATCATAATACAAACCCTCCTTATGAAATAGATCTGTAAGTAACTTCAGTGATTCTTGGAGTTTTGCTATTCGCTAGCAGTTTTGTCCCAAACAAGCTCATGAAAATTTGTTATTTGACGATGTCTATGGTTATAAAGAAATAGCATGTTCTATTTTAACAACAGACGATCGACAACCGATCTCTGTAGAGGGGCGCGCCCCGTATGAATCCATACCTGCGCAAGAATCGAACTCACAAACCTTTATCGTGATATTAACTGATTTCATTGATAACCCAAATACTATGCAATAGACGCTAGAGGAAGCTCTTGTTTAATGAAACAAATATATCTTTAACTCATATACTATTTTCAAATAATACATATAGCAAGGTATTATTGGTGGCTTGTTTAATTTTGCTAGTATTCTATTGAAAATTGAAGTTAATTATGGTAAGAGTTACTTCTCTTTTGTTACGCACCTTAATATATTATAACCCGGAAAGATATTTACGAAGTATTAACTTTCTATACAATAATAAAAGCCTAATTTCATTGATTCATTATCACAAACCTTTTACCAATGACGTAGTATCACTCCCCAAGTGTTATCATTATTACAAACCTTTTACCAATGACGTAGTATCACTCCCCAAGTGTTAAGGTTTACAGATACATAGCAAAGGTCGAAAGTTTTACGGTCGCCACCATGACTTGGTTAACAGTTACGGAATATCTATGTCACCAATAACGGTAGTATATGTTAGGACATTTTGTGCAAGCCTAAAATTGTAGGGCCTCAGTGTAGTCATGATATGGCTCAATAAAAAGTGACAATATACAACAATAACCCAACACAGCTTACTGGGACTTATTCATATTTTTGGGAGGTTCTTGAATAAGTTGTAGTTGTATAAAACAAGTCGGTAGGGGTGTACTAATTATTAGGTACAGCAACAATCGAGGTATCATCTTTGTGAAATAGAATTTATTGATGTGCTTCTACAAAACAAAGAAAGTGTGCACTCCTATATATGTGTGTTAGGGGTATCGATTTTGCCTCTGTTTCTGCGAATTCTCGATTGCAACTGTTCGACCATGTGTTATATTTTGCTTGTCATTTTATTATTATTAAAGGGATATTAAAGCTCATTTTGGTATTTTTTTTGTATCTCATGAAAACTTGCAATTGGTTTAATAAATGATATTTATGAAACATTAACCCAGTTTTTATCAATGAAACTTTGTAAAAGCGACATAATTCGTTGATAATTCTGTCATATCTTGCGTTTTTTTCCATTAATTGAATTTTTGCTTCCTGGACAAAAATTCATTTCCACCCTTTTAAGTGATATTTTAACGATATTAGGGATTATATGGGCTTGCACAGTATTTTTGGATTGTTTTTACAATTAAATTGAAAAGAAATAACCTTCATTACGAGTTGAAAATATATATGTTAAAACGAGCTTTGATATCCCTTTAACAAACTGAAATATCAATTTAACTGCCGTAATAATTGAGTTAAGCACTTTGTAAAAGAGACTTTGCTGAACACTTAAATGAATTGTAATACATGTTGTTTATCAAACAGATATTTGTGTAACTTAGATATTCAATTATGCACAAGTCAGATTTACATTCTCACCGCAATAATAAAGATTCAATGACCGACTTGATTCTATAGAATTTTAGAGAGATTAATAAGTGTACTTTTATGATTTTCTTGTACGTCATTGATTTCAAACTATTTGATTAGTGCATGCAAATATGTTATTAGATGTTTATCATCTGGACCGACAAGTATTTGTCAGTAAGTCTGGATAACCATTTTACTTTGAGATCGAGGTGCTTTCAAAATATCAATCACATGTAGTACTCTTGCATAATCCTGATACGAATTTTAATTAGTTATCTAAGTGCTTTTACCGTTTGATAATGCCGACCAACAGTGATGTTTCAACTTTCTGTGCATGTTCATTCTATCATCCTATAC
This sequence comes from Bathymodiolus brooksi, assembly GCA_963680875.1. Taxonomy (NCBI): domain Eukaryota; kingdom Metazoa; phylum Mollusca; class Bivalvia; order Mytilida; family Modiolidae; genus Bathymodiolus; species Bathymodiolus brooksi. The sequence continues at coordinate 38,304,206 of OY804578.1, read as the reverse complement.
GGTTCCCATTAGTTTTGAGAAAGTGTATGGGCATGACATATGCTATAAATCATTTATATATCTTAGCCGAAGCACACATAACAAACAAGAAGAGTGAGCAGTCATATGTGTTTAGGGTCGTGTATTGATTTGCCTGTTCACAGGGCTATTGTTATCTTACGAGGGTATCATCCACACAGTAGTCAGTGTTCGGCACAGACATGCTTTATTGTCATACTGCAATAGAAAATCTAAGTGATCCGATTGGTTATTCACTCGATTTTACTAATCCATATTATACGGCTCTAGTCGGTAATATGATAGCACGCGCCAAGAAAGATACCTCATTTTGAAATCATACATAATCAAGATGGCGAGCCCCAGGTTCGCCTGTCACTCTGACGCCGATATTGAGGCAATTCTAAATCATTTGTTATTTTTCTGTTAAAATTGTTAAGTTGTTTATTAAATATGTTGAAGAATTAATTTCTTCTTTAAAGCAAAGTCATATCTGCTGTTAAATGTTCATGAGACAATACATGTATAGTAGTCATGTTCTTTATTTAGGCTTTTACACAGGTAATATGGACCCATGGTATTGCAGTATGACAAATTCGTTATATAGGCTTTAGACAGGTAATACGGGCTCATATAACCTGTCTGTGTTGTATATTTCCCTCGGCTCAGGAAATATAAAACACAGACAAGTTATATGAGCCCGTATTACCTGTCTAAAGTCTATATAACTAATATTAGATATATATATTATTGACATTTATGGTAATTAACATTAAGGTTTTCCTCCCTCATTCATAGATGACCATTTGATCCGTGTTTGGCTATCTTGTTTAGACCCTTCAGTATTCTTGCTCCGAAAGACATTCAGGTTACCTGATTTTCAAATCTCTTGACTTTTGCCTGATCAAGGTTAAATATGATATCTACGTTTTTATTATTCGAGAAACGCGGCGTGTGCACTAAAATATATATGTAAGATTTTATCACGAATATCAAATTAGATTTAAGAACTGTACTGATGATGTGGTATGTTTTGTTTTTCAGTTTATTATAGTTAGGAAAGCGAATGTATGTCAGCCATATTTCGTTATTTGACATAATATTTTTCTCAAGATATTTATTGTTTTGAATTGTTACATGTATGAACAAACATACTATAGTATTCATTCGAATGCTTCTGGTCTATTTAATTGAGAGAACAGTAAAACTATTCAATTATTTTTTTTAAGGTAAAAACAGGAAGTAAAATGAAGACGAAAGCGGTAAGAAAAAGTGTCAACAACGGCAAGCAAAGGAGGGCAGATTCAGAAAAGAAGAACATCGAATCTACATACAATGCTATATGTCATAAGGTTTATATATCCGCCACAGTCTTCAGCAAATAATAATAAAAAAAAAAACAAACAAAAACAAAAACAAAAAAACAAAAGAGGCGTTAAAAGCGACCAGCAATGAATCTTTCTAGTGGACATAATTCATAGTTACATAATTCATAGTTACATAATTCATAGTTACATAATTCATAGTTACATAATTCATAGTTACACCTCAAGTGTTGGAGACCGTCATTGCGTTGGTTTTTATAAGGTTATATATGAATAAACGTAAGAGAAATCCGAAGGGGCAATATGAATGGACAATCCAGAGTCACAGTCAACAATGGGCCCACAAGACATAGGACAAAAACGAAAACAAACAAAGAACTACACTACACAGAAAACTAAAAAGATAAATGGACCCTTGCATTTTGCATTTTTTCATATGTGTTTCAAATATGTTATTAGATGTTTATCATCTGGACCGACAAGTATTTGTCAGTAAGTCTGGATAACCATTTTACTTTGAGATCGAGGTGCTTTCAAAATATCAATCACATGTAGTACTCTTGCATAATCCTGATACGAATTTTAATTAGTTATCTAAGTGCTTTTACCGTTTGATAATGCCGACCAACAGTGATGTTTCAACTTTCTGTGCATGTCCATTCTATCATCCTATACGGTTCCCATTAGTTTTGAGAAAGTGTATGGGCATGACATATGCTATAAATCATTTATATATCTTAGCCGAAGCACACATAACAAACAAGAAGAGTGAGCAGTCATATGTGTTTAGGGTCGTGTATTGATTTGCCTGTTCACAGGGCTATTGTTATCTTACGAGGGTATCATCCACACAGTAGTCAGTGTTCGGCACAGACATGCTTTATTGTCATACTGCAATAGAAAATCTAAGTGATCCGATTGGTTATTCACTCGATTTTACTAATCCATATTATACGGCTCTAGTCGGTAATATGATAGCACGCGCCAAGAAAGATACCTCATTTTGAAATCATACATAATCAAGATGGCGAGCCCCAGGTTCGCCTGTCACTCTGACGCCGATATTGAGGCAATTCTAAATCATTTGTTATTTTTCTGTTAAAATTGTTAAGTTGTTTATTAAATATGTTGAAGAATTAATTTCTTCTTTAAAGCAAAGTCATATCTGCTGTTAAATGTTCATGAGACAATACATGTATAGTAGTCATGTTCTTTATTTAGGCTTTTACACAGGTAATATGGACCCATGGTATTGCAGTATGACAAATTCGTTATATAGGCTTTAGACAGGTAATACGGGCTCATATAACCTGTCTGTGTTGTATATTTCCCTCGGCTCAGGAAATATAAAACACAGACAAGTTATATGAGCCCGTATTACCTGTCTAAAGTCTATATAACTAATATTAGATATATATATTATTGACATTTATGGTAATTAACATTAAGGTTTTCCTCCCTCATTCATAGATGACCATTTGATCCGTGTTTGGCTATCTTGTTTAGACCCTTCAGTATTCTTGCTCCGAAAGACATTCAGGTTACCTGATTTTCAAATCTCTTGACTTTTGCCTGATCAAGGTTAAATATGATATCTACGTTTTTATTATTCGAGAAACGCGGCGTGTGCACTAAAATATATATGTAAGATTTTATCACGAATATCAAATTAGATTTAAGAACTGTACTGATGATGTGGTATGTTTTGTTTTTCAGTTTATTATAGTTAGGAAAGCGAATGTATGTCAGCCATATTTCGTTATTTGACATAATATTTTTCTCAAGATATTTATTGTTTTGAATTGTTACATGTATGAACAAACATACTATAGTATTCATTCGAATGCTTCTGGTCTATTTAATTGAGAGAACAGTAAAACTATTCAATTATTTTTTTTAAGGTAAAAACAGGAAGTAAAATGAAGACGAAAGCGGTAAGAAAAAGTGTCAACAACGGCAAGCAAAGGAGGGCAGATTCAGAAAAGAAGAACATCGAATCTACATACAATGCTATATGTCATAAGGTTTATATATCCGCCACAGTCTTCAGCAAATAATAATAAAAAAAACCAAACAAAAACAAAAACAAAAAACAAAAGAGGCGTTAAAAGCGACCAGCAATGAATCTTTCTAGTGGACATAATTCATAGTTACATAATTCATAGTTACATAATTCATAGTTACACCTCAAGTGTTGGAGACCGTCATTGCGTTGGTTTTTATAAGGTTATATATGAATAAACGTAAGAGAAAACCGAAGGGGCAATATGAATGGACAATCCAGAGTCACAGTCAACAATGGGCCCACAAGACATAGGACAAAAACGAAAACAAACAAAGAACTACACTACACAGAAAACTAAAAAGATAAATGGACCCTTGCATTTTGCATTTTTTCATATGTGTTTCAAATATGTTATTAGATGTTTATCATCTGGACCGACAAGTATTTGTCAGTAAGTCTGGATAACCATTTTACTTTGAGATCGAGGTGCTTTCAAAATATCAATCACATGTAGTACTCTTGCATAATCCTGATACGAATTTTAATTAGTTATCTAAGTGCTTTTACCGTTTGATAATGCCGACCAACAGTGATGTTTCAACTTTCTGTGCATGTCCATTCTATCATCCTATACGGTTCCCATTAGTTTTGAGAAAGTGTATGGGCATGACATATGCTATAAATCATTTATATATCTTAGCCGAAGCACACATAACAAACAAGAAGAGTGAGCAGTCATATGTGTTTAGGGTCGTGTATTGATTTGCCTGTTCACAGGGCTATTGTTATCTTACGAGGGTATCATCCACACAGTAGTCAGTGTTCGGCACAGACATGCTTTATTGTCATACTGCAATAGAAAATCTAAGTGATCCGATTGGTTATTCACTCGATTTTACTAATCCATATTATACGGCTCTAGTCGGTAATATGATAGCACGCGCCAAGAAAGATACCTCATTTTGAAATCATACATAATCAAGATGGCGAGCCCCAGGTTCGCCTGTCACTCTGACGCCGATATTGAGGCAATTCTAAATCATTTGTTATTTTTCTGTTAAAATTGTTAAGTTGTTTATTAAATATGTTGAAGAATTAATTTCTTCTTTAAAGCAAAGTCATATCTGCTGTTAAATGTTCATGAGACAATACATGTATAGTAGTCATGTTCTTTATTTAGGCTTTTACACAGGTAATATGGACCCATGGTATTGCAGTATGACAAATTCGTTATATAGGCTTTAGACAGGTAATACGGGCTCATATAACCTGTCTGTGTTGTATATTTCCCTCGGCTCAGGAAATATAAAACACAGACAAGTTATATGAGCCCGTATTACCTGTCTAAAGTCTATATAACTAATATTAGATATATATATTATTGACATTTATGGTAATTAACATTAAGGTTTTCCTCCCTCATTCATAGATGACCATTTGATCCGTGTTTGGCTATCTTGTTTAGACCCTTCAGTATTCTTGCTCCGAAAGACATTCAGGTTACCTGATTTTCAAATCTCTTGACTTTTGCCTGATCAAGGTTAAATATGATATCTACGTTTTTATTATTCGAGAAACGCGGCGTGTGCACTAAAATATATATGTAAGATTTTATCACGAATATCAAATTAGATTTAAGAACTGTACTGATGATGTGGTATGTTTTGTTTTTCAGTTTATTATAGTTAGGAAAGCGAATGTATGTCAGCCATATTTCGTTATTTGACATAATATTTTTCTCAAGATATTTATTGTTTTGAATTGTTACATGTATGAACAAACATACTATAGTATTCATTCGAATGCTTCTGGTCTATTTAATTGAGAGAACAGTAAAACTATTCAATTATTTTTTTTAAGGTAAAAACAGGAAGTAAAATGAAGACGAAAGCGGTAAGAAAAAGTGTCAACAACGGCAAGCAAAGGAGGGCAGATTCAGAAAAGAAGAACATCGAATCTACATACAATGCTATATGTCATAAGGTTTATATATCCGCCACAGTCTTCAGCAAATAATAATAAAAAAAAAAAAAAACAAAAACAAAAACAAAAACAAAAAAACAAAAGAGGCGTTAAAAGCGACCAGCAATGAATCTTTCTAGTGGACATAATTCATAGTTACATAATTCATAGTTACATAATTCATAGTTACATAATTCATAGTTACATAATTCATAGTTACACCTCAAGTGTTGGAGACCGTCATTGCGTTGGTTTTTATAAGGTTATATATGAATAAACGTAAGAGAAAACCGAAGGGGCAATATGAATGGACAATCCAGAGTCACAGTCAACAATGGGCCCAGAAGACATAGGACAAAAACGAAAACAAACAAAGAACTACACTACACAGAAAACTAAAAAGATAAATGGACCCTTGCATTTTGCATTTTTTCATATGTGTTTCAATGATAATATTTTCATCATGGGACTCCTGTTTATAAAATCCGTATTGCCTGTTGATATAATGTTAATGGCGACAACAAAGGCACATGTGTACTTGATTTGACTCTATGTAATAGTGATTGTTGTTTTGCTTCAGATATCACTGCGAGAGAAATTTAGAATTTTGTGAGATCATGATGTCTGCTTTATATATGTCACTGCTGCCATCTTGACTCCTAGACAATAATTCTTTTCGATTACTCCATAACGCTGCTTGCTCAGTGGAAAACAGGAAATATAAATCTTATAGCCTTTGGTCAGATCCGACCGACTCGATGTGAGAACGCCAACCGTAACACTACCTATGCGAGGTTATGGTACTGGTGCTTAACGCCACTTTCAACACTATTTCAGTAATATCGTGGCGGTCAGTGTTATTAGTGGAGGAAACCGGAGTACCCAGAGAAAATAACCGACCTGCCACAAGTGACTGACAAATTTTATCACATAATGTTGAGCGGGATTCGATCTCACAACGTTAGTGGTAAATCCAACTACCATGCGATCAAGACCACAATGGCCTTCACAATGTAAGTTTCATTGTTAACAATTTGTTATTCCGCATTGTCAGTGTCTCATCTATGTTATGTTAATGGTTAATGTATGTAGCACATCTGCTGTGCTTATTTATCTAATAATCCTCGTGGAATGATAATTAACGTTTTACGTTATGTACATATAGCAAAATCAATAGCTGTGCTGTTTCCGAGATAATAGAAATTGCATTATCTATCTTTTTAACCAAGGCAAATAATATTAATCAGCGTCTAAAGGCAAATCGCCAGCGAAGAAGTTATTAATATAACAAATTGATTTTCCATAGAACTTTGTGCGAATTCATGTCATACATACTTAAGTAATGGCCATTTGTAGGGGGTAAGGGTCTATGATTTTTAAGACCTGAAGGACAGCCAATAAAATATTGAAAAAAAAAGAAAGACAAAAGAACAAACAATGATCTACCGAACACCGCACATAAGTTTAAAGATTCAGAAACACGAACCCCACTAAAAACCTGTGTTGAGCTGTTCCTGCTCCGGTATTCAGATGTTCCGGAAGGGTAAGCAGTTCCTGTTCCGCTAGTGGCACCGGAGTGCTACTCTTGTTGCAAATCCAGTTGTCAGTCGTTTGTGCCACAGATATTCCGCTACGGTTAACGAAGTCATGGTGGTGACCGTCAAGCTTATGAGGTGATACCTTCAACCACTAGGAATTCTTGGATAGAGAATTTCCTTGTTACCAACAACCCTTCATCAAGGAAGTCATGATAGGAAGCACATCCTCTAGAACAACGTATCAACTGTGATATATTTATACTCCAAATGCAGGTGTATGAAGTCGACCTTTCAGCGAGAAGAGGAGGACAGTCCATCAAAAGCATATTTGCTCCGGAAGGGTAAGCCGTTCATGCAGCACTATTGTTAAATGACACGAGCATCATCTGAAATCGCGTTGGATATCAGTATGCACAAAAAAACATAAACATATGACAAAACGAATTTAGGCAAAGACGAAACGACCATCGTTTAACATGGATATCGTAGCGGACACCACAATGCAGAACTAAAACAGTGACGATATGTAATTGGACAAAATGATTAACAGGAAGACCACAACAAATCGTGGGGCCATTGTGTTGTCTGGTCTTCTTCGATTTAAAGATTCTGATTATCCTATGGTATCTTCAAACTCTTCTTGGTATCATCAAGCTTTACTTGTTCGCTATAGTGTAAAAATAGCATTTTATTGGTCGTTGTTTGTATACTATGTAATATTAATTGGTGATTATTTGTTTTATTACGAATGATTTCGTCTTAACGTCTCATAATAAAATCGTAGATATATAATTGAGTGAGCATGGTGCGTTTCTGGTATGAAGGAATTTACATGCAATCCTTTTTGACATTCAATTTTGTCATTGACTAAAATGAAAGAAAGGCAATTACATCCAGGACATAGATAATAATACATCTAAATTGACGTACGCTATGCTCGAAGCACCAGTTCTCACTCCGGTTGTATTGTGCCATCATACTATTTGTCCAAACTTGTCGTAATTTTCTGTCTACCACTTGCACCGTGATACTTAATTTACAAAATATATAAGGGTAATAACAAAATTACCGAACTCCGAACAATCTTACAAAGGGAAAGTCAAAACTCATAATTATATAAACAGACAAAATCAGTCAACAACCAGAAAACTGTGAAAACGTAATGACCTTGACTTGGTACAGGCATTTCTAAAGAAATGGTGGGTTGAATGAGATTTTAAAGCGCCAAACCTCCCGCTCTCATTACGCTTCAAAGGCTCCGACTGTCACTATAACAGTATTTAAATACAGGAACAAAATAGGTAAAATAGTTCTCAACACAGTACCATATTCAGTGAATGTATATGTGGATTGGGGGAAACTGATCTATATTTCATAATAGAATAGTAATAAGACGTTGTATGTTGCTAGGAGTATAGAATCGATTATTGAGATGCATTGATCGTACAAATCTTCATGAGAATGCTCTGATATTCTAATAATTGTAAGACCGTGTGAACTCATGTGTTATTACAGTCAAAAGTGATTTACAATCATAAATTAGGACAGTAACCACGAAAAATTCATTTGTTTAAAGAATTCACTGATAACAGATTCACCAGTACATAAACTAGAAATACACATCGCTGTTCAATATATACATTGGAAGTAACGATTTTGTTTGACCTTTTATTGAGGGACTTTTATGTAAGTAATTACCTTTTTATATATCCATTTAATTACATCGGATGCGAATGCAATCATTTCCGATTGAACGCAAATTATTGAAAATTATGTTGTGTATGCATCAACATTGGGAATTTAATGGTTTAAACAGATCAAATGAATAGCACGTTATACGAATTACAATTTAATCTTAATGTTTATTGCTTGTTATATGCAGGATAAATATTTTTATAACAATGATAGGAGTTTTTGAAGAAAACAAAAAACATTTTAGGGTGTAGTTTTGTGCAAAGACCTTTTTCAGCTGCATATTGACTACCACATTCAAATAGTTGTAATGAGGTGACCTTGTGTAATGAGTGAGTGAGCGATTGTTGCATAGCGCCAAATGAACAATGTTGCAGCTATATCATGGCGAGAATGATATGAAATTTAATGAGATGATGTCCGCTTTGTACTAGACCAATACGCTTAGTTGGATTTGCATAGTGCTAGCTCACGGAAACAACTGTCCGCGGTAGACATCTCGCTTATTGACCTTGTGTAACCCCCAGTCTTAAGTAGGTGTCTGAAATTAATAACACTTATGTTGAGGTTTGTCTTGTGGTAAACAGTCACTGACCATAACCAGCTAACCACGCGTATATCTCTCCAATCAGTGTCTATCATCCAGACAATTCGTAGCAAGGTGTACTCGATACAACTTTACAATATGAATTTATGCAGTTACTTGTGGCATGTCGATGACGTCCACTGGTACTCTATATTGTTGAAAATGGTATTAAACAACCATAAATTCACCATAATATCATATTCAACATATTTCTGTGGTTTCTATACTATTGTCCATGTAATAAAGCGCATCACAGATAAAGTAAAATAAAAAAATCCCAATTAGGCATACCACTGAGAAAATACAATCAAACCTATAAATAAAGGGCACACAAGTGCACAAGGGAACTTGAAAATACGCCTTTTATGAGTAGTTTCCCTTTGTATACAGGTTAATATTATATGCACTATTCACAGATGGGGGAATGAGGCTTTCCTTGATAGACAGGTTTAAGGGTTATTGTTATGGTATTTAACGCCACTTTCAACAATATTTCAGAATTATCGTGGCGGTTAGTTTTATTGGTGGAGGAAACCACTAACCGATACACTTTATCACATAATGTTGTATCGAGTACACCTCGCCTGATCGGGATTCGAACTCTCAAAATGATAAACAGTAATGTGTTATATAGAGGTGCCATTAAAGGCAGGCTTTACTATATTTTGTTGTCTAAGATAAGAGAATGATAAAACGCAAGGCTTACATGTTGTCAATTCTACTTTGAATTAAAGGATAAGCTATATTGAAGATTTTATTATTAGTGAGTGGGTTAACATGTGAGTTATAACCTTCTGATGTATGCATGTACATATTTGCTAGTTCCATTTTAATTTTCAAGTATTGTTATAAATATTGTTATAGTGAAAGCCGGAAACTTTGAGCCGTAATGAAAGCGGGAGGTTTGGCGCTTTAAAATCTGATTCAACCCACCATTTCTTTAGAAATGCCTGTACCAAGTCAGGGTCATTACGGTTTTCACAGTTTTCTGGTTGTTGACTGATTTTGTCTGTTTATTTACTTATGAGTTTTGACTTTCCCTTTGTAAGATTGTTCGGAGTTCGGTAATTTTGTTATTACTCTTATTTATAAAGAGTTAAGCTGGGAATCATTGACAGAAAGAAGAAAAAGGAGAAAATTACAAATGCTTTATAATATTCAAAATAATAATGCACCCATGTATCTTTGTGACTTAATTCCTCCAACGATTCAAAGTACAACCGTTTATCCATTGCGTAATGGAAGTGGTATACTAATACCATTTTGCAGACTATCGATTACTTGTGACTCATTTATTCCCTCAACAATACGTCAATGGAATAGCTTAAATCCATCTCTTCGAAATATGGAATATATTGCAAAATTTAAAACTGAATTAAGAAAACAGAAAGATATTAGACAAGTTCCTAAACATTTCGAAATTGGACCTCGAAAACTTAATATTGCATTAACCCAACTTCGATGTTTTGCTTCTTTCTTAAATTATGATTTGTTCCAAGTAAATATAGTCTCAGATTCGTCTTGTCGTTGTGGGGCCAATCGTGAAGACTCGTATCACTTCTTCTTTGATTGTTCCCATTATGCAAATATGAAATATAAATTGTTTCACAATCTCAGCTGGCTACCTAATGACTGTGCTATAGACCTCAAACTTTTAACCAGTGGCAATCCTATTCTTTCAAATGAACAGAACGGAATTATTTTTATGCACGTGTTTGAATATATAAAGAGGTCTGAAAGGTTTCTTGTTTAAGTGGTTCACCAAATGGACAACCACACACACCATCACCACCAACCTCTCTCTCTCCTTCTCTAATTCCTTTCTTCATTCTCTGTTCTTCTTCAATTTACACATATTAATGTAAGAAATATTCAAATGCATGCATGCTCTATCAAATAATGTTGTAACTTATTGTATATAGGAGAAGACTTCATAAGTTTGTTTAACTTGTGTCTTATCCTTTTTGCATATTTGAGCAAATGAAATATGTTTAAACTAAACATGATTGATGTGAAATATGGGTTATTTCGTTTCATTACATTGAGGTTATTTTTTTTTACAATATTTTCACTCTGGTTTTAAACGTTAAAAATACATTAAACATTAGTGATGTTATACATAATGTCTAAATAAAATTGCATATCAAAGCATACAAAGCAATATATAATAAAATCAAGAATTTGTGCACACTTGAATCCAATATCTATATATATTTCAAGTGAAGATACTTATGGATATATGGATTTAAGTGTTTGAAGTGGGGGTTGAATATCTGGGCCAAAATCGACGATGATTCATTTAAATTAAAGTTACAAATTTTATTCACAATATCACATAGTTTATTAAATATTAAAGTTTGTCCTGCATATCTAGATATTCGTTCTTGCCCTCTTTTTGTTTCTGTACGTGGATGCTGCTTCAACGTTTTAAACTTATTAGTTATCTTATTTATTTCTTTGGCATAAACGTTTGAAAGCAATTTGTTTCCTTTCTCCAAGCGCCATCTTCTTTTTTCGAGGGTTTTGTGTCCAAAGACGTTCGGATCGTGCTTGCCATTTAACATTATCAATTTGGGCGTAAATGGCAATTTAGAACTTTGCGGTCTTATTGCCTTTACATAGTATCATCAACACAGAAATGTCAAAGCTTGCACTAATTCGAAGTATATTTGCAATCCTTTATTTTAGTGTAGACTATCGTTTAAATATTCAGCGCCATGGCAATGACATATGCAAGAAGAGTTTGAAGATACCAAAGGGGTAATCAGAATCCGTATATCGAAGAAGAAATGACAACACAATGACCAAAAGAAAAAGTACAAAAGGATACACAACGATCTACAAAATATACACATAAAACAAAAGATCGAGTAACACGAACCCAACCAAAAACCGGGGGTGAACTCAGGTACTCCGGAAGGGTAAGCATTTCCTGCTTCACTAGTAGCACACATCGTGTTAATCTAGCTACAAACCTGGTGATAAGTCACGAAGAAGGAAATGACCGGGAAGTGTTTACGACAAATGGAACATATCCGTGATCATTTTTGACAATTTTACTTAACACCTTAGTGTGGCATCTGATTCCACATTCAAACTTTTGCTTAGCACGTGATGCGCAATCTTTAGTTTCCTGCGTATTTTGTTGTAGACTTTTGTATTTCTCGTCATTCTCTCTTTGGTTTTTGACATTGTATTGTCTGTCCTTCGATTTAGATTCTGATTACCTTGTTAGTATCTTCTTACAGTCCTATGTAAATTCAAATGAAGCTATCATTAAACTTTACATTTACATTTGTTTGTCGATAATACCATGTAATATGATATTTTGGATTCATCATTGAAATTCATAGCACCGTAGATCATTATAAAGTTGCCAATTAATGAGTTAAAATACATAAAATATTCGATAAAAGATATTATGACTTCAATTATTTTCTTACAATCATTGGATTTTCAATATATAAGGCATATTACATTTCAGAGCAAAAAACTAAAAGGCTTGATGTTTACTCATTATTTGTTAGGGAATATCTTCAAATATATAGAGGAAATGAAATAATTCAGAAAAGTTCATTTCTAAAAAGACTACAGAATTATTTGTAAACTATTTGAATATGAATTATTTTAATATAATTGTGTTGCAAATTTCTCTATATTTATATTATATATATATATTGCTTAAGAAGCTGGTTGTAACAAGCGTTTGAATAAAATATTATTGTTGTTAAAAAAAAATACAATACAGTACCCAATTACTGTCGTCTGCCGAGGTAAGAAACATGCGTCGGTGTGAAGTCTGTCTCACGTGAATCTCTTACACAGAGTTGTCGTTCCTTACACTCGATCATATAGATGAAGGAGTACAATGAACGATAACTCTGCTTAAGAAATTGGTCTCACACCATTAATAGTTTAGAAAGGTCTATCGCAAATACTATGGGCCAGTCAAATTGCATACATGTATATTGTAATTATACAACGGACTAGAAGATCAACAGACGGAACGCCATGTTAAAGTTTAATTGCCATTCCATTTTGATTTACATACAAGATATATATACGTGTTAAATAAGATTTCACGTTATGGGCACCTTTAGAATACTTGTTATTTCAAATGAATTGACAATAATTGAAATGACAGTTTTATTATTAATTTTCGTTTTTACCTGTTTGTAAATGGGTATGAATATTATAAACATTCGATCTTGGTTCACAGCAAATATCATTCATAATGTATTTATTAATTTAGTGGTTTAGGTTGATTGTGCTTAACGCCACTTTAAACAATATTTCAGCTATATCGTGGCTGTCAGTTCTATTGGTGGAGGAAACCGGGGTACCAAAACAAAACTGTCAATGAAAAACTTTATCACATAATGTTGCATTGAGTACACCCCGCCATGCACGGGGTTGATACTCACAACATTAGTGGTGATAGGTACTGATTGCACAGGTAGTTGTAGTTGTATATCCAACTACCATACGATCACGACCACGACGGCCTTTTATTTATCTAAGACTGCATTAAAAGTGACAATTCAATTAAAAGGTGTGGATGTTGGGCTTTGACGATGCAATTGAAAACCTATAAAATTGACAAAAATCTTACATGTGTAGCCAAGTTTGGGGTAAATAAGACAATAGGTGGTTTCCGTACTTTAATATTAAACAAAAGGTGGTAGGTGTTACATCTATTAATAGGAATTTAGGGCCTATGTACAATATTCTCTTCTCGTTTACAATTTCGCCAGCTTCACATGCCGCATGGTGTGTATCTTCCGGTCAAGTATATCAAATTACTCTCACTATATAATTAACAGATAAAGAAACCTATGACTGTGAGACACTTAGAAAATTCTGTAACTTATATCAAGATACACTTGCTCACATTCTCCCCTGCTAAAAAATGTAACGTCCTCGTTACTAAACTTTTCCTAAGATACATTTAGACTCATAAAAATCGTAAAGTACAAAATAAATCATGTGTACTTAACATTGCATATCAAAAATAAAAAAACTATAACAGAAGTGTTACATAAAACAATTCAGTCAAAATATTGAGATTCTCTATGCAAAAATGTATAAAAATTGAAGGAAAAAAAATCATTAAGATAAATTTCAAAACTAAAAAAGTACAAAAGACCATAAAACTAGTCCAAAATTAATAAGTATCTACTATTCAATTATGACTAGAACTTGATATATCAAAATAAAAAATGCAAAATGTTTTATCAAGATAAGAAAAATGAGTATTAAGTGTGAACACATTGCAAAAAAAAAAAAAGTAATCTCAAAACATTGATATGAAAAAATATATCAGTTCAAACCATAATAAATGACAAAACATAAAAATGTTCATACAATAAAGTGATAACAACCTTTGGTTAGTCTAATGTCTATCAACTAAAACAAATACATAAAATATGTCTTTATGGCAATACTGATCTCGGTTCATGGTGGGTATTTGAATGTTTACCAGCTGTTGAACTAACTGTTCCTCGAAGTGTCCTAAAACCTGGATAAGCGACAGCTATCGAATCATCATCAGTACTATCACTGTCATTGTCACTAGTATAACGTTCCTTGAAACGACATGGTTGTAAGTTTGTTCTATTTTCTACACGAGATGGTCCAGATTTATCTGAAGGTTCAATCAAGTACACATGTCGGTCAGAATCAATACACTTAATGATTTTGTAGTATTTGGAGTTCCATTTATCCTGGATTTTATTACGTCCTTTAACATGATTTCTTAAAAATACCAGCGTGCCAGGATCAAGTTTTTGCTCTGATGCTTTGACATCGTATAACTCTTTCCTATTGGCGGCCTCTCTTTCTAAGCGCTCCCCTGCTTTCCGATATGCAGCCTTCATTTTTTCAAAATGTTCTTTTACATACTCCTGTACATTAGTGTTTGAACAGTCACTACCTTCAAAGTCAAAAAGTGAATCAATCGGAAGCCTCGGGTGACGACCCATCATTAAGTAAAATGGTGTAAATCCTGTTGAAGCATGTATGGTCGAATTATACATAAACACCAACTCAGGCAGATGATTTGGCCATTGTTTCTTCTGTTTAGGTGTAAGTGTTCGCAAAAGATCATGCAATGTCCTATTAAATCTTTCACATTGGCCGTTCCCCTGTGGGTGATACGGGGTCGTCCGACTCTTTTTGATGTTGTAAATTTTGCAAAGTTCTGAAATTAATTCTCCTTCGAAGTTACGGCCTTGGTCCGAATGCAACCTTTCCGGCACACCATATTTCATAAACCATGATGATACCAATATTTTTGCAGTAGTAGCGGCCGTCTGATTTCGAGTTGGAACTGCGACAGTGAATTTCGAAAATATATCTGTCATTACTAAAACATTTTCTCTGCCGTCTGTTGCTGGTTCTAGAACAGTAAAATCAATCGCTAGTATTTCATTTGGTTTTGAAGCCAAGAGGTGACTCATAGGAACATGTATCCTTCGTGAAGGCATTTTGGCAATGTTACAACGCTGGCATTGTTTACAATATTCATCGATATCGTGAAACATACCTGCCCAGTAAAATCGAAATCTAATCAGATTTGTTGTCCTTTCAATCCCTTGATGTCCAGCTTGTTGATGAAGCATTTCAAGAACTAATGGCTGAAGCTTTTCTGGCAACACTAATTGTTTTAACTGCCCTTGGTGTGGATCAATGACCCTTCGATAAAGAATGTCATTGTCTAAATACAATTGGTCCCATTGGCGTAACATTACGATGGCTTTGCGTGACAATTGTTCTCGTTCTTGTCGAGATGGTTTTTGTCTCTTTTGAACATATTTCCAAATTTCTCCAACAGTGGCATCATTTTGCTGCATTTGTTGTAAGTCATTTCGGTCAAGCTTCGGTAATGCAAAGACAGAATCACAAAATAGTACCTCTGAGTCGAGTACTTCATCTGAGTTACAGACCTCCTGTTCAATATTTTCAATAGCCATTTGTAGTGCTTCCACTTGTAAATCTGTTAGTAAATCTGTAGTATCCAGTTTTAAGTCCTGACTCGATGGCATTCTTGATAACGCATCTGCTGCACGGTTCAACTTCCCGGAACGATATGTAATTGTAAAATTGAACTGTGCAAGTTGAGCTTGCCATCTCTGCTCTACAGCTCCAAGTTTAGCACTAGTTTGCAAATATGACAATGGATTATTGTCTGTTATAATTTCAAACTTTGAACCAAGCAGATAGTCTTTGAACTTTTCTGTAACTGCCCACTTAACTGCTAACAATTCTAATTTTGTAGAACTATAGTTGGCATCATTCCTCTCTGACGGTCGTAATGTTCGGCTTGCATATGCAATTACACGTAATTTGTCATCCTGTTTCTGCATCAAAACAGCTCCAATTCCTTTAAAACTAGCATCGGTTTCTAGGATGAAATCAGCAGTATAATCAGCATAACCCAATACTGGAGAAGAAGTCAAATTTTCCTTCATGACTTCAAATGCATTGGTACACTCCTCATTCCATGATGTTTGCAGTTGTTTATTCGATTTCTGAGTATTCTTTTGTTTGTTACAAATACTTATCAGTTGATAAAGCGGTCTGGCAATGTTTGCAAATTGTGGTACGAATCTCCTGTAATAACTAGCAAATCCCAAAAGGGAACGCAAATCTTTCAGTGTTTCAGGTCTTGGCCATCCTTTCACAACATCGATTTTTTCTGGATCTGTTGCAATACCTTCTGGAGAAATGATGTGCCCTAGGTATTTAACTTGTGGTTTAAAGAAATGACATTTCTTTCCTTTGAACTTAAGTCCATGTTCCTTTAAACGGGTAAATACTTTATCCAGACGTTCAATGTGTTCTTCAATTGTGGTTGAGTAAATGATTAGGTCATCCAAGTATATCAAAAGAATTTGGAATACAGTGTCATTAACAATGTGCTGCATTAGTCTTTGAAACGTGGCAGGACTATTACACAGTCCCATCGGCATCTTTGTATATTCATAAAGACCAAATGGTGTCACGAAAGCTGTTTTATGTTGGTCATCAGGGTGCATAGATATTTGATGGAAACCACTGGCTAAATCAAGCGTACTGAAGAATTTTGACCCATTTAGCGCATCCAGAGATTCATCGATTCTCGGCAGTGGAAATGCATCTCTGACAGTCTTTAGATTTAACTTCCTGTAATCAACGCAGAGCCTAATTGATTGGTCTTTCTTCCTTACAACGACTATAGGAGCCGCATATGGACTTGTACTTTCTTAATAATGTTTTATCCAGAAGGTCTTGCATGTGTTGCTTGACTTCAGTGTACTGACTTGGCGGTATTCGTCAGTATGGCTGAGCAATACGGTTATCGTCGGTTAAGTTAATTCTATGCTGAATTGTTGTAGAAAATCCTAAATCTGTATCATCTTTGGTGAATACATCATGGTGTTTGTCAAAGAGTTCCTTGATCATTTGCTTCTCCCTTTTGGTGCAGTTTAAATGAGAAATGTCAGGTGTCATCTTGGATTCAGTCGCTTGATTTCCAATGACCTCATGTTTGAGTACGAGAGTTTCTTCATTTTCATCAGTTCTGAAAAATTCAATTTCAGTGTCTCTACTGTAAACACAGTCAACCTCCCTGATGATTCCTACTCTTGAGTTCGGTTCTAACCACAGATCTGTTGATTTGATATTAGCAACTCTAACCGGATATCTATTCTGACTAGATGTACAAACAGATTCAACTAAAATTAATTCTCCATTTTTCGATAGTGGTTCGATGCTTATAGTCTTTTCTACTGATAGCTTCTGACTAGGTCCAATAACATTTATAATGCTGACAGAGTTAGCAGGTATGCACACTTTTCTATCCCCAGCAACTCTTGCGAATCCTTTTATATCAGTTTTACGGCTATCTTTAAAAGCAGAAATCCAATTAACCATTGTTTCATCACACTCTATCTGTTTTAAGTATGATGGTCCCATCTGTTTTTGGAGCAATTCGGCACATTGAGATATTACATTCATTCCAATCAAACCAGGTATGTCGTTCCTTTGACTACCAGGAACATCTTTGACTATCAGTATACCTCGATCTTTGATTTTCTTGTTAATGGACGGTACAAATATGTCAGTTTCTACATATCCAATGTACGGGATCTCCAAACCATTTGCTGCTCTAAGTTGTAGCCAGGTTTTGTCTTTATGCAATTTAAGTTTTGGAAGTAAGTTTTTGTTGAAAAATGATTCAGTAATGGTACTAACCATCGAACCAGTATCTAAAAGACAAGTAACAATAATTCCTGCGATATTCAATTTAACAGTAGGACATTTGGCAACAGTCTTCTTAAAAACTATGGATGAGCCTAATGTTTCCTTTCCACTCACTGGTCGGCTCTTTGCAGTAGGTTGTCCTTGTTTAAATCTCTGCTTTGGCTCCTGCAATTCCGTTTAATATGCCCTGGTTTCCCACAGTTGTAGCATATGAAATCCTTGTCGACTTTTGTGAATTTCCGCTGTTGTTTCTGCTGTCTTTCTCTCTTCAACGTCTGCACTTCTGTCTTGATGCTTTCCAATTCTGATGTCAAATCTGCCAACACCTTTGATAGATCAGAGTTCTCTCCTGACTTAGCTTGTGAGGCATAAACTGGAACATCAATATCATCTTTGTATTGATCCACCTGTTGTTGGTCAGAGTCTTCATCTTGGATTAACATGGTAGCTTCTTCCCTGATGTCAGTAAAAGTCAAATCTGGATGATCACGAATCCTCTTTTTTAAGTCTCTCCTCAACCATGGGCCTCTAACATTTTCAGCGAATTGATTGCGAATCGCCACATCCCTGTCTTTAATGGCTTTTGGGTCTTTTTTATGTATCTTGTCTAGTTTATTCATCAAGTCGTGCGAATAGTCCTGTAAAGATTGTTTTTCCTTCTGTCTGCACTGATAGAAATCAGACAGCAACTCGGACAGAGTCGACCTCTCACCAAATATATCTTTCAAAATCTTCAAAACTGCGCCCGGTGTCTTCTTATCCGATGCTGTGCGATATCGGAGCTCTTCTTTGGCCGGCCCTTCTAAATGGCTAATGATGAAGTCCACCTTCTCCTCATCTTGTGTCGGTCTTGATTTTAACAGAAGTTCTGCCTCCTCTATAAATTCTTCTACCGAACGGTCATCTTTCTGTCCTGAAAATTTTTGTAACTTTCTCTCCCTTGGTGCAAAAATGACTTTTGGCTCTACTGGTGCCCTATCTTTAACGATAACGGTGGCAAGTCTTTTCTTTACTTCCTCAAGTTCTTTCTGTATGCTTTCAACATCAGCCATGATTGTCGCTATGAACTCCTACCACCTTTCAATTGTGAAGTCACTTCTCGTCTAGTAAGTAAATCCTGTCGACGACGCCATTTGTAGCCAAGTTTGGGGTATATAAGACAATAGGTGGTTTCCGTACTTTAATATTAAACAAAAGGTGGTAGGTGTTACATCTATAAATAGGAATTTAGGGCCTATGTACAATATTCTCTTCTCGTTTACAATTTCGCCAGCTTCACATGCCGCATGGTGTGTATCTTCCGGTCAAGTATATCAAATTACTCTCACTATATAATTAACAGATAAAGAAACCTATGACTGTGAGACACTTAGAAAATTCTGTAACTTATATCAAGATACACTTGCTCACACATGCCATTGATCTCGAATCATCAGAGTTTTAGCATTGGTCTCCTGGACACTGTGGACACAGGACAATATCCCTGTGAAATTGAATGACAGTGTGCTCCTCACCGTTTGGCACCATATTGCTTTCCATTTCTTTAAATCATTGAAATTTGCAATTAAACAAGCAAAAAAAAAAAAAAATGGATGCTAGTGAACATGAAAGAAATTCAAATTGAATCTAAGATAAAAATAAAATACTATACAACCCTATTATTGTTATTCTTCATCCATGCATTTGATCCCACATGCTGTATCATACACAGTACATCATACACGATACTATCGTACCACATGCTGTATCATACACAGTACAACATACACGATACTATCGAACCACATGCTGTATCATACACAGTACAACATACACGATACTATCGTACCACATACTGTATCATACACAGTACAACATACACGATACTATCATACCACATGCTGTATCATACACAGTACAACATACACGATACTATCGTACCACATACTGTATCATACACAGTACAACATACACGATACTATCAAACCACATGCTGTATCATACACAGTACAACATACACGATACTATCGTACCACATACTGTATCATACACAGTACAACATACACGATACTATCGTACCACATGCTGTATCATACACAGTATAACATACACGATACGATCGAACCACATACTGTATCATACACAGTACAACATACACGATACTATCAAACCACATGCTGTATCATACACAGTACAACATACACGATACTATCGTATCACATGCTGTATCATACACAGTACAACATACACGATACTATCGTACCACATGCTGTATCATACACAGTACAACATACACGATACTATCGTACCACATGCTGTATCATACACAGTACAACATACACGATACTATCAAACCACATGCTGTATCATACACAGTACAACATACACGATACTATCAAACCACATGATATATCATACACAGTACAACATACACGATGCTATCGAACCATATGCTGTATCATACACAGTAGAACATACTCGATACTATCGAACCACATGCTGTATCATACACAGTACAACATACACGATACTATCTAACCACATGCTGTATCATACACAGTACAACATACACCATACTATCGAACCACATGCTGTATCATACACAGTACAACATACACGATACTATCGAACCACATTATCTCGACTGAGGTAATGGGTCGTTTAATGGACACCTCGAAGGACATTTGTAGTACAATTTAGTACAATATACCCTGGTTAGCTCGAATACTCAACTAACTGGTTGGTTGGTTTTGTTTATGATGCTTAACGTCACTTTCAACAATATGTCAGTTATATCGTGGCGGTCAGCTTTATTGATGGAGGAAACCGGAATACCCGGAGAAAACCACCAACCAGTCGCAGGTAACTGACAAACATTATCATATAATGTTGTATCGAGTACACCTCGACCTGAACGGAGTTCGAACTGACAACATTAGTGGTGATAGGCACTGATTACACATGTCAATCCAACTACGATACGATCAAGACCACTACGACGACCTCGACTAAACGGAAGTAAATTCGTTGATCCATACGACCTTGACCTAACGGAGATTAACTGTACAGTGAAATAAGGCCAAAACGGTTCTAATACTTTCGATTTTCATATTCGTACTCCGAAATTGTCTAATCAAAGCAAAGTAGTAATTTGATGCATTCTTCTTATTGGGCCCTTTATAGTACGAGTACAAACTAGTGCTTAAGCATTTCATAACCGTAGATTGTGTTTTCCAAAACTCATTCTAAACCTCTGAATTGAATTCACTTCCACGTTTAACAAATTGTTGTTAAGCAATGCAGTGCATAGCTTATTTAATCTTTCTCTTTACTCCACCTAACCCCTATAATTGCTTTTTACCAACTAAAGATATACAACACATTATTTTCAAGTATTTATGGAATTTTCGTTATATACACAAACCTTTACAATAGTCTGCTATTGGTAACTGCTCAAATATCTAGATTGGATTCAACAAAAAATGTTCTATCGCGTAAGGTAGAGCATTCCTTATTGTGTTTTCATTAGATTGTTTGGAGATTTAAATAATAATTATCATGTATAAATTTACACCAGTGTAAAGCAATGTAGAATTTATTTCTATATTGCATAATTATTAAAACATTTTTTTTTCAAGATATACATCTTTTGTTTGGTTTTTCATCAAAAATGTCATTTCATTTTCATATGAGCTCGAAATTGGTTACGGAAGGAGAGTATTGATCTGTGAACTTTCTTTCACAGTACTTGTATTCATTTTCTTCGTCTTCTTCAGTATGATCAATCGATATACAGATCCTAGTTAGAGTAGTAATACATTTCAAGGTTGAAAATGATAATTACATTCCTTGTCTCTGAAATTTGGGGCAAAAACAAAACGATACTGACATTTGGCCTGGTTTCAATTTCGGGATTAAGTAATATCGGCTAAAATTATATCAGAGAAGAGGTTAAATAAATATCTATTGCATGACCTCGATTATCTATCAGTAAAGGTGATATACATTTGTATTTGCATCTGATAGATGAAATAACAGTATACACATTCAATTATCAACACTTGTATTTGGATATTATATGTCTGTGTCGCAATCTATATTTACTGTTTAGATATTAAATTCAATCTTATTTACATTAGAAATCATCATAGAGTATGGATCTCTTCATCTTGAACCTATCGAACTGCAATCTCACGCAGTCAAATTAAATGTGGACGTTGTAAATAATCTTAATTCGCTACTGCAGATTTGGTTAATGTCCACAAAATATCTATAATCAGCTGATATCAAGATGAGATAAAAAAAAATGCATACCAATGAAAAGAAAAGGAGAGATATGGACATCAAATAAACAAGAGGCTCACATGAGTCCTGAATCCTCAATTGGTATACAAAGATTTATTACACAATTGACTATAGTAGCATATGCAAACTATTTTATTGTACAAGATTTTAATACAATAAACTATGTATTTTCATTTCCGGTTCTAATTAATAAGCATAGACCCTCGGACCAAAATATGTGCAAATTTGCATATTGCAATAATGATTCTTGCCATAAATGACATTTTCGCCATTACAGTCTATGCTAAGCTTTGCTCCCCATGTCATGCACTCCATAGACTCCAAAAACTAGTTTTCAAGTACATGTATATCATTTTGCAGCATTTTGCATATTGCAGGTTATGTTAAATTTTGGATCTCAAGAGTTCA
Source organism: Bathymodiolus brooksi (assembly GCA_963680875.1). Lineage (NCBI taxonomy): Eukaryota > Metazoa > Mollusca > Bivalvia > Mytilida > Modiolidae > Bathymodiolus > Bathymodiolus brooksi. The sequence goes on along the minus strand of OY804578.1, from coordinate 38,281,166 downwards.
AATCAGTTTAAAGCATTGTTTGTATGAGATAGATACCAGCTTATCTTTGTCAGCAGCAATGGTCTGTGGGGTTCGTGTTACTCGATCTTTAGTTTTCTGTGTAGTGATTTGTAGATCGTTGTTTGTCCTTTTGTCCTTTTTCTTTTTGTCATTCCATTGTCTGTCTTTCTAAGATTTACGGATTCTGATACCCCTTTAGTATCTTCACACTCTTCAATGAATATATAGAAACCACAAGAGTGTGAATAAGATTCTAAATTACTAAGAAAAAGACTAAATGTTATCAAGTATTTGAATAGACTTTTGATTGGAGTTTAATAATGTCAAGCAGTAACATCTGATATTACCAACATTCTTACTACAAAAAGAACGTCATACTTAAAACCTTTATTCATTTCAAACTAATGGATTTTACAATGCAAACAATAGCGATAAAACAAACAGTAAAAAATAAACATAGTATATACAATTCCAAGTATTTTTGCTGACGAATGCATAACATTAAACAATTATTGCCTTCAATGGATGTAAACATCCAGAATTGCTAACCTGAAAGGGATTGTTTTCCCGAGGGTTTTAGTCAAATGAAACAACCACATGAGGGTTAGCAATTCTGATGTTTACAATCCATTGAAGGCAATAACTGTTTTATTATACCGAACAACAGACCAAGGATTGGGCATTTAAATAAATACATGTATTTAAACAAAATGTGTGCTTACAAACTTTTGACAATTTTCTAACAAATGTTAAGCTATTTCATGTCAAAAATATTTTTTTTTATCAATGTGTGACGTAAAAGTGTCTTTGACATTTATTTCACTGAGCTTGGTGCTGCTTTGACAACTGTTTTACCTGTTTTGTTCAAGTATCATAAATGTTATAATGTTATAAATACTGTCATAGTGACAGCCGGAAACTTTGAGCCGTATTGGAAGCGGGAGGTTTGGCGCTTTAAAATATGATTCAACCCACCATTTCTTTAGAAATGCCTGTACCAATTCGGGGTCATTACGGATTTCACAGTTTTCCGGTTGTTGACTGATTTTGTCTATTTATATATTTATGAGTTTTGACTTTCCCTTTGTAAGATTGTTCGGAGTTCGGTAATTTTGTTATTACCCTTATTATATATTAAAGTTCACAACACAACCAGTGATATAGGGCACAAACCGGCCATCAGTAGTATTTTCAACATCAACAATGTCACTTCCGGAAAGAGTTGTTTCTCTTTTGAGGCACGCAATGGGTTGTTAACCGGGGAACAATAGGGTTGCTACCCGGTAAACAACTAGTTGTTTCCCGTTTGGGTTAATTTTCACAAAACATTAAAATTGTTTCCGGTCATGTGATTTAATTTAAGCCAATGAGAAGTTAGTGAGGTATAATAATATACATTGTTATACTTCAGTATGCAATTAATGCCTGCACTTCAGATGAACATCATAATTGTTCACCCGAGGGGTGTTGTTTTCCCGGGGGTGTTAGCCCGAGGGAAAACAACATCCCAAGGGTGAACAATTATGATGTTCACCTTAAGTGCAGGCATTAATTGTTTTATTATACTGAAACTCTATTTTTTTGCATCACTCTTATTTCGTTTGATAAATGCGAACATTTCTGTAAATGAACAGCCAGAGTGGTTCCACTGGGCATACCGCGGTGGCCAATTCATACATACTTACGTCACGTACACGTTTTAGATCATGGTCATTTTACCGATATCGTAGGTGCTTTGACGATCTAGATCACTGTTCCCCCGGTCATCAGGAAAAAACTGATGACCGGTGAAATAGAGAAAACAAGGAATTTAGGATTTATTAGTTAAAATATTACACTTGATTTTCTATTGATTTTCTAAAGATACTGAAGTATAATAATATCTTTTTTCAATAAAAAATCAAGTGTAATATTTTAACTAATATATCCTAAATTCCTTGTTTTCTCTATTCCACCGGTCATTAGTTTTTTTTACTAACGACCGGGGAAACAGTGATCTAGATCGCCAAAGCGCTTACGTGTACGTGACATAAGTATGTAAAAATTACCACCACCGGTGTGCCCAGTGAAACCATTCTGACTGTTCATTTACAGAAATGTTCGCATTTATCAAATTTTTTTGGCATCGAGTTTCAGTATAATAAAACAATTAATGTCTGCACTTGCGGTGAACATCATGATTGTTCACCCTTGGGAGGATGTTGTTTTCCCTGGGGCTAAAGCCCAAATAACAATAAAACTTAACATTTCATGCGCGAAAGTATGGGAAAATCACCAGTTTCCATATATCAACGCAGTTGTATATGTGTTTATTTGCTCGATTGAATACAGGCAGACATGATATATATATATATATATATTGCACTTGTCTGCAATTGAGATATGAAGGCTAACACATACTCATAAATTCATCAAAACGAATCCATTAAAGCTATTTATTTTCTATAGCATACATCTGTTTGTGTCGACACCAACGCTGATATTTCAATGTAGATCTGCAATATATAAGAGAGCCACTAAAAGTTCAATTTTCCCATCTCCTTGTGCTTGACATATTTTGTTCTATAGTTTAGGGTTGACACGTTTTTACGAGTTAATGTTCAAGAACAAATAATACCCCATATAATCTACAGTAATATTTAAATTGTCATTGAACTAGATTAACCCCCGCCACTTTTCATCGAAATGCATGCATTACACCAGTGAGCGGTCATATATTATATATATTTGTGTTAGGGGTATCAATTTCGCGTCTGTCTACCTTTTTGATATTTGAGATTGGTTTGGTTTTTGGTGTTTAACGCCACTTTCAGCAATATTTCAGCTATATCATGGCGACCAGTTTTAGTGGTGGAAGAAGCCGGAGTACCTGGAGAGAACCACCGACCTGTATCATACACAGTACAACATACACGACACTATCGTACCACATACCGTATCATACACAGTACAACATACACGATACTATCGTACCACATACTGTATCATACACAGTACAACATACACGATACTATCGTACCACATGCTATAGCATACACAGTACAACATACACGATACTATCGTACCACATGCTGTATCATACACAGTACAAAATACACGATACTATCGTACCACATACTGTATCATACACAGTACAACATACACGATACTATCGTACCACATGCTGTATCATACACAGTACAACATACACGATACTATCGTACAACATGCTGTATCATACACAGTACAACATACACGATACTATCGTACCACATGCTGTATCATACACAGTACAACATACACGATACTATCAAACCACATGCTGTATCATACAGAGTACAACATACACGATACTATCCTACCACATGCTGTATCATACACAGTACAACATACACGATACTATCGTACCACATGCTATAGCATACACAGTACAACATACACGATACTATCGTACCACATGCTGTATCATACACAGTACAACATACACGATACTATCGTACCACATGCTATTGCATACACAGTACAACATACACGATACTATCGTACCACATGCTGTATCATACACAGTACAACATACACGACACTATCGTACCACATACTGTATCATACACAGTACAACATACACGATACTATCGTACCACATGCTATAGCATACACAGTACAACATACACGATACTATCGTATCACATGCTGTATCATACACAGTACAACATACACGATACTATCGTACCACATGCTATAGCATACACAGTACAACATACACGATAATATCGTACCACATGCTGTATCATACACAGTACAACATACACGATACTATCGTACCACATACTGTATCATACACAGTACAACATACACGATACTATCGAACCACATGCTGTATCATACACAGTACAACATACACGATACTATCTAACCACATGCTGTATCATACACAGTACAACATACACGATACTATCTAACCACATGCTGTATCATACATAGTACAACATACACGATACTATCTAACCACATGCTGTATCATACACAGTACAACATACACGATACTATCGTACCACATGCTGTATCATACACAGTACAACATACACGATACTATCTAACCACATGCTGTATGATACACAGTACAACATACACGATACTATTTAACCACATGCTGTATCATACACAGTACAACATACACGATGCTCTCTAACCACATGCTGTATCATACACAGTACAACATACACGATACTATCAAACCACATGCTGTATCATACACAGTACAACATACACGATACTATCAAACCACATGCTGTATCATACACAGTACAACATACACGATACTATCAAACCACATGCTGTATCATACACAGTACAACATACACGATACTATCGAACCACATGCTGTATCATACACAGTACAACATACACGATACTATCAAACCACATGCTGTATCATACACAGTACAACATACACGATACTATCAAACCACATGCTGTATCATACACAGTACAACATACACGATACTATCAAACCACATGCTGTATCATACATAGTACAACATACACGATACTATCAAACCACATGCTGTATCATACACAGTACAACACACACGATACTATCAAACCACATGCTGTATCATACACAGTACAACATACACGATACTATCAAACCACATGCTGTATCATACACAGTACAACATACACGATACTATCAAACCACATGATATATCATACACAGTACAACATACACGATGTTATCGAACCACATGCTGTATCATACACAGTAGAACATACTCGATACTATCGAACCACATTATCTCGACTGAGGTAATGGGTCGTTTAATGGACACCTCGAAGGACATTTGTAGTACAATTTAGTACAATATACCCTGGTTAGCTCGAATACTCAACTAACTGGTTGGTTGGTTTTGTTTATGATGCTTAACGTCACTTTCAACAATATGTCAGTTATATCGTGGCGGTCAGCTTTATTGATGGAGGAAACCGGAATACCCGGATAAAACCACCAACCAGTCGCAGGTAACTGACAAACATTATCATATAATGTTGTATCGAGTACACCTCGACCTGAACGGAGTTCGAACTCACAACATTAGTGGTGATAGGCACTGATTGCACATGTCAATCCAACTACGATACGATCAAGACCACTACGACGACCTCGACTAAACGGAAGTAAATTCGTTGATCCATACGACCTTGACCTAACGGAGATTAACTGTACAGTGAAATAAGGCCAAAACGGTTCTAATACTTTCAGGTACGATTTTCATATTCGTACTCAGAAATTGTCTAATCAAAGCAAAGTAGTAATTTGATGCATTCTTCTTATTGGGCCCTTTATAGTACGAGTACAAACTAGTGCTTAAGCATTTCATAACCGTAGAACGTATTGTCCAAAACTCATTCTAAACCTCTGAATTGAATTCACTTCCACGTTTTACAAATTGTTGTTAAGCAATGCAGTGCATAGCTTATTTAATCTTTCTCTTTACTCCACCTAACTCCTATAATTGCTTTTTACCAACTAAAGATATACAACACATATTATTTTCAAGTATTTATGGAATTTTCGTTATATACACAAACCTTTACAATAGTCTGCTATTGGTAACTGCTCAAATATCTAGATTGGATTCAACAAAAAATGTTCTATCGCGTAAGGTAGAGCATTCCTTATTGTGTTTTCATTAGATTGTTTGGAGATTTAAATAATAATTATCATGTATAAATTTACACCAGTGTAAAGCAATGTAGAATTTATTTCTATATTGCATAATTATTAAAACATTTTTTTTTCAAGATATACATCTTTTGTTTGGTTTTTCATCAAAAATGTCATTTCATTTTCATATGAGCTCGAAATTGGTTACGGAAGGAGAGTATTGATCTGTGAACTTTCTTTCACAGTACTTGTATTCATTTTCTTCGTCTTCTTCAGTATAATCAATCGATATACAGATCCTAGTTAGAGTAGTAATACATTTCAAGGTTGAAAGTGATAATTACATTCCTTGTCTCTGAAATTTGGGGCAAAAACAAAACGATACTGACATTTGGCCTGGTTTCAATTTCGGGATTAAGTAATATCGGCTAAAATTATATCAGAGAAGAGATTAAATAAATATCTATTGCATGACCTCGATTATCTATCAGTAAAGGTGATATACATTTGTATTTGCATCTGATAGATGAAATAACAGTATAAACATTCAATTATCAACACTTGTATTTGGATATTATATGTCTGTGTCGCAATCTATATTTACTGTTTAGATATTAAATTCAATCTTATTTACATTAGAAATCATCATAGAGTATGGATCTCTTCATCTTGAACCTATCGAACTGCAATCTCACGCAGTCAAATTAAATGTGGACGTTGTAAATAATCTTAATTCGCTACTGCAGATTTGGTTAATGTCCACAAAATATCTATAATCAGCTGATATCAAGATGAGATAAAAAAAAATGCATACCAATGAAAAGAAAAGGAGAGATATGGACATCAAATAAACAAGAGGCTCACATGAGTCCTGAATCCTCAATTGGTATACAAAGATTTATTACACAATTGACTATAGTAGCATATGCAAACTATTTTATTGTACAAGATTTTAATACAATAAACTATGTATTTTCATTTCCGGTTCTAATTAATAAGCATAGACCCTCGGACCAAAATATGTGCAAATTTGCATATTGCAATAATGATTCTTGCCATAAATGACATTTTCGCCATTACAGTCTATGCTAAGCTTTGCTCCCCATGTCATGCACTCCATAGACTCCAAAAACTAGTTTTCAAGTACATGTATATCATTTTGCAGCATTTTGCATATTGCAGGTTATGTTAAATTTTGGATCTCAAGAGTTCAAATCAGTTTAAAGCATTGTTTGTATGAGATAGATACCAGCTTATCTTTGTCAGCAGCAATGGTCTGTGGGGTTCGTGTTACTCGATCTTTAGTTTTCTGTGTAGTGATTTGTAGATCGTTGTTTGTCCTTTTGTCCTTTTTCTTTTTGTCATTCCATTGTCTGTCTTTCTAAGATTTACGGATTCTGATACCCCTTTAGTATCTTCACACTCTTCAATGAATATATAGAAACCACAAGAGTGTGAATAAGATTCTAAATTACTAAGAAAAAGACTAAATGTTATCAAGTATTTGAATAGACTTTTGATTGGAGTTTAATAATGTCAAGCAGTAACATCTGATATTACCAACATTCTTACTACAAAAAGAACGTCATACTTAAAACCTTTATTCATTTCAAACTAATGGATTTTACAATGCAAACAATAGCGATAAAACAAACAGTAAAAAATAAACATAGTATATACAATTCCAAGTATTTTTGCTGACGAATGCATAACATTAAACAATTATTGCCTTCAATGGATGTAAACATCCAGAATTGCTAACCTGAAAGGGATTGTTTTCCCGAGGGTTTTAGTCAAATGAAACAACCACATGAGGGTTAGCAATTCTGATGTTTACAATCCATTGAAGGCAATAACTGTTTTATTATACCGAACAACAGACCAAGGATTGGGCATTTAAATAAATACATGTATTTAAACAAAATGTGTGCTTACAAACTTTTGACAATTTTCTAACAAATGTTAAGCTATTTCATGTCAAAAATATTTTTTTTTATCAATGTGTGACGTAAAAGTGTCTTTGACATTTATTTCACTGAGCTTGGTGCTGCTTTGACAACTGTTTTACCTGTTTTGTTCAAGTATCATAAATGTTATAATGTTATAAATACTGTCATAGTGACAGCCGGAAACTTTGAGCCGTATTGGAAGCGGGAGGTTTGGCGCTTTAAAATATGATTCAACCCACCATTTCTTTAGAAATGCCTGTACCAATTCGGGGTCATTACGGATTTCACAGTTTTCCGGTTGTTGACTGATTTTGTCTATTTATATATTTATGAGTTTTGACTTTCCCTTTGTAAGATTGTTCGGAGTTCGGTAATTTTGTTATTACCCTTATTATATATTAAAGTTCACAACACAACCAGTGATATAGGGCACAAACCGGCCATCAGTAGTATTTTCAACATCAACAATGTCACTTCCGGAAAGAGTTGTTTCTCTTTTGAGGCACGCAATGGGTTGTTAACCGGGGAACAATAGGGTTGCTACCCGGTAAACAACTAGTTGTTTCCCGTTTGGGTTAATTTTCACAAAACATTAAAATTGTTTCCGGTCATGTGATTTAATTTAAGCCAATGAGAAGTTAGTGAGGTATAATAATATACATTGTTATACTTCAGTATGCAATTAATGCCTGCACTTCAGATGAACATCATAATTGTTCACCCGAGGGGTGTTGTTTTCCCGGGGGTGTTAGCCCGAGGGAAAACAACATCCCAAGGGTGAACAATTATGATGTTCACCTTAAGTGCAGGCATTAATTGTTTTATTATACTGAAACTCTATTTTTTTGCATCACTCTTATTTCGTTTGATAAATGCGAACATTTCTGTAAATGAACAGCCAGAGTGGTTCCACTGGGCATACCGCGGTGGCCAATTCATACATACTTACGTCACGTACACGTTTTAGATCATGGTCATTTTACCGATATCGTAGGTGCTTTGACGATCTAGATCACTGTTCCCCCGGTCATCAGGAAAAAACTGATGACCGGTGAAATAGAGAAAACAAGGAATTTAGGATTTATTAGTTAAAATATTACACTTGATTTTCTATTGATTTTCTAAAGATACTGAAGTATAATAATATCTTTTTTCAATAAAAAATCAAGTGTAATATTTTAACTAATATATCCTAAATTCCTTGTTTTCTCTATTCCACCGGTCATTAGTTTTTTTTACTAACGACCGGGGAAACAGTGATCTAGATCGCCAAAGCGCTTACGTGTACGTGACATAAGTATGTAAAAATTACCACCACCGGTGTGCCCAGTGAAACCATTCTGACTGTTCATTTACAGAAATGTTCGCATTTATCAAATTTTTTTGGCATCGAGTTTCAGTATAATAAAACAATTAATGTCTGCACTTGCGGTGAACATCATGATTGTTCACCCTTGGGAGGATGTTGTTTTCCCTGGGGCTAAAGCCCAAATAACAATAAAACTTAACATTTCATGCGCGAAAGTATGGGAAAATCACCAGTTTCCATATATCAACGCAGTTGTATATGTGTTTATTTGCTCGATTGAATACAGGCAGACATGATATATATATATATATATATTGCACTTGTCTGCAATTGAGATATGAAGGCTAACACATACTCATAAATTCATCAAAACGAATCCATTAAAGCTATTTATTTTCTATAGCATACATCTGTTTGTGTCGACACCAACGCTGATATTTCAATGTAGATCTGCAATATATAAGAGAGCCACTAAAAGTTCAATTTTCCCATCTCCTTGTGCTTGACATATTTTGTTCTATAGTTTAGGGTTGACACGTTTTTACGAGTTAATGTTCAAGAACAAATAATACCCCATATAATCTACAGTAATATTTAAATTGTCATTGAACTAGATTAACCCCCGCCACTTTTCATCGAAATGCATGCATTACACCAGTGAGCGGTCATATATTATATATATTTGTGTTAGGGGTATCAATTTCGCGTCTGTCTACCTTTTTGATATTTGAGATTGGTTTGGTTTTTGGTGTTTAACGCCACTTTCAGCAATATTTCAGCTATATCATGGCGACCAGTTTTAGTGGTGGAAGAAGCCGGAGTACCTGGAGAGAACCACCGACCTGTATCATACACAGTACAACATACACGACACTATCGTACCACATACCGTATCATACACAGTACAACATACACGATACTATCGTACCACATACTGTATCATACACAGTACAACATACACGATACTATCGTACCACATGCTATAGCATACACAGTACAACATACACGATACTATCGTACCACATGCTGTATCATACACAGTACAAAATACACGATACTATCGTACCACATACTGTATCATACACAGTACAACATACACGATACTATCGTACCACATGCTGTATCATACACAGTACAACATACACGATACTATCGTACAACATGCTGTATCATACACAGTACAACATACACGATACTATCGTACCACATGCTGTATCATACACAGTACAACATACACGATACTATCAAACCACATGCTGTATCATACAGAGTACAACATACACGATACTATCCTACCACATGCTGTATCATACACAGTACAACATACACGATACTATCGTACCACATGCTATAGCATACACAGTACAACATACACGATACTATCGTACCACATGCTGTATCATACACAGTACAACATACACGATACTATCGTACCACATGCTATTGCATACACAGTACAACATACACGATACTATCGTACCACATGCTGTATCATACACAGTACAACATACACGACACTATCGTACCACATACTGTATCATACACAGTACAACATACACGATACTATCGTACCACATGCTATAGCATACACAGTACAACATACACGATACTATCGTATCACATGCTGTATCATACACAGTACAACATACACGATACTATCGTACCACATGCTATAGCATACACAGTACAACATACACGATAATATCGTACCACATGCTGTATCATACACAGTACAACATACACGATACTATCGTACCACATACTGTATCATACACAGTACAACATACACGATACTATCGAACCACATGCTGTATCATACACAGTACAACATACACGATACTATCTAACCACATGCTGTATCATACACAGTACAACATACACGATACTATCTAACCACATGCTGTATCATACATAGTACAACATACACGATACTATCTAACCACATGCTGTATCATACACAGTACAACATACACGATACTATCGTACCACATGCTGTATCATACACAGTACAACATACACGATACTATCTAACCACATGCTGTATGATACACAGTACAACATACACGATACTATTTAACCACATGCTGTATCATACACAGTACAACATACACGATGCTCTCTAACCACATGCTGTATCATACACAGTACAACATACACGATACTATCAAACCACATGCTGTATCATACACAGTACAACATACACGATACTATCAAACCACATGCTGTATCATACACAGTACAACATACACGATACTATCAAACCACATGCTGTATCATACACAGTACAACATACACGATACTATCGAACCACATGCTGTATCATACACAGTACAACATACACGATACTATCAAACCACATGCTGTATCATACACAGTACAACATACACGATACTATCAAACCACATGCTGTATCATACACAGTACAACATACACGATACTATCAAACCACATGCTGTATCATACATAGTACAACATACACGATACTATCAAACCACATGCTGTATCATACACAGTACAACACACACGATACTATCAAACCACATGCTGTATCATACACAGTACAACATACACGATACTATCAAACCACATGCTGTATCATACACAGTACAACATACACGATACTATCAAACCACATGATATATCATACACAGTACAACATACACGATGTTATCGAACCACATGCTGTATCATACACAGTAGAACATACTCGATACTATCGAACCACATTATCTCGACTGAGGTAATGGGTCGTTTAATGGACACCTCGAAGGACATTTGTAGTACAATTTAGTACAATATACCCTGGTTAGCTCGAATACTCAACTAACTGGTTGGTTGGTTTTGTTTATGATGCTTAACGTCACTTTCAACAATATGTCAGTTATATCGTGGCGGTCAGCTTTATTGATGGAGGAAACCGGAATACCCGGATAAAACCACCAACCAGTCGCAGGTAACTGACAAACATTATCATATAATGTTGTATCGAGTACACCTCGACCTGAACGGAGTTCGAACTCACAACATTAGTGGTGATAGGCACTGATTGCACATGTCAATCCAACTACGATACGATCAAGACCACTACGACGACCTCGACTAAACGGAAGTAAATTCGTTGATCCATACGACCTTGACCTAACGGAGATTAACTGTACAGTGAAATAAGGCCAAAACGGTTCTAATACTTTCAGGTACGATTTTCATATTCGTACTCAGAAATTGTCTAATCAAAGCAAAGTAGTAATTTGATGCATTCTTCTTATTGGGCCCTTTATAGTACGAGTACAAACTAGTGCTTAAGCATTTCATAACCGTAGAACGTATTGTCCAAAACTCATTCTAAACCTCTGAATTGAATTCACTTCCACGTTTTACAAATTGTTGTTAAGCAATGCAGTGCATAGCTTATTTAATCTTTCTCTTTACTCCACCTAACTCCTATAATTGCTTTTTACCAACTAAAGATATACAACACATATTATTTTCAAGTATTTATGGAATTTTCGTTATATACACAAACCTTTACAATAGTCTGCTATTGGTAACTGCTCAAATATCTAGATTGGATTCAACAAAAAATGTTCTATCGCGTAAGGTAGAGCATTCCTTATTGTGTTTTCATTAGATTGTTTGGAGATTTAAATAATAATTATCATGTATAAATTTACACCAGTGTAAAGCAATGTAGAATTTATTTCTATATTGCATAATTATTAAAACATTTTTTTTTCAAGATATACATCTTTTGTTTGGTTTTTCATCAAAAATGTCATTTCATTTTCATATGAGCTCGAAATTGGTTACGGAAGGAGAGTATTGATCTGTGAACTTTCTTTCACAGTACTTGTATTCATTTTCTTCGTCTTCTTCAGTATAATCAATCGATATACAGATCCTAGTTAGAGTAGTAATACATTTCAAGGTTGAAAGTGATAATTACATTCCTTGTCTCTGAAATTTGGGGCAAAAACAAAACGATACTGACATTTGGCCTGGTTTCAATTTCGGGATTAAGTAATATCGGCTAAAATTATATCAGAGAAGAGATTAAATAAATATCTATTGCATGACCTCGATTATCTATCAGTAAAGGTGATATACATTTGTATTTGCATCTGATAGATGAAATAACAGTATAAACATTCAATTATCAACACTTGTATTTGGATATTATATGTCTGTGTCGCAATCTATATTTACTGTTTAGATATTAAATTCAATCTTATTTACATTAGAAATCATCATAGAGTATGGATCTCTTCATCTTGAACCTATCGAACTGCAATCTCACGCAGTCAAATTAAATGTGGACGTTGTAAATAATCTTAATTCGCTACTGCAGATTTGGTTAATGTCCACAAAATATCTATAATCAGCTGATATCAAGATGAGATAAAAAAAAATGCATACCAATGAAAAGAAAAGGAGAGATATGGACATCAAATAAACAAGAGGCTCACATGAGTCCTGAATCCTCAATTGGTATACAAAGATTTATTACACAATTGACTATAGTAGCATATGCAAACTATTTTATTGTACAAGATTTTAATACAATAAACTATGTATTTTCATTTCCGGTTCTAATTAATAAGCATAGACCCTCGGACCAAAATATGTGCAAATTTGCATATTGCAATAATGATTCTTGCCATAAATGACATTTTCGCCATTACAATTTATGCTAAGCTTTGCTCCCCATGTCATGCACTCCATAGACTCCAAAAACTAGTTTTCAAGTACATGTATATCATTTTGCAACATTTTGCATATTGCAGGTTATGTTAAATTTTGGATCTCAAGAGTTCAAATCAGTTTAAAGCATTGTTTGTATGAGATAGATACCAGCTTATCTTTGTCAGCAGCAATGGTCTGTGGGGTTCGTGTTACTCGATCTTTAGTTTTCTGTGTAGTGATTTGTAGATCGTTGTTTGTCCTTTTGTCCTTTTTCTTTTTGTCATTCCATTGTCTGTCTTTCTAAGATTTACGGATTCTGATACCCCTTTAGTATCTTCACACTCTTCAATGAATATATAGAAACCACAAGAGTGTGAATAAGATTCTAAATTACTAAGAAAAAGACTAAATGTTATCAAGTATTTGAATAGACTTTTGATTGGAGTTTAATAATGTCAAGCAGTAACATCTGATATTACCAACATTCTTACTACAAAAAGAACGTCATACTTAAAACCTTTATTCATTTCAAACTAATGGATTTTACAATGCAAACAATAGCGATAAAACAAACAGTAAAAAATAAACATAGTATATACAATTCCAAGTATTTTTGCTGACGAATGCATAACATTAAACAATTATTGCCTTCAATGGATGTAAACATCCAGAATTGCTAACCTGAAAGGGATTGTTTTCCCGAGGGTTTTAGTCAAATGAAACAACCACATGAGGGTTAGCAATTCTGATGTTTACAATCCATTGAAGGCAATAACTGTTTTATTATACCGAACAACAGACCAAGGATTGGGCATTTAAATAAATACATGTATTTAAACAAAATGTGTGCTTACAAACTTTTGACAATTTTCTAACAAATGTTAAGCTATTTCATGTCAAAAATATTTTTTTTTATCAATGTGTGACGTAAAAGTGTCTTTGACATTTATTTCACTGAGCTTGGTGCTGCTTTGACAACTGTTTTACCTGTTTTGTTCAAGTATCATAAATGTTATAATGTTATAAATACTGTCATAGTGACAGCCGGAAACTTTGAGCCGTATTGGAAGCGGGAGGTTTGGCGCTTTAAAATATGATTCAACCCACCATTTCTTTAGAAATGCCTGTACCAAGTCGGGGTCATTACGGATTTCACAGTTTTCCGGTTGTGGACTGATTTTGTCTATTTATATATTTATGAGTTTTGATTTTCCCTTTGTAAGATTGTTCGGAGTTCGGTAATTTTGTTATTACCCTTATTATATATTAAAGTTCACAACACAACCAGTGATATAGGGCACAAACCGGCCATCAGTAGTATTTTCAACATCAACAATGTCACTTCCGGAAAGAGTTGTTTCTCTTTTGAGGCACGCAATGGGTTGTTAACCGGGGAGCAATAGGGTTGCTACCCGGTAAACAACTAGTTGTTTCCCGTTAGGGTTAATTTTCACAAAACATTAAAATTGTTTCCGGTCATGTGATTTAATTTAAGCCAATGAGAAGTTAGTTAGGTATAATAATATACATTGTTATACTTCAGTATGCAATTAATGCCTGCACTTCAGATGAACATCATAATTGTTCACCCGAGGGGTGTTGTTTTCCCGGGGGTGTTAGCCCGAGGGAAAACAACATCCCAAGGGTGAACAATTATGATGTTCACCTTAAGTGCAGGCATTAATTGTTTTATTATACTGAAACTCTATTTTTTTTTGCATCACTCTTATTTCGTTTGATAAATGCGAACATTTCTGTAAATGAACAGCCAGAATGGTTCCACTGGGCATACCGCGGTGGCCAATTCATACATACTTACGTCACGTACACGTTTTAGATCATGGTCATTTTACCGATATCGTAGGTGCTTTGACGATCTAGATCACTGTTCCCCCGGTCATCAGGAAAAAACTGATGACCGGTGAAATAGAGAAAACAAGGAATTTAGGATTTATTAGTTAAAATATTACACTTGATTTTCTATTGATTTTCTAAAGATACTGAAGTATAATAATATCTTTTTTCAATAAAAAATCAAGTGTAATATTTTAACTAATATATCCTAAATTCCTTGTTTTCTCTATTCCACCGGTCATTAGTTTTTTTTACTAAAGACCGGGAAAACAGTGATCTAGATCGCCAAAGCGCTTACGTGTACGTGACGTAAGTATGTAAAAATTACCACCACCGGTGTGCCCAGTGAAACCATTCTGACTGTTCATTTACAGAAAGTTCTGACTGTTCATTTACAGAAATGTTCGCATTTATCAAATTTTTTTGGCATCGAGTTTCAGTATAATAAAACAATTAATGTCTGCACTTGCGGTGAACATCATAATTGTTCACCCTTGGGAGGATGTTGTTTTCCCTCGGGCTAAAGCCCAAATAACAATAAAACTTAACATTTCATGCGCGAAAGTATGGGAAAATCACCAGTTTCCATATATCAACCGCAGTTGTATATGTGTTTATTTGCTCGATTGAATACAGGCAGACATGATATATATATATATATATATTGCACTTGTCTGCAATTGAGAGATGAAGGCTAACACATACTCATGAATTCACCAAAACGAATCCATTAAAGCTATTTATTTTCTATAGCATACATCTGTTTGTGTCGACACCAACGCTGATATTTCAATGTAGATCTGCAATATATAAGAGAGCCACTAACTGTTCAATTTTCCCATCTCCTCGTGCTTGACATAATTTGTTCTATAGTTTAGGGTTGACACGTTTTTACGAGTTAATGTTCAAGAACAAATAATACCCCATATAATCTACAGTAATATTTAAATTGTCATTGAACTAGATTAACCCCCGCCACTTTTCATCGAAATGCATGCATTACACCAGTGAGCGGTCATATATTATATATATTTGTGTTAGGGGTATCAATTTCGCTTCTGTCTACCTTTTTGATATTTGAGATTGGTTTGGTTTTTGGTGTTTAACGCCACTTTCAGCAATATTTCAGCTATATCATGGCGATCAGTTTTAGTGGTGGAAGAAGCCGGAGTACCTGGAGAGAACCACCGACCTGTATCATACACAGTACAACATACACGACACTATCGTACCACATACCGTATCATACACAGTACAACATACACGATACTATCGTACCACATACTGTATCATGCACAGTACAACATACACGATACTATCGTACCACATGCTATAGCATACACAGTACAACATACACGATACTATCGTACCACATGCTGTATCATACACAGTACAAAATACACGATACTATCGTACCACATACTGTATCATGCACAGTACAACATACACGATACTATCGTACCACATGCTGTATCATACACAGTACAACATACACGATACTATCGTACAACATGCTGTATCATACACAGTACAACATACACGATACTATCGTACCACATGCTGTATCATACACAGTACAACATACACGATACTATCAAACAACATGCTGTATCATACAGAGTACAACATACACGATACTATCCTACCACATGCTGTATCATACACAGTACAACATACACGATACTATCGTACCACATGCTATAGCATACACAGTACAACATACACGATACTATCGTACCACATGCTGTATCATACACAGTACAACATACACGATACTATCGTACCACATGCTATTGCATACACAGTACAACATACACGATACTATCGTACCACATGCTGTATCATACACAGCACAACATACACGACACTATCGTACCACATACTGTATCATACACAGTACAACATACACGATACTATCAAACCACATGCTGTATCATACACAGTACAACATACACGATAATATCGTACCACATACTGTATCATACACAGTACAACATACACGATACTATCGTACCACATGCTGTATCATACACAGTACAACATACACGATACTATCGTACCACATACTGTATCATACACAATACAACATACACGATACTATCAAACCACATGCTGTATCATACACAGTACAACATACACGATACTATCGTACCACATGCTGTATCATACACAGTACAACATACACGATACTATCGTACCACATGCTGTATCATACACAGTACAACATACACGATACTATCAAACCACATGCTGTATCATACACAGTACAACATACACGATACTATCGTACCACATGCTGTATCATACACAGTACAACATACACGATACTATCGTACCACATGCTATAGCATACACAGTACAACATACACGATACTATTGTATCACATGCTGTATCATACACAGTACAACATACACGATACTATCGTACCACATGCTATAGCATACACAGTACAACATACACGATAATATCGTACCACATGCTGTATCATACACAGTACAACATACACGATACTATCGTACCACATGCTGTATCATACACAGTACAACATACACGATACTATCGAACCACATGCTGTATCATACACAGTACAATATACACGATACTATCGAACCACATGCTGTATCATACACAGTACAACATACACGATACTATCTAACCACATGCTGTATCATACACAGTACAACATACACGATACTCTCAAACCACATGCTGTATCATACACAGTACAACATACACGATACTATCTAACCACATGCTGTATCATACACGGTACAACATACACGATACTATCTAACCACATGCTGTATCATACACAGTACAACATACACGATACTATCGTACCACATGCTGTATCATACACATTACAACATACACGATACTATCTAACCACATGCTGTATCATACACAGTACAACATACACGATACTATCTAACCACATGCTGTATCATACACAGTACAACATACACGATACTATCTAACCACATGCTGTATCATACATAATACAACATACACGATACTATCTAACCACATGCTGTATCATACACAGTACAACATACACGATACTATCGTACCACATGCTGTATCATACACAGTACAACATACACGATACTATCTAACCACATGCTGTATCATACACAGTACAACATACACGATACTATCGAACCACATGCTGTATCATACACATTACAACATACACGATACTATCTAACCACATGCTGTATCATACACAGTACAACATACACGATACTATCGTACCACATGCTGTATCATACACATTACAACATACACGATACTATCTAACCACATGCTGTATCATACACAGTACAACATACACGATACTATCTAACCACATGCTGTATCATACACAGTACAACATACACGATACTATCTAACCACATGCTGTATCATACATAATACAACATACACGATACTATCTAACCACATGCTGTATCATACACAGTACAACATACACGATACTATCGTACCACATGCTGTATCATACACAGTACAACATACACGATACTATCTAACCACATGCTGTATGATACACAGTACAACATACACGATGCTATCTAACCACATGCTGTATCATACACAGTACAACATACACGATACTATCGAACCACATGCTGTATCATACACAGTACAACATACACGATACTATCAAACCACATGCTGTATCATACACAGTACAACATACACGATACTATCAAACCACATGCTGTATCATACACAGTACAACATACACGATACTATCAAACCACATGCTGTATCATACATAGTACAACATACACGATACTATCAAACCACATGCTGTATCATACACAGTACAACACACACGATACTATCAAACCACATGCTGTATCATACGCAGTACAACATACACGATACTATCAAACCACATGCTGTATCATACACAGTACAACATACACGATACTATCAAACCACATGATATATCATACACAGTACAACATACACGATGTTATCGAACCACATGCTGTATCATACACAGTAGAACATACTCGATACTATCGAACCACATGCTGTATCATACACAGTACAACATACACGATACTATCTAACCACATGCTGTATCATACAGAGTACAACATACACGATACTATCGAACCACATGCTGTATCATACACAGTACAACATACACGATACTATCGAACCACATTATCTCGACTGAGGTAATGGGTCGTTTAATGGACAACTCGAAGGACATTTGTAGTACAATTTAGTACAATATACCCTGGTTAGCTCGAATACTCAACTAACTGGTTGGTTGGTTTTGTTTATGATGCTTAACGTCACTTTCAACAATATTTCTGTTATATCGTGGCTGTCAGTTTTATTGATGGAGGAAACCGGAATACCCGGAGAAAACCACCAACCAGTCGCAGGTAACTGACAAACATTATCATATAATGTTGTATCGAGTACACCTCGACATGAACGGAGTTCGAACTCACAACATTAGTGGTGATAGGCACTGATTGCACATGTCAATCCAACTACGATACGATCAAGACCACTACGACGACCTCGACTAAACGGAAGTAAATTCGTTGATCCATACGACCTTGACCTAACGGAGATTAACTGTACAGTGAAATAAGGCCAAAACGGTTCTAATACTTTCAGGTACGATTTTCATATTCGTACTCCGAAATTGTCTAATCAAAGCAAAGTAGTAATTTGATGCATTCTTCTTATTGGGCCCTTTATAGTACGAGTACAAACTAGTGCTTAAGCATTTCATAACCGTAGATTGTGTTTTCCAAAACTCATTCTAAACCTCTGAATTGAATTCACTTCCACGTTTAACAAATTGTTGTTAAGCAATGCAGTGCATAGCTTATTTAATCTTTCTCTTTACTCCACCTAACCCCTATAATTGCTTTTTACCAACTAAAGATATACAACACATATTATTTTCAAGTATTTATGGAATTTTCGTTATATACACAAACCTTTACAATAGTCTGCTATTGGTAACTGCTCAAATATCTAGATTGGATTCAACAAAAAATGTTCTATCGCGTAAGGTAGAGCATTCCTTATTGTGTTTTCATTAGATTGTTTGGAGATTTAAATAATAATTATCATGTATAAATTTACACCAGTGTAAAGCAATGTAGAATTTATTTCTATATTGCATAATTATTAAAACATTTTCTTTTCAAGATATACATCTTTTGTTTGGTTTTTCATCAAAAATGTCATTTCATTTTCATATGAGCTCGAAATTGGTTACGGAAGGAGAGTATTGATCTGTGAACTTTCTTTCACAGTACTTGTATTCATTTTCTTCGTCTTCTTCAGTATGATCAATCGATATACAGATCCTAGTTAGAGTAGTAATACATTTCAAGGTTGAAAGTGATAATTACATTCCTTGTCTCTGAAATTTGGGGCAAAAACAAAACGATACTGACATTTGGCCTGGTTTCAATTTCGGGATTAAGTAATATCGGCTAAAATTATATCAGAGAAGAGATTAAATAAATATCTATTGCATGACCTCGATTATCTATCAGTAAAGGTGATATACATTTGTATTTGCATCTGATAGATGAAATAACAGTATAAACATTCAATTATCAACACTTGTATTTGGATATTATATGTCTGTGTCGCAATCTATATTTACTGTTTAGATATTAAATTCAATCTTATTTACATTAGAAATCATCATAGAGTATGGATCTCTTCATCTTGAACCTATCGAACTGCAATCTCACGCAGTCAAATTAAATGTGGACGTTGTAAATAATCTTAATTCGCTACTGCAGATTTGGTTAATGTCCACAAAATATCTATAATCAGCTGATATCAAGATGAGATAAAAAAAAATGCATACCAATGAAAAGAAAAGGAGAGATATGGACATCAAATAAACAAGAGGCTCACATGAGTCCTGAATCCTCAATTGGTATACAAAGATTTATTACACAATTGACTATAGTAGCATATGCAAACTATTTTATTGTACAAGATTTTAATACAATAAACTATGTATTTTCATTTCCGGTTCTAATTAATAAGCATAGACCCTCGGACCAAAATATGTGCAAATTTGCATATTGCAATAATGATTCTTGCCATAAATGACATTTTCGCCATTACAGTCTATGCTAAGCTTTGCTCCCCATGTCATGCACTCCATAGACTCCAAAAACTAGTTTTCAAGTACATGTATATCATTTTGCAGCATTTTGCATATTGCAGGTTATGTTAAATTTTGGATCTCAAGAGTTCAAATCAGTTTAAAGCATTGTTTGTATGAGATAGATACCAGCTTATCTTTGTCAGCAGCAATGGTCTGTGGGGTTCGTGTTACTCGATCTTTAGTTTTCTGTGTAGTGATTTGTAGATCGTTGTTTGTCCTTTTGTCCTTTTTCTTTTTGTCATTCCATTGTCTGTCTTTCTAAGATTTACGGATTCTGATACCCCTTTAGTATCTTCACACTCTTCAATGAATATATAGAAACCACAAGAGTGTGAATAAGATTCTAAATTACTAAGAAAAAGACTAAATGTTATCAAGTATTTGAATAGACTTTTGATTGGAGTTTAATAATGTCAAGCAGTAACATCTGATATTACCAACATTCTTACTACAAAAAGAACGTCATACTTAAAACCTTTATTCATTTCAAACTAATGGATTTTACAATGCAAACAATAGCGATAAAACAAACAGTAAAAAATAAACATAGTATATACAATTCCAAGTATTTTTGCTGACGAATGCATAACATTAAACAATTATTGCCTTCAATGGATGTAAACATCCAGAATTGCTAACCTGAAAGGGATTGTTTTCCCGAGGGTTTTAGTCAAATGAAACAACCACATGAGGGTTAGCAATTCTGATGTTTACAATCCATTGAAGGCAATAACTGTTTTATTATACCGAACAACAGACCAAGGATTGGGCATTTAAATAAATACATGTATTTAAACAAAATGTGTGCTTACAAACTTTTGACAATTTTCTAACAAATGTTAAGCTATTTCATGTCAAAAATATTTTTTTTTATCAATGTGTGACGTAAAAGTGTCTTTGACATTTATTTCACTGAGCTTGGTGCTGCTTTGACAACTGTTTTACCTGTTTTGTTCAAGTATCATAAATGTTATAATGTTATAAATACTGTCATAGTGACAGCCGGAAACTTTGAGCCGTAATGGAAGCGGGAGGTTTGGCGCTTTAAAATCTGATTCAACCCACCATTTCTTTAGAAATGCCTGTACCAAGTCAGGGTCATTACGGATTTCACAGTTTTCGGTTGTTGACTGATTTTGTCTATTTATATATTTATGAGTTTTGATTTTCCCTTTGTAAGATTGTTCGGAGTTCGGTAATTTTGTTATTACCCTTATTATATATTAAAGTTCACAACACAACCAGTGATATAGGGCACAAACCGGCCATCAGTAGTATTTTCAACATCAACAATGTCACTTCCGGAAAGAGTTGTTTCTCTTTTGAGGCACGCAATGGGTTGTTAACCGGGGAACAATAGGGTTGTCACCCGGTAAACAACTAGTTGTTTCCCGTTTGGGTTAATTTTCACAAAACATTAAAATTGTTTCCGGTCATGTGATTTAATTTAAGCCAATGAGAAGTTAGTGAGGTATAATAATATACATTGTTATACTTCAGTATGCAATTAATGCCTGCACTTCAGATGAACATCATAATTGTTCACCCGAGGGGTATTGTTTTCCCGGGGGTGTTAGCCCGAGGGAAAACAACATCCCAAGGGTGAACAATTATGATGTTCACCTTAAGTGCAGGCATTAATTGTTTTATTATACTGAAACTCTATTTTTTTTTGCATCACTCTTATTTCGTTTGATAAATGCGAACATTTCTGTAAATGAACAGCCAGAATGGTTCCACTGGGCATACCGCGGTGGCCATTTCATACATATTTACGTCACGTACACATTTTAGATCATGGTCATTTTACCGATACCGTAGGTACTCTGACGATCTAGATCCCTGTTCCCCCGGTCATCAGGAAAAAACTGATGACCGGTGAAATAGAGAAAACAAGGAATTTAGGATTTATTAGTTAAAATATTACACTTGATTTTCTATTGATTTTCTAAAGATACTGAAGTATAATAATATCTTTTTTCAATAAAAAATCAAGTGTAATATTTTAACTAATACATCCTAAATTCCTTGTTTTCTCTATTCCACCGGTCATTAGTTTTTTTACTAAAGACCGGGAAAACAGTGATCTAGATCGCCAAAGCGCTTACGTGTACGTGACGTAAGTATGTAAAAATTACCACCACCGGTGTGCCCAGTGAAACCATTCTGACTGTTCATTTACAGAAATGTTCGCATTTATCAAATTTTTTGGCATCGAGTTTCAGTATAATAAAACAATTAATGTCTGCACTTGCGGTGAACATCATAATTGTTCACCCTTGGGAGGATGTTGTTTTCCCTCGGGCTAAAGCCCAAATAACAATAAAACTTAACATTTCATGCGCGAAAGTATGGGAAAATCACCAGTTTCCATATATCAACCGCAGTTGTATATGTGTTTATTTGCTCGATTGAATACAGGCAGACATGATATATATATATATATATATATATTGCACTTGTCTGCAATTGAGAGATGAAGGCTAACACATACTCATGAATTCATCAAAACGAATCCATTAAAGCTATTTATTTTCTATAGCATACATCTGTTTGTGTCGACACCAACGCTGATATTTCAATGTAGATCTGCAATATATAAGAGAGCCACTAACAGTTCAATTTTCCCATCTCCTCGTGCTTGACATAATTTGTTCTATAGTTTAGGGTTGACACGTTTTTACGAGTTAATGTTCAAGAACAAATAATACCCCATATAATCTACAGTAATATTTAAATTGTCATTGAACTAGATTAACCCCCGCCACTTTTCATCGAAATGCATGCATTACACCAGTGAGCGGTCATATATTATATATATTTGTGTTAGGGGTATCAATTTCGCTTCTGTCTACCTTTTTGATATTTGAGATTGGTTTGGTTTTTGGTGTTTAACGCCACTTTCAGCAATATTTCAGCTATATCATGGCGATCAGTTTTAGTGGTGGAAGAAGCCGGAGTACCTGGAGAGAACCACCGACCATGGGCAAGTAACTGGTAAACTTTATCACTTGCGTCTGCGAGTCGAATGTACCCTTTTTTGTAATCTACAAAGCCGGGCGCGAACCCATGCCGTATTGGTGATAGGCTATTTGAGATTGGAATAGCTCCAACATATTATTGATTACATGTAAGACTATTTCCCAGAGGAAAAACATGCTCTACGTTCTTGTAATATGTTCTCTCTGTACAGTATTACAAGATGATCTATCCATTTATTATTTCTGACTGATCCCATCTCAACCACTAGGTGATGATTTGCCATTATATTTTCATTATCCTTTTCTTATAAAACAGAATCGATAAAACCATCAAATAAACATTGCAGCACATTTTCTACCAAAAAAGCACATTAAATGTATATTTTCCAATTCAATATTTATGAAGTGGAGCTTACTTAAAATGAATTACGTATATGAAGAAAATGAACAGCAAAGCTATGCTTTAGCTTTTATTTATCCCCTGTTACAACCACCTGTTTTCCCAAAGTATTAGATAATTTGAAAATCCATAGAGCTTAGGTACAACATATCAATGATGATGACCATGATTGCATAAAAACATCCGGACTTCTATACTTCTATCATTGTAACTACATGTAGTGTGATATCCTGTTTGCTATGCAAAGGTGAGAGTAATGGGTGCTTACCCCATTTTCTATAATATATCAGCAGTTACACCATGGTGGTCATGTTCAATGGTGGTGGAAACTGAAGTATCCGATGAAAACCACCACTGGCAAGCTTTTTCACATACAGTTGTTTGTTTTGTGTAAGCACAGCTCGCTACAGGGGCCAATAGAACTCACAAATTGGTAGTACTATGCAATGATTGTGATTGATACGATAAATGTAAATCCTATTACCTTCAATAGCGACCCCAACTGTCTCCTTTATTATACAAACTAAACAACATTATGATGTCAGGGGGTAATTAGGACACAATTAGGGAAAGACTCAAATGGACGAACACCACATTTCGTACAGCCCCATGCTTATTTTTGGTATCATAAAAAAAACAACAATAGCATATGCGAGTCCAAAAAGAACTAAACTCAGAAGGAACACAACATTATTCCAACGTGACAACAACGTTTGTTTCAAAGTTATTTCAGCCATGGGTTTTTTTTATAAAATCTTTTTTTTAATTTCCACCATTCCGTTATATGGTGTTCAAAATAAACCCTATGTAGCATTAAAAAATATAGATGTTTGTATCACCAGCACTGATTAAATCAAGTATGGTATCTTTGATATTTGTTAACAACACGTATTGAAAAATACCTTTAAATTGCTTCAAAGGAAGAACATAGGACGATAGGCTATTGCACATTAAATATGTTAAGGTGTCAAAAGTTCATAATATGTGCCTCGAGGTAATTACCGGAAAATTTTAGCTTATCCCAATTAGTCATGCATCTGTTTGAGTCCTTTTGAAATACTCTTTGTATGGATTTATTTAACCAATTATCAACCTTATCCGATGCAATTGTATTCTCGTCTGTTTTTATCTATCTCTATCGGTCCTCACCTTCACAATCAAATAACGGCCTCATAATTAGAGTACCATTGGTACTTGATTCAATCATTAAAGATGAGTGCGGGTAGCTATTGTTGTCTATCACCAATATCTATTCTATATCGTGATTTCCAGACATATTAGTTAAAAAAAAGGCGATCAGTTATAGCGAACTAATCGATATACCACCCTTACCATGGTATGTGTCTGGGAATCTTAACGCTTGAGGCTGGTCTTGATCACGGGCGCTAACCCACGGGAGAGGTGCTAGGCATGGTGTCGGTAGTTAATGTCTATGGGAAATCAAGATGGTCGTCGCTTTCGGATGAGAAAGCTTAGATATACTTACTCATTGCTTTTATATAATCGAAGTAGAATGATAATAAAATGGCCAAACTACAAAGGACAAAAAGACAAACGCTACACCGAAAATTGAAGATCATGCAAAGCGAATCCCATTAAAAATCGGGGATGAACTCGGATGTTCCGGAATGTAAAGCTAGTGATTAGTTTCTCCCGAACGGTAAGCAGTTGAGTGACACTAGTTTGGTTTTCTTCCAATAAAAGTAATAAAACCTCAGCCGTTAGATATTGGCTCTGTTTTACAAGATCGTCTATAGGGCCATTGAACTTGAGATAATTTTGAAGATAGCATGTAATGAATGTTGCTGAAGATATCCTATATCTGTGAGTTTCACACGTTATGATTCAGGGCAAATGTAACGTGTAAAGCCAAAATCTTTCGTGCTACAATTCCACATATTTTTCAAACATAATTCAAAAAGATAAAACATGCTACTCCGAGGAACAAGTGATCAGTATGCTGGAGTTCCTCATCGATAACATATTTGTCTCCTTTGGAGGGACACTGTTTCAGCAGGTCGTCGGCATACCAATGGGTACGAATTGTGCCCTTCTTCTAGCCGATTTATTTTTATACTCATATGAGTCGGAGTTTCTTCAAAAGCTTGTAAAAGATAAGACGATTCATGAAGCTAGAGCCTTTAATTTCACATACAGGTATATAGATGACGTTTTATCTATCAACAATTCTAGATTTGCAAAATTTCTTCCATTGATATATCCTCCAGAGCAGGAAGTTAAAGAGACCACAGATACAGCTTCGTCCGCATCATTTTTGGACTTATACCTCGAATTTGACGACAGTGGTCAACTCATTACTAAAATTTATGATAAACGGGACGACTTCAATTTTAAAATCATAAATTTTCCAAATATGTGCAGCAATATACCAGCTTCTCCTGCATATGGTGTTTACATCTCGCAATTAATTCGTTATGCAAGGGCCAGTAGCAATTATTCTGATTTCCTGAAACGTCATTTTCATCTGAGAAACAGGCTACTGGACCAGGGCTATAACAAGATTCGCCTTATTCGATCTCTTAACCCTCTAGTACCCCGAGTAGCATATTCGCTACATGAACTTCTTCGGGGTACCAACAGTAAAATAAATGTTTGTTTTGTGTTTTTTCCCAGTGTTGAATGTCTGCTACATTGCAAAGTTATTATTAGATACAGAAATATAGTCATCATACCATTTTGTGGTTATCTCCTTTTCTCTCGAAAATGTCAACCGCCATGAAATATGAATGGTAAAAATATCACTGATGTGAAAATAAAATTATATGATCATACAGATAATAACAGATTCAGAATATGGGTTTTTAGATAATGTTTTCATAAAATATTAAACTTAATCATAATATAACAGATGAATTTGTTTCTGAATTCAAGGAATTGATAATTAAAGTAGAGTATATCAAATATGCTACATTGGTAATTACGATAATATCAAAGGGAGATAAATTAGAAAATAGAAATTAAAAAAGGCAGATAACAGTAGTTACTCCACATTAAGCACCAGACAATTCAAGCACACTGACGCCATAACCACTACGAATCTACCAACCCACCAAACACATCAGACATAAAGGTATGCACATAAAGTGGAGACAACCTGACGTGGTACAGGCACTTCTCACAAAAGTGAAGTGGTAGCATAGAGTTAAACCGGTTTCAATGGCGCCCAAACCTCCCATTTGTTATTTCATCCAAATGCTTAATCAAAAATACACACAATAAAAAAAAACCCTGCATATTACCAATGACACTGTGCATGGCTCCAGATAAAGCCAATGAAGTTACCGGTACCGGGGTATGTGCTTTTGCAAGTGAAATAGCAGATGGATTAGTGGTAATAAAAGTGTAAATTGACAGAACCCTGGTTTCTTCGCCACCTGTCAAGCCACCAACAGGATGACATATGAAAAGACCTGTAGATATAGTTAGAAAAGATGGAACAAACCACCATCCGATATGGGATGAGAAAAGACAGAGATGTTAATTATTTGTTGCGATGGATTTTCATATGTTAGAGGTGTTTGAAGATACCAAAGGGGTAATCATAATCTGTATAACGCAATGGCCAAAAGAAAAGTACAAAAGGACAAACAATGACCTACAAAACATACATATAAAACTAAAGAACGAGTAACACGAACCCAACTAAAAACCGGGGTGAACTCAGGTGCTCCGGAAGGGTAAGCAGTTCCTGCTCAAAATGCTTTCGATGCCATATGCACTTGTGCTTGAGCAGGGACAGCAATGATTTCATTGCTTTCTGCTTTTAATTCAATATTTATGTGAACTGTACGTATGTACCCGTCAAATATCACTTAGATGCAATAAGTTTAAATAATACAAGCCAGTAAATAAAATTTTACAAAGTACTGGTCAATAGACAATCATCAATTTAGAAATCCAACTGTACCAATTCGGATATTTAGTATACATTTGTGAATCTTAACATATTTTATTTTTCATTTTTGCATGTTTCCTGTTATGTATTTTGTTGCTGAAATAAATTAGCTTTGTTTTATACAGTATTCCTAAATAATTAGTTATGTAGCAGATTTGATACATCACATCCTGATTCCCGATGTAGCAGATATGCTTTCAATTCATATTTTCCGAAAAACCAGTGAAAAACCTAAATCAAACACTGATTTGTATTAGACATATCCCAGATACTTACTTTTAATCAATAACATAATTTTTCTTAATGTTGATGGGGGGGGGGGGGTTGGACAATAGAGGGTTACAAAGTTTATATTCCGATATCAAGATCTTGTCGAAATATATTCCGTCTCTGTAGAGACGATAATAAACGATGCATTTTCATATAGTGAAAATGTATAAAGATAAGGAAGTCAACAAAAATGTCAAAATATGTTTTTATCAATGTGTGACGTAAAAGTGTTTTTGACATTTACTTCACTAAATTCGGTACTGCTTTGACAACTATTTTGCCTATTTTGTTGCAGTATTGTTATAAATACTGTTATAGTGACAGCCGGAACCTTTGAGCCGTAATGAAAGCGGGAGGTTTGGCGCTTTAAAATCTGATTCAACCCACCATTTCTTTGGAAATGCCTGTACCAAGTCAGGGTCATTACGGTTTTCACAGTTTTCTCGTTGTTGACTGATTTTATCTGTTTATATACTTATGAGTTTTGACTTTCTCTTTGTAAGATTGTTCGGAGTTCGGTAATTTTGTTATTACCCTTATATACTGTCATATAATTTTATGTGCAGGATTGCTCTCTTATGTGAGGGGTCGTCGTTGTCGTGATCGTATGGTAGTTGGATTTACAACTACATATACAATCAGTGCCCAGCTACACTAAAGCTGAGATTTCGAATCCCGCTCATGGCGAGGTGTACTCGATACAACATTGTGTGATACAATTTGTCTATGACTTGCGACAGGTCGGTGGTTTTCTCCGGGTACTCCGGTTTCCTCCACCAGTAAAACTTATGCGACAAAGCAGATTCAAGAGTTTCAGTAAATGTTACTTTAACATTGAATTGTGTGTTGGGTTACCATTAAATCTTTATTTAAGAATTCAAAGTGCGAATATAAGTTTCGATCTATGCAAATGAATACACTTTGTATTATACTCGTATAGTTACAATGATAGAATGTATTGTATGCATACCATTATATGATATACTTAGTATTGACATTAATCTGTAATCCTATTTCGTGATATAAAAGCCAACACATCTTAAACTTGAATAAAATACAATTTAAATACTCATTATCAAAATAAAATAATGATATTATAGTTAAAAAAAAAATGTAAATTTGGGTTTCGTTCCTGTAAACTAATCATTTTCATTGTACGCCATATAACTCTACGGATTTTAATGATATGCAAACAGAACAACACGTTCTTGCAAATAAATGTGTTTGATTAGGTATTTATTTCCCAGTGTTGGGTTGCCTAAATTATACCGTCGTATGCTTTGTCATGTTGGATTTTTCAGTCATTTATTGACACGACAAGGAGACTAAGAAATAAAACACATACCACGTGTTTCTTGAATAACCTTCGTCATGAGCGGTCGAAGTCAAGACATTGTTTAGCCAAATAATCTTAGAAAGGTCTTTATGAGCAAGAATACTGAAGGTTTATAATAATTTGGCTATTTAGAAACTGCCAATTTCATTAATAAATATATCTTATAAACAATGCCGAAACACTAACTACTAGACATATAATATAATTGAGGACTACTAGTCCACCAGGCTAGGTATCGACCCGGATCAGACCAAGTCAGACCACGTGAACAATGCATGAACAGAATTAAGCATATTAATAGAATACATTTCCAATTGTATTTCTGTGTGAAGTGGGGTACTGTAAACGGTAACGGCGTGATGCAATTAACATATGATATCTGGTTTTAATAACATAAATATGACGATAGATTAAAATATATATATATCAGCACATAATTATACTCAACGAATTCGTGGTTTGCCTTTGTAATGCTATCTCGTAATTTGTTTGTATATTATTCACAAATTCAAGCTGAAGGTGACCTTCAGAAAGCCAGTTTCATCATTTATATGCAAAGAAAGTAGATATCATCTAACAGCTGTTTTTTTCTTGTAAATGCATTCTAGAATAAATACATAAGCTATTGATATATATTATAAAATATTCATTGATATTATTTAACATATTTACATCTGTGCAAGAAAAAAGGATTAACTACAATACAATAAATATCATATTGCCATATGTTTAACCAAAAAGGCTAAGTACAATGATATAGGTTAGGGTATGGTGCTTAGCGCCACTTTCAACAATGTTTCAGTTATATCATGGCGGTCAGTTTTATTGATGGAGGAAACTGGAGTACGCGGAGAAAACCACCGACCTGTCGCAAGTCAGTAACAAATTTTATCACATACTGTTGTATCGAGTGCACTTTGATAGAAGCGGGATTCGAACTCACAACGTTATAGTGGGGATGTGCACTGATTGCACAGATAGTGATAAATCCAACTACCATACGATTACGACAAAGACGGTCTTTACAATGACATAGCCAAAAAGAAACTCAATTAAAAAAAATATTCATAATAAAAGAAAGACGTATCTTTACTGCAGTCAAACCTGTATGCAAAGGACACTCAATGGAACCTGAAAATGTGCCCTTTATAAACAGTTGCCCTTTATATACAGGTTAAAACAATATGCACGATCCATTAATAGGAAAATCAGGCTGCCCTTTATAGACAGTGATTTGTTATATAGAAGTGTCCTTTAAGGCAGGTTTGACTGTACTCCATTTTGCTGACACAACAATTTTATTAGTCAAGGAGACGAAAATATGTTATTCGTCTTGACATATCTGTAAGGAGATATTCTGTTAATCGAATTTAACTATCTTGTCTAACTATCAAATTGTGATGAATTTTAATCTAAAAGATGAAATATACGATTAAACAACACATTTTAGCGTTTTAATATAGAGTATAGTATATATACAGTACATTACTGCCACAATGAATACAAATATAGAAGGCATCGGTCAAGAGGTTATTTAATACAAGGGTATATTGATGTCGATATCAAACTTCTAATAAATAATAAATACAATCATATGGCTAAAATAATCATATATATCACAGAAGGGTATTGTAATCATGAAATACATTCTATTGTAATAAACATGCCATTATTATTTGTATAGGGGATGGTTATAAATATTTGTGTATTTCATTCATAATGTTCAAGGGTGTGGAAATATGTGTCTGAAAATGAATTCAAATAATTACAGAGACGTCCAATCTCTTGTAGGTTTTAACAAGCAGAGCAGAGAGTGAAACCTGTTAAAGAGTGGCATGCCGCAAATCTCCCAGTTATCGGTTATCAAAATGTGTTTTCTTTTGGATCATTAATCATCTAAAAGATCAAAATATAAGTAAATGTTTAAAGATACTAAAAGGGTAATCAGAAGCCACAACAAGACCACGGAGAGACAAAACAATGACAAAAAGAAAAGGGCAAAAATGTAAGCAATAGTGGTGAAAATCCCCCATAGAAAAAAAATGATTGAGCAATGTAAAACCCACCGGAAATCGGTGGTGCCCCCAGTCTCCCCGGAAGGCTACGTGGTTTCTGTACGACTAGTGTCATTCGTTGTGTTAGTCTTGTTTATACATATGAAAGAGGAAGGAAAAAAAATAAATCTGTGATGGTGTAAAACATGGTCATTTTCGGGTTCTGCCTTCAACATTTGCTATCAGAGTACAGAAAGCAAACCAGACACATACTGATAACAAATAACAAAATCTTTAACACCCCCTGTAAAGAAAAGCGACACATTTTGAGAGGATGTTGATAATAATATATGCTTTTAAATAATGTTTGAGTGAGTGAGTGTTGCTTAACGCCAATTCAGGAATTTTTCAGCTATATCATGGCGAGAACAAGTTAATTTTCAATGAGATGATGATGAGATCCGCTTTGTACTAGACCAACACGCTGAGTTGGATTGTTGTGCTAGCTCACTGAAACAACAGTCGGCGGGTAGACATGTCGCTCCACTCTGACACATTATCCTGATTCCGATCCAACCAATCCTTGCTCTTTCTCCCGAATGCTGCGTGCTTAGCGGAGAAGCAACAAATACCAATTTTATAGTCATTGGTTTGACCCGACCTGGGTTTGAAACCACGATCTATCGCACTCGAGACGAGCACGTTAACCATTACGCCACCGATGCGGTTAAATAGTGGTTGATTACTAATGTGTATTTACCAGTGTTAACATCATATATAATTATTCACATAAATATCCGTTTTTAGATTAATCTGAAGGTCGTTTTCTTCAAATTTTTTTCAAAAAGATGAAATGCTGACACAAGTTATTCCATTGTATTTAAATGTACCCCTTCATTCAACTATGACCTTCAAACAGTGTACTTACATCCAACGAACGACTGTGTTTTTGACCTCGGTAATTAGATACCCACAGATTATAGTTGCTTCTCAATATTTGTAGTATATTAAATTACTTTGTACAAAAACAGCCTACATAAATGCAATTTGCCTTTGCTTAACGAAACGTGTGAAGGTATTAGTGTAGTGTAAATCAAACAAAAATCTACTTACACTCAATTGATATCACAATCTTAACTAAGGGACCGACCATTTAACTTGCAGGGGGGGGGGGGGGGGGGGGGGGTATTGTTTTTTGTTTCGTTCAGAAGATTTTTTTCGGACAACACGATAGTTAGAATATTTTTTTTCTCTCCAGAATTCAACATTAGGTAATATGACAAAAACTCTGAATCATATTATTTTTTTTTCCTCCATCAAAATCAGAATATTTCTTTCAGCAACATTGGGAATCAGAATATTTTTTTTAGAAAAAAAACATACCCCCCCCCCCTTCAACTTAAATGGTTGTTCCCTAAGGTCATTTATCTAAATTGTTGCACGATTATTAACCCATGCAACAAAATATACCTCACTCTCTGAACAGTTCGAAAATTTAACGGAAAATCGTAGAAATAGAGGCAAAATTGATACCCTTAGCACATATATACATAACCGCTTACTGCCCTCTCTTGGTGCAGGAACTATAGTAACTGATGGCGGAGTTAAGCAAGTTTTATGGGCCCAAATCCCATCTATTAGTGACAACGACTATTTGGCATGTTCTAATTGTCAAGGTAAGAATTGTTAAACAGTATTTACTTTTCTTACTAACTTCTGACTAAATACTAAAATAGGACAGTACAACGAATGTCAAGAAAATGAACTTTGAGGAGCACTCGACTTGTATCTTACATGACGAAGTTTTTCAAGTGTTTACTATAAGTTATCCTGGAATTCTCCATCACTATACCTTATTCTACGACTAGAATAATGTCTGTGTAAATTCAAAAACAATTATAGCATGTGATGATCGCGTGGTTACTGTGAAGCCTTCATTGTACAGGGAGTTTTCAAATATTTCCATCCCAACTGAAAAAAAAATGCTTAGACAAACGTCCATACTGTTACTGTATCCAATGCACCCTTATTATATATATAGTATACTTACTGTATTCAATATCCTAGCTGTGTCCAATGTACCGTTACTGTATCCCATTTACCCTCACTATATCCGGTGTACATAGATATAATTCAATAATTAGTTTTGGGAAATTGGGTTTTATGACAAGTGACAATCATGGGACAATATATTCTAAATCTACGAAAGTAAATGGTCCCACTTCCGGTTTTTATTATAGGCGTTCATGTAGTCCAGTTTTTTGGTCTTTTGATGTATTTTGTCTTATGTTTGTATTATTGCTTTTCATATTGGGATCGTCTTTTTACTCGAATATTCTTTAGGGTAATCTGCGTTCGTCTGTAGCTTACACTAGAATTTATAGTTTGAATAATTTCTAATATATGTTCTAGTTCTGTAACCTGAGCCATCAAGATTATATTTCTAACACAATATAAAACAAGCCATAAAGATGTGCTATATGTGTATATATATATAGTAGATATGTATGAAACATAAGCTGATTAATGACAACAGTCATTAGCGAAGCCTACTTTGTCACCATCATTTGTAACTGATTTAATTATCTGTATAATATACCAGACACAAGACAAAAGCCACTATTATCAATATATCTACGGATCTGACTTCACTATGAACTCTTTAAATGGTAATTAAATAATGGAATCCGTAGAGCCATTAATTGACCACAATTTTAACATAAATGAAGGTCTGACATATTGGAGTATTTCTTCTAATCACAAAAACAACGTATGATGCAATACCCCCCCTTTTCGCTAAATACCATATGCCCTTTGTAATGTTTTGAAAACAAACAATAAATCTAAGAAAAGTTTGAAAATACTAAAGGAGTAATCAAAAGCCGTAAATCAAAGAAGGACATAGAATACAATGGCCAAAAGATAAAAGTATAAAAGGACAAATAATAATCTATAAAACACTACACAGAAAGCTAAAGATCGAGCAACAAGAACCATACTAACAACCGGGGGAGAAGTCAGGTGCTCCGGAAGGGCGGGCAGATTCTGCTTCACATACATACATTGTACTATGTTTAATATGTTATAGCAAATGTCAGATTTCATTTCCCATACCTTCCAAAACGACAATACATATAAATTGCATGTCATATCTGTATGCATTTCGCTCTTTCGACAAATTCTCGCAGCTGGCATGTTTTACATACATTGATGCTGTTTACATTCCGTTGCGGTTATATATAATGTTTTAGTATAAATAGAAAATCGCTGAGAGGTGTAGGTAACACGAACCATATACTCTTCTGACTCATCATCAATCTAAAAAGAAATCACCTAAAGGATGCAGACAGAATCTGATGGAAATCTAGTTATTAGATTGACAACAAAATTAACAGTAAGATATGCACAGACGTCCTTAGAGTAATAAAAGAACAACTACACTTACAGACATGACAACCAAAAACAATATAGACATGGTACAATAGGTTCGTGATTAACTGACAACTAGCTAAAGAATATAAGGAATATCCAGTTTGTAGTTATTGCTACGACAAGCAAAATGGATACCTCTTACACACCGATATCTAATATATAGTTAGTAGAGGTGGTCGTAAGTAACAAGATGATATAAAATCATTTATTTGCTGGAATAACAACATGACAACAGGAAACATTTGTTATATATATAGAATAGTGTGGCTAGTTGGTTGTTAGCTACAAGCTTTACTTGTTCATCTATTCAATGATTTACACCATGGAAAACAAGTGTCGTTTGTCATTCCCCATTAGTAACTAAAACATTTAGGAGGAGTTGCATATTTGATATGTTTATCTTATCTGAAGCACATTAAAATCATTATTTGGCTCTGGGAAACTCCGGAAATTAATATTTCTGTATGGTAAGAAAAAGTAAAATATAGGTGCACGACTTCAATTCCCCGGAAAAGAAAATGTGCAAATTTAGTTTGCTTCTATTGAGTGTTCTGTTAGTAGTTGTTGATTAAACATGTATATCTCCTCTGTAGAACATTAATATTCCCTGTTTAGGTTTGGTAAATCATAGAATTCAATATGATAAAAACACACCATAGTATGTGCACGACTTCTATTGGGCAAGAAAATGTGGTGTGGTTTTGTTGAATGTTCTCTGAAGAAATCCGAATTAGAGATGTGTAGCCCCTCTGTACCACATATGTGCAATGTCTTATAATTCAATACGTCCTGAAGTATCAAGCGGAGAAACGTATTTTTGATCAGGTTTTCACAATTGCATTTCACTTGTACAAAACGACAACAGTAATAATATTTAAAACATTAGAACATGTGTTTGTTAACGTATCGATTTGACAGCCATGAAATAAACATAGTACAAAAAATAATATTTAAAACATTATAGATGTAATAGAAATACGGACTCAACGAACAAGTTGGGAAATATAACCCATTATATGGCAGTTGGAGATAAAGCAATATGTCACAAACTAAAAAGGAAGATTAATAATATGAAAAGGAAAGATACATCTCTTGTCAAGCATAAACTATTGAATTTCAAATATTATAGATTAAAGGCGGACATATTGTAGTTTTCTCTGTCAAATGTAGCATTATGTTGTTTAATGTGTTTTATTGGTAGTCTATATATGGTGTTTAACACAACGTCATTTAGTTGTATCGAATAAACGGGCAGACGCAAATGTCAAAGGAAGCATTCATTATATAACTATTGAGAATCGGTAATTTAAATCATCCTTATAGTGAGTGTGGAGGTATTATTGGACGTTTCACGTTTACAAAGGTATGGACTTAATACTACTTTTTGTATATTAGTAGTTAGTCTCTGTTTGGTTTATTTAAATTTTTGTTGTTGCTATAATTCATTTGTAAATGTATGAATAAATAAACTACAAATTGTAGATGTAAATATTTGAATATTGTTCTTTATTTCTTTTTACTGCTATAACGATTTCCACATTCAGCATATAATTTTATTACGACGTCGTGAACTAATCGGTTTAGTACTTAGGAAAAATATAAATGTTCAAGCTATCGGAAGAGTCTCCAGAAACCTGCTACATCTTGTCAAAAATGCCATCAGAAAAGTTTAAATATACAAACGGGCATTCTTAAAACCTCTGCAGGAAATGCAATCATATAATTTAGTTAAATACAATCCGTCGAATAAAATAATGTTCTTGGTAAACCTCTACAAAATCATCAAAATAGTTAGCTTATTAAACAAGAAACAAGTTTTAAAAAAGCAAAATAATGTAATCTGTTAAAAGTGAATCGTCTCTACAAAGGTACTTATGTTTACACATTCTCAAATGAAGGACGTTTTACGGTCGCCACCTTGACCTTGACTTGGTTAACCGGTACGGAATATCAGTGTCACAAATGACCACGGATATGTTCAAGTGGCTGTAAACACTTCCCGATCCTTTCCTCATTCATGACTTATCACCGGGTTTGTTACTAGATTAATACGGCGGGTGCCACTAGTGGAGCAGGAACTCCTTATTATCCCGGAACACATGAATTCATCCCCGGTATTTAGTGGGGTTCCTGTTCCTCGATCTTTAGATTTATGTGTACGTTTTGTAGATCGTTGTTTGTCCCTTTGTTCTTTTTCTGTTGGCCATTGTGTTGTCTGTCCTTCGAATTGCGGATTCTGATTACCCCTTTGGTATCTTCAAACTCTTCTTAAATACATTGTTTACTATACCTTTGTATATAATTTTCATGAGAAACCTATTGTATATCAATATAGAGATTGTGACTTTATTTTGATCAGATACAGTCACACCTGTATATAAAACACACTGAAGGGAACACGAAAATGTACCCTATATTAGTAATTGTCCATTATATACAGGTTTATGTTATATGAACTTTTCATTTAAAGGATAAACTTACACTGTCCTATACAGACAGCGATTTTACTTTTTTTTCTGTAGTGCATATCTTAACACAAGGTCAGGTATGCTGAATAATCATATACCAATTTAAAAAGAAGCATTGTGCGTTAAATATTAGTTTAACTATACATCAATTGGATATCCGTATTTAAATTGTCAGTGTAATTGTTGTGATCTAGTCAGAGGTTCAGTCTCGGTTTACAGGTCGGTATACAACATTTAGTTGCAATAAAAAAATTCTTTCATATATGGTCTTTTCAAACATAGAAAAGTAATAGATAAAAATGAAAAATAATAATAAATATAGATAAATAATAATACTGTATATGCAATTATTCGTTAGCTTATTAAGCTTATCATAAAGTTATAAATAAAAGAAGCAACGCCAATGTAGAAGTGTTATTTCATCATGATTTAACACTGGCATCCGATTATCCGATGAGTATTGCATATGCTATCCTATAGTTTGTTAGTACATTCAAGGACATGTCTAGTAATCGATTATATATTGTATGTAAGTTCTTTGACATTCGTGTTCGTGCTGCTCAATC
This sequence comes from Bathymodiolus brooksi, assembly GCA_963680875.1. Taxonomy (NCBI): domain Eukaryota; kingdom Metazoa; phylum Mollusca; class Bivalvia; order Mytilida; family Modiolidae; genus Bathymodiolus; species Bathymodiolus brooksi. The sequence continues at coordinate 38,242,191 of OY804578.1, read as the reverse complement.
TTTAGTTTTCTGTGTAGTGTTTATTTTTTGTTTGTTTGCTTGATGGCTTTTAACGCCACTTTCAATAATATTCCAGTTATATCGTGGCGGTCAGTTTTATTGGTGGAGGACAGCAGAAGACCCGGAGAATACCACTGATCTGTCGCAAGTCACTGACAAACTGTATCACATAATTTTGTACATCTCGCCCCGACCACTGATGACTTAGGTAGTTACAAATCTAACTACCATACGATCACGGCCATAACGGTCCCGTGTGTAGTGCTTGTAGAACAGTGTTTGTCCTTTTGTTCTTTTTATTTTGGCCATTTGTTTTAATTGGGATGAGCATTCCTGCATTATCAAGTAAGTAAATATACAATACTTGTGCACTGTCGAAGCATATGGGTAATATGTGTATGAGGCTTAGAAACGCGGGAAAAGGCGAGGCTTCGCCGAGCCTTTTCCCGCGTTTCGCGCCGAATACACATATTTACCTATATGCTTCGACAGTGCACATGTATTGTATTTATCCTGCAATTTTAAATCGTAAATAAACGTTTACTGGACGATGATAAAAGTATTTGAAATAATTTTATGTATGTATTTGAAAACAATATCCCCCGATGTGCCCCGTTTTACATTTGTATGTTCTATTTATAACTGACCAATATAAAAAAATGTTCTATTTATAACTGACCAATATAAAAAAATATATTAGGCAGGCTATATTGGTCGGTAAATGCTGTCATTGCAGGATAAATTATGATAAGTGTTGAGAAATGGTTTGTAATCTGTTACTTACACAGACAAGACTGACCAAACGGCTGAACATATCACATCTTCATTATCAAAAATAGGTGACAGTGACGACCTATTATATCACCAAAAACAAGCATAATATACTACTCTATTGACTATCGCAAATTCTCGACAGAGCAAACAATGACAGAGGTTGACAGACAAAGACATATGGCAAGACTTCACCAGTTATTGACATTTCAAGTGTCATCTTTTCATAATCAGATTTGCATAGACCACACAATATAAACTAAAAAGAATATAAAAATGCAAGACCAATTTTTATTTACAGTTTAACAAAAACATAGATATATAATGTAGTGTGTACTATGCGTTTCTGGAATAACCTCCAAACATTCAAAGTGAACAGGTTGACAAACCCAAACAACCTAAAGTATTGTGGAGCAGGAAAATCAAAATTGGCTAAGGTTACCTATCTCTGAGGGAGGAATATCTTAGTTTTGAAAAAAATAATATCATTTAGGAACTGCTAATCTCAATAAACGATAAGAGTTCACAGATATGAATATGAATTGTCATTAATGTAGGCCTTCAGACATTAACCTTTGCTAGCTTTATGAAAATCATCCCCATAAAGATAACAACAAATTCTGGTTTTGATTAGACATCTGAGCTGAATTAATTTTACCTATCTTAACCTCGCTAATTTCTTATTGAAGAGCCTGTACCTAGCCAGGAAAGTGAGCGGTCATGTACATACAGTGTTTCTATTGGATTCGAATCTGTTATGACAGTGTGGTATTTAAAAAAAGAAAGTTATTCCTTTCCAATATCTTTACATTGGTGAAATCACTATTTTTGTACCGTACGTTTAACAAAATTTTCAGTCATATGAGAACATATGAAAATAAACAATTTTATGATAATATTATTCCATGCGTCATTAGCAACCGATGTTGGATTTGACTAAATCGAATCTTATACTTCCGCTATCAATTTGTTATTCACCGAATTTAATTTTCTTGTGTGCTAGTTATTGACCAATTCATAAATCCATTGTGTATTCCCATTTGAAACGAGGTATTTAAAGTACTAAGATCAATTAACAGAAAAGGCATGATATATTATGTTTGTGCTAGATTTTCTCTTAATACTTCGTCATACGTACTACATATTGGATTTAATATAGGGGTGAGTAATTAAAAACATAATGTCAATTGATATGAAGTTATTGATATTTATTTATATATTATTCTGGATGTTTACAAAGATAGAATGTTTTACAACGTTTAACTGCTGTTACATGTACGAATGCTAGGACTATTTATAGATATTATTTCAGTATATAGATGTTATGCGTGTGCATATATATGCAATTGTACTTATCGACAACAGATTACTGGTTTTAGGGTTAAGCAGGTCAGGTCATCGATCGAGTCGATCAATCGTTGTTTTCGGCCTTGAATGGATTGTGTCTGGCAGTGGAAAGAGTGTGTTGCTTTCTTAAACTTATGTTGTATGACTTAATCCGAGGATCTAAACATGGTGTGAACGTATGTTTAGTGGTAGTAATTTCTCACGACATCCATGAAAGGAAAATAAGAGGGATAGGAATATATAAACAAAAAGCTTATAATATATAGTATAATATATTAGATATTATCATAAGAAAAAGCATATACATGCATAGAAATAATTAGTATGATACATGCGTCTGAAAATCATAAATGATCGCAAGTGAAGAAGAGCATTCGAAATCTTGAATCAAATGTCACTTTCAAATATGTTTATCAGCACACGAATGCATTAATAATGTACATGTATATTAATCAGAGAAAGGTTTTTTTCTAACAACATAATAATTGTATTTACTCTAAATTCTTGCTTGTTATAATTCTAATCAAGAGTCCAAGCATCTCTTGATGTACCCTGTTACACTCCACTGATTATCCATGGAATTAATCAGCTGGTATCAGAGAAAGTTTTTGCTTTTCACGTTTCTGGTCATTAACATAGTCTATTGTTCGGTCAGATGTTCATGGCCACAAATGATTAACCCACGTGATCGCGAAAGATCAACAGTAAGCCGTTCCTGTTTCCAGTAAGACACCCGTCGTGCTTACTCATATAGTCAAATCTGGTAAAAAATCTTTTCGGTGATTGAGAATGTGAAACGAATGTATCTTTTATATTGTGAATACGATAACATCAAAATGAAAACAGGTCAAGGGTCAGTTCATTTTAAATAAAACGAACTGCATTAAAATTGCAATATCAGATGTTTCTCCGGAACAAAAGGAAAGGTTTTGAAGATACCAGAAAGAGTAATCAGAAGCCGTAAATCGAATCACAGACAATACAATGGTCAAAAGAAAAAGGACAGAATGACAAACAATAATCCTCAAAATATTACACAGAAAACTAAAATTGAGCAATACGAACCAACAAAATAAACGGGGAGAAGTTAAGTGCTCCTGTATGACAAGCATTTCCTGTTCCACGAGTGGTACCTTCGTGTTAATCTTGATAACAATCCGGTGTTTTGTAGATAATTGTGTTCGTTCTCTTTTAGCCATTTGCGTTGTCTCTCCTTTGATCTTCGAGCTTCTTATTACCCTTTTGATATCTTCAAACTTTTGTTAAAACACATACTTTAATAATTATACAACGACTCTTCTTCATTTTACGAATTTATTTAAGATCGACGCTTAAGAAAAAATGCTTAACATTAAAAGTAAGATTCGTTTTCACATCAATATATCACGATTGTTTTAATCTCAGGATTTCAATGCTGTAGAGGGGGCCGTCGTGGCCGTGATCGTATGGTAATTGGATTTACAACTACCTCTGAAATCAGTGCCTATCACCACTGATGTTGTGAGTTCGAATCTCGATCAGGGCGAGGTGTACAATGTTATGTGATAAAGTGTGTCAGTGACTTGCGACAGGTCGGTGGTTTTCTCCGGGTCCTCCGGTTTCCTCCACCAATAAAACTGACCGCCATGATATAGCTGAAATATTGTTGACAGTGGCGTTAAGCACGATCCAACAACATCGATTATTTAGTACTATCATATACTTTAATATACTTTAATACTGTGTCCATTTAAAATTACTTGTTGATTGTCAGATATGCCAAAAACCTCCACCAAGGTCGTCAGAATATATAGATCAAAGACCTTTAACATGAGTAATCATTTACGGACGTTCAAAAACAAAAGATAACATTACAGCTATTTTTCAAATATGGTTGGTGATGCCTGTTAAAGATAAATAATGAAGATAAAAACGTAAACATATAAATTAGTCTACACGACGCGTGTCTGGAATAACCTTCATAATGGACGCCCTTAATCAAATGAGCGGAAGGTCAAATAATTTAAAAGTTATTTTGTAATAAATTAAATTCGGGCTATTATTTTTTTTTCGCTAGAACTTGAAAAGTTATGCTACTATTATGCACTCTCGTATAGAATAATGAAGTTGCGAGTTTTTACCCAACATTTAAATGCCTTCATATCTTACGTCTTTTCACTAAATAGTTCTAAGTTTGATGGTTTTGTTGATCGCCTCTATCCCATTGAGCAATAAAGGATACAATAGATACAACTAGGCGTGCTTCATACGTTGACCTACACCTTGATATTGACAGTGAGGGCCGGTTAGGAAAAAGACATTACGACAAAGGGGATGATTTCAATTGTCCCATGGCGAAGTTTCCATTTATTTGCAGCAACATTCTAGCAGCACCTTCACATGGAGTATATATCTCTCAGTTGATCTGACATTCCAGATAGAGATTTGCTACTAACAGGGAAGCTACTGAACCAAGGGTTCCTAGTGGTTAAGTTGAAATCATCATATCGGAAATTTTTCTTGGCTAACCGTTACGGAATAAATGTGTCACAAATGACCACGGATGTGTACCGTTTGTCGTAATCACAATACTCCTCTTTCCAATTAATAACTTATTACCGGGTTTGTAACAAAGGTAACACGACCGGTTCGCATGTGAAGCAGGGGTTACTTACCCTACAGGAACACCTGAATTCACCCTCGGTTTTTAGTGGGGTTCGTGTTGCTCGACCTTTAGTTTGTTTCCTGTGTGTAGTGCTTGGTAGATCATTGTTTGTTCCTCTTTCTGTTGGCCACTGTATTGTCTGTCCTTCGATTTATAGCTTTTGCTTACCCCTTTGGTATCTTCAAACTTTTCTGTATGCACTGGAATGAGATCTGCATTGTTTTGACATTTACTTTCGTAGTTAGAATACTTCAGGTGACTCGGGGTTGTTGTTGGAGATGGTTCACGATAGATGTTCCACCCTCCTCACTGAATTTGGTACTGTTTTGACAACTATTTGACCTATTTTGTTCCAGATTGTTATAAATACTGTTATAGTGACAGCCGGAGGTTTGGCGCTTTAAAATCTGATTCAACCCAACATTTCTTTAGAAATGCCTGTACCAAATCAGGGTCATTACAGTTTTCACAGTTTTCCGGTTGTTGACTGATTTTGTCTGTTTATATACTTATGAGTTTTGACTTTCCCTTTGGAAGATTGTTCGGAGTTCGGTAATTTTGTTATTACCCTTATTTAATAAATATACTTATCCTTCGTAATACTTAAGTTAAATTAGGATTTGTATATTCGATCGGATTAAGGCTTATATAATATTACCCTTAAACCAAATCATTTTAATACAATAATTCAATTTTATTTCTTCAATTTATTTGGATTAAAAATGCCTTTTAAAAAAAAAACAAATAAGAAAAATAATAATATGTAAATAAAAGTTGATGGTTCAATTATAAACCGATTGGATTGAAAGATTAACAATTAAGAATATTGTATTATTGTTAATTAAATTTTTTTTTTTTTATGATATAATGCAGTGGTGGATATTGAAATTGATGGATTCTCCATTACCTGCAAAGTTTAGGTTTCCAATTGGATGTCTGTTTTACACTGGTTGCAAATTGTGCAAATATTTGTGGAGGACCATCAAATGAATACATTAATTTCGATAGTCATGAATGCTGGTTCAGAAAAAAATGCTTTACCTTTCAGTCAATCAGACATTTTCCGATGGTTCTGGTTTGGGACAGGCACAAATATATGACGGCGATAAACAGTTTAATGGCATGCCAACCACACTCGTTTTTTCTTAACATGTGTTACCACTTTGCCACGTTAGTATTTGTTGCTGGATACAAATCTGGGGAATTGCTTATTCCCAACAAAACTACTTTCTATTTTCGTATTGACTCCCAATTGACCTTTCAAGGGCGGAAATTTCGTTTTAGAGCGACATGCGTTACCGGGTAATCAACCACTATTTGTAACGATAATAACAGAAATTAACTTTAGAATTTCCTATGTTTTCGTGTTTTACAAATACGATATGTACTTTTATCATCTTGTCTTACATTTACTACCTATAGATGTACATACGTCTATTGACTATTCACATAAAAGACTTCTCTAATTAAAAGTAATTTTTGACATACATATACATCTGACATATACTTGTATCAGCCTAATATTAAAATGGCTCACAATGTGATATAATAAGCCTGATAAGATAAATAAGAGAAGAATGTCTGTTTCACTTTTGTCTGGTTCCCAATTTGTATCAATAAAACAATACTTACCATCTAATCGTGCATTGAAACAAATGTATGGTGTTCTTTGATTGTTATGCTTTCAAGCGACATTGCATGGTTAACTATAACAGAACATCTATATTAAGCATGATAATAAAATGATACATTTCTCGTAGAATGTTGTATTCTTTGCAAATGTCGAGATAGAAGCTACAATGTATAGCTATAAATCAGAAAACCGACTATTATCGCTGCCAATTTGATTATTGTAATGAAACGGGAAAGAATAATAATTAGCACGCAAGGTACATACTAAATTGTTTGGGAAAATTGAAAATTAGTTTAATTTCAGTTTAAATTGGACATGTTATTAACTTAAATGTTTCAATTTGAAGGTTACATTTGGCATTAATTGGATTCAGGGACAACGCCAGTCATCATTTTAAACACCTATTATTACGTTTTACATTCTTCTATGACATTTACAACATTGCCACGAACTAATGAAAAGCTCATGCATATGATCATGACAACTACTTGTTATAATGTAACTACAATGCAAATGTAGTTTGGTAGATGGTCAATATTATCCTGGTGGGCTATTAGTCAACGGAGTATCATCTGCCCTTTTGTCAACGTTTCGGCACTGACATGGATTATTAGATATATTTAGTATTGAAATTTACAGTTTCTAAATAATGTAATTATTATCAAAACTAAGGTTCTCCTCCCTCAGGCATGGGTGACATTAGCAAATTTCGGCTCTCATGATTCTGATTACCCCTTTGGTATCTTCAAACTCTTCTTTAGGCCCATTGATTTGAATTGCTCCCAGAGACTTGCAAATTATTTAGATTTCCAAATCGTTTGACCTTGAGTGCACCTGATGAAGGTTATTCCAGAAATCCGTCGTGATCACTAATTATGATATCTACGTTTTTATTTGAAAAGAATAAAGTATTAAAAATATACTAGTCAACAAAAGAAACGATACAAAATTTTTTTTAGAATATATTTTTATGCTAAAACCAAAACAATTGTTTATTATCATTTACGTCAATGTTTGCGTGAAACACGTTCATCCTCACAAAACAAGGAATAACATCCTGTTCCGTTCCGGAAAAAATTCCTGAAAGTCAATTGTCCGTCCCATGATCGAGTTTGTGATGATCGAATTAGGCATTTAAATCACCTGCGGTCATTAATTATGCTGTGAACAAAAATAAACTATTTGCCACTCTCAAAATATGAATTTTCACAAGAACGTCGATGACATGGCTCCGTCAAAATGACCGTGAGCGAGCGGTGGGTATGAGTCATGCTGGTATGACTCACCAGGCCGCTGCAAACCACTTTAATGCGTCCAGAATAACCATTTCAAGACTAATGATTCGTCTTCGACAAACAGGTAGGACGAAATACAGACCCCGTAGCGGCAGGCCGCGTGTGACGTCACAACGTCAAGACAGACATTTACCCCTTATTCACCTCCTGAACCGTATCATTACGGATGAGGACACTGCCTGTAGAACACCTGATCTAGCAAACGTCCGAATTTCGGATAAAACTGTTCGCAGAAGATTACGTGAATCTGAACTCCGAGCTAGACGTCCGGTGGTAGGACCAATCATTAAGCAACGCCATAGGACCGCAAGACTATCCTGGGCTCGTGGACGCCGTCGTCGGAGGCTTCACAACTTCGCAACACATCCTTTTTAGTGATGAATCCCGATTTTCACTTCGTTTTAGCGATGAACGTTATCGTGTGTACCGCAGGCGTGGGGAGTCCGACCGTTTTGGAGGCGAAAATGTTATGGCATAGGCTGGAATTTGTCATGATGTTCGCACTCAGCTCAAAATTGTTCAAGGAACATTGAATGCCGTAAAATACAGAGACGATATTCTTGATCCTATCGTTATGTTCTTCCTGCAACAGCGAATCTTTGATCACGTCTTTCAACACGACAATGCAAGATGTCACGTGGCTCGTGTTTGTCAAGACTTTCTGAACCAGAATCACATCCGTGTTCTTCCTTGGCCGGCATTATCACCGGATCTGTCACCAATTGAACATTTATGGGATGAACTCAGCAGACCTGTTCGCCACCGTCAAAATCCACCGGAAACACTACAGGAGCTGCGTGACGCACTTGTGCAAGTGTGGAACAGCATCCCACAAACCTTTATCCAACGATTGATTGGTTCTTTGCGTCGGAGATGCGAAGTTGTCGCTGCTGCAAGAGGTGGTCACACACGTTGCTGAAATTCCACAGACCTCCCTACTACATGACAATTTCTGTCTGTCCATGATTTGCTCTGATAATGATGTTGAAATTTTGTGGATATTGCCTTATTTGTTTCTCCATATGAATCTAAATTATACGATTTTTGTCGATTTTTTTCTCTATGCAAAACAATATTGAGTATCAAACCCTTGTATCGTTTCTTTTGTTGACTAGTATATAACACTACCCAACTGATCACTAAAATGATTATTTATTTCTATGCAAAATATGAAGAATGTCCTATAGCAAACAATGTTCTTGAACTCTCTCATTCTGTGACGTCCCGCACACACACCTTGTTTCCTCGACCTGAGATAACCCTTTGAAATCGATCACAAGGTAATAAGATATTGAAAATCATCCAATATATAGATACTGCGTTTGTCACAATATAGATTTTACTTCCGAACTAAGGTTTGTACGCATGATATATATTTTTAAAAAGACATTTTATTATTAATCGAAAACATTAATTTCATTTTAACGACGCTTTTGAATGAGAGATGAAAGCAGAATTCATATTATATTTTTATTATTAACGGATGTGTAACGAAAGTGGGTATTGAATTACGAAAACCTTTCATTATTGCCGGTTGCATTGTGGCGTTACGATGTAATCTGTTTTAGGTGTATTATTGGTTATGTGATAAATTTATTTTCGGATGCTTTTCTTAAAAGAAGGTAATTTAGCATTTGACTGCAGATTTATTTTCAAAATATAATAAATAGTGCATTTTGTGAATTAATAACTGAAATTCAAATCAAAGCTGCACATTATGACTATTAAAATTTAGAAAATATTGCAATGTAAAAAACAGATAAAAGACAGTAGTGTAGTAGAGGTTATCAGACAGGACCCCACTTACAGTAAAATATTTTTTTATACAGGAGTGCAGTCAATATAATGGCTCTTAAGTTGTCGATGTAGGACAGCATATGTTTCATTGTATTATGATTGCTCCAATGCAGCTATTTGTGCTATTTCTAGGACACCTATGGTTATGATGTACTAAAGCTAGTACATCGTTATTCAATACAGGGTGTTTATATAAAGACGTATATATAGCTATCTATCTACATATCAATATATATAAATCAGTTGGATAATTCTGAGAATGATATATCAGGAAGTAAATTAATGCTTATATCGCTATGCAAATGTAATTGAATTTTTGTTCGTAAATATATAAACAATAATGTTTGGGGTATAGCGTAATTATGACGAAATATTTAACAACTATTTCTCACAGCAAAATAATGTAAGATTCTTGCTATGTTTAAGTTGCATGGTCTAATAGTCTTGTAGAATTACACATGGAATAGAACAATGGTAAAACCCGGAATTGAATTAACTAATGTGCACTGACCCAATAAATTTATTAAAAAACCATGTATTCACAAATACCTGTAGTATCTCATATTTACCCTATGCATTATTGTGTAATGGGTTTTCAGTATTTAACACCAATAACACGAAATAATGTTAAATTGACTTAGAAAAGGATATCATTTTTATATTTCAGAATTGAAAAATTAAATACAGTATGTCGTGGGGATACGATGTCGACAATGGTGAGTATCACTTCCTTTTACATGATTGTTATGTGTTTAAATTTTATTATTTTGTTAACCTGTTAAATATGTTAAAACATTAATTAAAGGGGAAAATGGCGTGTACCATGTGCATTTTTTGTTGTTGCTTTTATGTACATAGAATAATTTTCATGTCTCGCCGCTAGGAGATATTTAGTGTAACCCATGTCCGTATGTCCGTATATCCCACATTTGATTCTCGTTCAATAACTTGCGTTGCCCTCAGGCGAATGATTTTGAAATTTATTGAGTTATAATTTGCAATTTTTTCTAATTCAATTTATCAGGCTTCCGTTTTATAACTTATGTTCCCCTTCAGCAATTCATTTGAGGCTCATACACAAGGTCAGAGACAATACAAGGCAGACCAAGTGCAATATAGAACTTAACACAATTTCCGTTCTGGAGCTATCCCCCTTGAATTTAGAACAATGCCAATTCCTCGTGTTTTCGCTCAATAACTGAAGATTTAGCAAACAATGTTTGCATTAACGTAAATTTCCATAGGCCAAATGTATGGATTTTATTTTGCATAATAGCTTTGACAACAAAGCACACGTTAAGCTAATTGCTTTTTTGTTGCTTTTCACGGTTCATGAGTTATGCCCCTATGTCCTTTGGTTAAACTCGGGAACATCCGTGGCATATAAACACATTCGTTACTAGTGAAGCACAAACTGCTAACCCTTCCGTTGCACTCGAGTTCACCCACGGGTTCGTATTGCTTGATATTAAGTTTTCTGTGCAGTGTTTCGTAGATCATTGTTTGTTCTTTTGTCCTTTTTCTGTTGGACGTTGTATTATCTGTCCTTCTTCGAGATACGGCTTCTGATTACCCATTTGGTATCCTAAAACTTTTCTCACATATCACTGAATAGCGCAATAACATACAATAACGTCATTTATCTTTATCTATGACCTCAAGATCTAAGCATTATATCACAAATTCCGCAAAATACAGATATTTTGTATTTAGGTCACGATTGTGAAGTCTAAGTAAATATAAAACATCCTCAAGTCATCGGATTCGTGATGTTTCTACTAGACTTAATTTGTCAATGATTACCTGATAGCCATTTAATATTATTTACAGATAGTCATACTGTAAATTGTTTTACATTATAAAATGGTGTATCATCACTTGTTAACGATATGAGGACAATTATGGTATGCAAGGGGCACATCTTACGTATTTTCATTCATTGAATTTATGTTAATTTTAAGTAATGCATTCCAAATGGACTTGTAATAATTGTTTTTCACTGTTTTTATTCAGCCAAGTTTTTAGAGAATAACACCATATATCCAATTGATCATTTGTAACCCGAGTTCATCTCCGGGTTTTAGTGGGGTTCATGTTGCTCGATCATTTGTAACCCGAGTTCATCTCCGGGTTTTAGTGGGGTTCATGTTGCTCGATCATATGTGTGCTGTATAATGCTTTGTAGATCGTTGTTGTTTGTTCTTTGTAATTTTTCCTTTGGCCATTGTGTTGGTTTGTCCTTCGATTTACGGCTTCTGGCTACCCCCATTGGTATCATCACATCAAACATTTTTTCACTATTAAATCTGAGTACAGATTGTATATTGTCAGATGACTCAATATAGATAGTTGCTCATGTTCCATTAATAAAAATCGAAACCTTCATTTAGTAGTAATTTTCCAGATCGTATAGTAGATCCCTTTCCAAAAGATTATATTAGGACAAAATGATCCAGAATTGGTAGGGATACAATCAATCTGTAACAAGAGTAACACGATAGTTGGTACTACTGTGTTAGTGGAGTTTATGTTGCTCGATCTTTAATTCTCTGTGTAATGTTTTGTATATCATTGTTTGTCCTTTTGTCCTCTTTCTATTGGCCATTGTTCTTTCTGTTCTTCGATTTATGCCTTCTGATTACCCCTTTGCTGTGTTAGAATTCGGAAAATGTATCTCTGTTCATAAGAATTCATGAATCTATCCTTTTACCTGACGTGTTGTTATAAATATAAATTTCTATACTTTAATATTTAAATTTAACTAGTCCATATATAATATAACAGCATATTAAAATTACAAAATCGCTTAAGCGACATACGTGATCATTCAGTATTGATAAATATCTGCATGTAGTTAAGCCATGAAACGTGATCACTTCTACTCCCAATTGTAAAATTACAAAATTGTTTAAGCGACATACGCTATCATTCAGTATTGATAAACATCTGCATGTAGTGAAGCCATCAAACGTGATCTCTTCTATTCCCAATTGGCATTCGTGTAACCTTCTGCACTGTAATTTAATAAACCAATACCGATTATGCAATTCATTTGCATATATAAAGGTGCAGTATGTATTTATTTTAGTACAGGTTATTAATACATCAAATACGAAACAGCTAAGTTAATAAAGTGGTGTTATTTATTAAATATTTTTGTATCTACTACTAGATAAAATACCTATAAGATCAAACTTTAATTTAAATCATTTTCTAAGGTAAATTGAAATTAAGTTATTAGATTCATCATTCTGTACTGTCTTTGGTATTAATGTACAATTTTGTTTGTATATTAGGTATATATACATACGATGTACAAATCCTATAGTTGATCAAACATAAAATTATGATTTTTTGTTTACTTTTTGTATATTTGAACATTTTTGATATACCCAAATAATTGATTCGAATCTCGATCAGGGCGAGGTGTACAACATTATGTGATAAAGTTTGTCAGTGACTTACGACAAGTCTGTGGTTTTTTCCGGGTCCTCCGGTTTCCTCCACCAATGAAAGTGACCGCCCCGATATAGCTGAAATATTGTTGAAAGTGGCGTTAAACTCCATAAACTAAACCTAATCCAACAAAAATAAGTGAGATAATTAGAAATATAATTGCTACCACACTGACAAGATATATATGTTTTATAGCTTAAACCTGTGATCAATGGATTTAAATAATTGATACATTTCTTAAAACGTGTGTTGTCTGGCGTGCTAGAATGAATTCATGAATGCAATAATAGTCGCACAGAACGAACTATATCTTTAATTGTCATGTTAATGAGGTCACAATATAGGGTATGAATGTCCTTTTTGTGTGTATGACATTCACAGATTTCTACCGAATCATTGGACCCATCTCCACGTCTTTGTTTGCTCTACAACAAAGGTGTGCACAATGACAGAGGATATAAGTTTTAAATCAAGAATATCTTTAAATACATGTGTAGTTTTATTGAAAAACATACATTGCCTCCTGCCAGGCCAAAGAAAAATACCACATTTCCCTCTTCCACTATTTTACTTTTAAAAAAATTGAAGAAAAAATAATACGCGTAGACACAAAATTTTTTCTCTTCGATCAAGAATTACCATATCCCTCCCCCACGACCCCAAGCATCCTTCCAACGTTGTCCCCGGATAAGTAAATGGTCGATGCCTTAGACATTAAGCCTTCAAGTACGATAGGCACGTGTCTCTAAATACTGCAGAGAGATATACACGGATAAATTTAATTTTGGAATGTTATTAACAATAGCAACAACAATAATGATAATACTTAAACTGACACATACACACCCTCTTAACAGAATATACTTGAAGTTAGTATTAATCAGATAATTTATAGGTAATTGGCTCTGTCTGTTAAAGTGAAACTTAAACGTCTTTCAGGGAATTAAGTCTATTGATGCATAGCGCCACTTTTAACAAGATCGTAGCTATATTGTGGTGGTAAAGAAGAAAAAAAGAAAAAAAGTAAAGCAGAGAGACGAAAGTAGAATAAGTAGCTTGTTTCATGATATATTCTTCAATAAGAAGGGAGGTTTGGGCCCATATACTAGCTTAATCCCACCACTTTTTATTGAAGTGCCGGTACGATGCAAGGAAAGTGAGCGGTCATGTCATTGTGATGATTTAACATACGAAGAAAATATTAATATCATCAAACACGTTTTCAATTTTATTAAATCTTCAAAAAGATTCCTTGTAGTATAATTACTCGATAATTATCTACTCTCCAACCTCGTATCCATCCAACACAACCTTTTTATTAATTCGTTAAATATTTACATTATATCTCTATATGTATTATATGTATGCTCAGAATGATCATTATACTATGTGAATTTATTGTATAAATGGGAAAAGACTTCATAAGTTGGTAAAACTTGTGTCCTATCCCTTTTGTTAATTTAACAAATAAAATCATCATAAACTAAGCATGTCATTGTGTGTAGGTGGTGTCAATGTTTATCTCTTTCCAAGATTTTCCTGTTGGATTTTAGAAGTGTTCTGACAGTGTGCTATTTTTTGTTTTTTATTTCATCTTATGCTACTATTATATACAGATCTAGACAGGTCAGTGGTTTTCTCCGGGTACTACGGGTTTCTCTACCAATAAAACTGACCGCCACGATATGGCTGAAATATTGTTGAAAGTGGCGTTAAATCTCCATAACCATAGCCAATTGCACCAGTATAAAGTCTAACACTAGGGGCAAGGATTTCATCACGGTATCTTACACCGCTCACAAATCCGTTCTGACAACATACAGGTCTGTAGAGCCACACTTCGCTAATGACACACCAAAACAATAACTGGGCTTCCATCGAATCGAACATGTTCAGCTACACAACAGTTCTTGAACCGTTCGATCTTCTGTCTCAAGACTCGTCATTAAACACCATCAATCTAAACCTATTCCTATCGGTTTAGATATTTTAGATAATTTCATTCTTCGGAGATAAATATAATTGCACGATATTATAATTAATTATTACGATAAAGTTGTATGCTTTAATAACGTGATGGTACAATATGTGCATTTAAATCGTTGGTAACTGTGATAAATAGAAGCGTAGATATCAAATTTAGTGCGCACGACGCGTTTCTGGAATAACCTTCATCAAGTACGCTCAAATTAGAAAGATTGGAAAGCCACGTGACACCTTTGTACGACTTATTTGATCAATTTTCACGATGCGTTTTGAAGTTTTTACAAGTACTATTTATATTACAAATTAATTTGTAAATACGATTTACAAATGAATTTTTAGCAATATGTAAATCTCTTTGCCATATATTTGTAATTGGGGATATACATAGGTGTTCTTAATATCACTTTATCAACAAAAATTAAAATCGATATTCGTTCAATAAAAAATAACCGACTACAATATATATATGTTGCTTAAAAAAATAAACGACAGAAAATTAACAATTTACATGTTTAATATTCTTTTTCTAAATTTGATATTGTTTGAACTTACAATGGATTGTTTGTCACGATGACTTAATTCCCTCGCTGATGACCTTAGATTTCTAAGGTCACATACCCAAGTGTGCTTGACATACTTAGACAATCTCCTTGTTCTGTAGTTTATGAATATTTATATTGTACTTGGTACAGGGATTAAATTGATTTACCTAGGTCTTCTTATTGTATACTTTAAACATTGCTTACATTATAACCTATGTTAGGAGATACGACAACGTATAACCGTGTTATCAATGAAGGCATATCGATCAGTAGCTTAACAATTGTTTGCATAAGCAATTCAGTTTGGAATTTCAAAGCTTTACAAACTCATTCAGACCAAAATTGAATTACAAAGATCATCTCGTCCATTTGTATATATTTTATAATTACATTATGTACGACAACGTAGAATTGAGATTGAAATTATTTGAACCCGACGATTGCATCAATATGTACATGGTGCACTCAATGTATCTATCATTACTTTCACCTTTAAATGTCAGAACATTTTTATGGCAGACGAATAGCGAGTACAAAAGTCAGAAATTTGCGTACTCGATTATAAATAAAATGTACGTTTGTATTGCATGCAAAAAGGTTTGCATGCTATAAAAGCTTTTGTGAACAGGCATATATATTATTGTAAGTTGTAGTTTAGCAGTATGATAAAACATCTTTATAATATATTCACTGTATCATGCATTAGGTCCAGCCACTTGGTGTAAAGATTTTCCTGTTGCCAATGGTAAAAGACAATCACCAATAGACATTGTACCTGGAAGCGTGACCTTTGATGCGAAACTTGCAAGTGCACCATTGATTATCAACTATAAAACAGAATCAAAGCTAGAGGCAAGCAACACAGGAAAATCCATCAAAGTCCAAGCAAATCAACAGTCTGGTATGTACCAACGTGATACACATTAATTTAGAGTACATTAGAAAGCTACACTGCATGTGTGTATGCATTTGCTAGCAACACAACAATCTACTATGTCTCAGCTAGTTAAATAGCAATATGGTTGCATCAGCCAGCAACACGACAATCTGCTATGCATCGACTAGCTACATATCAATCTGGTTATATTAGCTAACTACATAACAATCTGGATGTATCAGCTAGCAACACAGCAATCTGGTATGCATCAGCAAGATACTCTTTTGTATATGTAAGTGAGCTATACAGCAATATGTAGTGTATCAATAAGCTAACCAACATTCTGGTGTGTATCAGCTAGTTACATAGTATATCAATCTGGCTGTATCTACTAGCAACACAGCAATCTGGTATACATCAGCAAGATACTCTTTTTTATGTGTAAGTGAGCTATACAGCAATCTGGGATGTATCAAGAAGCTACACAACACTCTTGCATTAGTAAGCTACACTACATGTTGCACAGCTAATGTATGAATCAACAAGTTACACATCAATCTTGTTGCATCAACAAGCTACACAACATTCTGGTGTGTATCAGCTAACTGCACAGCAATCTGGTATGCACCAGAAAGATCCGCAGTAATGTGGTATCAATCAACAGCTGCACTGCCATTCATAACTATGCAACACGATCTTTAAAAATCAATTTTAGCAATCGTTTGATCTGAAAACAGATATTACATGTTAATAGAATTATAAAACATGTGATGGGAAAAAAATTGCGATGCATAATAATTTGTCAGAAATTTAATCTGAATGTTCTCAGTAGAGCATAGGTGATTATATAATCAATAGTATCAATATCACAACTATATCTTTCTTTCATTTCTTTGTCGATATAGATTGCTTGCCTTGATGCAGAAACATTGTGAATTAATTGCTCTTTTAAAATATTTTTTTTAGAAATAAGCGGAGGACCATTGGCTGGGACTTATCTATTAGAACAGTTTCACTTTCATTGGGGGACAAATGACAAGAAAGGATCTGAACACACAGTCAATGGAAAGATGTATGCCTCAGAGGTACATTTAACATCTTAATATAATAAATTGATTGATTTGTTGTTGCTTAATGCCTCTGTCGCAAATATTTCATGCATATTCAAGATACGAACAAGTTCAACAATATATAAATATGACATAGATATGAGAGATAAACTGGACATCCATGACAACTAAAAGGAGGACCCCTTTACAGCGACATAAATGCGCCTACACATTTCCGTTGTATAGAAGAAGTCTTTTAATGTGTAGGGAGCGTATCACTCTCCAAAAACGGTGCCTACTATGGTCTATGGCCATGTTTCTTGTATGATAGCCCTAACCCTCCGCCCAATCGATAAGACACTGGCCAGCTGTTTTTGTTGATCCCAGGGTACGGATACCAGTACCCATTTAATGCAATAGACCATACGGACTTGTTAAAACAAAATAGCCGTTGCATCAATTGGTAAATCCTGGTTATCTAGAATTGTCATAACATAGAGTAATGATATGGTCCATAGTACTGTATAGCTGGTTAATTTCGTAAGGGTTTTATTATCCAGGGGTTGTAGTGGTCGTGGTCGTATGGTAGTTGGATTTACAACCACCTGTTCAATCAGTGCCACTAAAGTTGTGAGTTTGAATCCCGTTCATGGCGAGGTGTACTCAATACTACATTATTTGAAAACAATTGTCAGTAAGTTGCGGCAGGTGGTGGTTTTCACCGGTTTCCTCCACCAATAAAACGAACCGCCCCAAAATAACTGAATTATTGTCGAAAGTTGTTATTTTTCACTCTCGTAGCGAGGACAATAAATTAGAGAAAGTGAAAACCAACGGAATACAATCATTTTATTGTTTCAAGTTTAAAATAAAAAATGTATCAATTTAAACTAATAAACACTTGTGCAATCTATGAAAAGGAAGTTAAATATGAACGTTATTTTTAGGATTGCACATGTTATGTTGTTAACTATATTGTTGCTTAGTGTTTAGTTTTCGGTGTAGTATTTTGTAGATCATTATTTGCCATTTTGTCCTTTTCATTGTGGCCATTATATCATCTATTCTCCTTCGATTTATGGCTTCTCACTACCCCTTTGGAAGCTTCAAGCTTTTCGTACAAACCATGCACTTAATTAAATGGTCACTTTCGTTATTGTACCACGGAAATAAACCTGTCCAAATCCGGGGGCGTTTGGGCGAACAATATATTTGATTGATTACAAGGTAAATAAAAATCAGTCAAGAAAAGGTTTATAATTCCATTGTAAATCATTTTCTATTCTTGCAAAATACAGTCTGTTTCGTAGAATTTTCCAGAGTGATTGTAAGTTATGACAAAAAGTGAAACAATGATGGTCAATAATTCCACCAACATCAACAAAGAGAACAATCACCTCTGATCTCAATTCATTGAACATAGAAAAGAACAACGACAAGTGTATCGTTTTAATTCTCATTAAAATTTTGCTTGCCAGCATTCCCAATATTAATCACATGACGAACGATGCTTTCAAATTTTTGGGACTGTTAAAATATATACTCTCCTTAGTCCCAGCTACCCAAACACATATTTCTCATTTGATCTGATTTTTAGCCTTATAGGGAATGGAGCTATACATTTTTCTCTGTTGGTCTTCAACTAAAAACGGTTCACAAAAACATGGCTTTTTTAATCAGTTAGATTCACAATTTGATTATTACCTACATATCATTGAACAAGAAAACAGTGTTAAAATACTTTCATGTTTTATTAATGTTATTTATATTTATTTACCCATACCGGTGTCCAACGCGATTTCCATGTCATATGATGTTCGTGTCGTTTAACAGAATCACGATGGGTGTTACAAGTGGAGCAGGAACTGCTAACACTTCTATGTCAACTGAATTCACCTCTGGTTATTAGTGGAGTTCGTGTTTCTCAATCTCTAGTTTTCTGTGTAATGTTTTGTAGATCATTGTTTGACCTTTGTCCATTACGTTTGGTCATTGTATTGTATATCCTTCGATTTAAGGCCCTTTGGTATCTTCAAACATTTCTTGTTTCTGCAATAAGTGTTATTACTAAGCCTGCAGCAGTTTATTCATAATTATTATTTCATTTAGTAAATCTTAAGATCACAAATTATTTCTAATCTTAGAGTGGAAATAGTGTTTCGTAAGTCAATGTATGTCTTGGTGTTGATTTTTTTTTAAATATGTAGATAGTCATGTTTGTGATTTTGTAATTTTAATGCAATCAATATATGACACTTATATGTATATATCGACCTTATTCATGAAGAAAAGGATGAGCATGTTCATACATTTAATCAGTGTTATCGTTTTTGCTTATAAATTCAAGTTTGGCTAAATTATTTCACAAATATGTTTTTGTCACTGACGACCTTTCTGATATTATATTTTGTATTCGATTTAAACATCCCCGTGGCATGAATGTAATGGTTTAATTCTCTACCATCGGAAACAACATGAGAAGCACTCTCGTATTGCCAGAGAGTCACCATTAAAAAAGATGCAAAAACGTTTTCAATTCATCTTTGTTTTATAGCTGATCCATTGTTTGTAGCTTATCCGTACACAATTTCAAACCAAGCACTATTTCTATGAGCAGCTTTCAATTGCATCGATTTCAACATCGCGATTGTATGAACCTCAAAACAACCGATAGGATAAAAATTATTGATACCTTTGAACTTTATTAATTAGCAAGAATTGTAATTCCCGAGAATTTTACCCCCTATACAATAAGAAAACTTTGAAGGTACCAAAGGGGTAATCAGAAGCTGTTATTCGGAGAGGGACAGAAAATTTAATGACCAAAAGAAAAAGTACCAAAGGGCAAACAATAATCTAGAAACACTACATAGAAGATTTACGATTGAGCAACACGAAAACCACCAAAAAACTGAGTGAACGCATGTGCTTCGGAAGGGGTTTTAGTTCCTGCACCATTAGCGACTCCCATTGTGTTACTGCTAAACGACACGAATATCTTCTGACATGGAAATAATATTGGACACCAATATACGTAAATGAATACAAATAAAATAAATAAAATATGAACTCCTGAGAAAACAAATGAGGGTAAAGATGAAACACGCATTTTATTACACGGAAATCACAACATGGAATTAAACATGTAAAAACATGTAAATTGACAAAATGAACTGGTGGTATTCCGGAAGGGTAAGTAGTTCTTGCTCCCATAGTGACGCCCGTCGTGTTAATGTTGTTGATAATACGAACTAAAATAACTGTTCCCATCAACAGAGAAGAGGTTAGATTCTATGAAGCTTAGTACATATCTCAACAAATCTGCTGGAAAGTGATTTTTCATGTCGAAACGGGCAACGATACAATTGCATGTGAAGGGTGACAAAAATACCATCCTGATACTAGGACAACGAAAAACTATGTATAGTAGTATTGCAAGACACCTGTCACGCAAATACCCACCGACAAAAAACAAAAACATAGATATGCAGTAGGAACGAAATCGGAAAATAATGAAAACCAAAGCATACCACACTTTCGGAACTATTCCAAAATACAATCGAAAAATCGTAAAAATAGAAGCAACATCGGTACCTTTAAAGCACATAATACATGACCGCTCATTTTCCTAGCTTGATACAGGCATTGCACTAAAAAGTGGCGCGGTAAAACTATTTGTTTGTCTAATTTATATCGAGAATAGTATCACGCTGCAAAGAATACGTAAAATGTGTTCACTTTCACATTTCTTCTTTCACAAGTGGTACATATTTCCTATCAATTATATTGTCCAGATGTGTAAGGAGTTCATTCACGTTCCGAAGCAATAATCTATTATGATCATTTTATCTTTTATTTTCCAGTTACATTTGGTGCATTACAACAGCAGTAAATATAAAGGTTTTGCCGAGGCTGCTGATAAACCAGATGGTCTTGCCGTATTTGGAATCTTTATCCGGGTATGTATTTCGTTTAGCATTAAATGCTATTTTGTTTTCTAGTCTAAGCAATGCTTAAGCGGAAGTATTTTAGTTTTATTCTTATAGTCTATTATGTGATAACATTCTACAAGGAAACAGATTTTGCGAGGAATGATGATCCACCAAAGCACTACACGGTAAACTAAAGGTTATGCAACACGAACCCCATAACTCATGTGTTACTGAAGCATAAGATGTTTCTTCTGCTCTTCTAGTACAACCCGTCGTGCTACTCTTGTTGAACATTTAGTGATAAGTCATGAAAGAGGAGAAGATCTAGTGATAAGTCATGAAAGAGGAAAAGATGGCGGGAGAAGAGAGTGGGATTACGACTACGACAAACGAAGCATATAAGTGTCATCTCACTTCATGTTAACATTGATATTTCTGATTCATATAAGTGTCATCTCACTTCATGTTAACATTGATATTTCTGATTCATATAAGTGTCATCTCACTTCATGTTAACATTGATATTTCTGATTCATAAAAGTGTCATCTCACTTCATGTTAACATTGATATTTCTGATTCATATAAGTGGTCATCTCACTTCATGTTAACATTGATATTTCTGATTCATAAAAGTGTCATCTCACTTCATGTTAACATTGATATTTCTGATTCATATAAGTGGTCATCTCACTTCATGTTAACATTGATATTTCTGATTCATATAAGTGGTTCATCTCACGTTATGTTAACATTGATATTTCTGATTCAGCAGTATACATAGACCATTTAAAGTTAAGTAACAGAAACAAGTGTAGGAAGAAGAGTTTGAAGATACCAAAGGGGTAATCAAAAATATTATATCGAAGAAGAACAGACAACACAATGGCCAAAAGAAAAAGTACAAAAGGACAAACAACGATTTACAAAACATACATATAAAACCAAAGATCGAGTAACACGAACCCCACTAAATACTGGGTGAACTCAGGTGCTCCGGAAGGGTAGGCAGTTCCTGATCCACTCGTCGTGTTAATCTAGTTATAAACGCGGTGATAAGTCAATTGTTTCAGGAATACACCAAGCATATTAACAAAAATCCACACTTTGATATCGCCCATGTAGTGTAGTTGTATCATACGTTGTACATGGTGTTAATAGCTTAGAAATTGATGTACATTTCTTGTGTTAAACATCCATACATAATGCGCAATAAATGTAGGAAAGGTTGTTCGATTTTCCTATTTATGCTTTGTAGATTATATGAACCATTGATTTCCTATTATATCCAAAAGGTAAAATACAAATATTTCTATTTTTATTTGACCTCAATTTTGTGTGTCTTGAAAAAAATGAAAAACAAAGAATACAATACTGTCAGAAAGTTCAAAGTCCAATCTTAAAATCGATACGCTTCACTGGCGTCGTACAAACCATTCAATAAAAAAGAGGAGGGTAGACAAACTGTATGGGTCTTAATTATCCCTTTTAGTGAAATGATGTGGTTATGCAAGTGTGTTCCACATATGAGTAACATACTAACCCCAACTAATGGTTATTCATGAGTTTTTCCACAATTTGTATATTCTGTAAAATAAACTATTCTTTTACTTTCTATAAATAGTATATCGATATACATAATTCAGATTTAAAACTTAACAATCTCTTTGTTCCTTTTAGGCGGGAGCAAAGCATGCTGGGATGAAAGAATTGACAGACACAGCAATACTCAACATACGAGAGCAAGGAAAATCTTGTAAAGTTTCGGGACTTAATATGTCTAGTCTACTTTGTTGTAAGTACAGCGAGACTATTAATTTCTGAAAAAGTAGCATCAAAACCCTGTTATTATATGCAAATCTTTTAGTCCGTTCCAAATATTTCTCAAAATTATATTACAGATCGCAGTGTGGCATTAAATTTAACCTTTAGTGTATATTGATAAAGGATAACTGACCAATTTATATTCTCCACTCGCAGCAGCAATTGATAAAGTTTACCAGTTGCTTGTCCATGGTCGGTGGTTCTCTCCGGGTATTCCGGCTTCTTCCACCACTAAAACTGGTCGCCATGATATAGCTGAAATATTGATGAAAGTGGTGTTACACACAATAAATAAATCAATCAAAATCAACCAATTTATATTCAATTATAATCACGGATTATTCAAGATTCGGAGATGACCAGTATTAAGCTTTTAGTATAAACAGAACATTAGAAATTTCAGAAAAAAATTAATTTCAAACAAATATCATCTACTTACATTGTCAAAACATCCCTATAATAAAAACAAATGATGTGTATTTTCGTCTGTATTGTTGTTATGTTGTGTCCAGATTGGATTTTATTTCTTACGTTGATTCACTGCATCTAATATAAAACCGGATTTGACCTTTGATGCAGCACATTGTTTATATTGATATTGTAAATTTAATCAAGTAAAATACACATGCTGCTATAGAAAAATGTAACAAATAAAAACAAAATTAATAAAAACAAAAACAAAAAAAAACAAAAACAAACAAACAAACAAACAAACAAACAAACAAACAAACAAACAAACAAACAAACAAACAAACAAACAAACAGTAAATGTGCTTGTCTTATTTAAGCATAGAGGCAGTAATTTAAAGAGAAAAAAAAACATTTGAGAAGTTAATTTTTCCATTGAAACATGATTGTTGGTTGTATTTAATGATTCGAATTGAAAAGTTTTTCTAACTATATAATGCTAACACAAGATATAAGTGACTAACATGAAAAAAGTATCATAACAATTAATATTCATACATATTTACAGCCGATATGACAAAATATTGGACATACGACGGATCTCTAACTACGCCTCCATTATATGAAAGTGTCAAGTGGATAGTTTTTAAAGAGCCAATTGAAATGTCTGATGACCAGGTATGTTTTAAAATAAAACAAAATGGTAATGATAGTTACAATTTGTCATACAACACAGATACAGACCTTGGTGACCGACCAGCAACGCAGACCCCCAAAAACCGACA
This sequence comes from Bathymodiolus brooksi, assembly GCA_963680875.1. NCBI lineage: Eukaryota > Metazoa > Mollusca > Bivalvia > Mytilida > Modiolidae > Bathymodiolus > Bathymodiolus brooksi. The sequence continues at coordinate 38,217,847 of OY804578.1, read as the reverse complement.
GGTGCGTTTCTAGTGAAAAGCCAGAAAAATAATAGACAGAGCACTAGTCTCTAAGAAAGTAATCTGTCCGCAATACCTATAGGAGGTGGTCGAACGTTAAAACAATGTCGGATTTAAAAGTTCACTAAAGCTTGTGTTATAATTGTTTGATTCTTTCCGATTTTAAGTACAGCTGATTGTATTGTATTGTATTGTATAACAACATAACTGCAATTTGTCATAGGTGTAGACATTCAGGTTCGATAACTCTATGGTTAAGTTGCTATGTAATAGTTCTAATAAAAGAATTGAGATTATTAATACAATTGCAATGACACGTTGAACATCTGAGTATACTGTTTCTACCAGGGCCGTCTTAACAGCATTATAGGCCCCCATCCAAATGTAATGGTAGATAAAGATAAACATATATCTAGTATTGTATTGGTTCTTCCAACAAAATCAATGTTTAAGCATTAAAAACACAACATACACATATTAGCATGGTGTCCCTATGCTCCTTGGGCCCCGGGCAACTGCCCCGCGTGCCCAAGCGCTAAGACGGCATTGATTTCTTTATTATTACCAACATGTTATATGACCGTCACCTGTTTTTAATAGAACTAATGTTAATATTGTGATATTCTTTTACATGTTGTAAAAGAACACAACCCTCGAGCCTCAAATGTATCTATGCAACATTCCTGTCAATTATCAGAGCTAGAAATTGAGCTAGCAATCGATGCACTATGCTAAACTCGTGATTCTGCTGTATAAATCTTAACTAAGTAAATATGAGTCTCGAGTTACGTCGCTTTGTGTGCCTTTGGTGGGGGAAAAGTCTAAATATAGCTAGTATATAACATTTATCGCATGCATACGAATAACATCATCTTAAACATTTTATTTCTTTCACTTCAGTGGAATTAACCAGCTCCAATCCTTTGTTTTAAACATGGCTAAAAATAGTACACCGTTAATTGAATTACTTAGGACATTTTGGCTGCGAAGTTTTATAAACAATGTTTCAAATAAGAATATTGATTGGTTCACGCAATATACAACGCTCAACTAAAAAAAAGTATCCTAGGTCTGTTGGAAATACATTAGATGTTGGAAATAACCTTGTTATATAGGGAAAAGTTCAGAATGTGCTATAAATAAATTTTCCATTATACTTGAGATTTTATGTCATTCCGCCAAAAATAGAATCCGTATCAAATACCAACGATCCCTCGGAATAAAATATAGTTTAGCGTACATGACGGGTGTGTCTGGAATAACATTCACCAGGTACGCTCATAGTATACAAATTGGGTACCTAAACAATTTAAACGTCCTTGGGAAAATGCAGACCAAAGGGCCTAAAAATCTAACCTGCCACTGTTATTTATGAAAGGAATGGTCATCAATTCCACCAATATCAACAAAACGAACAAAGACCTCTCATCTTCACTGAACTCACTGAACACAAAATATACGACTACATATGACGTTAGAAATCCATGTTCACTATATATTATATTCACATTACCCAATAGGGCAAAGTAGCGTAACGATATAGCTGAAATACTGCTAAAGGTGGCGTTGTGCACCAATCAAGCAATCAATAAACCAACACACGTATTTGTCATAGCACTTAGTTAATATATTGTTTTTAATGTTTCAGTTACATTCATTACGTACCCTTAGATGTGGAAGCAAGTGTATACTAGATAACTTTCGACCACCTGTTCCACTAGGAGCCAGAACTGTTCGAGCATCTTTCAAAAGCTAACAGCATTTGTTACACTAAACTTAGAAAACGTAAAATAATTATAGCTATATTGTAATAGATTTAATGTTCATGTATTGAAGTTGTTCCTAGATGGTGAACATTGATGATGCCATTTGTTAGAGCAATTACTGTGATGACGTCATTTGTCGTGCTCGATCCAATATTGTAGGGAAAATTCAAATATATTTTCCTCGATATGCTTTACTGTGATTGGTTAAATATTTTTAGAAGCTTATACAAGATATATTTTTTTTAAATAATTTTTAAAATAATTTTTAAAACTACATTATTTTTTTGTATTCTAAATTTATTTGTTATGTCTGTAAATGTTTTACATGACAATCTTGTTTTATTTTGTTAAATTTCGAATGTTGTGAAAAGTAGTTTGGGCAATTACGTCTTATATATATATCTTTATTCTCATCACCAAATGACATAGGTACAGAGAAGACATAGACACAATTATATACAATATATACAATATATACACAATATTAGAACACAGGAAACCAGTTAGCTAGGAGGACACACCCTTTCATTTATGATCCGTATAAATTTACATAGATTAGTCAGATTCAGTCTATTTGTTGACGCCATAATCCCCAAGAAGTTAATGATATTTGGTCTTTTTGTATATCTCTTCTTGATATAAATATCTCTATATTGCTTAAAATATGGACAATTTAAAATATAATGGAATTCATCACCAATTTCCTCTAAATTACATAAATTACATTTTCTATTTTCGCGCGGTATGTTATTCCATCTTCCATGTTCTATTGGCAGTTTATGGTTTGTTGTTCGAAATTTACATAGAGTTAAGAAATCTTTTTCGTCTAAAATATCAAAATATTGTTCAAAAATAAACGTTTCTTTACAAATACAATAATTTAGGGTTTTAGAACAATTGTGTAATGTTTCTCGCCATGTCTGCTGGAATTGATCGTGCAATCTCATTTTTATATTGGATTTTAACCAGACTTCACTAATGAAAATTTGTGTTTCCCAAATATACGAAAAACCACATTCATCTAAAATAGTATTTACACTGTTTAGCCAAGAAAAATTTGCATTCTGTGTATTACATAAATGGTACATTAAACGATACACAACAGAGCAAATGTTTGACTGTTTTCCTGTTATAAGTTTGATCCAGTATGACACCATCCGCTGTTTTATATCTATATAGAGGGGGTAGCGTCCCAATTCACCATAAATCATACAATTTGGAGTTGAAGATTTGAGATTTAGTAGAAGCTTACAATATTTCAAATGTACTCTCTCAATTATATCACAGTTACTTAATCCCCATAATTCACAACCATAAAGTAATATAGGTTTTACCATTTTATCAAATAAATCAAGTTGACATGAAATAGAAAGATTGTGGAATTTTCTTCTTTTCAGGATATCGTACATTGCTTTGGTCCCTTTATCAGCAAGTGTTTTAATTGCCCTTTTAAAGTTTCCCGTTTTTGTCAATAATAAACCCAAATAATTAAATTCCTTCACAATTTCAATTTCGCTGTTGCTATATGTAAGTTGTAAATTTTGTGGTAAGCATACAATTTTAGTTTTGTCTATATTTACTTTTAATTTCCAAGCCAAGCAATAATTGTTTTTGAAGGTCTTCAGGGGTTTCTGCCATTAGGACGGTGTCATCTGCATAAAGCAATAGAAATATGTTTATATATACATTCATAATATTTTCAATATCTTGTGAAATTGTGAGAAGGCCTGTAACATTGTGGTTTTCTAAAAAATCTTCCAGATCATTCAAAAATATTGCAAATAAGAAAGGGACAAGTTTTCACCTTGTCTGATGCCATTATCACATGGAAAATAATCGGATTTACTGTTATTAAAAATAATGTTTGATTTGATATCTTTATAAATATTCTGTATTACATTTAACATTTTCCCATTTATATTATTAATTAACAATTTGTACCACAATCTTCAAGAGATGGTTCAGAGTATTTCTAAAAATTTCCAATATACATTTTAACATTTTCCATTAGCAATTCAACAAACAAAATAATATTTACAACAGAAAAGGACAGAATACTTGATACTATCTAAATATATTCCTGATTATTAAACCTGTACTAAATTTAATTATATATTTTCAAATTTCCAATGCCTACATTGGTCAAAATGTTACCGGGACCGTTATAGTCGTGATCGTATGGTAGTTGGATTTCCAACTATCTGTGCGATCAATGCCTATCATACTAATGTTGTGAGTTCGAACCCCGCTCAGGCGAGGTGTACTCGATACAACGTTATGCTATAAAGTTTGTCAGTGACTTGCGACAGGTCGGTAGTTTTCTCCGGGAACTCCGGTTTCCTCCACCAATAAAACTGACGGACACGAAATAGCTGAAATATTGTTGAATGTGGCGTTAAGCACCATTAAACAAACAAACAAACAAACAAACCAAATTTTCAATGGCTACATTGGTTGAAATAATACTCTTTGTATATCACCACTTTGTTGTGTGCAAAGAAAAGTAGTGCATATGCGTGTTTATGTGTATAAATACTGCCTCTGGCTAGATTTTTAGAAAGGTTTTGATGTGATAGTGATGTTTGTTATCCAGTGCATTTGTATTAAATATAGTGCAATAGGTTCATGATGTAAACGGAAATCTAAAATGTATGAATTGATATTAATATGCATTTGTGAATAACATAATTATTTAACATTAAAGGATGTGAATATGCAAATGTATTTTGTTTTAATTGTAGATACGGAGGCGGGGGGAGATAAGAGTATCCGGATCAAACCATAAACCTACAGTTAGTCACTGACAAAGGCTACTAGATAAGGTTTATCGAGTACATTTTACCATGAGCGGGAATCGAACTCGCAATTTTTATATGATAGTTGCTACAGAACATGAAAACAACCCGTAATAAAACTAGGTGGGAAAATAAAAGAATTTAAAATCATTTTTGTGTTTATTTGCTTGGTTTCTTGGGAAACATTAGAGTCGTTTATAGAAGTGATAATTAAGTAATAAAAGATCGCTGTACTTTCATAAAATGTACTGAACGTAACATAAGTTGTTGATAATACTTTCATACCAAGTTGTCAAAGCTAATTAATTATGCATGTCACATTGTATCAATTGTTGACATTTAATGAAGATGAAATAGTACCTGTTGTTGTCAAGGCGGCTGATTAGCACATGGTAGATGGATTTTATTATTCTGCCAAAGACACAGTTCATCTTTTTAGTTTTTTGTGTTGTCCTATTATGTGTCTTTAAGTTCTGAGTTCCGTATTGTGATGTTCGTTACGATTTCAGCATTAAAAGGATGTGCGGTTCACCTTTACCTACGGTTGTTTGTAGGAGGGATCATGCCTTTTTTACGTTATTTGTGTTTGCTTGTGTATGGTGGTGTCCAACACGTTTTGTGTTGTGTTTTTCTTTGGTTTTGTTTGTCTTCGTCTTCTATACTCCATGTTTCCAGTTTTTCTTGATTGTCCATTTTTGATTGCCGCTTCGATATTCACTAACGTTTAGTTAAACGTAACGGATGATAGTTATTCCAGAAACGCGTCGTGCGCACTAAATTAGATATCTACGTTTTTATTATTACGGTTGATGTTTATATTTGGGAATCATCTTTACCTTAGTGGGGTCTGTCTTATTCAGCTTTTTAGTTTTCTATGTTCAGGTGTTTGTTGTCGTTCTATGTCTTATGCACAATGTTGTCTTTGTTTCTGGATTGTCCATTCTTGATTTCCCATTCGGTTTTTTCTAATGTTTTTTAGTGCTACTTGTCAATAATATTTCAGTTATACAATTATGTATTTGGGGACAATTCTAATTGGTGGAAACCGAAGTACATGTACCTGGAATTGAAACACAAACCCGTGATCCATTGTCCAATTTGATAGCAACTACGCCTCGTCAGAACACATTACAAGCCTTAGTAGTGGTAGTAGGCACTGAATATACAGGTAGAGTGAGTGAATGATTCATATTTAACGCCAAAGGACCAAATTTCCAGCTATATCATGGCGAGATGGTACAGGTAGATGTTTATTGTTTTATGTTGAAGTAAATGGAAGAAAAGTCTGACGACACTAAATTGTTAATATGAAGTCGTAAATGAATTACACACAGACAATATAATGACCAACAGAGACACTGATGTGTTAATATGAAGTCGTAAATCAATTACAGACAGACAATATAATGACCAACAGAGACACTAAAGTGTTAATATGAAGTCGTAAATCAATTACAGACAGACAATACAATGACCAACAGAGACACTAAAGTGTTAATATGAAGTCGTAAATCAATTACAGACAGACAATACAATGACCAACAGAGACACTAAAGTGTTAATATGAAGTCGTAAATCAATTACAGACAGACAATACAATGACCAACAGAGACACTAAAGTGTTAATATGAAGTCGTAAATCAATTACGGACAGACAATACAATGACCAACAGAGACATTAAAGTGTTAATATGAAGTCGTAAATCAATTACAGACAGACAATATAATGACCAGCAGAGACACTAAACTGTTAATATGAAGTCGTAAATCATTTACGGACATACAATATAATGACCAACAGAGACACTAAAGTGTTAATATGAAGTCGTAAATCAATTACGGACAGACAATATAATGACCAACAGAGACACTAAACTGTTAATATGAAGTCGTAAATCATTTACGGACAGACAATATAATGACCAACAGAGACACTAAAGTGTTAATATGAAGTCGTAAATCAATTACAGACAGACAATATAATGACCAACAGAGACACTAAAGTGTTAATATGAAGTCGTAAATCAATTACGGACAGACAATATAATGACCAACAGAGACACTAAACTGTTAATATGAAGTCGTAAATCATTTACGGACAGACAATATAATGACCAACAGAGACACTAAAGTGTTAATATTAAGTCGTAAATCAATTACGGACAGACAATATAATGACCAACAGAGACACTAAAGTGTTAATATGAAGTCGTAAATCAATTACGGACAGACAATATAATGACCAACAGAGACACTAAAGTGTTAATATTAAGTCGTAAATCAATTACGGACAGACAATATAATGACCAACAGAGACACTAAACTGTTAATATGAAGTCGTAAATCAATTACAGACAGACAATACAATGACCAACAGAGACACTAAAGTGTTAATATGAAGTCGTAAATCAATTACGGACAGACAATATAATGACCAACAGAGACACTAAACTGTTAATATGAAGTCGTAAATCATTTACGGACAGACAATATAATGACCAACAGAGACACTAAAGTGTTAATATTAAGTCGTAAATCAATTACGGACAGACAATATAATGACCAACAGAGACACTAAAGTGTTAATATGAAGTCGTAAATCAATTACGGACAGACAATATAATGACCAACAGAGACACTAAACTGTTAATATGAAGTCGTAAATCAATTACGGACAGACAATATAATGACCAACAGAGACACTAAAGTGTTAATATGAAGTCGTAAATCAATTACGGACAGACAATATAATGACCAACAGAGACACTAAACTGTTAATATGAAGTCGTAAATCAATTACGGACAGACAATATAATGACCAACAGAGACACTAAACTGTTAATATGAAGTCGTAAATCAATTACGGACAGACAATATAATGACCAACAGAGACACTAAACTGTTAATATGAAGTCGTAAATCATTTACGGACAGACAATATAATGACCAACAGAGACACTAAAGTGTTAATATGAAGTCGTAAATCAATTACGGACAGACAATATAATGACCAACAGAGACACTAAAGTGTTAATATGAAGTCGTAAATCAATTACAGACAGACAATATAATGACCAACAGAGACACTAAACTGTTAATATGAAGTCGCAAATCAATTACGGACAGACAATATAATGACCAACAGAGACACTAAAGTGTTAATATTAAGTCGTAAATCAATTACGGACAGACAATATAATGACCAACAGAGACACTAAACTGTTAATATGAAGTCGTAAATCAATTACGGACAGACAATATAATGACCAACAGAGACACTAAACTGTTAATATGAAGTCGTAAATCAATTACGGACAGACAATATAATGACCAACAGAGACACTAAACTGTTAATATGAAGTCGTAAATCATTTACGGACAGACAATATAATGACCAACAGAGACACTAAAGTGTTAATATGAAGTCGTAAATCAATTACGGACAGACAATATAATGACCAACAGAGACACTAAAGTGTTAATATGAAGTCGTAAATCAATTACAGACAGACAATATAATGACCAACAGAGACACTAAACTGTTAATATGAAGTCGTAAATCAATTACGGACAGACAATATAATGATCAGCAGAAAATAAAGACGCTGCAAAACAAAACACTACACAGAAAGCTACAAACTGAGCAACATGAATTCTACTATAAACGGAAGTGAACACAGGTGCTGGGAATGGTTAGCAATTCATGTTCCACTAATGGCACCATACGTTCTACCCATGTGAAAGCTCCAATGATAATTCATTCCGGTTTATACTAGACAAACACGCTTAGTTAAAAATATTTAGTGCTAGCTTGCTTAAGCAAGTCTCGGATAGACATGTGGCTCCACTCTGACACAATATCCTGATTCCGAGCCAATCAGTATTTGCTGTTACTCCTTAATAATGTCTGCTTAGTGGAGAAATAGCAAATAGCTCATTTAATTATTGAGGTTATTGATAACTTTTACTTTATGTATAATGACAAGTGATTTCGAAAACCATAAACTAACAAAAAATACCAAAATAACCAACCAGATTATTATCTCATTATTATGGTTTATTGATTTGCAATATCAGACGCAACCACGTGTATACGTACTGATGTAATCTCATGGAAACTATTTTTGGCATAATTTGCAGTCATAGCAAAGACATTATTATTACATCTGTGGTTGCTATTATCGTCTCATTGTTGTGTAATAATAATTGTTATTTGACAGCAATAATAGAGAATAAATATGACTACATAATTATAGCAAATATCTACAATCAAATAATAATAATTTTTAATTATATGTAGCTAAATAACACTATAAGAAAAGTTTGATGATGCCAAAGAGGTAATCAGAAGGTGTTAATCGAAAAAGGGCGGATAACACAATGACCCCCAAAAAGGACAGATAATACAACGTCCAAAAAAAAAGAAAAAAGAACAGATAATTACTATGGCCAAAAGAAAGAGGTCAAATGACTGACAATGATTGATTTACAAAACATTACACAGAAAGAAAAAGATTGAGCAACACGAACCCCTACATAAAACAGGAAGTGAACTTAAGTGCACCGGAAGCGTAAGCAGTTCCTGTCCCACTAGTGACACCCGTCGTAAAATATAAATCAGTAAGAACATTATAATTCAATTATCTATGACTATTGTACAGTTAACTTGTTTGTTTGAAAGCTTTGATTACTTGGGACACAGTGGACTCACTTACTGGAAGATAATGTCGATCTTAGTTGTGCATTCATCAAGCATGAAACGTAGTTTAAGTAATGCCTATTTAGTGTTGTTAATACATCCTTTACAATTTCTAAGGTTGATCGATTGATTGGTGCTTAAAGCCACCTTTAGTGGTATTTCAGTGATGTCGTATCTTCAGTTTGAGAGCAAAGTGAGCAATCTTGTATAGGTATGTTAAGTGAGCGATCTTGTATAGGTATGTTAAGTGAACGATCTTGTATAGGTATGTTAAGTGAGCGATTTTGTATAGGTATGTTAAGTGAGCGATCTTGTATAGGTATGTTAAGTGAGCGATCTTGTATAGGTATGTTAAGTGAGCGACCTTGTATAGGTATGTTAAGTGAGCGATCTTGTATAGGTATGTTAAGTGAGCGATCTTGTATAGGTATGTTAAGTGAGCGATATTGTATAGGTATGTTAAGTGAGTGATCTTGTATAGGTATGTTAATTCAGCGATCTTGTATAGGTATGTTAAGTGAGCGATCTTGTATAGGTATGTTAAGTGAGCGATCTTGTATAGGTATGTTAAGTGAGTGATCTTGTATAGGTACGTTAAGTGAGCGATCTTGTATAGGTATGTTAAGTGAGCGATCTTGTATAGGTATGTTAAGTGAGCGATCTTGTATAGATATGTTAAGTGAGCGATATTGTATAGGTATGTTAAGTGAGCGATCTTGTATAGGTATGTTAAGTGAGCGATATTGTATAGGTATGTTAAGTGAGTGATCTTGTATAGGTATGTTAAGTGAGCGATCTTGTATAGGTATGTTAGGTGAGCGATCTTGTATAGGTATGTTAAGTGAGCGATCTTGTATAGGTATGTTAAATGAGCGATCTTGTATAGGTATGTTAAGTGAGTGATCTTGTATAGGTACGTTACGTGAGCGATCTTGTATAGGTATATTAAGTGAGCGATCTTGTATAGGTATGTTAAGTGAGCGATCCTGTATAGGTATGTTAAGTGAGCGATCTTGTATATGTATGTTAAGTGAGCGATCCTGTATAGGTATGTTAAGTGAGCGATCTTGTATAGGTATGTTAAGTGAGCGATCTTGTATAGGTATGTTAAGTGAGCGATCTTGTATAGGTATGTTAAGTGAGCGATCTTGTATAGGTATGTTAAGTGAGCGATCTTGTATAGGTATGTTAAGTGAGCGATCTTGTATAGGTATGTTAAGTGAGCGATCTTTTATATGTATGCTAAGTGGGCGATCTTGTATAGGTATGTTAAGTGAGCGATCTTGTATAGGTATGTTAAGTGAGTGATCTTGTATAGGTATGTTAAGTGAGCGATCTTTTATTGGTATGTTAAATGGGCGATCTTGTATAGGTATGTTAAGTGAGCGATCTTGTATAGGTATGTTAAGGGAGCGATCTTGTATAGGTATGTTAAGTGAGCGATCTTGTATAGGTATGTTAAGTGAGCGATCTTGTATAGGTATGTTAAGTGAGCGATCTTGTATAGGTGTATTAAGTGAACGATCTTGTATAGGTATGTTAAGTGAGCGATCTTGTATAGGTATGTTAAGTGAGCGATCTTGTATAGGTATTTTAAGTGAGCGATCTTGTATAGGTATGTTAAGGGAGCGATCTTGTATAGGTATTTTAAGTGAGCGATCTTGTATAGGTATGTTAAGTGAGTGATCTTGTATAGGTATGTTAAGTGAGCGATCTTTTATTGGTATGTTAAATGAGCGATCTTGTATAGGTATGTTAAGTAAAGTGAGCGATCTTGTATAGGTATGCTAAGTGAGCGATCTTGTATAGGTATGTTAAGGGAGCGATCTTGTATAGGTATGTTAAGTGAGCGATCTTGTATAGGTATGTTAAGTGAGCGATCTTGTATAGGTATGTTAAGTGAGCGATCTTGTATAGGTATGTTAAGTGAGCGATCTTGTATAGGTATGTTAAGTGAGCGATCTTGTATAGGTATGTTAAGTGAGCGATCTTGTATAGGTATTTTAAGTGCGCGATCTTGTATAGGTATGTTAAGTGAGCGATCTTGTATAGGTATTTTAAGTGAGCGATCTTGTATAGGTATGTTAAGTGAGCGATCTTGTATAGGTATGCTAAGTGAGCGATCTTGTATAGGTATGTTAAGGGAGCGATCTTGTATAGGTATGTTAAGTGAGCGATCTTGTATAGGTATGTTAAGTGAGCGATCTTGTATAGGTATGTTAAGTGAGTGATCTTGTATAGGCACGTTAAGTGAGCGATCTTGTATAGGTATATTAAGTGAGCGATCTTGTATAGGTATGTTAAGTGAGCGATCCTGTATAGGTATGTTAAGTGAGCGATCTTGTATATGTATGTTAAGTGAGCGATCTTGTATAGGTATAATAAGTGAGCGATCTTGTATAGGTATGTTAAGTGAGCGATCTTGTATAGGTATGTTAAGTGAGCGATCTTGTATAGGTATGTTAAGTGAGCGATCTTGTATAGGTATGTTAAGTGAGCGATCTTGTATAGGTATGTTAAGTGAGCGATCTTGTATAGGTATGTTAAGTGAGCGATCTTGTATATGTATGCTAAGTGGGCGATCTTGTATAGGTATGTTAATTGAGCGATCTTGTATAGGTATGTTAAGTGAGTGATCTTGTATAGATATGTTAAGTGAGCGATCTTTTATTGGTATGTTAAATGAGCGATCTTGTATAGGTATGTTAAGTGAGCGATCTTGTATAGGTATGTTAAGGGAGCGATCTTGTATAGGTATGTTAAGTGAGCGATCTTGTATAGGTATGTTAAGTGAGCGATCTTGTATAGGTATGTTAAGTGAGCGATCTTGTATAGGTATATTAAGTGAACGATCTTGTATAGGTATGTTAAGTGAGCGATCTTGTATAGGTATGTTAAGTGAGCGATCTTGTATAGGTATTTTAAGTGAGCGATCTTGTATAGGTATGTTAAGGGAGCGATCTTGTATAGGTATTTTAAGTGAGCGATCTTGTATAGGTATGTTAAGTGAGTGATCTTGTATAGGTATGTTAAGTGAGCGATCTTTTATTGGTATGTTAAATGAGCGATCTTGTATAGGTATGTTAAGTAAAGTGAGCGATCTTGTATAGGTATGCTAAGTGAGCGATCTTGTATAGGTATGTTAAGGGAGCGATCTTGTATAGGTATGCTAAGTGAGCGATCTTGTATAGGTATGTTACGTGAGCGATCTTGTATAGGTATGTTAAGTGAGCGATCTTGTATAGGTATGTTAAGTGAGCGATCTTGTATAGGTATGTTAAGTGAGCGATCTTGTATAGGTATGTTAAGTGAGCGATCTTGTATAGGTATTTTAAGTGCGCGATCTTGTATAGGTATGTTAAGTGAGCGATCTTGTATAGGTATTTTAAGTGAGCGATCTTGTATAGGTATGTTAAGTGAGCGATCTTGTATAGGTATGTTAAGTGAGCGATCTTGTATAGGTATTTTAAGTGAGCGATCTTGTATAGGTATGTTAAGTGAGTGATCTTGTAAAGGTATGTTAAGTGAGCGATCTTGTATAGGTATGTTAAGTGAGCGATCTTGTATAGGTATGTTAAGTGAGCGATCTTGTATAGGTATGTTAAGTGAGCGATCTTGTATAGGTATGTTAAGTGAGCGATCTTGTATAGGTATGTTAAGTGAGCGATCTTGTATACGTATGTTAAGGGAATAGATTTTGTCTCCGTTTCTACGATGTTTTTTAATTGGATTGATGAATTGTTCCGTGTGATATTTGTGTTTTTTATTTTATTACATTTGATGTACAATATTCATGATATTGAATTGATTAATTGATTGGTGTTTTTTTTTTATTTATGTAAGCAGTTTTTCATGGCGAAAATAAATAAATATACGTGTATGAAGGTATAGCATTATGAGTGGAGATATAGTTGGACTATTTTGTGCTGTCACGGGCCTCTAAAGAAAACTGGTAACAAAATGTTCTTAATTGAGAATCCTTAGCGAATTCCAATTGTGGTATTCTCCCATGTTCATAGAGTAAAACGTTTACCTCTCAAATGCTGGCTATTGTCCTTTCCACTCTCATGAGTTATTCTCATTGTTGAAGACCCCCCTACTGTGACTGTGTAATGTAGAACAGCAATAAAAGTCCTGTTTCTTTACTTCAATTTGTGTCTAGATGTAATATTGGATAGTATCGCCTGTTCATTTACATTAATGTCCTTTCTTTCTGTTATTATTATATAATAACTTGATCTAAGATCAGTACATACGATATAGTAATAAACTAAATAGTTGTTACGTAATATCACAAGAACAAGTCATTTTATAGTCATAGAAGTAGATAATAAATGCATCGAGAGAAAAGATTTATTATCGAGGCTCTTCTTTGAACATTTTCCAATTGTATGGCTTCTTTTTTGTAAATCACTGACCATACACTGCTGCCATATTCTAGGTTTGGCTTTATGATACTTTTGAATAGTGTTAGAAACATATCTTTATCCATAAAATCGAAGCTTCTTTTGATCATTCCTAATCTTTGATTTGCCTGTTTTGTCTGTAGATTAATGTGTTGTATGAATTTAAGCTTGTCGTCGATTATTATCCCTAGATCTTTTTCTTCTGTTACTTGCTGTATTTCACTTTCTCCCATTTTATATTTTATGTTGGTATTAGGTCCTAAATTTTGACTCGTTAAATTTCAGCAACCACCTGTCTGACCATTTCAATAGACTATCTATATCATTTTGCAAACTAATTTGTTGCTCTTCCTCATTCACCACAGCATACAGTTTGGCGTCATCTGCGAAAAGTTTTACTATGTTTTGAACAACACCAGGTAGATCATTTATATACATTGTAAATGGGATAAGTCCCAGAACGCTTCCTTGAGGAATTCCACTTGTCACTGATATCCAATTTGAGCCTGTACCATTTATTACAACCTTTTGTTTTCTATTAGCAAGAAAGTCTTTAATCCAGCCTAAGATATTTCCACATATGCCGTAACTTTGTAATTTGCTAATGAGACGCTGAAGAGGTACTGTGTCAAACGCTTTTTGGAAATCTAAATATATGGTATCTATTGCATTTTTGTTGTCGAGTAGTTCTGTCCAATCATCTAAAACTTCAATTAATTGTGTAACGCAAGATCTGCCTTTTCTGAATCCATGCTGATGGATAGTAAATAATTTGTGTTTTTCCATATGGTCACTGAGTGATACCCTCCGCTTGCAATACTATGATGTTCAAACTTTGGAATACAGGTATATTAGCAAGTTACCTATGAAAAATGAACGGATATGGAGTTATGTCAAGGAGACAACATCCCATCTCCAAAATAAACTAACCAAGAACATACATCTAGGGGTCGCCACAAGGTCTTCAACAAAGTGGGATTGTTTCAAACCAATACCGTTTCATCAGTATACATGAGGATTACAACATTTCCTAACTTTTTTACAAGAGGATATAGGTCACATCAAATGTTATTGATTCAAAATTAGCTTACATCACCTTCCAAATTTCGTGAAAGTACAAGTTAAATTATCTCCCCTTCCAAATTTTGGACAGCAACCATATTCCTTCATGCACATCTGCAGATAGTGTATTACAACTGTGTAAAGTTTCATAAAAATCCAATAAGCTGTTTAGGAGGGGTTGCGCTTACAAGGTACATGCCCTCCTTCTTTTCGTGAAAGTATAAGTTGAATTATCTCCCCTTCCAAAATTTGGACAGCGACCATATTTCTTCATGCACATCTGCAGGTAGTGTACTACAACTGTGTAAAGTTTCACAAAAATTCAATAAGCCGTTTAGGAGGAGTTGTGCTTACAAGGTACACAACCCTCCCTTTTCGTGAAAGTATAAGTTGAATTATCTCCCCTTCTAAATTTTAGACAGCAACGGTATTCCTTCATGCACATCTGCAGGTTGTGTACTACAACTGTGTAAAGTTTCATAAAAATTCAATAAGCAGTTTAGTAGGAGTTGTGCTTATAAGGTACATGCCCCCCCCCCTTTTCGTGAAAGTATAAGTTGAATTATCTCCCCTTTTAAATTTTGGACAGCAACCATATTCCTTCATGCACATCTGCAGGTAGTGTACTACAACTGTGTAAAGTTTCACAAAACTCCAATAAGCCGTTTAGGAGGAGTTGCACTTACAAGGTACACGACCCCCCTTTTCGTGAAAGTATAAGTTCAATTATCTCCCCTTCTAAATTTTAGACAGCAACGGTATTCCTTCATGTACATCTGCAGGTTGTGTACTACAACTGTGTAAAGTTTCATAAAAATTCAATAAGCAGTTTAGTAGGAGTTGCGCTTACAAGGTACATGCCCCCCCCCCCCCTTTTCGTGAAAGTATAAGTTGAATTATCTCCCCTTTTAAATTTTGGACAGCAACCATATTCCTTCATGCACATCTGCAGGTAGTGTACTACAAATGTGTAAAGTTTCATAAAAATCTAATAAGCCGTTTAGGAGGAGTTGTGCTTACAAGGTACATGGACGGACGGACGGACAGGGTGATTCCTATATACCCCCCCAAACATTGTTTGCGGGGGGGGGGGGGGGGGGTATAATAATAATAATTACAATGTTTTGGAACTTTAGATTTTTAAATAATAAGTAAACCATGTCAGTGCCGAAACACTGACTACTGGACGGGTGAAAATCGTAGATCAGCAGAGGTATCGACCCAGTAATAATAATAGAAACGTAGACATCTAAATTTTCCGTGTATGTATGTCACACAGAGTGTATTCCAATGGTCGTCGTTGAGTTAAAGACGCCCCCCCCCCCCAATAAACCCGAAGTAATAATTTATGCATGTTATTATAAAAGGACTGATATTACAAATGTCCTCGAAAATATAACAGTTGAAATTATGATAGAGAAACATTCGTTTGGAAGGAACACATTATTCTCAAATCAACGAGTTTCGTGTTGGAGGCAAGCACAAATACATTTTCATTGCTTTAGAGTATATACTCATAAAACATTGGTGAAATACAAATTAGAGGAAAATTTATAAAACGGATCCAGCTTAAACACAACAAAACCAGAGAAATGTAATTTGATTAAAATCACATTTTTCACTTGCTCCTCTTTACTGATATATCTTGGAGTAGTGAAATCTGAGGAAACCCCATTACTGTCACATTGGGAGTGACCCTATGTACCAGCCAATGAGAATGGCGATTGTGATGTTATAAAAGAGTTACTGTACTGCTTTGCATGCTACGAGCAATAAAAGGGAGCAAGTGATAGATCTGATTTTAATCAGATTGAGTGTAATGAAACAGCAAAAAGATTTTTTATCATACAATAAAAAAAGACCAGAAAACATGAACACCTAGAGATACCAGGTGATTTGATATGTTATGTTTCTCTTGCTCAACTAATGGCACCCGTCATGAAGTCATTGTTTATAAAGTTGATGCTTTGTAATACTCGAGCATTATCATTATCCCTTTTGTAATTTGACAAAAAAAAGATCAAATGATTTAATTAATATCACAAACAATGTTTACAAATATAAATATCAAATATAATTATGATAAAATAAAAAAATATTGATAAATATGTCATTGAAATGAAAACTGAAAATTACCCAAAAAATAATTGCAATGATCTTGAAAGTTATATAAAAATATCCTTTAGGCACAAGATGACACAAATTTGCAGCAATGGTCCCTCATTTACAGCCGCATCAGTTCCCCATCTCCACAAAAAGTCACCATCTCCACAAAAAGTCACCATCTATACAAAAAGTCACCATCTCCACAAAAAGTCACCATCTATACAAAAAGTCACCATCTCCATAAAAAGTTACCATCTTCTGTTATTATAGACAAGATATAGATCTATTGTCATCTAAAGTTTAAGATGGCTTTAAATTCTGAAAATGAAAATTACAAAACATATTACACTCCTGTATTATTTACAAGTACTGGATAGGTCAAAGGCTCCCATGGATAAAGCCATTGATCTGTTCTGTACGTAAAATACCAGGTGGCGCTCTCTCAGTGCAGTTTTCAGTTAATAATACCTGACCGTGTTTGATGAGTGTAACGCTCCCTGCATGTTAAAAACCTATTATATAGATTTCGAAAGAGTACAAATGGCTAAATTGTTCGTCACAACCCAACTCTCCATATTTTTCCATTGGCCAACAGTATAGACCCCGATTGTCCCATCTCTCCCCTCCAATTTCTGTAGTTTAAGATATTGTTGAATTTGTTCTCATTATGAATATTCATGGAATATTTGTCAGCAGACGTTAGGAAACAACCAATCAACAAATATATACAACTACATTTTGTAACATTTTACATGAAGCAGATGATCTTATCAGAGTTATATTTATAATTGTCTGTCAATTCCTATAATCACTTGTTTTTGTTTTTTCCACTGAAGACCAAAGCTAGGTGCACTCGAAACAATTTCATATGAGTCAATGAAACTTGCTAAACGGCAATTGAGCCATTCGTCAGTTATATCAATGGTGAGAACAAGTTACTTTCTAATGAATTGATGGTGGTGTCTGTTCTCATCGGACATATTGTAATACTGGCAGTCGAATGCATCCCTCAAGTCATGATTGTGAACAGATACTTACAATTAGAACAAAAATTATGAATGTTGGTATGAGCACACAATTGTGCTTTTTTGCTATTTGTACTTAGAGGATAATATATACCAGTATATTGTTTTACATACACTTACCTTTGTAATTGACCTTGCCATCTCTATCAAGGTCAGCCTCCTTTATCATAAGGTTGGCTTCCTCCTGCATACGAAAGTTACAAAAAGTAAAGTAATTGTTTAATTCTTTATAATACACACAAACATTCAATCCGTGTTGCTCATCTTTTTAGTTTTTTGCTGTCCTTTTATGTTCCGTGTTGTGATGTCCTTTCGGATTTTCCATATAAACGATGTTCGGTTCGTTTGTGTCTCCAGTTGTTTGTAGGAAGGCTCATGTCTTATGTTATTTGTGTTTGTTTGTGTATAGTGGTGTCCAACACTATTGCTTATGTTTTCTTTTTCTTCTATGTTGCCAGTTTTCTCTGGATTGTCCATTTTAAATTTCCCTTTCGGTATTCTCTAAACGTTTATATCAATGATATTAAACTGTAAAAGGTTGATCGATTGATTAATTGATTATTAGTTACCTTATAGTGGCGAAACTGACCTCTTATACAAACTTACCCTTGTTATGGATTCTCCGAGTTTTGACAATACTTCGTAAAGTTCTTCTGAAGAAATGAAACCATCCTTATTTTTGTCGAAAACTTGAAATACTTCAAACAGTTCTTTTTCTGGATCAATGGACATCTTCTGTGCAAATATTTTTACAAATTCGTCAAAATCGATTGTACCACTCTCTAAAAAATATTCAAGATTATAATACTTTAAAACACGATTGATTGATTGATTGATTGATTTGTTGATTGTCAGCACTATGTCACCAATATCCATGACTATTTCTTGCTACAATCTCTTAGGGTTAAGCCTAATGTTTGGAAACTGGCATACAACCAACACAGTACATATTATTGGATTTTAGTAGAATATTACATATATCATACCTGAAAATAAATTGAAAAAAATCTATCTGATAAAACATTCAAATTCATCTTTTTTTTAAATCGATTTATAAAAGATTGATCTTATCGGCAGTGTTAACCTCTTTAATTAGTCCGATCTTCTGACAACCGTTTCAGTGGTGTAATGGTTAACATGCTCGCCTCGAGCGTGATAGATAGTGGGTTCGAATCCCGATCGGGTCAAAACGAAAGACTATAAAATTGGTATTTGTTGCTTCTTCGCTAAGCACACAGCATTAAGGAGAAAGAACAACAATCACTCAACCTCAAAGTACTCATTAAATTGTAAAGAATGTTTTATAAAAATGGAGTTATTCCTCATTATATTGTGTACAATGTATTCTACATTATAATACACATTTCGTTCCAATTAGTTAACAAGAAAACTTATCTGTAATATAGATATAAGCATACACAGCTATTTCAAAATATATTTAACAGAATACTCAATCATCAAGCCAGGGGAATCATCTATAGGTGGGTCCAGTGAGGGGGTTGAGGGTGGGGATTCCTCCTCATTATGGATTTTTTTTAAGACCTACTGGTACATATGGCCAATTTTTGGTCAAACCCCCCACCCCCATTTTATAGTAAAAAATGTAGCTTCCCTTTCTTACAATTTGTATGTGCCTCAGTTGTCTAAAAACAAAGTCAGGATCTAAGTCCATCTATAAAGA
The DNA here is from genome assembly GCA_963680875.1 of Bathymodiolus brooksi. NCBI lineage: Eukaryota > Metazoa > Mollusca > Bivalvia > Mytilida > Modiolidae > Bathymodiolus > Bathymodiolus brooksi. The sequence goes on along the minus strand of OY804578.1, from coordinate 38,198,307 downwards.
ATAACTTTATAAGTTTTTAAAGTGTCTAATCTATTTATTGCTGTTACAATAAAATACTTCAAACTAAAGAATAATTGAGAATTTCTTAAAATGACTAGTTATAGGACAAGCTATATATACACTCTCTCGTTTGTAATGGGATTGGATTTAAAATGCATACAAAATTTATTTCCGGTTTTAGTTGTGTAAAGTGTACAACCGGGAGTATAAATGTTCTTACACAAGTGAGCTTTCGTTTATAAATGTAAGGGGATCCTTATTTATGTGTACACAGTATTTTTAGAACTTAGGTCGTTTGTGTTTACTGTGAGAATTTAACTATAATGTAAGATCAAGTATCAGTGGCTGGTTTGTGGGTCAGACTCTCACTGGTTGGTTGAGATAATGGGGTTTATGGTGTTTAACGCCACTTTCAACAATATTTAAGTTATATCGTGATTAAGATAATGTATTAAAATGTACTGATGGCCACATTTAACATGAGGCATAGAAACAATACGACAGATAATGGAACGACCATTTTAATCTTAAGGGAAAGGGGGGAGGGAGTGTTTCTTTAATTTTCTGTCACACAGTTCATAGAGAAAAATAATTATTTTCTGACTCTGCAATTTTCAATCAGTTGTTTTGATAAAATTTGAGTAAAAAATACTGATTTTTTTCATGTCCAAAGAGTGGAGAAAATGTCTTGCTCTGGGGATGAGCATAGCCATCTCCCCAAAAACTATATTGTCGTTCCCTAATACTGTATGTACTTTCGATATTAATACGAACTTACTGTAAGGTCAAACAGGCAGCCAACAAAGAACTGCCCCTGGTAAATATTTAAAAAGAAATAAAAATGTAATCTAGGGTTAGGGTTATGGTGTCAAGTTAACGACACTTTCAAACATATTTCAAAAATGTAATCTAAAAATCAATTTCCATACAATGTTAAGATTACAACATGCCATGTCAATTTCACAAATATGTAACCTTACTATCAGCATCGACAGATCTGATGAGTGCTTGGAGTTCTCTTAACGTAGGCCTCTGTCCCAACTTAAATAGTACAGTCCCTAGTTCCTCTGTAGTTATCATTCCGTCACCATTCTTGTCAAATACATAAAAAGTGTCCTGTAGTTCTAAAATACAAAAATGAGACAATATAAAACACAACCTTGGTTGGTTTGGTTTGGTTTGGTTTATGGTGTTTAACGCCACTTTAAACAATATTTCATTGATATCGTGGCGGTCAGTTTTATTGGTGGAGGAAACCGGAGTACCCGGAGAAAACCACCGACCTGTCGCAAGTCGCTGACAAACTTTATCACATAATGTTGTATCGAGTACACCTCGCAATGAACGGGATTCGACCTCACAACCCTAGTGGTAATAGGCGCTGATTACACAGGTATTTGTAAATCCATCTACCATACGACCACGATCACGACGGCCCCTATATTAAAGTTGGATAGTCTCTCATTTCAAGCTGGATAGTCACTCATGTTCATTTACATCCCTATACATTCATACTACATTTACGTACATTTAATTTACCCTAGATACAAACATGGCATTGAAATCTACTACCGACGAGACAGGACATGATTGTACCTTAAAAACATTTTTGACAATAAAAAGAATGTAACCTTTGCTTTTATTAATGTTATCAAATATAAAATGTAAATAAATGAGTGTCTTAATTTAATTTTCATTAATGTTCAGTTGTGTATCTATTTTTTTTTGTATTTTCATCAATGGTTGGAGGTTCACAGACGGATATATTGCGGCAACCCGGAATGAGGTTAGCCCGTTTCCAACTTGCCATTTATACTCTTTCTTGTAAAAATCTGCGAAGGTAGCAGACGCATATTTTGTTTTAGAGAAGAAATTATTACAAATCTAACATTTTTATTCGTCTCATTTTATTTTATAGTTCCCCAAAGATACGAAAGTAACTTACCTTGTACTTTCTCAGCAGTTATACCAAATTTCGAGGCAACCAGTGTGGCCTGCTTCTTTGAACAAATCTAAAATACACATGAGTAGAAATGTATTTATTTACATGTGCCTTGTAAATTTCATTCAAGACATTTTTAAAAATCGGTTGTATTTTCAAATAACTTACCAATCTTTGTGACGAATAGTTAGCTGTATAACTATTTTCATGGTTAATAGGGAGTTTCTTTATATATGATAATAACGGTTGTCTGTTTACTCAGATTGTAAAACATATTTTGAAAACAAGTTGAAATTCCGGAAATTCTCTCAGATTCGCCTCTTTTATTAATATTGTTTTATTAATAATCGTTCGTGACAGCGGGCAAGATAATTATCGTGACTTTTTGTATTTTTTTAAAGCAATATCGTGACTAAAATACTTAATGGAGGAGGAAAACCAGGATAAATAAAACGAACTGAACAATGAAAACCTGGTGTTGGTTTCGGGGGCACCAACCTACGTCAGTTGTGCAGGTCAGATGTCAACGACTTTATCTACTCGACAACGCTTGCCTCCCAGTACTGAGCTATCCTTTTTACACGCATTTAAAAACAAGTTGTTGCTTAATTCCAACAATAAGATTGTACAACATAATAAATAATCAATTACATTTTGATGTGTATTTTCTTTTTAAAAATTGTTTTCAATCTTCAATAAAAAAAGTAGGGGGGATAACAAATTTCACAGAAAAAAACTGATCAGAATTCATGCCAAGACCGGCAAGACGACTCATTACCATATAGCTACAAAATAGCTTCAGTTTATTCCAGCTGGAGGTAAATGTATCATAGGCGGATTCGGGTGAGGGTGGAGGAGTCCATCCCCTTTTTTCAGCTAAGTCATAGACTGGTAAAAAAAAGTACTATAGCAGAATATTTCCAATTTCGTCCTTTTCATTTTTATTTCTACCATGTTTTGAAATTTGCGCTTTGAATATATTTGATTTTTGACAATACATATCGTGTTTAACTTAATTTGGCAATGATTTTAGAGAAGATTATTTTAAAAAGACTTTTTGTAAAAACAGACATAATCGACAAAAAATATCGGCAAACTTAGAATTCCTACTAGTATGAACTTTCAGTTAAAATTTCAGCAAAAAAATGAGTTTTGTCCATTTAAAGATTATTTATTTCTAGTAACCAAAGTTAAAAATATCACATTACCTCTTCACTGTAAACAGCTGATATTATTTTGACGAAATGTTATCTCCTTATATTCGGTAAAATCTAATATAGATATATAAAACTGCACAAATGAAACATCCAAATCAATGAAAAAACACAACTAACAAAAGATCGCACCTCAAATTCCCACAGAACTAAGCATCGAGTCGATGTGAGAAGCTTCTCTGATTTACAGTCACGTCGGTGCAGAATATAAATAAAATATTCTATTGAAAGGAACGCTCCTTTAAGGAACACGCACTAGACAAAGAAGTTGACCCCCAATATAGGTACTATAGAAATACAAACTGTATAATACTATACAGTTATTTAAGAGCTTGTCTATGAGAAAAAAAACAAGCAAAATTATTTAAAGGGGTAGTTTCTGTCAAAATCGTAAATTTTTGTTACCCATAAAAACTATCAGATATGATTGATGCCTTAATAAAACGAGTTTCTGTAACTTATAAATGTTATGAAATGTACGCGCATCTGGGGAAAAAGGTGCAACTGCTCGTGTTTTGAGATCGATCAAGAAATGGACGCCATCTTATTAATTATCGGCATTGTTTACGGGGTTTGCCGAATCGTCATTAAATCAGTACAACAATGCACTTATTTCTTATTTTCTGTGAATCTGCTTTTAGTCGGCGTTAAATACGGACAAAGAACCATGCACATTTGCAGTTAATAAGCGACAAAATACAAATTATTCGTTTTTACCTGTCACTAGTAAGGTCAGTTGCATACGGAGAAAGCGAGGTCAAATTATTTGCTTGCAAGGAAATAATAAATAGATGGTAATTTTCGTTCTCAAAGGCGAAAAGTGGTACAATAAGCTGTTTAATGTGAAATATTTACCTTTATTTCATCATTTAAAGCTATTTACCAATTTCCAAAACATATAATTTTTTTGGTCAAAGTCGTAACTAATGCCTCTTTAAAATTTCGTCCAGAAGCAAGGTTCAAAAATCAGTTTTATATCATGTGTCCTGACGGGTAACAGGTAGTGACTCCATAAATACCATCAAAAGTACAAGTGGGTCGCTCTATTTTTAGAAATTGTCATTTCTATTTTTAGAACAAATTTAACTACCAGAGTAAGCATATTCAAGTGTCAGTGTAGAATTGCTCTCATTGAATACCACCGTATTGTCGATTGAAGAGACAAATAATGTAGTTTTTATGTTTTAGAGGCAACTGTAACATCTTAACAACTTTTTAAAATCAATTTAATCATTAAAGCATACAAGTTGGCATCGTGCCAACTTTCCAAATAAGGAAAGGTAACAAGAATGGCCTGTGGCGGCCATGTTTATTAACGGATCGGAATTAAATGAGCAATCTTTAGAGATGACCTTCCAAGGATGCTTCCTACCAAGTTTCGATTCATTTGGCAAAGTAGTTTCAGAGAAGAAGATTTTTTAGAAATCAACCAATTAGAAACAAGAATTGCCTTTGGCGGCCATGTTTGTTAACGGATCGGAAATAAATGAGCTATCTTTATAAAGGACCTCCCAATGATGGTTCCTACCAAGTTTCCATCCATTTGACCAAGCGGTTTCAGAGGAGACGACTTTTTAGAAATCAACCAATCAGAAACAAGAATTGCCTGTGGCGGCCATGTTTGTTAACGGATCGGAAGTAAATGAGCAATCTTTATAGAGGACCTTCCAAGGATGATTCCTACCAAATTTCGATTCCTTTGGCCAAGCGGTTACAGAGGAGAAGCTTTTATAGAAATCAACCAATCAGAAACAAGAATTGTCTGTGGCGGCCATGTTTGATAACGGATCGGGACGAAATAAGCAATCTTTAGAGAGGACCTGCCATAGATGCTTCCTACTAAGTTTAGGTTCATTTGGCCAAGTGGTTTCAGAGGAGAAGATTTTTTTTAATCGGCCAATCAGAAACAAGAATTGCCTATGGCGGACATGTTTATTAACGGATCGGAACTAAATGAGCATTCGTTATAGAGGATCTTCCAAGGATGCTTCCTACCAAGTTTCGGTTCATTTGGCAAAGCGGCTTCAGAGGAGAAGATTTTTTAGAAATCAACCAATCAGAAACAAGAATTGTCTGTGGCGGCCATGTTTGTTAACGGGTCGGAACTAAATGAGCAAACTTTATAGAGGACCTTCCAATGACGCTTCCTACCAAGTTTCGATTCATTTGGCATAGCGGCTTTAGAGAAGATTTTTTAGAAATCATCCAATCAGAAACAAGAATTGTCTGTAGCGGCCATGTTTGTTAACGGATCAAAACTAAATGAGCAATCTTTATAGAGGACCTTCCAGTGATGCTTCCTACCAAGTTTCGGTTCATTTGGCCAAGCGGTTTCAGAGGAGAAGATTTTTTAGAAATCAACCAATCAGAAACAAGAATTGCCTATGGCGGCCATGTTTGTTAATGAATCGGGACAGAATTAGCAATCTTTAGAGAGGACATCCCATAGATGCTTCCTACCAGGTTTCACTTCATTCGGCTGAAGGGTTTCAGAGAAGATTAAAATGTGAAAAGTTAACGGACGACGGACGCCAAGTGATGGCAAAAGCTCACCTGGCAAGGTGAGCTAAAAAGGGAATGACCTAGTATGGTGTTCCAAAAAGTTAATAACTTGTAAGGTAACGCCTAAATTTGTTTCTTTTTGTTATTTTTATAACGGATAGGGATAAAATATTCAGCATGTGGAAGGCTTTGCTTTGCAAATGAGTATTATGGTACTTTTTGAGCAAATTAAAAGTGGTGATTTTAGAGACAAAAATATGACAATTTCTGACTGATAGTAGTATTTTTTCAGAAAATAATCGACCAATACTGATTGAAACTCACATACAAAATGTATTTATATTGAATCAATTACATAAAAATACTTGATACATAATATCTGTGTTGTAGTTGGTGAAAATCTAATAATAGGGGTTATAAAGTGGCAAAAAAAACCCCTCCCTTTTCGACTACCAGAGTAAAATATTCCTATAATCACCATGATATTCTTCATGTTATGCACCACATATACACTTCCCTCTCTAATTCTGTAAACTGACACTTACACTGCATGCGTTTTAGTTTTAATTAATAAATTAGTGCAAAATTTAAAAACAAAATCACTAAAATACCCTTTATGGTGCCCCATCTTTTACTTAGTTACCTCCCCTGAAATACTCGGACGCGTCTCTTTACTCAAATACACTCCAATATACTTAAATATACTCAAATACACTCAAATACACGCAAAATAAACTAAAATATACATATTGAGTATCAAAATACAAAAAAAAATGTATGTATTTTAAACGTATGTTTAAAAAAAAAGATTTTAAACATTAATCGGTGTTAATTTGTATTTTTTCATGAAAAATGATAGTAAAAAATGTTGGAATACATGCATGCTTAGGGCACCTATAAAGTGCGAAACGAAATAGAAACGAAACGAAACGAAACGAAACGAAACGAAACGAAACGAAACGAAACGAAATCAACGAAAACGAAACGAAACGAAATCAACAAAAACGAAACGAAACGAAACGAAATCAACGAAATGAAAACGAAATAAAACGAAACCAACGAAACCAAAACGAAATCAACGAAAACAAACGAAATAGAAAAAGGAAGAAAAAATAATAGGGACCTAAAAGAAATCAAACCTATTTTCACAATTACGATGCTAGACTACTTCCCACACATGTCTCAGTGTCTTTCATCAGGAGAGGACAGGATTTGATCACCATTGAACAAGAATACTGTGCATTTATTCAGCGGGAGTCTGTCCTTTTCACTTAGTGGCTTCTTTTAAATTTGGGAACCATAAGAGCAACGTCAAGTCTGTTGAAAGGAGAGGAATTAAAATAACAGAAGTGCAGTAGTTAAAGTTCACTAATAAATATCCCCGTCCGAGCAAAATTCAAAAGTGTGTCGGAGAGACGAAAAAGTGTGACGACCGGACGGACAAACGAACGAACGGACAGCAGAAGTCCTATATACCCCAATCTTTTTTTGGCGGAGGTATACAAATCCTATCAAAAATTATCTCGGAAAGAACAACGGTAAGACATTACGCCAGATCTGTTGGCACACTACCGAATAAAGGTAATAACATCTGAGTTTTCAATCAACGGAACAACTGAAAAACAACACATTCCTGACTTGGTACAGGCATTTTCCCAGGAAAATGGTGGGTTCTGATAGCAGATAGGCAGATGCCACTCGTCTAACCCTAAGACGTTACCAAGTATAAAAACAATCGGTACATGTAAATTCTCTAATCCTAAGACATGACCAAATGTGAAACTAGAAAACAACTATTATATTCCCGACTTGGTACAGACATTTCCCAAGAAAATGGTGGGTCAAACCTCCCACTTGTATGACAGTCGTTAATAGTTTGCGAATAGGAAAATTTATGTAGAATACAAACGAAAAACGTAATAAAATCAGACGAATAATGAACCCTCAATATCCCAATCTATGAAAATACCCCCTCATATCCCCCATTTTTTTCTATATGCTCACTCCAGAAACTTTGTAATTCATAAATACTGACACACACACAAACACAAATAAAAATATGACATTTGAACTTCTGAAAGTTTGTCGGCAAGCAAACCCGGTTTGGATTGAGTTGCGGGTAATGTACGTGAGATGTACTGTAACGGACAGACATGCAAGATGGGTTATAATTAATCAAAATTATTGTGTTTAAAAAATCGAATTATCTTTTCTTTTTTTTTCTTTATTTCGTTTTGTCTTTTATTTTTTTCCTTCCATTTTCTTCATATCAGTCTATTTCGTTTTGCTTTCGTTGGTTTCGTTTCATTTCGTTTCCATTTCGTTGATTTCGTTTCGTTTCGTTTTCGTTGATTTCGTTTCGTTTCGTTTCGTTTTCGTTGATTTCGTTTCGTTTCGTTTCGTTTCTATTTCGTTTCGCACTTTATAGGTACCCCTTTTAGGCCCCTATTATTTTTTCTTCCATTTTTCTATTTCGTTTTGTTTTCGTTGATTTCGTTTTGCTTTCGTTGGTTTCGTTTTTATTTCGTTGATTTCGTTTCGTTTCATTTCGTTTTTGTTGATTTCGTTTCGTTTCGTTTCGTTTTCGTTTATTTCGTTTCGTTTCGTTTCGTTTCTATTTCGTTTCGCACTTTATAGGTGCCCCAATTTTTGTCATCGAAAACATACATATACAAACAAAAACATACAAAATGTACATATTAATTAATATATGCTAAAGTGTTTATCTTTTCGCTTGGGTTCTTTCATTGACTGTTCTCTATCGTTGCCCAGGCTTTGTTTTGATGGTTCGGGCTTTATTCCATGTAGAATACTTTCCATCGGCTGACTGTATCCGGTCACTACATTTCTTTCTCTTAGAGTCTTTGAGAAGCTTATCGAAAGCATTGTCTTTTTGTTCTTTGCCGCCATACTGCCTCTTGTACAGCATACATTGTGTATTGGGAGTGTAAACAGAAATTACCGGCTCCGTACAGGGCACGTCTGCCGTCAAGGTATTGCAATTTAACTACACTGAAGAGCTTTTCTATTAAGGCTGTTAAAGACTGAGGTTTCCAGTTAATGACATTGTTGATAGATTTGGCATTGTTGTTGGTCCACAGACCTGACGTTTTTGCATTTAGGTTCGGCTGACGGACATAATTGTTCACTCGAGTTTAAACAAATTATTAAAATTAAGAAATAATTATCGGTAGCCATATATTTATATTGTTTTTACCACGGGTTGGCACTTTATGCCGAATATTTTACCACGAGCGGTAGCGAGGGGTAAAATGAAGGCATAAAGTGACAACCCGTGGCAAAAACAATATAAATATATGGCTTCCGGTAATTATTTCGATTCTAATAGGACAATTACGGACAAATTTCAAATCGAAGCGGCCTAGGTCATCCAGTGTTTTTAGCTGTTCTGTTAATTAAACCGACTGAAATATTACAATAATATTTCGTTTTTTCCAAAGAATTTTGAAATGACAACCGAAAAGGTGTTTCAATGCCGATGGTAAATAAGTTTTGAAGATTCTAAATGCTGTCATTCATGAACACCAATTCAAAAGAAAGGGGAAATTTCAAATGACGAGGAGGCGTACACGAAGCCCAAAATGTCCGCGGATAGACATATCGCCCAATATTTGAATGCTGTATACCATTCTTACAAATGTTTAAGTCGTCTACAACACAGTTCAGAGAATTATTGTGAAAGGGTTCTCCCTGACTGTCCTATTCACGGCCTACAAAATGACGTTGGCTTGGTGAAGATCCCTATCGTGGTCGCTTCATTGGTCTGCCAGGAGTTATGTGCGAGTTCTGTTCTTGTCCATGTTGTAAGTGGGAAAGGGGGAGGGGGATCCACAGCATTAACGGGTATATCTTCAGGTGGTATGTATTGCTCTCCGTCAATGAACAGCCGGTTGCGGACAAAGCACCACATGACGCCGTTGCTGTTTTGCCTCCCTCATTATCGGATAGTTTTTTTCTTCTGTTGTAATTTCAGCGGGATATTGTTCGCTGATGCCAAACGGAAATCCTTTTAATTTGTATGCCTTTTATAGCACCATTTGTAGGTCATTATGGTATATAAAATGGGCTACTACAGCTCGTGCATTATTTAATCCGCGTAGCCCAAAACGGTGGACGTTCCCGAATTCAATGAAGTGATCAATCTCTAGTTCTTGTCTGATTAAACCCCATAATAATATGATTATGTTTTAATGCAATCTAATTAAAATTAGATATCCACACTTTCTCCCTATTTTCTATCTGTTGTACGCGGCGACTATAAAACAACCGATAGAAAAGAGGGAGCAAGGCGGAGATCTAATTGTAATTAGATTGCATTAAAACATAATCATATTATTTACTTATGGGGAAAACCTTCAACTCCGTTTCACTTAAAACCACTCTTTCAACATATTTCTCTTTCGTGATCTTAAGTAGTGCTGCTTCATTTTGCAAGATGCATAACTTAATTCTGAACACCATATTTATTTAATTATTTTAGATATACAATTGCAAAACTGTTTCTTTATTTACCCCCTGTATTCTTGTTCTTCTTTCCATTTCTTTTACGCCGTCTTTACTCTATATATCTTTTATCTATCAATAAATAAATACATAGTAATTATAATTCTTCTCTGATCTTTTTTTAATGACGAATATCAAAGGTTCTGTTATACACGCCGAGTATTCGACTGCACAGAACCGGAGTTGGCACTAAGAACGCGGGCGTCGATGAAAAATCAACAAACAGGGTAGTAAACGTTCTTTTCTTAGACATAATAATATTTTGCAATGAAATAATTTCGTACAATAAATTAAAAGTATTCACAGTCAAATTTACATTCTGATAAAGTTAATAGAAATCGGCAACACGATTGTTTTATCGACCTCTCTCAAATTTGTTTTGATTTTCGAAATTAGATTACTTATATTTTACTGCAGTGAATGCCATTTTAAAAACAAATTGGACCTTTCTCTTCCCAAATGTCTCCTACAACTTCTGTTAGAAATTCACTTTAAAACATGCACGCAAATTTCTCATAGCCAACAGTTTATAGGCATAGGGTACGTCAGTTTGGCCACTAAAAACTGCGGGCACATGGCACTTGGAACGCGGAAAGGAAGATATAAATGGGCACTAAGAACAGGGATCTCTATATAGATCCGTTCTGGTGTAAGAAGAGTTTGAAGATACCAAAGGTGTAATCAGAATCCGTAAATCGAGGGACAGACAACACAATGGCCAAAAGAAAAAGGACAAAAGGACAAACAACGATCTACAAGACATAGAAATAAAATTAAAGATCGAGTAACACGAACCCCACTATGGACCGGAGGTGAACTCATGTTCTTCGAAAGGGTGAGTAGTTCCTGCTCCACTAGTGACACCCGTTGTGCTAATCTAGTTACAAACCCGGTGGAAACACATGAATGAGGAAAGGGCCGGGAAGTGTTTACGACAAGTGGCACATATCAATGGTCATTTGTGACACAGATATTCCATAGCGGCCAACCAAGTCATGGTGGCGACCGTAAAGCTTTCAAAGTGATGACTTAAACATAACCAATAGGAACCCTTGGCTCAGTAGGTTCCTTGTTAGCAGCAACCCTCTATCAAGGAAATCCTGATAGGAACCACAAGCTCTGGAATATGGCATCAACTGAGATATATATACTCCATATGCAGGTGCTGCCGCGATGTTGCTACATATAAATGGAAAGCTTAATGGGAAAATCATCTCTTTCGTCGTAAAGTTTCGTTCGTAACCGGCCCTCAGTCACAGTCAATTGCGAGGTGTAGATCAAGGTATGAGGCAGACCTATCTGTATATGTGGTCTCCTTTATTTCAAGCTCAATGGGATAGATGGGATCAACGAAATCACCAAACCTGGAATTATTTAGTGAAAGGAAATCATCTATATAGCAGAATGTGAAATTAAAGGATTAGGCTAGCTTCTTTTCGTTTTTCTTGAGAAACCCCTGTCAAAAAATATCTATTCGCGGACTGTTGTATCACTGTATCAGTGAGCTAGCACTATGAAAATCCAACTCAGCGTGTTGGTCTAGAACAAAGCGGATCTCATCATCATCTCATTGAAAATTAACTTGATCTCGCCATGAAATAGCTGAAAAATTGCTAAGTTGGCGTTAAACAACAATCACTCACTCACTCAAATTTTACCAAAATTTCGTTTTCGGAACTGCAGTGTCAGATTGTTTATTTTTTGCGTAAGTTTATGTTTTGTATCAAATTTGGAAAAAAACAAATTTGAAAAAAAACAAACAAACATAGCCCTCAACCGTCTAGTAAATTAAAAACGTGTGATAAACTAGTATGACTCATATTGTTATTGTAAAATATAGATAAATGATATACAGGCCGAAACGATGCATGTGATTTGTAAAATTATCCACATTTTGGTACACGACTTTTTTCTGTTAAAGAGGATGTAGTACAGTTGCTAAAACACAACTAAGAAATTCTGTTGCAATTTGTTCCCGATTCGGCTATTTTTGTCATAGATTGACTGGACTATTATTATGGGGGAAAAGGTTAGGTGAAAAAAAAAAGGGGGGGGTACTAAAAATGAAAATGGCCAAAATGTTCCGAAGACATCTATATAACCAAAATCTTTAGAAAATATTGTTGACTTTACAGGCGTCTTTCTAGGACACAAAAAAAACATGCTAAACTGTAAGAGCTACATATATGGCTGTTCATAGAAGGCATTACAGATGAAAAATATATGAAAACCATATACTAGTAAGTAAATATAGAATATCGGATAAATCCGTACGAAAATTTATATAAGGAGGTACCTTGCCAGAGGGGATGGGGGAGGGTGCATGTATATATTAATCATGTAAAATAGACGAATCTTTGAGTTTTGTGTATCGAATATATCAAAACTTGAAATATTGAAAAGCATTAATTTTACATAACTTTACAAATGTATTTCATATGAAAATTACATGGAAAATATAGAATATCGGATAAATCGCTACGAAAATGTATATAAGGAGCTCTAGGGTCCCTTCCCTTCCAAAACTTAAAACTATTAAGAAGTATTTATTTTACATTACTTTACACATGTATTTGTTATGAAACAATAATACATTTTTTTGTAAAATAACCAGTACAATATATCTAGGGATATGTAGAAAAGATTACGGGAAATTAAATACAAATATAAATACAAATATATTATTGGCAGAAACACAATTACAGTAATTGGCAAAGACCCAAAGTGATGTTACAGTTCATGTTTATGAATAGAAAGTACAATAATATGACACTATTATGAATACTGAATAATCTCATTTCTAAGAGTTAGACAATATTATTAATGTAAGAGCAAGTTACTCTTAATACTTTTAATGAATTACTATTCATACAAAATTTGAGCATTTGATTCTCAGATAAATGATTTTTTTGTAGTACGCTCAAAATATTAAATTAAATTAAAATATATGTAGATCTGTGATTTGTTTCGGTGGTTTTCTCCGGGTCATTTGGTTTCCTCCACCAATAAAACTGACTGCCACAATATAACTAAAATATTGTTGAAAGTGGCGTTAAACACCATCAAACAAACAAACAAACATTTAAAAATAAAAATAAACTCACTATATTGCTACAGAGTAGGTCAATGTGCTCGAGCATCTGTTTATCATGATGTGAATACACACACTCTTTTGCCTGCAGCACATTCCTGACGTCACACAAACCTGTCGGTTTTTACCTTACCTATCTGTTGGCATGTTTTCGCATTTATACATAAGTGATAAAAGATAACAGGCAATACACATACAAATGTATTCAGATCAATACGTATTACATGGGAAGAAATTAATTATATAGTTTAATGGTTAATTTTAGTGTGTATTGCACTTCATTATTGTTGACGGGAGTCTTTGACGTTGGGTAAATTAAAAAATAACTCCGCAGGTGATACAATATTAAATATGTGAAAAATAAATACGGTATTCTGACTTGATTCGTCATGGATTGAAAGAGAAAAACAATGTATACCATAATTTGAATTCTATTATCTTTAAATAATATTTATTTTCATATTATCTTTATTAATAACTTATCAGAATCATAAAAACTTTCATATATTTTAAACCCATCAACACCATCTCAAGTAAATAAACTGGGTTCCTTTTAAAAAAAAAAGTCATTAGAACTGAAGACAGGGGACTCGTAACATGTTTACTTGAAAATGTCGATTGTATATACTCTTTGTTACATGTTTATTTGTATAATTTGTATAATTGTCACAAACTGTATTGGTATAAACATATTTTATTGGTATAACAAAACAATAGCAATTCTACAATAGGATTCAGAAACAAGCAAATGCTGTATTGTTTAATGACAATAAAATTTTGAATTGAAATTGAATTGATAATTTGTCTGCGACGAACAAGGTTTAAAATATCCCCCCTCCCCCCCAAAAAAAAACCAAACAAACAAAAACTTGAATACAACAACTAATAACCATACAAAAAGAAAAGACACAAAAAATACAGTTAGAACAAAAAAGAGTAAAACACTCCAGTAACATTACATACAGTGAGAAATAAACTTCGTCCTCTGTTCTTAGTTCTACTGGCTGCATAATAAAGGACATTCTTGTTTTACTTGACTTTAGGATTTATTATTCAATTTATTTTTACAGTCATTCATGTCATGAAAGTCATTATGAACAATTTGTATCTTTTTAAAGGGAAAACAAATCTTTCGTTTTATTGACATTGAAAAAAGAAATGAGTTTCGTGCTGTAATTCATCACTATTTAACCATAGACATGTACTCGTAAGTTTTTTGTACCAACCTTTTTGATTGATTGATTGATTTTTGGTGTTTTAACGCCATTTTCAGCACTGAATATTTCAGCTATATAATGGCGACCAGTTTTAATGGTGGAAGAAGTCGGAGAGAACCACCGACCATGGACAAGCAACTGGTAAACTTTATCTCTTGCGGCTGCGAATCGAGTGCACCTTTTTTGTAATTTACAAAGCCGGGCGCGAACCCACGTCGTATTGGTGATAGGCTTGTACGAGTTGTTAGGTAATTCAACTACCTAACTCATTGAGCCACCCGGGCCCTACTTATTTATGTAGCACAAGCTTTCGTTATTAACAAAATTCAGAATAAGATTGATTGATTGATTGATTAAACACCAATCAATCAAGTTTATTCGGAATTTTGTTAATAACGAATGTTTTTGCGACATCATTCATCCCCTCCAAGTTCCTTTTTAGTATTTATACATTTTACTATCGATGGTTTATGTTTTGAAGAAGGTCTTCTATACATGTCCTAACTCATATATGGTGACTGTGAAATGTAAAAAGGCGTTGTTCATTTATTTTAATTTGTGTTTAAATGCAAAATTTATTAGTCTCTCGTGTTCATTTACATCCAAATTGATTTTCAGAGTTTTTCTTTCGTGCCATGTGGAATTGGTAAATAATTTCCTCGTGCTTGCAGTGGCGTAGCTTCCATTGAGGCAATGAGGCAACTGCCTCACTAGATTTTTTTGCAGAAAAAAATTTAATGTGATTAATATTATAAAAGCTGATTATAATACGAGAAATAAAAACCTTTGTCAAAGTTTGTAATACAAATATATTCTACATCATTAATTGAAATCGTTTACGGAAACTTTTGGCTCCGTCATGTTACATAATTTAGTATAGTTTGTTGCCGTGTGCCAAAGTTTGAAAGTGGAAATGGAAAAGTTCCTAATTAAAAAAAGGAAGACTACAGAGTCCACGGACACTAGGACAGCACCAGGTGAAATTAAACTAGTCTACAGTGGGCTACCTCATAATGACATTCCAGTCAGACGAAAGTCGAAAATCATGACTCTCTGTCATGAATAAAAAAAAACCCATTATAATTAATCAGTCAACAAATTTGGAAGCTGATACCAGGGACGGCCCTAGAATTTTTCAAACAGGAAGGCGCGCTACAATTTTTTTCTTCAAATATTTGCCTTAACATTGAGAAAACTATTATCAAACGGGGTGGGGGAAAGCACGCCCGGTGCGCCGGGCTTAAATCCACTCTTAGATACAAGCTTATTTTATCTTCTCGGTTTGTTTTTTTTTCGATTGCAGATATAGATTCTATCTGAGACTCGGGAAGAAGCTTCATGTAGCCACTCCCAAGGTTCTGAAATAAATTCACAAACACAGTCATTTGACGCATATCGAAATAGTTTTCTGCGTGTTATTTCGGTTATTATTGAAATCATAAATTATCCATTTAAACTCGGGAAAATGCGTTTCAATCGCCCATTTTTTTTTTATTTCCGGACCTCCCCCCTAGCATTTTTTCGGCTCGTTGCGCTCGGCGAATTGCCTCACAATAAAAAAGACCCAAGCTACGCCACTGGCTTGAGGCATATTCTAAACAGTTGTGGTTGAATTGTGCGTGATAGAGTTTAATATTTACACTCTTTCAACTTTCAATTTTAAAGGGGCATTATCTGCCAAAATCGTGAATTTTTATTACCCATAAAAACTATTAGATATGATTGATGCCTTAATAAAACGTGTTTCTGTAACATATAAATGTTATGAAATGTACGCGCATCGGGGAAAAAAGGTGCAACTGCTCGTGTTTTGAGGTCGATCAAGAAATGGACGCCATCTTATTAATCATCGGCATTGTTTACGGAGTTTGCCGAATCGTCATTAAATCAGTACAACAATGCACTTATTTCTTATTTTCTGTGAATCAGCTTTTAGTCAGCGTTAATTACGGACAAAGGACCATGCAAGTTTGCAGTTAATAAGCGACAAAATACATAATAAAAACGAAACATAAATCAAGTGTCAATAAATAAAATTGTGTCTTTCAAGGTCGAGTGCATACTATGGTCACAAAGTTTACAAGTAAACAACATGAAAATTACATTCCTAATCGAAATATGTGCACATGAATTTATTTATTTACAAAATTGAAAGCATTACTCAGGTTAGACAAACTTTTCAGTCATAAATCCATGTTCAAAGGGCGGCGCCATTTTAACTTCAAAGAATAAAGTGGGCGGAGTCAACGAGTACTTTAATTTGTCTATTATGTAAATATTCTTTCATGTTCAATTACTTGTGTTGTTATTGATTTTTATTTTATTTTGGCTTGCTTGTATATATTTGTGTTGTTGATGTTTTCCTTTAGGTGTTTATTTCAATGTTTGTTTGTTTGCTTATTTATTTCGTTTGTATTCCCTTTTTGTATTTATTTATTGTTTATGTTGTGTGACTGTACTTTATCATTTTTTGGGGTCCTCCCGATAGTCCGACGGCCCATTAGTCCGACAACCCATTAGTCCGAAAACCCATTAGTCCGACAACCTATAAATGCAAGAGGCATACCAAGTCTCATTAATATCCTTCAAGGCATTCTGATAGACCATGAGGGTGGTTCCTATATACATGTACCCTATATAACTGAACGTCGTCCATACATGTCAACTCACCCGTTTTTTTTTGCGGGTCACACCGGTCATGAATTTGCCGAAATGTGTCATCTCACCCTAGATTTTTCAATCACCCGGCGGGTCCCGGGAATTCGATAAATTTCCCGTTTTCACCCGTCTTCTTGTCATGGATTGTATCCAGTTTTTAGAATGGAAATATATTGAAACAATTTTCCAATAATGCAAGTTGATTAACCGGTTTCGCTATGAGACAAACGCAACCAATACGTTAAACAGGAAATCGAAAATCAAGGGACACATATGACAAATTCGTTACACATAAAACTAAAAAGAACAGACAACACGAACTCACAACACGAATTCCGCTAAAAGCCGGGAGTGACTTCAGGTGCTCCGAAAGAGTAGGCAAGTCCTGCAACTCTAAATTCTTGACCCGCTTCTGGGTAAAGTAAATCGAAACGTGTTACGGGGACCCGAACTGAATAATAATATGATTTAAAAAAAGGATATCATGTATGACATCCGCTAAGTTCTTCAAATTTAATTATATGATAGCATTATACATGATTGATTGATTGATTGATTGCTTAACATCCAGCGAGCAGTATTTCAGCCATATTCAGGACGAAAACAAGTTTACAAGCAAAAAATCAGAAAGAGGGCCCTGGGATGGGTCAACATGGGCAACGACTTTTGACTGCTATGTTGGGTAGGGTCGGAAAATTTAGCCGAGGCAGGGTCCCAATCTCTGCCGGGTGATCTTTAACGTGCAAAGAGCATGGCATTCTCTCAACACGGGACCGCGGTTTTCCTTCTCTTCCAAAGGACAAGTTGGTCAAATTTTTATTCCCCGGGATTCCAACGGGTGACCCTGATAGTCGCCTTCTACGATAAGCGCAGGTATGGTGCCTATTCTAACCCCGACACATCCTCTGGGAGAGGGAACATTATACATGCATACGTTTAGCGATAAATTCAGCAAAAATGAAGCCTAATGGTAGCAACATTATATAGACGCACGTCCCATCGGTAAATGCAAGCATTTTCACATTTGCATTGATATCAGAAATTAAAATTCGACGGATTGACCGCATACCCTCTCTGGATCCGCTACTTTAAACCAAAAACATGGATTGTTTACTTGCTAATTCAATAAACGAAACGGAACCGTAAAGTCTTTAAAGTGACGAGAAACAAACCGTTTCGTTTCGTTTTGTTCCTTGTAATAGTAGTCCCCATTCCTAACTGACCTAAAAAGTAATTAAACATGCATGTACACATGTATGTACCACCCGAGCGTACAATTTTTCTATTTCCCAACTAACTGACATCCCAAAGACTTCCATAAAGACGGGGACTACTATTACAAGGAAAGAAACTAAACCAGAAAAGGAAACTAATAGTAAAAATGGTAATACAATGTAGAATTTAGTCCCCCACCGTGACGAACTGTCATGTCGGACTAATGGGCCGTCGGACTAATAGGTTGTCGGACTAATGGGTCATCGGACTAATAGGTTGTCGGACTAATGGGTCGTCGGACCAATGGGTTGTCGGACTAATGGGCCGTCGGACTACTGGACCCTCCCCCATTTTCGTTGAAAGTATAACTTGCTCTAAAACGAGATTATTATATTCTGTTTGTTTATTGATTGATTGTATACGTTGTATTCTTGAAAAGTTCTCATAATATCTTATGTATAATCTAGTGAAATTATAATCAAAATAATTCAGTTCACATTTTTAATTTTCATATAAATCAATTATATTTCGCGATTTTTTTTTAACTATTATATAATTTTATAGTTTCTACAATGCACACATTCTTTTTTGCAATGCTTGTTCAAAAATGACACACACAAAAATTAAGGTCATAAATTCATATTTAATTGAGTAAGCGGAAACACATCGTTATTTTTCAGGTTTGGTATATTTTTGTATTTTGTTTTCACTCTTTGTTTGTTGTTTTTCAAGTTTTGATATCGTTTGTTTGATTTTAGCTTCACTTTTTTTAGTTGTTGTTTATTTGTTTTAATTTTAATAGAAAACTATAGAAAAATATAGAAGTAGCGCGACGTTATTTTGCCGTCGATAAGAAAAAACGTTTACTGGACAAATTGGGTAACCTTCTACAATTTTACGTAGAAATCGTAATTTTTATCCGAAATCAAGTTTGTTAAGTTCATTCTCTGCCACTGAAAATGAACATTTCTTGTTATTTGGATTTAGCACGAAAATTATGAGCGAAAAATATAGTTTCGAATGTGTAAAGTTTTATACTTCGTGTTTTTTTTACGTCAAGTTGCAACTGAACATTTTGTTGACCTTACTTGCTTTAAAAAAATCTTTTTTGAAAAGACTTTTTCGTTTTTGAAGATAATCACATTTGATATGTATACTTTTTTGTGAAAATTTTGTAAAACATAGCTGAAATAAAGCTTGCTATTTGGCATGCAGATGTATTTCCTTCAGCGTTACGTTCTTTTCTTTCCATAAACTTACCGATTTTTTCCTTCAAGCATTGCTTTAATCAGAAATCGTTAATGGGGACATAGAGCCCGCTGACTCTGCTTCCGGTCCCACAAAATAAAATGGTCCGAAAAACGTATTTTTAGGTTTTTACTGAGAAAAATGTAAAAGACATACGGATATTTTGTAACGCGTTACATGAGAAAATTGTGCGTTAACGACGTTTTCTTCCAATAAATTCGTTTTCAGAAGCAAAAATAAACCTAATCTAATATAATAAAACAATTATTCGTATAATTCCCTATACAAGCATGTATCGGAAACAAAAATCCATCAATCTAAAAAAAATCTACATTCGTTTTACTTATTTCATGTTCTATTTAGTCAAAGTATCACCAATAGCGCGCGTGACGTCTGAAGGCCTACGTCTGTGTACATGTCATTTGAACTCTTCTGTGGTCGTATTTAACTGTTTTAAAGTACATCAAGAGCATAGTCCTTAAGAGTCTAGTACTATAGATAGACAACCATGCTTCTTTAGAGTGTAATGTATTTAGATACATATGTATCTACATTTTAACTACTATCGCTGGTGGATACATCTGATACATGGTGGACTATCTGTTCCAGACGGTCTCGCCCGCTCGGCAGTCAGTGCTTCATTAGCATGATATAGATGATTTATTTATGATTGAAAATATATTCTTTTTAGATTTATTTTTTTTACATCTAATATCTAATTTGGGTGAAACTTGATTTTGTCAGGAAGAGAGACGTGATATATTTATGACTGAAGAATAATTCTAGATTTTATTTTTTTTACATCTAATAATCTAATATCTAATTTGGGAGAAACATGATTATGTCAAGAAGGGAGACGTGATATATTTATGATTGAAGAATAATTCTAGATTTGATTTTTTTTGTACATCTAGTATCTTATTTGGGCGGTTCTTGGTTTTGTCAGGAAGGGAGGTAAGCAGTGAAAAAATATAATGTAATTACATTTATAATTAAGATCAAATAAAAATGAAAAAGAAAAATCTTTATCACGGCGTGTTGTATTTGAATCGATTACTATACATAATTATGTCGTTTGAACAAGAGAGAAAAACTTTAATTTTGTGGATTGAAGATCCTTCATTTGGGCGGATCTAAAATTCTTCATTTTGGGCGGATTTGAAAACCTTCATTTTGGGTGGAAATTAGAAATATTACCTTTTGTCTGGACTTCGAAACAGAAAAAATTAAATAGTTGATGAAAAAAAGCATTTGACAATGAGGCAATGTCATAAGTGATATCTTTTAAAGGCATATTAAATGTCGTCATCTAAAAATAGTTAAAACTAAGTACAGTCAAATATCAAGTTCACTGATAGAATCTAAGTAATACATTTAAAATGTTGCAGGATTGGGTTGCACAAACGTCATTTAAATTTAAGTGTCAATTAAATCGGCCTTAAACCTCAATTGATCTCAATTACATTTAAGTAACCGTTATTTCCGTTGCACAAACGTTTGTTAACGTTAATCAATAGACAATACTTAAAGGTTATTTAAATTTGATTGTGGAATAGGGGCACTTTTAAATATTTAATAGCAAATATTAATCATGGAAGACTTACTGCTGTTCGGCAATATACTAGACAATGCAAAGCCGCCTAGGAAATACAGAGAAAGATTACTGACCATTGATGAACTTACAGACAAAGAACTTCGGTCCCGTTACAGATTCGGGAGGCAGTCCATAGAGATAATTACAAATCTAATCCGTGAAGAGATCTTACATCCTACTCAAAGAAGTCATTCCCTTAGTGCAGAGACACAAGTACGAAAGTTTTTTTTACAGGGGCGGATCCAGAGAGGGGGGGGGGGGGGGGGGGCACGGCGCGCGCCCCCTCTACAATTATTTTGGACATTTTAACTTTCGACTCCAACTTTAATTTATGCTATAAGTATATCCACCAGACTCTCGCTCATTGTTCACTGAAATATTATAATAATGACAAAAATAATAGAACCAGGATTACCCATTTTGTTCTGGGTATTTTCAAAGAAAAAGACTTATTTACTTGAGTTCATTATATACAAGTTTGTGGGTGAATTTTTTTTTTCTTTAATTCAATTTTTCAAATATACGGAAGCAACATTCATTGGTGTTAAAGGTTATATATTTTGTTGTTTGCTTGGTTCAACAGGTTCTCATTGCTTTGAAATATTTTGCGTCTGGAAGCTTTCTGCAAGTTGTAGGAGATAATATGGGGGTTGATAAAGGCACGGTTAGCAGTGGTATTCAAAGAGTATCTCATGCCCTTGCTGCGAAGACAGATCAATTTATTAAATGGCCATCCGATCAACGGAAAAGAGAAATTAAGCAAGGTTTATATGAAAGTGGAGGGTTTCCTGGTATCATTGGATGTGTAGACGGTACTCATGTGAGAATAACAGCTCCAAATGTAGATGAACCGTCATTTGTAAACAGAAAAGGGTACCACAGCTTGAATGTTCAGGCAACCTGTGACCATGAAGGCATGATTGTTTTTTAAAATAAGTGATAAATATACCAAAGGGACATGAAAGTAATCAAATCAGTAGCGCATCTCATGTACAATACTTGTCGAGGACTAAATCGTATTGCCAAGTACCAATATGTGGAGGTTAACAGAGACACAACTTCGTAGGATATGTTATATATCTAATTAAAATTCAATGCTTGTCGTATCTCTTTCATTTTTGTTCTTTTCTTTGACCATACACTGATATATCAAAAGTAATAGGGGCCCTTACAACTCATACAAGCCTATCACCAATACAGTGTGAGTTCGCGCCCGACTTTGTAAATTACAAAAAGGGTGCACTCGTAGCCGCAAGTGATAAGGCTCACCAGTTGCCTGTCCATGGTCGGTGGTTCTCTCCGGTTTCCCACTGATCGCCATGATATAGCTGGAATATTGCTGAAAGTGGCGTTAAACACAATAAATAAATAAATCAAAAGTAATAATAATAATATACACGAAAATCTAATTTTAAATAGATTGTAGAATATAAATATGGAAGTCAATGGTAGGATGCTGAAACTGATGAAATTTTCAAATTGAATTTTCACACGGGGCATTGCAAACTACGCTGTACATATTACCCTTCGAAAACAGGGAGATATGTATCGATTTAACAAGCAAGACAGAGAAGCGACACACATACACAGCTCTTCTCATTAGGTATTATAAGTGTATATTATACGTGAACATTAATCTTATATAATATTTGTAGGTAAGTTTACAAACGTCGTTGCAAGGTGGCCATGTAGTGTTCACGATAGTCATATCATGAGTTGTTCAAACATTTTAAGCCACCTGGAACAAACCCTTAAGTGTGTAGAGGGTGGTATCATTCTCGGAGACAGTGGGTATGCGTGTAAAAGTTTCCTGATGACACCATACCTCAGACCTAGTCGGGATTCTCAGGAAAAATTCAACAGGGCACACACAAGAACAAGATGTGGTATCCAGAGGTGTTTCAGGTGGTGGAAAAAACGCTTCAATTGTTTGCATGCAGAGATAAGAATGCAACCAGAAAGAGTGTGTAAGATCATAATGGCATGTACTGTATTGCACAATATTACAATTGAGATGAAGGAGCCCATGGATGATGTTGATAGAACTGATGACTTAAGCAATGACATAAACATTGTTTTTCAAGGACCAGACGAAGGACGTGTAGTCAGAGACCACATTGCCAGGATGTTTTTTTCATAATTTTTAAATGCAGTAAAGTACATGTATAATGAATCTATAACTTTTTATTTCATACAATTTTAGATTTGAGAAATGCTGAAGAAGATCAATCGTAAAATAAGTACAGTGCATGTAATGCAATGATGGCGTCGTTTTCATTGCCCACTGGTTGAGCCTGCTAATTTCTAGCTGTAGCATGATGTTTTCTAATTTTATTTTTTCCATTTCAACTTTGAACTTTTCTTCTTGCACAGATAGTACTTCATAAATATTGTTTCTTTATCAACATGGCCTGAGTGACTGTTGTACTCGTTGACGATTTCGCGGCTTTTTGAGACCACAAGGTGTACTGCAAGTTGGTAAAGTGTTACTGTTACCAATGTCAGTTGTACTAGGAGATTGCTGCCCCACCTCACTTATATTAAAAATACAGGATGTATGTAAATCTGAGGAATTAAAAGTATCTGAAAAGGAAGAAAAATCGGGTACCGGAAAACTGAGAAACGAAAAGAAACGAAACGAAACGAAACGAAAACAAAATACAACGAAATCTGTAAAGTAAGAAAACGAAATGAAACGAAATCTGTAAAGTAAGAAAACGAAATTCAACGAAATGAAACGAAATCTGTAAAGTAAGAAAACGAAATCCAACGAAAAGAAACGACGAAATCTGTAAAGTAAGAAAAGAAAATATAACGAAAAGAAACGAAATCTATAAAGTAAGAAAACAATATCAAATGAAAAAAAGAACGAATTCTGTAAAGTAAGACAAGAATCGAAACGAAATAAACGTTTATTCTTTGTAAGCACTACTAGAGATATCCAATAAAATTACGTAACTCGACCTAAGCTACCTATCGAGACGTATCTTTACCTATGAATTTACCTATTGATTGAAAATTACAATAACATTCAGCATTCATTCAAATACTAGTATTCCACATCTCAGTATTTTCTATTTGATACCGACTGGATGCGCACTTCGGATTGATTTATTTATTGTTGTTTGTTTAACGTTCAGTCGCTAATATTTCATGTATAATCGGGACGAGAAGTTGAAAAAAATCAATTTGCAAAATACACAGGCGGGTATATACCCCATGCACAACAACACCAACGCCCATAGTAGTTCACGGAAAGACACAGGGAAATACCGGTATCAGTTGCTAGACAAACAAAATTTTTAGTAGCCCAATCCTATCTAAGTAACTAAAATAAACCTCAATTTCTAGTAGCCCAGCCAAATTTTTAGGGGCCTTGGGCAACTGGGCCCCTGCTAATTTCCATCCCTGAGTATTTGATGTTTTGATGGAGTAGTATGTCGTTAATTTTTTCCTTTTTATGGGGGGTGTTTTTTTGCAAGTCTACATTTGTATATCTCAATAGCGAAACGACCTTCACTCACAATAGCCCTTTCGCTCACAATACTACCCGATGTGCATATGTATAAGGCAGTATCATCAAATTTCAGGGTTGCATTTGTGGGCAGTTTTCCGAAGAAGAAATGTGGTGATGGGAATCGATGTTCGGTGGGTGTCCAGGGGGAGGAGGGATGTTGTTTCTTATCACAAATGGATGACAAGTCATAACGTTTTCGATTTTGGAGTTACCTGTTCAACTTTTATTTCACTTTGTCCGAATATAAGGAACACCGGGCTTAATTTTATCTAGCTTTTGATTTTTTTAAACTTCGGAAAAATGGAGAAAATGTCTTTTCACAAGGACCAAAATAGCTTCCAGATGTAAAATGCACCCTCTTTCGGTTGAAAACTAATCTGATAGTATACATTCTTATATATATATCTTCGTAAAGTGACATTTTCCCTATATAAAGAATGAGGTTGTTATTAGAGCAGAATTTATTCAAATTCTACATTACTGATTAGTAGTGCACCTGATTTGTCGAAATCATTATTTTTCCAATAACAATTCATAGCTCGACCGTCTTAGTTTTGTCGAAAATACTATTTTGCCAAAATAATGGAAATACTAAGATGCTGAATAAATGTCCACGAGACAACGATCCGACAAAGCAGCAAATTACAAAGCCTCATTTATATACATAACGCCCAGCATTCTTGTCAAAATAAGTTTCATATTGGGTCCTATATCAATAACACCAATAGTTTACAAAAATCAAGTAAGTGGCTATGGTTTCTGGACTAAATTTCATGATTTTCTCATACACTGTATTTCTCAACAATATGTTTTTAAGATACAGGGGCGTATCCAGGATTTTAGGTTAGAGTAAAAAAAAATAATAATCGGCGGGCTGAGCGAGGCGAGAAATTGTTTTGGTATCAAGATTTCATGCAAAAATCGTATTTTTTCTATTTGTAGGGGGCATACGCCCCAAACCCCCGCCTGACTAGTAATCCATATATCTATTAGGATATTTTGAACCATTCATTTACAAAACAAAAATTCTAACTTTTAGGTGGTAATCAGTTGGATTAGAGTCAAGGCCTCAATGTCCGCCAAATGTCAATGAGTTCCATTCAAACTCCATATTATTTCTAAGGACAATAATGTATGCTTTAAAACAATATAGATACTTTACTGATCTATTCTAGGTCTACATGCCCGTGCCCAGACATTTTCAAATGGGTGTGATTCCTATGGAAAATTGGATTTTAGTGAATTTTCTCTACAGATTTAATATGCTCTTTTAAAACTGAGGCAGGGGGTATTTATTCAAATAAAACAATGTTTATCAATGTTTTGGTGAAATGGTTTAAAAAAACAAAAGTACATACGTTATCTATAAAACTTTCAATTAGTAAATTTCAGATAGTTAAACCTTCGGACGTCTTGTTTTAAATTTTTGCCTTAGTATTCGCCTCTAAGGGACCAGGCAATAGGGACCAGTGCAAAAGGCCATGGGACAAAGATATTTTTGCAACTTTTTGTTTTCATGGGACCTCAGTCACGTTTTCTTGGCAGAATTTGGTAAAACCTATATTATTTTCATTGAAATTAGGCATGGGACATGTAGTTTTTTTTCATAAATATTGAACCACAGACCTGTGTATTGAACATGGGACAAAGACTTTTTAAGAGGCAAAATTGAAATGCATCGGTCCCAACCCCTGATAAATTTTGCCTGGTCCCTAACTACCGAACAGCCCGTGCTTAGGACACGTAGCTCCCAAAATGTGCACTTACTGACTTATCCCGTTAAAGAAAATATTCAAGATGTAATATGATGAAATTATATAGTTAATGTGCATAATTTTGACAGAGGACATTTTTCAAGATGTTGTTTTCCGAAAGCCCTGTGCGAGTCCCGGGCGTCATAAAGAATAGGCCTGAAACAGATCTCGGCTTGTCGTAAAAGCCGATTAAGAGTACTTAGAGTCTGGCCGGGGGTCGGATGCTCAGCCCCCCGAGCAACTAAGGTGTGTAACTTAGGTGACTCGATGGCTAATTAGGGTAGCCCTCGCTTCGGGAGTTGTCAGGCTATTAGAGGAAAATCTTACCGCGGACCATAGTAGGCCAACGTGTGTGGAGGGTGCCACTCTTCATGCACGTATAAAAAATATCCCATCTGTAGATTTCGTAAGAGTATGCCCCTATGCTACCTTGGGGCCGCTACATATGGCAAAATGTTCCGCCTCTATCCAGCTCTCCCCTTTTCCAGGCCATTGCAGTCAACAATTGTTTTTCCTGTTTCCCATCCCAACCTCGCTTTTCTTTATCAATTTGATTTTTTTCAACTTGTTCTCGTCCCGATTATGCATGAAATATTAGCGACTGAACTTTAAACAAACAACAATAAATAAATCAATCCGAAGTGTGCATCCAGTCGGTATCAAATAGAAAATACTGAGATGTGGAATACTAGTATTTGAATGAATGCTGAATGTTATTGTAATTTTCAATCAAACTTAAATGTAGGATCCCGTGAGTCATGCTTCGTGACCATAGGTGAAGATACGTCTCGATAGGTAGCTTAGGTCGAGTTACGTAATTTTATTGGATATCTCTAGTAGTGCTTACAAAGAAAAACGTTTATTTCGTTTCGATTCTTGTCTTACTTTACAGAATTCGTTCTTTTTTTCATTTGATATTGCTTTCTTACTTTATAGATTTCGTTTCTTTTCGTTATATTTTCTTTTCTTACTTTACAGATTTCGTCGTTTCTTTTCGTTGGATTTCGTTTTCTTACTTTACAGATTTCGTTTCATTTCGCTGGATTTCGTTTTCTTACTTTACAGATTTCGTTTCATTTCGTTGGATTTCGTTTTCTTACTTTACAGATTTCGTTTCATTTCGTTGGATTTCGTTTTCTTACTTTACAGATTTCGTTGGATTTTGTTTTCGTTTCGTTTCGTTTCTTTTCGTTTCTCAGTTTACCGGTACCCAAAAAAATCGTATTAAAATTACAAAATGTATTGTGCGTTATGAAAGGACAAGCACATTTTATGTCATGCCAAAGTGGACAAACAGCTTATATTTCTATATTTACACGGCATCTTCAAGATTTATAATATTCTATTTTTGATAAATATAATATTATAAATCTTGAAGATGCGATTATGATATTATTTTTTATTTATTTCCATAGACCTATTTCACATTAACCTATTTTTGTTGTAAGCGGCCTTAGTCCAAAGTCCAATCGGAGTAAAATCCGAGTGGTAAGCGGCCTTTCTGGTTGGATTATACGATGATTTTCTATATCCACATCATTTTTCAACCTTTTCGAAGTTTTATTCACGTTATTTATTTGCAAAATTTTATTATACATCTACAAATGGATCCTGGTGATCAACTCTACACTCTTGATGAGCTTCGATGTTGGAAAGTCGAGAATCTCGGAGTTCTTGACGATGAGACTGAGAGATCTAACGAAATCGGAAACGAAGGAGGAGCTAGCGGTCTTGTGTTTTTCGGCATGCAAGTTGAACTTGCCTTTGGTGCCATCGCAAGCTGATGTTTTAAAGGACAACAAGAGATGCTACAACATTTTGAGTGAGTGTGGAATTACAGACCCCCTTCAGATTTATTCTGGTTGGCTTGATGAACATGATCATGGTATGCAGTTTGGCAACCACATTTTTTAACAGACATAACGCAGTTCTTGTTAGCCCATGGTGATGTAGCATTGACAAATGACACGCTGAAAGACTATAAGGTTGGCAAGGCCTGTGAATATTTTTCAAGTGGGTGGCTGCAGGAAGGATATTTCTTAAAGGCTAAGTCGAACAACAACAACAACTTGTGTATTTTAAGAACAAAGTGTTCACCATCACAGACATATCATATTGCGCCAAAGAAGATGATGGTTTGACAGAAGGAGCTTATTGTTCTTGCACTGCAGGGTATGAAATGTATGCATGTTTTTTTAAATTCTCTATCGTGTCTGCAGTGCCAATTCAGGACCATTAGATAATAACAGAAGGGATTGCAACCAATGATGGGCAATCTTGGCTGAAATATTCCTAACAAATTCATGACAAAATGTTGTAGTTACTATGGTGTCAATGAATCAGTACATTTCAATAATGTTTGAGAGATGTCAGTTCAAATTTCTCTGGAAGCTAATGATCGGAGTACTGTATTAGGTTTGTCAACTACTAACAATTACAATACATGTATATAGCTTCTATAGTACAAGGTAGTACATTTCAATAATGTTGAAAAGATGTCAGTTCAAATCGGACTGGAAGCTAATCTATGGGTTTATTTTAATATATGCTTGATCATGTTGACTGCATTAACTAACTTGGACACAAGTCCCTAGCTTAATGAAAGTTTTGAAGAACTACTCCTTTTTCAGTGTGATTTTTACACGACTGCAAAAATGTTGTGTAATGGTTAGCATGCTCACCTTGAATGTGGTAGATCCATGGGTTCTAGCCCCTGTCTAGTCAAACCAAAGATTATAAAATTGGTAAGAATGCAGCATTAAGGACTAAGAACAAAGAATTGTCGGGTCAGAATTAGAATAATGTTTCAGAGTGGAACGACATATCTACCCACAGACTGTTGTTTCAATGAACTAGCACTCTAAAGATCCAACTAAGGGTGTTGGTCTTTTCATTTTTTGTATCTAAATGTGTTTCCTGTTGCTCATGCTTAAATAGTTTACACATCACATGTTATAGTTTATGTTTCTTGTTGTTTATTGTTTAAAAATTCTATGAATAGAATGTTTTTATCACCCATATGAGTGTTGTTTTTCATGTAAAATTATTGAATATTTTAGGCTTTGTTCATTTACCTGAGAAAGTCTTAGACAAATATTTTGAAATTAAAGGAGTTTTGAACCTTATTACATGTAGTATGTTTTTTGGGGGGGGGGGGGGGGGGGGGGTGGAACTTTAGTCAGATTTTTTAACTTCTCAATTCAATAACTAAAGGATAGAGAAAATTGTATAGTGTCCCCCAATATTAACTTTTTGATGTTAAAAGCAATATAATTTTCATTCAATCATCAACTTAAGACTTCACCAGGATGAGGGGAATGTGTTTTAATTTATTACCCATTCTTCAATGTTCCAGTTCATAGTTTTGTTATTTTACAACATTGTTATTATACATGTAGCTGACCTTTTAATAATGTTTTGTTTTTGCACTAAATATTTCTTGTTAAAATGAGTATTTGTTTAATTTTTGTGCTCTATGATTTACAAAAGTTATCGAGTTGAATCATTTACAAAGTACATGTGCATGTACATATTTTGCCCAACAAAGACTGACTTGTTCCTGAATATAGCACTTTTTCCATACTAATCCTTATATGTTATTATTGGTCTCCTGACATTGGCATAAACAAGAAAGGATGGAGTGCCTCACGAACAGAAACCACAGCGTAATAATGTGCTTGACATACATGTAAGAATGGAACATGACTGTTAATGTATAGCCCTGTATCAGGGCATACTATTTAACCCCTGTCTGTCCCTCCCTATAGTTTTGAGCTAGAGTTTTTGTAATATTTTGTAGTGTGTTTAATGTACAAATACTAAAGGTGTGCATTCTTACAGGATTTTGACTTCTAAAAAATCATAAAATGATATATAGTTGAACCAAGTCATTTTTAGCTCACCTGACCCAAAGCTATTGTCACCACTGAGCGTCCGTCGTCTGTCGTCCGTCCGTCCGTCCGTTAACTTTTCACATTTTAATCAACTCCTCTGAAGCCACTGGGCCAATTTGAACCAAACTTTGGTGGAATGGTCCTTGGAAGGCCCCCTTCCAAAACTGTGTCCGGTGATCCCGACTTCCAACCAAGATGGCCGCCAAGCTAAAAATAGAAAAAAGGGGGGGATGAAATTTTGATTGTTCATTGCTGCTTTAGTATAAGTCAAAATGAGCTCAAATTTTAACTGCAGCTACATGGCAAGGAGTAGTTTAACATATATTCCGGGTTTTTCTGTGAAATTTTTTTTTCAGCCGATATATACCGATTATGCAAATTAGGCATATTTTGATAAAAGATCACATTTAAATCTTCTCCTCTGAAACCGCTGAACCAAATTAAACCAAAGCTGGCAGGGATGGTCCCTGGGTGGGTCCCTTTCAAAATTGTGTCCGACAGCCCCGCCCTCCATTCAAGATGGCTGCTGTTACTAAAAATAGAAATTTCTTCAATTGTTCATTGCTGCTTTAGCATAAATCAAAATGAGCTTAAATTTTATGTTTAACATATAATCCGAGTTTTTCTGTGAAATTTTTCTTTCAGCCGATTTATACCGATTATGCAAATTAGGCATATTTTGATAAAAGATCATATTTAAATCTTCTCCTCTGAAACCGCTGAACCAAATTACACTAAACCTGGCAGGGATGGTCCTTGGGTGGGTCCCTTTCCAAATTGTGTCCGACAGCCCCGCTCTCCATTCAAGATGGCTGCTGTTACTAAAAATAGAAATTTCTTCAATTGTCCATTGCTGCTTTAGTATAAGTCAAAATGAGCTCAAATTTTAACTGCAGCTACATGGCAATGAGTAGTTTAACATATATTCCGAGTTTTTCTGTGAAATTTTTCTTTCAGCCGATTTATACCGATTATGCAAATTAGACATATTTTGATAAAAGATCACATTTAAATCTTCTCCTCTGAAACCGCTGAACCAAATTAAAGCAAATTTGGCTGGGATGGTCCTTGGGTGGTCCCCTTTCAATATTGTGTCCGACAGCCCCGCCCTCCATTCAAAATGGCTGCTGTTACTAAAAATAGAAATTTCTTTAGTTGTCAATTTCCACTTTATTAGAAATCAAAATGAACTCAAATTTTAACTGCAGCTATATGGCAATGAGTAGTTTAACATATATTCTGGGTTTTTCTGTGAGA
Source organism: Bathymodiolus brooksi (assembly GCA_963680875.1). NCBI lineage: Eukaryota > Metazoa > Mollusca > Bivalvia > Mytilida > Modiolidae > Bathymodiolus > Bathymodiolus brooksi. The sequence continues at coordinate 38,166,681 of OY804578.1, read as the reverse complement.
TTTTTTCAGCCAGTTTATTCCGTTTAGGAATATTATGAGATAAAAATCACATCAAAATCTTTTGCTCAGAAATTTGAGTTGAAATGATCTTTGGGTGGCCCACTTTCAAAATTATGTGTAACATCCCCATTTTCTATCAAATTTAGATGTCAAATTGAAAACCAGGTGAGCGATTACAGGCTCCTGGGAGACTCTAGTTAAATTAGTGCATCAAAAGTGTCTTACACACACAGACTTTATACATTCTCTAACAAAAGGGGCATACCAGTTTTAAGTTGGGCCTTTTAAAAAGTTTTATTTGATGCTCCATAATTTAAACATAACAAATAAAAATTGACTTTGATTTTCCTATATATTTCAACTAAAAATAAATCCTAAAAATTCACAATCCTGTTGGCTGTTTAAATTATGTACAAATAAAAACCACTCATATAAACATAATGAGCAAATAAACAATCAAAATATAGACAATTCTGACTGTTTTGGTGTAAAATTGGTTAAAATCTATCCAAAAATGACTTCACAATAATTTATTGAAAAAATAAGGTTTTGGTTGATTATATAGGGATTTTTTTTTACATGTCATGTGGCAATACTTTTGGCCACATACTGTATAGCTGAATATTCACACGATTTCTCATTATTTTCAAGATCTACGGGATACATGTAGGCATAAATTATTTTCCTAATCAACAAATTCACGAAAACTTCCTTACGACCGTGACGATATGTGCATAAATAACTGCCACGATGAATAAACTGCGTCACCGTGTTTACAAATGCAATGACGTCTGTTTACGTTTTTTACTCCGATTGACCTTTGAACCATAATGGCGGCGGTAACGTGAAATTGGTCTATTAGAAAATTTAAACGTCTATAGTTTCCCTTAAATTTAATATGATATGGTAGTTTATGATATAGCTGAAAATAGCCCATTTCTCTTGCCGTCTAACAACAATGACTCTTAGCTACTTTTTATCGTATTATATAAAAAATCTTGTGTAAGAATGTTGAAATCAATATAATTTACCCTTGAGTGGCCTCCGATAGAAGTGACGTCATCATGACAAAGTTTTATCGGGGGAAAACTTTCAAAGCTTACGAGAATGGATGGGTTTATTGTGTTTAATGTCACTTTTAGGAGAATGGAATAAATATAGATGTGCTAATGAAATATTCGTTAAATAGGTAAGTCAATTCTTTGTTATTTCATTTAAGAAATAATTTGTACAATCACATAATTTTATGTTAAAACTTAAACTACCCTGCAGGTTTTTTTTCTAGTATATTTTCATGCCGTGTATGTTGTTTCAACAAATATACCTTTTCATTATACTGGTTATAATTCTTGATCATTGCAAGTGTAAATTAAAATAACACTTGCTAAGTTAGTAAGTACATGTATGACATTAGAAAAAATCTGCTTAACAAGGTGTAAAAATATGCATTCGAATATTGAACCTTTTGGGGCCCCAACATTTGTTTGACGAAATCTAGGTCAGAGTTAGTGACATCAGTGTAAACAAAAATCAGCTGGTCTTTTTAAAATATTATATCTTTTGTTTCATTGCTCAATTCTTTGACTGGAGGTCCACCGCCAGTTTGAGTAGCATATTAAATTATTAGTTCCTGAATCCTGTCTGCATACTGCTTTTTTGCACTAGTCTACATATTTTGCCATTTTGTTTTCACTTCTTTATCGGTTCTGTAATGCAAGCCGAGCAAATTAATCTGGACAGCAATGTTTTTCCAAATAGAGATCTTTCTGCTGTCGAAGTAGTGTGATTTTGGAACTATCCCAATTTGAACTCTTTTTCCTCTGTAAAATTCTCCATTTTATTTTTCTACATAAATCGCGAAAATGCACGTGCAATGTTGAATTGTGGGATATTAAACGGTGACCGCTCGGTAGTCCGAAGGTCCATTACTCCGAAGTTTATTAGTCTGAAGGTCCGTTAGTCCGAAGGTTCATTAATCCGAAGGTCCATTAGTCCGAACTTTTTAAGGTTCGTTTGTCTTGTTTTTCGACCAAAGGATAGGTATCGAACAGTGTTGAATTGATTTAATATTCAGTCCTTTATCAAATTAAGTAAGAGAAGCAAGATACTCATATTCACATCTCGTCCGAGATTCCTCTGTCGTTTAACGGCATTTATAAAGTTGCTGTAGCCGTTCAACGTCAGAGGGCAATACATACGGAAAACAGCCGATTTGCTTCTCCAACTCTGGGTCAGCACATTTCCACGTTTCGTGGCTATCGGATTTTATTTTCTATCAGAAAACCTTATATAAATCGCTTCACCAATCATTTTTCTATTCATTCATAACCATCTTACCCTCAGAAAGTGGTGCTACACTCCATTACAACACGATTTTGCCTTAGATCCTATGATTCCGCCATTTGTCTTCCATTTTTCAAACATTTGTCACGTGACTACGAGAAAACCACGATTACCGCAATGTATCATGGGAGATGATTTGCATATAAACAAACAAACAAATATTTGTATTGCCAATCATACACGCCTGTTAAGGCAGAACAATTAACATAAAATTTAATACAGTTGATTATATTGATTGGTAATGATTTTAACAGCAATAGTGAATTACAGATAACCATAAGAAAAAAAAATGATGTAGTACCTTGTCCAAAAAAGGGGGACGTAACACATGCTCTTTCCGAAGCCCATTGGCAACACTCTGCCATTGAATCTTTTATTTCCAACACATTCTGTATTATTTCCTTCTGCTCTGCTTTGATCTATAAGATGGACTGTTTGTCCTGTAGAATACGCTTAAATGTATGGTCTTCCATGTGATTTGAATGTTGTTTACGTATGCAAATAATGCTCAAATAATTTGGTGTGCTGAATTAAGTAGCTCCCATCATGCAATGCGTTACTGTTATCATTCAGTTAGTATCGCGAGATCACGTTTGTAGATTCGAAAATGGAAGTCAAATGGCGGAATAATAGGATCTAAGGCAAAATCGTGCTGTAATGGAGAGTAACACCACTTTCTGGGGGTAAGATGGTTTTGAATGAATAGAAAAATGATTGGTGAAGCGATTTATATAAGGGTTTCTGATAGAAAATAAAATCCGATAGCCACGAAACGTGGAAATGTGCCGATCCTAGAGCTGGTGAGGCAAATCCGCTGTTTTCCGTATATATTACCCTCTGACGTTGAACGGCTACAGCAACTTTATAAATGCCGTTAAACGACAGAGGAATCTCGGACTAATTCACATCCTGACTAAGCAGTGCCCTATCCAGGTGGGTTGTAGGCTGTACGCTCGGCTTTTGCTAGCAAAAAAAATGTGTAATCGGCAAATATAGGTAAAACTTAAAACATTTTGTAGAAAACACGCCAAAGATTGCACCAAACCCCTATTTTGTAATTATGGATATACAAGCGTGCTAAGTCTAAAAAAAGAGAGAAAAAACACGTCGTCTTTGAAATATATGGAAATCATTCCAATGAAGTAAACCCTCCACTAAAACTCTGATCTTAACCAAGTATGTTTAAGCTTAAAATTTAAAAGATATTTAGTCAAAGATTATTTTTAAGACCCGTTGTTGATCCAATTAACAACTGGGATTTTTTTTACTTAACAAACACTTCAGAATAGTCTTAGACTTGTCATTTACTCTTTACGAAATACTGAAAGAGTCCCTTTTGGTACGACACAAGAGACGATCTCTGAGAAAGGGATTAGTAAACATAAAAGCACATCTGAAATTAAGCTTTGTGAGGGACAAGTACATTCCATTAAAAAGAGAATACATAAAATCATTAAACAGACGTTCTAATGTACAACTGATGGTCGCAAAATACGGAGTGTAACCTCAAATATATACCAATTATTATGGAATATTGAAAACTCCAATCAACTACCGCAACAACTTAAGCATACGCGTACCAAATTCTACATCTATGTAATTCCAGAATACCGAGTTCCATGGCTCGACATATACAAGTACCCTTTACCAGATACGTGTACCAGATGGGGGGTCTCCTAGAGATTTTAACCAAGTGGTATACTGTAGAGGAATAAACAGTCTGTTGTTAGTGTAGAAAAGTGTAGAGATTGGTACTTATGTATACACGCATCAGAAACAAAAAATGATATAATATCATAAAAGATCATCTGATCTAACAAATGTTTTATGCATATTACATGTAGGAAAAAACGTACGGGTTAAACTAGAAAAACATATCATTATTTCCTACAATTTCGGTATTTTGTTGTTTCATACCTTAATTTCTAGTAACACTACTTTAAGATACATGTCTGCACAAAGCATTTTGGAAAGTCATTTGGAGTTAACTTCAAACGAATGGGTGGCCGACATTAGGACAAACGGACCTTCGGACTAACGGACCTTCAGATTAACGAACCTTCGGACTAACGCCACGGAACCTATTAAACAAGGTTTAAATATAATTACAAACTTTAATTGACACTAATTAAAATTAGCCTTAGATATGCTTTGTGCAACCGATTTTAAACAGTTGTTTAACTAATTGATACTTAGTGATTTAAATAACACTTATCTTTTTAATTGGTATTTAATTTAAATGACGTGTGTGCAACCCAGTCCTGGAGAACTGAGTTATCGTATGCACAAAACAAGAACAGAGACGAAAAGGTACGTCTTTTAGGAATTGATACATGTCCTAGTTTGAATGACATAATGGAAATAAGGTGCATTAAATGTACCCGAAGCGAGTAGGTGTACGATTTTTAAACTCTCGGAGTTTCTTGCCTTGTGGATAATTAGTATAATATAGGCAATAGGGTCGAAACACGTAAGTTGCTGTTGACATAAGATTGTATGAATATGGACACGAACAAGTTCAAATAAGGAAAGAGAGATGAAATAATAAACAATAATCATATATTTTTTATTGAAAATAAATATGTAAACAGAAATCTAAAAAGGAGGGGGGGTATTTCCGTGCCACGAGCGCCTGTGGGTGGAATACCATGATGGTCGCAAGATGCCACAATATGAGTTCATAGTTTAATTAATATCTAAGAAATTAAAAGTTGCTTCAAGTTGTGCCAGAGGGAGACATCATTTTTCGTACAGTACTAATAATATGAGAAAGATTTCTCGATTAATATAGTATTTTCATCTGTGGTAAAACGATTTTTTTAATTTTCTTTATACAATGAGTGAGTGATTGATTACTGTTTTAATTTAAATGACGTTTGTGCAACCCAGTCTTCACACTACGCTTGTTATCTCATGAACCCTTTATCATGTTATCTAAATCTTAATATATTAAACCGTGTCAGTTACAAACCATTTGCTGCAGGCAAAAGCTACTTTTTCAGTATTTAATTGTCTAACTCAAAACAATAAATCCATAAATGGATGCTAGCTAGTCCGAGATTCCTCTGTCGTTTAACGGCATTGATAAAGTTGCTTGTAGCCGTTCAACGACAGAGGGTGCTATATACGGAAACCATCGAATTTGCCTCACGGCCATAGGATCGGCACATTTCCACGTTTCGTGCTATCGGATTTTATTTTCTATCATAAACCTTATATAAATCGCTTCACCAATCATTTTTCTATTCATTCATAACCATCTTACCCTCAGAAAGTGGTGTTACACTCCATTACAGCACGATTTTGCCTTAGATCCTATTATTCCGCCATTTGACTTCCATTTTCGAATCTACACACGTGATCTCGCGATACTAACTGAATGATGACAGCAACGCATTGCATGATGAGAGCTAATTAATGCAGCGTGCCAAATTATTTGGAGCATTATTTGCATACGTAAACAACATTCAAATCACATGGAAGACGATACATTTAAGCGTATTCTGCAGGACAAACAGTCCATCTACAGATCAAAGCAGAGCAGAAGGAAATAATACAGAATGTGTTGGAAAGAAAAGATTCAATGGCAGAGTGTTACCAACGGGCTTCGGAAAGAGCATGTGTTACGTTCCCCCTTTTTGTTTTTGGACAAGGTACTACATTTTTTTTTCTTATGGTTATCTGTAATTCACTAAATTTGCTGTTAAAATCATTACCAATCAATATAATCAACTGTATTAAATTTTATGTTAATTGTTCTGCCTTAACAGGCGCCTATGATTGGCAATAAAAATATTTGTTTGTTTGTTTATATGCAAATCATCTCCCATGATACATTGCGGTAATCGTAGTTTTCTCGTAGTCACGTGACAAATGTTTGAAAAATGGAAGACAAATGTCGAAATCATAGGATCTAAGGCAAAATCGTGCTGTAATGGAGTGTAACACCACTTTCTGAGGGTAAGATGTTTATGAATGAATAGCAAAATGATTGGTGAAGCGATTTATATAAGGTTTATGATAGAAAATAAAATCCGATAGCCACGAAACGTGGAAATGTGCTGACCCAGAGTTGGAGAAGCAAATCCGCTGTTTTCCGTATATAGCACGCTCTGTCGTTGAACGGCTACAAGCAACTTTATCAATGCCGTTAAACGACAGAGGAATCTCGGACTAGATGCTAGCATGGTCGACTACCTGCTATTATCTCCTAGCATTATAAATATTATTACAGATTTTGAAATTATTGATTTCAACCCCATGTTTTCTGAAGTTCACAATCGAGTACACCTTACCTTGACAGTTGAAGGTGAAAATAATCGGCAAAATCGCATTGATAATCCAAATATTAAGCCACGTGTTCGATGATGGTCACATATGGTTAATGAATTTATACGAGTAATTAACGATGATCCACATAATACATTAAATGAAATAAACAACACTCTGAATGAACTTGACGTCTACTCACATCTATAGTGAACAAGTAAGTATAGGAGAATGCCCCAGTAACTCTCCATTCCTTAAAAATAATGGAGCCGAGGCCCATTGTTTTTAAGGAATGGAGAGATACGAGGACATTCTCCAACTTAAAATCCACCCATTGTACTTTATTAATTTGATTAATTATTAATCTTGAAACAAAAAAAGTCTGTGTATAGTATCTAAAGTACAAAGTATTAAATTGTTTGCCCCTTTTGGGACCTTAAAAGTACAAAGAGAACAATAACTCTCCATTCCTTAAAAATAATGGAGAGTTTTGACAATAGATTTACATCACAGCCACAGGTGGATTTTAATTGCTAAAACAACATTCTACACTATATGTTGTTTTAAGAATATTGGCGTTACGGGAACACCCCATTTCGATAGATAGAATCCTTAATTTTGCAATGTATTAAAGTTTAATTAATTATTTAAGAGGCTATTTAGGAAATCATTATCAAGTTTAATTCCAATTAAACACCCAATTAAATAATTTAAGAGGTTATTTAGGAAATCATTATCAAGTTTAATTCCAATTAAACACCCAATTAAAGACCCAAGCTAACAACGGTCGTACATCAATAAAGATATGAAGCTATAAATTATGAGTGTTTGCATTACAAATAACAATTAATCTTTGATGTACAATACTTTAAACATGTCTTAATTGAATTACTATTTTCTTTATAATTGATTCAAAGAAATATTCGTATGCCATGATGTAGTACAAAATACTACACAACACAAGCAAGCATTTCAATGACATCAAATGTTTTTTGTGTATAAGATTTCACACATTATTTTAAAGGGATATTGTCTACCAGCTGCGTAATTTTTTCATACCCAAAATTATTGTCGATTTCCGTACTGACCTTCATAAAATGAAGATTAACACCGAGTTATGCTGCAAAAGATACGATTTTTTGACAAAAAAGACCCAAAACTATCGTTATTGTAATTATTGTCCGGATGACAATATTCAAATCTATTCATATGATGATCTTCTATGTGAACACGTCTTGAGCGTGCACACTGTTTATAAACAATAAACAACATGTCGGAAGAGAAAGGTCAACACGTGGAAGAAAGCGTACTTTGACGGATTCAGAGATAAAGAGGAATAGAAGTGAAGTATCTTCCAAATGGAACAAATGCAGGATATATGTAGGGGATGCCGTTGGATGGAGCGAACTCAAGGAAGTGCTACGCGTCAAATCTCACGCTGAAGTGGCAAAGATTTTGTTGATAGGTAAACCGACCATGTTGCCTTCTTTTCTGATGATGCCTATGATCATTTTCGGTAGATATTATTCAATATATGTAATTTTGCACCTGGCAACAACAAATTATTGTCAATGAATAGCATAAAACGGCCGTATTTGCGTGGTAAACAAACACAAATTTTAAGAGGCCAGCAAAGGGGAAATGGGAGTGCAAAAATGATATCAATACAGTTTATTATTTTTTCGACCAGCAAATATTGAAATGAGCCGATTTTTGATTATTATTATTATCAATTTAAATAAAAATATCGAATCAATTCATGTTTAATGCAAGAATTAAAACTGTACATGCATGCTTTTTTTTTTTTTTTTTTTTTTTTCTTCTTCAAGATGGCGCCGGGACTAGACGGTATAGTTTTTGCTCTGACAACATCTTTAATTTTCACCCGTCTTCTTGTATTTCCATCACAACCAGTTATCAGAAACAGTAACTATAGAACCGAAGACCTAGGTTTCTATTCAGGAAGTACCACAATTGCAAGCTCATCATATTTTGATTTTGTTATTGATGTGTTGCACTCGAGAGGAGTCCCCGAGAATACCCGCCATTTTCAAACACGTAAAGTTTCCAGAACATATAAAAACAACGTTAACCAGTATCAGTCATCACTTATAAGACTTTTAATACTATCAGGAGATATAGCGCTAAACCCAGGACCGGTGAAATATCCATGCGGAAAATGTTCCAAACCGGTAAGAAAAAATCAGAAAGGAATTCAGTGCGAGGGGACAGTTTGTGAACAATGGCACCATATAAAATGTATAAACTTAACTGTTGTGGAATATGAACGGCTTTCAAGTACATCGGAAAGCTGGTATTGTAAACTATGTACACTTCCAAATTTTTCAGACTCGTATTTTGATATTGATAAAAATGAAATGATGAAAACAAATGAGAGTTACTCTCCTTTGTACATACCGCCTTCACGGGAAGTGGAAAATGTGAACGGCATATTTTATGACCTCATTGATATTAGAAAGAAATACACCAAAAACTTTCTTATTTGTCACCTAAACATCAATAGCATGAGGTATAAGTTTGATGAGATAAAAGAACTACTATTTGATAAAGTTGTAGACTGTCTTATTGTGTCAGAAACAAAAATAGATTCAACGTTTAAAGATTCTCTGTTTGAAGTGGATGGTTACAAACTCCAGAGGAGGGACCGTACAGATAGTGGTGGTGGAATAGCAACCTTCATGAGGACTGACATACCAGCAAAACGAAGATTCGATATCGAATGTAAGACACTAGAAAACTTTGTTTATGAAGTAACATTAGATAAAGTAAAGTGGTTAATTTTTGCATTATATAGGCCACCATCTATGCCAAACAATTTATTTACCAAACACATGAGTACATTATTGGATAAAGGTATCAAACACTATGAAAATTTAATTGTTATAGGAGATTTAAATTATGACTTGTTATGTACTGAAAAATCACAAACACTTGATGATTTGTGTGATATTTTTGATCTGACAAATATTATCAAGGAGCCAACTTGTTTCAAGAAAGACTGTAATCCATCATTAGTAGATGTTATACTTACCAACAAAAGTAAATCTTGTTTTAAGTCACTGAATTTTAATACTGGTGTAAGTGACTGTCATCATTTAATTAGTACATTTATCAAAGGTAATATACCAATTTGTGAAAACATAAAGCAACCTTATAGAAGTTTTAAAAATTTTGATGTTAATGCATATGTTAATGATTTGGATAAGATTTGTCTTTTAAATGAATCTTGTGATAATGTTACAGATATAGTTATAGAGTATGATCACTTTGAATGTGAGGTCTCGAAGGTCATTGACAAACATGTTCCAGTCAAACACTGCTACCCCAGAAAAAACTCAGTCCCATATATGAACAGAGAATTAAGAAAAGCAATTTACAACAAACAAATGCTAAGAAATAAATTTGAAAAATACCATACAGACAAAACATGGGAGGCATACAGAAAACAACGCAACCTTGTTACAAAACTGAAAAAAAGATCCGTCAGAACATATTTTTTAGAGAGGTGTATAGGAGGTCACAAGGCAAATAACTTCTGGCAAACAGTCAAACCATTTTTGTCAAAAAAATCGACAGGTGGTCAGCAAAAAATTGTTTTAATGGAAAATGATGTAATCTTAAATGATAAAAAAGATGTATGTGATACTTTTAATTCTTTTTTTATAAATGTTGCAAATGATATTGGTAAAGGAATTATCCTTGATGAAAACAACCACCCTAGCATTGACTGTATCAGAAAAAACGCTCCAAAGAACAACATTGATTTCGATTTCAAACCAACAAACACAGACACTATAACTAAACTGGTCAACAAAATAAATATCAAGAAAGCTACTGGTGTTGACCAAATATCATGTAAACTTCTCAAAGCTGGTTCACCTGACGCCTGTACTCAATAAACATCTCACCACACTTTTAAACAACACAATAAAACACAGTCAATTTCCAAACAGACTAAAAGAAGCACAAGTTGTACCTCTGCACAAAAAAAATGATCCTTTAGACAAAAAAAACTATCGTCCTGTCAGTATTCTGCCAACAATTTCAAAAATCTATGAGATGGTGCTGTCAGATCAGTTAGTTGAATTTTTTAATAATATTTTTCATGATTTTTTATGTGCTTTCAGAAAGGGCCATGGATGTCAGACCACACTACTGAGACTCCTTGAAGATTGAAAATCAGCTCTTGACAAGAATTGTTATGTGGCAGCTATTTTGATGGATCTTTCGAAAGCTTTTGATTGTCTGCCACACGACATTCTTCTCAGTAAATTGGCTGCTTATGGACTGTCATCCCAATCAGTAAAATTACTAGAAAATTATTTGACAGGCCGTAAGCAACAAATCAAACTTCAAGGGGTGGTCAGTGGTTGGCAAATTTTACAGAAAGGTGTTCCCCAAGGCTCCATAATGGGGCCCTTGCTTTTTAACATTTTTATAAACGATATATTTTACTTCATTGAACATGGAACATTGTACAACTATGCTGATGACAACACCCTATCATATGCAGATCAAGATTATAATACCTTAATTAATGTTTTAGAAAAAGAAAGCTCTATTTTAATTGAATGGTTTAATTTTAATTGTATGCAAGCCAACCCAGATAAATTTCAAGCTATTGCTGTTGGGAAGAAAACTTATGCAAAAGAACCTGTTTTTAATATTGAGTCTGCTAATATATCATGTGATGAAGTTGTAAAATTGTTGGGTATTGATATAGACTATCGGCTAAATTTTGATAAACATATAAAAAATATCTGTCGTAAAGCTTCACAGCAATTAAGTGTACTAAAGCGTATTGGTTGTTTTTTATCTAAACTTAATAAGCTAACAATTTTTCATTCTTTTATATTGTCTAATTTCAATTTTTGTCCTTTGGCTTGGCATTTTTGTTCAAAAGCAAACACTATAAAACTGGAGAAAATACAGGAAAGAGCTTTACGTTTTATCTATGAGGATTACAATAGCACATATGAAGAACTTTTACATATAGCGAAAGTACCATCTCTACAAATAAGGAGAATGCGCACTATGGCATTAGAATGTTTTAAAATATTGTATAAACTGTCTCCACCATGCTTAAATGATTTAGATATTCTAATATTGTAGAGATACCTAGAGTAAAGACTACTACCTATGGTAAGAATTCTTTTAAATATACAGCTGCTGTTTTATGGAATGACCTACCTGATGATTTTAGAAAAATTGCCAATTTTAACCAATTTAAAAACATTTTATTATCTTGGAATGGAAATGAATGCAAATGTAATGCATGTAAACAATTTTAATATCATCAAGGTCTTTTCAATGTTTATATTATTTATATTTATTTATTTTTTAGCAGTATAACATGCTTTTAGCTCGTAACACCAGCTTTATTTTATTTTTTTAGCTTTTATTACTGTGCTTGATTAACTTTTTTACTTTTGTATATGCTTACCTTGTCTGTGCTATATTTGTGCTTTAACTTATTTGCTGTATTTTGCTACTATGAGTGCTTTTATCTAAATTATTAATTTGTGTGCATGCTTTTGTTGTTTTTAACTGTTATTTATTCTTGTATTGTGTCTGTCGGTCAAAAGCCCACTAGGGCTTGTGTTGTATTGTTATTTAAATATGCCGACTATAAATAAAACTTATCTTATCTTATCTTATCTTATATGAAAACCCTATAAAGTTCTTTTTATTCAAGCAAATTTATTTCTTTGATATTCTAAATATATTACATATAATCAGACTTTTAATTTTATCAAATTTCAACAACTTGGACATAAAACTTAGTTTTGGGAATCAAAAGTATATACCTTACTTTCTGTGAATTATCACTATAATGGAAAATCGGTACATGTATGTATTTTTCAAATAAAAGCTTTCTATTTAAAGAAGCTTCATTTCAATTGCACTTTTAGTTTGGATCCTGTAAGTATAATATATAAACAAGGTTTTGAAGAAATGATATGAATATCCATTGAAATTTTCAAGTTTCAGAACTTTTTTTTATATATGACTACAAAATTTTACTGAATGTCCTAAAACGCATATTTTAGACCATGGCTAAATGAAAATCATGTTCAATTCCTTTATGCAAACAAGTTTATATCTTGGGTACTGGAAGTACATTACATAAATAAGGTTTTAAGTACTATTCAACAAGTTTGAACATAAAACTTTGTTATGGGAGCCAAAATTATATCTTCGTGTCTGTGAATTATCACCATAGTGGAAAATCAGTATGTATCTTTTATATAAAAAGCTTTCCATTTAAATAAGTGTCATTTCAGTAGCATTTTTAGTTTGGATCCTGTAAGTATGATACATACACAAGGTTTTTAAAAAGTAATATGAAGATCCATAGAAATTTGCAAGTTTCAGAAACTTTTCTATATGTGACTATAAAATTTTACTGAAATGTCCTGAACTGCATATTTTAGACTATGGCTAAATGAAAATCATTTTCAATTTCTTTATGCAAACCAAGTTTATTTCTTGACTATTCTAAAAACATTACATTAATTAGTTTTTTACTACATTTCAACAATTTTGGACATAATTTTTAGTTAAGGGAGCCAAAATTATACTTACTATCTTAGAATTATCAACATAGACATGATAGAGGGAAATCAATATGTATTTTTCATATAAAGGCTTTCTATTTAAAGAAATGTCATTTGAACTGCTTTTTATCCCCTCGCCAACGAAGTTGTGAAGGGATATAGTAACGCTACCGTCCGTCCGTCCCATCTTGTGAACACTCTAGAATCAACATCCTTCAATGGATTATGACCAAACTGGGTACATACTTAGTCCTTAAGAGAATCTGGAACCCTATTGATTTTCAAAGTCAAAGGTCAAGGTCACCAGGTCAAATATTGAGGCGAGGGGATATGCCACGCTTTGCCCTTGTTTAGTTTGGATCTTGAAAGTATGATAAGAAATAATGTGAAGATCCATAGCAATTTGCATGTTTCACAGTGTGTGAATTTAACAGTAGACCGATGGCCCATGTCTGTGTTAAAATCATGCAGGCTTTTGTAAAATTATCTTATTTTTTTAGGCAAATTACTTCAAAAACTGGTAATTTCAGACAAATGTGATTTTGTAGTGATTGATATTTGTACTTTTGATTTAGATATTCTGACCAAGGTATTTCTGGAGTAGAAGAAATGAGCAGCCATCACATTTCAACGAAACGGATGAAACTGGAGAAATCGAGTTCATTTGTGAACCCATTTGAGTATGTTCATTTTGTTAAAGATTAGACATATTCTACATTATGTTTATAGGTAACATTGTCAATATTGTTCAACACAATCACTTGTATAACAGTTTCCTATTAATTATTGTGGCTTGCATAGTGATACTACTAGTACATGTAGCGATATAATATAGGGATCATGTTGGCTTCTGCGTCATCGTTACATTTTCATCCATCCACAAGCTGAAATGGCCAGTCCTCCTTAGCTACTTATGGGAATGAAACCAAACTTGGACAGAATTGATGCACGTCTGGCACACCAAATTTTTGCCTGGAACTTTGATGTAATTTTGTCTCTTTATATTGGGTTGTGTAGATGTGTGCTGGATACATGTATTTAGATTATAGATTTAATATTATTTTGGAAAACTTTTTCGTTATACAGCTGCACATCTGAACCATATAACAAAATTTGTTTCGATATTATACACATACACTGTTGTAATAAACAATTATTTTTTATTCTTACAGTCTCTCAATAGATATTACTGAAGAGGGCAGTGATTTTTGTGATGATTCTGACGATGAAGATTTTGAACCTAGCCTCAACTTCACTCTAAGGTTTGTCATGTTAATTTCATATGTTTCAGTTGTAACTTACATACTTGAAATTTTGTCCATATAACAGAACCATGCATGATCATATGTCATAGGAGCTTTATTATACCCCCGCTCCACCGGAAGGGGGATATACTGTTTTACCTCTGTCCGTCCGTTCGTCCCAAGATGTTCATAACATTTTTCTCAGTAATTATTTGTGGCAGCAATCTGATATTTGGTCATAGGCTTCAGAAGGGTCAATCAAAAGTCGCAAACCCACTGCGTTGTCCATGGTCAAGTCCGGTAGAAGTCACATCCGATGAAGGGAAAGACATCAACAACAAATGAAGATCAGTTCTGATTTGGGTAACAGACACCCTGTAATCGTTGACCAGCTCGTGATGCCTGCCGTAGAACTTCTTGAGGGATGACCACAACCTAAAAGCTGTCTACAAATCACTCAAATCCTTCATAAAGTGGACTTGTAATGATATGTTTAGTTGCTCATTCACTATACATTCGAGATATTCATCTTGAATTGAAAGTTAGGGCTCCATAGATCATAATCTCAATTCTATTGTTTTATTCTTGTGAATTACATTGTATGTATTTTTCTACTTCAGATGGCAGAGATGGCTAGATGATCTGTGCAGCCTGTTAAAGCTGACAAGTCATATTCCTATGTTCCAAGACTATTAATGGTCATCATTTGTATGAGACTGCAAGATAATGAAGGAATGAATCAACGTGTGCAGATGGAAGTAGATGATCCCAGAAGATTCTCGGTCCATCTTGCACCAATTCCACAACCTCCAACTCAGGATAATATTGTAGCATCTCAGAAATCCATATTTGAAGACCAAAACAAAACAATTGACTATATTGTCGCATAAAATAAATTTAGATTGTCACTCTTTGTTTTTACTGGTCTAACAGAAGTTCTGCACATTCAGAGTGGAAAAGTACCTAAGTCAGGATAATGGGCATTACAAATTGTCCAATGCACAATAATGATAGTGTGTTGGTCTAGTTAGTACAAACCAGGACAACTTTTTAGGAACTCACAAGAAACATCTCTGCCAAGTTTGGTTAAATTCTGTTCGGCTGTTCTCGAAAAGAAGATGAAAATGTTGTTTCCCATAGGGTTTCAGTGCAAACTTTGACCTCTGCTGGTGGCCATTTTGAATTTTCAAATGGCGCAAACAGTAACAACACATGTTAAAGACATTCATAGGAACATATACACCAGATTTCAATTCAATCCCTTCAGTGGTTCCTGAGAAGAAGTTTCTTGAAAATCGACCAATCAGAATTTTCAAAGTCACATGGTGGCCATGTTTTTTGACAAATCTGCACAAAAGTAACAACTCTTGTGTAGGACCTCATAGAAAACATCTCTGCCAAGTTTGTTTTTGAATTATATAAAAGACTGTCAGTCCATTTTAGAAGAAGTTGTCAGTGCTGATAGAACTAAAAATAATAATAAGATGGCAAAACTTTCAAATTAAATTTACAATTCCAACTGACCAACTTGTGAAATTAACAACTCATTAAGGTTGATTTATTTTTTATTTTTGGTGTTTCAGCAATATTTCAGCTATATCATGGCGACCAGTTTTAGTTGTGGAGGAAGCCAGAGTACCCGGACAACCACCGACCATAGGGAAACAACTGGTAAACTTTATCATTAGGGTATATGGGATAAAATACAAAATATTTCAGGAACAAGTTTTAATTAAATTGTCTAGGAATGAAACCCTTGTATAGTCCATATGGATCAGGATACTTGTACCTAATTTTCCAAGTACAACAGCTTGGGATCACACGTCTGACCCCAGCTCCAAGTCGGCCATGTGCCCAAATGGTATACTGGCGGTAGGCTGCAAACCTATTGGATCTGTTGTAATCCTCGTCATGGGGCATTACTATAAGTTCCTCTCTAAACATTATAGCAACCCCCAACAATGCCTCATCAAGGACAATCCATCAAAGTCCTGTAATAAAGACAAGAGATTTAATAAAAACAGAATAAAGACAGATGGTTATACATTCATCCAGAAAAATGAGCTCTATTTAAAAAAAATATATAATTCATTATAAGTGAAATAGTTTGCACAAATTCAGTTTAGAGAAATAAAAAAAAGTCTTATTTTGGAAGGAAAGATTTTCTCGTGGGACTTTCTTATGACCACAGTTTTATTTCCTTTTTTTGTTGGTTTATGGGAGAACCATTTTTTTTTTATCAATTTACCCCTCAAGCTATTCAATTTTAATTTTATATGGTTTCCTAAAAAAAAATTTTTGATTCTGAATCTTGAAGAAAAAAATGTGGCTGGACAGGAGAGAAAAAAAAATATTCCGACTTGACATTTTCACAAAATTTTGAAGAAAAAAAATTATTCCAGCACTTCGCCAATCTAATTAAAATTAGATCTACGCACTTGCTCCCTATTTTCTACACGTGCGACCCCAAAAAAAGATAGAAAATAGGGAGCAAGTGTGTAGATCTAATTATACCCCCGCTCCCCGAAGGGGGTATACTGTTTTACCTCTGTCTGTCTGTCCCTCCGTCCTTCCAAGATATTTTTCTCAACAACTTGATAGCAGAAATCTGATATTTGGTCACAAGTTTCATATAGGTACCCTATATCGTGGGAAGCGTTTTTGGACCTGTCTGATTCCTACTTCCTGTTTGCCGACTTAGTTGGTTTTTTATACACATTGAACATATATGCACATTTTTCTCAACAACTATTGATGGCAGAAATCTGGCGTTTGGTCACAAGCTTCATATAGGTACCCCATATCATGGGAAGTGGCAGGGGTATCATAAGTGAGCATTAGCTCACAGTTCACCTTGTTTTAATTAGATTGGCACTTCGCCGGAAAATAAGAAAATATGATTTTTGTGGCGTTTGAAAAAAAAATTCTACGGCGAAAAACCGTGACATAGCCCCCTTCAAGGTAAATGGTCAGTCCCATATTATTTTGCAGCAACTGTCTTGTGGAACTAGAAGTAATGTCTCTTTAGTTTCTAATCCAGCCCAAATTTCTCTGAAACATTCCAGTCAATTAACAAATAAAACAACACTGGCTACGTCATTCGTTTTCATCAGACATGTATTTCACTGTGTTCTACATGTATGTCTCTGTTTTCATATTGTCGGTAAAACTGGCTAAAATAAATTGATTTAACATGTGTATCAAAATCTCGGGGAACAACTTCATAACTTATATGAGGAAAACAACTAATTTAGTTATTTTTAAGGCCGGCAAAAATTTCCGATCGAAAATACGTAGTTGCTATAAAACAATTTGTCCCCATGGGGTGCCTCCTGGCATGTTTTCAATGGTTATCGTGGAAATATCGACTGAATCTGTTAAGGCATGTAGTTTTCATCAAAGAAAATCTATTCCTGATACAGAAATTATTTATTCTACGTCTTTTAGATACATTCGGTTCGCAAATAGCTTTTTTCCTCAACTTTTATAGAAACTTACCTCAATACCCATGCTGCAGCATCCGGGCTACTGGCATAACAATAGATAAGTAAATAGAGTTGTCCTCGCCCAGGTCAGTGCATAATTAATTAGCTTCCGGTAACGATGGTCAGCTTTTTTAGTCGAAAAAACAACGTTTCGATGCGTATTCGTCAATAATTCGGTGTTTAATCTTCATTTTATGAAGGTCAGTACGGAAATCGACAATAATTTTGGGTATGAAAAAATTACGCAGCTGGTAGACAATATCCTATTTTGGGTATGAAAAAATTACGCAGCTGGTAGACAATATCCATGAAAAAATTACGCAGCTGGTAGACAATCTAGGATATTGTCTACCAGCTGCGTAATTTTTTCATGGATATTGTCTACCAGCTGGTATGAAAAAATTACGCAGCTGGTAGCTGCGTAATTTTTTCATACCCAAAATTATTGTCGATTTCCGTACTGACGGATATTGTCTACCAGCTGCGTAATTTTTTCATATCCAAAATTATTGTCGATTTCCGTACTGACCTTCATAAAATGAAGATTAAACACTGAATTATTGATGAATACGCTCCGAAACGTTGTTTTTTTCGACTAAAAAAGCTGACCATCGTTACCGGAAGCTAATTAATTATGCACTGACCTGGGCGAGGCCAACTCTATTTATTTATCTATTTTTATGTCAGTAGCCCGGATGCTGCAGCATGGATATTGAGGTAAGTTTCTATAAAAGTTGAGGAAAAAAGCTATTTGCGAGCCGATTGTATCTAAAAGACGTAGAATAAATAATTTCTTTATCAGGAATAGATTTTCTTTGATGAAAACTACATGCCTTAACAGATTCAGCCGATATTTCCACGATAACCATTGAAAACATGCCAGGAGGCACCTATGGGGACAAGCTCAACTACGTATTTTCGATCGGAAATTTTTGCCGGCGTTAAAAATAACTAAATTAGTTTTTTTCTTCTTATAAGTTATGAAGTTGTTCCCCGAGATTTTGATACACGTGTTTAATTAATTTATTTTAGCCAGTTTACCGACAATATGAAAACAGAGACATACATGTAGAACACAGTGAAATACTGACATGTCTGATAAAAACGAATGACGTAGCCAGTGTTGTTTTATTTGTTAATTGACTGGAATGTTTCAGAGAAATTTGGGCTGGATTAGAAACAAAAGAGACCTTACTTCTAGTTCCACAAGACAGTTGCTGCAAAATAATATGGGACTGACCATTTACCTTGAAGGGGGCTATGTCACGTAGAAATGTTTTTTTCAGACGCCACAGAAATCATATTTTCTTATTTTCCGGCGAAGTGCCAATCTAATTAAAACAAGGTGAACTGTGATCTAATTCTCACTTATGATACCCCTGCCACTTCCCATGATATGGGGTACCTATATGAAGCTTGTGACCAAATACCAGATTTCTGCCATCAATAGTTGTTGAGAAAAATGTGCATATATGTTCAATGTGGATAAAAACCAACTAAGTCGGCAAACAAGAAGTAGGAATCTGATGGTTCCAAAAACGCTTCCCACGATATGGCATACCTATGTGAAGCTTGTGACCAAATATCAGATTTCTGCCATCAATAGTTGCTGAGAAAAATGTGACGAAAAATATTTTGGAAGGACGGACGGACAGAGGTAAAACAGTATACCCCCCTCCCCCTTCGGGGAGCGGGGGTATAATTAGATCTAAAATAGGGAGCAAGTGCGTAGATCTAATTTTAATTGGATTGGCGAAGTGCTGGAATAATTTTTTTTTCTTCAAAATTTTGTATACGATTATACTGTGAAATTGGCAAGTATATGATTATACTGTGAAAATGTCAAGTCGGAATATATTTTTTTCTCCTGTCCAGCCAAAGATTCAGAATCAAAATATTTTTTAGGAAAAAAAACATAAAATTAAAATTGAATAGCTTGAGGGGTAAATTGATAAAAAAAAATTTGCAAGACCAAAATGGTTCTCCCATATACCAACAAAAAAACGAAATAAAACTGTGGTCATAAGAAAGTCCCACGAGAAAATCTTTCCTTCCAAAATAAGACTTTTTTTTATTTCTCTAAACTGAATTTGTGCAAACTATTTCACTTATAATGAATTATATTTCTTTTTTAAATAAAGCTCATTTTTCTAGATGAATGTATAACCATCTGTCTTTACTCTGTTTTTATTAAATCTCTTGTCTTTATTACAGGACTTTGATCGGATTGTCCTTGATGAGGAAGTGTTGGGGGTTGCTAGAATGTTTCGAGAGGAACTTGTAGTAATGCCCCATGACGAGGATTACAACAGATCCAATAGGTATGCAGCCTACCGCCAGTATACCATTTGGGCACATGGCCGACTTGGAGCTGGGGTCAGACGTGTGATCCCAAGCTGTTGTACTTGGAAAATTAGGGACACATATCCTGATCTATATGGACAATACAAGGGTTTCATTCCTAGACGATTTAATTAAAACTTGTTCATGAAATATTTTGTATTTTATCCCATATACCCTAATGATAAAGTTTACCACTTGCTTCCCTATGGTCGGTGGTTGTCTGGGTACTCTGGTTTCCTCCACCACTAAAACTGGTCGCCATGATATAGCTGAAATATTGCTGAAAGTGGCGTTAAAACACCAAAAATAAAAAATAAATCAACCCTAATGAGTTGTTAATTTCACAAGTTGGTCAGTTGGAATTGTAAATTTAATTTGAAAGTTTTGCCATCTTATTATTATTTTTTGTTCTATCAGCACTGACAACTTCTTCTAAAATGGACTGACAGTCTTTTATATAATTCAAAACCAAACTTGGCAGAGATGTTTTCTATGAGGTCCTACACAAGAGTTGTTACTTTTGTGCAGATTCGTCAAAAAACATGGCCACCATGTGACTGAAAATTCTGATTGGTCGATTTTCAAGAAACTTCTTCTCAAGAACCGCTGAAGGGATTGAATGGGAATCTGGTATATATGTTCCTATGAATGTCTTTAACATGTGTTGTTACTGTTTGCACCATTTGAAAATTCAAAATGGCCACCAGCGGAGGTCAAAGTTTGCATTGAAACCCTATGGGAAACAACATTTTCATCTTCTTCTTGAGAACAGCCGAACAGAATTTAACCAAACTTGGCAGAGATGTTTCTTGTGAGGTCCTAAAAAGTTGTCCTGGTTTGTACTAACTAGACCAACACACTGAGTGTTATCATTATTGTGCATTGGACAATTTGTAATGCCCATTATCCTGACTTGGGTACTTTTCTGCTCTAAATGTGCAGAACTTCTGTCAGACCAGGAAAAACAAAGAGTGACAATCTAAATTTATTTTATGCGACAATATAGTCAATTGTTTTGTCTTGGTCTTCAAATCTGGATTTCTGAGATGCTACAATATCATCCCGAGTTGGAGGTTGTGGAATTGGTGCAAGATGGACCGAGATTCTTCTGGGATCATCTACTTCCAACTGCACACGTTAATTCATTCCTTCATTATCTTGCAGTCTCATACAAATGATGACCCTTAATAGTCTTGGAACATAGGAATATGACTTGTCAGCTTTAACAGGCTGCACAGACCATCTAGCTGTCTTTTTGTTGTAACTTCTCTGCCACCTGAAGTAGAAAAATACATACAATGTAATTCACAAGAATAAAACAATAGAGATTATGATCTATGGAGCCCTAACTTTCAATTCAAGATGAATATCTCGAATGTATAGTGAATGAGCAACTAAACATATCATTACAAGTCCACTTTATGAAGGATTTGAGTGATTTGTAGACAGATTTTAGGTTGTGGTCATCCCTCAAGAAGTTCTACGGCAGGCATCACGAGCTGGTCAATGGTTACAGGGTGTCTGTTACCCAAATCATACCTGATCTTCATTTGTTGTTGATGTCTTTCCCTTCATCGGATGGGACTTCTACCAGACTTGACCATGGACAACGCAGCGGGTTTGCGACTTTCGATTGACCCTTCTGAAGCCTATGATCAAATATCAGATTGCTGCCATAAATAATTACTGAGAAAAATGTTATGAACATCTTGGGACAAACGGACGGACAGAGATAAAACAGTATACCTCCCCCTTTCCAGTGGAGCGGGGGTATAATAAAGCTCCTATGACATATGATCATGCATGGTTCTGTTATTAGGACAAAATTTCAAGTATGTAAGTTACAACTGAAACATATGAAATTAACATGACAAACCTTAGAGTGAAGTTGAGGCTAGGTTCAAAATCTCCATCGTCAGAATCATCACCAACATCACTGCCCTCTTCAGTAATATCTATTGAGAGACTGTAAGAATAAAAAATAATTGTTTATTACAGTGTATGTGTATAATATCGAAACAAATTTTGCTATATGGTTCTGATGTGCAGCTGTATAACGAAAAAGCTTTTCAAAATAATATTAAATCTTTATACATCTATCCAGTACACATCTACACAACACAATATAAAGAGACAAAATTACATCAAAGTTCCAGGAAAAAATTTGGTGCGCCAGACGTGCGTCAATTCTGTCCCAGTTTGGTTTCATTCCCGTAAGTAGCTAAGGAGGACTGGCCATTTCAGCTTGTGGATTGATGAAAATGTAACGATGACGCAGAAGCCAACATGATCCCTATATATAATATAGCTACTAGTAGTATCACTATGCAAGCCACAATAATTAATAGGAAACTGTTATACAAGTGACTGTGTTGAACAATATTGACAATGTTACCTATAAACATAATGTAGAATACATGTATGTCTAATCTTTAACAAAATGAACATACTCAAATGGGTTCACAAATGAACTCGATTTCTCCAGTTTCATCCGTTTCGTTGAAATGTGATGGCTGCTCATTT
Organism: Bathymodiolus brooksi; assembly: GCA_963680875.1. Taxonomy (NCBI): domain Eukaryota; kingdom Metazoa; phylum Mollusca; class Bivalvia; order Mytilida; family Modiolidae; genus Bathymodiolus; species Bathymodiolus brooksi. The sequence continues at coordinate 38,143,896 of OY804578.1, read as the reverse complement.
CTTCTACTCTAGAATTACCTTGGTCAGAATATCTAAATCAAAAGTACAAATATCAATCACTACAAAATCACATTTGTCTGAAATTACCAGTTTTAGTAGTAATTTGCCTAAAAAATTTAGATAATTTTACAAAAACCTGCATGATTTTAACACAGACATGGGCCATCGGTCTACTGTTAAATTCACACACTGTGAAACATGCAAATTGCTATGGATCTTCACATTATTTCTTAAAAATCTTGTTTATTAATCATACTTACAAGATCCAAACTAAACAAGGGCAAAGCGTGGCGTATCCCCTCGCCTAAAAATTTGACCTGGTGACCTTGACCTTTGACTTTGAAAATCAATAGGGTTCCAGATTCTCTTAAGGACTAAGTATGTACCAAGCTTGGTCAAAATCCATTGAAGGATGTTGATTCTAGAGTGTTCACAAGGATGTTACGCAGTAAAATTTTGACCCGGTTATCTTGACCTTTGACCTATAAGGCTATGACCTTGAAAATCAATAGGATTTCGGCTATCTTAAGGACTAAGTATGTACCAAGTTTTGTCAAAAATCCATTGAAGGATGTTGATTCTAGTGTTCACAAGGATGTTATGCGGTAAACATTTTAGCCTGTGACCTTGATCTTTGACATACGACCTTGAAAATCAATAGGGTTCCAGATTCTCTTAAGGACTAAGTATGTACCAAGTTTGGTCAAAATCCATTAAAGGATGTTGATTCTAGAGTGTTCACAAGGATGTTACGCAGTAAAAATTTGACCCTGTGACCTTGACCTTTGACCTTGAAAATCAATAGGGTTTCAAATTCTCTTAAGGACTAAGTATGTACCACGTTTGGTCAAAATCCATTGAAGGATGTTGATTCTAGAGTGTTCACAAGGATGTGACAGACGGACGGACGGTAGCGTTACTATATCCCTTCGCAACTTCGTTGGCGAGGGGATAAAAAGCAGTTCAAATGACAATTCTTTAAATAGAAAGCCTTTATATGAAAAATACATATTGAGTTCCCTCTATCATGTCTATGTTGATAATTCTAAGATAGTAAAGTATAATTTTGGCTCCCTGAACTAAAAATTATGTCCAAAATTGTTGAAATGTAGTAAAAAACTAGTTAATGTAATGTTTTTAGAATAGTCAAGAAATAAACTTGGTTTGCATAAGGAAATTGAAAACGATTTTCATTTAGTCATAGTCTAAAATATGCAGTTCAGGACATTTTATAGTCACATATATAGAAAAGTTTCTGAAACTTGCAAATTTCTATGGATCTTCATATTATTTTTTAAAAACCTTGTGTATGTATCATACTTACAGGATCCAAACTAAAAATGCTACTGAAATGACACTTATTTAAATGGAAAGCTTTTTATATAAAAGATACATACGGATTTTCCACTATGGTGATAATTCACAGACAGGAAGATATAATTTTGGCTCCCATAACAAAGTGTTATGTTCAAACTTGTTGAAAGTACTTTTAACCTTATTTATGTAATGTATTTCCAGTACCCAAGATATGAACTTGTTTGCATAAAGGAATTAAAATGATTTTCATTTAGCCATGGTCTAAAATATGTATTTTAGGACATTTCTGAAATTTTCAGTAAAATTTTGTAGTCATATATAAAAAAAAGTTCTGAAACTTGAAAATTTCAATGGATATTCATATCATTTCTTCAAAACCTTGTTTATAATTATATATTATACTTACAGGATCCAAACTAAAAGTGCAATTGAAATGAAGCTTCTTTAAATAGAAAGCTTTTATTTGAAAAATACATACTGATTTTCCATTATAGTGATAATTCGCAGAAAGTAAGGTATATACTTTTGGTTCCCAAAACTAAGTTTCTTGTCCAAGTTGTTGAAATTTGATAAAATTAAAAGCCTAATTATATGTTGTATATCAAAGAAATAAATTTGCTTGAATAAAAAGAACTTTATAGGGTTTTCATTAAGCCATGTACAGTTTTAATACTTGCATTAAAAATGAATTGATTCGATATTTCTTTTTAAATTGATAATAATAAACTGCATTGTCATTGATATCATTTTTGCACTCCCATTTCCCCTTTGCTGGCCTCTTAAAATTTGTGTTTGTTTACCTCGCAAATACGGCCGTTTTATGCTACTCATTGACAATAATTTGCTGTTGCCAGGTGCAAAATTAAATATATTGATTAATATCTACCGAAAATGATCATAGGCATCATCATAAATTCATAAAATATGAAAAACGATTGAGAAAAGAAGGCAACATGCTCGGCTTACCTATCAACAATAATCAAGCACTTCCTTGAGTTCGCTCCATCCAACGGCAACGGTCCAACTGATCCCACAGGGGCTAGGTGCGTCCGATAAAAAAAAAATAAAAAAAAATACTATATAATACTACAAGGGGGCGAACTCACTTGCTTCCATTTTTTTAAGTCGTCGTGTTAAATTGATCGTAACTTCGGAACGCCTTAATATTTTCAAAAAATGTTTCCGCCAGTCGAAAGTCAAGTAATTTTCTTTTCCAAAGAGACCCCAATTGTTAGTGTAGGCCTCCGAACTGCTGAGGTATCATACACGAACCAAAACAAAACGGCGTGAAAATCCGAAGTCGTACAAACGATGGGTTGACCACTTCCCATCTGTGTACAGACTTTCCCATGCGTAAACGAGTCATTTTGACTAGCTAAATACTTTCATCCATTCAAATTATGATAAAATTTCTTACCTTACGCCAATTTATATGTCCTTTAAGTCTGTTTTTGAAAGAAATCCCATTTGCATCCTGGACAAACGCCATAGACGTGAAAATTGAGAGAGTTCTAACGGGCTTTTTGATTGGCTGAAACAGATTGTTCAGCCAATCAAAACGCCCGTTAGAACTCTCTCAATTTTCACGTCTATGGCGTTTGACAAGGATGCAAATGGGATTTCTTTCAAAAACAGACTTAAAGGACATATAAATTGGCTTAAGGTAAGAAATGTTATCATAATTTGAATGGATGAAAGTATTTAGTTAGTCAAAATGACTCGTTTACGCATGGGAAAGTCTGTACATAGATGGGAAGTGGTCAACCCAACGTTTGTACGACTTCGGATTTTCACGCCGTTTTGTTTTGGTTCGTGTATGATACCTCAGCAGTTCGGAGGCCTACACTAACAATTGGGGTCTCTTTGGAAAGGAAAATTACTTGACTTTCGACTGGTGGAAACATTTTTTGAAAATATTAAGGCGTTCCGAAGTTACGATCAATTTAACACGACGATTTAAAAAAATGGAAGCAAGTGAGTTCGCCCCCTTGTAGTATTATATAGTTGTTTTTTTGTTTTTTTTTCGGACGCACCTAGCCCCTGTGACTGATCCCCTACATATATCCTGCATTTGTTCCATTTGGAAGGTACTTCACTTCTATTCCTCTTTATCTCTGAATCCGTCAAAGTCCGCTTTCTTCCACGCGTTGACAGTTTCTCTTTTGCCCAAGAACCACATGTTGTTTATTGTTTCTAAACAGTGCGCATGCTCAAGACGTGTTCGTATAGAAGGCCATATGAATAGATTTGAATATTGTCATCCGGACAATAATTCTTTTTTGGGTCTTTTTTGTCAAAAAATCGTATCTTTTGCAACATAACTCGGTGTTAATCTTCATTTTATGAAGGTCAGTACGGAAATCGACAATAATTTTGGGTATGAAAAAATTACGCAGCTGGTAGACAATATCCCTTTAAACAACAAGCTGCACAAAATAAGCTGTATCATCTTTCAAAGTATAAAAGAAATCATAATTTAGTTGATATCATCAGTTTCCAACGAATTTTTGTTGGATATAGAGCTCTATGTATTTGCACAGGGGCTAGGTGCGTCCGAAAAAAAAAAATATAATACTACAAGGGGGCGAACTCACTTGCTTCCATTTTTTTAAGTCGTCGTGTTAAATTGATCGTAACTTCGGAACGCCTTAATATTTTCAAAAAATGATTTCACCAGTCGAAAGTCAAGTAATTTTCCTTTCCAAAAAGACCCCAATTGTTAGTGTAGGCCTCCGAACTGCTGAAAAAATATGTTTCAGCCAATCAAAAAGCCCGTTAGAACTCTCTCAATTTTCAAGTCTATGGCGTTTGTGAAGGATGCAAAGGGGATTTCTTTCAAAAACAGACTTAAAGGGCATATAAATTGGCGAAAGGTAAGAAATTTTAACGTAATTTGAATGGATGAAAGTATTTAGCTAGTCAAAATGACTCGTTTACGCATGGGAAAATCTGTACACAGATGGGAAGTGGTCAACCCAACACCTGTACGACTTCGGATTTTCACGCCGTTTTGTTTTGGTTCGTGTATGATACCTCAGCAGTTCGGAGGCTAATCCGAGATTCCTCTGCCGTCTAACGGCTTTTATGGATTTTCTGTAGCCGTTGGACGTCAGAGCGCTATACATACGGAAAACAGCGGATTTGCTTCTCCAACTCTGGGTCAGCACATTTCCACGTTTCGTGGCTATCGGATTTTATTTTCTATCAGAAACCCTTATATAAATCGCTTCACCAATCATTTTTCTATTCATTCATAACCATCTTACCCTCAGAAAGTGATGCTACACTCCATTACAGCACGATTTTGCCTTAGATCCTATGATTCCGCCATTTGTCTTCCATTTTTCAAACATTTGTCACGTGACTACGAGAAAACCACGATTACCGCAATGTATCATGGGAGATGATTTGCATATAAACAAACAAACAAATATTTGTATTGCCAATCATACACAGGGGCGGATTTAGAGGGGGCGTGCGCCCCCCCCCCCCCCCCCTAAAATACGCAAAGCATATGTTATGCAACGTTAATTAAGCAGTTCAACAAACAACTTTTTCATGAATGGTTAACTCGTGACCTGTAGTAAAATATTCCTACACATTGTAAATACACGTTGGGTGTGTTCGTTGATTCATATATGGATTCGCCGACAATTTCCGCTTTTGTTTTTTCTATAAACAAGAACGGTCGAATTATATGTTTTCAATGAATGAATCAAACGACGAAAAGAAAAACTCCATCCGGACGGGCAGTATTAACTAGAACCACCCGAAAGGACAAGCACCGAAAGTACAGACCAATTAGTGAAATGAGAGGAATGCGTTAAAACTAAACCAATAGTTCTTTGAAGGGTTAAAATATCGTGATCGATCAGTCATGAGTTGAACAATTCGCATCACGGTTGTTAAAAAAAAGTTTTACTTTAGGTTCTTATAATCTGACAAAAATATACTGTTAACAATTATCCGACAAAATTAAGACTCAATTAAAATCAAGTTTTTTTGGTCTTATAAAAATGGTGTGGTTGGTTCAAAATTGTCGTTCAAATAAATGTCTGTAATTCCTAAAATCCCCAGAGCTTCAGGGGGGCTGTGCCCCCTGGGTACCCTACCAGGCCTCTACCCTGGACCAGCTGGGGACCTTAAGCGCCCCCCAGACCCCTCGCCTACTCACGCCCCCCCCTAACCACAAATCCTGGATCCGCCCCTGATACACGCCTGTTAAGGCAGAACAATTAACATAAAATTTAATACAGTTGATTATATTGATTGGTAATGATTTTAACAGCAATAGTGAATTACAGATAACCATAAGAAAAAAAATGATGTAGTACCTTGTCCAAAAAGGGGGGACGTAACACATGTTCTTTCCGAAGCCCGTTGGTAACACTCTGCCATTGAATCTTTTCTTTCCAACACATTCTGTATTATTTCCTTCTGCTCTGCTTTGATCTATAGATGGACTGTTTGTCCTGCAGAATACGCTTAAATGTATCGTCTTCCATGTGATTTAAATGTTGTTTACGTAGGCAAATAATGCTCAAATAATTTGGTGCGCTGAATTAAGTAGCTCCCATCATGCAATGCGTTACTGTTATCATTCAGTTAGTATCGCGAGATCACGTTTGTAGATTCGAAAATGGAAGTCAAATGGCGAAATAATAGGATCTAAGGCAAAATCGTGCTGTAATGGAGTGCAACACCACTTTCTGAGGGAAAGATGGTTATGAATGAATAGAAAAATGATTGGTGAAGCGATTTATATAAGGGTTTCTGATAGAAAATAAAATCCGATAGCCACGAAACGTGGAAATGTGCCGACCCAGAGTTGGAGAAGCAAATCCGCTGTTTTTCGTATATATAGCGCTCTGACGTCCAACGGCTACAGAAAATCCATAAAAGCCGTTAGACGGCAGAGGAATCTCTGACTATTCGGAGGCCTACACTAAAAACTGGGGTCTCTTTGGAAAGGAAAATTACTTGACTTTCGACTGGTGAAATCATTTTTTGAAAATATTAAGGCGTTCTGAAGTTACGATCAATTTAACACGACGACTTAAAAAAATGGAAGCAAGTGAGTTCGCCCCCTTGTAGTATTATATAGTTTTTTTGTGGGTTTTTTTCGGACGCACCTAGCCCCTGTGTGTATTTGTACCAAATTTTCATTTGCAATATAAGCATAAACAATCACTCACCATAAAATCTAACTAATAAATTTATTGTTCAACTGCAATTTACAGACAAATGCACTTTTTTTTAACTGTTTACCTTGAAATTGAGGGTCTGTGGTATTATCATATTTACTGTAAATGGTGGATTAAGTCTTTCTATTTAAGTAATAGCAAACTTATTGATTGTCTCAAGGGTGGATGAAGTTTTTCTACTTAAGAAATAGCTAACTTATTTATTGTCTCAAGGGTGGGTTAAGTCTCTCTACTTCAGTAATATCTAAAAAAAATTATTTGCTATTTAATATATCCTGACAAGACGACCATCTTTACACCTTTCTCTTTTACTTGGTTATACATGCACTGTTTGTGTTCAAGCAAGTTTTAAGTTTTTTAGAATAACCTTTACATTCATATTCCTAGTATAGTTAGGCAATATCATGTGGAGTAAGCCGACTTGGATTTCAGATCAATACTATTTAGATTGAATCTTTCGAGTATATGAAAATTTATTTACCGTAATATTCCAATATGGTCCTATGTTAAAGTTATGTCCTGTGGTCCATCTTGGATTTCTGATTGACATAAAGACACATACATTTTGTAAAGGACCATCAGAGCAACATTCCAGTTATGATTTCTGTCAAATGTTTAAAAAGAAAAGAAAAAAAAGAAGTTTGCCCTGTGGTGATTGCCTTCTAGGATTTTTTTTTTAATTGAAACTCCATAGAACTCAATATCCATTGAAAAACCTTTTGTCTTTAATATAAATTCCATATGTAAAACCATTGTATCTCAATTTAAAAACCATTGGCTTTTACTTGAAACTACATTGAATTTCCATTTATTTGGCAAAATATGCTAATGGGCATGACCATTTTAATGATGTCATAAATTAATGGTTTATAAACAGTCCTCCAAATGGTGCCATTTAAATGATGTCACAACTAAATGGTTCAGAAATGGTTCTTGTTTACATAAATAATTTATACAGCATTATGTGATAAAGTTTGTCAGTGAATTCTGACAGGTTGTTTTCTCCGGAGTCCTCCACCAATAAAATTGACTGCCTCGATATTACTGAACTATTGTTGAAAGTGGTGTTAAACACCATAAAACTAACCCTAATTATTGATATTACAATGTCGTACAATTTTCAACAGATACAGATTAATTTTTTTCTGTAAAAAAAACTAATAAAAAAAAACTGCCTCAAATTGTAGACACTATCCCATTAAAAGTATACATGGAGTACACTTAATAGGGTACATTTAGATATAATATTTCTTGTTTGTAGCAATTCCAGGGAGAATGGTAATAAAAACAAACAATTTAAGCTAAAATGATCTTTTATCAGATTTTACTCAATACAATGTTTGTTTTCACAGCTCTTTGAAATACACATATATTATTCCCATGAATGTTTTCAGGGTAAATGAAAATGTTCATAATATTGTAAAGTGTACCAGCTAATACGATATAAATGCATTATCACAAATAAATTCTTCAATTTTCCCAACAACCAGTGAATGGTACATGTACAGTATGCCCCAGCTTTCCCTAATGGAATGTTTTGAAATTAAAATCCATCTAACATTGTCATATCAATGCTAGAGTCTTCATCCTGGATCATTCATCATTTTGGACAGAGTTCTACAATTTTGTCTGAAAAAAAAAAATATTGACAAAGTATAATATCTTCATCAATTCTACAATTCTGTTATAAAATAAAAGGGTTAATTGCATAAATATTAATGAATGTTGTCTCTGCACGGCTGGTAATCGGCACAAGCAGAACAGTTGGTTCTGCAAAGAAATTCGTGAGGATAACTTCCGGTTTTGGTGGAGGAGAGTTCACGAAGACGCTTCGCAAGGTATGTACATGTCAACAATTGAAATTTTCTATTTTACTGCTCGAATATTGCAAAATCAGAGAATGCTATGCTGTGGCGAATGCTTTCACGATTAGAAACATGTATAGTTTATTCTTGTATATGAAGTGTAACTCTCGCAAAATCAATCGTCCCACGAAAAACATGACGAAAATTGTAACCTCTTACATTTCTAAGTTCTTCTTGACAAAGATGCAAGTTAAATTTTCAATATTTTTTCATCATGGGAGTCTAAATGTAATCGGGGATAAATTCCGATTCGTCAGAAGTAAATTGAAGTTTAGATAAATCTACAAGCTGTCAATTTTCTCGTTTTCCTGCTTGAGGAGATCGGTTCTGATAGAGCACATTGCGAATGCATGAGGAGATTTGCTAGTTTTGTTAATTGTTTTCTGCAAAATTGATAAATTGACACTTTTAAACACAAAACTGATAAATACTCTAATCAAAATAAACTATTCTCTGTCCACTTTCAGCAGATGCCAGGATTCAAGGGAAAGAGGAAAAGGGGACTGACATTGACTCTTTACAAAAACCCATTACGATATAGATTGCCTGTATCGCCGCCAAGGAAACGAACAAAACAAGTAGCAGTACACCAAATTTAAAATCCCCATCAATCAGGACACCAAGTTTATTAAAAAAATCTCTTTCAATTTCAAAATATTTATATCCTTTCAAACGGGTTTACACATCTATTCGGCGCAACCTTTTTACTAAAGACGACGGAAACTTCACCGCAGATCTACACAAGTTATAATATTACATGATTTCAGCACATACATAGGTCTAACGTAAATAAACATTCACTTAGTGCTAGTAGTCATGAATAAATTAAACACAAGATGTCAATTAAACTGTGGACATATCCTTAAAATCGGTAAAGCGCTTTACATCTTGTAACCACTACTAACAGAGCTCTTTTTTATTTACAAGTGTGTACACATAACACACTACATAATAGAAAAACAAACCACAAATTAATATTATTCTCAACTGTATGATATTTAATTTAGAGTGTATCATTTGTATTAGAAATTATAAAGAAATGATTCACATTAAGTTTAAATATTCTTGATTATAAAATTATCTTACAGTGCATTTTCAATTTTTTCCAATGTAAGGGAAGTTAATCTTGTGTATCCAAAACACAATGGAAGTTGTCACAAACAACAAATGATCAATAATGACAAGTTAAGTCATGGGAAACCGCAGTTACAATTATGAATTGATTCCTTAAATGAAATGTTTCTGTCTAGGTGGACAGCCCATGAACAATGAAATATTACTTTTATACTTTTAAAAACCCGACGGGAAGAAGGGCATCAGTTCGTGAATTTATTACCAGACAGACATGCAAAATTTGTGATTATAAAGTGGATTACATGTGTCCTACCAAAACTAGCAAATCTCCCCATGCATTCGCAATGTGCTCTATCAGAACCGATCTCCTCAAGCAGGAAAACGAGAAAATTGACAGTTTGTAGATTTATCTAGACTTCAATTTACTTCTGACGAATCGGAATTTATCCCCGATTACATTTAGACTCCCATGATTAAAAAATATTGAAAATTTAACTTGCATCTTTGTCAAGAAGAACTTAGAAATGTAAGAGTGTCACAATTTTCGTCATGTTTTTCGTGGGACGATTGATTTTGCGAGAGTTACACTTCATATATAAGAATAAACTATATATGTTTCTAATCGTGAAAGCATTCGCCACAGCATAGCATTCTCTGATTATGCAATATTCGAGCAGTAAAAAAGAAAATTTCAATTTTTGACATGTACATACCTTGCGAAGCGTCTTCGTGAACTCTCCTCCACCAAAACCGGAAGTTATCCTCACGAATTTCTTTGCAGAACCAACTGTTCTGCTTGTGCCGATTACCAGCCGTGCTCTTGCAGAATAGTATTTACTAGTAATTGATTGAACATGATCTTGACTTCATATTTTTTTTGGTATTGTGTACAAAATATTATTTTTAAATTATTCTTAACACAAATAACATACAATGTACACAGTCTTCATGTTTTGTTTCTTGTTTTACAATCACCCTTACAAAAGATTATTGATATAAAATCCAAATTTGAATTTTAAAATGAAATCCCATAATACTATGAGGTAGCAACACTTGGTCAAGTTTGCTTCCTATTTCCAAAATTACTAAATGGAGCTACCATTGCAGGATAAATAGATAATATTAATAGAAACAGATGACAATAGTGGGTCTGTCTGTCTAACAGGGTTTTGGTAGTTAATATTTGTTAATTTCAACATTTAACAAAAATTAAAACATAAAACTGAGGTTTAGAAAAGTTTTAAGTATAAAATAATTGTCTCAGTAAGGGACCGACCATTTAACTTGCAGGGGGGTTATAGTTTTTTGTTTCGTTCAGAATTTTTTTTTCGGACAACACGAATTAGAATATTTATTTTTTTTGTCGCGCAAAGCACACATTTTTTTTCCAGAATATAACATTAAGTAATATGACAAAAACTCTGAATCAGATAAAAAAAAATTCCTCCACCAAAATCAGAATATTTTTTTCAGCAAGATTGGGAATCAGAATATTTTTTTAGAAAAAAACATAACCCCCCCCCCCCCCCTTTCAAGTTAAATGGTTCGTCCCTAACATATCCCTACACAAAATATATATAGAACTGTACCATTCATCTATTTAAACACAACACAAAGATAATTTTAAACCTATACAACTGTCTAAGAAGGGATCCTAAAACTATACATGAATTTTTATTATTAAAAAGTGTTGGGTGAAATTGTAAATCAGACAGACTTTATTTGTGCAAAGCTATTATTGCAATAAATCAAATGCAAGAGAAAAATCATAATCATCAACAAAGATTACAATAATGTCATTCAAAGTGATATGTTTTTGTGTGAATAGTACATAATCATCTGTATTATGTTTTTAATAGCCAAAACGATAACATGATGATATACTCGTGCTTACTATAAACTTTACATAAACCTTAAGTAGGCGTGTCTAAAGTAACGATAAACAAACAATATGGCTGACAATTTAAATATTTAAACAAAATTAATGCAGCATATGAACACACACCAATTAATTCCTTTGATTACCAATATTCTGAACAAATTACGCATATTCGATTGTATTTAAAACTAGTATTAACGTATGTACATTTCGGATAAAATAAGATTATTAATTGTGCCTTATTTTGATATTATTTGATATTAACAAATGCTGTTAATATAAAATGGCATTTTACATGTAAATATTGCACACAACACTTGGATAACAGCTTAACAGATCAATAATCGTATATATAATTTATATAAATGTAAAGATAAATCATTTCTACATAACGTAATATCAACTATATATATTTGCAAACCTCATATTTTGGTAATTCTGATTTTTTCCCCCTTCGGTCCGTAAATATTACTTTTTCGGAAAACGTCCAATATGGCGGTAATCAGGTCATTAAACAGGCCTGCATGTGTTCAATCCGTGCTGTCGCCATTACTTCCATATTTTTAAAATGCTGAAAATAAAGTTTCTAACTGCGCATGTATGTTAACCGTACTTCCGAATCGTACTCTCGTTGACATTATCCCATTCCCGTCTTGACAGGTAACATCATTTTCGTTTCGATTTACATTCCATTATTTCAATTCAATCCAAGATTAAAAATAACTTTCCTTTAGCGAAACGTTAAACAAGGATCTCTTTACCTGGAAAATAAATATATATCACCATCTATGATCTAAACCGCCGTAAATGTCTTAAATTATGTGTATAATCCAGGAAGTATAAAGAATCTTATATACTAGGACAGCAAGCGTGACAGGAGAGCTCCAAAGTCAAGTCCCAGTCACGTGACTTTCGCTTCATTTTTGATGAAAAATGACATTCAACCCTTCGCTTAAAATACGTCGGTTTACAATAAATATTTATGCTTGAAAACATGATGATAAAATTGATATACTCGTGCTTACTATAAACTTTACATAAACATAAAGTAGGCGTGTCTAAAGTAACGATAAACAAACAATATGGCTGACAATTTAAATATTAAAACAAAATTGATGCAGCATATGAACACACACCAATTAATTCCTTTGATTACCAATATTCTGAACAAATTACGCATATTCGATTGTATTTAAAACTAGTATTAACGTATGCACATTTCGGATAAAATAAGATTATTAATTGTGCCTTATTTTGATATTAACAAATGCTGTTAATATAAAATGGCATTTTACATGTAAATATTGCACACAACACTTGGATAACAGCTTAACAGATCAATAATGGCCCATTCACTTAAAGAGGGAAAATTAAAAACTTATTTAAAAATAAAAACCAATTTTGGATATGAGAATTATTTGTCAATCATTAAAAATTTTGAGCAGAGAAGAAGGTTGTCCAAATTAAGAATATCAGCTCACAAATTACAAATAGAAATAGGAAGATACCAGGATACTCTCCGGGAAAACCGCATCTGTTGCAGGTGCACTTCGGGTCAGGTAGAAGATGAGATCCATTATTTACTTCATTGTACTTGCCATGCAAACCATAGGGAAATTTTTACTACATATTTGACATCTGAGTGTCAAAATTTTCAAAATTTAGATGACAAATGTAAACTCATATGGATCTTAAATAATGAAGACCCAACTATACTCAGATATCTTTGTCAATATCTTTTATCAACAACTATTTGATTAAATGGAATTGGAGATCTGCAAACTGGATGACCTGCATTGAGCATGAGAAAGAAAAGATTCTTTTTGGCATCGTCCCTTGATGCTCACTGCTGGTTATCCAAAAGCTCTGATCCCTTTCCATGTTCCAAACAATATTCCTTCCACACCAACATGGCCGGTCTGCACTAGACACAAGTAGGACTTTATTCCTTTTAGCATCGACTCAAGGTGTCTCTTGCAGATTGGTGATGAATCACCTGATATATATGTATATGTTCTCTCTCATCCCCCCCCCCCCCTCATATATATGTGAGTAAGTGTATGTACGTTTATGTGCATATATCACTTTTCCTGCCCGAGTGTGCCTGCACCACAATTATTGATATTTCACCGCGAATATTTAAGTTGATATATTGTTGTTGTGTATCAATCATAATTCTTATTTGTATTGTTGTTGTGTATCAATCATAATTGTTATTTGTATATGCCCCCCTGGGGCCCTGATTTGGTTAATAAACTTATTCTATTCTCTAATTTATATAAATGTAAAGATAAATCATTTAGGGTTTTTTTTATATTAAAAACAAGTGTGGACACAGAAATGTGCTGTCCTAAAGGCAAGTGTGGATGTCAATATTTCAGGGGTCCTGGATTTTTTTAATAAAAAACTAATCCTGGATTATTATTTTTGCTTAAAGTCCGGTCCTGTGTTTTTATTTCAAGTTTTCATCATAGCCCCCCCCCCCCTCCCCCTCCCAAGGGATATAAAATTGTATCATTAATAATAAATTAATAAATAATAAATTCAGATTTTCTATTTAAAATAAATCTCATTTACAAAACCACTGATATTTGTTCAATTTTTAATGCTGATTTAAGCTTTAGTCTCAACAATTTTTTATTTTTCTCTTTAAACCGTCGAAACATAACATTTATTTAAAGGGATATTGTCTACCAGCTGCGTAATTTTTTCATACCCAAAATTATTGTCGATTTCCGTACTGACCTTCATAAAATGAAGATTAACACCGAGTTATGTTGCAAAAGATACGATTTTTTGACAAAAAAGACCCAAAAAAGAATTATTGTCCGGATGACAATATTCAAATCTATTCATATGGCCTTCTATGTGAACACGTCTTGAGCATGCGCACTGTTTAGAAACAATAAACAACATGTGGTTCTTGGGCAAAAGAGAAACTGTCAACGCGTGGAAGAAAGCGGACTTTGACGGATTCAGAGATAAAGAGGAATAGAAGTGAAGTATCTTCCAAATGGAGCAAATGCAGGATATATGTAGGGGATCAGTTGGACCGTTGCCGTTGGATGGAGCGAACTCAAGGAAGTGCTTGATTATTGTTGATAGGTAAGCCGAGCATGTTGCCTTCTTTTCTCAATCGTTTTTCATATTTTATGAATTTATGATGATGCCTATGATCATTTTCGGTAGATATTAATCAATATATTTAATTTTGCACCTGGCAACAGCAAATTATTGTCAATGAGTAGCATAAAACGACCGTATTTGCGAGGTAAACAAACACAAATTTTAAGAGGCCAGCAAAGGGGAAATGGGAGTGCAAAAATGATATCAATGACAATGCAGTTTATTATTATCAATTTAAAAAGAAATATCGAATCAATTCATTTTTAATGCAAGAATTAAAACTGTACATGGCTTAATGAAAACCCAATAAAGTTCTTTTTATTCAAGCAAATTTATTTCTTTGATATACAACATATAATTAGGCTTTTAATTTTATCAAATTTCAACAACTTGGACAAGAAACTTAGTTTTGGGAACCAAAAGTATATACCTTACTTTCTGCGAATTATCACTATAATGGAAAATCAGTATGTATTTTTCAAATAAAAGCTTTCTATTTAAAGAAGCTTCATTTCAATTGCACTTTTAGTTTGGATCCTGTAAGTATAATATATAATTATAAACAAGGTTTTGAAGAAATGATATGAATATCCATTGAAATTTTCAAGTTTCAGAACTTTTTTTATATATGACTACAAAAGTTTACTGAAAATTTCAGAAATGTCCTAAAATGCATATTTTAGACAATGGCTAAATGAAAATCATTTTAATTCCTTTATGCAAACAAGTTCATATCTTGGGTACTGGAAATACATTACATAAATAAGGTTAAAAGTACTTTCAACAAGTTTGAACATAACACTTTGTTATGGGAGCCAAAATTATATCTTCCTGTCTGTGAATTATCACCATAGTGGAAAATCCGTATGTATCTTTTATATAAAAAGCTTTCCATTTAAATAAGTGTCATTTCAGTAGCATTTTTAGTTTGGATCCTGTAAGTATGATACATACACAAGGTTTTTAAAAAATAATATGAAGATCCATAGAAATTTGCAAGTTTCAGAAACTTTTCTATATATGTGACTATAAAATGTCCTGAACTGCATATTTTAGACTATGACTAAATGAAAATCGTTTTCAATTTCCTTATGCAAACCAAGTTTATTTCTTGACTATTCTAAAAACATTACATTAACTAGTTTTTTACTACATTTCAACAATTTTGGACATAATTTTTAGTTCAGGGAGCCAAAATTATACTTTACTATCTTAGAATTATCAACATAGACATGATAGAGGGAAATCAATATGTATTTTTCATATAAAGGCTTTCTATTTAAAGAATTGTCATTTGAACTGCTTTTTATCCCCTCGCCAACGAAGTTGCGAAGGGATATAGTAACGCTACCGTCCGTCACATCCTTGTGAACACTCTAGAATCAACATCCTTCAATGGATTTTGACCAAACGTGGTACATACTTAGTCCTTAAGAGAATTTGAAACCCTATTGATTTTCAAGGTCACAGGGTCAAATTTTTACTGCGTAACATCCTTGTGAACACTCTAGAATCAACATCCTTTAATGGATTTTGACCAAACTTGTTACATACTTAGTCCTTAAGAGAATCTGGAACCCTATTGATTTTCAAGGTCGTATGTCAAAGATCAAGGTCACAGGCTAAAATGTTTACTGCATAACATCCTTGTGAACACTAGAATCAACATCCTTCAATGGATTTTTGACAAAACTTGGTACATACTTAGTCCTTAAGATAGCCGAAACTCTATTGATTTTCAAGGTCATAGCCTTATAGGTCAAAGGTCAAGATAACCGGGTCAAAATTTTACCGTGTAACATCCTTGTGAACACTCTAGAATCAACATCCTTCAATGGATTTTGACCAAGCTTGGTACATACTTAGTCCTTAAGAGAATCTGGAACCCTATTGATTTTCAAAGTCAAAGGTCAAGGTCACCAGGTCAAATTTTTAGGCGAGGGGATATGCCACGCTTTGCCCTTGTTTAGTTTGGATCTTGTAAGTATGATTAATAAACAAGATTTTTAAGAAATAATGTGAAGATCCATAGCAATTTGCATGTTTCACAGTGTGTGAATTTAACAGTAGACCGATGGCCCATGTCTGTGTTAAAATCATGCAGGTTTTTGTAAAATTATCTAAATTTTTTAGGCAAATTACTACTAAAACTGGTAATTTCAGACAAATGTGATTTTGTAGTGATTGATATTTGTACTTTTGATTTAGATATTCTGACCAAGGTAATTCTAGAATAGAAGAAGTGAGCAGCCATCACATTTCAACGAAACGGATGAAACTGGAGAAATCGAGTTCATTTGTGAACCCATTTGAGTATGTTCATTTTGTTAAAGATTAGACATATTCTACATTATGTTTATAGGTAACATTGTCAATATTGTTCAACACAGTCACTTGTATAACAGTTTCCTATTAATTATTGTGGCTTGCATAGTGATACTACTAGTAGCTATATTATATAGGGATCATGTTGGCTTCTGCGTCATCGTTACATTTTCATCAATCCACAAGCTGAAATGGCCAGTCCTCCTTAGCTACTTACGGGAATGAAACCAAACTGGGACAGAATTGACGCACGTCTGGCGCACCAAATATTTTCCTGGATAAAGATTTAATATTATTTTGAAAAGCTTTTTCGTTATACAGCTGCACATCAGAACCATATAGCAAAATTTGTTTCGATATTATACACATACACTGTAATAAACAATTATTTTTTATTCTTACAGTCTCTCAATAGATATTACTGAAGAGGGCAGTGATGTTGGTGATGATTCTGACGATGGAGATTTTGAACCTAGCCTCAACTTCACTCTAAGGTTTGTCATGTTAATTTCATATGTTTCAGTTGTAACTTACATACTTGAAATTTTGTCCTAATAACAGAACCATGCATGATCATATGTCATAGGAGCTCTATTATACCCCCGCTCCACTGGAAAGGGGTAGGTATACTGTTTTACCTCTGTCCGTCCGTTTGTCCCAAGATGTTCATAACATTTTTCTCAGTAATTATTTATGGCAGCAATCTGATATTTGATCATAGGCTTCAGAAGGGTCAATCGAAAGTCGCAAACCCGCTGCGTTGTCCATGGTCAAGTCTGGTAGAAGTCCCATCCGATGAAGGGAAAGACAACAACAAATGAAGATCAGGTCTGATTTGGGTAACAGACACCCTGTAACCATTGACCAGCTCGTGATGCCTGCCGTAGAACTTCTTGAGGGATGACCACAACCTAAAATCTGTCTACAAATCACTCAAATCCTTCATAAAGTGGACTTGTAATGATATGTTTAGTTGCTCATTCACTATACATTCGAGATATTCATCTTGAATTGAAAGTTAGGGCTCCATAGATCATAATCTCTATTGTTTTATTCTTGTGAATTACATTGTAAGTATTTTTCTACTTCAGGTGGCAGAGAAGATACAACAAAAAGACAGCTAGATGGTCTGTGCAGCCTGTTAAAGCTGACAAGTCATATTCCTATGTTCCAAGACTATTAAGGGTCATCATTTGTATGAGACTGCAAGATAATGAAGGAATGAATTAACGTGTGCAGTTGGAAGTAGATGATCCCAGAAGAATCTCGGTCTATCTTGCACCAATTCCACAACCTCCAACTCGGGATGATATTGTAGCATCTCAGAAATCCAGATTTGAAGACCAAGACAAAACAATTGACTATATTGTCGCATAAAATAAATTTAGATTGTCACTCTTTGTTTTTCCTGGTCTGACAGAAGTTCTGCACATTTAGAGCAGAAAAGTACCCAAGTCGGGATAATGGGCATTACAAATTGTCCAATGCACAATAATGATAACACTCAGTGTGTTGGTCTAGTAAGTACAAACCAGGACAACTCTTTAGGACCTCACAAGAAACATCTCTGCCAAGTTTGGTTAAATTCTGTTCGGCTGTTCTCAAGAAGAAGATGAAAATGTTGTTTCCCATAGGGTTTCAATGCAAACTTTGACCTCCGCTGGTGGCCATTTTGAATTTTCAAATGGCGCAAACAGTAACAACACATGTTAAAGACATTCATAGGAACATATATACCAGATTTCAATTCAATCCCTTCAGCGGTTCTTGAGAAGAAGTTTCTTGAAAATCGACCAATCAGAATTTTCAAAGTCACATGGTGGCCATGTTTTTTGACGAATCTGCACAAAAGTAACAACTCTTGTGTAGGACCTCATAGAAAACATCTCTGCCAAGTTTGGTTTTGAATTATATAAAAGACTGTCAGTCCATTTTAGAAGAAGTTGTCAGTGCTGATAGAACAAAAAATAATAATAAGATGGCAAAACTTTCAAATTAAATTTACAATTCCAACTGACCAACTTGTGAAATTAACAACTCATTAGGGTTGATTTATTTTTTATTTTTGGTGTTTTAACGCCACTTTCAGCAATATTTCAGCTATATCATGGCGACCAGTTTTAGTGGTGGAGGAAACCAGAGTACCCAGACAACCACCGACCATAGGGAAGCAAGTGGTAAACTTTATCATTAGGGTATATGGGATAAAGTACAAAATATTTCATGAACAAGTTTTAATTAAATCGTCTAGGAATGAAACCCTTGTATTGTCCATATAGATCAGGATATTTGTCCCTAATTTTCCAAGTACAACAGCTTGGGATCACACGTCTGACCCCAGCTCCAAGTCGGCCATGTGCCCAAATGGTATACTGGCGGTAGGCTGCATACCTATTGGATCTGTTGTAAACCTCGTCATGGGGCATTACTACAAGTTCCTCTCGAAACATTCTAGCAACCCCCAACACTTCCTCATCAAGGACAATCAGATCAAAGTCCTGTAATAAAGACAAGAGATTTAATAAAAACAGAGTAAAGACAGATGGTTATACATTCATCTAGAAAAATGAGCTTTATTTAAAAAAGAAATATAATTCATTATAAGTGAAATAGTTTGCACAAATTCAGTTTAGAGAAATAAAAAAAAGTCTTATTTTGGAAGGAAAGATTTTCTCGTGGGACTTTCTTATGACCACAGTTTTATTTCGTTTTTTTGTTGGTATATGGGAGAACCATTTTGGTCTTGCAATTTTTTTTTTTATCAATTTACCCCTCGAGCTATTCAATTTTAATTTTATGGTTTTTTTCCTAAAAATTATTTTGATTCTGAATCTTGAAGAAAAAAATTTGGCTGGACAGGAGAAAAAAATATATTCCGACTTGACATTTTCACAGTATAATCGTATACAAAATTTTGAAGAAAAAAAAATTATTCCAGCACTTCGCCAATCCAATTAAAATTAGATCTACGCACTTGCTCCCTATTTTAGATCTAATTATACCCCCGCTCCCCGAAGGGGGAGGGGGTATACTGTTTTACCTCTGTCCGTCCGTCCTTCCAAAATATTTTTCGTCACATTTTTCTCAGCAACTATTGATGGCAGAAATCTGATATTTGGTCACAAGCTTCACATAGGTATGCCATATCGTGGGAAGCGTTTTTGGAACCATCAGATTCCTACTTCCTGTTTGCCGACTTAGTTGGTTTTTATCCACATTGAACATATATGCACATTTTTCTCAACAACTATTGATGACAGAAATCTGGTATTTGGTCACAAGCTTCATATAGGTACCCCATATCATGGGAAGTGGCAGGGGTATCATACGTGAGAATTAGATCACAGTTCACCTTGTTTTAATTAGATTGGAAAATAAGAAAATATGATTTCTGTGGCGTCTGAAAAAAAACATTTCTACGTGACATAGCCCCCTTCAAGGTAAATGGTCAGTCCCATATTATTTTGCAGCAACTGTCTTGTGGAACTAGAAGTAAGGTCTCTTTTGTTTCTAATCCAGCCGAAATTTCTCTGAAACATTCCAGTCAATTAAGAAATAAAACAACACTGGCTACGTCATTCGTTTTCATCAGACATGTATTTCACTGTGTTCTACATGTATGTCTCTGTTTTCATATTGTCGGTAAACTGGCTAAAATAAATTAATTTAACACGTGTATCAAAATCTCGGGGAACAACTTCATAACTTATAAAAAGAAAAAAACTAATTTAGTTATTTTTAACGCCGGCAAAAATTTCCGATCGAAAATACGTAGTTGAGCTTGTCCCCATAGGGTGCCTCCTGGCATGTTTTCAATGGTTATCGTGGAAATATCGGCTGAATCTGTTAAGGCATGTAGTTTTCAACAAAGAAAATCTATTCCTGATACAGAAATTATTTATTCTACGTCTTTTAGATACAATCGGTTCGCAAATAGCTTTTTTCCTCAACTTTTATAGAAACTTACCTCAATATCCATGCTGCAGCATCCGGGCTACTGACATAAAAATAGATAAATAAATAGAGTTGGCCTCGCCCAGGTCAGTGCATAATTAATTAGCTTCCGGTAACGATGGTCAGCTTTTTTAGTCGAAAAAACAACGTTTCGGGGCGTATTCATCAATAATTCGGTGTTTAATCTTCATTTTATGAAGGTCAGTACGGAAATCGACAATAATTTTGGGTATGAAAAAATTACGCAGCTGGTAGACAATATCCCTTTAAATGTAAAATTCACTAATAAAATTCACCTCCCCCCCTTTTTTTTCTTGTTTAAATCAATGATCAACAATATTCCAGAATCAAACAAATGAATAAATATAACATAGATTTCTTTTATAGTCCGTTTGACCAGCCTAAAACAGGACTAAAAATTAATTAAAAATCAACAGTTCAACTTATTGATTTTTTTTCTTCACACATCTACTCATTATATCATCTACCTACTCTGACAAATAATTTCAGAATTTGGACACTATTTTCCAAAAAGTTGCCCATTAGGTCTCTATGTTAAATATTTGTACCAAATGTGGATATGTGCAGAGGGAGTTAGTATGCTTGTTGTTACCAACTTCCAGTGTAAACAATAACAACAACACATGTGATTTTATTTACATTTCACTGTCATGTGATTACCTAATTTGAATGTCACCAGAACCCAAACATGCACAAGATATTCATTTCACCCAAAGTTTAACTTTTTACATTTTATTGGAAATTATTTTAGAAATTTAAAAGTAAAAAGTATAAATGCAAGCCTTTGAATTTTAAATCTTTTTCTTTAAATTCTAAATAAAATCACTTTTGTTTTGGTGTTTTCTAAAGCCCAGTATTTGAACTCAAAGAACATGGTTATAAAGTAAGCCTATGTGTATTGACCAGATATACCATGAAAATAGCCCATGCTTTGCATGCTTTGTGTATACTTTTAGAAAATGAAAACAAGTTTTATGTATGTTATTTAAGCATAATAAAAAAACCAAGTAATTAATATATATTTTTTTTAAATATAATAGAAAAAATATAAAATAAAGGTAGAAAAAAACAACATTTTTTTTGTCTTTTCATAAATTAATATTTACAAATTAAAAATTATCTGCCCTTATTTAGAACTCTACCAATACTTATATAGAAAGGATAGTCATGCCTCTCAAAACTTCAGATGAAAAACAGGATTTAATACTAAAAGTGTTTGATTATTTTGAAGCTGAATCAAAATTGTCACTTGGTGAAAGTGAAATGAACATCTCATGCATGCTTGGGTTCTGGTGACATATTCAAATTAGGTAATCACATGACAGTGAAATGTAAATAAAATCACATGTGTTGTTGTTATTGTTTACACTGGAAGTTGGTAACAACAAGCATACTAACTCCCTCAGCACATATCCACATTTGGTACAAATATTTAACATAGAGACCTAATGGGCAACTTTTTGGAAAATAGTGTCCAAATTCTGAAATTATTTGTCAGAGTAGGTAGATGATATACGAGTGTGAAGAAAAAAAATCAATAAGTTGAACTGTTGATTTTTAATTAATTTTTTAGTCCTGTTTTAGGCTGGTCAAACGGACTATACATGCATCTTTTTATCATGCGGTGTTAAGTGTGTTTTAAATTGGTCATCCAATCAGGACGCTCATTATTCTTGTCCAAGATAAAAAAAATACATCGCTAAAATTACCTGTGAGTGTTTCCCCACTTCAACTCGTAAATTTACATAGAAATCGGAGATATTTCGTCATGAAACTTCACACATGGTTTTGTCTATCATATTTCTTGAAGACAAACATAAAATATTATTGCATTTATCAATATTGTATGAGTATCAACAGTTTTTTCAACACCGTATCTGTTTCTCGATACAGCCGCAACTTCAACTCGTAAATTTACATAGAAATCGGAGATATTTCGTCATAAAACTTCACACATGGTTTTGTCTATCATATTTCTTGAAGACAAACATAAAATTTTATAGCATTTATCAATATTTTATGAGTATCAACAGTCTTTTCAAGACCGTATCTGTTTCTCGATACATCCGCCCGATTACAGTGACCCGTGACCCAGATTAGCACATCCCAGCAGGTTTTTTTTTATTAATAAGGTTGTTTAATAATAATAATAATGAATACTACTTTGTTTCAAATCTATTTAAAATTTATTTGGCCTAAGGGACAAGAATGTGAAAGAAAGCACACATTCTTTATCTCATAATAATATATAGGCAAATAATTCGATTCTGAGGGGGCCTGGCAAGATTAGACAGGTTAGAATATTTGACAGAAAATGCATTCGACACATAGTGCAGGACAGGTTATAACATTGCTTACTCAGTACAGGCCAGAATATTTGTTTTAATTTTCTATGAAACAAAGGCCAGAAATTTTTTCCACCTTTGGGTGGCCAGATTAATTTATTTTCTTTACAAAACTGCCCTCCGCGGAATCAATTGGGTGTCCCCAAAACAAACCAGGAAATAAACGAACCAAGTTATGAAATGGTTGGTGTCATATTATGGACAAAATAAGTCGTATTTTTGGCATTTTTTTTCTTGTTGATTTTTTATTTTGTTCTCTGACAACTCCAAATGTTTTCATCATAATGGTTTTGAACCGACGAGGATTTTAAATTCTGAGATTTCTTGGTTGTGTTTCGATTTCCCCAAATGGGGCCCCAGTGTCATTCATTATTACCGATTTCAATGTTTTTTTTCCAGTTTTTCGAATAAACTGATTAAGTCAGAATGAAATTCATTGCAGTTGATAATCTTTAAGGTAAAACATACATGAAATAATTTCTTTGCAAGGCAAGAAATACAAGAAATTTAACTTCTTTCAAAACCAGAATGATACATGTGCTCACCTGTTTACGTTGGTGATGAAATTTCACGATCGGCAATCATCGGAACGGTGCATCCGAAAGTTAATTAGCCGCCATTGTCTTGACAAAACACGTACGAAATGGAATGATTTTCTGTTCTTAATCACACATGATCGCGATTTTCGTCCTCAAACATGCACGAATGGTTTAGTTTTTAGGAAATGTAAACATATCAAGAATATTTTTGAAGATGTTTATTTCACCATAAATCGTTTCATATTACTTTAAACTTTTAGCCAAGTGAGCTGTTTTCAAGATGTCAACGTGTCACATCATCAGTTATTCAAAAGTTTTCTAAATTGAAAGTAAAACTTTGTCTGTCCATTATTTTGTACGTAACTGTTCCGTGCAATACATTCTGTACTTCTGTACCAAAATGAGCAGAAAAAGAAGCCCGAATTTTTCAGAGTCCGAACTAAAACACTCTTAGGACACCTATTTTGGTATCCTAACTTTAAAATAAATTTTAGGACACTTTCATTAACCCGATTTAGGACTAAGATATGTCATAAGACCATCATAAGACACGTCTAAGTCCTAAGACACCTTTGTTAACACGGCCCCAGGAATATTAAACAACTACATTATAATGTTTATTTACACCACCAGCACAACTAGTAAATACATGTAAATAAAAAGGGAAAAGTAAAAAATCCCCACATATTTTCACTATCTTATTATACATGTATTTGTGATTGTATATCGAATCTGATCAAATTCGACCGTTCAATAATGATATACTTTTGAATATATATATATATATTCTAACATTGTTTATTTACACCACAAGCACAACTACATGTAGTAAATAAATAAAAAGAGAAAAGAAAAAAACACATATTTTCACCACCTTCTTATTTAAATTTATGATTGTAAATATCGAATCTGATCAAATTCGACCGTTCAATAAATCATGATCAATTTGTATTGATATTACTCATTTAAACGTAGTATCTTTATTTGTTGTATTTGAGATAACGCTCTAATCTTGAGAGCGTGTACATCAAATCAAGTCAAAAGGAAGTGAAGGCGGAGCTTATTATAGTACGCCATATTTAGAAGGCAAATACTTATTTTTAAGGTAGGAAGCAATCTTTGTTTTGTTTTTGTTTGGTGGTGTTTAACGCCACTTTCGACACTATTTCAGTTATATCGTGGCGGTCGGTTTTATTGGTGGAGGAAACAGGATCCGGAGTACCAGGAGAAAACAATCGACCTTGTCGCAAGTCACTGACAAACTTTATCACATAATGTTGTATTGGGAAGCAATATTTAAAACAAAGCTACACTTCCCGTAAGATGTTGTATTTTATAACAACTAGCATACATATTATTATGCACACTTGTGTTATCTTCAAGTCGGAATTACCTGTTTATTGAAGTTAACATAAATACAGTCACACGTGACAGTGGTTATTTTTAATTATTATTAACAATCAAACAGTTCGTTATTATCAAGCTCCACGTGTACGAAATTCATTAATTAAAACATTTGGTCGATATCATTAGTGAAGAAAGTATAAATGACATATCAAATACGGAACGAATCACTTTGTTGGAACAATCCGGAAATGATCCCAGAAACTGGGTTTCCGGTTGAAAAATAGGTTCGTGCAAATTTGGGTTTTGTAACAATTGAATTACATTTAATGCACTTAAATAGTGATAAAGATTGTTCACAATACAAAAAAATATATGGAATGTAACTGAGAACACATGATCGAAACATATCCCCTTTATTTCTATTGCTCCTTATCTAACTCTTTCGGCATATAGGGGTTTTATGTAGGCTGTATTTTCATTTTTCGTCATATATAGTGGGTATTATTTATTTTAAAATGACTGACTCATTGATTCACCATTCACAAATTACTGATCGCTATTTTCTCTCAATTTTATCGAAAGTTGCAATTAACTTAAAAACTGTGTTAATAACAATAAAATCAATTTTTCTATTTTCATTTCATTTGTCTTTCCTTGTCCTATTTCCCGATGAAATCCCAGACTAAGCCTGTGATTTTACAAAACAAACATACCATAAGTGAAATTGAAAGTGGCGTGAAATATCATAACCCTTAACAAAACAAACCTGGTTAAATATAAAATATAAACAACTCGGACTCTATTTCTTATTTGACCTATAACAAGTCCCTTTTGAGAAGTCAATACACAAATACCTTCACACGTTTCGTTAAGCAAAGGCAAATTGCATTTATGTAGGCTGCTTTTGTGCAAAGTAATTTAATATACTACAAATATTGAGAAGCAACTATAATCTGTGGGTATCTAATGACCGAGGTCAAAAACACAGTCGTTCGTTGGATGTAAGTACACTGTTTGAAGGTCATAGTTGAATGAAGGGGTACATTTAAATACAATGGAATAACTTGTGTCAGCATTTCATCTTTATGAAAAAAGTTTGAAGAAAACGACCTTCAGATTAATCTAAAAACGGATATTTATGTGAATAATTATATCAAGTTAAATGGTCGTTCCCTTACTCGAGATCACGTGAAGAAATTCATTTATAGTGTTATTAAAAATCGAATATATAAAATTATATGATATATATAATACATGTTGTAGTTCTATGTAAATAAACCTTGTACACGTCTCAAGAAAAATAACATAATTTTAATCTATGTAAACATCCAGTTAATTTTGATGGAATCTAAAATTTAAAAATCAATATTGCGGTATCATTTCAGATAATTGACCCTTCAGCTGATTTTATAGAAACTGGACTGGACAAATTTCCCGAGCCGACAGGCGAGGGTATTTGTCTAGTCTCGAAACCAGTATTTTTTGGCAAATACCACTTACAAGCATGGTATATTTCTATAATTTCACCGAATATGTGGTTATCATTATACTGAAGATAAATCCCGAGAGCATCGGAATGTAAAATACTACTATTTTTAATCACGATCTATTTTTAGACATGGTATTTTCCCACCCGCCGTTGTATTTCTGAAAAATACCACGGCACTTAAAATGGCGGGAAAAAAATACCATGGTGAAGGAAAAATTGGAGAAAATCATAATATTTGCGGTAAAATAGCATGAATCATTTCTTAAGGGTTAAGGAACATATTTTTGTCGTTTAAGATTTAAAAAATGCATGTTAATGTAATCTATTTTAAACCCATAATATAATATATTTTGACTATAAAGGTTTTTGGTTGTGAAGAAATAACTTAATTTCAAATGTCAACCACAGAAAACACATATTTTTTCGTTGTGGATTACAACACCTCCAAAATGGGTACCCGCTATAACAATTAAATACAAAACTCACCATTATGACAGAACGTGGATGAAGGTCTTGTGTAAAGATATTGCCACACTCTTTACACAATCAAAATTGGCAACAATTTGTCAGGAGTGGTCGTTCGTGGCCCATTGCAAGACAAATATTCCAACTTTGTTCACGATCTTCTCTTGTGTCTTTTAAATTGGAGGTATACACTTTCTGCCCCCTCCCTCACAAAGGATGTCCCATAATATAGAAATATGACAGGTTCTCTGCTGTGTAGTATAACACCTCAAAAATGAGACGTCTGTTGGTTGTCCACAAATTGTTCTGTAGACAAGATGTAAATGACTCCCCCGCGTTTGGAGAATGCCACACTTTTTAAATTTTAAGAAAGACTAATGAGTAAAGTTTTGTTATGACTGGTCGTTGGTGGTCCGTTGAAAGGCAAAATTGTCTTACATTATCCATCTCCCATCTCCTCCCATTTTCTTTATTTCACAATCATATCACCGTCACCAGCAAAGGCATGAAAGGGTTGCGATCCACCTAATACCCTCTTCATGTGGTCGTGTTACCTGTAATTTTGTAATTCCCGCTCACTCATTTGCTAGATTTTGCAAAGAAAAATAACCATAGATATTTTCTTGTGGAAAAGTATTTGCAAAATAATGAGTTATTCTTATATGTTGATAATTTAAGTTCGAAAAATATATACTAACGGCAAGTAATTTATAATAGATAAAAAAACATGTTATATTTTATATTTCATATTAAAATGTAGTTGTTTTCTTCTAAGTAAACATAGTTGTCAACTGAAATGACCAATATCGATAATATGTCAAATGATTGGTGTAATAAGTCGAATGCTCGATATAATATTTCTAGTGCTCAACATAAGCTTGCAATCGCTCGAGATGTTTTAAAAGAAAAGCTATAGTCGTGTGTTCTAAAGATACGAGCATAATATTCATCGCGCAAATATTATAACATTGAGGTTAAGCTATGCTAAGTTATGGTGTTTAACGCCTCTTTAAACAATATTTCGGTTATATCCTGTCTGTCAATTTCATTGGTGGAGGAATCCGGTGTACTGGGAGGAAACCACCGTGCTCCCGAAAACCATATCGAGAGATGAAATTCAATAAAATATTGTATATAATTGTAATTTTTTTTGTAGCATGGCGATAGGGCGATTCTACCTTGGAGTTATATTCTTCTTTATGACAGTACTTTTATTGATGTTCATTAAAGGGAATTTTCAAACAACTGTCATTGTTGATGAAAATCCTGGCAGACAACAAAACTTTGTAGCGGCTAAATCTGACCATAAACCAGTGTGTAGTGTCCAATTCGAAAATGTTTATTCAATGGATATGACGTCTTGGAGTAAAAACGAACATGTTTGTCAAGAGTGTAAAACATTTGTGAAAGCAACTTTGCGAACTCCGTATGGTAATACACCTATATTTGTATATGAAGCCGGCCAGGATCCATGGGTTTCTGGTGTACTCATAAGGAGTGGTCATTTCGAAGCTGAAAAATCTAGTATAATGTTCGATCTGTTAAAATCTGACCCTGGTTTAAATCTTATTGATATAGGTGCAAACATAGGAGTTTATACTCTATCAGCAGCAAAGATGGGACGAAAAGTATTGGCTGTAGAAGCCTTGGATAGAAATGTCCAACACATTTGTGCGTCTGTTGCTTCCGGTGGATTGCAGGAGAAGGTAACTCTTGTACATAATGCCATATCAAACGACAATGGCGTCGTAAAACTCGGAATTGATAAAAATAACATGGGTGGAACATTTGTGGATGTGGATTCGGCTCATATTAAGGAACTAAAGTTAGGTAGAGCTCAAGGAACGTATGGAACTGTTCACACGATCAAAATGGATGATCTCTTAAAAATTCCTGGAATCGAAAATTTTTCAAAAGTAGTGGTAAAAATGGACATTGAAGGGTTTGAAGCTAAAGCAATGGAGGGAGCGTCGTTATTTTTCGAAAAAATAAAAATTGTAGGTTTTATAATGGAATGGGAATTTCATAAAGGACAAAAAAGTGCAGATACAATTCTAAAATTTATGTCAAAGCATAATTTTATGCCACATGCCTTGAACTCAGGAAAATCAAAGTTAGATTTTACTAAATCTGCATCGTGGGGGTATGATGTTTTATGGCTACCAAAAAGTTGATAATAATGATAAATATATTTAGAAAATAATGTATTTCACTACGAGTATGAAACAAACTGTTTGGGGATGCGATCTATTACTTTTCTTGGAGGCTCAAATGACGTATAATGTAAGCTTACACGTGTCAACTAGGTAACACACATACAATTGAATAAAACAGACTTGCCATAGATGGTATGTAATATGCAGTGCCATTGTATTAGAACATAATTTGTCCGTCTTGTGTTTTATTTCTACTTTCGTGTAACTAAATTATTATAAATCATAAGAAATACAATCAAAAAGTATTAAAATTAATTTTATTTAATTAAAAGCACTATATCGTTATTATTTCTCAGTATTATTGTCTGTAAAATACCCTTCTAGCACTATGTCATATGTCAGGGCATATACTGCTTTACTTTGTATTCAAAATGTCTGTTATAGACCATATCTTTGTTTTACTGTGGGTAATTTCTGTTGCTGTCTCTTTCAAGACGTCTTGTGTGTTTTGTTTAGCTTCTAATGATTCAACTGTTACATCAGGTATAGGGTCGGTTCCAAACAGATTTGTCTTGCATTTAATTTCACCTAAAATATATATTAAAAAAAGCAATTTATGAATTATAAAGTATTAAATGTTTTTCAGTGTACAATTATAGTTCGAAGTTAAGATAAAGGATGATCCATTGGGGAGAACCTCTATTCTAGCATATGAACATACATCATCGTTGACATAACCAATGGAAAAAATAAGTAAAACATAAGAATAATTTAAAAAAAAGTTAAAATTTGATTGTCAATAATGCCACTAAAAAAGCGAACAATCACCTTTCACCACCAACTCATTGAACATAAAAAAAGACATGAAACGCGACGGCTGGGTTAAACCAGTTATTGGATCTCAACTCTTAATAATTGGGTCTCTCCAATAAAATGTATATGGTTAATATTTATCATCCATTTAACGACTTTACCTCATGGGACATTCAAAAATAAATATTTGTTAATGTTATCAATTCCGTATTTGTCAGTTACCTAGCAATACCATATCGATACATGTAATGCATACATTGTACATGTTTTGTGTAGAAATGCATAATAAATGTACTTACCTTTGAGGTCGTTTTTCCCGTCTTCTTTACTTTGAAGAGAACCACCGCTTTCAGTAAAGCTTTCCAGTCCACTGTCTGGCGTTACATATGTGTCGTTAAGTGAAGTCTGAAAACTGTTGTCAATAATCTTTTGGTCAGTTTCTGGTGTTGTTTCATTTTTTTTTGGATGACCGGAAATAACAGACGATTTGATCATCTGTGCGTTTTCTTGTAATGATCCGTGTAGATTTTCATCGTAAGAAGACTCCAACAGGCTGTCATGTGATTTGTCACATGATTTCTGTTGTTTAATTCGTCGTCTAGCGTTGCCGAACCAGTTGGAGATTTGTGTAATCGTCATACGCGTAGAGTACGCCAAGATGACTTTTTCTGTCTTTGAAGGATATGGGTTGTTTCTATGCAATTTCAGCCATTTTTGCAATATTTTTGTACTTTCTTTCGTTGTTGATACTTCTGTAATCTGTTTTTCTAGACCCAGTGTACTACAAGAACAAAAGTAATTATGATAGATGAAATTTTTATTTCTAATATAGGTACCATATTTATCTACCTTATAAAAATTATCATAATATATTACCAAATGGTTCGTATGGATTTCTTTTTAAAAGAAAAATGCAATGTTTGTAGATATCTTCATTGGTTTTTATTTATAAGTATACATAAAAAGTAGAGAGATGTTGTATTTCATACTTGGTCATTAAACGTTGTACATACGCCCTAGAGAGGTACAGGATAGAATGATATTTGCACCCAACGTGACATTGCGACATTGTTTCAGGGCAAGAGCTAAAAGAACCGACAAAATATAATAAAATGTCTGAAATATTAAGTGTTACTTTATAAAAATGTTATTGCACTAATATTTATTGATATTGGTCCTCGCAATAGTCATACTGCACTCACAATATCGTGCAAAATGAAATACTGTACTCAAGACAACATTCCCATAGTAATGATATAACCGTGAAATTTTATTGAAAGGAAAATAAATAAAATAAAAAAACGGAATCTAGATGCCATGCATTAACTAATGCACACATTCACACACGAACATTAGTCTGGGCAAACGTGATATGGCCAAAAATTACTAATTTTAAAAAAATGGAAATTGTACATACATGTAATCCTGGACTTGGGCACGTAATACAGTTTCTATATTTGGAATTCGACTACATTCAGTGCCTGTGTTGTAGTTATTTTTGCTGGATTCTTGCCTTGGTAAATACTGAAAATAAATGAATTGCATCATATTAAAACCTCTTAAACGATTATTTATTTGGTGTCTAGAGCAACAATTGATAGATATGTCATTTTTTGTTAATAAAAAATAGAGACGGCAAGTTTTTCCTGTTTTAGCCCTGTGTATACCTAATACCTATGATTGATTGATTGATCGATAGGAGTTTAACGCCAATTTCAGGAGTATTTCAGCTATATTGTGGTGTCATGTTAAAATTTCAAGCGAGACACAAATTTTATGCCACATGAAAATGAATAATATCTAGCACTTGAATAACAAAACGCTAAGGAAATGATTGTACGATATTAATTTATCCACAGTCACACTGAATTAGTGAGTGATTGTTGTGTAACACCAACTCAGCAATTTTTCAGTTATATGATGGCGAGAACAAGTTAATGTTTCAATGAGATGATGATGAAGTCCGCTTTGTACTAGACCAACACGCTGAGTTGGATTTTTAATAGTGTTTGCTCACTGAAACAACAGTCTGGATATACATGTCGCCCCATTCGGACGCACTATCCTTATTCCGAGTAAACCAGACTTGTGCTCTTTCTCCTTAATGCTTCCTGCTTAGCGAATAAGCAACAAATACCAATTCTATATTCTTTGGTTTTATCAGATCGGGACTCAAACAGACGATCTACCACACTCGAGGCGAGCACGTTAACCATTACACCACTGATCGGTTCAGTGGCACTTAGGTTTGAACCCTTAGTTAAATAGTGTGAAATAGTTCATGGTGTAAAAATAAAAAAAATAAAAATTAAGTACAAACCATTTTATGGCCAGGATACATTTGGTAGTTAGGATTTGCTGCACCCAAATATGTGTAAGGAAGTGACGGTACATTCCTTGGTGAATGGTTACAATGACTTCCTCTGATGTAGCTGTGATTAAAAGCCTGAAATACATTTAGAAAAAAGTCCTTATGCAAAATATGACAGTTTACAGCACGTTCTATTACATGTGAGTTTGTGTTTTGTACAGTTTCGGTGTTGTGATTCGCTTTGTCTCTCTTTTTGAAACAAAATACCTATAATGGAAAATGTATTTAGCACAATGACGAACAACTGCTACAAATTTGTTTTCGCATTAAAGATTTGTGCTTATATTTCTTAAATAACTTAAGTGAGTGAGTGAGTGATTGTAGTTTAACACAAATTCAGCAATTTTTAGCTATATTATGGCGAGAAAAAGTTAATTTTCAATGAGATGATGATGAGGTCCGCTTTGTTCTAGACCAACGCGCTGAGTTGGATTTTTACAGTGCTAGGTCACTGAAACAACAGTCCGCGGGTAGACATGTTGCTCCACTCGGGCACATTATTCTGATTCCAAGCCAACCAGTCTTGGTTCTTTCTCCTTAATGCTGCGTGCTTAGCGGAGAAGCAACAAATGCCAATTTTATAATCTTTGGTTTGACCCGACCGGGCTCTAACCCACGATCTACTGCACTCGAGGCGAGCACGCTAACCATTACACCACCGATGCTGTTAATATAACATAAGTGCATTAATACTGAAATGATGAAACAATGCAATCAATTTATATAAATATAGCGACAGAATGAAGTTTAATAATTGAGTTCAATGATATTATGCAAAATCTGAAAAAATTAATGTCGTCTAAGAGTAAAACATTTTAATTTCATACACACAAAAATTAATTATATATATTTTTTTCAATAATCACAATCTACTCACCTGCAAATCAGGTATACCACACGTATACGTACTATAAAAAGACATATTGGTTTGAGTTTTTGTTTTAAAATTCTTTCTGTGCTGATTAGATGTTGAAGAGGAATTGTGATGTCAAAAAGTTGATTTAGAATATTTATATGATTTGTCGCCATGTTTTTTGAGTGTTAATCTCACTAATCACTTTAATGTTTAATTTTGATTCGATTTCAAAGCAAAACATTGATTTTAAGATAAAAATCGTGTAAATTGTAATTGCTATATGCAAAATCTATTGTATTTCATATTTTGCCCTTTAGGTTAAAATTTGAAACTGGTCAGTGGGCACACGATTGAAATTATGTTAAAATTTAAACAATAGATATCCGTGTTACGACACCGTCACACGGTTAACATGATCTTCGGGGTATATTTTTATAATACATACTAAAAATGCCAAAATTTTGAAAAATTAAAATTCATTTTCATAATAGAGATACAACACTAGATAGGGATGATATTAATTGAACGGTATATGATAGACATATCATTTGTCTTCTCACATGTCATAAAAATTTAATGGCATATGTAAAAATGTAAAATTTTATTTCGTGGATGAATAATTAAACTATTATGATACATGTAGACAAGACTTTATTGTCTTAGGACAGGTTGGTGGTTTACTCCGGGTACTCCTGTTTTCTCCTCCAATAACACTGACCACCACGATATAACTAAAATATTGCTGAAAGTGGCGTTAAGCACCAAAAGCACTTAAAAATAAAACAAGCTACGTTCGCTGATATTCTTGTCCAATTCGTCTGAGGGGGGCCCGGTAGGTATATTTAAATGTGGCAGTCGTAAAGAGAAATATCTCGGGAGTGTAACGATATAATTGGGTCAGCAAAAGGATCACAAATAAGCGAAAAATATTGAGGCGAGGTGGGGAAGGAGAAAAGGGCAGATGTTTACCTTGAAGTAAGGAAGAGGAGGGGACATACATTTTTTGAATGAAACAAGTGCCTGTGTGTTAAATAGTGTAATAGTTTACAGTATACGACAAGAGGTCAAGTACAGAATAATTTGTAACATTCAGACCAGGAGGTAGAAAGCAGAAACAGTTTTAATACCAATCAGTACTTGGTGACAAATCTTTACCTACTTAGTCGAAGGCGTAAAAGATTTTGTCATTTATGTGCAATAAATAATAGAATCTAAATGTAGGGAATCAAAATACAACTACAGACAATAATAAAGGAGGTTCGGATTTATGGTGTTTGACACCACTTTCAACAATATTTCAGCTATATCGTGGCGATCAGTTTTATTGATGGAGGAAACCAGAGAACCCGGAGAAAACCACCGATCTGTCGCAAATCACTGAAATGCTTTATCACATATTGTTGTAGACCGAATAATCTGTCTCTTGTGTGTCTATATTTGTCATTATATATTTCCTTTTTATTATTTTGATATTTTTTTTTTTGACTCGGTGTGTCAAAAAAAAAATATCCAAATAATAAAAAGGAAATATATAATATAGTATTATTACGTGATGTTTTTCATATTGGCCTAGCTATAGGTCCGATGCCTGCTGTATTGGCCGTAGGCGCAGCCGAACGCCAATACAACAGACCGAGGACCTATAGCTGGCCAATATGAAAAACATCACGTAATGATACCTTTATTAATTAACCAGTCCAATATCTCTCGGGATTTTTCCTTGCAATTGTCGAAATGTCTAGCGGATTCCGATCTAATTGTTATTGGACTGACTGGAATTGGGCCAATACGGAAAATATCCGTATTGGACTGGTTTTTGCCGCATTGGGTCCAATGAAAGTTGTTATATTGTATTGACAGATTTGATCATATAAAGGCTAATAAATCAAAGTTAATTAATAATGACAATTATTATGCTTTCTGTAAATTTCTTCTGTAATATAAGTTCATACGATATTTTGGCATATATCACAAAGAATTATATAGCGTTGATATACTATGCGAAAATAGTACATCTACTATGCCAGTTTCACGCGGAGAAGGTTGGGTTTTCAGCTGTCTGTCAAGCTGTATATAGCTAGTCCACGTGCAAGGGGGCGGATCCAATCTATCAATCTATCATATTCGCCACCAACATTAGTATTCATGTTATTGTTTTTTAATACTTGTTATTGTTGTTAATTAAATTTCAAACTTCAAAAATCTTTATATTTTTAAAGCCTTAAATAAAACAAAGAATATTCTCACACTTTCAAGACTATCTGATCCAATATATTAGTACTGTATACAGTTATTGACTGGGTCCGAGGACAACAGCTGCTGTTCGAGGAACCAGTCTATAACTGATTTGTCATACCTTATCATATTTAATGCTTTCTATTTTAATTTCTTTTCCTGTTTTTAGTTTTACTGGCTTATCGCGACCAGCTTATAAATTATTCTTCGTTTCGTTTAAAATCTCCTCCATTTCATCTTCAGACAGATCGGCGAACCTGGATGTCGCCATTTTTGTTTTTAGTAAACGTTACACAGACGATGGGGAATCACGTGACATACGCGTGCAGCTATTTTATGTAACCAATAAAAGAAGGGCAAGCGGTCAACAGATCGGACCCGGTCCAACAGACCGAAAACTGTTGACGTTCAACAGATCGCTGATTCATGGATTTTTAGATTTAAAAAAAAAGCGTTTTCTACGGGTACTCCAGTTTTCTCCACCAATAAAAATGACCGCCACGATATAACTGAAATATTGTTGAATGTGGCGTTAAGATAAGCACAATAACCGTAACCCTAACTATGCTAGTGCAAATTGTAAATATCTGGTATCATTGAAAATGGTAGGAGTTGTCTCACTTTATCCTTCTGCATTCCAGTAGCAGATTAAAGTTGTACCTTCTGCATTCCAGTAGCAGATTAAAGTTGTACCAAGCTCGTATTATAAGAACTGCATGGAGATTACCTAATGCCTACCACCAGTGCCGTCTTTTCGCATGGGCACGCTGGGGGCCCACGAGTATAGGGGCCCATGCTAATCTATGCATGTTACTTTTGTATGTTGTGTACGGAATGTTTTTTTTAATGTTTTAACACTGATTTTGCTGGAAGTACCAATACTATAAATATGTGTTTAATTTGATCAACCATTTACATTTTTATTCCTGTGAGTTGTACAGATAGGGGTTCCAATGCACTGCTTTGTCCGGGGGCCTATAATACCGTTAATACGTCCCTGCCTACCGCATGTTAATACCGCTAATCAAACAGCTCCTCAATCTGGGGGCAATAACAACAGTCACATATTTAATCAATTGAAAACAAAATGATTAAAACTACTTTTCTTAAATATCATTTAAAATTCTTCCATCGGTCTTTTGAAAGCTGGAACCCTCGTGGCCACGATTGAATGTTAAAGATAATTAATAGTCAGTTGAACTTTTACCGGTGATGTGATCTGGTGTACTCGATTCAATCTTGTGCGCTCAACGATTTACGACCGGTCAATTTTAATTGGTACTTCTGATTTGTTCCCCAATAAACTGACTTCCTAGATATATAAGTACCACAATTTACAATTCTATAAGAGAAAAAAAGGACAAGTAGAATTTAGTTTATATAAATGAGAGAACAATTAGAATTTAGTTTATATAAATGAAAGGATAGTAGTCTTACATTTTATCCAAGAGAATGAGCTATGGAGGTATATGAACAAGAAAGAAAACCGTATATCACTGTTGGAATAAATTAAAAAGTAACAAGGCATTTTATTAATAGGGATGGTTAGGGTTCATATAATTAGTTTAACCTGGTACTTTTTATTGACCTGTCTGTCCTAAGCCAGGAGAGTGACAGCTTAATGTGTATGTGTGCTGGGGGTATCGATGTTGTTTCAACGAATTTCAAATTGGATTTTGAGACTTTTCTTATTGTAATTGTTTTCTTCATTTTATTATTGCTGCTCTTTAACTTTCAGTGAGTCACAGCAAATTACTCAATAATGAGCATAACTTACCAACTACATGTATATATTCAGCCCGCCTATCATACGCGAGGGCATACATTTCAATCTAATTCGTGTTATAAAGCTTGTGGTAAAAAATACCAGAGGCGTAGTTTGTGTTGTGGTGGTTGGTTATTGTATATACCGTATACTGTTAAATATGTTGCTATCAGCAAAAAATGCATAGTTACAGTTTTGCAGTTGTCTTACTTACGATCGATAAATATTTTCTATGAATGGTGTGGGTAAATAAGGGCACTTAAGAGGCCGGCCTCGATGGGATGTTGACTGTGTATATTATTCTGCCGAGCACCTTAATAGTCGTACAGAAAAGAAATAAGCTGTTATTATGACAAACATATAAATTGGTATTTCTTATTTCAAAATGACTCCAAGCAAGATTTCACTGATAGTGGAGAATTTAAGTCAGTGCATTACATCCTGATAGCCTGGTCAATGTTAGAAAAAGTCGAGACACATTTTGAATCGGAACTTGATTTTCGAAACTCAATGTCTGTTGGTCCAGCATACATTACTATTGATAATAATGACAAATATTTTACTGAATTTACACTGTTAAGTATTGTTTATTATATGGCACGTTCTTGTTGTACAATTTGGACTATGGATCATACTGACTTGTGTTTTATCCAGAGCCGTGTTATATTTGAATTTGAATTATAATTTAGATTTTTGAGTTTCCTCCTATTCAATTCGTTAACATATTTTTTATAAGTTTTTCAGTCAAAGAATTTAGCTTTCTTTTAATATTTATTGTGTTAGTGGTTATAAAGTTTCATAATCATCATGCATTGGTTGATCGCTGTAAAATGTCTATCTCAAAGCAGGCTAAAGTTGCTAAATATGCCTGTATCTACAGTCCATGGATATAAGTATTCGTCACTTTCGATTTTTACTATAAATTTCATATAAAACCACATGTTTTCTAAAACATATTTTAAAGCTATCTCTGGGCAGATTTTTATGAAATTTATTTCAAGACACGCAGAATTCTTTGAATTTTATTTGTTTTTTTCTGATAGTAATGTTTGTTGCATGGTTTTTGCTTTCTGGTGATTTAACCTCAAATGTTGATTTTTCCGATTTTATTTTTGTTAAAATATATAGCAAATTTAACGTCAGAAAACAAAAAAATGTCTTTAAATCATAAGAAAATAAAGGCAATCTAACGGAAAGTCATGTTAAAATAAATAAATAATCTTTAAATATTTCTGCTTCTTCTGGTGCAAAAATGATCAAAATCAGTTTAGAAATTACTTCACAATAATGGAAAATGGTTTTATATGAAATATATAGCGTAAAATCGAGGGTGACGAATACTCATGTCCATTGACTGTAGCATAAATCACTGCACATACATTTAAAAATCTATAATTTATTGTCTTATCCAAAGCAATATGAACTTAAAATCTGTAGATCAGCTGATCGATTACATGGTTCTGTATTTGTTCTACCTTTGAATTATTTTAATGTTGTTTTTTATCCAGATCACACCCCCGCCCCCCCCCCCCCCCCCCCTCCCCCTTTATTACCCCTTTGAGAATCTTCAAACTTTTCTTACGTGTTAACCTCTGACATGAGTTCACGGAGAAAAAGATTGTAAATACTATCTTTGAAACAAAAAAACTCCAAATGCTTCATTTATCTCGTATCAGTGAGGGGTCAGAACTTCTCTTCTTCTTTTTTTTGGTAGTAGAATTATGTAATATGGCTTACATGTGTATAAGTGTATAAAAGAGTACCGACATATCCGCTGTTATGCAATAATTTAGTATACATAATTAAAAAGAACAGTCTTTTTCATTGTTTTGATATTTTGTATATGTTTCTTGTTACGCATGGTCGGTGCATGTTTTATGTTGTTTTTCTATGTTCACAACCAGTTTACAAGTTTTCCTTAAAGAAAACAAAAAGTTTTAACTATTATTTGATCTACCAGTACATGCACATGTATAATAGTTGAATTCTTCTAAACAATGCCTGGAGAATTCCCTTTCTTGTTAATAGGTTAATCCCTAATAAACCAGTAAACAAAAGATATTAACACCTTCAGGAATTAGGAAAAATGTATATTTTACAGATAAGTATGCTGATAAATAAAATATGTTATAATTCTGTTTCAACTGTTTATTCAAATATACACGCAGCCACAGCTAACAACTGCGTAACAGGAGCGATATATGCATACATTTTTACAAAGCATGATATAACTGAAATATTGTTGAAAGTGGCGTTAAACATCATAACCCTCATTTCCTATTATATTTGCCGAGTTAGGTTGCTGTCAAATTAAAAAAATAAAAAATATATACATGTACATGTATGTACCATCTAGACAGGCTTAAACACATGTATTATGTCTATCCCTATATTCGTCGTAATAGACATGGTAATACTTCGACTATTGAAGCAATATTTTTATATATAGCAGATGTGGCCGAGTGGTCTAGGCCGCTTGACATAAGGCTAAGCGATTGGTGCTGCAGTGTGTCAATGGTGTGAGCTCAACATTTCATTCCAAGGAGAACAAAAAAGTTGTCAGCTCAAGAATCAAATTCTAAAACCGTTGAGTTAAATTTGCAGACGTATATATATGTTTGATAAAACGCCAGTTTCATCAATATTTCAGCTTCATCGTGGCGGTCAGTTTTATTGGTGGAGGAAACCGGAGGACGCGGAGAAAACCACCGACCTGTCGAAAGTCACTGACAACTTCATTACATAATGTTGTACTCCTCGACCAGATCGAGTGGTGATAGGCACCGATTGCATACAGTCAAACCTGCCTTATGTGACCTTACAAGGGAACAGTGAAATATGGTCACAAAAGGCAGGTGACCGCTTAATGCAGGTTTAATTGATATGAAATATACTGTGAAGGGAAATAAATTTAAAGGTCACATAATACAAGTTATTGCTTAATAGAGGTGGTCACTAATGCAGGTTTGACTGTATATATATATATATGTAGAATGTATATACAAATGTATAGCTTCATATTGTTTTGCTATGCATGTGTCTGTATATCTATTGCTATAGTGCTGAAATATAAATAAAATACATATAACATTACCCACTATTATATTCTTGTTTATTCATGATTAGAAAAATCTCGTTCCGCAAAAGTGACTCTAATGGTCTCAGAATCCTGGCTGAATCCCTGCCTACGAGTGGAACATATATTTACAGAAAATAACGGTGGTACTAAATATATGTAACTTGTCAATAAACTACACTAATTTATTATCTGACATAGGTTTTGATTTATTGTTTAATGTTTTTGGTTGTCAAAATTGTGTTATATTCCACTATTCATCATTATGTCATATTTTCCGGTTAAGAATTTTTCGGAAATTAAAAATTTTAAGTATTGTGTTATGATAATTATTTTATTTTATTTTTTAACATTATAATTTTTTTTTAACATTGTAATTTTATTATTTTAAACATTGTAATTTTAATTATTTAAACTATGTAATTTTATTTACTTGTATTTTAAACTTTTAATACATTCGTAAAGTACATGTTGCTTATAAAACAGGTAATATATAATTAATAAAAATAATAAATACCGTTATATTATCAACATAATATCGGTTAATGCAGTACAATGCATTAACTCATCGCACGAGAAGAGAAATCAGCACATAATCATATTTCATTTTAACATTGAAGAAATCCTCTCTTTAATATAATACAATTTCTATTCGATTTGCAAATGTATATAAACAGACACCAACTTCATCTGTGACATTTGACTTGAAGTAAAAAAAAATTATATCTTTTGTTTTCTCTCTGGTGACACACTAACAGTGTCGCCGAAGAAAAATAGGTTACAATAAACATCTAATTTTAATCAGATCAAAATTGATTGATGACATAAATAATTTCTTATACTATAAACTTCTAATATCTATATATATATTTTTTTACATGTGTATTGTTCTCTAAAGTGCATCAGGACCATCGTGGTCGTATGGTAGTTGCATTTACAACTACCTATGCAATCACTGATGTTGTGAGTTCGAATCTCGATCAGGGCGAGGTGTACAACATTATGTCATAAAGTTTGTCAGTGACTTGCGACAGGCCGGTGGTTTTCTCCGGGTCCTACGATTTCTTCCATCAATAAAATTGACCGCCACAATATAACTGAAATATTGCTAAAAGTGGCGTTAAACACCATCCAACAAACAAACAAACAAACAAACCAAAAATGTTGACAACTTTTGAAAAATAGTTTAAATTATTGCATATATAATTCATATAAAATACTGAAAAAATTGTTTACAACAAAATACTTGTTGATGAAACGCAATTTCATTATATTTAGACGAATTTAATATATTTTTTTTAGTTGTGGAGAAACTTACAACTATGATAAATATGACAGTTAATCAGCGGCGTGCTTGCTATTTACGTCAAGGAAAACAATTTTGCAATCTAATTCTAAAAGGTTAGTTCACTTAAAATTCGCAAACAATATTGACAATACAAAGACATGTTAATTATGACGTACTTGTACGTACATTGTATGCTAATAAGAAGTACCTCAGCATACAAGTACAAACGTACCATGATACTGTACAACAGTTTCATTATAAATAAGGGTAATAACAAAATTACCGAACTCCGAACAATCTTACAAACGGAAAGTCAAAACTCATAAGTATATAAACAGACAAAATCAGTCAACAACCGGAAAACTGTGAAAACCGTAATGACCCTGACTTGGTACAGGCATTTCTAAAGAAATAGTGGGTTGAATCAGATTTTAGAGCGCCAAACCTCCCCCTTTCATTACGGCTCAAAGTTTCCGGCTGTCACTATAACAGTATTTAAAACAATACTTGAAGAAAACAGGTAAAACAGTTGTCAAAAGCAGCACCAAATTCAGTGAAGTAAATGTCAAAGATACTTGTACGTCACACATTGATAAAAATATATTTTTGATATTATAACTATTTCTTTGTACAACGGGTTGCATCATAAATGCAAATAAATAAATAAATACAAAGAACTGTTTCCTTTCACAACGGGTTGCAATATATAAGTACATAAATAAATAAATAAATAAATATAAAAACTGTCCCCTGTACAACGAGTTGTAAGATTATACACGCAAATGGGTAAATAAATAAATAAAAATAAACACTGTCCCCTGTACAACGTGTTGCGCCAATATAAATGCAAATGAGTAAATAAATAAATAAAAATAAACACTGTCCCCTGTACAACGGGTTGCGCCATTATAAATGCAAATGAGTAAATAAATAAATAAATAAAAATAAAAACTGTTCCCTGTACAAGGGGTTGCACCATTATAAATACAAACGAATAAATAAATAAATAAAAATAAGAACTGTTCCATGTATAACGGGTTGGACCATTATAAATGCAAATAAAAACATAAGAACTCTTTCCTTTTACAACGGGTTGCAATATATAAATGCAAATAAGAAAATAAATAAATATAAATAAGAACAGTCTCATGTACAACGGGTTGAAAGATTATAAATGCAAATAAATAAATAAATAAATAAAAAGAAGAACTGTTGCAATATATAAATGCAAATAGTTGTATGAATGAATTTGAATTTGAATGTTGGTGCTTAACGCCACTTTCAACAATATTTCAGCTATATCATGGCGACCAGTTTTAGTGGTGGAGGAAGCCGGAGTACCCGGAGAGAACCACCGACCCTGGGTAAAATTTTATCACTTGCGGTTGCAAGTCGAGTGCACCCTTTTTTGTAACTTACAAAGCTGGGCGCGAACCCACGCCGTATTGGTGATAGGCTTGTATGAGCTGTTAGATCCAACGACCTAACTCATTGAGCCACCCGGGCCCCTAAAATAGTTATATGTATTTTATTATTGATTAATATATTTGTAATTAATGACATAATGTATTGTTTTTTCCGTCATGTATAAAACTGTTTATATTTATGTGGACCTCGTATAACACATGTATTGTGTCTGAGGGTTACTTAATAAACTTATGATTATTTCCAGTAAACAGATAAAAAAAAAAAAATATATACAAAACAATGAAATCTAATAAAAGAAATAAAAGAAACACAAATTTGTTTGGCATTCTCATGTTAATTTTGTTAATTAAGTTATTGTTATTATCTTATCTAATATCAAATATAATATCGGTGTTTTAAAGATTAAAGGCTGAAGATGTCAAAATATTTTTTCTATTTTATATTTTAAACATATTTACAACAATACTTATATATGCCATAGGACATATGATTGTCAGTATCATATTTTAATATGTTCAAAGTCATTAAATCTCTGTTAGGCAATGGAAAGCTCATCTTTTAATCTGATGCTTGCATATGTAATGCCAAGGGCTTAGAAGGGGTTGAAATACTTGTTTTTCCATTCAATTTCATAATGTGTGTATCAGTTCATCTTCATATTTATTAACCAATCATATGAATTGATCTTGTCTCATAAATTTTGAATTTTATAGCACGTGCGAGTTAATTAACCGTTATGGAGCTTCTGATATAAAATACGATATCTTTATGAAGACTTCATTACAATTTTTAGCTTTGTTTGGTTAATACATTGCTATTTAATTATTATAATCTTTTCTTGGAATATATTGTTGTTTTCCGAAATGTCGTTCACAAAAGATAGTCTGGACATTGCATCCCATAGTATTATGTCACAGCATTT
The DNA here is from genome assembly GCA_963680875.1 of Bathymodiolus brooksi. Taxonomy (NCBI): domain Eukaryota; kingdom Metazoa; phylum Mollusca; class Bivalvia; order Mytilida; family Modiolidae; genus Bathymodiolus; species Bathymodiolus brooksi. The sequence continues at coordinate 38,100,036 of OY804578.1, read as the reverse complement.
GGTAAGTAACACACACATTTAAAATTAGATTTGAAATTTGAAAGTCGTTTTTTTAATAGTATTTTTTGAATTTTAAAGTTATCCTGAAATCATACATATCGTCCGTTTATACTGTTTGAAAAAGGGAATTTATTATTTTCATGATAAAATTAGGAGAGATAAAAAAAAATAGAAAACCAAACATAGCAGAAATGTCATCTCTTTAAAAGTTGAATTTAAAAGTAATTTATGATAATGGTGCTTTTTTAGTTTTTCAAGTCAATTTATTTAATGTTTTTTAATTTATTTTTTATAGGTATGTGTAGATTCTTACTGTCCCCGAGCGACAGATTCCTTTACAAACAGAGTGATATGTCGTTGTTACCAAACTACTACTGCAACACCAGGTCATTTACCAATGTCACCAAATATGGCTGCAGCTCTGTTTCATACAACAATCCCAGGAGAACTTCCATCGCCAGTAACAAGCCCAATGGTAAAATTAAAACACTTTCCCATGCTTTAGGATAATATTTTACATGTTTAGTTTTGCATATCTATTTTCAATTGTTAATATTTATTAGACATTAATAATATTTAAACATTTTTATTTAAGCCCATTTTTCCATAAACATTGCATTTTGAGAGCAACTTTGAAGATATCATTATCCGGTTTAACGACGCCACATTTTTACGTCTGTCCCAAGCCAGGACACTGATTTCCAATGTCACATGTAGTGGTCTTTTTTATGCTGAAATGATGGGTGATATTGGTGTAATTGTTGACCACCATTTTTAAACTTTCTTTTTAATAGCATATTTTTGTTATATGTTTGAGTATTTTAGCATCTAACCTTCCAAGTCCTAAATAGATTTGTTGATATTATTTATTGTAGCAATCAAGCCATGGTATGAGATGGGACAACACCACGATACCAACCATGAGGATGGGATCTCCATTTCCAGTACTGTCTCCAGCCCACCAAAATATTGACAACATACTTAGATCCCAAATGTACAGTTATATGCAAGTATATTTTTGTCTGTGATTTTAATATTGTAAGAATTTCAAATTTTAAGATCTGCATTCCATTTTACAAGAACATGCAGAAATTTGGAAATAGCGTTAAAAGGACAAATGATGTGCACAGTTTCGTAAACCTACAAAGGAATATTTTACGTCAGAAGGCCACTATAAATCATGGTTGATTGATTGATTGGTGTTTCACGTCAACTTTAGCAGTAGTTCAGATAATATTATATCGTTGTGTGAACAAATTTTATAAAGTAATTTTCTCAACTACAAAATAATTAGAAATATTGTATTGTTATTCCTTGTTCTAATTTCGGACTATTCAAATGTAATGGCCTTTAAAAATACGCTGAACATTTCATGTATATGTAATGTCTTTTTTTTGTGAAAATTAACAAGCTAGACCAAAAGACAATGATAAATATGTAATAAAGCAGTTTTCTGTACTTGGTCTGAAATAAACAAGTCTTAAAATGACCTGTTTTGTATTAATTTTACAATACTTACAAATATCCTAAAGCTAAGCCAGATTGCAGAACATGTTTTACTGTTATTTTGATATTCGAGACCCCGTACACTGCAATAAAAAAATGTAGATATCCAACTTAGTGTGCACGAAGCGTTTCTAAAATCAAACGATTGGAAAGCCAAATTATTGAAAGTGTTTGGGAGCTACACAGGATAGCCAAAATCCGCTAAGTCGTTGGGAACAAGAAAATAAAATGGTCTAAACAGGATGGACGAAATCGGTTAAGGTCATCTATACCTGCACTGTGGTCTGAAAAGGGAAAAATCCTATTTACATTAATATATGAACTGTTTTTTAATATTGAAAATCAAAGCACAAAATAAATGAATCACTATCGTATGGTATAGTGTTCTTTCGAGATAAAGATGCTGATAATAATATGCTATGAAAAACTTTTTAGGCATTCTGGAATTGACCCAAATAATGGAAGAAGGAAAAACGCTACACGAGAAACAACAGCCGCTCTGAAAGCATGGCTTAAAGAACACAGAAAAAATCCATATCCTACCAAGGCAGAAAAAATAATGCTTGCAATTATCACACGAATGACATTAACTCAAGTTTCCACGTGGTTTGCAAATGCAAGAAGACGTTTGAAGAAAGAAAACAAAGGGGAATTTTCGTCTGATATCAGTTTCGACAACATAAGCACATCAAGTGATGACGAGGACAACACCAAACCAGAAACGTTGTTCAAAACAGAACGTATCTTCAATACTGGTAAATATACTTTAACCGTTTTATATAATGAATTAAATACCACCATTAGTAAATAATTATATTATATGTTCATTTCATTTGGAAAGTCTCATGCGATTGGTCAAAAAGTTGACATGTGATATCGCAATACGGTTGTTTCGAATCATGTCAATTCCGACCACATTCAGTCTTTTTCTTGTCTTGACGTCTGAGCAAATCGGCAGGCGACTTCCGGTGTTTACGCTATTACTGTGACAACGTCAGCATATCATAGTCGTAGATGCAGTACATTATAAGTAATTGTAGTATGGAGACGCCAAGGAAACCGCTGAATAAATACTGGTGTTCGGTACCCCACTATCTGTCTGATACAAAGGCACTTGTTTCATTTAAAAAAAAATATGTCCCCTCCTCTTCCTTACTTCGAGGTAAACATCTGCCCTTTACCCCTTCCCCACTTCGCCTCAATATTTAAGTCTCCGGAGACTTATTGTTTTTGCTCCGTTTCTTATTATTATTTTTATTTTTATTATTATTATTATTATTATTCTTATTTTTCTTCTTCTCTTTCTCCTTTCTTTCCGTGGACCATGAACTTGTCCACGGCAGATCTCAGGAACTACTGGACAGAATTTCATGAAACTTGGTAGAGTTATAGATATATGTTTCTAGTTGGTCCTAAAGCTTTGTGGTAAAGGGGGTCAAAGTCATATTTTGAGGGGTTCAAATGGGGTTGGGGTTACTATAGAATCCTATGGGAAAGTTGAAATTTCGTACATTAATGTTGATAACTTCTAAATGTATAATGATAGAGACATAAAATTTGACATAGTGATAGGTCACCATTGGAGGAGCAATTCTGCATTTTCAAAATTTTCGAGATATCTGCCATTTTCAAAATGGCTGCCAAAACACGGTATAAAAAATGGGCGGTAAAAATTCAACATTGTCCGATATCATCAAAATTTTATATGTGGGTAGATAATGATGTCCCGTATTGATTCCCGACATTGAAAAATTTCTACCGGTCGCCATTTTCAAAATGGCCACCACAATACCGCAAAAATTCAACATTGTCCGATATCATCAAAATTTGATATGTGGGTAGATAATGATGTCCCGAATTGATTCCCGACATTGAACAATTTCTACCGGTCGCCATTTTCAAAATGGCCGCCACAATACCGCAAAAATTCAACATTGTCCGATATCATCAAAATTTGATATGTGGGTAGATAATGATGTCCCGAATTGATTCCCGACATTGAACAATTTCTACCGGTCGCCATTTTCAAATTGGCCACCACAATACCGCAAAAATTCAACATTGTCCGATATCATCAACATTTTATATGTGGGTAGATAATGATATCCCGAATTGATTTCCGACATTGAAAAATTTCTACCGGTCGCCATTTTCAAAATGGCCGCCACAATACCGCAAAAATTCAACATTGTCCGATTTCAACGCCATTTCATATGTGGGTAGATTATGATGTCCTGAATTGATTCCCGACATCGAAAAATTTCTACCGGTTGCCATTTTCAAAATGGCCGCCACAATACCGCACACAAATTCAACATTGTCCGATTTCAACGACATTTCATATGTGGGTAGATTATGATGTCCCGAAATGATTCCTGACATCGAAAAATTTCTACCGGTCGCTATTTTCAAATTGGCTGACACAATACCGCAAAAATTCAACATTGTTCGATTTCAAAGGTAGCTTTTAATTTATTTTTTAAACCGGTTGTCAGTGGCCGGTTTGGGAGACTTCATAATCGTTAGATTATAATCATCTTGTTTTCGCTTATTTGTGATCCTTTCGCTGACCCAATTATATCGTTGTAATCCCGAGATATTTCTCTTTTCGACTGCCACATTTAAATATAAATACCGGCCCCCCTCAAACGAATTGGACAAGAATATTCAGCGAAAGTCGCATTTTCTATTTTCCAGTCACTGAAACGGACACAGTCACTTCCGGTCCGTTCTAAATTGATTTAGAAACTAAAAAAAAAGTGTTTTAAAAATCAAATGTCAGTAATTTGGAGTTGAACATATTTTTATAATCTGCATTGGAACAATTATCTGTATTTTAAAGGCTTACTTTACATTTGAGAGGAGATGATCATGATGGCATTGTTACACATGGCCGGTCTAGAGAATTTCGAATGCATATGAAAAATCCAGCGCAAACCGGAAGTGGTTGTATCCGTTTCAGTAACTGAAAAATAGAAAATGCGACTTTCGCTGAATATTCTTGTCCAATTCGTCTGAGGGGGCCCAGTATTTATATTTAAATGTGGCAGTCGAAAAGAGAAATATCTCGGGAGTGTAACGATATAATTGGGTCAGCGAAAGGATCACAAATAAGCGAAAAATATTGAGGCGAAGTGGGGAAGGGGTAAAGGGCAGATGTTTACCTTGAAGTAAGGAAGAGGAGGGGGCATATATTTTTTGAATGAAACAAGTGCCTGTGGTCTGATATCAGAAATATATACATAAAGGCAGATCGTTTTTCTTTGATGATGCTAACAGCCGTAAATAAAGAAAGAAAACAAATTTATAATTTTAAAGAAGTATTTGTCTCTGCATTGAAGTCTTTGATACAAATAATATAATTTAATTGATATCTGTCTTTTACAAAAAATGTTAACATTTTTTTAAGTTGAGGATCGAACGTTAAAACGGCGCATATCGATTGGAGTTTTTGTTGTGTACATTGACACCGGAAGTTCAATGCCGATTAGTCCATCGAAATCACGTGATCTGGCGGACGAAAATAACAAACTTTTGACGGAATGGAAATGATTCGAAACAACCGTATTGAAGCTTCATCAGTCAATGAAGCGCACAAGCATTCAACCACTTCCGCTTCCGGTAACTATGTTAGAACGTCATGAAAACTAATTACTACGCTCAATAACAACAGTTGAAAATATAAAATATTGAAATAAATAATAATAATTTGAATTGTATTTAAACGTTTAAAAATGTTTATCAATATTTGTAGTTTTCTATATAGTTGTAAAAGCATGCTTCGCACACAACGTACTTCGTGCAAACCTTTTACACGCCAATGCAGTCAATTCTTGATAAAATTCAACCTATAATATTGAGCCAAAATAAGAAATCTGAAAAACGACAAGCCAAAATAATTTGAATATTTTTTACAGACAATATCTGCGTTTATTGATAATAGAGCACGGAACGGTCTCGTTACCGTTTTAGCATATATTCTACTCTTCGACTAAATTTCGGGTATATCACCAAAAAAAAAGAAATAATGTATGGTCGCGCCATTCTAAGAAAGCTAAGAGATATAAAAAAAAATACCTTAATGCAAAGATTTAAATGCGAATATCAAAATCTTTGTTATTATATGAAAAATGGCTGATTAATGACGAAGGCTCACGTTTATTTCATTAGCACCAACAGAAATCGTGACGTCTAGAGCAATCAATAGCAATTATTTTCCTTTTCCCCAGAAGAGAACGCGCTCAAGGGTGTGGTTCTAAAAATAAATAATGACACATATTGCATAAGTGAATACATGCAGTGCAAAAAGGGTATTTGGAAACCGAAGTTAAAATAATTATCAGTTATATCATATCTTGATATAGGCCGCCCCTTTTTATATTAGACGAGGTCCTCTTTATCGTAAGCGACCCACACCAATCAATCAAATTGCGCCTATATCCCTAACAAAGCGAGATTATGTGTTTTCATTATTATATTCTTCTAACAATATAAATGAAGTTGAAGTTATAGTTAATTCAGACTTATCTAAAATTTATAACTGGTCAAAAGAATGGCTCGTTGACTTTAACCCAAAGAAAACAGAATGTATTATTTTTCTACTACTTCAATAATGAGAATGTAAAATTTGTAGAAAACCACAAACATTTAGGTGTCACCTTTTCCCACAATTGTAAATGGCATTGTCATATTGAAAATATACTAAAAAGCATGTCTAGTCAACTATCAATGTTACGAAAATTTAAATTTTCTTTAAGCAGACACAACCTGGAGGCAATTTATTTTACATATATTTTGCCCCTTTTAGAATATGGTTGTGAATTATGGGATGGGTGTACTCAGCAAGAATATAATAAAATTGAACAAATTCAGCATGAAGCTGCCAGAATTATAACTGGATTACCCAAATTTTCTAGAGTGGAATCGCTTTATTTCGAAACTGGATGGGAATCACTTCACTCTCGTCGAAGAAGAAAATTAAATATGTTTTACAAAATTCGAAATAACAATGCACCTTCGTATTTATGCGACTGTCTATTACTCTTTGAGCGAAACGAAAATGCTTACAATTTGCATAATCAAACAAATTATAGTAACCCATTTACTAGGTTACAATTGTATCGCAACTCATTTTTTACTTCTTCGATCAAACTTTGGAACAATTTGACACCAGAGATAAGAAGTGCCCCGCCAGTTAGTAGTCTTAAAAAGTCACTAATAAATGATGTTAATTTATTGAAACCATCTAGCTACTATTCATATGGTTGTAGAGTGTTAAATGTCTGTCGATGGGTAATAGAGGATGCGATTCACTTTTTCTAGAGTGTTGTTTATATGTTGAAGCTCGTGAACAGTTGACAAATAATCTGCAATTTCTTGACAGTTTACTTATTGAAACTTTACTATTTGGCGATGATAGCTTATCTGAGGAACAAAATGCACATATATTCAAATCAGTGCAGTTGTACATCAAACAAACGAAACGTTTTACCCCACAGTGATCACACTTCATATATTGAATTTAACTATTTTCTTTTGTGAACATTTTCTCCATTGTTGATTTACCCCCACGAATATGACAATTCTGTACTGTGCTATAACTCAATATATTATATAATTTCAAAAATCTTTTTTTTCTTTTCTTTCTCAATGTTGTTATAAAATGTAATTGTTAATTATACATTATTACTTGCTGGTGCATGGAATATATAATTGTATGTAAATATGTAGAGAGGACCTTTGTAAGTTGGAATAACTTGTGTCCGATCCAAATGTTATATAGTTAACAATAAAATATGTTTAATCTAAATGTGTTTTCGCCTCCATTAAAAGAAAACCAAAAGATACGAAAGAAAATATTTTCATACAAAGAATCAGATTTTAATAGCAACATTATTTTATCTAAATAAAATGCTGTGAGTTCGTGGACAATATTTCACAATCACATTTAATTCATTGACAACATGGTCATTTTCAAAAAATCGCGACCTCATGAGTAAAAAAATAGTAATCTCCCTTTTGCCCCGAAGAGAACTCACTCAAGTGTGCGGGTAGAAAAAGCTTTCCAACCTAAATTCTAATGATGAACAAGTTATAAGAAAATAAAGTGGACAAAAAGTTTAAGGAAAACCAAATTAAAATTAATTAATCAAATGTTAGTTAATATGCAACACCTCATATTACCAGTGTGTTAGTTTCTTCATGCTAAAGCTGTGAGTTCGAACCCGTTCATGGCGAGGTGTACTCGATACAACATTATGTGATAAAGTTTGTCAGTGACTTGGGACAGGTCGGTGGTTTTCTCCGGGTACTCCGGTTTCCTCCACCAATAAAACTGACCGCCACGAAATAACTGAAGTATTGTTGAAAGTGGCGTTAAACTCCATAACCATAACACTAAACCTAGTTACCTGATGTTGAGTTCCACATTAGATAGTCCTTTAGATCAAGATTACTGTCACTAATTCCCATTTGGAGTACATGTGTATTTACATTTTTATTACAGAAACAACAACTCCTGAACATGAACTTCCGGGATTCAGTGGTATTAACAGCGACATCTACAATTACGCATCGTTTTCATTTCATTCCAGTCGACCACTTACCTCAACTCCGATTGATCACAACATGAACAACTTACCAGAATATCCTCGAGAGGAAAGCAAAATGAAAGTTGTAAATGACAATTCAAAACGAAGTGGAGGCAGCGAAAACATTGAAAATGACAACAACGAAAATATAAAGGAGAGCTCCGACAGACAAAATCTCAACATTGAGGATTCAGAGAAAACTTCTGATAGAAATGACAAAATTATTTCTGAAAAAAATTGTAATGTTAAAGATATTACTCCAACAAGACCGAGATTCTTACCTCCCTTGATTTCAAAGCCTAAAATATGGTCCATAGCTAATATAATCAGGATTGATAAGAAAGAGGACAGTGCGGATGAGAAATGTTAGGACTGCAGACAGTGTTACTTAAGATCAAGTGCTATAACAATTCTGTTGTATACCTTGTATGAAAACGTTCTTCAACGATGCTTTCATTTTGAAATAACTTGTTGGAGTTTCTTTTTTCATTATCATGGAGATGCTTTGGAAGCATAAAAGTCAGATAAAATTAAATGAAGCATTTTAAAATTGTCATTATTTTGCTATATAAGACCATGATTAAAATGTCATTAATTAACATATTCATTGTTATTTGACTGCCATCGTATGAGAATCAACAAAACAATTTTACCTGGAATTTGGTAATGCTAAAGTAAAATAATATGCTAGGTTTACGGTTTATGGTGTTTAACGCCACTTTCAACAATATTTCAGTTATATCGTGGCGGTCAATGTTATTGGTCGAGGAAACCAGAGTACCCGGTAAATACCACCGACCTGTCGCAATTCACTGACAAACATTATCACATAATGTTGTATCGTTTGAGCGGGATTCGAACTCACAATATTAGTGGTGATTGGCATAGAAGTAATAGAAAAAAATAACATCTAATTGTTAAAAAAAAAAAAAAAAAAAAAAATTATGCAGTTCAAGTATTTCTTATTTTATATGGATATAGCAATTATAGTGCAGTAGATCGTAATTTTGAGGCTCGGTCGGTTTAAACCAAAGACTTTAATTTTGAGGCCCGGTCGGTTTAAACCAAAGACTTTAATTTTGAGGCCCGGTCGGTTTAAACCAAAGACTTTAATTTTGAGGCCCGGTCGGTTTAAACCAAAGACTTTAATTTTGTTATTTGTTGTTTCTCTGCTAAGTACGCAGCATTAAGGAGAAAGAGCAAAGACTGGTTGGCTCGGAATCAGGATACTGTGTCTGAATGGTGCGACATGTCTATCCGCGGACTGTTGTTTCAGAGAGCTAGCACTATAAAAATGTATCTAAGCGTGTTCGTCTAGTACAAAGCGGACCTCATCATCTCATTGCAAATTAACTTGTTCTGACCATGCTATTGCTGAAAAATTGATGATCTGGCGTTAAACAACAATCACTCACTCACTCATTCTACCGAAGAAGCAAATTTTAATGGTTAAGCATTATTATACACATTAGGGTTCTCAGTCTTATAGTCACTTCATTGATTACTACATGGTAAAAAACACAAATTCTAACATGACGTCCTTCTTTCGCTTTGTAGACAAACCACTGATGTCACCAAGCTTTAAAAATAGAAAAATAGGCATAGGCAAACCAAATAAAAAAAACTTAGCTCCACATATCTGTGAATTTGCATTGATTAAAAGATATGCATATAAGAAAAATAATTTGATTTTACCCTTTTTTCTGATATGCAAAATTGCCATCTTACCTCATTTGTCAGGTAATGTAAAGAATGTCAATAGTTTATTTGATTTATTCTGGGAATAGTTTACCACAGCAATATTTTTTCTTTCAGAGAATATAAAAAACCTTAGATTGTATATATAGTATGCTACGTTGAAAGACAATCATGCTACACACGTAAACCGTAAAATTATATTTTGCACGGTAACCTCATGGACATAAATTAGTACTAAGTAACATCAGAGACATTTCAACTTAAAAGGTCATTTTTCGTGTTATTTTATATGATAAGTAACTATGCCATCTGTATATTTTGTTAATATCCAAATATAACGCAATTACACCAAGGTTAATTAATGCAATCTGATTTTAATATAATGATGGAAACTAGATGGTAACATCATGGACATAGATGGTTACATCAGTGACATTTTCATGACATTGTGTGACTAAATTGCTTTTGCATACCAAGTGCTAAAATGAGCTAATGTACACTGAACATCAGGTGTTTTTGTCTTTTTAGCAAACTGATGTTTGAACAGTGTTGTCAACAACGGTCACTGGTGTTACTTTTTACGTGGCAACAGCAGTGATATATTTGGGAAAATTATATGTTTTTTATTCAAATGATTGCCCCATGCCATTTGAAAGAAAGATATTTCTTCCGTTTTGTTGCGTTTTCTATGTAAGACAAGCCATAAAGACAGCCGCGCGTGACCTTGTCTAACATGGCATTGTCAGCCAATCAAATCGGCCGAGTATAATCAATGGAGTCCGCTTCTACGACTGCTGTAGTAATATAAATTGTCGTCTTAGTAGATTTAAAAAAGCTTCAAAAATCAATTTTACCTGAATTTTAACTGATTTCCCCTAATAGATTTAATGCAGTTTTAGATAAGTGTGTATTTACTGCATTGCACGTGGCGTTGTAATATTTTGTGTAGAAAACATGACATCGACATGCGAATGAATGAATGAAATCGACATGCTTTGTTTTTAAGTTGAAACGGAAGAAACAGGTACTTGCACTCGTCCTTTTTGAAGATCTGGGATTTCTTCCACTCGTGAGAGACATTCAGCGTCTTTCCACTCGCTCCACTCGTGAAAAGACGGAATTTCTCACACTCGTGGAAGAAATCCCAGATCTTCAATAGGGACTTGTGTAAGAACCTATTAGTCTTCTGTTGTGGATCATAATTGATTCATAATAAGGGAAATATATTAATTCTATATTTTTGATTTTCTGTATAATCTTGGTAACATCAAAGACTCTTTTACACAATATTACAAAAATCCACTCACCTTTTTAATCAAATATATGTTTTGTTGTTCTTGAAGTTTCTTTGTAGTCTACCACCTTTTACAGTAAGTAGTAGGGAAGGGATTAAATATCAATTTATGCTCAAACAAAAATAAATAATTCTTATACATTTACATAATTTAACTTGGTAACATCAGTGACACAAAACAAAGGACACACACTTAGATATAAATTTCATGGATTTGTATTATATACAAAATGCTGATAGATCAAAATTACTATCTTGACAATATTTGTAGAATAATGGGACAGAAACAATATTATATACAGATTATCAAATTTAAGAAAAATGCATTGGAAGTCAGCACCGTCTGTACTGGGACACCTGTTTTACCCCCAAATATAGAGCATACAACTATGTATATCTTTTCTTAGAAAGCTGAAAATATATAATAAATGTGCTTAAATCAAAGCACACCATCATATTAAACTTTTCTGACATAGAAAAAAAAAGAATGCAAAACACATGTGAATTCCAGAAAAAAGATAATAAGACAATATAGCTGTATTAACGATAATATGCTGATGACTGAGACAATCCGAACATATGAAGCCCTCGCGCAAAACAACCACCCTCGGGTTGACAACTTTCGATGTTCAGCTCGAATGAAGGTAATAATTGTGTAATGTCCACCTCCTAAGATGGTCGTATTCGTTTTAATATACCGAACAAACAAAAGGAAGAGGAAAATAATGTGTTGTCTCCACAGAACAAATGTTTGCGAAAGGAAATAAACGGTAACAGTAAAATTTGAATTTTGATGTATAGCTACGGACGTGTTATAATCTCGAAATCGATTGCAACGACGGTTGATTTGGCTATTTATTGTTAATTAGGCTGTTATTCTGGACTTACTGACACTGTTGGATAAATACAATATATGGACATGGTCGGTAAAATGAAAAAGAAAGTGAAAGTGATTATCGAGGGCGATACACAACACCTCCATAAGAGGATACCGCTGGTTTTGTGTGAATAGTCAAGTACTCCACTCTCCTTCATGGTGGCATGCAAACGTGTGGTGTTTGTCACACTCTTTCCACGTAATAGACAACTTGCATAAAGGATCTAATAATGAACAACTGTTTATAAAAGATCCATTAATAACTGATTTCCCGCTGACCCACTAAATACCGAATAAAACCATCAAACTGTAAAAAGTGAATATTGTGATAATGTATTATAAATTAGTTGCGATTTGTGTGGCCATTGTATTACGTATGTTGCTTGACATCATTCTCAGTAGGATTCAAAAACTATTGCATCTGCGAGGATATGAGCAATCAAAAGTTCAATAAATGGTGATGTTTTGACGTTCTTTCAACTCTACAACTATGGTGGAATGGTAGTAAAGAATTCCCCTGCTGACGTCAACGATGTGTGCACAATATTCCCAGAATCCTTCAGAATTCACAAAATTGGTTTCATTAAAAATAATACATTTTGTATATATTTCTAGAGACAGATCTTTCTCCCACATTTCCCCAATCCCGTAGTCACATATTTTTCGTGTAAAAGTAATGACCAGTGATTAATTAATTTGGTGTTAGTATCTCTCCTGTAGTCGCTGACGATTATTATCATAAAGTTGTATTGAGTATATGCATTTCGCCACTACTGCAATTGAATACACAACATCAACCAACATCTGTGGTCACATATACCGATTGTGGTGGTAGAAACTATCGATCTGTGTCATGAAAAAGAGCTGTAACCCCCGGATTCCCATTTGGGTCCGCACCTGCAGACGCAAACTCCATTGCCGTTTGCTGCTCCGATCCGCACACTACTCTCCACTAGTGTATTCAGCGGACGAATCGTGTTCGGAAGAGGATACGAAAACTGTCCGGATTTTGCTGCAGACATGATGTGTAAAATAACGAACGAATGTGGACCTCAACGATTTAATACCATAAAACGATATCATTTCTAACTGAATGTTATTTTTGTGAAGAGTACCCCAGACGAGTTACAGAATACATCTTTTTCAAATTGCATACATAGATAATTGTAGGCTGGAAGGAATTATAAGCTAGAACTGTAAATAAACGTTAGAGAAAACCGAAGAGACAATCAAGAATGGACAATCTAAAGACAATGGCAACACCGAGTATACAACACACAGGTCGAAGACAAACAAAACACAACACAGAAAACCAAACAAGTTGAGCTACATGGACCCAACAAAGTCCGGAGGTAAACACAGGTGCTTCCGAAGGATAGAGTTCTGATAAGACTCCCACCGTGTTACTCATATAATCAAGATAACTTCAGGCTAGTTTATCTACATATATCATACATGTACGGTCACACGATGGCTGGAGGACGGGACGATGAGCTAATGCGTGATTTCTTCTTAGCTTAGACTTTGTGGATGGCCGGTTCAATTTTGAGAATCTGTCTCTTTTTCCACAAGTCACCATGTTTGTCAGTGTAACACATCATTTACAATTCAACAGCTGTTTTTAAATTAAGTTAGTGATTACATATGCAAGCCAAACCTAAGACGAAATTTAATTCATAATCTTTACGAAAAGTTCACATAAACCTTGAGGATAAGACAACAATGTCTCAAATATCTGTCCACAACTCAATCAAGAGACGATTCACATCTGATTGCCCGGTTCAGAGCTTGCGATAAAAATTAGATAATATCATACTTTTTTCTTTGTTCTTACGTGTCCTACTCGTTTAAGGTATAACTAGCCTACAAAGCAGATCGAATACTAATAAAGAAATAAATGTAAGCAAGTCGTAAAATGTAAAGAACATTACAACTAATTACCATTTGTAAGCCCTTAAGACAAAGAGGAAAACAAATAAATATTATAATTTTTTCTGTTTTCCTTTCATCTTGAGAACTTATATAATGTTAAAGATGCACACTGCCTTAAGCAAATTTCCTTGGTATATTTTTTTTTAAGCGAAACAAAATAAGATGATAAAGCAGAGTGCAATATTAAAATGTGTGAAAACGTGGTGGTGTCCATGGTTTTGGAAGTTTCATTCATAGGAATATATGTATATTTAATTGCTGGAGATCTAAATATCAAGAATACAAAGGGTCGGAATTCCATTCATCGTCACAGTTTTCTTGTCCGTGACGTGTACATTAGAGGATCTAGATTCCCGCGGCTGCACTCGTCACAACTCGTCCAATTCCGTTCCTGCATCGAAGAGGAGCAGCTGATTTTGCTGATGTTTGTCGATTGCCTCGGCATCTGGTGTGGTCGTTTCTGTTCAACGTTCAAAGCTTTATTCATAGTCGATACATCTATGAATATTGAATAATAATACAATCTCTTGTGAGCTTTTAAAACTGAAATTAATAATAAAAAACAAAATTAAGACATACATTAAAAAAAAACACATGGTGAGAGCAAACATGCAAGCAAATATTAATATAATCAGTCAAAAGTCAGAACACATGTGGCAAGAGACTTTATGTGTTTTGTCTTTCGGGATATGAAAGCCAGACATAAAGCATACAAAAAAGACACTTAGGCATATTACAACACATGGACGTACACATTAAAAAAAAACAGGATTATGCAAGAGAAGCGTTCATATTTCTGGACCCCCCCCCCCCCCAGACCCATCACGCATTCAACAATCGCCACTCTATGCCCAGGTACCAGATTAGAATGAAATACTAAGCACCCTAAAGTAGTGAATCAGCACTATTAAAATATAACACAATATCCATATGATAAGCTAATGAGAATAGTAAGCTGAACAATGCCATAGTTTGCCATTCCAAGAACAGTTTTATTTTTCAAATTGTTAAAATGAAGATTCTTTCCTAAAGCCGTCTTAACCCATGGTCACACCGAGAGATCTACGAGCATAGGGTCCGCATGCTAATCTATATACAGCATGTTTTTTAATGCTTAAACACTGATTCTGTTGGAAATACCAATACAATAAACATATGTTTAATTTTATCAACATTTACATTTTTATTCCTATGGGTGGTTGTGTTAGTAGATACCCCGGTACACAGCTTTTCCCGGTGGCCCATAATGCTGTTAAGACGGGTCTGAAAGTGATCTGGCGGATCATTCCACGTTTTGGCCACATACCATTTAAATTAATTTAACCCATACCTTGTTGTCTGAACCCAGGGTAATTGTGTTGTATTTTGATAACGATAAGAATATTTATTTTGTGTGATTTGAATTTGATCATGTAAATAAACTGGACTCAACTTCTTAATAATTTTGAAAGCTTCAATGGCTATAGTTCATATTGTTCTAATTTCTAATGAAGGTAACTTGGAAATGTCTACTACGAGAACCTCATTTGTACCGATATAATCATTATAGATAAACATGAAAGCCGTATAGTGAGTGAGTGAGTGAGTGAGTGAGGTGAGTGAGTGAGTGAGTGTTGCTTATCGCTAGTTCAGCAATTTTTCAGCTATATCATGGTAAGTACAAGTTATTTTTCAATAAGATGATGATGAGTTCCGCTTTGTACCAGACCAACACACTGAGTTGGATATTTATAGTGTATATTAAATGTCAGTTGGTAGTCAAATGTCACACCTAATACCGGTAATACATTTCTCTAACGTCACTCTATTGTTCGGAGAAGTGAATTATTTTTAAGAAAACACAGGTTAGTCTTTTGTTTTCGTATATGAACTTTAACTTTTGACTTTTGTAGGCTTAAAAACATGTTGTAAATATTTTGGGACTTTCGGGTAACGAACCCCTACCAGGATTTTGCTTTGAGTTTTAAAACTTCCGTCTAACCACCCGGCTACGGTAACCACACTACATTTTGTATTTATATAATAATGTTGTGCTAGCAATGACTATGCCAATATAGTGGTCAGGGTTGAAGACATAGTGCACGACCCGAAGGCATAGTCATTGCTAACACAACATTATTATCATTATTATGTTGACTGTTATATGTGGACAAAATATATTGAGAACTATTACAATAAAGGATATTGGTGACTAATATATTAGATCAGATAGTCTTGAAAGTGTGAGAATATTCTTTGTTTCATTTAAGGCTTTAAAAATATAAAGATTTTTGAAGTTTGAAATTTAATTAACAACAATGACAAGTATTAAAAAACGTTTAGACGACTATGATAGATTGACAGATTGGATCTGCCCCCTTGCACGTGGACTAGCTATATATAGCTTGACAGACAGCTGAAAACCCAACCTTCCCCGCATGAAACTGCCATAGTAGATGTACTATTTTCGCATAGTATATCAACGCTATATAATTCTTTGTGATATATGCCAAAATATCGTATGAACTTATATTACAGAAGAAATTTACAGAAAACATAATAATATACTATAGAATAAATAGATATAACTCTTCATAGTAAAAAGTGTTTTAAAAATATCAAGCAATTTATCAATATATGTAAGGCAGGATACAATTATTTTAAATATGGCATAATGTATGTTCAGATATGACGAGTGCGCGAACTTTTAAAATATATTCTCGCAATACAAAAAAAAAACCCAACAACTAACGAACAAATAATTACAAATCAGACAGACCATAGGTGAACATTTGGGAGACTTGAAAGATCTTGAAATATCTAAATATAAACGAGAATCGACAGCACGTATGCTGATAAAAAAATATCGATTTAATTTTGTAAATTGTTGTCTTATTTGGCTTTTTAAAAGTGCAAAAATATCAAATGAAAACACCTTTCCAGATGGAAATATATTATATAAGAGCATACACTCCAACTAATATGGTCTTGTTGATTATTTTTTAAGAATCTACAGTTGGAGTGTATCCTCCATTACATTATTTAGCATCACCTTCACATTTAATTGAATCTTTTTTTAAGTTAAACGTGATGTTTTTAGCATTGGTTTTATTTCCAATGGCAGGAATTTGAAATTTGTCAGGGTTAGCTTTCATCGGTTAGCTGTAGGTGTTAAGCTGTCATTTTCTAAGGTTGAGATTAATTTATAAAGATCATATCCAGCATAGGCAACAGTGTTATCATCTGAATAATTATATATAAAATAGAATATGTCAATCGCGCCGGAGGGGTAATTGTTAGCGTGCACACCTCGTGTGCTGTAGATCGTGGGCTCGAGCCCCGGTCGGGTAAAACCAAAGACTATACAATTGGTATTTATTGCTTCTCCGTTAAGCACGCAACATTAAGGAGAAAGATCTGGTTGGTTGGGAATCAGGATAATGTTTCCGAGTGGGGCGACATGTCTATCCGCGGACTGTTGTTTCAGTGAACTAGCACTGTAAAAATCCAATTTCACGTGTTGGTCTAGAACAAAGCGGATCTCATCATCATCTCATTGAAAATTAACTGTTCTAGCTGAAATAGCTGAACAAATTGCTGAGTTGGCTTTAAGCAACAATCACACACTAGAAAATGTCATTTATGAAAATACGGGTCCAAGAAATGCACATTGCCGAACGGCCTTATACATTTCGTCCTATTTACTTAGTGATAATCCAAATATAACACACTGTTTCCTATATATTGGTATGTAATTATGAATTAGTTGTAGAGCCTGATCAGATACACCATAAGAAGAGTTTGAAGATACCAAAGGGGTAATCAGAATTCGGAAATCGAAGAAGAACATACAACACAATGGCAAAAAAAAAAACACAAAAAAAACAACACCAACAAAAACAATAAACAAAAACAAAAACAAAAACAAAAACAAACAACGATCTACAAGTTTATTTATCAGAAGACCATGGGCGAGACAGTCAAATGTTTTGGATATATCCATACGTATTGCTGCTATGCTTTTGTTTTCATCCAATGCATGTTACCAATCTTCCACAATTTTTAGAAGAACAGTTTAACAACCGTAACCAGATCGAAAGGATGATACAGAGGAGGGATATATTTGATTAGAGTAAGAGCTTAGCTGGACATTAATAGCTTGCTCAAATATAAATGAGATAAATGTCAATATACAGATCTATACTTATAACTGAATATTGTTGAAAGTAACGTTAAACACCATAACATTTTTTTTTAAATATACAGTCAAACCTGTATTAAAAGTTCTCCTTTGGAACAAAGAAAACGTGGCCTTATATGACAAGTGACCTCTTAAAAGAGGTTCAATTTATATAATAATTTTCATTGACACGAAAAGGGTGATATTTTGATACAGGTGACTGCTTCATAGAGGTGACCTTATGAGCAGGTTTGACTGAATAATTAGTATTGTATAAGGTTTAATTTTTTCTTAGGACAGTGTACTACTTGAGCCTCTTTTAACTTTTCAAGAAATACATCTGTTCCAATGCTCTTGCTTATTACTTGTGTACTTGGTGTTGCAATTACTGGTTTGGTTAACTTAAGTATTTTTGGGAAAATACCATCTTTTCCTGTGGTTTTTTATGTTTACCTTATTAATCAGTTTAGTTGCATTTTCTTCATTTACTAGTTTGAAACATAAGTCCTGAATTGCTGGTTTGTTTTCTTTTATCTTTATAATGCTAGAATGGTTTTCATTTTTTTATGTTTTCATTTGAGCCAATATTTTTGCAACTTGGATGAAAAAATTATACTTCTGTTTGGTCGTTAATTATTTTGTTATTTTCTTCCAGAATAATGTCTTTATTGTGGATATTTCCTATATTTGACAAAGATGTCCTCATGGTTGGCCAAAAGCTACTAAATTTTGGGCCTTCAGCACATCTTTCAAAGAAATAATTTTCAATTGAAACCTTTTTAAATTTTGCAACACTATTTTTTGTTCTTTTGTATTTATTTCCAGTTTTTATCAGATATAACTGTGAGGAACATATTGTGTAAGATCTTATTTTGCACACTGCTTTACGGAGTTCACTATTTTTGAAAAGGGGTGGCTGTTGTATTGCTTGCCTTCTTTTCATTGGTGCATGTGTGTGGATGGTATTCGTTAAAGCTGTTTAAAAGGTATTGTACGATGTTGCATTTATTTGACGACCTATGATTGGATAAAATCATTCCTAAAAATAACGATAGAAAGGAGAGCCATATATGGAAATCTAGAGAAAACATTTTCCTTGGTTCTACATTATTTTTTATTTGAACCAAGATGAAATTGTGTACATCACTAATACAACAATTGAAATTTGAAAATATTCATACATTTATTTGGTAAATTTGACAGGATGACATCATTTAAACTGGGTGTAGCTTTTCACTAGATTATGCAAGTCAAAAATGTCACCTACATTTGTCAAAGGAGTGGATTTATCTTGCATTAACATGTATTCTAATATGACGTCTATAAAACGACACACACGATATTACTCAATATCTCTATATTTAGCGCACATGCGGTACACAACACATCTGGCTGTTCCATGTGACGACCGAGTGTAAACAAACAAAACACCGGCATATAACGTATTTTTAAAGTCCTTAAAATAAACATTCCCCCTCAGTTATAAACAAATATTTTTATATTATTATTTTCTTAAACAAAACTGTCGTCTGTTATAAAAAAATGGTTACTCCAATGCAAATTGGTTTGACGGTTGAGCACAAGGATGAGAAGTACAAGATAATTAACCATGAGAAGCCGTATGCACAAACACTCAATGTCACTCGTAATCCACTATCTGCAATGAACATGTTCCAAAATGCCACCATATCTGGAGGAAACATCACCTTTAACTTGGTCCAACAACAGTGATCCATGACAATTAACAATTGTTCAAGCGTTCGATATTATGTTTGACAACTCCGCTCCGCCATCTTGTTAGCGCTCGAAATGATGAACGAATGAACTCCGACTTTTTTTTAAATAGTTTTACGCAGGAATTGTTCAATCGAATCTATGTTGGAAAATACACAATAAATATGTTTTTCATGTTAACATCCATATCTTTGTTTTAAAATATCTCGTTCAAAAACAAATAATTCAAAATTTCCAAAGGAGGTAAATGGAACAGCCACCAAATGTCGTGTGTATACAGTTCACGAAAGTTTAAAAATTACCGTATTTGTCCTATTAGAATCGAAATAATTCATGGCAGGCATAGAGTTGTGCAAATTTACACATGGGCTGGGCCTTTATATTCTAATCTTACCCCGAGCGATAGCGGGGGGTAAAATCTAAGAATATAAAGGCCCAGCCCATTTGTAAATTTGCACATCTCTATGCCTGCCATGAATTATTTCTTAAATAGTTCATATCCCCAATAAACATAAAGTTATAATATTTGGTTGTAATCTGAAAACATGTTTTTTTTTATAAAATCGTTATTAAACTCATTTTCATTTATCATTTGTGGTCTGTATATTCCAGTTATTAACCACTTTGTAGGGTCGTCGTGGTCGTGATCGTATGGTAGTTGGATTTACCTATGCAATCAGTGCTTTTCACCACTGATGTTGTGAGTCAGAATCTCGATCATGGCGAGGTGTAAAACATTATGTGATAAAGTTTGTCAGTGACTTGCGACAGGTCGGTGGTTTTCTCCGGGTCCTCTGGTTTCCTCAACCAATGCAACTGACCGCCACGATATAGCTGAATATTGTTGGAAGTGGCGTAAAACACCATCAAGCAAACAGACAAACTGTATATTCCAGATAACCACTTGTCATTACCAATTTTTATTTCAACAGATAAAGCAGATAAAGGGTTAATAATGTTAAAATCTTATTTTCTTTTTCTATCACAAGGTAAACCTGATCGGACATATACAGCAAGTCCTTCTACCATGTGCTGTAGGATCTTTTCTCCAGAAATAATCTTTGTCAACGGTAAATTGAGCATTGGTAAAAGTGTCATATATTCTAAACAAAACATCTACGGTGTTTGTTGCTAACATGCCATGAACATGACAAAATGTATATCTAAAACTGCTAAGATAAGATAGGCTGTTATCAGCTTATTTGTTTTAAGTCTTTATTTTGGGTAAAATATCATGATCATCGATGGCGGAGTAGTGTTATGATGCTTAATGCCACTTTCAACAATATTTCAGTTATATCGTGGCGGTCAGTTTTATTGGTGGAGGTAACCGGAGGACCACGAAAAAACCACAGACCTGTCGCAAGTCACTGACGACTTTATCGCATAATGTTGTATCGAGTACACCTCGCCATGAGTGGGTTTATGTAATTTTCAACTACATCAATGTTTACATCATTTTCCATTCTTTCTGATAATGTGATGTCAAAGAAAAAAATCTGTAAAATGAAATGACGAACAGGGTTTACATATCCAAGGTTCATCTAATTTACCAAGTAGTACGCATTGGTAATATCCGAACATTTACTATGCCACCAGAATTTGTAGAGTATTGCTCGATGACTTATAGCAACTGGTTTGTAGCAATGACCACTGTTGACTATCGGTAACCTCTTCGAGATTCAGAACTACTGATAAGATAAGTCAGAATAGAATGAACTAGTCTCAATGAATTCATGTTGCACTGGAGAAAATACAGGAAAGAGCTTTACGTTTTATCTATGAGGATTACAATAGCACATATGAAGAACTTTTACATATAGCAAAAGTACCATCTCTACAAATAAGGAGAATGCGCACTATGACATTAGAATGTTTTAAAATATTGTATAAACTGTCTCCACCATGTTTAAATGACTTAGTTGTTTTAAAAAATAGTAAATATAGTTTTAGATTTTCTAATATTGTAGAGATACCTAGAGTAAAGACTACTACCTATGGTAAGAACTCTTTTAAATATACAGCTGCTGTTTTATGGAATGACCTACCTGATGATTTTAGAAAAATTGCCAATTTTAACCAATTTAAAAACATTTTATTATCTTGGAATGGAAATGAATGCAAATGTAATGCATGTAAAAAAAATTAATATCATCAAGGTCTTTTCAATTTTTATATTATTTATATTTATTTATTTTTTAGCAGTATAGCATGCTTTTAGCTCATAACACCAGCTTTTTTTTTTTTTAGCTTTTATTACTGTGCTTGATTAACTTTTTTACTTTTGAATATGCTTACATTGTCTGTGCTATATTTGTGCTTTAACTTATTTGCTGTATTTTGCTACTATGAGTGCTTTTATCTAAATTATTAATTTGTGTGCATGCTTTTGTTGTTTTTAACTGTTATTTATTCTTGTATTGTGTATGTCGGTCAAAAGCCCACTAGGGCTTGTGTTGTATTGTTATTTAAATATGCCGACTATAAATAAAACTTATCTTATCTTATCTTATCTTATCTTATGCACACTGGTGGTTATACCGGAAGTAGTTATGGTATCGCTTCCATGTTGTTTTTATTGACCATAAACGGTTTCGATTATATCCAGTTGCACAAACGAAACAATGATACTATCCGGCTTCTAGACGTCTCAAGTCTGTCTGATCATTGTTTATCTTGTTTCTGAGAATTTTGCTTACATTTAAAAAAAGATACGACCAGATGTTCGGGCATGCACATATGTACATGTACTGCTGTATGTTTGCGAGACTAATCTCTTAATCTCCAACATCCATATTCTCCATGTAAATGGCAAAATAGCTTATATTTAGATGGAATGCCTAGTCAAATAGAAAACCAGGTGAGCGTTTGCAAGTTCATGGGGGTCTCTGACACGTAAATTGTTATTGTGCTTTCTGTAATGATATCAAAAGAATAATTAACTGAATAACCCCTGTCAACACTTTAGAGGAATCCAGAGGAGTACCAAATACTAGTGAAATGCACTTCAAATTTAAAAAAATGCAATGTAAATGATAAATTCATATATTACATTTATGCTTTTATTTGCTTTGTTTTGTATTAAGCAGTGCGAATTAAAAACAATAGGAATGAAGGGTCAAATGGGAAATATATTTTCCACAATTTTACCAGTAACCGCTGGTAGAATACAAAGTTCCCACAGGAAAATGAGATATCATGGAAATGTTGAATGACAATTTACAAAGTCTAAGTTTATATGAAGCCAGTGCTACCTGTAGTACAATAATACAATATTCAAGACATTTCTGTACAACAATTAAGTTATGTTGTGTTCTATCAAACTTGTGCAAAAAAGGGGGCGTAATTGGGCGTCGAACAAATTGGACATCCAGGAAGAAACATCAGTTCCACAAATGTTTTTTTTTATAATATTATTGAATATTGTAACTGGGCACAATTAGAAATGGAAAAGTAAAACCGTTTTTGACCAAATGAACGGATGAAATACAGACCATATCAAATCACAAATCTATGGGATTGCTCAAAAAAGACATTGTCTTCCCTTATTCCGAATTTTAAAACAAATTTTATGGTTTTTCTATTTGTGTTTTTTCCGTAAATGGAAAAAAAATATATTACTTACGTTGGGTTCTTAAGTTCATAAATAGGTTTGAGCCACAAACATTCGAAAATCACTTCCCTACGAATAAGAAGAGTTTGAAGATACCAAAGTTGTAATCAGAATCCGTATATCGAAGAAGAAGAGACAACACAATGGCCAAAAGAAAATAAACAGAAGGACAAACAACGATCTACAAAACATACATATAAAACTAAAAATCGAGTAACACGAACCCCACTAAAAACCGGGTAATATATTATTTTAAAGCTGTAAATAGAATATATCAGTATTAACAGACAGTCAAGTTTTACCCGTACCAGAAGAGCAATGACGTGTTAGATGGAGACCCATCTAATAAATTATTTGCGTAATAATATATTATAATAGATTGTTGGAAAATTCATAAAGAACAAATAACCTTGATTTTTGTTACGACAATGTACGTCAATGTCCACGATGGAATTCGATCCCGGTAATTTAGTGCTCTAAAAGAGCTACAGTAATCTCTACAAACGCAGTGATCGGAGGATGCCTACGAATCTACAACAGTTCTCATAACCTTAGATGGAGGAGCATACCCGTTACATTTAATTAAGCCAGGAAATAAAACTTAAACATGGATTTTTCAAAAAGGATAGGACTGATTTTTAAGCAAACTTTCGGAGGTGCTGTCATAATCTTAATTGATGAACCTGAGAGATCTTTCTTGCATGCTTCAATTTTAAGAGATTTTGTTCTCACAGTAGTTGAAATTTGAATCAATGAATTGATGAGTAATAAGCTGTTGATGTACCCTATTTAAATATTTACAATTCTGTTTTAGATTATTTAGCTGTCTTGATCCATTTCAACAAATTCAGGCGTGTGAATTATATATGTCCTTTTCCCGGTTGCTGTATCTTGAAATTTGTCAGGATTGTCCTTCATGACATTTATTGAAAACCAAATATTAAATTAACACTGTATGAGCAACTTTTTTATAATTTATAGTCAAAATCCCAAGACAATTCTGTATCGTCATCAGTGCAGACATGAAGTGAATTTTATTTGTTCTTTAGTTATTTTTCTATTTTGTTTTGCTTTGTTTTTTTTTGTTTTTTGATTTGTTAGAAAGAAGCATGTCATTTATGAAGACTTTGAAGATAATTGGGCTAAATATTGAACTTTGTGACACTCCTTAAACCTTTGATCTCTGTTACTATAAGAACCTCTCAGAATAATATGTTGTTTTCTGTTTTCTAGACAACTTTGTAATTATCTTAAAGAATTTTTATGACAGACTATAGTCTGACAATTTTAACAAAGAAAGTAAATTATGCAATGAACAGTGAAAAGTTCATTACATTCTATGGTAATCTCCTTTATCAAGAAAGTTATTTTAAAAACAATGCTAATAGCTGCCTGTTTTTTAACTTTCACAAATAATTAAAATTTGAATGCATTTATTTACTACTGGCTTTGCCAATTTAAAATGTTTGCTGATAATGTTTGCTGATAATGTTTGCTGATATAGTATCAATCCCTGCTACTTTAATTTATATCTTATTTACTTATTTGTTTAATTACACAAGTACACTATGATATAGGTAGGTGAAATACTGATAAAGTTTGCGCTAAGGCTCAATCAATCAATCAATCAATCAATCAATCAATCAATCAATCAATCAATCAATCAATCAATCAATCAATCAATCAATCAATCAATCAATCAATCAATCAATCAATCAATCAATCAATCAATCAATCAATCAATCAATCAATCAATCAATCAATCAATCTGTCACCAGTTTAAAATTCAATTAAATACCATCAATTTCATTGTCTTCAAAGAATATTATATTTTGGATGACTTTTGTCTATTTTTATGTCTTTAGCAACCTTTTTTGGCTATTTATATTTTTTTCCTATAACATATTACGTTATTATTTGATCTAAGGCCTTTGTTCGAGAAAAAAAATGGATTAATGGTGGAATAAAATGTTGTTGATTTTGGACCATTGGCAGTTCCATCATAAAAATAATAAATTCTGATGGAACTCTTTTGATTTTGTAACTAAATTTCCTGGTATTTTCCATAAAACTCTTAGTTGGTATCGTTTTGTGTTTGAAGAAATTTGTTATGATATATTATTTTCTTGTTAATTGTCCTTCTATTAGATCTTTATCTATAAAGGATGCAGGTGTAACGATTGACTTTCCCCCTTTTTCATAGGTTATGTGTATTTGCATCAACACATTTGAATAACATTTGTTGACATCAACCGAAGTTGGAACCAGAATTATAATTAATATAACACCCAATGTTATTAGACCTTGATACTCAAATTTACACCATTACAGCCATAAAGTACATTTGTGATTTCATCAGATACATTGTGTTTCTCTGACGTTACGTCATTGCTGGACAGTTGATTATATTTTAGAATCTACAATTTGTCTTTCTTTCTTTCTTTCTTTCTTTCTTTCTTTCTTTCTTTCTTTCTTTCTTTCTTTCTTTCTTTCTTTCTTTCTTTCTTTCTTTCTTGCGTATTTGAACATCAACACATTTTTAATTTGGTTAAAAACGTGCTAATACTGTTTTTGGTATCTTTGGGTATCGAAAATCTGCTCGACTTATAGGACATCTGACATTATATTTATCAAACATCGACTTTCTAAAAAAGGCAGGACTGATTTGTAAGCAAACTTTCGTAAGTACCGTCATAATATTTCTTGCATGCTTCAATTTAAAGATATTTCGTTCTCACAATAATTGAAATTTGAATGAATGAATAAGCAGTAAGCTGTTGATTTACCTGCCATATGTAAGTATTTGCACACTGTTTTAGATTAATTAGCTGTCTTGCAAATTTCAGATGTATGATTTAAAAATGTCTACATCTTGGAATTAATCAGGATGTGCCTTTATTACATTTATTGAAAACCAAATATTAAATTTAAGCTATCATTTTCCAATGTATTAGCAACTTTAATTTGATTAATGTCATAATCACAAGATGATATTGTATTGTCATCAGCGTAGAGATTGATTGTATTTTATTTGTTTTGTTTTGTTTTTTTAGTCAAAAAAGAAAAATGTCATTAATGAAGACTTTGAAGAACATAGGGATAAAATTTAACCTTGTGAGACTCCTTCAACCTTTGATCCCTATTACTATAAGAAACTCTCCAAGTTTAATACGTTGTTTTCAGTTTTCTAGACAATTTTGTCATAATTTTAAAGAATTTTATGAAAGACTATATTCTTGCAATATTAACAAATAATTTGATTTGATGTGAATACTGCAATCTGATTGGCTGATCCGCCTGGAGAAATATCGATTATACGCGATAACATGGTTTGGTATTGTGACGTCACCAACATAGTCATTGGCCAACGACAAATTGAAATATTTCCATGAAATAAGCGTTATTAAAATCTAGGAAGCATTAAATTTAGTTGTAAAAATTAAATCATAAGGAATATTTTCAATTTTTGAACAGATTATAAAGGACGAAGTCCTTCTAACGGTAAGCTGTCCGATTTTTCCTTCTATATTGATAGACAAAAATCTGCTCACCGGAAGTTTAAAAAATAGATCAATTGATAATTTAGAAAAGCAAAAGAAATCTATTTCAATGAAAAATTCCCAATTCTTTGATTATTTACTCTATGCAAAATCGAAATAAACTTTTAATAAAATTCTAATTAAACAAATCTTATTCTACGAAACTCCCGACAGGAAGAGAGGCGTACAGTAAGTAGGTAAAATGAGCCATAACAAATCGGCTACAAAATTCATTCAAAATAAAAGATAATAGCCTCACCGGACGCAATTACGAACGAAATAAAAAGTATGTCTCCTAATTGTTCCTTCAAAACATGAATTAAAAAAATGCTTTTATAAATAGATACCCCGCTAAATTACTCGTGTTTTGGGAGAAAATTATTCATGCGCAGTTGTTGAATGTTGCAGACGACGGGTTTTCATATTAGTAAACAGAAAACGATCGACAATTGCACTTGGAATCTATCGCTAAAATTCATTGAGGTACGCATATTTTGTTATCTTATGCCTGTAATTGGAAAGAATGTGATCTTCTGGTTCTTTGCATATGTAGAACACATTGAAATTAAAACAAAAACAGTCAATATAATACATTTTCCTTACCTTGATCTATTCCAAAATGTCAAAATCCGTGATGTACCTTATTCATTGAAGAGTCCAAGGAATTACGAATGCAAACTGGCACACATTTATGGTATGAATAAAGGAAAGGTTTTTATTTCATGTGTATTATATACAAATGGATATGTGAACGTAAATGAATGAATACTCTTTCAATTTTAACAGTTGTCATTAAATAATTTACCCTTGAAAGGTTATTATGATGTCGTTCGAAATTGTGTCCGGATCTAGGTCACAGAGTGACTAGAACTGGGTCATGAAAATCTGTTTAAAACCCGTAACAATGCATTGAATAATATATGGGCTATGATTCAAAAGGAATATTGGTGTTTAATCTGAAATATGAACATGCAATCAGCTTCATCAATTTGGTCAAATTTATTATCAAATGTCAATATCATCGAAATTGTTCGTAATTGCGTCCGGTGAGGCTAACGTGTACGGATCATCGTATTATTGAAATTTTAGGACTTTGTCCTTCAAACAGGTTGCCTGTCTCATATTACTTGTATTACCTGATTTGGAACAGTGTACGCTGTTCATAAACAGCTTCACGGTTTAATAAGCGTAAACTGCCCCAAACCAGGTCATATCGAATAACCTGTTCAAAAAAAAAAGAAAAAAAAAGAGAAGGATATCTGACATTATATTTATCAAACATCATCTTTCCATAAATCTAGAATCAATGATACAAATAAATTTCATGTGTATCGATTTTCCACTAGTGGAGCAGGAACTGCTTACTAATCCGGTGCACCCTGGTTTTTAGTGGGATTCGTCTTGCTCAATATCTTGCTATCTGTGTAGTGTTTTGTTGATCGTTGTTTGTCCGTTTGTCCTTTTTCATTTGGCCATTGTGTTGTCTGTTCTTCTTCGATCTATGAATTCTGATTACCCCTTTTGGTATCTTCTTATTGTTCTCATGGAGTACATAAATTCTAGATAGAATCAGATATATATAATCCGGGCCAGTACTTAAAATCCGGTCCTGAAAAGTACATAAAATCCGAAACCTGATCCAAACCAATTACATTAAATCCGGACACAGATGCATAAATTCCGTATGTGAACAAGCTATATATCAAAATCCTAACCTGGATTCACTTAATAAACCCGGGATCGAACCCATCTCATAAAATCCAGACACAGACTCCAGTGTTTAAAATCCGATTATGGACCAAGCTATTAAAATCCGGACCTGGACCAGGTGTATGTAAAATCCGGGCCCCGATCCACTTAATAAAATCCGGTGCCGGATCCAGCACATGAAATCTGCACCCAGAAGCATACCCGAGAAAAGTTATGAGTTATGATCCCATGAGAAAGGACATATTTTCATGTTATCCATAGATAAAGCCCGAACCCTGGTCTAGCTCTGGTCCGGAGTCGCGTTTTGTATTCTGAATCCATTGTCTCTGGATTGTCCATTTTTGATTGCTCCTTCGGTTTCCTCTAACGTTGATTATAGAAGGGGGCCCGGATCTGGATCATATGGAATGGATCCGGGTCCGGATCCTATGTACTGGACCAGATCCGGACGTTATGTCCTCATCCGGGTTCAGAATTTTTGTACTAGGTTCAAGGCCGTTTCCGGATTTTATGAATACTTCACTTTCAAAATTTGAATCTACTTATTTTAATCTCAATGATTAGACTGTATAGTATTATATATAATCTTTATTAGCCTCTAACAGAAGATTTTACGGATCACAACACTGTAATGTTGCAGCTGGACACAACGCTTGTCTTGCCACAATAATAAATTATGAACAATAAAAACACGTAGGCTGCCATTTCTAATATTTATTAATTAGTCTGATAAACATAAAACAAATTCGGACAAATTACAAAGGAAGACAACGCTTACACAAAGCTAAGAGACCAAGCAAACAATGGGAAAATTAAAATCATCTCGATTGTCGTAAAATTTCGTTCTTAACCGGCCCTCACTGTCAATTTCGAAATGTTTCAATGTATGAAGCAGACATTAAACTACATTAAACATTAAACTAAAAGACAAACTAAAAGAAATAGCCCAACTGTGTATCATAAAAAAGAATGGTCAACGCAGATGTAAAATACCTTGTCTTAGGAATGAACACATTTTATTGTGTAAAATACCACTCTAATTTTACGAAAAGGTTGTCTCAAACTAATATCATAAACATACTCGAGTTTTTGATTGACAACATATTCACTATCTTTGTTGGACGTGTTTTGTCAACAGTTCAGTAGATATGAAGTCAGAAATTGTACATGGCTTAACAATGATTTAACTTCGACAGGAAAGTTATACGTCAATTGGCCTGACCCTGACATCTACGTCACAATACGATGCATTCTGAGGAGACAACAAGGCGTTTCATACGTATTTCTGAAATAAATCGAACCGCCGGAGATGCAATTATCACCTGGTGTCAATATTCTAAAATTGATATTGGAAATTTCACAGATAAAGGGAGAGATGAAACGCTGCCGATATCATGTACCGTCCGCACATACAATACCAGTCGTCGTGATCTACCGTGCTAGTATATTTGCTAAGTAACACCGGACTTTAGAGTTACTGTAGCACTAGCTGCTCAGTGAGTGGTGTATATGTCGATTATGAAAACACAGTTTTCCGGTTGTTGATTGATTTTGTCTGTTTATATACTTACGAGTTTTGACTTTCCCTTTGTAAGATTGTTCGGAGTTCGGTAATTTTGTTATTACCCTTATTTACTTATTATCTATTAGGGTACATACAATCAAAGTTCATCTCCTTGTGCAATAGCATTAAAACATTTGACTTTTCTACCCTCTACATTATTATTACACACTCTTAATTCAAACATATTGTATTTGCTCAAATGTGCACTCGAGTTCACCCCCGGTTTTTAGTGGGGTTCGTGTTACTCGATCTTTAGTTTTATATGTATGTTTTGTAGATCGTTGTTTGTCCTTTTTCTTTTTGTCATTGTGTTATGCGAATTCTGATTGCTCCTTTGGTATCTGGAAACTCTTCTTAAGCAAACTTATGAAGTCTTCTCATATATATAATAAGCTACAACATTATTTTATAGAGCATGCATGCTTATGAATATTTCTTACATTAATATGTGCAAATTGAATAAAAACAGTGAACGAAGAGAAGCATATGAGAGAGAGAGAGAGAGAGAGAGAGAGAGAGAGAGAGAGAGAGAGAGAGGTTGGTGTGTGTGGTTGTAATTTCGTTCTGTTCATTTGAAAGAATAGGATTACCACTGGTTTAAAGTTGGAGGTTTATTGCACAATCATTAGGTAGCGAGCTGAGATTGTGAAACAATGGATATCTCATATTTGCATAATGAGAACAATCAAAGAAGTGATTTGAGTCTTCACGATAGGCCCCACAACGACAAGACGGGTTTGAGACTATATTTACTTGGAACAAATCGTAATCTAAAAAAGAAACAAAACATCGAAGCTAGGTTAATGCAATATTAAGTTTTCGAGGTCCTATTTCGTAATGCTTAGGAACTTGTCTAATATCTTTCTGTTTTCTTAATTCAGTTTTAAATTTTGCTATAAATTCCATATTTTGAAGTGATGGGTTTCATGTATTGTTGAGGGAATAAACCAGTCACAAGTAATCGATAGTCTGCAAAATTATTATTATATCACTTCCATTACGCAATGGATAAACGGTTGTACTTTGAATCGTTGGTGGAATTAAGTCACAAAAATACATGGGTGCATTACTATTTTGAATATTATAAAACATTTGTAATTCCCAGCCTAACTCTTTATCAATTAGAATGGAACTAGCAAATATTGGAAGATCAGTAACGATTCTAGCAAAATTAGTCCCACTGTATATCATAAAAACTCAATACAAGTACATTGTCTTAGAAAGGGGCACATCTTAGTTTGTAAAATACCACATTGAATCTTCCAAAAAGTTTTCTGAGACTGTTATTATCCAAAGCATGTTATTCAACAGACAGTCGCCATTCATATGGATACCAGCTGTGCTCCCCATCTCGTCGACTTGTTTCTTTAATCGTACTAGGCAGACTTCATTCAGGGGCTTATTAAGAAAAGCTAATTGAAACTTGTCAGATCCTTTAATTTCACGTTCCGCTATATAGATTAAGTCCTTAAATATTTCTTAGTTTGGTGATTTTGTTGATCGCACATATCCCATTGGGCTTGAATTGAAATGAAGAATATCACAGATACAGCTAGGTCTGCTACATACAACTAGAAATAGACAGTGAGGGAAGGTGAAGAACGAAATGTTAATACAAAAGAAATCATTTCAATTTTCCCATTGTGAACGTAATATGTAGCAGCATTCCAGTAGCATATGCATAGTAATTATATATCCCTCAGTTGATCCAATATTCAAGAGCTAGTGGTTTCTATCATGATTTGCTTGCTAAAGGGTTGCTTCCAAGAGTTCTTAGTAGTTAAGTTAGTCATACTATTGAAAGATTTACGGGCACCACCATGACTTAATAGTTACAGAATATCTGTGTCACAAATAACCACGGATATGTTACGTTTATAAATTCAAGATAAAAACAACCTTCATATATAATAATCAGTAGTTCATACATGTATTAAAGAACACTCGCTGATAATGGACAAAACTCACAACTGAGAGACAAAATATTTAATGCTCATTGGAAACCTTGCAAAAGTCTCATCAAGGCATTACAGGTGCCGAAAGCCAAATAAAACGGAAAATATTAAAATTTGAAATTTCACAACTTTAAAATTTGGAAAGGCAATCCTTTCCAATCCGATGAAATTTCAACGGACCACGTTACTAAATTTGTTCTCCATCCATGATGAATATTTTAAAATACATACAGGCTTAGCAACTTTTAAGAAGACGTGATACATAATAATTCACACGAGACAATTATTTTTCCCACAGACATGTCCATCATGCTGGTCGACTTATGACGACAACAAAACAATCCACTCAAGCTAGCACCCTTTTTCTCATTAAACATTCCGTTTGTTTTCACGGGTCTTCGTGGTCGTGATCGTATGATAGTTGGATTTACAACTTCCTATGCAATCAGTGCCTATCACCACTGATGTTGTGAGTACGAAAGGGGTACAACATTATGTGATAAAGTTTGTCAGTGACTTGCGACATTTCGGTGGTTTTAACCGGATCCTCCTGTGTCCTCCAACAATAAACCTGACCGCCACGATATACCTGAAATATTGTTGAAAGTTGTGTTAAACACCATCAAACAAACAAACAAACAAACAAACAAACAAAACGTTTGTTATCAAAATGTTTTATGTTCTTAGTGATGAAATCTCTAAGGTTCTCCACCATGTAGTGGTATAGCGAAACACAAAGCGTTCCATTCCACAATCATAAATTATATAAAAATACGTCTGATGCCATTTCTTACATTTATTAAAGAAACAGATAAAACATAAAACAAATCAGGACAAAGTGCAAACAGAGACAACTTTTATGCACACCTACGAGGCCACACAAACAACTACATAACAATACTAAGAACACAAAACTGAATATGTTCGGTAAAACTGGCGAAAAGCTAAACCATGTTCAAACAAGGGAAGGACTATATCAGTACCAGTATTCATTAACAGTAAGAAAACCTGAGCAAACATAGCATCGGTATCATCAGTTCAAACTGCTATGATTGAACTTCATCCATAGAAGTTGCAACTATTACTGGCTTCAGGAAAGATAACAAACATAAGATGTACAATCATACTGTGTCTGTACGACACACATTTTGTAAATTAAAATTTTTAATGCTAATTAACAAAGAGTTTGACTCCCCTGTGTAATTTCTAAAATGTTTAGCACCTCTGTCTTACTATTTGTACTATGATATTTTAGTGTATTTGGTTAATATATATCTATTCCATTGTAATTGTGGTTTATCCAGGGGATGTGGGCTTTGTCCTGTTCCCATTCCGTTGTTATTTATTGTTTTATTTTGACATTGTGAATCGAAAAACACAAACTAAGTGTCCGGTGTCCTTTAAGCTACAAAACATTCGGCTTAGCACAAGACCGTCGTGATCACAATAGTATATTATATACTTATTAGACATGATTATGAATAGACCCACTCATCTTGCAGGATACAGCAAGAGGGGAAAAGGGCATGTCGTATTGTACGCTAGGAAACATTTTTGGTAGTTCGTCTGTGTTGCGGTAGAGAATTTAGGTATGGGTCATCTCCTGTTCACCAGAGAGGCCGCTTGTTGAACTGTTACCAGTTTGGAACTTGGGCTAGATGGGATTCTTTAGAAACAACCAGAGAGTTTATAGTATTGTAATATATGCTATCGTATCGGGTTTCGTGTTCCTTGAAATCTTTATTTCGGATATATGGAGAGTCGTCGTGCCTATCACTGTTACAAATGAAGCACATGCTTGCCAAGTACTCAATATCCGTCGGTCTGTTCATCTTGCCATATTCTGAATTGTAAATATTTGAACTGTGGCCGTGTTATTCCACTTCGGAAGTGTTGGCTATTTGTGTTCAACTCGAATAAATCTTTTTTAATTAACAAAATATTAGAATCTCCTGGGTAATGTCTGAAATATTCAGTATATCTATCTTGCTATTTGTATTGTTTAAGAGAACGTTGTGGACGTGATCGTATGGATAGTTGGATTTCCAACTACTTATGCATTAAGTGGCTATCGTCGCTAACGTTGTTAGTTCTCCGGGTACTTCGGTTTCCTCCATCAATAAAACTGACTGCCACGATATAACTGACCGCCACGATATAACTGAAATATTGTTGGAAGTAGCTTTAAACAAAGGAAAAGAACAGATGTATTGTATAATTATATGTTAGTGTATTTATTTAATATGTCTCGTACTATTGCATTTGTCGTTTATAAAAATACAGATATGTCCAGGGAGTGGGGCTTTTATCTGGAGGAGTTTTATACAGGTATTTTTGTCATGTTTTCATGACATTGTTATTAATTGTTTTACCTTGACATTTTGAATCAATCGCCACAAACATATTTTAACTGTTTGGTGCCCTTTAAGCTACAAGCATGCACTTTTTTTTCTTTTTATTCTTTATTTTTTGTTGTTTTTCAAGCATAAGAAAAAAGGGTAATCAAATTAATATTTTGTATGAAATTAAAAGTAAATATATAGATTATAATATACGCTTTTTGAAATTATTACTATACGATTTAAAGTGAAGTAATAATGATAAAAAGTGTGCCTAACTTATAAGAAAGAACTTAACTTTGAATGTGCATTTCTCATATTCTGTTTTATTTTATTTATTTTTTGTTTGTTAAATTGTAATACAAATTAAAACTTTTTGTCGGTCAATTTCTTTATAGGGATCTGTAGTGAAGATGAAAAGGAATTTAAGTTTTATCAAATTAAAACATCTGAATATCTGAATTTCTTTATCTGAAAAAAAAAAGTTTCATGAGGAACCTAATATAACTATTTGCTCCCAGGTTTCAGATACGTGAACCGGACGGGCATTTTTCACCCCATTTGTCTTCTTTTTTAAATTTCTTTGTTAAGATTTCATAGTTTTATATTGATCTATTCTTTAATTTTTTATGATTTTTCGTACTTGAAGATTAATTAGAATTTAATATTGACGTGTTAAGGAAGTGGTAGCGCTTTCTAGACTTGTAGTCTGCTGAAGGTCGACCGTGTCAACAGCGATGCGATGCTTCCCGGGTTTGGCACTTAGGGGAATATACAGTCGTGTCATTTTGCAACTAAAGTGTTAAATTCATATGGTAGAAAGATAACTATCATTATAACTGATAGTTAACTGTGTATTGCATAACAAGTTATAGCAAAGACATCACTAAAACTCTACCTCCTTCCCACAAAGGGTTTAAAATGATAAAAATATATATAACTGAATTATAATGACAAAAAAATAAAAGAAAAAAAAATCGCCGAATTTTGTTGCAGGACATCATGTCGTTCATTTTTACTTCTTACAGAATCAAGATTTATTTTAAGATTTATCTACAGAAATGTGATACCTCTTTGTAAATTGTTAATTATTGTATGCGGCTTCTACATGAAAAACAATAATTCCTACACTGCTCACTTTGTTCCCGTTTCCTTTGTTTATAGTATTTAAACTTTCATTTAAGACAACAATTAACTCAGGTTTTTTTTTCTATGTTATCCTCTACTGCATACGGAAGGAACATTATTCCTCCACATATTTGCTACTCTATCATTGTGCAAATGATTGATTTTTTGGTCAATTATATAAGTGCTCCCTACATCATAAAAATATGCGACTGTGTGGCTTTGTGAAGTGAAGACAATATTCGAAAGGAACTTAGTTCTTTTGTACAAAATATATACCGTTAGTAAAAAATGTGTGTTGAGGGTTTCCATACCGACCGTTTTTTTTTTTTTTTTTGCGTACCCTGTTTTGTATTGAAATTCTGCCACATAAGCAAGGTTAAAATCTGAATAGCTACAGATAGATCTGTTAGCCCACATCTGGCAAAATGGCTAATTCTTTAATTTTGATAATATTGATGACCGTATAGATTTGTCCGACCTGGTCCTGAACTTTGTGATTCTGAACAATTTAAACAATAACCGTTTAAGTTCGATTCAATAATCCATATTTCGAAATATTCGGCCAAAATCAGGAGAAATTACAGATAATACGCAAGAGTAACACCTCTGTAATTGTTTTTCCTTTAACCCAATGTAAAAAGATAGCAACAAATCCATACCTTTTAGGAATGAAACCCAAAACAAACATTTTGCCTCAGCAAGAAAGGAAAAGCTGCAAATAAACAACGGACACAACATGCTGTGTACTCATTCAATATTACAAGTAACGATGAAACGTACTTTAAAGCAAAAAAAAGTTTTGTACATGATAGAAGAAAAACGCTGATCAGCAGCAGTCAATGGACACACAATTATTATTGTGCTTTTTGTTTCAAAAATTGACAGTTTGTATATAAAGAAAATGTTAGGTGTACTCGATTAATGCAACGTTCGTTACAAGTTGTAATACGACACAAGTTCGTGCTTTGGATATTTTAGTCCCCTGCCCATCCACCAATATTAATGCCAAAAGAATTTCAATCACTCGTATACATTTTGCTTGGGGGGGGGGGGGGGGGGGGGGGGGGTAGAAATGACAGACTGAATGAATTTGTTATGTTGATATATATTTATAATAAATGCTATGCGATCTTGTAATACGAAGGCACAACCCTACACTGTGTCGAGTCTTATTTATATTACATTATTTTAGTTAATAAAAAAATATTTTCGGAGGAGTGAAACGAGGGAGAAAAAAAATAGACAATATATATACATTGTCGGAAATAAAAAAAATTATATATACGAGTTTTGACGAGTTTTTCTTACCTGTTTCGCAGCGAGTGGAAATGAATTATATATTTTCCGACAATGTACGTATGTTGTATCTATCGTGTTATTTCAAAATCCCCTAAGAAATTGTCAAATTGTCTAAAAAGAGCAGAAACAAGCGTTGTTCTTATCGTTTTTGATTGTGTCCCCTGTGAAGTCCGCGCTTATAAGTTTATAAGCTTATAAGTATAAATGCTGTTACTGTTTCTTACCGTCGCTCAACATAAATCAGGTACCAGAAAAAGATATCCTGGTCAGAAACCAAATACAAATGTATAACAAAAAATATCCGGTCAATACAATGTGACTACTCGAATAAAACAAGTGCAGGATAAAAAAACAACATTAACTGGGCAGCGAAGAAATACTATTAAAATATCTTATGTTTCAATCTTGCGATTACCCTCATTTTATTTGTATAAGCTTCAGACAATTTGATTGCTACATTTATATTATATTGTGAGCTCCATACAGATGTTTGTGTATCTTTACATTCAACATTCATTTACGGGACGAAATGAGTAATCATTACAGAGGACTTTCCATAGATGCTTCCTACTAAGTTTCACTTCATTTGGCTAAGGCGTTTCAGAGGAGAAGATTAAAATGTAAATAGTAAATGGACGCCAGACGACGAACGAAAGACGACGGACGACGGGCGCCAAGTGATGGTAAAAGCTCACATTGCTTTTGGCAAGGTGAGCTAACGACAGTAAGCGGGTAGATATGTCGCTCCACTCGGACACATTATTCTGATTCCGAGCCAACCAGTCTTTGCTCTTTCTCCTTAATGCTGCGTTCTTAGCGGAGAAGCAACAAATACCAATTTTATATTCTTTTGTTTGACCCGACCGGGGTTCGTACCCACAATCTATCGCACTCGAAGCGAGAACGCTAACCATTACGCTACCAATGCGGTTCATTATTTTTATTTTATTTTTATTATTTTTTTTAATCAAAATTTCTTATTGTCCTTCAATATATTATTTGAAAACAAAAATTAATCCAAAACAATAAGAGTTACTTGCTATCTATATAAACAGTGAGAGTCCCTACTTTTGATCAAACACTCTTTGAATAATGCAATAATCCAACTGCATAGCAAATAAAGAAAACCATTACAAGCTCTACATAAGGAAAACAGCGGATTTTATTTTTGATAAGAAATCCTTATATAAATCGCTTCACCAATCATTTTGCTATTCATTCATAACCATCTTACCCTCAGAAAGTGGTGTTACACTCCATTATAGCACGATGTTGCCTTAGATCCTATTATTCCGCCATTTGACTTCCATTTTGACTTGTTTTCAAACATTTGTCACGTGACTTCGAGAAAACTACGATTACCGTAATATATCATGGGAGATGATTTGCATAAAATAAACAAACAAAAAAATATTTGTATTGCAAATCATAGGCGCCTGTTAAGGCAGAACAATTAACATAAAATTTAATACAGTTGATTACATTGATTGATAATGATTTTAACAGCAATAGTGAATTACAGATAACCATAAGAAGAAAAAAATATGATCTTACCTTGTCCAAAAAGGGGGGAGTCCGTGGGTAGCACTGCCATTGAATCTTTTCTTTCCAACACATTTTGTATTATTTCCTTCTGCTCTGATTTGAGCTGTAGATGGAACTGTTTGTCCTGTAGAATTCGCTTAAATATATCGTCTTCCATGTGATTTGAATGTTGTTTATGTATGCAAATAATGCTCCAAATAATTTGGCGCGCTGCATTAAGTAGTTCCCATCATACAATGCGTTGCTGTCATCATTCAGTTAGTATCGCGAGATCACGTTTGTAGATTTCAAAATGGAAGTCAAATGGCGGAATAATAAGATCCAAGGCAAAATCGTGCTGTAATGGAGTGTAACACCACTTTCTGAGGGTAAGATGGTTATGAATGAATAGAAAAATGATTGGTGAAGCGATTTATATAAGGGTTTCTGATAGAAAATAAAATCCGTAAGCCACAAAACGTGGAAATGTGCCGACCAAGAGTTGGAGAGGAAACTCCGCTGTTTTCCTTATGTAGAGCTCTCTGACGTCCCACGGCTCTAGCAAAAAAGAGAAAAAAAAGCCGTTGGACAGCAGAGGAATCTCGGACTATACAAAATCATGACCATTCTGTCGAAGGTGACTTGGCGAATGCCAATTCTGCACAAACCGTTTTGTATTTCTTTCTTTTAATGCTATACAAAACATCCACATGTAAAATATTTTGGCTATGTGCTGTTGTTTATTTTTCACAACTTTTATTCATTTAAGACACTTTTTTTTCTTTTTATCAATTTGCAAGTCGAATATACCCTTGACAAGTGTTATAATGAACCTTAAATAAATTACAAAAAGGAAACATAATTGTGATATTGAGCTGTTTTCGCTATTCTTTCAATTTTTTGCATGGACAAAACCGGTTCTACTGAAACACAA
Source organism: Bathymodiolus brooksi (assembly GCA_963680875.1). Classification (NCBI taxonomy): domain Eukaryota; kingdom Metazoa; phylum Mollusca; class Bivalvia; order Mytilida; family Modiolidae; genus Bathymodiolus; species Bathymodiolus brooksi. The sequence goes on along the minus strand of OY804578.1, from coordinate 38,060,641 downwards.
TTTTTGGGACTCAATCGGAAAGTAGTGGCTGAGAGAGCCGGAACGAATGTACGTAAATAAGCATTGTGCTTTTCACTGTAGTAAGTCTAAAACTATTCATGGTGGCACGCCAGTGAAAACTATCATGTATATAAGTATTACAAAGGGTTTGTGTACTTTAATTACACATATAGACTACTTATTATAGCTTTATTTGATGATTTCAATCTCATTATTAGCATTTGTCATTGTTTATGTTCATCATGTTATCCATATCTGAATAATCAATGAAGTTAACCACAGAAACATATAGGTAAAAACAAACAAAAATAATCGACTGATAACGACATCTTCTCGATTCAAGATATAATAATACTATATGATCATAATACTTAATTTTTGTCGTCGCCTGTGTGTAAATCATGCCTCAAATGACTTGTACCGGAAGCTGACAGAACATTATCGACCGGAGCTCTTTGACGACAGAGTAATAGTAAATAATATTAAAAGTAATATAAACAAATACTTATTTGAGTAATTGAAAAATAATAAAAAAATCATTATACATGTTTTTCAATTCTGCAATAATTTATGTTTGATACTGCATGACGAGTGTGCGATCTAATCAATATTTTATTAGCCACCTCAATTCTCTTTCCAAATATCTTGGAATCCAAAATCGTGGAATTTTGACCCATTTTCTTGGATGTTCATAGACAATTGCATTTCACATTAACAGGACTCGCTAAAACGGCCAGGGGATTTGTTGATTCAGATATACGTCCAAAACATTTGTGTGCGGTAAATGAGGACATTGATAAAAATATAGAGTTTACAGAATGTTTCGTAAACGATGAACAAAAGGGGGATATTGTAGTACAAATGTAACAGAATTACACACTATACAAAGCCCCGTTTTCACTGCTGAAAGGGTATCATTATAAAAGGTGGGCTATTGTAGTACAAAAGCGATAGAATTACGCAAAATACAAGGCTATCTTTTAATTGTAGAAATGGTGGCATTATAAGAGTGTCACTATTGTAGTACAAATGTAATATAATTACTCACTATACAAAGCTACTTTTTAATTGTAGAAATAGTGGCATTTTAAGAGGGTGACTATTTTAGTACAAATTACACACTATACAAAGCTACCTTTTAATTGCAGAAATGGTAGCATTATAAGAGGGGGCTATTGTAGTACAAATGTAATAGAATTACTCACTATACAAAGCTACTTTTTAATTGTAGAAATAGTGGCATTTTAAGAGGGTGACTATTTTAGTACAAATTACACACTATACAAAGCTACCTTTTAATTGCAGAAATGGTAGCATTATAAGAGGGGGCTATTGTAGTACAAATATAATAGAACTACTCACTATACAAAGCTACTTTTTAATTGTAAAAATGGTGGCATTATAAGAGTGTCACTATTGTAGTACAAATGTAATAGAATTACGCACTATACAAAGCTACCTTTTAATCGAAGAAAGGGAGGCATTATAAGAGTGTCACTATTGTAGTACAAATGTAATAGAATTACGCACTATACAAAGCTACCCTTTAATTGTAGAAATGGTGGCATTATTAGAGGGGGTCATTGTAGTACAAATGTAATAGAATTACGCACTATGCAAGGCTATCTTTTAATTGCAGAAAATGTGGTCTTATAAGAGGGGAGTTTATTGTAGTACAAATGTAATAGAATTACGCACTATGCAAGGCTATCTTTTAATTGCAGAAAATGTGGTCTTATAAGAGAGGAGTTTATTGTAGTTCAAATGTAATAGAAATACGCACTATGCAAGGCTACCTTTTAATTGCAGAAAATGTGGTCTTATAAGAGGGGAGTTTATTGTAGTTCAAATGTAATAGAATTACGCACTATGCAAGGCTACCTTTTAATTGCAGAAAATGTGATCTTATAAGAGGGGAGTTTATTGTAGTACAAATGCAATAGAATTACCCATCATGCAAAGCTACCTTGTAATTGCAGAGATGGTGGCATTATAAGAGGGCATTTATTATTGTACAAATGTAATAGAATTACGCACTATACAAAGCTACTTTTTAATCGAAGAAAGGGAGGCATTATAAGAGTGTCACTATTGTAGTACAAATATAATAGAATTACGCACTATACAAAGCTACCTTTTAATTGCAGAAATGATGGTATTATAAGAGGATGACTATTGTAGTACAAATATAATAGAATTACGCACTATACTAAGCTATCTTTTAATTGTAGAAAGGGTGGCATTATAAGAGGGGGCTATTGTAGTAAAAATGTAATAGAATTACGCACTATACAAAGCTACTTTTTAATTGAAGAAAGGGAGGCATTATAAGAGGGGGCTATTGTAGTACAAATATAATAGAATTACGCACTATACAAAGCTATCTTTTAATGGTAGAAAGGGAGGCATTATAAGAGTGTCACTATTGTAGTACAAATGTAATAGAATTATTCACTATACAAAGCTACTTTTTAATCGCATAAAATGTGGACTTATAAGAGGGAGGCTATTGTAGTACAAATTACGCACTATGCAAAACTAATTTTCATTCGCAGAAAGGGTGGCATTATAAGAGTTTCACTATTGTAGTACAAATGTAATAGAATTACACACTATACAAGGCTATCTTTTAATTGTAGAAATGGTGGCATTATAAGAGGGTGACTATTGTAGTACAAATGTAATAGAATTGCGCACTATACAAGGTTACCATTTAATTGAAGAAAGGGTAGCATTATAAGTGGGGGGTTTATTGTAGTACAAATATAATAGAATTACGCACTATGCAAGGCTACCTTTTAATTGCAGAAAATGTGGTCTTATAAGAGGGAGGCTATTGTAGTTCAAATGTAATAGAATTACACACTATGCAAGGCTATCTTTTAATTGAAGAAAGGGTGGCATTATAAGAGGGTGACTATTGTAGTACAAATGTAATAGAATTGCGCACTATACAAGGTTACCATTTAATTGAAGAAAGGGTGGCATTATAAGTGGGGGGTTTATTGTAGTACAAATATAATAGAATTACGCACTATGCAAGGCTACCTTTTAATTGCAGAAAATGTGGTCTTATAAGAGGGAGGCTATTGTAGTTCAAATGTAATAGAATTACACACTATGCAAGGCTATCTTTTAATTGTAGAAAGGCTGGCATTATAAGAGGGGGCTAATGGAGTACAAATGGAATAGAATTGCGCACAATACAAGGTTACCATTTAATTGAAGAAAGGGTGGCATTATAAGTGGGGGGTTTATTGTAGTACAAATATAATAGAATTACGCACTAGGCAAGGCTACCTTTTAATTGCAGAAAATGTGGTCTTATAAGAGGGAGGCTATTGTAGTTCAAATGTAATAGAATTACACACTATGCAAGGCTATCTTTTAATTGTAGAAAGGCTGGCATTATAAGAGGGGGCTAATGGAGTACAAATGGAATAGAATTGCGCACAATACAAGGTTACCATTTAATTGAAGAAAGGGTGGCATTATAAGAGGGGGGTTTATTGTAGTACAAATGTAATACAATTACGCATTATACAAAGCTATCTTTTAATTGCAGAAATGGTAGCATTATAGGAGGTGGGCTATTTTAGTTCAAATGTAATAGCATTACGCACTATACAAAGCTACCTTTTAATTGCAGAAAATGTGGTCTTATTAGAGGGGGACTATTATAGTATTCTAACATTACCTCCTTCTTTCGCTTTGTTAACAAACGAGCGAGTTATCCATTCGGTATAATCTCATTAGCACATGCGCCGGTGAATGTGACCAACTTTTCCATTGACAGCATAAATTGTAACCAGAATAATGCCGATAGAGGGCGCAGTATTATTCAAGTTACATAAATTGTGTGCGACATTTTCCGCAAGCCTTAAAAATAAATCACCTTCTTCCAATCGAAGTATACTACCGTATTTGCACTCTTAGACATATCAGAATCGAAATAAATCATGGAAGCCAGAATGTGCTTTGAGCTTTAACATGGATTGGCGGATATTAGTAAATTTTATCCTTCACTTTTAGCTCGGGATAAAATACTAATATCCGCCAATCCATGTTAAAACTCCCAACACATTCTGGTTTCCATGAATTATTTCTTAAATAGAATTACGCACTATACAAAGCTACCTTTTAATTGCAGAAATTATGACATTATAAAAGTGGGGATATTGTAGTAATATAATTACGCACTATGAACACAAACCATTGTCTGACGATAATTCTAATGAGAAAGTTTCAAAAGGCGAGAAACGGCTATAACTTATTCTAAAAATGACATTAATTTTCCCAGGTTAGCAAAGTCGAGAATACAAACGTGCTCTAAATGACGTTTATATTAAGAAACAAAATTAAGCGTCTAAAATGGTCCCAAAAAGGTTTGGCATATTATTAACATATGTACGGGAAAGTGTAACTCTGGGAATGATATCTGGTCCTTTTTGGAGTGAAATATAGATATATTCAACCTTTCAAAAACCTCAGTAAATATTCTTCGAGATAATGCAATATTATCGTGCGATTGATAATTCTTAATGTACTCGCTGAATAATTTACTGAAGGAATAAAAGGTTGGTTCCAAGTACTCTTTAGTCGATGATTAACGATACTAATGCAAAGACATTTTTGGTAAGCCTTGTAAAAATTCTTCTGCATATTGTACTTTCTCTGTGGAACGACTATTTATTTATCGGTGTGTTTGCTTTCAGTGAATACCATTCTTAACAGTTTTCAAAAATCCATACACAGTTTTTTCACCTATTCCAAGTGTTAAAAGAAACATACTTTAACATACTGTAATACAACCTTCTTGTTACAAGTCCTGTTTCAAGGCTTAAGGCTGTTTTTTATCTGTGTCCGTTCCTTCACCTCCAGATTATCAACCATATTGTAACACATATTTGTTTCTTATTCCAGTCCATATGCTCCCAAAACTTGTTAATGTTTTCCTATCATTGTCGCTAAATATCTTATAATGTTTGCATCCCTTTGTACACTTTGGGTTTTTCAACTGTCTTTCCATTCTCTCTAGGTTGAATTTGTATTGTCCTATGTCATCTTTAGTCATTCCTTTATACATTTTGCCTTGCATGCTGAGAAGTTTGTTCTTGTTCTTTTCCCATTCTTTAGGACTCTTTTCCTTTCGCTTAAGTAAAGTGGTTCTCTGTCCTCAATCAAATCTAAAGCTACCTCTTGTGTCTCAATCACTGCTTCTCCTTGCTTGTGTCCTCCCAATAAATCAGTACCACATCATTTAAATCTTGGCTAAGAAATTACTGTTTGTTATTTAAAGTGTGTGTGTGCGTGTTGTATTGTATACGGAGATATATTGTGTTGTCATTTCAATATTTTTAATAACCATTTATGTATTCATATATGTATTTTGAGGAAAGCAGCTCGTAACCATTGGCGGTCTGCAATCCTCGATAAATAAAAAAAGAATTAAATTAACACCAACTCTTTGATTTTTTCAACCATATCATGGCGAGAACAAGTTAATTTTCAGTGAGATGATGACCAACATAGTGCTAGCTTACTGAAACAACAGTCCGCGGATAGACATGTCGCCCCTCTCGGACACATTATCCTGTTTTCGAGCCAACCAGTCTTTGCTCTTTTTCCTAAATGCTGTGTGCTTCGCGGAGAAGCCACAAATACCAATTGTATAATCTTTGGTTTGACCCGATCGGGACTCGAGCCCACGATCTACCACATTCGAGACGAGCACGCTAACCATTACACTACCGATGCGGTTAAATGTTTTAAACATTTTATATTTTCTTACATCTTTAAATAACTTGAAAAGGTTGTCCTCTTTTCTATTTTACATTGCTCTATTCATATTTTTTTGAAAAAATATCTCCCAAGTCCATGTGGATCAGCATGTGTTATCTTTCGTCAGCTTTCTTTTATATTTGTTACAACTATATAAGCAAGTGAGTGTGACAAATAGAACAGGCTTCGAATTATTTTAATTCGTTGCTGTACACCAAAGATTAAACAAAGTATATTATTTTACATATTATTTAAAAAAAAAAAAATCTGTATTTTTTGTAATTTTTTTTCTTTTTTGCACTAGGAAACACATGCATATTTTTTCTCGATTAATCAATTAATCAATTATTACGCAATCTGTTATAATTTATTAATGTGTATTACCACAATTTTAAAGTTCCGTGCTTATTTCACAGATTTAACAATAAACCTATAGTAGTTTCTTTTATAAATGTGCGGTATATAACTTGCACCATTGTACGTAATTCTGGCTATTGGATATTTACGCGTGTTTTGATGCGAATCGTAAAGATGTCGTACTGGGAGCTGGTAGTTAAATCCTCATTTTTACTTCATCCGTCATTTCTTTCCAATAACACAAATGTAAAATTAATTCGACCTGCTGCTGTTTTTAATTTGATAAACTTGCCTTTTACAGTAATTCTTAACAGCATGACATTTCTAAATTCGGTATTAACCACATTTTTCTGAGTTAAGATTGATGTCGAATAATACAACAAATAGAACAATGATTTGGGTATAAGATCAGTCTGATGTGTTTTGGGTTAGAGGTGTGCTCCTCTGGGTGGAGCAATCATCCCAAACAATTTAGATTCGCGCCATTATAGTAATTGATCCGTGTAAGGAACGGACCCGTGTGTATTCTGGGATTTCTCAATATCATTGTAGAACGAGACGAGAAATCTCTTAGCTCCGACCAACATCGGTAATGACACGAGTCTAGTCTAATCATCTATCAACTTTTATCCGCCAAAATTGATTGAAAAAAGACATTCAACGATGTAATTAATGAATATTTATTCTAGAAGTGACGCCGCCTTTATTTATTTCGCAAATATTGAGAAACAAATTCTGAAATGTTTTTGTAGCACAGAACTAATTTGAATCAATGTTATTGTCAATTTAAGCTAATGAATTCCTGGAGGATGGTTTTGGTTTTTTTTTAGATTTGATTAGGCTTAGGTTTATGGTGTTTAACGACACTTTCAACAATATTTCAGTAATATTGTGGCGGGTTTTTTTTTTAATTTGACTGTACACGAATGCTATATAATGAATATTTCAACCGAATTTCAAAGATGAAATGATCGTTTTTATGAATATCTTATATGTAACCAAATTTAACATAGATACATGTATATTATATTTTTCTTAAGGTGTGTAAAGGCTTATTTTTTTGCATATTTTTCACAATTGTCAAATATACATGTATTAACTGCTATTTTGCAATCACGGATGCCTTAGATATATTTGTCTATGTAATGCCGAAGATATATTTGCCCATGTCATGTCTTTAATATTGTATATCAACCAGTATTTGGATGAAATTTCTTGGTAGCGCATCTTTATTGAATCATCTGCACATTTGTCATTACAAATTAACAAAACAAAACAATGAATCCATCATAATTTTATTTTCCATTCTGTTTGTTAGTATTCATCATCGATTCGTTATTAGTGCTATATTTATATATATCAGGGGCGGATCCAGAGTGGGCGCACCCGGCGCGCGCCCCCCCTAAAATTGGAAAAAATATGATTTTTTGGCGTAAAATCGTGATTTTTCACACGAAATACCCCAAATATTTTCGCGCCTCCCTCCGCTCGGCGCAAATTTTTTTAAGTGCGCCCCCCCCCCCTAACTTGAAATCCTGGATCCGCCCCTGTATATAGTAATCGCATAACTTTTATGTATTTTTTTAATGTAACAAATTGTAATTTGGAGAAGACTTCATAAGTTTGTTTAACTTGTGCTTAATCCATTTTGTGTATTTTATGGGGTATAAACTTTATAAAAAAACAAAAACAAAAAAAAAAAACAACAAAAAAACAAAGCAAAAATCAAAAGTTACAATGTATACGGGTAAGAATTAACAACGAGAATAGAATACGGCATGACATGTTATAATTCTAATAAATCATTGATTGATTGATTGATTGGTGTTTAGCCAATCAATGATTTGTCAGAATAATCATTGAAACTTTTTTTTTTCACTCTAAATTCTTGTACAGTTGAACAGTGTTTCTTTTTTTTTTTTTTTTTTTTTTTTTTTATTTATTTTGGTTGCTTGTGTATTAAACAGTTATCAAGTAAACATCCAAACACTTATAAACGTGTAACATGAGGTTAAATAAACATAATAATGTGTTAATTTAACTAGATTGAAAAAATAATGTCGATCAAAATAGTAAATGAAATATGAAATATGACAGATGTTCTTAATACAGAAATCTAAACTAAAACTGTAATTTTTGCTATAAACAATATACAATTGACTTACATGATAACTGGCCATTACGAATTTAGATAAAAAGAAAAATGTATATTTTAATATCTACATATTTTACTTGGAAACACCACATCCCAAAATAAAAAAATAAAAGATTATTTTTCAGCTTAAAATTTATAATTATATCATTTTTTGAAAGAAAAAAAATCTCCAACATTTTTGGATCTACATCTTAATATCACACTATCGTACGAGCTATATATGTTTTGCTTAATGTAGTATAATAGAATTGCAAAATAAGAAAATGAATTTAAATATTCTAACATAGATTTTTATCTTCTTCTTTTTACGATTTTCCTGACACGCAATTAAAATGAAACAGATTAATGTTGACATATATATGAAAAATTATGTGACAAAATTTGAATTAAAAAATTAAATTGTATCTGATATTATCTTGTTTTTATCAAATTTTAAGTGAGATTTAAACATTAAAATTTTTGACATTTACAAGGGTATAACTTCCCTTAATCCCTAAGGATGTAAGATCATATTGTTGTTCGAAACATCCCATTGTTCAAATTAAAAAATATATATAATCAGAACAAGATTGTATTACATGCCTCCAGTAACAGTTCGTTTCTGCATTTCCAATTGCAGTTGTGAAATTATGATTGCAATTAACGACATGTAAATAATAAGTGATTTATGTTCTCTATAGATTTTATCATATTTAAATAATTGTTGCCATTCTTATTTATTATTGCAGCACTATACTCCGACATACTGTATAAATACTATAAGACTCCACAACAACGTATCAGTTTCTGATTAGCTTTCAAACAGCCAACATATTACAGTTGTATAAAATGTCTTATCCAGAAAGTCTAGAATCTTCATTGGTAAGTATATTGTATATTAGTATATACATGTATGATATTTTCATGGAAATTAAGATAATCTAGTACAAAAGAGGAAACATCAGTTTGATTTCCTCTCTCTGTGTAATAATGTTGTATTGATCTCAATACGGCATAGCTAATGGTCTAAATTAGATACAGGAAAATTCTATATTATTTTAACTTAGAAAAATATATTTTGTGGTTTATTAGTTATTCTTTAAAGTTTTTTTTCTAATATATTTTTTCCTACACATGTATTTGACTTCTAGGCCCGGTTGTTCAACTTGTAATTAAATTTTAACCAATGGTTAAAAATGATAACCTATGGTTAAAATTTAACCAAAGCATGCAATGCGTTGTTCAACTTATGGTTAAATTTAACTACTGGTTAAAGCATGGTTAAACTGATTAATATTTAACCACGGTATAGGGGCTCTGTTAAAATATTTAACCATTGGGTATAAAAAATCAATATCGACGAAAAATCTAAGTCAATCAGAAAATACGCTTTTCGTACAATTACGTTGGAAAAACAAAATTATAAAACTTCAAAATTAGCATGAGGTACCTCTATGACATCATGGACATTCCTCATCAATTGGAGAAATTGGATAATTTACATATGAGACACCAACCATTCATTTCATACTGAAAAGGAGGTTATATTTTTTCTTAATTGTCATTCATGAAAAACTTTTTGCATGTTAATTGAAATAAAAAGAAATTCACACATTAAAATCAGAGAGAGAAACAGACTTTTGACATACATGTGTATGCATGAGATGTTGGAAACTAAAGAAAATATTATTAGGCTAACTTACATAATGAAAATTAACAGTCCTTGAAATTGTAAGACAATAAGAAGATTTAATTAAAAGTAGTTTAATGAGTTATAAGAAGTTATCGTCACATAAATAACACACCTTTAGTGTACTATGTACTAAACACGTCTTATTAGCATTGCTTTTAATGTTATTAAGCAACTACGACGGGGTCCATAGACGCTTCCGTACTAACTTGTACAACATACTCTTAATATAGGACAAATAACCTTTAGACAATGACATATAAGTTATATTCCTCAAGTAAGATTTCACATTTTTAAAAATTTTAATAACTTTATTGCTTTATTAAGAAAATAATAACAAAACAAAACAAAAAAGAAATTAAAAAAAAACATTCACTGCGTTATAATGTCTTTTTTTTTAAATTTTATTTTCATTCAAAAATAAAACCATTTACCCACATTTTCTTTTGTTCCATTTTTCTTTGATTTCATTTGGGGTACTAATGGCAACTCCCAGCTAGCTGGTCTTCTCAGTCCATACTTTTTTTTTCTTTTCATTTGTTTTCTTTTCATTATATTTGAGTGCTTTGAATTTATGATGGTATATTTTTTCCCCACTTCCCTCTGTATTAAGACAATCTCCTCTCTACTAAAATTGCATTTCTTCAGCCTCTTTTTGTCCTGTGAAGGGGGAATTGAGTCCGCCATATTTAATTTTTTTTATTTATCTGCTGCTAGGATAAAACAAGGAATTGTGGGATACATTGATTTTGATTAAATATTAAACTTGCAGTTATTGGTTGGTTAAATTTTAACCAAATGATTATTTAACCAAGTGGTTAAATGAAGTTTAAAAACTCATTTTTAACCCTTGGTTTACTAACCCATGGTTACATCTTTAACCAATGGTTAAATGGTTATCAAGGTTTAGTCTCATCTAGCCAACATTTGAAAATTTCATTGTCTCACTTAGCCAACATGCTAATTTCTTGCCTGAGTCATACCTGATTGATTGTATTGCTATAAATTGTTGTTTTAGCACTTAAGTTGGGGCCACTTAAAGGTTGTTATTTAAATTTATAATTAACAAGTGTTGCCTGAGGGCAAGTGTGGACACAGAAATGTGCTGTCCAAAAGGCAAGTGTGGATGTCAATATTTCATATTATTAACTTTAAAAAAAAAAAAACCATGGACACATCCTGGATTATTATTTTGGTTCATTCAACCTATGCCAACATTTAAAAAAATATATATAAAAAGGTAAAAAAGATTGTTGGCATAGGTTGAATAGGTTAATTGTTATATAAACATGACTAGTCATGTTTAATTAGTGTAAAATCGGGGGAGATGTCAATGTACTCCAAGTCCACAATTAATTTTTAATGAATAGTAAGTAGAAAGTAAGTATTTAAAATCATATTTTATGGAAATAACAAACAAAAAATCAGTATATCAGCACGTATATTTAATATCAAACTTTATAAAAAATAATTAGGATATTATTATAAGTACATATATTTTAACATTAATCATTATGAAAATAAAATAGGATATTATAAACATATATTTTTTTTTATCATACTTCATGAAAATAAATTAAAGATATTATAGGCACATATATTTTTTTTATCATACTTTATCAAAATAACCAAAAATAATCAATATACACAATCACATTACAAATTGCTAAAAATACAATTGTCTTAGATTTTGGATAACAATGTTCGATTTAGAAATCATAAAAATTATAATAATTCTAAATTTATAAATAAATATTATTAAAAACTTTTGAATTTAGATTTTAAGAAAATTGCTTAATTGCATGAGTATCATGTACTATTTTAAATTCATACGTTTTAGATTGTTTTTTGTTTTGCTTTGTCTTTTTTAAATAATAAATTTCACTTTTGAGTCCTGCATTTCCAAATTTACTTACCTGTAAATGTCATTAATTGCTATATAAACACCTGTAATATAATGTTTGTTGGCATACCTTGAATATGATATTTCAAAATGTTGGCATAGGTTGAAGACACCATTATTTTTGCTTAAAAAATGTCCGGTCCTGTGTTTTTATTTCAAATTGTCATCATAGCCCCCCTCCCCCTCCCAAGGGATACAAAATTGTATCATTAATAATAAATTAATAGATAATAAATGCAGATTTTCTATTTAAAATAAATCTCATTTACAAAACCACTGATATTTGTTAATTTTTTAGCGCTGATTTAAGCTTTAGTCGCAACAAATTTTTATTTTTCTCTTTAAGCTGTCGAAACATAACATTTATTTAACTGTAAAATTCACAAATAAAATTCACCCCCCCCCCCTTTTTTTTTTCTTTTTTTCTTGTTTAAATCAATGATCAACAATATTCCAGAATCAAGCAAATGAATAAATATAACATAGATTTCTTTTACATGCATCTTTTTGTTTTACATTATCATATCAAGAAAATGGTGGCTGTATGCTTATTCATCAAATTCAAGTGGGGGTAGGGGTTTTCGGGTGGGTTTCCGCGAAAGATGGTTCCGTTTCAATGTTAAAAGTCCGCTATTTTCCGTTCCTATATGAACCAAAGAACACATTTATAGCTGTTTTTCTTTTTAAAAAATAATTATATTTAAAAAATAATAATATTTTAACTTTTAATTCACTCAGTAATATACTTTTCCTCGCCGTAGAGCAAAAATACTTACATGGTTGGAAAGCTGGAGATGTCAAGATTCTATATTTTTAAACTATTGACATGAGTAACCTTGCTAAACCATGCGGAGTCATTGTGTTTAAATCGGTCATCCAATCAGGACGCTCATTATTCTTGTCCAAGATAAAAATACATCGCTAAAATTACCTGTGGGTGTTTCCCCACTTCAATTCGTAAATTTACATAGAAATCGGAGATATTTCGTCATAAAACTTCACACATGGTTTTGTCAATCATATTTCTTGAAGACAAATGTAAAATATTATTGCATTTATCAATATTTTATAAGTATCAACAGTTTTTTCAACACCGTATCTGTTTCTCGATACAGCTGCCCGATTACCAATGAGACAAGTCACGTGACTACACATGCTACTCACAGTGACCCGTGACCCACTTTAGCACGTTCTACCAGTTTATTCTTAATGTGTTGTTTAATAAGTGAAATATCACATGCTATATTTAGTTAAATCCAATGAAAATGCACTAAAATATGTTGATTTAAGAAAAAAATGACAAATAAGGGTAATAACAAAATTACCGAACTCCGAACAATCTTCCAAAGGGAAAGTCAAAACTCATAAGTATATAAACAGACAAAATCAGTCAACAAACGGAAAACTGTGAAATTTTAATAAGAAATGAAATTATATATATTTACGCAATTCAATTTAAAAAAAGTAATTAGTAAGTGAAATATCACATGCAATATTTAGTTAAAATATAATGAAAACGAAGTAAAACACTGTGATTTAAGAAAAAAAAAACTAAATTGACAAATTTAATGAGAAATGAAATAATATATTTGTTGTAATGTAATTTATAGGTGCAATATCACATGCTATATATGTAGCTAAAATCTAATGAAAATGAAGTAAAACAAATTTAAGAAAGAAAAAAGTAAAATTAATGAGAAATGAAATAATATATTTGTCGAAATTTAATTTAAAAAAAAATAATTGATAAGTGAGGTATCACATGCTATATCTAGTTAAAATCTAATAAAAATGAAGTAAAACAAGAAAAAATATTTCTTTCAGTGAACAATCAAGCTTGGCTTACATTTTTAAAGTTTAATATAAATATTAATTATTATGTTTTCATATCTCATTTGTACTTATATAGTTTTAAAGTTTAATAATAATTTTTCATTATGTTTTCGTATTTTATGTAATTCCATTTATGTAAAAAGAACAAAAAACTCACTCAAGTTTACCTTTATTTACCTGTGATTACCCTGATTGTTCACCCTTAATGGGACCCCTTAATCCTTCTTAATTAGGAAGACCAACATTCTTTCACACTGTTTCACATAGCCAACATTTTGCTCTTACCTGTACTTATATAAAATATAGAATGTTGGCTAAGTGAGATGACACCGGTTAAATATAATCATATGGTTAATTTAACAAGTTGAACAACCGGGCCCTGGTGAATTTTGTTTTTTTAATTTGCGAAACAAAAAAATTGGGTATAAATACTAGATAATTTATTTATTTATTTATTTATTTATTTATTTATTTATTTATTTATTTATTTATTTATTTATTTATTTATTTATTTATTTATTTTCAGTTATGCCCAGATCGATATTGCCCGAAAGTCTTCGATCCTCAGAGAAATATGGTCTTATGTCGTTGCTATCAGACTCAAGTTACCAGTCCTTCAAATTCTCATCTACTCCCAGCAACTATACCTTGTACTGGATCCCCGCCTTCCTACACTGGGTCCATGCCGTACGGAGAATGTCAAACTGTTCCACAATCAGGACTAAATTATCCTTCTTATATGGGATATACATCCGGGTTTGATGGGTATGGAGTCTACCAAAGTATATATCCACACTTATCACCGGTTAGTAAAGGAAAATGTCTAGCACCAAGTTTTTTTCTTCCTTTAAAAATCCAATGCCTTATGACAAACTCAAGTTTTACCATAAATGTGTGGGTTTGTTTTAAAAATAACTCTTTGTCTTTGTATCGACGATTTTTCAGATTTGATTGCTGAACTGTTCTGATGATGTGGCTTTCTTGGTTTTTTTTTATATATTTTACTATTTATATTTAGTCTATAATTATTTAACCAATACCATATTTACAAGATAATTATTAAAAAAAAATATTTCTCAGACAGTATTAGAGAATTACTGAAATATATTTCAATGTGTTTGGACTAACAATAAAAACAAAAATTAAGGAAATATATGGGAGAATTTATTAACATTAAATGTATATTTTTGTATAATGAAAAAAATAACACTTTAATGGTATTTAATATCTAAATCTTTGTCATTTAGAATATGACTAGTACAGATTGGTCGATGTATGGCGCCCAGCAAATTTCACCATTTTCACAGCCCTCTCAAATGGATCAAATACTACGATCTCAAGTCAACGATTTCTGGTAAGTGAATACATATTTAGACTTGGTTTATGGGTTATGGTGTTTAACGCCACTTTCAACAGTATTTCAGCTATATCGTGGCGGTTAGTTTTATTGGTGGAAGAAACCGGAGTAACCGGAGAAAACCACCGACCTGTCGCATTTATCACATAATGTTGTATCGAGTACACCTCGCCACGAACGGGGTTCTAACTCACAACTTTAGTGGTGATATGCACTGATTGCACAGGTAGTTATAAATCGAACTACCATACGATCACGACCACGAATGCCCCCAACACATTTTTGTAAATGTGATAAAAAAAGAAATATTGTTTTCAAAGATATAGCAAAAGAAAGCTCTGATTTTATAGATTACACTGATGCTGAAAAAAAACTAGTGACCCTGTTAAACTTTCTACAAGTAAACTGAATGATTTATTTCACTAAACATCTTCAGCACCACCGAGTCCGTCCATCTCATTTAAGTATTAAAAAACAAACATGATCGACTTTGTCGACAGTATCGTTATATAAATATCTCTACCATTATAATTTTCTTAATAGTATTTTTAATAAACCATTTACACATATCCGACTTTATTCTATAATTACAATTTTTTTTTATATAAGAGTGATTTCCCTTTAATGTAGGCAAAATGGTTCCCATTCAAATAAAGTTGAATGAAAATGCTCCAATCTGTAACAAACAGTTCCTCTGTTGTAACAAATTGTGAATTTTCTATTTCCAATGAAATTATTCTATATCCTTTTTTGTGCATATTGAAATATATACAAATTATAAGTAAATGATATTCAAATGTTTTGTCCATTTCGTTTTCGTTGCATGGAATAGGTAGATACAATTTTAGATCACGGTAAGGGAAATAACTCTTATTAAAACGCATACTTGTATAGAATGATCTATGCTGTATGAAACCAAATTTTCTTAAACATTTATTTTCTTTTACTCAGGAATTACCAACAACTTAGTGCTCAGGTTAACGGCAGTGATATACCAGCAACAAAGCAAAGCACAAAATTGTTAAAGACATGGCTTCGGGAACACAAGAAGAATCCTTATCCTACAAAAACTGAAAAGGTTATGCTGGCTTATGCAGGACGCATGACCATGACACAAATTTCCAATTGGCTTGCAAACGCAAGACGTCGTATGAAGCAACAGAAAGACCAAGGAAGCATCTCTGATAGTGCATTAAGCGATGTTTCCGAGGATGATGACAGTATTTGTAAATCCCCTACTCCAGTTGGTGATTTATACACGAATGCTGCTTTGAAAGGTAATTGTTTTTTGTTTTTGCTTTATCTTGTTTTGTTTTGTTTTCTGTTTGTTTTTGGTTTGTGTTTTTTTTCTAATGATATTTATTCCCGGTATGACAGAAATATAGTGCATGCAACGTTAGTAGGAAACCAAAATTAAAATCTGAATTAAACAACGGCACGGGGGGTGGCTTTGAAAGGCATCACAAATATATGATCTTGTAGAAAATAAATAATATTTCTTATTATTTCGCCAAAAATAGTTTGTCAAAAACAAATACATGTAGGACCACTCTGCCATTATATATATAATAGGGTAAATGATCATTACCTCATTTAAACTCAATAATATAAACGACTTACAATTTTATTTCAGACCCGAACTTTCCAGCTCAACACACACGCCTTACAAGTTTTCTGAAAGAACGTGACAATTTGATGAAAATTCACAAACCACAGAGAATGACCGAATTAAAAGTCGAATCATCTCCGACAGAAACAGCCGTAGTTAAGCCAGAGTCATGCAATGATACTCTTATAACAGACACCACTATCATATCTGTCAGGACTGCAGAACAAAAGACAGCCGTGGTTAAGCCAGAGTCATACAATGATACTCTTATAAAAGTAGAATCATCTCCGACAGAAACAGCCGTAGTTAAGACAGAGTCATGCACTGATACTCTTATAACAGACACCACTATCAAATCTGCCAGGACTGCAGAACAAAAGACAGCCATAGTTAAGCCAGAGTCATGCAATGATACTCTTATAAAAGTAGAATCAGCTCCGACAGAAATAGCCGTAGATAAGACAGAGTTATGCAATGATACTCTTATAACAGACACCACTATCAAACATGTCAGGACTACAAAACAAAAGACAGAGTCTACTGTGGTAAAACCAGAAATAAGCCTCAACACCGTTATTACCAAAACAAATGTGAATCTTTCGACGACAAAATCAAAAATATGGTCGGTGTCCAGCATCTTAAGTTGAAATTTTACACAGGAACGATAAAAGGAATTCATTATAGTGCTATTGTTTTTGACTGATTAACATTTAAGCAGAAAGACTTTTATGCAATGATAATAATGTGGCAGCTTAACACAGTTTCTTTTCATTCTAAGGTATTTATGATAATATAATACACATTTATGGACTTGGATTTCCAACGTCATATGTCACGGTCTGTTTTGTGTTCAGTGGTTTATGGCGAGAGACGATTGTTTGTTTTGTTGATATTGGTAAAATTCTTGACCATCATTGTTTAAACTTTCTTGTCATAAGTTCTCCTTAAATTTACAAATTAGAGACACTTTGTAGTTGCTAAATTTATGTTTATTTTCTGAAAAACAATACTTCGTTAAACTTTGCCAAAAGCAAGTGAAAACCGTACAATGTACATGTCCCCACTATACCTCGAAAAGGTACCAGGCTGTATTAAATATTTTTTTGCATAATAATATCATCCAAACATTCAGATAAATATCTTTAGCTTATGTTTTTTATAATTATCACATAATTACAAAAGAGCAAAGCTTGACCACCTCTGAACGTTTAACACGTATAGAACAAGACATAGACTTTGCCCATTGTTTCATGCATGCTGATGAGATTTTCAGTTCTATTGAACTTTCAGATGTTTACTTCCTTGCAAAACTAGCAACATGTATGCAACAAAATGGCGCGACGATTTGTGGTAAATGTCGTACACCTTTTATGGACACGAATAAGCATTTTCCTCGAAGTTGTTCAGCAACGAAAGCGTGACATATTTGTGACATCAGTCTTTGGAATATAAACTTGACAATCAATATTATTTCGTGGACTGAAGAGTTGATGTAGATATGTCTAGGACGTGTACAGTATGTAGCGAAACATTGTCCACATACATATTGGTTTGGTTGGTTTTATGGTATTTAACGCCACTTTCAACAATATTTCAGTTATATCGTGGCGGTCAGTTTTATTGTTGGAGGAAACTGGCGACAACCACCGACCTGCCGCAAGACACTGACAAACATTATCACATAATGTTGTATCGAGTGCACCTCGCCCTGATCGAGATTCAAACTCACAACATCAGTGGTAATATGCACTGATTACATTGGTAGTTGTAAATCCAACTACTATACGATCATGGCCACGACGGCCCCTCCACACATAGAAGATGATGTAAATGCGTTTGTAAACATTTGTTCCAAATGTGTACGGGATAACAATGACTCTCTTAATGTTCTACGATTCAATATTGTCCTATTGTTCATTGAATTAAACCCCATTTAAAGTGACAAATCAACTGCCTTCACCTTCTGCTACCATTGTTTGTCTACGTCAGTAATGCAGTTAACCTAAGTACAAATACAAGGATGACTTTGATTGGTCCAATTTTCAAATAAGAATCGTTGGTGGTTCTCCCCGGGTACTCCGTCTTCTTCCACCACTAAAACTGGTCGCCATGATATAGCTGAAATGGCGTTAAACACAATAAAATCAATTCAAATCAATCAAATAAGAATCCAATAAAACGCCAGCTATTATTCTTTATTTAAATGAATTATTTACCAAACTGTCTTTTTTCAGATTTCTGATTCAGATACAGCAATGGTTACCAAATGGGACAGAGTTATAATATATTGATTTGAAGGCGAGCAATCTTAGTGCTAAATAAAGTTGTTGTAATGAAACATAAATCAAACTGTTGTCTTTTATTGTCTTTTAACATCATAACTATATTAATGACAGTTCTAAGCTTCATCGGTGGTATAATGGTTAGCGTGCCCGCATCGATTGTTGTAGATCGTGGGTTCGAGCCAAATCGAATCAAACCAATAGCTATAAAATTGATATTTGCTGCATCTTCGCTAATCACACAGTATTAAAGAGAAAGAGCAAATGCTCTTTGTTTCAGTGAGCTAGCATTATACAAATCTAGCTAAGCGTGTTGGCCTAGTACACAGTACATATTTTTCAGGACTAGTCTCAATGATTATTATACTAAATTATACTTCAACTTTCCAATATGTTAGGGTTATGTTGTTTAACACCGTAGATAATCGAATTCATTTCAAATATTATGGCAGATCATCAAAAAATGGCCTTGACTCCTCAAAAGGTACTTAAGAAATCTTATTGCAAATTTAACCTAGTTTGTATTGTCAAAGAACAGACTTGGTCTGACATTTTTCCAGAAATTCGGACCATAAAAGATGGTTAGTCTTTGGTGTTGAACGTCACTTTCAACAATATTTCAGCTATATCGTGGCAGACAGCTTTATTGGTGGAGAAAACCGGAATACCCGGAGAAAAACCACCGACATGTCGCAAGACACTAACAAACTTTATCACATAATGTTGTATAGAGAACACCTCGCCACCAGCAGGAATTGAACTCACAACTTTATTGGTGATAGACAACGATTGCACAGGTAGTTCTAAATCCAACTACCATATGGTCACAACCATTACTACATCATGAAAAGAAAGCTTAAAACAGTTATGGTCGACAATTTCATCAATATCAACAAAACAAACAACCACCTGTCATCTCAAACCAATTCAATTCAATTCAATTCTTTATTAAAGATAACTAATAATAATACATTAGTGTTCTCCATTACAAATCATATGATTATATACAAAACAACATTTAAAAGTTACATGCAGTATATAATAATACAGTTATACACATCTTTTAAGAAGTGTTTTTTTTATTTCTAATGCGTCCCTAATGAATTTATATAAATAATTACATTCAATAATATTTTTTGGATTTAAAAGTTTAAACAGTAAAAAATAAGTATTATGTGAATCTTTTAGATCTAATCCATCAGATTGGAAAAAAGTTTTCCTTATATCTTTATATTTATGGCATGATATCAAAAAATGTTCTTCTGTCTCTACTTCAGTACAGAATTTGCAGAACCGTTCTTCTCTTGGAATGTTAGGTTTATTATAAATAAGACAAACCACGCACGATATATGACATTGGCAATCTAGACACGAAGTCGCATTTTTTTGCGAATACATACATATTTGTACGTCGGTCTATGTTTAGACCTATTTATAATATAATATGATAAACTTAAAGATATCAAAGGGGTAATCAGAAGCTGTAAATGGAAGAATCTGCACCTCTCAAAAAGTATAATCCTGATACCCCGTTAAGGATCTCCAGTCCAGTAGTTAGAATACGGGTGTTACTGATTTAACGAGCTTGTAAACACCCAACAAGTCTATTTCTAGAAAGTAAAATACTTTGTCTTTATTTGCAATTTGTTCTATTCTTTAAATAGTCTATTCAGATGTCGGTAATGCCAATAGTTATTGTTGTACGATCATTTGTATATTCAAAGTCTACTCATGCTTTTTGTTTATCTGTGTAGTGTCGTGTATTGTGTGTGTGTGTTTGTTAGTCCTGTGTTTTGTGTGATTAATATTGCAAGCGTCTCTGGATTGTCCATGCTTGATTTCCCCTTCGGCTATCTCGAAAAGTTTAATTGAATGAGCAAGATATATATGTGCAGTATATGGACAATTCAGTGTGTAAGAAGAGTTTGAAGATAACAAAAAGGTAATCATAATCTGTATATCGAAGAAGAACAGACAACACAATGGCCAAAAGAAAAAGTACAAAAGGACAAACAACGATCCACAAAACATACACAATAACAAAGTTATAGGTTGTGGACCAGAGTACTGACACGCAGCTGAAATATGGTAATACATCTGTAATGATTAATATCAAAATAATAGATATGTTTGTAGGATTGTTTTCTTGTACTAACATTAACACCTGTTCATACCTTCATGTAAGTAACTAACACCTGCTCCATTGGTGATATACCAGTATGTCCCTACATGTTATAAAAGCATCAATATTGCTATACACAGGATATGGAAAATTCAGTGTGTTAGCAAAGTTATAGTTTGTGGACAATAGTACTGACATGCAGCTGAAATATGGCAATGCCTGTGTAATTGCAAATATTAAGATAATAAGTATATTTGTATCATATGCATGTATGTCCCTACATGTCATAGAAACATCAACGTCCGTAACACACGGCTGATCATGTCCCATTACACTCTACTCAGCATGAGTGCTAGAGCATAGGAGTGTCATCAATTGTGTGTTACTGACAATGTGTAAACATTTGAATTTTCGCTTTGTTAATAATTAGATATAGCAATGGTGAATTCAACAAACCTAGATTCACAGACCACTAACATAAACATTAGAGAAACCGATTGGACTATCAAGAATGGGCATTCCAAAATCTTATCCCAGTTAAATGATACCAGTCTATGAGCTATCATCAATATTCAAAGAGGGAGATATCCGGAAGGTTCATGTAATAATTGGTAATTTTCTAAAATATATCATTTTACTTAAAACTGAAATTGATGATATAGTGAAATTAAATTAACGAGAATGATACTGGCCAATATTAAATGACAATCAGGACTAAAGAAACGACCATTAGTAAAACGACCCCCATCCCTCCCTAAAAATGTAGATCTAGTTAATGTCGATCAACATCGAATATGGTAAATTCAGCTGCTCATCTGGTGCAGTAAATTTATATTGTTATCTTTAGTGCTCGCTGGTACCACTGGCTCCGTATCACTAATTGTGAAATATTAATCCCATTGGGAGCCCCCTGTCAAATAGTCATGTAATTCCTTAGCGTACTCCCAGTCAAGTGATCATGTTATTCCCTTATGCTCATTCCAATAGTATGTATATTCCTTTAAGATAGCAGCCAAAGCAATGGTGATGATATGAACATAATTTATACCATTGAGGGAAAAATAGACATTAAACAAAAACTAGTACAATATAAACTGCTATGCATATAAGATGACCGACATGTTCTAGAATCCCATGCTCTTTAGAAGGCATCCGTTACGTAAGGACCACACGACCATCGTTCTTGTACTCTCTTCTGGTCTGTGCACTCAAAGTTTGATCATTATGGTGCCCCAGTCCAGTATTCAATTGTATTATTATGGATATCCTCAATCCAGTGGTCATGTTATTCCATTTAGGTATCCGATTCCAGTAGTAATGATTATCCCTTAAGTTACAAAGAGTTTGAAGATACCAAAAGGGTAATCAGAATCCGTAAATCGAAGAAAAACAGTTTTCAGTGGGTTTCGTGTTACTCGATCTTTAGTTTTATGTGTATGTTTTGTAGATCGTTATTTGTCCTTTTGTGCTTTCTCGCTTGGCCATTTTATTGTCTGTTCTTCTTCTATTTACGGATTCTGATTACCCTTTTGGTATCTTCAAACTCTTCTTATCATCTGGAATCTAAATTGTCTTTTAGATTATTTTGTTTGATCACGAGACAAGTCCTTAATTTCCTTCCCGTTGCTTTAAAACTGTTAAGGGTTTATGCTACATGTACCAATATCTATGATATAATAACGTGAACCCTGATAAAACATATATATTTTATAGCTTAA
This sequence comes from Bathymodiolus brooksi, assembly GCA_963680875.1. Taxonomy (NCBI): domain Eukaryota; kingdom Metazoa; phylum Mollusca; class Bivalvia; order Mytilida; family Modiolidae; genus Bathymodiolus; species Bathymodiolus brooksi. The sequence goes on along the minus strand of OY804578.1, from coordinate 38,037,855 downwards.
GATATTTGGAGAAAAAAACGAAAATGAAAGAAAATAGTCGATATTAAAATAGAATATATAGAAAGTCTTTGATTTTATGCTAGAACTAATTTGACCATTTTTTAAATCAATTTCCAAAAAAAGTAATTTTGTATGTAAAAGACAATTAGCAGCATTCGTCAATGTAACAATTTGTTATGTAGGAGTGATATCTATTTTAAATTATTTTTAAGTTATTTTTAATTTTTCGCATTGTCTTTGTTTTCACGCCGGTGACATCGATATCTATTGTTGTACGATCATATGTAAATTTATTAACTTTGCCTGAGCAGACTGTTTACAGTTTATGAGCAGGTGATGTAAACACGAGTAGGTTCGTCATTACGGCGGAGAAGATCTCATTGCATATCATTGGCAACATCTTCTATACTGGAAAACTATGGGAAAATTACAATGCAACACACGTTCGCTCATCCCTACCACGAAAAAAGAACATTTTGAATAACATTGGAAACCTCTTCTGTACTGGACAACTACAGGAAAATTACAATACAACACGAGCTTGTTCATCATTACTGCCAAAAAGAACCTATAACATAACACTGAAAAACATCTTCTATACTGGAAAACAATGAGAAACGTACTATACAACACGAGCTTGTTCATCATTACCACGGAAAAAACACATCGTATAACAATGGAAACCTCTTTTGTACTGTACAACTCTGGGTAAATTACAATGTAACAAACGTTGATTCAGCATTATGACGAATAAGAACCTATGCATAACAATGGGAACGTCTTCTATGCTGGACAACCATTGGAACAGTACAATACACCACAAGTTCGTTTATCATTATGGTCGTAAAGACGTTATTGCAGAGCATTAGAAACGTCTTCTATACTGGACAACCATGGGAACAAGTTGGTTGATAGACGTTATTGCCTAACATTAGAAACGTCTTACATACTGGACAACTGTGCAAAATCATTTGCTGTTTTTAGGCAATCGTATTAAGAAATAATAATTTCCCGAACTTAATTTAAAAACAAATTCCATGTTGATTAATTGTATCGTCACTCGTCAACATTTTTTCCACACTGGGAATTAATTAACGACAGAAATATTCAACTTTGCGAAATGGAAATGGGGTATTACGGGTAACGTTACATGTCGACGTTGTAGGTATTTTTGGACGTCGGTTCGAGTTCATTTGCTTGCGAACTATGTTCAGTTAAAAGGTCGGCGCTTTGTCAATACGAGACGAACCTTTTCCAAATTTTGACAACATCGCGAGAAAGTGCACAGGTACAAAATATGCAATGTCCAACGTGAAATTGCGCAAAGAAGTATATGAAATATTATTGCATGTCTATTGAAGATAATTTGCTGTTTACGGCAGGGATAATTTTTAGTCGATATATATATTTAGAATGTTAGAAATAATAATTTCCCGTACCTAATTAAATCAAATTCCATGTTAATAAATTGTAATGCCAATCGGCAACATTTTTATCCACACTGGGAATTGATTAACGACAGAAATATTCAATTTTTCGAAATGGAAATGGGGTATTACGGTTAAAGTTACATGTCGACGTTGTAGGTATTTTTGGACGTCGATTTGTGTTAATTTGCGAGCGAACTATGTTTAGTTAAAAGGTCGACGCTCTGTTAATACGAGACGGACCTTTTCCAAATGTGTACAACATCTGGACAAAATGCACAGGTACAACATATGTAATGCTCAACGTGAAATTGTGTAAAAGAAAATGCATGAAATATTATTTCATTTGAGAAAATTGTAATTTGTTTCCAGGAAATAAAGGATTTTTTACATTAGCATTTCCATATTTTATCTTCTTGATGCAAGCTTCATTTCTGCTGAAAAAGCTAGATGGTCTCTGGGGTCTGTACGTAGTGCCGGGAATATAGAATATAGTCTGTTACAGAAAAAAAACGCGTTGAAAAAACGATGTGCGAAAAAATGACCGATTGATAAATAATAATTATCTGCAATCTGTTAAACTAAATTAAAATATAATAAAACAAAGCAATATATGCATATGCAAGCTTTATACTTGTGCCTTGTATATCATGTTTGAACATGTAAAACACTGAAATTTATTGCTATATCAACATAACAATTCGTGAAACTAACCTTATGGCAGATGTAACGTCCTGAACGTCACCATCCTACAGAATTGCTACCATTGGAACAGTATAAAGCACCACAGGATGGTTTATCAGTACGACCGTAAATACAGTATTGCAGAGCATTAGAAACGTCTTCAATTCTGGACAACCATGGGAAAAGTTCAATGTATGATGTAAGTAAAGATTTATATAAAGAAACAATCCTGACAAGCAGCTGCAATACAACACCAACTGTTACTTATGAAGATCCCCATCCCAATATAGATTTGTTTGATTGTTTTGTTACACTTACAAAAATAACTGTAATATCAGGTTTAAATTTCTAAATTAATAATTTACACGTACTGCGTTGGTCATGATATGTAGGGTACTTTTATCTTAGAGGGGTATCGGTGTTATGGGGTAACATTTGAAGTTCAGTTTTGATAATATTTAGAGAAAACATTTGTTAATTAAAGGTGTGAAAGCTCTCACAATTATATTAGATAACGCTCAAAAACAATATATGTGTTACATGAGATCAACATATAGAACAAATTTTATATAACTACATTAAATTCGGTGATCACTTGAAATTTTATCGCAATGAACATACAATTAATATTCAAACTTATCTCGTGGTATAAAAATAGTACATTGTGTCAGCACTGTGGGGCAAAAATCTCAAAATATGGGGCGTCCGTGAGTTGGGCGAGAATAATCAAACATAAAACGCGCCTTTAGAACCGGGACTAAATTAGTGTCTCGTATAAGAAGAATGTCACACTCCATGCAGAAAAAAAGAAAATTAGCAGCTGCTCCTAATAAAAAATTTGGTTTGAATTTGTCGTTGGAGGCCCATTACATGGCACAATTTGCCGACACTATTTACTATATCTTTTCTCCCCCTACTGTGGTAATCTACACTTTCGCCTTTATACCCATCACAGAGACATTATCTTTACGTATAAGATTAATTGTTTGTAAGTTTGTTTTCGTAATGAATATAGCTGAAATACTGCTCACTTGACGTTAAGCAACAACTTAGTCACCATTCAATATAAACGCTAGAGAAAACCAAAGTTACAATCTCGAATGGATAATTTAGAGACGCAAGCAATATTAGGCACAAATCACAGAGAGAAGACAAACAAAACAAAAAGCACAACGCAGAAAATAGCACGGACACCACTAAATATCCGAAGGTTAACACAGAGGGAAAGCTTTTCCTGTTTATTTTTAGACACCCTTAAGCTTCGTGTGACTCATATATGCATGTCTAGTAAAAACCTTTTATTTCGTCACCATGAGATGGTCGAGCATAACGAGATACCCCTGTCACAACTGCTTAGAGATATGCTATTGACACAACTATAAGAATGGTCTCCATAAACCTTTTCTTTTGTATTTCAAACTGACATTCATCACGCCTAATGTATGGAACACGGGCATCTAGTGAAACAGAAAGAACTTACCCTTCCGGAGCATCCAAGTTCACTCTTTGTATATTATGTGGTTCGCATAGCTCAATCTTCTGTTTTCTATGTAGTACTTTGTGGTCCATTGTTTGTCTTTTTTTTCTTTTTTTTTGTCATTTCGTTTTCGGTCCTATTTATAGCTTGTTATAATCCCTCTTGCATCATCAAATTTATATACCTATTCAAGAACATGTTCTCAATTCAATCTTTAATTTACGTCGACTTTGTACTCCTTTATACATGCTAAATGTGTTACGTTAGATATCGTTGCATTATTTATACTTTCGGAGTTGGGTTTTATTGTGAATATGTGTTATTTCATCCCAAAATTTGTTGTATATTATTTTTTTTAATGTAAAATTTTGCTTAATGATTCTATTAACGTATTGTGGTGTCCAACAAGATTTCTACGTCACAAAATATTAGAATCGTTAGAACTGCCTACCCTTCCGGAGTACATGCGTTCATCCTCGATTCATGGTGGGATTCGTGCTACTCGATCTTTAGTTTTATATGTAATGTTTTGTAGATCGTTGTTTGGCCATTTGTATTTTTTCTATTGGTCATTGTGTTGTCTGTCCTTCTTCAATTTACGGATTATAATTACCCATTTGGTATCTTCAGACTCTTCTGATAATATACGAGTATTACACAATGAGCAGAAGATGTTGAGTTTTCGAAACACCTGTTCACACTGTTTTTGTGGATGTTTGTCTCCTCTGATCTTTAATTTTATTTATTTTTAATTGAATTTTTCAGTTTTCACTGTTTACCACTGTAAAAATAAATAATAAATTATTAAAGATATAAATAAACAAATAAATAGATAAATAAATAAATATCAATAATAACAGCTTAAAACAGTGTCTTGAAAAATTCTTGCTTACACAACTATAAATAAACTTAATCAATATAATTATTTTTGTAAAGCTGTGTAAGGGCAGTAACTCCAATTCTATTATTTGACTGATCATGGCGTGTAGATGGTAATAAAAACGTAGATATCTAATTTAGTGTACTCAACGCGTTTTCTGGGATAACCTTCATCTGCTACGCTCAAAATTATTTGAATATGTGTATTAAGTCTTATTATATCTGATGTTAGTTGATCATATTATTTTGATTTTGATATGAGGAATATATAAGTTTCATCCGGGTTATGGATATTTGATACCATGTTCAACAATATTTCAGCTATACAGTGACGGTCAATAGCGATGGCATTATCATCGTACCCCGCATCTCAGACTTGGTATTCGAATCGATATTGCTCTGCGTAATTCATTCTCACAAAAAAAAATGATAGTATGTATACATTTGCATGTAAGTTAGTATAACATTTAATGTTAAAAATATATCCGTTAGAATATAGACCATGGTAAATAAATGTTAGAAAATACCGAAGGGGCAAAATATTATATGTTATAATATAGTATCAAATATTTCATATAGATTTCTTACGCAATATTTTCCGATATTTTTACTAGTCTTCCTTTATAAATATACATAAAACGTAGAACCATTCCGAATGAGTTAAAAATATTGCATCTTGTCCGATATTGCATTCCATTTTGTCTCCTTTATGCTTGGTACGCACTAGAGAGGTTCCGAGTAAAACTATATTTGCATGCAAGCGGACAAGAGATAAACAATATGACGGAATTATGTTGAATACATGTTGCAAAGAACTATGGTTAAATGTAATTCTCACTGAAATATTTGGCACTATATTATGAAAGGGTTATTGCATTAATATTGAGGATTATTATGCTTTCTGTCAATTTCTTCTGTAATATAAGTTCATACGATATTTTGGCATATATCACAAAGAATTATATAGCGTTGATATACTATGCGAAAATAGTACATCTACTATGCCAGTTTCACGCGGGGAAGGTTGGGTTTTCAGCTGTCTGTCAAGCTATATATAACTAGTCCACGTACAAGGGGGCGGATCCAATCTGTCAATCTGTCATAGTCGTCTATTATTCATGTTAATGTTTTTTAATACTTGACTTGTTATTGCTGTTAATTAAAATTCAAACTTCAAAAATCTTTATATTTTTAAAGCCTTAAATGAAACAAAGAATATTCTCACACTTTCAAGACTATCTGATCCAAAATATTAGTCACCAATATCAGGACCTCCTTTATTGTAATAGTTCTCAATATATTTTGTCTACATATAAGTCAGCATAATAATAATAATAATGTTGTGTTAGCAATGACTATGCCATATAGTGGTCAGGGTTGAAGAAATAGTGCACTCCCCTTCGGGTCGTGCACTATGTCTTCAACCCTGACCACTATATTGGCATAGTCATTGCTAACACAACATTATTATATAAATATTGTCCCTCGCAGTATATCATGCTGCACTCACTAGCTCGTACAATATGACATACTGCTCGGGACAATATTCCTCATTATCATACTTCGTGTAAGTTTCTGTAGTAATATTTGGTACTGTAATATTTTGGCATATTACCTGGACAATTAGACACTCAGTATAATAATGATATTAATGTAGTCTTGTCCAGGTCGGTCGGGTAATATGTCTCTCAGACCTGGGTAATATTTTGGCATATTACCTGGACAAAGAAGGGTCGGGTAATATGTCTCTCTCAGACCTGGGTAATATGTTGGCATATTACCTGGACAAGACCACATTATTATATAAATATTAGTGCAATAACCCTATATTATTTATGTTCTAGGCAGTGTGCAGGGTATATAATGTCACATTTCCGGTTTTGATTTATATTTTCCGAGATATTAAGTGAGGGGCCTATACATCCGAAGCCGAGTTCGAAATGTGGCATTATCTACTCTGCCTAGCATAGGAAGTACTATTATATTGAGGTGCATAGCTCAAAATAAAAAGTATCATCAGTTTTTAACCGTACGAAGAAAAAGGTAATTTCCATATCTGATGAAGTGTTTGTATAGAAGAATACTTTACAAACGTCAACATCCCGACATCATGTCTATCACATTTCAGTTCTATTCTACGTTTTTCCTGGAAGAACATTTATTTACTGATCAGCACAATGAAATGACTTTGGTAAACCGTATTGGGATAAAAACAAAAACGCTAAAGCTGGCATCTTTTATCATGCATTTGAATCACATGATATAGATCTAAAGGCTCCAGTCCTATATATATATATATATATATATACACTTTATTAAAGAAAGTTCAATCATTGAACATCAAGGTTGACAAAGATTATGAGATAGTACATGAAAGAATGACATAATAAAATAACAAATAAAATTATAGGTTATAGTTTGCATTGGGAGGCAATGAAAGAGAGATAACTGTATTTGGAAAAGATAAAATATAAAACATGCATGCAGAGAACTATGGTGCCATTTGAAAACACGAGTGAATAAATTTTGCGAATTTGCAAGTTCTCTGACGCAAGATGGATCTTCGTTGCTCAATATCCAAACACATTTATATATGTCTGAAAATTAAACCAAACAGTGTTAGAATTCGATTTTTGAGCTGTCAAATTTTTGTTCTTCCCTCGACGCGATTTGAACTCACATCGTTGATACACTGCAGCACCATTCGCTTAGCCTTACGTCCAGAGCCCTAGACCACTCGACCCCATCCGCTCCTTAGAAAAGGAGCTTCAATAATCGTAGGGTTACCTTGTCTCGTAAGGCAAATCTAGAGATAGACTTAAGACATGTGCATAAGCGTGTGTAGATGGTACATATATACTTAATATTATAATTTGACAGCAATCTAACTCAGCAATTTTTAATATATTGTATAGGATAATGAAGAATTCATTGTACAGTCATAGGAAATAAAGTATATTATACAAACGTCTAAGCAAGTGACAACCATACAATATATCTATCCTACTGGATCTCAAAGTTACTTGTGATACTAGGTTAATACTAAATATAAAATATACGTCTAAAAATTAAACCAAACAGTGTTAGAATTAGATATTTGAGCTGTTACATTTTTGTTCTTCCCTCGACGGGATTTGAACTCACACCATTGATACACTGCAGCACCATTCGCTTAGCCTTATGTCCAGCGCCCTAGACCACTCGACCACATCCGCTCCTTAAAAATGGAGCTTCGATAATCGTAGTGTTACCTATATAGTCAGATTAAACAATGACAATACAGCATTTTTCTATAAACCATAATATATGCATATAATCACTTGTATAAAATGTAGTTAATGTTAAAAGTTAAAAAATAAAAGTGAATACGACAAGAATATACCCTGTATTTCTGTTTAAGATATATCAATATAATTTACAAAGCAAAACCTTCCATTTTGAACAGGTATCATAATAAATATCCCAATCAGTAGAACCCATTAGGTAACCACATGTTGAACCGGTCTGGTTTGCAGCCACTTTGGCGCCCGGCAGATTAGTGTATATGGTTCCATTTGAAGATCTAACAGACAATATCCAATAATCCATTTGACCTATATAAAATATTAACAAGACAATAATATGTTGTTTGCAATATTTTTTTTTGCAATTAATTATGAAAAGAAAGTTTAAACAATGATGGTGAACAACGCGATCAATGTCAAACAAAACGAACAAACAATCACCTCTCAACTCAGCTCACTGAACACATAAAAGGGGAATAGGATGGATTTAAATTTAAACTTTCAGTTACCCGATTGAAATAGGATCTTAATTTCAGCCTTATGAGACTATTCTATAAAAAAGTAAAGGTATGCCATAGTACTCTTTTTACCTTTGACATCATTTTGTCCATTGAATGTCAATACAATAATTATAAGTTTGTGCATCGGAGAGGTAGTATGTTTGGTTTATGGTGTTTAACGCCACTTTCCACAATATTTCAGCTATATCGTGGCAGTCAGTTTTATTGGTGGCGGAAACTGGAGTACCCGGAGAAAACCATCGACCTGTCGCAAATCACTGACAAACTTTATCACATAATGTTGTGCACCTCGCCATGAACGTGGTTCGAACTCACTACTTTAGTGGTGATAGGCACTGAGTGCACATGTAATTGTAAATCCAACTACCATACGATCACGACAACGAAGGCTCCGAGAGGTAGTATGAAAATATCATGTTCTGCTATAGTAATCAAATTTGTTTTGTAGAAATGTTTGATATTACACCTTAATGTTCATGGTTCTTTTTTCTTATTCAATGTCACTTGGTATTTCAAGCGTCTAAAATATTAAGCTCATTTAGATACTACTTTTTTTTTCTACCTTGTGATATTCCAAACCATGTTGACGTTACATGTTAAATATGAGCAATGCTTTGGCTTGCAATAAATGAAGCATATACTTAACGGAGCAACGCTTTGTAGTTAGAATATATAGAGTCAGAGAACCAGCATCTAATGTCGTTGTGGTGTAGATAAAATGGGATAAACATGATTATCCCATTAGATAGCTAATTCGTGCGAAATCTAAGATCGTTAAATTGTTGTCCGTTAATGGTAATATACCGTCTGATATATCTCCGGATCTTTAACAAGAGTAACATTACGGGTATCACAAGTGAAGCAGGAATTGATTACCATTTCGGAAATTTCATCTACGGTTTTTAGAATGGGCTTCGTATACTGTTCATTGTTTAGTTTTCTATGTAGTGTTATTTGGCCATTGTATATCTTTCTGTCCTTTTTGTTTTGGCCAATGTGTTGTCTGTTCTTCTTCAATTTACGGCTTCTGGTTATCCCTTTGGCTTCTTCACACTTTCTTAATACGCCCAGTAACCGTAATCTCCATACAAACCTCCCGCTTTTAGATTTTTCTTGATACGACTCTTATGTTGTGTATTTGGTATCATCAGCAGCTGCAATCCTAAATTCTCGCAGTGTGTGTTCGCATTTTGCCAGCTGCCATTTTGAAAATGAACTTGGATAGCTGTTGTATTGTCACTAAGCGAGATGTCTCTACCAAGATGTGCTTCTCCTAGAGCATAAGTAAGAAAATCCTGGCAGTTAAAGGATTGGAGAAGAGCGTTATTTTAAAATTGATGTATAATAAGTAAAGGGACATATATACTAATTAGAACAGTATACATATTCACAATTTCGATAAAAAAAACATGTTCATTGAAATATAAAATAACAGAAAATGCCACACAACACCGAACCCTTCATAATAAGCATATGTAGCTGTTGCGCATTTTCTGGCCTTTAAAGCTCGTCAAATTAAAATCCAAAATTTGAACGACTATTCCTCGATGAAAAACTTATTTAAGGTAGGTATTCTTAATCAAACAACAACCATGACTGAATGATCTCCTTGAAGACCAACAATCGTCAAAATAGGTTTGTTACGGAAAACAAAATAGTCAATTTTATTGATAGTAAAAGTACGGAAACGTATTAGTATGGAAGCGTATTAGGGCCACTTTGACACTTTTTTATTTTATATTTTTCACACTTTAATCTGTAAAATTCACACTTTAATCTGTAAATTTTACACTTTAATCTGTAATATTTATACTTTAATATGTAAAATTTACACTTTAATCTGTAAAATTTACAATTTAATCTGTAAATTTTACACTTTAATCTGCAAAATTCACACTTTAATCTGTAACTTTTACACTTTATTCTGTAAACTTCACACTTTAATCTGTAAAATGTACACTTTAATCTGTAAAATGGTAACCTGGAGCCTGTTTTACTAAAGGACTTACGACTTATGATCGGTCGTTATTTGCATAGAATGATAGGGAATTACAACCGAACTTAGGACTTACGACCTTTAGTAAAACGGGCAGGAATGGTGTATGGGAGGACCTCTACAAACGATCCATTTTTGGTTCTATTTGATGGAACAAGATGGCCACCAGAGTCAATCTTAGCTTCTGACTGGCCAATTTTCAAAATTTAACTTATCTGAAACTAGGCTCCAATGCTTTCAAACTTTATAGGATTGTTAACAACAATGGCTTCTCTAAGCTGTCAACTTTTAGAGCTGCTGAGAAGGCTCCTGTGGCAGCTGTGGTCATTCAAAGTTGTCATTGAAACCATGTGGGAAAACTCTTATTTCATAAAATCTCTACAATTTTGTTTTTTGCTGTTCCACTAATATTCATATACATCCAGGTTAGCGATTCAGGCTCCCAGGAGCCTCTTGTTAACATCTCAGTTATTATGACTTACAACCTTGAGCAAATCATCCTTTTCTGTATCATATGCATAACACCATGATATGACCGTTCAGTTACAATGCTACGTACGGAAGCCTGTTAGTACCATAGGTAGTTTTATTTTTAACTTGTTATAACAACTTAACTAACTTGTTTTTACAACTTAACTAACTTGTTATAACAACTTAGCTAACTTGTTATAACAACTTAGCTAACTTGTTATTATAACTTGGCTAACTTGTTATAACAACTTAATATCTTGTTATAACAACTTTTTATAATAACTTGTTATAACAACTTAGTTAACTTCATTTTATAAGGTCTTGAATTCTAACAAGAGTCTCCTAGGAGACTGAATCGCTCACCTGGCTTGATATTGAAAATAGTCATGTCTGCCATGATGACAAGAATATTATATAAGCAATGAAAGAACCTTAGTGAAGACGCTCATATACCACACGCACCCACATATTGGACACTCAAAAGGGATAACAGTTCAATGGAGCATAACTCCTGGAAAAATCAAGATATCAGAATTTCCAGTCAATATGCACATCTACATATTATGTCCTTACTAGCTACCAAGTTTCATAAAATTATGTTCTGTAGTTTCAGAGAAGTAGCGTTCACCAACTGTTTCGATAGTTTATATTGCGAAATTTTATAAGTTCGAAGGGGCATAATCCAGAGAAAAATAAAGAGATCGGAATTTCCTGTCAAAAGCACATTTACATATTATGTCCATAATAACTACCAAGTTCCATGAAATTCTGTTCAGTAGTTTCAGAAGTAGTGCTCACAAACTGAGTAGTAAATATTGTGAATTTTCTAAGTTCAAAGGGGCATAACTGCTAGGAAAATAATCGGATCAGAATTTCCTATCGGCTATGCACATCTACATATCATGTCCTTAAAAACTACCATGTTTCAAGAAATTCCGTTCAATAGTTTTAGAGAAGAATCGCTCACAAAAACATTACCGACGGACTCTCGGACTGGTCAAAAACATCATACCCTCCGCAATTTCGTTGCGTGGGGTATATGAATTTCAACATACGAGCAATCTGACAAATTTGACCTTGACGACTCTTTTTTTGCCATCACTTTGCGTCCGTCGTCCGTCGTAAACTTTTCATTCAAAGATCTTCTCCTCTGAAACTACTGGGCCAATTAAAACCAAACTTGGTCACAATGGTCCTTGGGTGGTTCCCTTTCAAAATTGTGTCCAGCAGGTCCGGGTCCAATCCAAGATTTACAGATTAAAGTGTGAATTTTACAGATTAATAAATTGTAAATTTTACAGATTGAAGTGTAAAATTTACAGATTAAAATGTAAATTTTACAGGTTAAAGTGTAAATTTTACAGATTAAAGTTTAAAATTTACAGATTAAAGTGTAAATTTTACAGATTAAAGTGTGAAAAATAAAAAATAAAAAAGTGTCAATAGTACGGAAGCGTATTAGGGCCACTTTGACATTTTTTTTTCACACTTTAATCTGTAAATTTTACACTTTAATCTGTAAAATTCCCTAATACGCTTCCGTACAAAAGATATATGTGTGACAAATGTGCTTTTATAAATAAGACAGCGACTTTACCATCTAATTCAATTAGTTGTCTCGTTAGAAAGCATGTATATACAAATTCATACTCTCTAATACAGTACTAGTGAGAACATATGATAGATTATCAAATCATGACATCGAAAAAAAAACAACAATAGTTTCATTCCTCAAATTCGTCTTTAACCATATGTGTTTTTTTAATTGTCTGGTAAATGTCACAAGCAATGAAATGAAAATCTAAAAATACCACACTGTCGGGGAAATTCCAAAATCAAATATCAAAATCGTAGAATGAAGGAGATTTTATATCTCTAGCACATAAATACATGACTGCTTACTATCCTGCCTTGATACAGGCACTTCAATACAAAGTGGCGGGGTTAAATTAGTTTAATGGGACCAAACCTCCACTTTTAGTCAAATGATGCGGTCATGCAGGTGTTTTCAACTTGTGAGTAAAATGTCATTCCTCACAGATAATCGAGAGAACAGCGTTATTATAAAAAAAAATGTGAAAGAGAAGTTGTCATATGCATAATATTAGTTCTTTTGAAGAGAACCGATGACCTCAACCATTTTCTAAATATAAGATAGTCTACAATGACCACGTAAGACGTTATTGTGAAACATTAGTCATCTTTCAACAAAATATATGATAGGGGCGAGGATGAGCTCGTAGTGAAACCCAGACATCTGTGACATTAGAGCATTGAAGACGTTGGAGAGATAATGACAAAATGTGACAATAGTTCGAAAATGTAGAATGATCATTCGAGAATCAAAATTCGAAATTGGAAATTCAATATCTGAAGTTCGGGATTAAAATTCAATATACATTGTATAAAACAACCAATTATAAGAACGCCTTTTAAAATATGATATATTTATGTCTTTTATAACAAAATAGACGTTTGGTTGGTAGGATTGATGGTGTTTAACGCCACTTTCAACAATGCTTCAGTTATATCGTGGCGGTCTGTTTTATTGGTGGAGGAAACCGAAGGACCCAGATAAAACCATCGACCTGTCGCAAGTTACTGACAAACTTTATCACATAATGTTCAATGGTACATCTCGCCCTGGTCGAAATTCGAACTTACAACATCAGTGGTGATAGGCACTGATTGCATATGCATAGTTGTAAATCCAACTACCATGCAATCACGGCCACGACGGCACTCAACACAGATGGGAAAAAATAACAAGTAAAACAATTAGCTTGTGTAACAGCAGTGTTTATAAAGGTCTTATATTTAAAAATTCAGGAACTCTTAATATTACACTACACCGTCCGGTCACCTCCTGATCAGCATATCAATGTGCAACACTGTAGTATTCGCTGGTTTTGCAAATGGCAAAATAAAAAGATACATCAAAAACAACAGCAACACTGATAACCTATAACCTATAACCTATATAAACCCTTTAAACATAATCTTAGAGACAGGGGATTTAACGAGAGAAATAAATACTAACATACAATCGGCATTAGAAAGGGAAAGAGAGAGAGAATAGGGCTTACCTAGTGCTGAAGAACACTCCCAACATCAAACACTCTTAGTAATGTTTATTGATGTTCCTGTATCATGCCAGAAAAGTGTGGGTCAAGTATTTATGTGTTAAGGGTAAAAGTGTGGGTCAAGTATTTATGTGTTAAGGGTAAAAGTGTGGGTCAAGTATTTATGTATTAAGGGTAAAAGTGTGGGTCAAGTATTTATGTGTTAAGGGTAAAAGTGTGGGTCAAGTATTTATGTGTTAAGGGTAAAAGTGTGGGTCAAGTATTTATGTGTTAAGGGTAAAAGTGTGGGTCAAGTATTTATGTGTTAAGGGTAAAAGTGTGGGTCAAGTATTTATGTGTTAAGGGTAAAAGTGTGGGTCAAGTATTTATGTGTTAAGGGTAAAAGTGTGGGTCAAGTATTTATGTGTTAAGGGTAAAAGTGTGGGTCAAGTATTTATGTGTTAAGGGTAAAAGTGTGGGTCAAGTATTTATGTGTTAAGGGTAAAAGTGTGGGTCAAGTATTTATGTGTTAAGGGTAAAAGTGTGGGTCAAGTATTTATGTGTTAAGGGTAAAAGTGTGGGTCAAGTATTTATGTGTTAAGGGTATCTGTACCTAGCCAGAAAAGTGTGGGTCAAGTATTTATGTGTTAAGGGTAAAAGTGTGGGTCAAGTATTTATGTGTTAAGGGTAAAAGTGTGGGTCAAGTATTTATGTGTTAAGGGTAAAAGTGTGGGTCAAGTATTTATGTGTTAAGGGTAAAAGTGTGGGTCAAGTATTTATGTGTTAAGGGTAAAAGTGTGGGTCAAGTATTTATGTGTTAAGGGTAAAAGTGTGGGTCAAGTATTTATGTGTTAAGGGTAAAAGTGTGGGTCAAGTATTTATGTGTTAAGGGTAAAAGTGTGGGTCAAGTATTTATGTGTTAAGGGTAAAAGTGTGGGTCAAGTATTTATGTGTTAAGGGTAAAAGTGTGGGTCAAGTATTTATGTGTTAAGGGTAAAAGTGTGGGTCAAGTATTTATGTGTTAAGGGTAAAAGTGTGGGTCAAGTATTTATGTGTTAAGGGTAAAAGTGTGGGTCAAGTATTTATGTGTTAAGGGTAAAAGTGTGGGTCAAGTATTTGTGTGTTAAGGGTAAAAGTGTGGGTCAAGTATTTATGTGTTAAGGGTAAAAGTGTAGGTCAAGTATTTATGTGTTAAGGGTAAAAGTGTGGGTCAAGTATTTATGTGTTAAGGGTAAAAGTGTGGGTCAAGTATTTATGTGTTAAGGGTAAAAGTGTGGGTCAAGTATTTATGTGTTAAGGGTAAAAGTGTGGGTCAAGTATTTATGTGTTAAGGGTAAAAGTGTGGGTCAAGTATTTATGTGTTAAGGGTAAAAGTGTGGGTCAAGTATTTATGTGTTAAGGGTAAAAGTGTGGGTCAAGTATTTATGTGTTAAGGGTAAAAGTGTGGGTCAAGTATTTATGTGTTAAGGGTAAAAGTGTGGGTCAAGTATTTATGTGTTAAGGGTAAAAGTGTGGGTCAAGTATTTATGTGTTAAGGGTAAAAGTGTGGGTCAAGTATTTATGTGTTAAGGGTAAAAGTGTGGGTCAAGTATTTATGTGTTAAGGGTAAAAGTGTGGGTCAAGTATTTATGTGTTAAGGGTAAAAGTGTGGGTCAAGTATTTATGTGTTAAGGGTAAAAGTGTGGGTCAAGTATTTATGTGTTAAGGGTAAAAGTGTGGGTCAAGTATTTATGTGTTAAGGGTATCTGTACCTAGCCAGAAAAGTGTGGGTCAAGTATTTATGTGTTAAGGGTAAAAGTGTGGGTCAAGTATTTATGTGTTAAGGGTAAAAGTGTGGGTCAAGTATTTATGTGTTAAGGGTAAAAGTGTGGGTCAAGTATTTATGTGTTAAGGGTAAAAGTGTGGGTCAAGTATTTATGTGTTAAGGGTAAAAGTGTGGGTCAAGTATTTATGTGTTAAGGGTAAAAGTGTGGGTCAAGTATTTATGTGTTAAGGGTAAAAGTGTGGGTCAAGTATTTATGTGTTAAGGGTAAAAGTGTGGGTCAAGTATTTATGTGTTAAGGGTAAAAGTGTGGGTCAAGTATTTATGTGTTAAGGGTAAAAGTGTGGGTCAAGTATTTGTGTGTTAAGGGTAAAAGTGTGGGTCAAGTATTTATGTGTTAAGGGTAAAAGTGTGGGTCAAGTATTTATGTGTTAAGGGTAAAAGTGTGGGTCAAGTATTTATGTGTTAAGGGTAAAAGTGTGGGTCAAGTATTTATGTGTTAAGGGTAAAAGTGTGGGTCAAGTATTTATGTGTTAAGGGTAAAAGTGTGGGTCAAGTATTTATGTGTTAAGGGTAAAAGTGTGGGTCAAGTATTTATGTGTTAAGGGTAAAAGTGTGGGTCAAGTATTTATGTGTTAAGGGTAAAAGTGTGGGTCAAGTATTTATGTGTTAAGGGTAAAAGTGTGGGTCAAGTATTTATGTGTTAAGGGTAAAAGTGTGGGTCAAGTATTTATGTGTTAAGGGTAAAAGTGTGGGTCAAGTATTTATGTGTTAAGGGTAAAAGTGTGGGTCAAGTATTTATGTGTTAAGGGTAAAGGTGTGGGTCAAGTATTTATGTGTTAAGGGTAAAAGTGTGGGTCAAGTATTTATGTGTTAAGGGTAAAAGTGTGGGTCAAGTATTTATGTGTTAAGGGTAAAAGTGTGGGTCAAGTATTTATGTGTTAAGGGTAAAAGTGTGGGTCAAGTATTTATGTGTTAAGGGTAAAAGTGTGGGTCAAGTATTTATGTGTTAAGGGTAAAAGTGTGGGTCAAGTATTTATGTGTTAAGGGTAAAAGTGTGGGTCAAGTATTTATGTGTTAAGGGTAAAAGTGTGGGTCAAGTATTTATGTGTTAAGGGTAAAAGTGTGGGTCAAGTATTTATGTGTTAAGGGTAAAAGTGTGGGTCAAGTATTTATGTGTTAAGGGTAAAAGTGTGGGTCAAGTATTTATGTGTTAAGGGTAAAAGTGTGGGTCAAGTATTTATGTGTTAAGGGTAAAAGTGTGGGTCAAGTATTTATGTGTTAAGGGTAAAAGTGTGGGTCAAGTATTTGTGTGTTAAGGGTAAAAGTGTGGGTCAAGTATTTATATGTTAAGGGTAAAAGTGTGGGTCAAGTATTTATGTTTTAAGGGTAAAAGTGTGGGTCAAGTATTTATGTTTTAAGGGTAAAAGTGTGGGTCAAGTATTTATGTTTTAAGGGTAAAAGTGTGGGTCAAGTATTTATGTTTTAAGGGTAAAAGTGTGGGTCAAGTATTTGTGTGTTAAGGGTAAAAGTGTGGGTCAAGTATTTATGTTTTAAGGGTAAAAGTGTGGGTCAAGTATTTATGTTTTAAGGGTAAAAGTGTGGGTCAAGTATTTATGTTTTAAGGGTAAAAGTGTGGGTCAAGTATTTATGTTTTAAGGGTAAAAGTGTGGGTCAAGTATTTATGTTTTAAGGGTAAAAGTGTGGGTCAAGTATTTATGTTTTAAGGGTATCCATTTTGCCTCTTTCTACGATTTTGTTATTCGTTTTTTTAACTGTTCTGACAATTTGGTATTTTGCACCCAGAAATATAAATATGACTGTGCGATTACCTTTCAATGAACTCTACAAATATAATCACCTGCCTATACAAACCTCCATTGTTTACATACAAGGAACATAGCAATCTAAAGGATCATCTTGTACCTTCTAAATTAAAGTACCAAAGATAACATTTTAGGTCAGGACCCCCTGATGACGCATCTGAAATTCCATTGAACCACATTTTCTATGGATCATACGAGTCCTATTCTATAGTGCAGCTTGGTTTTAAATATAGGCATACATTGCCATTTAACTGATCGAAATACATTACACAAGATTTTGCAATTTTTTGTGAACAAGTTGTTGAATAAAAATAAATATTTGTGCGAATAGAATAACGACTATTTACTTGATTTTGACTGTGGATAACACACCGGATGCCACTGATGACTAAGGAACTGCTTATCCTTCCAAAACATTTGATTTCATCTCCGGATTTTTGTTGGGGTTCGTGTTACTCTTTCATAGTTTTCTGAGTTAATTATTTGTGAATGGTGCATGTACATGTCTCTTTTCCTTTTACCATAGGTTTGCCATTTTCTATTGTTATATGGCGTATGATCAGTCATGGTATTTATTGACTTTAACTCCATGTGGCATCATGATTGTCAATACTGAAAATGGAAGCATCCACTGTTCAACGTTTATGCAAGACCTACCTTCGAACAAATCTTCTGTCAGTTCACAGGCTGAAAGAGGATATGCAATAGCCCTGGTAAACATATCGCACTTATATCTATTCTTGGTAGGGGACAATATGAAGCTTCCACAGAGAGGATTATGTAGGCAGTGAATTGCACATTGTGTTGATTCTACAAACTTCTTGGTGCCTATTAGCTGGTTGTTATGTGTGCAAATATCTGCTTTGTTAAAATAGGCTGTACGAATGTTTATTAGATCTAAAATAAAAGAAATATGTGTATTCATATGAAACAAACAAATCAACAATATCATTTTTCTTGTTTGGAAGAATCAATTTACATATTAAGCATATTAAAATACTTACTATTCGCATACTGACAATTTATTGGTAGAAAGCACAGTCCAAACATCAGCAAAGTTTTTACGATTGGTTCCATGGTCAATATGTCTATTACAATACAACTCCGACTGTCGTAATTATGGGTTATCTCCCTTTTAATACACATTTCATTAATAACGCTTCATAAAATCAAACCAAAATATTTGATTAATCTGTGATAGAACAAACTAATAGATCAATTCAAATACCCGATGCTGCTTTATTGTGAAACCATCATCCCAAAGGTATCAGTTGATGATGAACCCTTAATTTAAAAATATCATGTTTATTGGTTTGTATGCAACAGGGGATAATTATAATTGTTGTAAGCGGAAATAATAGTCATTAAGCACTGATCAATTGTTAATAGGTAACTCTTGTACTGGGTAAATAAACATATTATCTTTCTTTTTTCTTTACCGATTTTATTCTGAAAAGCAGTATCTATTGTGCAGCAAATTCGATTCCTGTAAATTATTTCTGCGTTGACGCCGTTGTGATAATGCTTACCGTCATGCATGAAAGACCGTATTAATAATCAAGCGTAAAAACAATGACAATAACGTAAATACTTTCAGCAATGCTATTGGATAAAAATACATACACAGTCATGACAAATCGCAATCAAAACATATGATTTGTGTAAGTAATGGTTTTTGCTATAACCAGGCGCTATTCTCGGTAGGGGTGATCGGGTTCAATTCATGAAACTATGATGACAATCTAGAATGGTCTATGACTTGCAACCCTAGACCTCGATGACGAAGTACTGCATCTGTGGCGAAATGATTCGCGTGTTCGCCTCAAATGTGGTAGATTCTGGGATCTATCCCGGATATGATCAAACCAAGGATTATATAATGATTGTTTGTTGTCTTACCGCTAACCACTAAGCAGTAATGAGTAAGAGCTAATAATGGTTGGCTCGGAATCAGAATAATGTGTCAGAGTGGAGCGACATCTCTACCCTTGGACTCTTGTGAACTAGCGCTATGAAAACCCAACTAAGTGTGTTGGTCTTGTATAAGGCCGACTTCATTATCATCTTATTGAATGTAACATGTTCTCGCCAATATATAGCTGAAGATTATGGGTGGTTATGAGCATATCTCACCATTCTTATAACCTGAGATGGAGGAGCCTATGACCGTTACACAACGTGACTATTAAAATAAAACTCGAAGGAAAAATAAACAACATACCAACTAAATTATACATGGCTAGTTTTATGTACATTTATGTTAATGTAATGTACATCCACAGAAACAATTGGTGGCCATCACCACTAACGTTGAGAGATCTAGCTAGTCCTGTCTGTGGTGTGATATAGTTTGTCAGTGATTTGCGGCGAATAGACCATACCCCAATACATCCGAGTGCCACGTTTGGAATGTTGTTGAAAGTGGTGTTAATCACGGTAACTCCCATAACCCTATAACATTTATATCCTTATTTTGCAATATTGTCAGTGAGTGAGCTGGAATCAGTGATTATTGTTTAACAACAAATAAACAAAAGTCGACATAAAACCGGGAACTGGACCATTTATGGTAAGTCTAGAGAGTTCCGAATGTAATCACTGAAGCGAAGGTAACTCTCTAGACTTACCGTGCATGGTTCAGTACACAGTTGTATGTCTATCCAAGGCAGTAATGTACTTCCGTTACTTTGGAGTTGAACATCGATCAGATTCGCTTTGGAGGAGGAACATTTTGCTGTGCATCTTGAACAAAGACACGAATCGCATTTACTGAAAAATCATGGAGGAAACGAACACTACGTCGTAGACATATGATTGTCTCGATAAACCGATAAACAAAATAAACAAGTTTGAGGAGGAAGGGATACAATTTTTCAAGACGCCGGTTTGCGTTACTTGTTGGATTAGAACATTAGGGGAGTAACTTTTTTTGAAGTTTTTTATATTACATAAAAACAAGTCCCTATGTTTGTAATGGACAAATTAGAGGAATGTCGGAAGGACGATAACTGCGTATTGAAACGGTGTTATCTTCATGTACTTAGTTTTGAATTCACGTATAAAACAACAAAATAGAATACTATGAATATGGATATTCACTTGTACATTTGTATCTGTTATATTATAATATTATTATTCGTTGTGACTATGTAGCAGAGTGATATTTTCACGCATTATCAAATACATACAACTAATCTAGGGCAATATATGTGATGATATTTTCAGAAAATGAAATGGTATTTTAGGTACATTATTATCAATTTTC
This sequence comes from Bathymodiolus brooksi, assembly GCA_963680875.1. NCBI lineage: Eukaryota > Metazoa > Mollusca > Bivalvia > Mytilida > Modiolidae > Bathymodiolus > Bathymodiolus brooksi. The sequence continues at coordinate 38,017,201 of OY804578.1, read as the reverse complement.
CTGCTCAAAAATGCAAATAAAACACATAACGTAGTTAGCTGCGGAACCGTGACAATACAGCTACGGATTTCACCCGTTTGTATACTTGCGAAATCTCAACTCCAATTGGTTACGATAATTTCATTTGTGGAGTTCGTCGAATAAATGTATTGCTACCATTTGGTTCAAGAACTATTTTTCTACAGGCTTCCATAGTTAATCATCTTTGGATACTTTTATTTACATTCTTAAATGTAATAAATATGTACTGTTTTTAACTCCGTCCTTTGTTCCGCCGTTTAGTGTTATTTCAACCTCTTGCACTTGCGCTATGTTGGTAGTTGCTATTATTGTAGAATTATTTGGTTCCTCCAATAATGATAAGTTATGTAGGGTTCTACAATATGTATTTATTTCTTAAACATACAAAGTTTATCCCTGTAATTACAATAAACACTATAAGTACAATGCACTACAAAGTCAAGAAATTCTGAATATTAAAGCAAAACAAAACAAAGCAACAGTAAAATAAAATGCACTGACTCTTACCTCGCATGAGGTACAAAGGATTCCTATATAGCTAGATCTCCATGACATAATTAATACACACTTTGCAATTAATATGCAATAATAGAAAGTAATTAAATAATTCAGCTTAATTAAAGTATTACCAATTACTAATACTGCAAATGAATAGAAAACAAAAAAATATATAAAAAACACTAAAATACAGGCTACCACATTTATAATTCTTATAGAATTAATGTATATCGTTTTTGTGCCTTTTGATTGGACACGAGCACTGTCACCTGCTTGGTTTTGATGCATTCATAACTCGATGTACTTTTGCGTGCCGGAACTACTTTTGGTATATATTACTCCGCGATACACAATTCTGTAATGTAATGGTCACGTGGTAATGGTGAGGATCTCGATGAAAAATGACAAAGTAGGGAAAAGATTCAACGGTGCCGATGCACTCACAAACTGAATAAACGTCCGAATATGACCGCCAGCGTAGGACATAGATTTACACGGTACCCTATGAAAAAATGAATAATAAAAATATAGATATTGAAGGTAGTGGTCACGGTGCGTTTTTGGAATAACATTCGTCAAGCATGCTCAAAGCCAAATTATTGGAAAGTCAAATAAATGTGTTTGGCAGTAGGAAAACCAAAGGTCGACTGTAGGAATTTGATTGAATCAAAAACTGTACCGGTCAATAACCCAACACAAATCATTTACTATTCAATTACGACATCTTTACACGAAGTAAAGTCATGATAAATGTCATAGAATTATTGAAGAATGATTGTATTAATTACTGAATACACAGCATTTAAAAAGTATTTATATACCACAAGTCTGGTGATCTTTCAATAAACAGAGATTACTATAGACAGGATTTGAATAGAACAAGATATCAAATATATGATAAACATATCATAAAATACGTTTTATTCGAGTTTCTCTAATATCCATTAAATCATCAATAAATTTACATATTTCATCTCGGGATCTTCACAACACATTAACCACGTGAATTTGTATGGTGAGCTTTAATCCTTGGCTATTGCAAATAATCTGCACATTTAGATAAAAATCCCAGATTTCTCTTGGTGTTTTGGATGATATTAAAATGTATGTCATATTCAACTTCTGTGTTAAAGATGACATTAAAATGTATGTCATCTTCAACTTCTGTGCTAAAGATGATATTAAAATGTATGTCATCTTCAACTTCTGTGCTAAAGATGATAATAAAATGTATGTCATCTTCATCTTCTGTGTAAAAGATGACATTAAAATGTATGTCATATTCAACTTCTGTGTTAAAGATGACATTAAAATGTATGTCATCTTCAACTTCTGTGCTAAAGATGATATTAAAATGTATGTCATCTTCAACTTCTGTATTAAAGATGATATTAAAATGTATGTCATCTTCATCTTCTGTGTTAAAGATGACATTAAAATGTATGTCATATTCAACTTCTGTGTTAAAGATGATATTAAAATGTATGTCATCTTCAACTTCTGTGCTAAAGATGATAATAAAATGTATGTCATCTTCATCTTCTGTGTTAAAGATGACATTAAAATGTATGTCATATTCAACTTCTGTGTTTAAGATGACATTAAAATGTATGTCATATTCAACTTCTGTGTTAAAGATGACATTAAAATGTATGTCATATTCAACTTCTGTGTTAAAGATGATATTAAAATGTATGTCATCTTCAACTTCTGTGATAAAGATGATAATAAAATGTATGTCATCTTCATCTTCTGTGTTAAAGATGACATTAAAATGTATGTCATATTCAACTTCTGTGTTAAAGATGACATTAAAATGTATGTCATCTTCAACTTCTGTGCTAAAGATGATATTAAAATGTATGTCATCTTCAACTTCTGTGTTAAAGATGATATTAAAATGTATGTCATCTTCATCTTCTGTGTTAAAGATGACATTGAAATGTATGTCATATTCAACTTCTGTGTTAAAGATGATATTAAAATGTATGTCATATTCAACTTCTGTGTTAAATAGCTTGTTAATTCTTACATTTGTTTTAATATTGAATGCCAGCTATTTTCAATGTCCAATATGTGCATGCCAATACGAAATTTACAAAAAGAATTTCAACAGTAAAAGTTTTCTATGTTGGTTAAGAGAAAATTACCTGGTACTTTAATACAAACGACTTTGATCTTTTGATCAGAATGTCTACGTCTTTCATTAAAAGGTGCCTCCTTCATGCAGTCAATGAATTTAGATGGTAATTGTTTTAAGACAACTTTTCCGATTTTTTTTATCATAGCCAGGTGAGCAATACTGACTCAGATGTTAATAAGACCTATTCAAACAGTTCATCTTTCACAATGTTAAAAATGATACAGTAACATCATGAAACATTGATTGGCAGTGATCACATATTCTATAAAATATAAGTAGGGATGGTCATGGACGCTATCGTAATGGTAGATGGACTTATCAACACTATAACACAGTCTAAGAAGGGATCGTCATGACCGCTATCGTAATGGTAGATGGACTTATCAACGTTATGAAATAGTCTAAGAAAGGATGGTCATGGACGCTATCGTAATGGTAGATGGACTTATCAACACTATGACATAGTCTAAGAAGGGATGGTCATGGACGCTATCGTAATGGTAGATGGAATTATCAACACTATGACATAGTCTAAGAAGGGATGGTCATGGACGCTATCGTAATGGTAGATGGACTTATCAACGTTATAGCATAGTTTAAGAAAGGATGGTCATGGACGCTATCGTAATGGTAGATGGACTTATCAACACTATAACACAGTCTAAGAAGGGATCGTCATGGCCGCTATCGAAATGGTAGGTGGTTTTATCAACACTATAACATAGTCTAAGAAGGGATCGTCATGGCCGCTATCGTAATGGTAGATGGACTTATCAACGTTATAAGATAGTCTAAGAAGGGATCGTCATGGCCGCTATCGTAATGGTAGATGGACTTATCAACGTTATAACATAGTCTAAGAAGGGATCGTCATGGCCGCTATCGTAATGGTAGATGGACTTATCAACGTTATAACACAGTCTAAGAAGGGATCGTCATGGCCGCTATCGTAATGATAGATGGACTTATCAACGTTATAACACAGTCTAAGAAGGGATCGTCATGGCCGCTATCGTAATGGTAGATGGACTTATCAACACTATAACATAGTCTAAGAAGGGATCGTCATGGCCGCTATCGTAATGGTAGATGGATTTATCAACGTTATAAAATAGTCTAAGAAGGGATCGTCATGGCCGCTATCGTAATGGTAGATGGATTTATCAACACTATAACATAGTCTAATAAGGGATCGTCAAGGCCGCTATCGTAATGGTAGATGGATTTATCAACACTATAACATAGTCTAAGAAGGGATCGTCATGGACGCTATCGTAATGATAGATGGACTTATCAACGTTATAACATAGTCTAAGAAGGGATCGTCATGGCCGATAGCGTAATGATAGATGGACTTATCAACGTTATAACACAGTCTAAGAAGGGATCGTCATGGCCGCTATCGTAATGATAGATGGACTTATCAACACTATAACATAGTCTAAGAAGGGATCGTCATGGACGCTATCGTAATGATAGATGGACTTATCAACGTTATAACATAGTCTAAGAAGGGATCGTCATGGCCGATAGCGTAATGATAGATGGACTTATCAACGTTATAACACAGTCTAAGAATGGATCGTCATGGCCACTATCGTAATGATAGATGGACTTATCAACACTATAACATAGTCTAAGAAGGGATCGTCATGGCCGCTATCGTAATGGTAGATGGTTTTATCAACACTATAACATAGTCTAAGAAGGGATCGTCATGGCCGCTATCGTAATGGTAGATGGTTTTATCAACACTATAACATAGTCTAAGAAGGGATGGTCATGGACGCTATCGTAATGGTAGATGGATTTATCAACACTATAGCACAGTCAAAGAAGGGATCGTCATGACCGCTATCGTAATGATAGATGGATTTATCAACACTATAACACAGTCTAAAAATAGATCGTCATGGACGCTATCGTAATGGTAGATGGATTTATCAACACTATAACACAGTCTAAAAAGGGATCGTCATGGCCGCTATCGTAATGATAGATGGATTTATCAACACTATAACAGCCATAAGGAGTGATCGTCATGACCGCTATCGTAATGGTAGATGGATTTATCAACACTATAACATAGTCTAAGAAGGGATCGTCATGGCCGCTATCGTAATGGTAGATGGATTTATCAACACTATAACATAGTCTAAGAAGGGATCGTCATGGCCGCTATCGTAATGGTAGATGGACTTATCAACGTTATAACATAGTCTAAGAAGGGATCGTCATGGCCGCTATCGTAATGATGGATGGACTTTTCAACGTTATAACATAGTCTAAGAAGGGATCGTCAAGGCCGCTATCGTAATGGTAGATGGACTTATCAACACTATAACATAGTCTAAGAAGGGATCGTCATGACCGCTATCGTAATGATAGATGGACTTATCAACGTTATAACATAGTCTAAGAAGGGATCGTCATGGCCGCTATCGTAATGGTAGATGGACTTATCAACGTTATAACATAGTCTAAGAAGGGATCGTCATGGCCGCTATCGTAATGGTAGATGGACTTATCAACACTATAACATAGTCTAAGAAGGGATCGTCATGACCGCTATCGTAATGATAGATGGATTTATCAACACTATAACACAGTCTAAGAAGGGATCGTCATGACCGCTATCGTAATGGTAGATGGATTTATCAACACTATAACATAGTCTAAGAAGGGATCGTCATGGCCGCTATCGTAATGGTAGATGGATTTATCAACACTATAACACAGTCTAAGAAGGGATCGTCATGACCGCTATCGTAATGATAGATGGATTTATCAACACTATAACACAGTCTAAGAAGGGATCGTCATGACCGCTATCGTAATGATAGATGGATTTATCAACACTATAACACAGTCTAAGAAGGGATCGTCATGACCGCTATCGTAATGGTAGATGGATTTATCAACACTATAACATAGTCTAAGAAGGGATCGTCATGGCCGCTATCGTAATGGTAGATGGATTTATCAACACTATAACATAGTCTAAGAAGGGATCGTCATGGCCGCTATCGTAATGGTAGATGGACTTATCAACGTTATAACATAGTCTAAGAAGGGATCGTCATGGCCGCTATCGTAATGATGGATGGACTTTTCAACGTTATAACATAGTCTAAGAAGGGATCGTCATGGCCGCTATCGTAATGGTAGATGGACTTATCAACACTATAACATAGTCTAAGAAGGGATCGTCATGGCCGCTATCGTAATGGTAGATGGACTTATCAACACTATAACATAGTCTAAGAAGGGATCGTCATGGCCGCTATCGTAATGGTAGATGGACTTATCAACGTTATAACACAGTCTAAGAAGGGATCGTCATGGCCGCTATCGTAATGATAGATGGATTTATCAACGCTATAACATAGTCTAAGAAGGTTCGTCATGGCCGCTATCGTAATGGTAGATGGACTTATCAACGCTATAACACAGTCTAAGAAGGGTTCGTCATGGCGCTATCGTAAAGGTAGATAGACTTATCAACGTTATAGCATAGTCTAAGAAGGTATCGTCATGGCCGCTATCGTAATGGTAGATGGACTTATCAACACTATAACACAGTCTAAGAAGGGTTCGTCATGGCCGCTATCGTAATGGTAGATGGACTTATCAACGCTATAACATAGTCTAAGAAGGGTTCGTCATGGCCGCTATCGTAATGGTAGATGGACTTATCAACGCTATAACATAGTCTAAGAAGGGTTCGTCATGGCCGCTATCGTAATGGTAGATGGACTTATCAACGTTATAACATAGTCTAAGAAGGGTTCGTCATGGCCGCTATCGTAATGGTAGATGGACTTATCAACGTTATAGCATAGTCTAAGAAGGGATCGTCATGGCCGCTATCGTAATGGTAGATGGACTTATCAACGTTATAAGATAGTCTAAGAAGGGATCGTCATGGCCGCTATCGTAATGGTAGATGGACTTATCAACACTATAACACAGTCTAAGAAGGGATCGTCATGACCGCTATCGTAATGATAGATGGATTTATCAACACTATAACACAGTCTAAGAAGGGATCGTCATGGCCGCTATCGTAATGGTAGATGGACTTATCAACATTATAACACAGTCTAAGAGGGGATCGTCATGACCGCTATCGTAATGATAGATGGATTTATCAACACTATAACACAGTCTAAGAAGGGATCGTCATGACCGCTATCGTAATGATAGATGGATTTATCAACACTATAACACAGTCTAAGAAGGGATCGTCATGACCGCTATCGTAATGATAGATGGATTTATCAACACTATAACACAGTCTAAGAAGGGATCGTCATGACCGCTATCGTAATGATAGATGGATTTATCAACACTATAACACAGTCTAAGAAGGGATCGTCATGACCGCTATCGTAATGATAGATGGATTTATCAACACTATAACACAGTCTAAGAAGGGATCGCCATGGCCGCTATCGTAATGGTAGATGGATTTATCAACACTATAACACAGTCTAAGAAGAGATCGTCATGACCGCTATCGTAATGATAGATGGATTTATCAACACTATAACATAGTCTAAGAAGGGTTCGCCATGACCGCTATCGTAATGATAGATGGATTTATCAACACTATAACTTAGTCTAAGAAGGGTTCGCCATGACCGCTATCGTAATGGTAGATGGATTTATCAACACTATAACTTAGTCTAAGAAGGGTTCGCCATGACCGCTATCGTAATGGTAGATGGACTTATCAACATTATAACACAGTCTAAGAGGGGATCGTCATGACCGCTATCGTAATGATAGATGGATTTATCAACACTATAACACAGTCTAAGAAGGGATCGTCATGGCCGCTATCTTAATGGTAGATGGACTTATCAACATTATAACACAGTCTAAGAGGGGATCGTCATGACCGCTATCGTAATGATAGATGGATTTATCAACACTATAACACAGTCTAAGAAGGGATCGTCATGACCGCTATCGTAATGATAGATGAATTTATCAACACTATAACACAGTCTAAGAAGGGATCGCCATGACCGCTATCGTAATGGTAGATGGACTTATCAACATTATAACACAGTCTAAGAGGGGATCGTCATGACCGCTATCGTAATGATAGATGGATTTATCAACACTATAACACAGTCTAAGAAGGGATCGTCATGACCGCTATCGTAATGATAGATGGATTTATCAACACTATAACACAGTCTAAGAAGGGATCGTCATGACCGCTATCGTAATGATAGATGGATTTATCAACACTATAACACAGTCTAAGAAGGGATCGCCATGGCCGCTATCGTAATGGTAGATGGACTTATCAACACTATAACACAGTCTAAGAAGGGATCGTCATGGCCGCTATCGTAATGATAGATGGATTTATCAACACTATAACATAGTCTAAGAAGGGATCGTCATGACCGCTATGTTAATGGTAGATGGACTTATCAACACTATAACATAGTCTAAGAAGGGATCGTCATGACCGCTATCGTAATAATAGATGGATTTATCAACACTATAACATAGTCTAAGAAGGGATCGTCATGGCCGCTATCGTAATGGTAGATGGACTTATCAACGTTATAACATAGTCTAAGAAGGGATCGTCATGGCCGCTATCGTAATGGTAGATGGACTTATCAACACTATAACATAGTCTAAGAAGGGTTCGCCATGACCGCTATCGTAATGATAGATGGATTTATCAACACTATAACTTAGTCTAAGAAGGGTTCGCCATGACCGCTATCGTAATGGTAGATGGATTTATCAACACTATAACTTAGTCTAAGAAGGGTTCGCCATGACCGCTATCGTAATGGTAGATGGATTTATCAACGTTATAACATAGTCTAAGAAGGGATCGTCATGGCCGCTATCGTAATGGTAGATGGACTTATCAACGTTATAACATAGTCTAAGAAGGGATCGTCATGGCCGCTATCGTAATGGTAGATGAACTTATCAACGTTATAACACAGTCTAAGAAGGGTTCGTCATGGCCGCTATCGTAATGGTAGATGGACTTATCAACGTTATAACATAGTCTAAGAAGGGATCGTCATGACCGCTATCGTAATGGTAGATGGACTTATCAACGTTATAACATAGTCTAAGAAGGGATCGTCATGGCCGCTATCGTAATGGTAGATGGACTTATCAACACTATAACATAGTCTAAGAAGGGTTCGCCATGACCGCTATCGTAATGATAGATGGATTTATCAACGTTATAAGATAGTCTAAGAAGGGTTCGTCATGGCCGCTATCGTAATGGTAGATGGATTTATCAACACTATAACATAGTCTAAGAAGGGATCGTCATGGCCGCTATCGTAATGGTAGATGGACTTATCAACACTATAACATAGTCTAAGAAGGGATCGTCATGGCCGCTATCGTAATGGTAGATGGACTTATCAACGTTATAACATAGTCTAAGAAGGGATCGTCATGGCCGCTATCGTAATGGTAGATGGACTTATCAACACTATAACATAGTCTAAGAAGGGTTCGTCATGGCCGCTATCGTAATGGTAGATGGATTTATCAACACTATAACATAGTCTAAGAAGGGATCGTCATGGCCGCTATCGTAATGGTAGATGGACTTATCAACGTTATAACACAGTCTAAGAAGGGTTCGTCATGGCCGCTATAGTAATGGTAGATGGACATATCAACGTTATAACATAGTCTAAGAAGGGATCGTCATGGCCGCTATCGTAATGGTAGATGGACTTATCAACGTTATAACATAGTCTAAGAAGGGATCGTCATGGCCGCTATCGTAATGGTAGATGGACTTATCAACACTATAACATAGTCTAAGAAGGGTTCGTCATGGCCGCTATCGTAATGGTAGATGGATTTATCAACACTATAACATAGTCTAAGAAGGGATCGTCATGGCCGCTATCGTAATGGTAGATGGACTTATCAACGTTATAACATAGTCTAAGAAGGGATCGTCATGGCCGCTATCGTAATGATAGATGGACTTATCAACACTATAACATAGTCTAAGAAGGGATCGCCATGGCCGCTATCGTAATGGTAGATGGACTTATCAACACTATAACACAGTCTAAGAAGGGATCGTCATGGCCGCTATCGTAATGGTAGATGGACTTATCAACGTTATAACATAGTCTAAGAAGGGATCGTCATGGCCGCTATCGTAATGATAGATGGACTTATCAACACTATAACATAGTCTAAGAAGGGATCGCCATGGCCGCTATCGTAATGGTAGATGGACTTATCAACACTATAACACAGTCTAAGAAGGGATCGTCATGGCCGCTATCGTAATGGTAGATGGACTTATCAACGTTATAACATAGTCTAAGAAAGGATGGTCATGACCGCTATCGTAATGATAGATGGATTTATCAACACTATAACATAGTCTAAGAAGGGATCGTCATGGCCGCTATCGTAATGGTAGATGGACTTATCAACACTATAACATAGTCTAAGAAGGGATCGTCATGACTGCTATCGTAATGATAGATGGATTTATCAACACTATAACATAGTCTAAGAAGGGATCGTCATGGCCGCTATCGTAATGGTAGATGGACTTATCAACACTATAACATAGTCTAAGAAGGGATCGTCATGGCCGCTATCGTAATGGTAGATGGACTTATCAACACTATAACACAGTCTAAGAAGGGTTCGTCATGACCGCTATCGTAATGGTAGATGGACTTATCAACGTGATAAGATAGTCTAAGAAGGGATCGTCATGGCGGCTATCGTAATGGTAGATGGACTTATCAACGTTATAACATAGTCTAAGAAGGGATCGTCATGGCCGCTATCGTAATGATAGATGGACTTATCAACGTTATAACATAGTCTAAGAAGGGATCGTCATGGCCGCTATCGTAATGATAGATGGATTTATCAACACTATAACATAGTCTAAGAAGGGATCGTCATGGCCGCTATCGTAATGATAGATGGATTTATCAACATTATAACACAGTCTAAGAAGGGATCGTCATGGCTGCTATCGTAATGGTAGATGGACTTATCAACGTTATAACATAGTCTAAGAAGGGATCGTCATGGCCGCTATCGTAATGATAGATGGATTTATCAACACTATAACACAGTCTAAGAAGGGATCGTCATGGCCGCTATCGTAATGGTAGATGGACTTATCAACACTATAACATAGTGTAAGAAGGGATCGTCATGGCCGCTATCGTAATGATAGATGGATTTATCAACACTATAACACAGTCTAAGAAGGGATCGTCATGGCCGCTATCGTAATGGTAGGTGGACTTATCAACGTTATAGCATAGTCTAAGAAGGGATCGTCATGGCTGCTATCGTAATGGTAGATGGACTTATCAACGTTATAACATAGTCTAAGAAAGGATGGTCATGACCGCTATCGTAATGATAGATGGATTTATCAACACTATAACACAGTCTAAGAAGGGATCGTCATGGCCGCTATCGTAATGGTAGATGGACTTATCAACGTTATAACATAGTCTAAGAAGGGATCGTCATGGCCGCTATCGTAATGGTAGATGGACTTATCAACGTGATAACATAGTCTAAGAAAGGATGGTCATGACCGCTATCGTAATGGTAGATGGACCTATCAACGTTATAACATAGTCTAAGAAGGGATCGTCATGGCCGCTATCGTAATGATAGATGGATTTATCAACACTATAACACAGTCTAAGAAGGGATCGTCATGGCCGCTATCGTAATGGTAGATGGACTTATCAACACTATAACATAGTTTAGGAAGGGATCGTCATGGCCGCTATCGTAATGGTAGATGGACTTATCAACGTTATAACATAGTCTAAGAAGGGATCGTCATGGCCGCTATCGTAATGATAGATGGACTTATCAACGTTATAACATAGTCTAAGAAGGGATCGTCATGGCCGCTATCGTAATGATAGATGGATTTATCAACACTATAACATAGTCTAAGAAGGGATTGTCATGGCCGCTATCGTAATGATAGATGGATTTATCAACATTATAACACAGTCTAAGAAGGGATCGTCATGGCCGCTATCGTAATGGTAGATGGACTTATCAACGTTATAACATAGTCTAAGAAGGGATCGTCATGGCCGCTATCGTAATGATAGATGGATTTATCAACACTATAACACAGTCTAAGAAGGGATCGTCATGGCCGCTATCGTAATGGTTGATGGACTTATCAACACTATAACATAGTGTAAGAAGGGATCGTCATGGCCGCTATCGTAATGATAGATGGATTTATCAACACCATAACACAGTCTAAGAAGGGATCGTCATGGCCGCTATCGTAATGGTAGATGGACTTATCAACGTTATAACATAGTCTAAGAAAGGATGGTCATGACCGCTATCGTAATGGTAGATGGACCTATCAACGTTATAACATAGTCTAAGAAGGGATCGTCATGGCCGCTATCGTAATGATAGATGGATTTATCAACACTATAACACAGTCTAAGAAGGGATCGTCATGGCCGCTATCGTAATGGTAGATGGACTTATCAACACTATAACATAGTTTAGGAAGGGATCGTCATGGCCGCTATCGTAATGATAGATGGATTTATCAACACTATAACACAATCTAAGAAGGGATCGTCATGGCCGCTATCGTAATGGTAGATGGACTTATCAACGTTATAACATAGTCTAAGAAGGGATCGTCATGGCCGCTATCGTAATGGTAGATGGACTTATCAACGTTATAACATAGTCTAAGAAAGGATGGTCATGACCGCTATCGTAATGATAGATGGATTTATCAACACTATAACACAGTCTAAGAAGGGATCGTCATGGCCGCTATCGTAATGGTAGATGGACTTATCAACGTTATAACATAGTCTAAGAAGGGATCGTCATGGCCGCTATCGTAATGGTAGATGGACTTATCAACGTTATAACATAGTCTAAGAAAGGATGGTCATGGCCGCTATCGTAATGGTAGATGGACTTATCAACGTTATAACATAGTCTAAGAAGGGATCGTCATGGCCGCTATCGTAATGGTAGATGGACTTATCAACGTTATAACATAGTCTAAGAAAGGATGGTCATGACCGCTATCGTAATGGTAGATGGACTTATCAACACTATAACACAGTCTAAGAAGGGATCGTCATGGCCGCTATCGTAATGGTAGATGGACTTATCAACGTTATAACATAGTCTAAGAAAGGATGGTCATGACCGCTATCGTAATGATAGATGGATTTATCAACACTATAACACAGTCTAAGAAGGGATCGTCATGGCCGCTATCGTAATGGTAGATGGACTTATCAACGCTATAACATAGTCTAAGAAGGTTTGTCATGGCCGCTATCGTAATGGTAGATGGACTTATCAACGTTATAACATAGTCTAAGAAGGGTTCGTCATGGCCGCTATCGTAATGGTAGATGGACTTATCAACGTTATAGCATAGTCTAAGAAGGGATCGTCATGGCCGCTATCGTAATGGTAGATGGACTTATCAACGTTATAACATAGTCTAAGAAGGGATCGTCATGGCCGCTATCGTAATGGTAGATGGACTTATCAACGTTATAACATAGTCTAAGAAAGGATGGTCATGACCGCTATCGTAATGATAGATGGATTTATCAACACTATAACACAGTCTAAGAAGGGATCGTCATGACCGCTATCGTAATGATAGATGGATTTATCAACACTATAACACAGTCTAAGAAGGGATCGTCATGACCGCTATCGTAATGATAGATGGATTTATCAACACTATAACACAGTCTAAGAAGGGATCGCCATGGCCGCTATCGTAATGGTAGATGGACTTATCAACGTTATAAGATAGTCTAAGAAAGGATGGTCATGACCGCTATCGTAATGATAGATGGATTTATCAACACTATAACATAGTCTAAGAAGGGATCGTCATGGCCGCTATCGTAATGATAGATGGACTTATCAACACTATAACACAGTCTAAGAAGGGATCGCCATGGCCGCTATCGTAATAGTAGATGGACTTATCAACGTTATAAGATAGTCTAAGAAGGGATCGTCATGGTCGCTATCGTAATGGTAGATGGACTTATCAACGTTATAACATAGTCTAAGAAGGGTTCGTCATGACCGCTATCGTAATGGTAGATGGACTTATCAACGTTATAAGATAGTCTAAGAAGGGATCGTCATGGCCGCTATCGTAATGGTAGATGGACTTATCAACACTATGACATAGTCTAAGAAGGGATCGTCATGGCCGCTATCGTAATGGTAGATGGACTTATCAACACTATAACATAGTCTAAGAAGGGATCGTCATGACCGCTATCGTAATGGTAGATGGATTTATCAACACTATAACACAGTCTAAGAAGGGATCGCCATGACCGCTATCGTAATGGTAGATGGATTTATCAACACTATAACATAGTCTAAAAAGGGATCGTCATGGCCGCTATCGTAATGGTAGATGGACTTATCAACGTTATAACATAGTCTAAGAAGGGATCGTCATGGCCGCTATCGTAATGATAGATGGATTTATCAACGTTATAACATAGTCTAAGAAGGGATCGCCATGACCGCTATCGTAATGATAGATGGATTTATCAACACTATAACACAGTCTAAGAAGGGATCGCCATGGACGCTATCGTAATGGTAGATGGATTTATCAACACTATAACATAGTCTAAGAAGGGATCGTCATGGCCGCTATCGTAATGGTAGATGGATTTATCAACACTATAACATAGTCTAAGAAGGGATCGCCATGACCGCTATCGTAATGGTAGATGGACTTATCAACACTATAACACAGTCTAAGAAGGGATCGTCATGGCCGCTATCGTAATGGTAGATGGACTTATCAACGCTATAACATAATCTAAGAAGGGTTCGTCATGACCGCTATCGTAATGGTAGATGGACTTATCAACGTTATAAGATAGTCTAAGAAGGGATCGTCATGGCCGCTATCGTAATGGTAGATGGACTTATCAACACTATAACATAGTCTAAGAAGGGATCGTCATGGCCGCTATCGTAATGGTAGATGGACTTATCAACACTATAACATAGTCTAAGAAGGGTTCGTCATGACCGCTAACGTAATGGTAGATGGACTTATCAACACTATAACACAGTCTAAGAAGGGATCGTCATGGCCCCTATCGTAATGGTAGATGGACTTATCAACGTTATAAGATAGTCTAAGAAGGGATCGTCATGACCGCTATCGTAATGATAGATGGATTTATCAACACTATAACATAGTCTAAGAAGGGATCGTCATGACCGCTATCGTAATGATAGATGGATTTATCAACACTATAACATAGTCTAAGAAGGGATCGTCATGACCGCTATCGTAATGATAGATGGATTTATCAACATTATAACATAGTCTAAGAAGGGATCGTCATGGCCACTATCGTAATGATAGATGGATTTATCAACACTATAACACAGTCTAAGAAGGGATCGCCATGGCCGCTATCGTAATGGTAGATGGACTTATCAACGTTATAAGATAGTCTAAGAAAGGATGGTCATGACCGCTATCGTAATGATAGATGGATTTATCAACACTATAACATAGTCTAAGAAGGGATCGTCATGGCCGCTATCGTAATGATAGATGGACTTATCAACACTATAACACAGTCTAAGAAGGGATCGCCATGGCCGCTATCGTAATAGTAGATGGACTTATCAACGTTATAAGATAGTCTAAGAAGGGATCGTCATGGCCGCTAACGTAATGGTAGATGGACTTATCAACGTTATAACATAGTCTAAGAAGGGTTCGTCATGACCGCTATCGTAATGGTAGATGGACTTATCAACGTTATAAGATAGTCTAAGAAGGGATCGTCATGGCCGCTATCGTAATGGTAGATGGACTTATCAACACTATAACATAGTCTAAGAAGGGATCGTCATGGCCGCTATCGTCATGGTAGATGGACTTATCAACACTATAACATAGTCTAAGAAGGGATCGTCATGACCGCTATCGTAATGGTAGATGGATTTATCAACACTATAACACAGTCTAAGAAGGGATCGCCATGGCCGCTATCGTAATGGTAGATGGACTTATAAACACTATAACATAGTCTAAGAAGGGATCGTCATGGCCGCTATCGTAATGATAGATGGATTTATCAACGTTATAACATAGTCTACGAAGGGATCGCCATGACCGCTATCGTAATGATAGATGGATTTATCAACACTATAACACAGTCTAAGAAGGGATCGCCATGGACGCTATCGTAATGGTAGATGGATTTATCAACACTATAACATAGTCTAAGAAGGGATCGTCATGGCCGCTATCGTAATGGTAGATGGATTTATCAACACTATAACATAGTCTAAGAAGGGATCGCCATGACCGCTATCGTAATGGTAGATGGACTTATCAACACTATAACACAGTCTAAGAAGGGATCGTCATGGCCGCTATCGTAATGGTAGATGGACTTATCAACGCTATAACATAATCTAAGAAGGGTTCGTCATGACCGCTATCGTAATGGTAGATGGACTTATCAACGTTATAAGATAGTCTAAGAAGGGATCGTCATGGCCGCTATCGTAATGGTAGATGGACTTATCAACACTATAACATAGTCTAAGAAGGGATCGTCATGGCCGCTATCGTAATGGTAGATGGACTTATCAACACTATAACATAGTCTAAGAAGGGTTCGTCATGACCGCTATCGTAATGGTAGATGGACTTATCAACACTATAACACAGTCTAAGAAGGGATCGTCATGGCCCCTATCGTAATGGTAGATGGACTTATCAACGTTATAAGATAGTCTAAGAAGGGATCGTCATGACCGCTATCGTAATGATAGATGGATTTATCAACACTATAACATAGTCTAAGAAGGGATCGTCATGACCGCTATCGTAATGATAGATGGATTTATCAACACTATAGCATAGTCTAAGAAGGGATCGTCATGACCGCTATCGTAATGATAGATGGATTTATCAACACTATAACATAGTCTAAGAAGGGATCGTCATGACCGCTATCGTAATGGTAGATGGACTTATCAACGTTATAAGATAGTCTAAGAAGGGATCGTCATGGCCGCTATCGTAATGGTAGATGGACTTATCAACGTTATAACATAGTCTAAGAAGGGATCGTCATGGCAGCTATCGTAATGGTAGATGGGCTTATCAACACTATAACATAGTCTAAGAAGGGATCGTCATGGCCGCTATCGTAATGGTAGATGGACTTATCAACACTATAACATAGTCTAAGAAGGGATCGTCATGGCCGCTATCGTAATGATAGATGGATTTATCAACGTTATAACATAGTCTAAGAAGGGATCGCCATGACCGCTATCGTAATGATAGATGGATTTATCAACACTATAACACAGTCTAAGAAGGGATCGCCATGGACGCTATCGTAATGGTAGATGGATTTATCAACACTATAACATAGTCTAAGAAGGGATCGTCATGGCCGCTATCGTAATGGTAGATGGATTTATCAACACTATAACATAGTCTAAGAAGGGATCGCCATGACCGCTATCGTAATGGTAGATGGACTTATCAACACTATAACACAGTCTAAGTAGATGGACTTATCAACGCTATAACATAATCTAAGAAGGGTTCGTCATGACCGCTATCGTAATGGTAGATGGACTTATCAACGTTATAAGATAGTCTAAGAAGGGATCGTCATGGCCGCTATCGTAATGGTAGATGGACTTATCAACACTATAACATAGTCTAAGAAGGGATCGTCATGGCCGCTATCGTAATGGTAGATGGACTTATCAACACTATAACATAGTCTAAGAAGGGTTCGTCATGACCGCTATCGTAATGGTAGATGGACTTATCAACACTATAACACAGTCTAAGAAGGGATCGTCATGGCCCCTATCGTAATGGTAGATGGACTTATCAACGTTATAAGATAGTCTAAGAAGGGATCGTCATGACCGCTATCGTAATGATAGATGGATTTATCAACACTATAACATAGTCTAAGAAGGGATCGTCATGACCGCTATCGTAATGATAGATGGATTTATCAACACTATAGCATAGTCTAAGAAGGGATCGTCATGACCGCTATCGTAATGATAGATGGATTTATCAACACTATAACATAGTCTAAGAAGGGATCGTCATGACCGCTATCGTAATGGTAGATGGACTTATCAACGTTATAAGATAGTCTAAGAAGGGATCGTCATGGCCGCTATCGTAATGGTAGATGGACTTATCAACGTTATAACATAGTCTAAGAAGGGATCGTCATGGCAGCTATCGTAATGGTAGATGGGCTTATCAACACTATAACATAGTCTAAGAAGGGATCGTCATGGCCGCTATCGTAATGGTAGATGGACTTATCAACACTATAACATAGTCTAAGAAGGGTTTGTCATGACCGCTATCGTAATGGTAGATGGACTTATCAACACTATAACACAGTCTAAGAAGGGATCGTCATGGCCGCTATCGTAATGGTAGATGGACTTATCAACGTTATAAGATAGTCTAAGAAGGGATCGTCATGACCGCTATCGTAATGATAGATGGATTTATCAACACTATAACATAGTCTAAGAAGGGATCGTCATGACCGCTATCGTAATGGTAGATGGACTTATCAACGTTATAAGATAGTCTAAGAAGGGATCGTCATGGCCGCTATCGTAATGGTAGATGGACTTATCAACGTTATAACATAGTCTAAGAAGGGATCGTCATGGCCGCTATCGTAATGGTAGATGGACTTATCAACAATATAAGATAGTCTAAGAAGGGATCGCCATGGCCGCTATCGTAATGGTAGATGGACTTATCAACACTATAACATAGTCTAAGAAGGGATCGTCATGACCGCTATCGTAATGATAGATGGATTTATCAACACTATAACACAGTCTAAGAAGGGATCGCCATGGCCGCTATCGTAATGGTAGATGGATTTATCAACACTATAACATAGTCTAAGAAGGGATCGTCATGGCCGCTATCGTAATGGTAGATGGACTTATCAACGTTATAACATAGTCTAAGAAGGGATCGTCATGGCCGCTATCGCAATGGTAGATGGATTTATCAACGTTATAACACAGTCTAAGAAGGGATCGTCATGGCCGCTATCGTAATGGTAGATGGACTTATCAACGTTATAACATAGTCTAAGAAGGGATCGCCATGGCCGCTATCGTAATGATAGATGGACTTATAAACACTATAACACAGTCTAAGAAGGGATCGTCATGGCCGCTATCGTAATGATAGATGGACTTATCAACGTTATAAGATAGTCTAAGAAGGGATCGTCAAGGCCGCTATCGTAATGGTAGATGGACTTATCAACGTTATAAGACAGTCTAAGAAGGGATCGTCATGGCCGCTATCGTAATGGTAGATGGACTTATCAACGTTATAACATAGTCTAAGAAGGGTTCGTCATGGCCGCTATCGTAATGGTAGATGAACTTATCAACGTTATAACACAGTCTAAGAAGGGATCGTCATGGCCGCTATCGTAATGGTAGATGGACTTATCAACGTTATAACATAGTCTAAGAAGGGTTCGTCATGACCGCTATCGTAATGGTAGATGGACTTATCAACACTATAACATAGTCTAAGAAGGGATCGTCATGGCCGCTATCGTAATGGTAGATGGACTTATCAACACTATAACATAGTCTAAGAAGGGATCGTCATGGCCGCTATCGTAATGGTAGATGGACTTATCAACACTATAACATAGTCTAAGAAGGGATCGTCATGACCGCTATCGTAATGGTAGATGGATTTATCAACACTATTACACAGTCTAAGAAGGGATCGCCATGGCCGCTATCGTAATGGTAGATGGACTTATCAACACTATAACATAGTCTAAGAAGGGATCGTCATGGCCGCTATCGTAATGAATGATGGATTTATCAACGTTATAACATAGTCTAAGAAGGGATCGCCATGACCGCTATCGTAATGATAGATGGATTTATCAACACTATAACATAGTCTAAGAAGGGATCGTCATGGCCGCTATCGTAATGGTAGATGGACTTATCAACGTTATAACATAGTGGGATCGTCATGTCCGCTATCGTAATGATAGATGGATTTATCAACGTTATAACATAGTCTAAGAAGGGATCGCCATGACCGCTATCGTAATGATAGATGGATTTATCAACACTATAACACAGTCTAAGAAGGGATCGCCATGGACGCTATTGTAATGGTAGATGGATTTATCAACACTATAACATAGTCTAAGAAGGGATCGTAATGGCCGCTATCGTAATGGTAGATGGATTTATCAACACTATAACATAGTCTAAGAAGGGATCGCCATGACCGCTATCGTAATGGTAGATGGACTTATCAACACTATAACACAGTCTAAGAAGGGATCGTCATGGCCGCTATCGTAATGGTAGATGGACTTATCAACGCTATAACATAATCTAAGAAGGGTTCGTCATGACCGCTATCGTAATGGTAGATGGACTTATCAACGTTATAAGATAGTCTAAGAAGGGATCGTCATGGCCGCTATCGTAATGGTAGATGGACTTATCAACACTATAACATAGTCTAAGAAGGGTTCGTCATGACCGCTATCGTAATGGTAGATGGACTTATCAACACTATAACACAGTCTAAGAAGGGATCGTCATGGCCGCTATCGTAATGGTAGATGGACTTATCAACGTTATAAGATAGTCTAAGAAGGGATCGTCATGACCGCTATCGTAATGATAGATGGATTTATCAACACTATAACATAGTCTAAGAAGGGATCGTCATGACCGCTATCGTAATGATAGATGGATTTATCAACACTATAACATAGTCTAAGAAGGGATCGTCATGACCGCTATCGTAATGATAGATGGATTTATCAACACTATAACATAGTCTAAGAAGGGATCGTCATGACCGCTATCGTAATGGTAGATGGACTTATCAACGTTATAAGATAGTCTAAGAAGGGATCGTCATGGCCGCTATCGTAATGGTAGATGGACTTATCAACGTTATAACATAGTCTAAGAAGGGATCGTCATGGCCGCTATCGTAATGGTAGATGGGCTTATCAACACTATAACATAGTCTAAGAAGGGATCGTCATGGCCGCTATCGTAATGGTAGATGGACTTATCAACACTATAACATAGTCTAAGAAGGGATCGTCATGGCCGCTATCGTAATGGTAGATGGACTTATCAACACTATAACATAGTCTAAGAAGGGTTCGTCATGACCGCTATCGTAATGGTAGATGGACTTATCAACACTATAACACAGTCTAAGAAGGGATCGTCATGGCCGCTATCGTAATGGTAGATGGACTTATCAACGTTATAAGATAGTCTAAGAAGGGATTGTCATGACCGCTATCGTAATGATAGATGGATTTATCAACACTATAACATAGTCTAAGAAGGGATCGTCATGGCCGCTATCGTAATGGTAGATGGACTTATCAACGTTATAACATAGTCTAAGAAGGGATCGTCATGGCCGCTATCGTATTGATAGATGGATTTATCAACGTTATAACATAGTCTAAGAAGGGATCGCCATGACCGCTATCGTAATGATAGATGGATTTATCAACACTATAACACAGTCTAAGAAGGGATCGCCATGGACGCTATCGTAATGGTAGATGGATTTATCAACACTATAACATAGTCTAAGAAGGGATCGTCACGGCCGCTATCGTAATGGTAGATGGATTTATCAACACTATAACATAGTCTAAGAAGGGATCGCCATGACCGCTATCGTAATGGTAGATGGACTTATCAACACTATAACACAGTCTAAGAAGGGATCGTCATGGCCGCTATCGTAATGGTAGATGGACTTATCAACGCTATAACATAATCTAAGAAGGGTTCGTCATGACCGCTATCGTAATGGTAGATGGACTTATCAACGTTATAAGATAGTCTAAGAAGGGATCGTCATGGCCGCTATCGTAATGGTAGATGGACTTATCAACACTATAACATAGTCTAAGAAGGGATCGTCATGGCCGCTATCGTAATGGTAGATGGACTTATCAACACTATAACATAGTCTAAGAAGGGTTCGTCATGACCGCTATCGTAATGGTAGATGGACTTATCAACACTATAACACAGTCTAAGAAGGGATCGTCATGGCCCCTATCGTAATGGTAGATGGACTTATCAACGTTATAAGATAGTCTAAGAAGGGATCGTCATGACCGCTATCGTAATGATAGATGGATTTATCAACACTATAACATAGTCTAAGAAGGGATCGTCATGACCGCTATCGTAATGATAGATGGATTTATCAACACTATAACATAGTCTAAGAAGGGATCGTCATGACCGCTATCGTAATGATAGATGGATTTATCAACACTATAACATAGTCTAAGAAGGGATCGTCATGACCGCTATCGTAATGGTAGATGGACTTATCAACGTTATAAGATAGTCTAAGAAGGGATCGTCATGGCCGCTATCGTAATGGTAGATGGACTTATCAACGTTATAACATAGTCTAAGAAGGGATCGTCATGGCCGCTATCGTAATGGTAGATGGGCTTATCAACACTATAACATAGTCTAAGAAGGGATCGTCATGGCCGCTATCGTAATGGTAGATGGACTTATCAACACTATAACATAGTCTAAGAAGGGTTCGTCATGACCGCTATCGTAATGGTAGATGGACTTATCAACACTATAACACAGTCTAAGAAGGGATCGTCATGGCCGCTATCGTAATGGTAGATGGACTTATCAACGTTATAAGATAGTCTAAGAAGGGATTGTCATGACCGCTATCGTAATGATAGATGGATTTATCAACACTATAGCATAGTCTAAGAAGGGATCGTCATGACCGCTATCGTAATGGTAGATGGACTTATCAACGTTATTAGATAGTCTAAGAAGGGATCGTCATGGCCGCTATCGTAATGGTAGATGGACTTATCAACGTTATAACATAGTCTAAGAAGGGATCGTCATGGCCGCTATCGTAATGGTAGATGGACTTATCAACGTTATAAGATAGTCTAAGAAGGGATCGCCATGGCCGCTATCGTAATGGTAGATGGACTTATCAACACTATAACATAGTCTAAGAAGGGATCGTCATGGCCGCTATCGTAATGGTAGATGGACTTATCAACACTATAACATAGTCTAAGAAGGGATCGCCATGGCCGCTATCGTAATGGTAGATGGATTTATCAACACTATAACATAGTCTAAGAAGGGATCGTCATGACCGCTATCGTAATGATAGATGGATTTATCAACACTATAACACAGTCTAAGAAGGGATCGCCATGGCCGCTATCGTAATGGTAGATGGATTTATCAACACTATAACATAGTCTAAGAAGGGATCGTCATGGCCGCTATCGTAATGGTAGATGGACTTATCAACGTTATAACATAGTCTAAGAAGGGATCGTCATGGCCGCTATCGTAATGGTAGATGGATTTATCAACGTTATAACACAGTCTAAGAAGGGATCGTCATGGCCGCTATCGTAATGGTAGATGGACTTATCAACGTTATAACATAGTCTAAGAAGGGATCGCCATGGCCGCTATCGTAATGGTAGATGGACTTATCAACACTATAACACAGTCTAAGAAGGGATCGTCATGGCCGCTATCGTAATGATAGATGGACTTATCAACGTTATAAGATAGTCTAAGAAGGGATCGTCAAGGCCGCTATCGTAATGGTAGATGGACTTATCAACGTTATAACACAGTCTAAGAAGGGATCGTCATGGCCGCTATCGTAATGGTAGATGGACTTATCAACGTTATAACATAGTCTAAGAAGGGTTCGTCATGGCCGCTATCGTAATGGTAGATGGACTTATCAACGTTATAACACAGTCTAAGAAGGGATCGTCATGGCCGCTATCGTAATGGTAGATGGACTTATCAACGTTATAACATAGTCTAAGAAGGGATCGTCATGGCCGCTATCGTAATGATAGATGGACTTATCAACACTATAACATAGTCTAAGAAGGGATCGTCATGGCCGCTATCGTAATGATAGATGGACTTATTAACACTATAACATAGTCTAAGAAGGGATCGTCATGGCCGCTATCGTAATGGTAGATGGACTTATCAACACTATAACATAGTCTAAGAAGGGATCGTCATGGCCGCTATCGTAATGGTAGATGGACTTATCAACGTTATAAGATAGTCTAAGAAGGGATCGTCATGGCCGCTATCGTAATGGTAGATGGACTTATCAACGTTATAACATAGTCTAAGAAGGGTTCGTCATGGTCGCTATCGTAATGGTAGATGGACTTATCAACGTTATAACATAGTCTAAGAAGGGATCGTCATGGCCGCTATCGTAATGGTAGATGGACTTATCAACGTTATAAGATAGTCTAAGAAGGGATCGTCATGGACGCTATCGTAATGGTAGATAGATTTATCAACACTATAACACAGTCTAAAAAGGGATCGTCATGGCCGCTATCGTAATGATAGATGGATTTATCAACACTATAACAGCCTAAGGAGTGATCGTCATGACCGCTAATATCCTGTAGGTGGATTTATCAACATTATAACAGAGTCTAAGGAGGGATTGTCATGGCCGTTATCAATGCTAATGTTTGCGATTTGAATTCACGGCCATGGATACAACTTTATTTTGCGACAGGTGTTAAATTTGAATATCACAATGCTGATGCATGTCATAAGTACCACAGCTAGTAGGCCTGTATTATCAAGTTTTAGGATTTTTTCAACGTATTTATTAATATTTTATTAACAAATATTTAGTTTTTATGCATCTATATTTACCTTTATGAGTATATATGTAAGAAATATTTCATGGAAGCAATAGTTGCATCCAGTTTTAACATGGGTAATAATATTTTCGTAAATTTTTTATCCCAAACGATAGCGAGGATAAAATACAACGGAAATAATGTTACCCGTGTTAAAACGTTATACAAATTCTGGTTTTCATGAATTATTTCGATTATAGTAGAAGAAATCTAACTTATTTTTGAAGTTGAAGTCAGTAATGGAAATGCATTTCAAAACAAAATCCACTAGCCTTCGTAAAATGCTCACAAAATGGTAAAATAAATCAGTAACCAGCTTGTGTCAATGTCACCAGCATTCCTTGTAAACTACGTCACCGGAAGACGACAAATTGCAAAAGTCAAAGTCAATAGATGGTTGTCTTAAGTATTGTTTCCGGAAAAAATATAGGTCAAAGACAATACGGACATTGTATGTTTGCATGCAGCACGGTCTTGTATGAATAGATGAATTCACTAAGGAATGATGTTTGTAATTTGTTCGTCAACACGCATGTGCGAATTAAAATATATCGCGAGTTTTATCATTATATTATTTATATAGCCAATGAAGGACGTCATCTTCTGTTTATTAACATACATAAAAACTTACATTTTATGAATGGGTATTTCAATGTTTGACACACAATAGATTTTCGTTGAATTGAGATTTCTATAGTAATTGTCTACAGATAATTTTGTAAAGACAGTATTGGAAAATTTTGCTAATTGTTTTGCCAGATTGAATTTTATAGCAAAAATAATTGATTTGTAATTAAACACATTAGTGGAAGTGTCCTTTGTGCACCGATGATTTTCACTGATAAATTAGTATGCTAAAATATTAACTTTTGCCATTTGTTGTTGAAGGTTAATTAGCACCATCAATACATGACAATTTGTTGGCATTGTAATTTTAAGCCCATAAAATCGTGCGAAATTATACAAATTGAATTCAACATTATAAAGTGCTATAGTATGGTGTTTTTCTATTGTGAGATTTTTGTTTTATCAATATTCTGGAGATTTTATATAATAGATGCGTTAGCTGAATTAATTGTTGATGAATGTATCTGTTGATTTATGTCAACCTTTTTAATTCTCATCACTGTCAACTCTTCTAAATTATGCAATTATCAATAAAATACGGTAAAGTAGTTGTATTAATACTTCGCAACAGTGTTTCTTTCTACATAGACAACTTCAGCCAGTGTACAGATAACGGCAAACTCAGAGGTGCGCGGAACCATCAGATGGAAGAATGCAGATACAAGCAATTGTGGTAAACAAAATCGCAAGTATTTTAAAATTTTTAATTTTGTGTAATTATTGTGGACAAATGACTATTATGCTTAATACAAAACATAGGTATCTAATTTAGTGTGCACGACACGTTTGTGGAATAATATTCACTAGGTACACTTAAAGTAGAAAGATTTGAAAGTCAAATAACATAAAAGTCTTTGGGAGCAAAAATTAAAATTAAAAGGGCCAGAACAGGATAACCAAAGTCGACTAAGGTCACCATTACGTGTGGTGGAGAACCTTAGTTTTAATAACAAATCATACTAGTGCCGAAACACGGACTACTTGAATGATGATACACGCTGGGTTCACATTGTCTTTATAAATTTCGTCAATTTCATGAAAAGCCTTTTTCTTTTATTCAAAAACAAATTTTAAAACTTTGAAAATTCCCTAGTATAAATATCGCCACACTTACAGTTAAAAAGCTAGATTTATTTTTATTCCAAAATATAATGTTTAAATTCCCAAATATTCAGATATCCGATTTCATGGTGCTATAAAGGTTTGTTTTTATTGTAGTTGTTTTATTGTATCCAGATAGTTTCTTTTCTAGAATATTACTTTTTTTCCTGTAAATTACCAGAATCCATGAAAAACATATTGCTAAAGACTGTATAAATATAATTTCTATACGAATGAAACTTCTAACCAATTAACATTCGTATCATTGAACCTTCGGACTACTATAAACAGTTCGGATTATCGACACATTTTTAGCATACCACAGACACTCTAATGTCTTTGATTGAACTCTAAGATTAGTGAGAGGTATGGTAGTATAAAGGGTAGAGAGGTCAAATGTTTTAATGAGGTTTTATAAAGAGAGAGGCATGGATAAATAAACTTTTAGGTCACTGTATTTCTGACGGTCAAATTTTACTGCTGATGAAAATAGATGCAAATGTTAAAATTTTGTAAGATATTTTATTTGAACATCAATATACGGTCACATATGCAATTTTGGTATCCTATATACACGAACGGGAGATCCATTTCATCATCGTTGATGGAAGTGCAAAAAGAAAACAAAACTGATTTATGATTGGAAAGGATTTTTCTCTTCTGTAAGAAATTGCCGGTGTATATGCAAGATTTTCAATTGAATTATCATATCGGGATCCGTTATTGACCAGTCTAATGTAATATTTTTTCACATACAAACAAAATGTTATCTGTGACCTTGACAGTTGGAATGACAGCATACTTGCATGAAGGCTGGACAGATGTATAACACCATCTGGGTCTTTGAAAATAGGTGTACCTTCAGTTCTTTTGTTTATTCCCCGTTGTTCTAACTTTTTTTTTTAACAACTCGCAACCTGTACTTATTCGGCTACGATACTAATGTTAAATAGTCTCCATCATGTCTTGGTCTACCATCATGGGATTACTGCTTGGTGACATGTCTTCGATATGACTATTAAAATATCTGACCCGATTTGCACTATTCAGTAACTTTATAAATGAGGTCTCAACGACGGATGTTGTGAAAGGAGCAGGAAAATTTACATTTTCTGGAAGTGCATTGTCTCACTTCCGTTTATTTTTGTGAGAGTTCATCTCTTCCTTTGTTATTCATTTCGCTCTCATTTTATATTTCCCTTTTTTCCGTAAGGTCTCCGTAAGGGTTATATTACGGGGTATTTGATGTATCCTATTGATAGTGTTTCATCATTTGTTCTCGATTACACTATGCGTAATACAACATAACATTTTCAAAAAAAAACCAAAAAAACATCAAAATAAATATCAAATCGGTTAGGTATAAAGAAATTTTTTTTATCAAAGTGTTGTGTTTTCGGTGTTTTGTTGTGCGTTGGTCTAAAGTACAATGAAGCGCGTTAAAACTGAATACCCGAATACTTGCATTGTTTGCATGTTGCCATGTTGTGCTTTATAAGAAAAGTTTGAAGATAAAAAAGGGGTAATCAGAACGTAATTCAAAGAACAGACAAAACACAATGGCCAAAAGAAAAAAGATAAAAGAACAAACAATGATCAACAAAACACTACACAGAAAACTAAAAATCGGTGGTGAACTCAGGTGCACCGGAAGGGTTAGCAGTTCCTGTTCCGCCAATAAGTTACAACCGCCGTGTTGCTGTTAAGAAAAGTTTGACGATATCAAAGGGGAAATCAGAATCCGTATAAGTGACATGAACACCATTCGACATGAAAATGACAAGTCCACAATATTACGATTGTACGGATGGGTTCATCTTTAAATTGAACCTAGTACATGTAGCTACCACAACTGCAAGAATGGATTCGGTTATTATGGGGTCTATGTATGATGTATTCTAGCAGGACTATTATTTAACTTGACCAACATTTAGATTGATATACAATCTATATGGCAAACAATCCCCCTCGACATTATATATATATATATATATATATATATCGTGTACAAGTTGTGATTTTGTACATGTTATAAAATAATTGTACATGTTATAACTTGAACAATGCAAAAATACAAGTTATAACATGTACAAAATTAGGTCGTACATGTTATGACATGTACAAAATATTGCTTAAAAATGGCTTTAACTTGTAAAATATATGAAAATAATTTTAAATCTGAAGTAAGGGAACGACCATTTAACTTGAAGGGGGGGTTATGGTTTTATTCTAGAAAAATATTCTGATTCCCTATGTTGCTGAAAAAAATATTCTGATTTTGGTGGAGGGAAAAAAAATAATCTGATTCAGAGTGTTTGTCATATAACCTAATGTTGAATTCTGGAAAAACAATTCGCGCTTTGCACGACAAAAAAAATAAATATTCTAACTCTCGTGTTGTCCGAAAAAAAATTCTGAACGAAACAAAAAACCATGCAACATGTACACGACATATATATATATATATATAAACGTCTAAAATGGTTTGTAAAACAACACCAAGTACACAAAACAAAGTGATAAAGAAATAAACACTTTGTTGAATGACAAAATGTTCGTCACACCGAGGGACTTTATCAATGTCTAATTAAATAAAATGTCGAACCAATATGGCGACTTTACAATTTCAAAAATAAATTTTGACGGTCAATGTGCGGGACAAAAGAACCAGATGTTACTCATATATAAATACATACATAAAAGATTTGAAATCCCACATATAAATTATTAATGTGGTTCGACATTTTATTTAATTAGACATTGATAAAGTCCCTCGGTGGGACGAACATTTTGTCATTCAACAAAGTGTTTAATTCTTTATCACTTTGTTTTGTATACTTGGTGTTGTTTTACAAACCATTTTAGACGTTTATAATTTATTTTACTTGTATAGTATCGTTATACCGTAACTATCCATCACCCCGTAAGATTGATCGTTGACTGGTTTTTCAGACGTTGTATATATATTTATCGCTAATTTGTGCCGCATTCCTTTGAAGTGTGCCGATAGATAAAGCTAGGGTCGACGTACTAGACCATATCAGAAATCTATTGGGTCAGTTCATCATTTGACATGCACTGACCAACGCGGAAGGATATGTACTGTGACGTAATCATGCTAGGTCAATGTAGGGTTCACCAGAAAATGGTCCTGATAAAGACAGTATCGAAAACAAAATGCCCTTTATTATATGTACAAATATAGCCTTCCATTGAGGTCAATACATGGATTTATAGACCTATACATATTTATTACCTAATAAAGTGTATTTTTCAGTTTTATTGAGTCAAATTTTAGTATTATATATTTTTCGCTATTAAAATGGGCCTGTCGATCCATTGCACTCCCGATGAACTATTGCACTGTGCAATATTCTGCACGTGGCGTCTATAACACCGACCCGAGTTGACCTTTGAACACGATTTCTGATTGGCTTTCAGTTTTGCCGATTGTTTAAGTGTCAGGATGCTATATTTATTGAAGGCCAAGGAGATGTATGCAGTATAAATATAAATAATTAGGACTTGGTAATGTTTTGCTGACATAAAAAACCCCACTTTCTTGGTAAGGTATTAGGTAATAAATCATGTCTATATGCTTCAGCCCAAAAAGCAGCAGACCAAGTACACCAACATCTGTATATATTTTCACATAAGACAATCCCCCGAGAAACGCACTCGGTGACATGTTTTGTTCGTAGTTTTCACATCTATCGACGTACAAAATAATTGTTTAGAAATCAGTAGTGTATCTGATTGTATTAAAGTGTGACATGTCGTGTTCTAAAACATTACCTATCAGTTTTTGTTTATGTAAAGGCAGTAAAGGAGGAGAAAAGTAAACAAAATATTTAAGTGAAATGAAAAAAAAAGAACATAGCAGATTTTAAGTCATTGTATAAAACTTCAATACCATAAAACTCAACAATGCTGTACAATGATTTTTTAACACTATGATGCGAATCAGAGATGTGTAAACAAAGATAACCGATAATACAGATGTTTTAAACTCGTTTAAGTCAACAAAAATGTCAAAAATATCTTTTTTATCAATGTGTGACGTAAAATTGTTTTTGTCATTTGCTTCACTGGGTTTGGTACTGCTTTGACAACTACTTTACCTATTTTTTTTCAGTATTGTTATAAATACTGTTATAGTGACAGCCGGAACTTTTGAGCCGTAATGAAAGCGGGAGGTTTGGCGCTTTAAAATCTGATTCAACCCACCATTTCTTTAGAAATGCCTGTACCAAGTCAGGGTCATTACGGTTTTCACAGTTTTCCGGTTGTTGACTGATTTTGTCTGTTAATATACTTATGAGTTTTTACTTTCCCTTTGTAAGATTGTTCGGAGTTCGGTAATTTTGTTATTACCCTTATTTAAATAAACAGCCATCACGAGATTTTGCACGAGATTCGTTGTTACCGATATTAACTACATCTGGTTGGATTTAGATATATTAGTAACCAAAGTGATTCTTTAATTCGGTAAATATAGCCTAGATCACTATTTATATAATGTAATGGTTTTTGAGTGATACATGTTCTTCCATTTTATTCGTATTATATTTTTCCCTAGGGGCCGTCGTGGCCGTGATCGTATGGTAGTTGTATTTACAACTACATATGCATTCAATGTATATCACCACTGAGTTCGAACCCCCCTCAGATACAACATTATGTGATAAAGTTTGTCAGTGACTTGCGACAGGTCGGTGGTTTTTACCGTGTACTCTGGTTTCCTTCACCAATAAAATTGACCGCCATGATATAGCTGAAGTATTGTTGAAAGTGGCGTTAAACACCATAAACCTAAGCCCAAACCTATTTTTTTCTCTAAACATAAAGCTTTTATTCTGTAGAGAGTTTTAAATGCCTGTATGTAACTTATATAGTCCGATTTATTTTTGTTTTCAAAGAAAAGTTAGAAAATATCAGAAGGGTAATCAGAAGGGTAATCAGAAGGGTAATCAGAAGGGTAATCAGAAGCTCCAATTCAAACAATGGCAGGTAAAATACTATTCAGTAAACCAAAGATCTAGCAACATGAACCCCATCTAAAAGAACTGATTTGAACTCAGTTATTCCAGAAAGGTAAGCAGTTAATATTCCACTAGTGGCACCCTTCACTTCAAGTTCTTAATTTAATAACTCCGGTGATAAGCCATGAATACTGTAAGGAAAGAATTGTTATTACGTCTGACAAACGAAATATATCCGTGTTTAAAGTTTCATTTATTTCACCAGAAAACTAATTAAGAAAGTAAATAGATCTCTTTTAGCCCATATATCACACCTTTATACTTTTCAGGTAGCATTTAAGCTATCACTATGCAACAAGAAAGCTTATTTGTGCTTAGCTTGATCATAAGTGAGTATTGATTTAATACAGAGGTCTGGGGAAGGGGTACCGCAACATATAGACTGAGATCAGAATGGGGTTAATCAAAGCAGAACAGTCAATACAATAGTCAAAAAAGACAAACAATGATCTACAATGTTGCCAGTTTCTCTGGATTGTACATTGTTGGTTGCCCCTTCGGTATTCTCTAACGTTTATTTGTCAGTTTCTCTAGATTGTACATTGTTGGTTGCCCCTTCGGTATTCTCTAACGTTTATTTGTCAGTTTCTCTAGATTGTACATTGTTGGTTTCCCCTTCGGTATTCTCTAACGTTTATTTGTCAGTTTCTCTAGATTGTACATTGTTGGTTTCCCCTTCGGTATTCTCTAACGTTTATTTGTCAGTTTCTCTGGATTGTACATTGTTGGTTGCCCCTTCGGTATTCTCTAATGTTTATTTGTCAGTTTCTCTGGATTGTACATTGTTGGTTGTCCCTTCGGTGTTTTCTAACGTTTATTATTTACAAAGCACAAAGCAGAAATCTAAAGATTGAACAACACAAACTCCACAACAAACCGGGTGTGAACGCGGGTACTAGTACACAACAATCCCAAGTAATATGTGCACCGTTTAAGTGTTGAACATTCCAAGTTGTATACATAGTAAAGAGGACT
Source organism: Bathymodiolus brooksi (assembly GCA_963680875.1). Taxonomy (NCBI): domain Eukaryota; kingdom Metazoa; phylum Mollusca; class Bivalvia; order Mytilida; family Modiolidae; genus Bathymodiolus; species Bathymodiolus brooksi. The sequence goes on along the minus strand of OY804578.1, from coordinate 37,984,901 downwards.
GCAGTTCCTTTATAACTGACCTTCTTGGTACTGTTTGCTACAAAGTTCACCCTCAGAAATATAATTCAAAATATAAACGCAAGATAAACTCAATATTGATGCAGTATTTTAATATATAAAGTTTGTGTGTATTCGGCGCAAAACTGTACAACTAATTTGTTACACATGTTCCTTATGGTACGTTTTATATGTAATCGTTTTATTTTGAATACTAGATATTACTTTACAGGATGTGTTTCTTGTCTGTTGTGTAACGTTGCCTTAAAAAGACAAACAACCCATAGTTCTATGTACATCCACAACTCCACACTCAATGGGGCATCTTGTAACGCAGTCGATGGTCTGGAGGACACGAACTTTTTCACCGGTTCCTGTTTCCATCCAATAACTAATGATACTACTCCATGGATGCAAATCGATTTAGGAAGTGATTACAACATCACATATGTCAATTTTTCTTTACGAGAAGATAATTATATTCATGGACATTTTGGTAAGTGAATTGCTTTTCATATGATTTAAAACAGGCAAATACTTATTTTTGTGTATATCCGACGAGCTTTGGCCTATAGGCGTATGGTGTTTAACGCCACTTTCAGCAATATTTTAGTTATATCGTGGTGGTCAGCTTTATTGGTGGAGAAAACCGGAATGCCCGGAGAATGCCACAAGTCAATGTCAAATTTTATCAAATAATGTTATATCGAGTACACCTCGCATGAGCGGTATTCGAACTCACAATGTTAGTGGTGATAGGAACTGATTGCTTAGGCAGTTGTACCACCAACTACTATATGATCACGACCACGACGGCCGCTGACGAGCACCGGAAGTATCAGTCGGATCAATGGTCGAACAGTCCAACAAGCGACGTCTGACGCTCTTTAAGAAAATATAATTCTCACAAGAGGAGTATGGAATGAATGAACATGAAAGAAATTTAATTTAATAGGAACAGAGTATAGAAAAGAACAAAGCTTTTATTGTTGCTATACTTATAAGAGCACAAGAAATGTCCTCAGCAATTGTCTTCATTCATAGCATGTGGTTAGTGTAGAATAACTCCTCACTCACATGTATCTGAGCAGTTATTTTAATTCTGGTTGATAAATACTTCTGTGTATCTGTCCTTAAGACGTTAAAGGGTGTAAATATTACCAAAATGTACGAAGTGATCGAAAAGAAGCTTACAAATACAGTCAAACCTGTCCATGCAGTCACCTCTATTAAGCAGTCATCTGCATTGAAAGGTCATCTTGTTCTTGTCATGTCATAGAAAATTTCATATGAATTGAACCTCTTTTTAGAGGTCACTTTTCTTATAAGGCCACTTTCTCTTTGTCCCAAAGGTTTGATTGTACTGTCATTAATGCGTCATACATCCCTTCGAGAGACAAAAAAACATGAAGCCGGACAGTGTTCCACTACGAGGATTGGTACAAGCGACCAAGCAAATAGGACTGACAGGAAGATTTTATCAGTATACCGTCGATTTTATACCAATAAAAACGTATATGAAACGGGTTACTGGTTACCATACCAAACTGTATATCCAATATAATAGATCACTCGTTTTAATTGCCACAATTTAAACACTTATAAACGGTATACCAAGTTGAAATCTCAAGGATAGCACAACGGCACCAGGTGGAAGTTTTATCATAGTCGTAAATAAAATAACAAACGTTACGAATGGTGACAGAAGGGGGAAGGCTCGTAGTCAAAGAATGTTGATTTAAATTGTTACGAACTTTGACGTTTCATTATTCAATTGATTCAAATTAAAACAAAACTTTATCAGATTTATCGTTTGAACTAACGCTAGACAGGAATTCAATGATTAGTCATATTACTGAAATTATGTTGGTTCGCCGATTATCAAGCAAAATATGAGTGTTTTCCACAACATCAGTTCTGAAACGTTTATACCGAGAGAAAATGGCACAACTAACTGATTTCCGGCGCCGATACGTCGGAGGTACGGATTGCTGATTGATATACTAGTAAATGTGATTTAGTAAATAATTTTGTGTTTGAATTTTCAATAATAAATAAAATAAATGAAAACGAACAAAATTTGCAATATCACAGATTGGTTTCAGCTAATATTGCTAATAAATAGTAGTATAAACAAATAGTCAATATATAATCTACAAACGAGTAAACGCGCGCACGTGCGTGCGTGTTAATATTTTGATATATTCACGAGCAAGTGATATTTTCTATTTAAAATAGAGTTGCTGAGTGAAATTGAAATTCAAGTCAGTGGGACAATTACTGCAAATGGTAACTTAGTGAACCCTAAAACATGTGCACAATATCTGGATACACCAAAGCTAACAGACCTCGGGACTCAAATCAAAATAAATTGTGACACTCTACAAACTGGACGGTATATAAAGGTGAAGAAACTTATTTCAACTGAACTTCTGCAGTTTTGTGAAATACGTGTCTTTGGTAAGTATTCACTGAAACCATCATTACATATTCATGTCTGGTGATGATAATTTTTCCTTAGAACATTATACATTTCATCTATGTCCAAGAAACGAAATGTATTGTTTGAGGAAAAGTATTTGGGTAGGATTTGTACGCATAAAAACGAAGATGCAGCCATTTGTATGATATTTGGCTGATCATATTGTTTTAATGGCTATAATTGGTACTGTTCAAGGTGTCCCATGTCTCAAAACTGCGGAGTCTCTCAGCGTGTCCCCATGTGGCGGATCAGGGTAATAATATCGATTTCATTTTTGTTGGGGTGTCAGATAATGATACGGAAAGCCGGACCGTGGACCATAATGGGTAACGTGTTTGTTAGGGGTACAGAAAGCCTGACCATGGACCATAGTGGGTAACATGTTTGTTAAAGGTACAGAAAGCCTGACCGTGGACCATAGTGGGTAACGTGCTTGCTAGGGGTACGAAAAGCCTGACCGTCGACCATAGTGGGTAACGTGTTTGTTAGGGGTACGAAAAGCCTGACCGTGGACCGTAGTGGGTAACGTGTTTGTTAGGGGTACGGAAAGCCTGACGGTGGAGCATAGTGGATAACGTGTTTGTTAGGAGTACGGAAAGCCTGACCGTCGACCATAGTGGGTAACGTGTTTGTTAGGGGTACGGAAAGCCTGACCGTGGACCATAGTGGGTAACGTGTTTGTTAGGGGTACGGAAAGCCTGACCGTGGACCATAGTGGGTAACGTGTTTGTTAGGGGTACGGAAAGCCTGACCGTGGACCATAGTGGGTAACGTGTTTGCTAGGGGTACGAAAAGCCTTACCGTGGACCATAGTGGGTAACGTGTTTGCTAGGGTACAGAAAGCTTGACCGTGGAGCATAGTGGGTAACGTGTTTGTTAGAGGTACAGAAAGCCTGACCGTGGACCATAGTGGGTAACGTGTTTGTTAGGGGTACAGAAAGTCTGACCGTGGACCATAGTGGGTAACGTGTTTGTTAGGGGTACGGAAAGCCTGACCGTGGACCATAGTGGGTAACGTGTTTGTTAGGGGTACGGAAAGCCTGACCGTGGACCATAGTGGGTAACATGTTTGTTAGGGGTACGAAATGCCTGACCCTGGGCCATAGTGGGTAACGTGTTTACTAGGGGTACCGAGAGCCTGACCGTGGACCATAGTGGGTAACGTGTTTGCTAGGGGTACGGAGAGCCTGACCGTGGACCATAGTGGGTAACGTGTTTGCTAGGGGTACGGAAAGCCTGACAGTGGAGCATAGTGGGTAACGTGTTTGCTAGGGGTACGGAGAGCCTGACCGTGGACCATAGTGGGTAACGTGTTTGCTAGGGGTACGGAAAGCCTGACAGTGGAGCATAGTGGGTAACGTGTTTGTTAGGGGTACGGAAAGCCTGACCGTGGACCATAGTGGGTAACGTGTTTGTTAGGAGTACAGAAAGCCTGACCGTGGGGCATAGTGGGTAACGTGTTTGTTAGGGGTACGGAAAGCCTGACCGCGGACCATAGTGGGTAACCTGTTCGTTAAGGGTATGGATAACCTGACCGTAGAGCATAGTGGGTAACGTGTTTGCTAGGGGTACGGAAAGCCTGACCGTGGACCATAGTGGGTAACGTGTTTGTTAGTGGTACGCAAAGCCTGACCGTGGACCACAGAGGGTAACGTGTTTGTTATGGGTACAGAAAGCCTGACCGTGGAGCATAGTGGGTAACGTGTTTGTTAGGGATACGGAAAGCCTGACTATGGACCACAGAGGGTAACGTGTTTGTTAGGGGTACAGAAAGCCTGACCGTGGAGCATAGTGGGTAACGTGTTTGTTAGGGGTACAGAAAGCCTGACCGTGGACCATAGTGGGTAACGTGTTTGTTAGGGGTACGGAAAACCTGACCGTGGAGCATAGTGGGTAACGTGTTTGCTAGTGGTACGGAAAGCCTGACCGTCGACCATAGTGGGTAACGTGTTTGTTAGGGGTACGGAAAGCCTGCCCGTGGAGCATAGTGGGTAACGTGTTTGTTAGGGGTACGGAAAGCCTGACCGTGGAGCATAGTGGGTAACGTGTTTGTTAGGGGTACGGAAAGCCTGACTGTGGACCATAGTGGGTAACGTGTTTGCTAGGGTACAGAAAGCTTGACCGTGGAGCATAGTGGGTAAGTGTTTGTTAGGGGTACGGAAAGCCTGACCGTGGACCATAGTGGTTGACGTGTTTGCTAGGGTACAGAAAACTTGACCGTGGACCATAGTGGGTAACGTGTTTGTTAGGGGTACGAAAAGCCTGACCGTGGACCATAGTGGGTAACGTGTTTGTTAGGGGTACGAAAAGCCTGACCGTGGACCATAGTGGGTAACGTGTTTGCTAGGGGTACGGAAAGCCTGACCGTGGACCATAGTGGGTAACGTGTTTGCTAGGGGTACGAAAAGACTTACCGTGGACCATAGTGGGTAACGTGTTTGCAAGGGTACAGAAAGCTTGACCGTGGACCATAGTGGGTAACGTGTTTGTTAGAGGTACGAAAAGCCTGACCGTGGACCATAGTGGGTAACGTGTTTGTTAGGGGTACGAAAAGCCTGACCGTGGACCATAGTGGGTAACGTGTTTGTTAGGGGTACGAAAAGCCTGACCGTGGACCATAGTGGGTAACGTGTTTGCTAGGGGTACGAAAAGCCTGACCCTGGACCATAGTGGGTAACGTGTTTGCTAGGGTACAGAAAGCTTGACCGTGGACCATAATGGGTAATGTGTTTGTTAGGGGTACGAAAAGCCTGACCGTGGACCATAGTGGGTAACGTGTTTGTTAGGGGTACAGAAAGCTTGACCGTGGACCATAGTGGGTAACGTGTTTGTTAGGGGTACGAAAAGCCTGACCGTGGACCATAGTGGTTAACGTGTTTGCTAGGGGTACGAAAAGCCTGACCGTGGAGCATAGTGGTTAACGTGTTTGTTAGGGGTACAGAAAGCCAGACCGTGGATCATAGTGGGTAACGTGTTTGTTAAGGGGACGGAAAGCCTGACCGTGGAGCATAGTGGGTAACGTTTTTGTTAGGAGTACGGAAAAGCCTCACCGTGGAGCATTGTGGGTAACGTGTGTGTTAGGGGTACAGAAAGCCTGACCGTGGAGCATTGTGGGTAACGTGTTTGGAGAGTGTTAAGCTCCCTACAGTCAAAGACCTCTTTTGTAGATTTCGAAAAAGAGAAGTTACATTGCAGCCTCTACAGCAGACTAAATCTCTTTTTCCCTTCCCAAAGCTCGCCATACAGTTGACCTGTTTGACCCATCCCCTCCTTCATTTCTATATACTGTTTATATGTTATTGCACTTGTTCTCGTTCTGAATATAGCTGAAATACTGCTCGCGGAACCTTTAGCAATTTTCAATCAATCACTCATTGACAATGAAAACAAATAATACACTGCTAACATGAAACTCGGTAGGACATTGTTCCGTATGAAATAAAATATAGATTTTGTATCTACTGTTAATTATATGCGACACACAATATTTCAAATTGTTTGTTCTCAGAAAATAGAAAATTGCCAATCATCCTCGTCCTGACGTACATTCAGGAAAAAAGCCAATTGGTAGAATATAGAAAAAAGGTGAACAAGGATAGTTGACAATACTCATGGTAAATGGCGAAAAATATGACCCCACCTTAACATACCGCCATTGTAAACCTTATAAACCACCATTTGGACCATAAAATTGACAGGAATCTATGTTCTGTCGCCAGATTAACAGCAACAAATGCAACGGATATGAAACTAGTAAATAGAGTCCCGACCTACCCCTTTGGACGAGATACTCTATGTTTTCCACAATACAGAACATCACAGACAGATTGATTGATGTAATTAGTCATTTAGCTTTAATTACTTACTTTTTTCTCTATTATTTCAGTTGATATACCAGGGATTTCCAAATGTCCACTTCCACCAGAATCCTGGATTTGTCTTGAGCTTTGTTACGATGCGGACAGTCGGTCTGTTACATGCCCTCCAGAAAGTACATCAACATCTAGTGTTACTGATACTAGACCACAAGAAACCACACTTACAACTGGAAACACTGCTACTACGAGGCTTCAAGAAACAACACTAATAACTGGAACCACCGATACAGGACCACCAGAAACAACAACTCCATCCGATACATGTCAGTGTTCTTGCACGACCGATCTTACAAAGTCTGAATTACAAGATTACATATCAGAGCTCATTGATGAAATCAAGATTGATAAACAAGAAACAACTGTCGCAAAGAGCAAACGAAGCAGTGCGCGAGACACTCGAACGTCTGCTAAGGCTATAGGAGTTGTAGGGATTATTATAATTGTCTTTTCTATTTTAGCTTTGATTGTTTTAGATATTGTTACGATAATTAATAAGAAAACGAGTAGATCAAAACAGAAATTTGTGTAAAGTTCATTGTCTAAATGGTTGGTTGGTTGCAGGTTTTGACAGTACATGTATATTGACATTTTTCCAAATTATACTTCCATAATTAATTACACCTGTTTGAAATAAGAGTTAACTTTCTTCTCATGTTACAATACAAATTAAGATGGCACACGACGCGCTTCTGGGATAACCTACAATGGGTAGCCTCAATGTCAAAAGATAAGAATGAACATAAAGAGGATACTCAAAATTGGCTATGGTTACATATACGTGACGGCAATAAACCTTAATTTTATTAATATGAGACAGGCACAACGTGTTTGAAGGACGAAGTCCTATAATTTTAAGAGGGAGGCGTGAGAAGGGAATGTATTTTTTTTCAGGAACGTTTTTAAAGTTTGTTTTTTTAACTCTTTGGCTGGAGTTATCTCTCTTTGACTGTTTAACTGAAGACTGAAGGTGTTTGTTTGCCAAGAAAAAAATCGTATAAAATATTTAGATCTTTTAAAAGATATTATATAGATCGAAACATACTTTACTATAATAAAAATAAGATTCAAATTCAGATGTTTGTTCTCTTTCCTAATACATGTATATTCGAAACTAAGCAATATGTTACGTATCTTAGCAACAGATGCTTTGCAATTTTTTCGACCAATGAAACAGACTTCCGGTGCTAATCGGATCTCCTCGGGTCATGAAATGAAAGTGAGAAAAAAGGCTTCATGGCTTGCGCATGTTTTCCATGCAATTATGTGTGCTCGATGCCCCTGTTAACAGTTAAGCCATGACAAGAAACTTATGAGTAAGTAAATATGAGACGGGTGCATCTTGTAGCGCTTCACATTTGCCATGATCTGGCAATATTAATAAAGAACTAGATGGACACCATGCCTGAAAAACTAGAGCAATGGAGGGTGTTTTCGACCGTGGGTAGTTTTGGACCCCCTCCATATATTCTCAGTCTCTAATCTATTTTTAGGTATAGGAAATACACGATGCGTTGTCAGGAGACTGGTAAAACACTTGTCAAACCACCGAGGGAGATATTGACAGGTCAACATTACGAAACCTGCAGAAAAAGATAAAAATATTTGTGTGACTACAAACAACCATTTAAGAAAAAAGCTTCTTAATGGATATCGTTTAGAAGGGAGCTTCAAACTAACATTTCCATATTAGATATTATCAACGATAAATATTCATCGTGATATATGATAAAGCAAGTCGGCATCGATGGCCTGTGAATCTGATCAATGGATTTTGACATACCAACTGTCAAGGTCACATGACCAAGGGGGTCGAAAACTACCTCCACAAAAATTAATGTGCGGCAGTTTTCGACCCTCTATTTTTTTTAAGATGTATCATCAAGATTTCAATACTATTTGTGGCTAGTTGATTCTGCCGACTCTCAGAATATGATAGACTGCGACAAACCTTTGTAATGTGGCCTAATGTGTCCGTGAAAAAATTTATGACACGGAATCATATAAAATAATATTATTACATCTGGCCATAATTGATCTGATATGATTCCACTGATTGTTGAACTGTCTGGGAATATTTATGTTCCAGCTGATAATAAGCAACATAATTACATTTATAGAAACAAGTACGTAATATAGGGTAGAGGTTTGGCTCTAGCAGCTACAGTATATGGGATGCAACTCAAACAATATAGCAAGGGGGTCGAAAACTTCCTCCCTATGTCGAAAACTGCCTCCCAAAGTTGGAAAATTTGAACAAACAAATGTTCCTTTCAGAATAGTTTTACGGGACCAGTGCATGGTGAAAATCATTGAATGGAGTTTGTACATTAATAATATTTCACTACGTGAGGGCACAATGGAATAATATCACATGTTTGCACATTTTAATCTTAAGGGGTCGAAAACTGCCTTCGTTGCTCTACAAGCAATGAAAATATATTAACAATAATAGACAAAAACAATCCTTTACCTTCTTACAGTCTTTCCCTTCCCAACCCTTGGTTACATGTACAAAGACTGTCATAGTGCTCCATACCCAAACTGAATTATGAAAAAAATACGAAATTAAAATATGATTGTATGAGACTGAAGCCACTGCATTTTTATAAGACCACAAAAACTTGTGTTGTTGTATAATGTTATGGTACTGCCGTCGGCATTGTTGTCGTTGGATTTTTTGTTCCCATGCTCTAACTTGAGTAATAGTTCACTGATTGTTATGAAATTTTGACATATCATTACTTGCCACTAGTGAAAGTTTCCTATAATTTAAAACGGGGTTCTAGTCTGCTGGTTCAGAAAAAAGAGGCCAAAACTGAAAAGGTGGAAAATTGGTGTTATTATTAAAATTGATTTTTTATCCAATTTTTGTACACAGCCTACAGCGCTAGATTGCTCATTGACACAGCTTAGGGCGTTAGATGGCACACTAACACAGCCTACGCATACAGTGCTAAATGGCACATTGTCTCTAAGGTGTGGGATCCCTAAAGTAAATGAAGGTAGAAATTTCATACATGACGGTGTATTTGCAAATTCCTGTCTTTATGTTGTTCCTTGGCTGGTAGATTTATCTAAATACATATTACTTTTAAAATATATCTGATTACTTGGATGCATAAATACAAATATTAATAAATTGTCATAAACAACATGCAGAACTATAACTCATCTTTTTTACTATTGTAATGAAATGGATCACTTACTAGTTACCTTTTTTTATGCCCCGCCTTTTAAGCGTCGTGAACATAAGATTTACCCTCTGTACATACATACAGCATAGTGCCATAAATGAGTCAACTTTTCTAATGGCGGACTGCATCTATTGACGCCTGGACACTTTCAAACATGCTTTAGATCGCGTTAACGTATTGTGGTATTTTAAATTTGTAGTTAACGGGAGGTAACTCTTACATTTGTTTAAATCCGGAATTTTAACACGATATTCATTCCGGTTTTTATGCAATTTCCTTGTTTACATAATGGCAAAACACGGTAAACAATTACCAGACGACACAAACAATACCATCGTACAACTTATAGAAGGTGGTTACCGAGCATCGGAAGTTGCAAATATATTGAATATAAGCAAGTCCACAATTTCTAAACTTCTAAAGCGCTGGCGGGAACGTGGTGACACAGAAAACAAACCGCGAAAGGGACGTTCAAAATTTGCTTCCAAAAGAGGGGAGAGGGTACTAAATCGTATCGCTAAAACTTTACGGAGGGCTACATTGAAGGATATTACCAGTGAATTTAATAGGACACCTGTAAAAGTCTCTCGGCGTACCGTTCAGAGAACACTTCATTCACTTGGCTATACACGGCGGTCAGTTAGGAAGTCTATAGGAATCCGGAATGTAAACAAAAAGAAGCGCATATCATGGTGTAGGGGAAAGTTACATTGGACTGTTAATAATCAGTGGATAAAGGTAGTCTATTCTGATGAAATGATGATAGTTATTAAGCCTGATGGCAAGTTGAAGGTCTGGAGAAAAGCATCTGAAAAGTGGAGACCGGAATGTTTGGGCTATATTGCCAATGTCTCATCTTCAAATATTAAGATAATGGTATGGAGTTGTTTGACATATTATGGTGTTGGAACTTTAGCATTCATAGATGGTAATATGAACTCTCAAACATATATTCAGACACTTGATGACAATATTTGGCCAGTTGTAACTAAACATTTTGGTAACAATACATGATACTTCCAAGATGACAATGCTTCTTGTCATAGGTCCCGTGAATCTGAGGATTGGAAGCATAGAAATCAAATGCCACATATAAGTTGGCCACCTCAATCTCCGGACCTGAGCCCTATCGAAAATATATGACTTGCTGAAAAACAAAATAAAAAATAGACTTTTTCTGATTCGTAATCTTGCCGACTTGAAGACTCGATTGATGACTGCTTGGAATGAAGTGCCCTGGTTTTATATACAACAACTTGATGCCAGTTTGCCACGACGATGTAGGGCAGTACTCATCCAGAAGGGGACTATTACAAAATATTAGGTAGGTATCACTTCATTTAAAAGTTTTATGTGCATTTTTATTCACCAAGTGTGACTTTTAAAAAAATGGCGGCCATTAAAAAAGTTGACTCATTTCTGGCACTATGCTGTACATATGTACATCCCATAAATTTTCGTCAGATAAAACTTGGAAATCGTCCATGGGAATGATTTGAAATTTTGCATCCAGCTTCAGCATGACGAGTTGTACCGTGTGTGCGACTTTCGTCATGGTCACACATCAACTTCCTGTTTACCGGACTTTTGACTTTGAATTTTAGTATTACGTACGCATAAATTTTCGTAACTACACCATTTTGTTATTACAGCCACACTAAAACAACACGAAAATACAGGAAATAACGATCAACTGGTCAAATGCAAATCCTTCAATGAGATTTCAATAATACGAAGATCCGTACACGTTATATCTTTTATTTTGAATGAATTTTGTAGCAGATAATTTTTTGCTATGGCTTTTCCGTTCATTTTACCTGCGCCGCTCTTTCCGCCGAGAATCTCGTAGAAAGAGACTTTTTAATTAGAATTTTATTTCAAGTTTATTTCGATTTTGCATAGAGTAAATAATTAAAGAAATGGGAATTTTTCATTGAAATATATATTTTTTGCGCTTCTAAATATCAATTGATCTATTTTCAAAACTTCCGGTGAAAAGATATTTGGCTATGAATAGATACATAGGAGTCGACTCCTATAGAAAGGAGGAAAACTCGTACAGCCTACAGTTAAAAGGACTTCGTCCTTTAATAATTACATTATTTAAGAAATGTAAATTTCAATAATATAAATGCATCTGGTCATGCACGTTAGTGCCGAAACAGTGACTACTGAATTGGCGGATGATACCACGGGGGAATAATAGTGCACAAGCAGAGGTATTGACTCGGTGATGCATGTTGTAATAAAAATGTGATCTATATATAATTTAGCATTACGACGTACTTCTGTGATAAATTTATCAGATACCTCAAAACGTCATGGGCCGTCTGACCGTGATCGCTGTTGGATTTACAACTACATGTGCAATCAGTGCATATCATCACTAAAGTTGTGTGTTCTAATCCCGCTCATGGTGGGGTGTACTCGATACAACATTATGTGAAAAAGGTTTCAGTGACTTGCGACAAGTCGGTGGTTTTCTCTGGGTACTCTGGTTTTCTCCATCAATAAAACTGACTTCCAAGATATAACTGAAATGTTGTTGAAAGTGGCGTTAAACACCATAAACCAACCAATCAAAGCATCAAAAGTCCAAATCTATTGTTTGACGTTTAACAAACGCAGAAATGGATAATTGCGCTATTCTAAAAAAACGAAAATGGTTTCATTTTTAAACTTTGCGCTTTGCTTACACGTTGAGGATAATGTTTCGTAGGCATTTTTACTAACGAATGGGACATATGATCGACTGATAAATATATTTTTAATATTGAAGAAAAAATACAGAAAGAACTTTTATATAAGATCTGAGGAAAAATAACAATAAGAAGCATATACAGTCCACGAACAATAATAAGAAATTTTTCGATTCTGTTAGTAAATTATACAATAAAAACGCACTTATCTAATTTTGTTCAAAAGAAGCGCTTCTGGAATAAACCGTTATCAGCCATGCCTAAAGCCAAAAGACTGGAAAGCCATACAATTAAAAAGTTTTGTTAACAGGAATACCAAGGGTCATAAACAGAACAAAACGCTCAGGTAAAACCTCGCATTCGAAAGTACATTTTCAATGCGTATATTATGCTAGTTCGAGTGTGTTTTGCAGGAAATGCATTATGAAAAGAACATTAAAACAGTGATGGTCAACATTTCAACCAACGTCAACAAAACAAATAACTACCTCTTACCACAAGTCATTGAACTCAAGAAAGGATAACGATGTATGCCGAAGGAAATCTCTAAGACCTGATTTGAGACATACATATATAACAATGTTGAGGGGCTAAACTGGTAAACGTGATCCCAATCCCATTTTGATAACTGGATCTCTAACTGCAATACAGATGTAAACAAACAATGCAAAATCTCTGAGTGAGTGAGTGAGTGAGTGAGTGAGTGAGTGAGTGAGTGAGTGAGTGCCGGATTTACCCATAGGCTTGGCAGGTTGAAGCCTAGGGCCTCAAAATCTAAGGGGCCTCTGACCAAGGTGTATAATATTTTTGACATTGCCATAGACCTTTCTAGCACATACTGCCATACCTCTTCTGTAATTTTCCTTGCCCTCCATTTCAGAATAATACTGTCTTAAGCCAATTATCGACACTAGCATTGATTTCTGTATTAGTTTTGTCCTTCCATAAAAGCAGTGAGATAGACATTTGTTTCGATGTCGTGGCGTATGTCCTTTAGAGGAGGAATTGTGAATTGCGGAAATTAAAACACCCATCATCATTCTCGGTTTCACTGAATTTGTTCAAAATACTCATCCATCTTGCTCTAGTCGCAAAAATGGGGATTGGGAGGGGCCTCGCTAGTAACATAACCTGGGGCCTCTCTTCATCTAAATCAGCACTGGGTGGCTGTTGTTAAACGCCATGTGAGCAATTTGTCAGCTACCGGTATATCACGGTGACCTCAAATATACTTTACAATGAGAAGATGGTTATTACCGTTGATTTGCATAGACACCCTTAGCTTGATTTGTATTATGCTAACTCACTGAAATAACAATCCACGCGTAGAAAAGTCGCTCCACATATAATGATGATTCGTGTTTGCCAATCTTTGTTCTTTCTCATTTATGCTGCCTCCTTAGAAGCGGAAAAGCAGCAAATATCTATTTTATGGTTTGAAAATAGTCGGGATTGAACCCAAGATCTACCGCATGCAGGGCGAGCATGTTAACCACAGAAAACACTTTTTTCAATTTTGCACACGGACAATAAGCAAAAGTAATAATTACTACATGTTGGTCATAGCTTGGTAATAGTGTCTTTGCGAATGAAGGGGCTATAGTTATAAAAGCTGTTGCATTTTGTCTTTCACGTGCATAACTTATTGTGGCTCTTTGTGTTTTTGGACCCAAACCATCAGATTGAAACTAAATAATTTTTACCTGTATTGAACTGAGAGAAAAAACAAATTACATGTTTGCCAATATTCGGGTTTCAAGAATAAATTTTTTTGAATTACTTTACTTTTACATAAAAATTTACATTTACCATTTAAAACTAACTTCCTGTAGCGTACACTCTCATCAAGGTGGAGACAACTCGTTTGTCATTACGTCTTATAGATGTGCAACCATGGCTATTGATTTCAAGGCAAGTTGAAAGAAATATTTAATATAAATTTCGCTTTTGGACAAATTTACGCTATTAAATTTGCAAATGTGGTTTTTGTCAACATACAATATTACAGTAGTGGTGGGTTATAGTTGTTTTTAACGCCTCACTTTCAATACAATATTTCACTTTTATTGTATATGATGTTTCATGCAGAATGTCACACCAGAAATTATTGCACAATACTCTACGACACACTAAAATTGTGTCATATGATTTCTACAGTTCTGCTATGCAAGTATTATATATACACCACGTGGTCTTACGAATTAACGAATCTGAAGGATGAGTTTGTTTAAATAACTTCATGAGTGAGACACGTGGTATATGTTCTGTAACAGAAAAGTAATGACTGATGTTTTTAGCTATGGCATAACATTCAGATCTCGAAAATCATCGAACAACCGTGAGTCATTGACAAACATTGTAACATGAAGCTGTATAGGGTCGGGCTCATCGCCACAGGGGCTGGGAATTGCACTACAATATTGGTGATATACATTAAGGCAATTTAAAGTTATAGCAGTGATATACATGAAAGAAAAATTAACAGAGTACATAATAGCTTCAGTCATGCTATTTTTTACGTTTTTATCACCTTTGTCCAAGAATAAGGACACAAATTGGCCATGAATGAGTAAAACTGGTAAATTGGTTTCCACTTTGTCTTGTGATTATCTCTTGAAACGTACACTCTATTCAAACTTTCCACAAAACGAGGATTTCTCTACCAGCTTACCCAAGGGTGGTGAGTGGGACCACTCGGAGCGTGATTAGTGGTGGGTTACTGACGATGCCGCTTTCCTTCGCTCGCCACTTTATATTGTATCTTCTTTGTACTAAGGTCAAACTTTGGGTACACACATGTATTGTACTACATGTACATGTATTCAGATTATTTTAAAGTAAGATGTTTTGATAAATGTTAAGATGAAGGTCGACATTACTTTACACAAACTATTTTGATTGCTATAGGTAAGAATAAAAACGTAAACATCAAACTTAGTGCACACGACACGTTTCTGGAATGATCTTCATCAGTAAATATTTGAAAGCCAAATAATTTTAAAATATTTGAGAGCAAGAAAACTAAGGGCCTGAACACAAGTCAACATCGGCTAAGGTCAGCTAAGGTCAGCTAAGGTCAGCTATGTCCGAGGGAGGAGTACCGTGGTTTTAACACAATAGTCAACATCGGCTAAGGTCAGCTAAGGTCAGCTATGTCCGAGGGAGGAGTACCGTGGTTTTAATAATAATTACATGATTTAGGAACTGTCCATTTCAATAACAAATATATCTACTAGGCAGATAATACTTCGGAGACTAATGATCCACCAGCAGAGGCATCGACCCGGTGATAGTAATACATTTGGTCCATATCCTTCACTAGTAAAAACATCAAAATACTCAGATTTAATAAATAATTTTTTCGTTGATAATTTCTTTACATACACACAATTTTAAATAAAAATAATGTCAAGATTTACAATTTCAAATACAAATACAAAATAAATCCATTTATACTCTCAAATTTACAAACAAAATATTTATATCTTAAACTGACCTCTCCTAACAATAATAATGACTAGTTACTCGTACAATCTACATAAAAACCTGGAATAAAAAATGCCTCGAAAACACAAAAATGCAAATTTAAGAGGTCAGCTAGAAGGTTGCACCGCACATTATAAAACAAAATATGAAAAAAAAACATAATAATGACCAATGTATAATAATCTACCAACAATAATTGTAACTTTAGCACCTACCAACTTTATAAGCACCATGGTGACGTCAACAGTTTTAATGGAACACTATTAATAATACTGATAACAAGGAAAACCGATTTAGAAACTATGAAAATCCAAACAAAAATCAAATACAAATTGTCAGTTGCTGCTTATTTTTGTAGGTTAGTTCTATGCAAAGTGTTAGCGAACTATGACATGCACTTCATCGTCAGATTTCCGGTTCCGGAACACCTTGTGGTCTAACATAAGGACTAGAATGTCGTATGTTGAGACATATTGGATAAAATATTATTAAACTGTTACTCAATTTCAATCTGATTGTTTATGTTCATTGCTGAACCTATGAGTTCTGATATGGACCAAATTTTAGTCTTGCCGCTTGTGGGGTCCGTTGTGGTATGAGACTCAAAGTTCCCGTAGCTTTGTTGGTATCCGGATGTACCTTTGTCATCCGGGTTATCATACATAGTAAATCCGGAATGCTGGGTATTGAACTGAGGTTCATAGTAACTCTGCTGATACAGATTAGCGTCCGTGTCACAGTAACTATTGTATGGCACATAATAATTTTCTTGGTTAAACTGATTATTCATTCCACCATTCATACCATGTTCGTTTCCATAGTGATGACTGACGACTGGCATGGGTGGCGAATTATATACAGGTGGTTGTGGATTAGACATCTGTTTTTTCATGGATGACATAAACGTATCAAAACCCGGTAAACGAGAATCTTTTGCGTTTGTAGAAAGTGTTCCTATTGGTGTAACTGAAAATAGAGATAAGGTTAAAGGTTATAATAATATGTTTTCGTTTTTCAGTATTTGCAATTTTTAAGCTAAAATAGTTTGAAAAACAAAAGCATCTTTATTAATTTATGATTTATGTCTAGAAAAACACTAGAAATATTGTACTAGTTATATACTAAAACAAAAACAAAAAAATCATTAAATATATATATATATTTGTTGCTATCACTTTCCAGACATAAAGATTAAAATAAGAAAAGTTTGAAGACACCAAAGAAGTAATCGCCATTACCGGAAATTGTAGTTCAAAGGACAAACGATACAATGGTCAAAAGAAAAAAAAAAGGAAAAACACAATATTATACTGGAAATTAAAGTTTGAGCACAATAAACCCACTAAAAACGGGGGTGAACTTCGGTGCTGCCGAAAGGTAGGAATCGAGCACATGTTTAAAAACAATAATGGAAAGTTGTAGATCAAACTCACTTGGAATGGATTTTCTAGAGTCTTGTGACGATGTGTCCGTTCGGCTATCTTCGCCATCGCCATCGTCATCTTCATCACCGGAACCAGCCGAATCGCTGTTATTGTCGGAAGAACCTCCTTCTTCGGAGTTTTCTTTCTTCATCCGCCGTCTTGCGTTAGCAAACCATGTACATACTTGTGTCATTGTCATCTTGGTAATTTGTGTAAACATAATTTTCTCTTGTTTTGAAGGATAAGGACTCTTTCTGTGTTCTCTCAACCATGCCTTTAGTACCCCTGTTGCGTGTCTTGTATCTACTTTTTTGCCTGGATTATTTATGTCGTACGATTTTTGCCTGTTATTTGGTAATAGAAAAAAAACCCATTTATGAATAATAATAAAAAACAAACATAGTACACTATTAATTTTTCTATATAAAAAAGTGATAATATAATGGCATATTTCAAAATATCAAAAAAATGAATTTTTGAAACACCGGTAGTCGAAAGTATAAATAAATATCGAGATATTATACACGTTTTGTATATATATTAAAATAATGAAAATATTTCCCCTGTCGAGCCTCAACTGATCGAGATGCAATTGTCAAATGGAATTTTAAAATGATATTTTAGAATGACAACTAGCAGTCAATGCAGGCTCATATTAGCCTTGTGAAATATCACCGACATTCAAAACATACCCATTCTGAGACGAGAATCCTAAAATATAATAAATACTTGGGTAATGTAGTCTATTAGTCTAGCATGTTCTGTTGTGCGTGTTTATGGAGCTGTATGTGTTTGTGTCCACTTCAAAGGAGGTGGGAACTCGACTTCTGACTTAAAAGTAACATTTGTGCATTACAAAACTAAGTGGCATTGTTCACTGGTTAAGGTGGTTACCACGATGCCGTCGACATTTGGGATAAAGAAGGGAGAGAAAGAGGGCTTGTACGGTTAAGTTGATTGATTGATTGATTAATTGATTGATTGATTGATTGATTGATTGATTGATTGATTGATTGATTGATTGATTGATTGATTGATTGATTGATTGATTGATTGATTGATTGATTGATTGATTGATTGATGTTCAACGCCAACTTTAACAGCATGTCAGCTATATCGTGGTGTGGTGTTGTACGGAAGAAGATGATAATATAATGAGTATCTACTTACATATTCATGTAGTCATGGACTTGTGGTTTCATCAGGGTATCAAAGTTTGGAGCGGGCTTTGTGGTTGCTACTCCTGGTGTGAAGCCTGAACTTAGCATGGCTAAGCTCTCTAAACTGGATTCTTGTCTAACCTATTAAACAAAGAAATAGTAATTTTAAAACATAGCATATTTATATAGCAGGAGTGGCATTAAAAATCTCTTTTTAACATATTTTGTGAAATATACAAAAAGCTAAAAAAAAAAAATTTTAAAAACATTCACATGAATGTAATTTTATCTTACAAATATAGCAACAGATGTCTATTTTGTTTCTCTCCGGTTTTTTTTCCAGTAATGAATCTAAATCAATACATATATTTGTAAGTGGTCTGTGGCTGGGATATGACGAACAATGGGGACACTGGTAGTTGGCAAAGGGAGCTAGAGGCTACCCTTATCGAGTTAATCTGACTGAGTGACTCACTGTACAAAAATGGTTCAAAATTGATTCAAATATAATTATTTCAAAATATAGATTCAAAATGGTGTCATAATTGTATGAATATGCCAAATTCATGTGGTAACTTCTGTGAATAAATATTTATTTCTATATAGGTATATATATATTTATATATTAGTAAACAAAAATGTGATCCTAACAATGCATTCATTGTACCATAAAACGGGACTGTTTTATTTCTACTTTCACATTAAATATACCAAGAATTTATTGAACCTTATAATATATGTATATCTCTTCTTTTGCATAATATTTCTTTTCATTAAGTAGACTATAAACAAAGTCACATGGATTTGTCTTGTGATGTAATAGATGACCTTTTCCCTTATCAATCAAAAGTGCGGTGTGTGACACATAACAGGTTGACAGTTCAGTGCAAATTCGCGTAACATCTCGTGACAGTTCGTTTATTTAATAAAAAAAAACTTTCATATAACACGTATGTATAAATATAAATAATATATGATAAAAAAAATAGAATAAAAATATACAGGAAAGTCAAGAATTTTATTTTATTTTTTATTTTTTGTCTTCGGTACAAATATATTGGTTCTCTAAGTTATGTGTACTGTGTGTAGACGTTCAGTTTAGATTTCGGACAGAAACTTGTCCATACTTATTTGTTGATAAGCAATACATTTAATATACAAGATAAAAAATCGTTAGGTAAAGTAAATTCAAAATGTAAGCTTATTAATAAATAATATTCAAATGAATTTAAAAGTCGAAAAAAACTTTCCAGTCAACATGCTTACCTGGGGAGCACGTGCGCCCTTTCTTTCTGGCGAGTTCACTCTAAGATATGCGGAATTATAAAGTGCCGGTTCCACTTTGAGGTCCGACGTCTGTTGCATAGAAGTGACCTGTACTTGTTGATGGTCCTGTGGTACCACCGATCTATTGTAACACTGACAAATTAGTCTATTAGAGAAAGGTTCTACCACTGTCGGACATGAAGGGTTTTGGCATATCTACAAATAAATAATGATAAAATCTCTTAACATTCCTATTCAATATAGATAAATTTTAAATTGCGGTCAGAGTTGCTTCCCCTTATTTTAAGAAAATAACACAGTCAAAGTTACATTGACCTATGACGTCGCCTTTCCTTTAGGTGATAAACTCGAAAGATTTATTCTAGAATAACATTTACAACACCCCAACTTTGGATAATAAAACATATGGAACTAAGGATATTTTTGAGTTCGGTTCTGTACAAACTACAAAGGGTGCAGGTTTTTAAAACTACATACATGTACTTGTCTCTATTCAAAAGCATTTCTTACATTTAAGTGTTAGCAAGTCTGTGACCGATATCTAAAATAATTATCTTAAAATGCCTCACATGGCAATTAAAAAATCTACTTCGGGAAATGGGGGGGGGGGGGGGGGGGGGTTTAGTCTATTGCTGAACTTTTCTACAAGGTTATTAAAATATTACAAAATACATACATGTACATGTAAATTATAACGTGTCGTCATGGCCACATGTAGTGCTATTTTCGTACTCAAGGGTCAGATATGTAATAAGTATAGCTCATAATGATTGTATGTAAAAACACTTAACTTACATTATACGGGGTTAAATTCATTATATGTGTAATACGTTTTATATAACACGAAACACCACTTCAGTTGACATTCATATTATTTGACAGAAATACTACATATTAAATCACAAATTAATAGAACACGCCTGGCATACCTACCTACCTGTTGGTTAATACTTGTGTCTCCATTTTAGCAATAAAAAGTGACCACTGAATTGGTGCAATGTTAATATGAACAAGAAATATCAATTACTCAGCGGATCCGGAAACATTAACAACGGTTAACGACTTCATGCCGACCTATCCAATGTCATACGTATATCTATATGTATATTTATGTATCAGCAGCTCAAGCTTCCGGATCTATCAATTTTACATAAACCCCGGTGTCATCGTTTTTTCTGGTCAACAATTTTGACATATACGCATTTAGCATATATAGATACATTTTTTATGTTCTTTTCGGGAGCATATTTTAGTCATATAGTTGACGACTGATTTACGATATAATATATATATATATATATATATAAAATGTATACATGTATTTTTTAACACTTATTTGATACTGCTTTTTAATTTTCATTGGGAAAAAATAATAAATTAAAATACAATGGAATATGAAATTGGAAAAGTTTATTTCCAAATAGACACACATGTTTGTACATACCATATGTTTTTGTGAATCCTGTACATCTCCTTGAGGAATTACTCTATTCTCCTCAGCGAAGTACATAGTGAATTATATATATATATCACAAATTTGTTATATGATTTAAGTCCAAAAATAAATTCGTCCAATCTATTATTAAAATTCTCGTTATGATATGATACTACTGATTAACACGTGGTTCAGACGAAAAAAAAAGTTATGATGGGTGAAGCCCACAAATTCTTTTCACTTATATCACCATTTAATGAATCAGTTTACTCAGAATTAAGATCACTATCACTCCAATCAAGATATCAATTAAAGTAATCAAAATATTAATTAGTTAAATACTCCTCATTAAAATGCAAACTCAATAAATAATTGGTTCATGTAAACAAATTTCTAATCCTCTCTCTTCGCCATTGGGAGCTCTCATTCAGACGACAGAATGTGTTTAAACGGTAGAAAAAGATGGCCCAGGGCTTAGAATTGACTGAACCGTAACATGATGTATTGTTTTAGCTGTGGGCCATTTGAAGTCAAAGTATATACGTTGGTTTTTAGATGTCAACCGTACAGAACGTATAGGATTGAATATGGAAAATTATCATTGATATTTTATCATTTTTTATGTTTTGTTTTAAAAACGTATTGTTTAGTAAGTCAATATTATAAATGATATTACGATAGATTATGTGATCTTCTGAAGATAAACAAAGGAAATAGTTTAAATACGATCTTCCGTTTCCTGATTTCCTT
This sequence comes from Bathymodiolus brooksi, assembly GCA_963680875.1. NCBI lineage: Eukaryota > Metazoa > Mollusca > Bivalvia > Mytilida > Modiolidae > Bathymodiolus > Bathymodiolus brooksi. Next base: position 37,963,109 of record OY804578.1, on the reverse strand, counting down.
TTAAGCCGGCGACTAATCCCCAAGTTCCATAACAAAGTTGTTTGTATTAATCAATATTATTACACGATATCAAAACATATCCTTTTTTTTTGTTTAAAAAGTTCTTTTTTGAAAGAAAGAAATTTAACAGAAAAAAATCTATTAAATTTGAATCATATGTTTCTGCCCTCGACAACAACTATTAATCTTAAAAATATGTTATGACAATAAAGCTATTTTCATTGTAAATATAATTATTGTTTATTTTCAAATATAGATAATATTCCATAATATACAATTATGGCCTTCATGAGAAGTTAATATCCATAATTATTAAATTGAGAAAGGGTTATTTTCCCGAGGTCCGCCTTCATGCGGACCTCGGGAAAATAACCCTTTCTCAATTTAATAATTATGGATATTAACTTCTCATGAAGGACATAGCTGTATTATTATACTGAACTAATATGAGGGAAATAACTAGTTATTGGTTCGACGTGCTGAGGGAAATAACTAGTTATTGGTTCGACGTGCTGAGGGAAATAACTAGTTATTGGTTCGACGTGCAAAAGCGCGCCAATTTCAAACAGTTATTTTGTGCTATGTGCAGATTCCCTCACAGTTATTTGACCTACGTGCAGTTTGTCGCGGGAATAATGAGTTATTTCTTGTTCCATGGAATAAAACTTTAAAATATTCTTAATTATTTCTTGCTTGGTTTCTATAGTAAAGTATAATAATGATAATAATAATCAACGGTATTGTGTATTGTCAAATATTATCATTGACTGAAAAAAATAGAAATAAAGCTATATATAATAAATATATATTTGTCTGAAAACTATGAAAATATTTGTGGATCCTCATAGATATTTATATGATGAATTATGAGAAATTATTTTTTAATGTAAAAAATCTTTTACAATTGTAAATTAAAAGCTACTTCAAGCGTACATTAGACTTGCGCAGAAAACATGTTCATTCCGAAACTGGGGAATCTTTTTTAACTTCAAAACAGGAATTTGACGTTTACACGCTTGAAATAAACATTTTTAAAAATACCAAATACTTATATATTTTTTTAATTATAAAACGTCTTAAGTTGCACTTTCAACTCAGATATAATACATTCAAACCTACAGATATTAAGCAATCAGTTAGGCGATCACCATAAAGTGGTCACATAAGACAGGTGGCTACTTATGTAAGGTTACATCTTATTCAGGGTTATTGTTTAATAGAGGTGGCATCATGAGCAAAGTTGAATGTATACATTTATTTATTACTACTTACTATGAGTTGACTTGGTAGATATATTGATGTAAATTACATGATGTAAATACTATTTATTGACTGTTTAAAAAGAATTTGGTTTAGAAATTACTGAAATTAACCTGAACAAAATAGAATTTGGATGTCAAAATTAATAACATGTATTTCACGTATTCAAATATTGAAGCAGAAAAAATGATCTAATATAGGTATATTCGTCTAATATATAAATAATAATCTGGTACCTGATTCATATAGAGTGAATGATAAGAAAGGGTAACACTATAGCGCGGACGTGGAAGAGGACACCATTTGAATCCTTTGGAATGGTGCTTGTTTTACGGAACAACTTACTTCATCCCCGGTTTTTAGTGTGGTTCGTGTTGCTCGATCTTTAGTTTTCTGTGTAGTGTTTTGTATATCGTTGTTTATCCTTTTGTTCTTTTTCTTTTCACCATTATATTGTCTGTCCTTCGATTTACGGATTCTGATTACCCCTTTGGTATTTTCAAACTCTGGTTTCTTATCTTTTTGAAAAGCGAAATTTGGCAGTTGTTAAGAACTTTTTGGAATGTTTGGATAAACACAATATGACATTGCGGATACATTTTCGGTGAAAATAAAATTGATATGCATTCGCTGGAAAACAGACAAGAAAAGCTAACAAACGACTCGCTTTTCTACATGTTTTTAAAGCTCGTAGAAATAAATCATATATTTTCCGACAATGTGCATATATATTTGTATATTATATCGCAATCGTAACTACTCGGCCATTCTCGCTACCCTGCAAATAACCTCGTATACATTAGGCGTATAAATCGCACTACTTTTCACATGTCAGTTACATGAAAGTTTGATAAAGTTATATTTTAAGCAATTTTCTATATTTCAATTAAAGTTTTAATTAGTTTTGCATGATTAGATTTTACTTAATATGTCTTCCATATTGGATTTTCGTGGACTATATTTTTGTGCGGCTTAACTTAACTTCCGGCAAACAATTTAAGAAGGATTTCTACTATGTACGTACGAGGTTATTTGCAGGGTAGCGAGAATGGCAGAGTAGTTACGAGAATGGCCGAGTAGTTACGATTGTAGTATATCGTAGAACGTGTTAGTTTCGCCAATCTTATTGCATTTATTGTAATGTCATCATATTGCGCATTGCAATAAAATTCTTCATTTTATATATACAACACTACACGTCTTTTTAATTTCATCTTTTGCTGAAAGTGGCGTTGAACACCAAAAATCAATCAATCAATTTCATCTTTTAACATTGTTCAGTTATTAACATAATTATTTCTGATGATTTAGTGTATCCTTATTGAATAGTACGAGTTCGTGGACAGGTCCCAATTTTCCTAAAAAACAACGTGTTTTTCAAAATTTTTAGTGATACCTGTATTCCTTAATTAAATGCGATGTTAGATATAAAAAATCTGTATCAGATTTTAATTTCCTAACTTAATTAAATCGATTTTGTAATGTCTGTCATAGGGCACCTGGAGCACAGTATAAATTACGTGTAACTTCTATGTAGTTACTTGTGGTTGGCCATGATTTATTTTTCATTTTATCGCGCAAATTTGAATGAAACTTGTACTATGACGTTGATAGTGCTCTCGACGTCACATCTGTAAAATTTGAATCGGAAGTACTCTCAGATGGCTGCGGAGTCCAGTTTTCAAACCTTGAAGATGAAACCTTCTTCATCGGAAATAACTACGTTTTCAAATAAGGTGGAGCAGAGGGCCGTTATAAAATTTTGTGTCGACATAAGAAAAACGCCAACTGAAACGCATAAATTCATCAAACAGTCAGTAACACATTCCAATGTTAGTCGCTCGTTAGTGTTTAAGTGGCATAAGAGATTTTCTGACGGTAGAGGTAGTTTAATGGACGATAAACGCGGGGGGAGACCGTCTTATAAGACTTCAGATGTTGTGAAAAATGAAGTACGCGACGTTATTGACGGTGACAGACGTTTAACTGTGCGTGAAGTTGCGGACAAGTGCGTTATATCAAAGACAACGATACATGAAATTTTAGTTCAAGAACTACACATGAATCGCATTTGTGCGCGATGGGTACCCAGAATGTTATCAGAAGAAAATATGACAAACAGAACTGAGGCATCAAGACAATTTCTTAGAAAGTTTAGCCAGAGCGGAATTGGATTTCTGGATCATAGCCAGAAATCATGGGTACTTTTGCTCATGAATATTCATAGGCCAAATCGCGTCATGTATGACGTCAGCAAATAAACGTTGAATCATATTTGGAAAACGCTGATCAATGAACGCTGATGATAACTCGTATCTATTTTTTTTTAACAATATATCATCAGTTTTGATCACATAAATAACTTCATATAATTATTTGTGATCGTATCAAAATTAATTGTCATCATATGTTCATTAGGAACTCGATGATGTGTGTAAAAGATCGAAAATATATGCACCCCCCCCCCCTTTTTCACGATCAATTAACTAAATGAAAATATGTAAATAAAAAATATATTGTGCATTTTATTTCAATATCTGCCCCACATAAGTATTAACTATGTCATTGAAATCATTTAGTATATAGATTTTATATTGTTAAATTTTTTGAATGTGCTTACTACAAGCTTGTAGTACTAGTATTCGTTGTTTTGTTGATATTGTGTAATAAACATTCATCGAATTCAAATGTATCATTATAAAAAGTTTATTCACCCTTCATGGAGCCTCGACTTAATTATTTTCTATATTTAAACCGGTGTCGTCAATGATTGACTATTTTTCAGCAGATAACAATTCGAGTTTTAATGAAAACACACGTTACCCTTCAAGTGGCCCTTACAGAAGCTGACATTTCCCAAAATCTGACCAATTCAATCTTCCTGGGAACCGTGGAAACAAATTGTATTCAAATAATGTGTGAAGAAAGAGATAGATCTACACCGGAAGTTTCCGTATTTGGTTCAGAAAATAGTGTGCATCCATGGTAAACAATTAAAAAAAATGGTCAGAAGTCGACTAAGATTTGAATTCTGCAGTGATATCCATATTAGAATTCACAGAAATATGCCTTGTTTTTAAAATAGTGTGGGAACCGCGAATAATTTATACATCTAGCTAAAATTTGCTGTGCTTGTTTCTACCGGTGTAATGTCAAATATTTCACCTCAGAAAAATGCCCGCATCCCCGAACAAAATATTTCTTTATGAAATCTTTGTAAAAATTTATGGCTTGAAGAAACCGCCATCTTGGATTTGCAAATGAGCAAACTACCCATGATTTCTGGATATGTAGAATAATAACCACAGATGAAACATGGTTTAACTACTATGACCCGGAAACGAAGCAACAATCAAGTCAATGGAAAAATGTCGACTCTCCTCGGCCAAAGAAAGCAATAGTGACAAAATCTTTAGGAAAAAATATGTTTATTAATTTAAAACATCCACCGTACAGCCCGGACTTAGCACCAATGGACTTTGCAGTTTTCCCCTACATCTAATCCTTCTTACGGGGAATGAGGTTTGACAATTTAAGTGAATTAAGACAAGCCGTAATGCATGTACTATTTCACATGAAAACTGATCAGTTTGTGCAAATTTTTGATAACTGGGTAAGATGACACAAGAAATGTGTGGAACTTAAAGGTGACTACGTCGAAAAAAGTTAAATTGGTTTGAGTGTTTGACGTCGCTTAACGTCAAAAGCTTTTACCGCTGTGCTCCGGGTGTTAGTATGCTTATTTATAAGATCGAGAAAAATTCATACTTGTAGTTCATTTTTATTTACAAAATTTTGTTCACTTATCGAGTAAACTCTACTATAAATGAAAATTGCAATTTCTTTTTTTCAACAAATTAAATAACAAAATTACAGAGATTGTCCACGAACTTTACGGACAACCCTCGTAAAGGTGAGTCTTGGTCAGGACACAAATTTTCTTATCATACTCGGAGAACGAGGAAGTACTGGTAACATCATAGGTTTCACTATTTTTCTTCATTTTTTATGATGACAGTTCGGTCAAGTTTATTTTTATTTATATGTTCTATTTATACAAACAATGTTTATTCTTAGTTAATCAATCTAAGAACGAGGTTTATTCTTAACTCTCTTTTACAGTATGCAATATTCAAATAAATTTCAATAGACCTTTTGCACTTTCCTTATTTGATTCTAAATGACACATTTTTAGACGAGTTATGTCCCATATGAAGGGCAAAATGGTGCCGGGTCTAGCAACAGCAATGTAAAGAACAATTAATTTTGGTATAATATTATCCTAATTTTTAGATATTTGAATCTTGTTGAAAAACATAGGATAACTTAGAGCAAATATAAAATTCACAAGTTGTTACAAAACTAATTTTTTTATAAGATTATGGGGAAAAAATGTGTTATTTTCATTGAACTTTGCATGACAAGGGACCTCTTTGTCCGAATTAAAGGGAAATAACTCATGTAAAACGTTTAAGTTTAGAATCAAAGTCGGAAATGTGCATCGAGTAAAGAAAGTCCTGATCATACTTATTTACCAACGTTATACAATATATATAGACATGCAAGCAATATCAAATATGAAAGAAGGCAATTGACAGTGAACATATATCATTTGTAAACGAACAACTTATAAATATATAATCTTTACATGTCTAATTATAATCATAATCTAAACCCGGGTACTCGCTGAACAAAATCAAAATCGCCATGGCAAAATGGAATTCGCCTTGCATTGATGTATCTAGTCTTACATTGATTATGTAAAAAAAATGTTCGTCACAATACACAAAACAATAATAGAAAGTTGATCTGGAAGTTATTTCCATTGTCATGTTCTTTGATTAGGACTATCCGCACATGCTAAGTACTACATGCTCCGGGTAGTGAAAAAATTAAGGAAATATCCTCAGCAAGTGACTGATTGGGGGTGGAGGTACAATGGTTGAAACCCTCTTTTCCTGACAAATTTTTATTCCTGACAATTTTAAACATTACGATGGAAAACTGAAAAATAATACTGAAAGATAAGGTGGAATCCCACCGTCCCATTTCTCTAGAAACCCCCTTTTGAAAAAAATTGGCTCCGCGCCGGCATCTATTATATATATAATGTAAAGGTATAATTCTATCGTGACAAAACTTATTTAATTACCGGTAATTTGTTATATTTGGTCGTTATTAATACTGGTTTTTCTAATTTTTAACGTTGCTCAACATCCTTATCGGATATATTTTGACAAATATCTTCCCTGTTACTTTAAATTACTATTCGTGAAATATGTACAAAAAGTAAGGAAGCAGGCAAACTTAATATATTGGATAATACCATTGTTATTTAAGTTATTTCAACCGGGGAATTACCTGTTCGATGATGTAATGATTAGGGTATTCGCTATGAGTGCGTTGGGAGGTTCGGGACCCAATGCTGTTCTGTGTAAAACCTGCAGTGTGTTGTTGTGTGTACTTGCACAGCCGATGGTAGATAACTCCAGCGCTGGGCTCATTAAGCGCGGGAAACAATTGGTCCAATTGGCTTAAGACCGGTGCTGAGTGCGGGAGATCGTGGGTTGGCGATCTCAGGGAGGGTAAAACAAAATGCTATTAATTTGGTATTTGCTGCTTCTCTGATAAGTTCGAACCAATATTGAGTACGAAAAAATAAGGAATCGCTTGGAGAGAGTAAAATGAATTTTTACCTATATATTGTGAAGCTTTACAATGAACATTACCCAAAACGATCTTTTCCTTCCATGCAGACTAAATTTATAATTAAAGCTCAAGATGACATCTTTGTACATATGATATATTGTCCATTTCAAGGTAAATCCTGTCGAAATGTATTTTTAGAAAGGCATGTGCGTCATATATCTTGTTTAGTAGATTATTTTTACACGTATTTCTTGCATAGCGACAGAAAAAATTTATGGATAGCAATTTTGTGGGTTTTTTCTGTATATCAAATATTTAAGGAGATAGATACACGTCTTTATGGTATAAATTATATCATCGGTAAAGGTGGTTATATCATGGTTATTATTTGCCAACATTTAAAGACATAATTTTAAAACTTAAATGTATTTTCTTGTGAGAAAGCAAAATGTGTTTTTCCTCCTCGACATAACACAATCAAATAATTGTATTTTATTTACTTTTCAATAGCACATAGCCACACGTAACTTTAATGATCCCCGCATTAAGATTAATAATCTATTTTATCAGATTATTAATTTAAATTAACAATTTGTTATAGCAGATTAACAATTTGTTATAACATATTAACAATCTCTTATAGCAGAATAACACTCTCTTATAACAGATTAACAATTTGTTATATCAGATTATAAATTTGTTATAACATATTAACAATCTCTTATAGCAGATTAACAATCTCTTATAACAGATTAACAACTTGTTATAACAGATTAACAACTTGTTATAACAGATTAACAATTTTTTACAACATATTAACAATCTCTTATAGCAGATTAACAATCTCTTATAACAGATTAACAATTTGCTATGACAGATTAATTTTTTTTTATAACAGATTAACAATTTGCTATGACAGATTAACAATCTCTTATAGCAAATTACCAACTTGTTATGACAGATTAACAATTTGCTATGACAGATTAACAATCTCTTATAACAGATTAACAAATTTTTATAACAGATTAACAATTTGCTATAACAGATTAACAATCTCTTATAGCAGATTAACAATCTCTTAAAACATATTAACAATCTCTTATAACAGATTAACAATTTTTTACAACATATTAACAATTTGTTATAACAGTTTAACAATATCTTATAGCAGATTAACAATTTGTTATAACAGATTAACAATTTGTTATAACAGATTAACAATTTTTTATAACAGATTACCAACTTGCTATAACAGATTAACTATCTCTTATAACAGATTAACTATCTCTTATAACATATTAACAATCTCTTATAACAGATTACCAACTTGTTATAACAGATTAACAATTTGTTATAACAGATTAGTAATCTGTAATAATAACTTAGAAAAAAAACTAAGTATGACCTTTCCAAGCTTCCGTAGAATAATTCAAGCGAAAAAAGTGATCGAGTTATTGTTGTTTAACGTCAAGTGAGCAATTTTTCAGCCATATCATGACTAGAACAAGTTAAAGTTCAATGAAATGTTGATGACGTCGGCTTTGTACTAAACCAACATTCTTAGTTCGATTTTCATAGTGCTAGCTCAATGAAACTGAAACTTGGCCACATTATCCCGATTCCGAGCCAATCAGTCTTTGATCTTACTCCTTAATGCTACATATTTAGCGGAGAAGCAGCAAATACCAATTTTAGTTTTTGGTTTGACCCGACCGTGGCATGATTCACGATCTACCGCACTTGAGGCGAGCACGCTAACCATTCCATCAGCAATGAGGTCAAAAGAAAACACGTAGGTGTAAAATGAAAATTTGACAGAAAACCCCAATTTTCATATAAGGAATAACAAACAACGGTTATTGTTGTTCTTCATCGCTCTGTCACATTTAAGGTATGTCAGATAGTCTGTTAGTCCAGCCAGCATTGTTCACTTCTGTTCGATAAACTCTACAGATTTTAACATCTTAATCATTTGTATGTTTATTTTTATATAGAATGTACATATATCTAAATTGTAAATATAAACAGAGAATTCATGAACATTGTGAGAAATATAAAGTTGATCCAAATGTTTCGATGAGAATTCACATATAAATTTAAATCTTAATGGGTTTATTTTGTGAATAAAGTATAACCAACGATTAGTTTGTTTGTTTGTTTGTTTGATGGTGATTAACGCCACTTTCAACAATATTTCAATTATATCGTGGCGGTCAGTTCTATTGGTGGAGGAAACCGGAGGACCAGGAGAAAAGTCGCAAGTCACTGACAGGTCGGTGGTTTTCTCCGGGTCCTACGATTTGTATTTTTTACACTTCTTATATTTTTTAAATAAAGAAATACGCTTAATTTTTGTATTCGGGAAGAAGCCTGATAATCACATTTACAATATAAGATATCTAGAAGATCTAACAATCTCTGAACGAATACGACCATTAACATTATATATTTACCAAATAAATAATAATGTACCAGGAATTTTAATAGAAAAAGTGGATAGTTCCCTTTTTGAAAATTCAAGTAGAAATATTAATTAGCAAAAACAGACATTGTATTGTTAATTGAAGTGATAGTTATATACAAATGTAACACAAATACTAACAAAAAGTTAATATGATCTACAAAAAAACTTTAAAATATAAAGATATCCACCCTGAATACTACGGACCACAGGAAATTAATCCGGGGGAACAGATTTCTAGTCCGAGGGAAAGATTTCTCGAGGAAACAGATGACTAATGTGAAGAAACAAATGACTAATTCGAGGGAAAAGATTACTCGAGGAAACACTTTACAAATCCGAGAAAACATATTACTAGTTCGATAGAAACATATTACTAATTCGATAGAACCATATTACTAGTTCGATAGAAACAGATTACTAGTTCGATAGAAACAGATTACTAGTTCGATAGAAACATATTACTAATTCGATAGAACCAGATTACTAGTTCGATAGAAACAGATTACTAGTTCGATAGAAACATATTACTAATTCGATAGAAACAGATTACTAGTTCGATGGAAACAGATTACTAATCCGAGGGAAAAGATTACTAATCCGAAGAAACAGTATACTAATCTGAGGAAAAGATTACTAATCCGAGGAAATAGTTTATAAATCCGAGGAACAGATTACTAATCCGAGGAAACAGTTTACTAATCCGAGGAAAAGATTACTAATCCGAGGAAACGGCTAATCCGAGGGTAAGATTACTAATCCGAGGAAACAGTTTACTAATCCGAGGGAAAAGATTACCAATCAGAGGAAACAGATTACTAATCAGAGGAAACTGATTACTTGTTCGATGGATAAGATTACTAGTTCGAACGGGAAAAATACACATATGTCTCTTTCCGTGCTCCGTAGAATAGTAACTCCATAATAAGAATATATGGGAAAATCAAGCTAAATACGGGAATTTCACAAGGTCAGAAGGTCAGACGGACAAAAAATGAAAATGTAGATATCTAATTTAGTGTGCACGGTGCGTTTCTGGAATAACCTTCAAGTACCCTTGACGTCAAAACATTGGAAAGCCCAAATAATATTTAAAAAAAAACATTTGGGAACTACATGTAGGAACTTAAAATGATAGCCAAAATCGCTTAAGATTACATGTGTCTGGAGAATTGAACCTTAGTACTTACACAATTTAGCTTAGATACCAATCTTATTTATATATTAATTAAAATTTTAAATAAAGATTATGTTGAAAATTTTTTTTTTTTTAAAAAGTGAGATTGTTACCGTGGCCCAGTTTATTATTAATGTCATTTTCTAATCTGTTGAAAACAATAGAGTCAGAACAAAACATTAAAGAAGACAATACCAGGAAAGTGTGGGATATTTATCTCGGCAATGTGTCTATCAAATCGACAGGAAAGTATAAATTACCTTTAGAAGAATGTTACCCACCTCGGGTAGACGTTTTACGAGTTGAATGCCGCATTATAGATGATGGATTATTTGGTGACCCTAGGCATAAATTTCTTAAAACGTAGCGTAGAAGGATGTCATATATTTTGATAAGATATGAGTGATAAAAGTTAAATTAGAGGCATTAATTACTAAGACTGTTTTATGTTGTAATTTTTAATTCCCTTGTCACATTCAAGGATGTTTAAAAGTCGAGTTGTATGTGTCTTAAGAAAGATATAGATATAGCACAAATAATGTCATTTTCGATTATGAGCGTTCCTGATGAAGGTTATTATGAGCGTTCCTGATGAAGGTTATTCCAGAAACGCGTCGTGCGCATTAAAGTTGATATATACGTTTTTATGGATAGCAAATTACTTGCCATCTGGGAAATAAAATTATATACATCAAATAATATCAAAACGACTAATATGTCCAAAAGTAACGTTTATCAAGTATACCTCAGCTGCAGACTATACGCAGCTTCACACTCAATTTCGGGTATGAGTTATTTTCATTATTGAAGTCCCTACTGTGACTGAAAAGCAGAATAACAATAAACGAACAGTTCTTTTCCTCTAATTTATGTCCAATTGTAATGTTGTATATAACCGTTCATGTTCATTTACACACATTGCCTGTCTAACTTATTAATATACAATTTTGTGTTTTGAATTTGAATTAGAAAGAGTTCAATTTGTAGACTGGAAGTGGATTATGGAAAAATACCAATGCATAATACTAATTGAATAACATAAAACATCTACATTACATTTCCGCAGTAAAATATAAAAGTTTAGCATGAATGAAAATTGTCCTTTTTTATTTGCAGTTATAAGAGTATTGATATGAGAGTAGATTTCAATAACACAAATTTAGCTACGGACGGAATGGAGATGTTATAAATTAAAATAGTCCACATTCGTCATATCTTGGACTGTTTATCTGAGTCGCCCAAGTCTGGCTATAACCTGATGACCGTGATCGAATGATAGTTGGATTTACAACTACATATACAATCAGTGCCTATCATCACTGATGTTGTGAGTTCGAATCTTGACCGGCAGTGCGAAATGTACAACATTATGTGATAAAGTTTGTCAGTGCTTTGCGACAGGTCTGTGGTGTCCTCCGGTTAATACCTCCATCAATAAAACTGACCGCCATGATATAACTGAACTATTGTTGAAAGTGGCGTTAATCACCATCAAACAAACAAATAAACAAAAACAAACTAAAGTCCAATATGCTTGAGGGGTAATTGACCTTAGTTTTACTAAATAACATTATTTAGGAACTGTACATTTCAAACAAAACAAAAATAGTGCGTATATTCGGTTGAGAAATGTTGAATACCAAACCAAATATTGACATTTTGTCAAACGGGTTCCACCTGATGTTATTGCGTATTAAAATAAAATCATTTAATAAATGAAAAAAAATACAGTCTCTCTCTCTCTCGCAAGTCACTAACAAACTTTATCACATAATATTGTACAACTCGCCCTGATCGCGATTCGAACTCACAACATCAGTGGTGATAGGCACTGATTGCATACGTAGCTGTAAATCCAACTACCATAAGATCACGGCCACGCCGGCCTCTCCCCCGCCCTTATTTTTTTTTATATTACATGGTATTAAACACAGGTTGACAGAAACAGCAGTGAACATTTATAGAACGAACACCTGTATTAAGGGGTAATTTTTATTCTTTGATTGACAGTCCTCACGTTATATTGTTACACTCAATTCGGAATGCGACAAAAGTGTGACGTTTTAATGACAATGGATAGCTATTAATAGATTTAACTTTTAAAAATATATATTATTGGTACACTTATATCGAGTGCAAAGTTCAGTTGTCATTTTGCATAATTATTAATACGTGTTGGTAAATTGAACTTAATAGTAAAATAATAAATATCATTTAGCACGATACGACGGACTGTCCCGTGTCCACCCATACATTTGCAACAAGCCCCGGTATCAAGTCAACGATGGACAGTTATCTTTTAAATCGAATTATATGTACCGTTCTTTCCATATAACTCGGTAAATTATCATATCAGGTCAGAAGATGCAAAAATTTCTGGACCTACTCGTTGTTAAAGGATTATATTCATATTCTAAATGACAGTTTTGTTATTTTTTATTCACATACATACGTACTAGACTACTGGCCACTGTAGCTGTAACCCATTGATGTAATACAAACTGATTTTAAGTTTCAATTCAAGATACATTTGTATATCGAAATTTTACCAAATGCATTCAAAATGGCTTTTCAAATGGTTTAGTATCGTTGTTTTTGTATCGATAAAACTGGCACCTGTGCAAATCTTCTGTTTACTAAAAATAAAAGTCCCTTACAAACGAATTTACATCCACACTTTGAAAACTCGTATCTACAGATTAAGTTAATGCTGAAAGGTATCGTCAGTAACCCATCACTGATCACGCTCCGATTGGCAGAAAAATCTAAAGTATATTAATTAGTGTGTTAGTGTTGTGGTGTTTAACGCCACTTTCAATAATATTTCAGCTCTATCGTAAAGGTCAGTTTTATTGGTGGAGGAAACCGGAGTACCCGGAGAAAACCACCGACCTGTTGCAAGTCACTGACAAACGTTATCACATAATATTATATCGAGCACACCTCGTCATGAACAGGATTCGAACTCACAACTTTAGTGATGATAGGAACTGATTGCACAGGTAGTTGTAAATCTAACTACCATACGATCACGACCACAACGTCCCAAAAGTATATTAATAGTTGCCATTCAAAATCATTGTGTGATATTGTTAATCTTCTTCTTTGAGGTGACAAAAGCTATACAGAAAAATGGAAGTTCTCATCATTTGCAAGAAATTCTTTTCTTATTTATTTCGATCCATTTTAAAGCTCTGATTAGATTGACTTATCAAGACAGTCGTCCGGACTTCTCAAAGTTTTGTTTAAAAACGATAACGTGACTACCAGAATTGTTTTGCCAGTTGGCCTGCTGGTGATGAGTATGGAGTAGTCGAAGAGAGAGAGAGAGAGAAGAGAGAGAACTGCTGGTGATGAGTATGGAGTAGTCGAAGCGTGAGAGAGAGAGAGAGAGAGAGAGAGAGAGAGAGAGAGAGAACTGCTGGTGATGAGTATGGAGCAGTCGAAGAGAGAGAGAGAGAGAGAGAGAGAGAACTGCTGGTGATGAGTATGGAGTAGTCGAAGCGTGAGAGAGAGAGAGAGAGAGCTGCTGGTGATGAGTATGGAGCAGTCGAAGAGAGAGAGAGAGAGAGAGAGAGAGATAACTGCTGGTGATGAGTATGGAGTAGTCGAAGCGTGAGAGAGAGAGAGAGAGAGAGAGAGAGAGAACTGCTGGTGATGAGTATGGAGCAGTCGAAGAGAGAGAGAGAGAGAGAGAGAGAGAGAGAGAACTGCTGGTGATGAGTATGGAGTAGTCGAAGCGTGAGAGAGAGAGAGAGAGAGAGAGAGAGAGAGAGAGAGAGAGAGAGAGAGAGAGAGAGAGAGAGAGAGAGAGAGAGAGAGAGAGAGAGAGAGAGAGAGAAAGAGAGAGAGAACTGCTGGTGATGAGTATGGAGCAGTCGAAGAGAGAGAGAGAGAGAGAGAGAGAACTGCTGGTGATGAGTATGGAGCAGTCGAAGAGAGAGAGAGAGAGAGAGAGAGAACTGCTGGTGATGAGTATGGAGTAGTCGAAGCGTGAGAGAGAGAGAGAGAGAGAGAGAGAGAGAGAGAGAGAGAGAGAGAGAGAGAGAGAGAGAACTGCTGGTGATGAGTATGGAGTAGTCGAAGCGTGAGAGAGAGAGAGAGAGAGAGAGAGAGAGAGAGAGAGAGAGAGAACTGCTGGTGATGAGTATGGAGTAGTCGAAGCGTGAGAGAGAGAGAGAGAGAGAGAGAGAGAGAGAGAGAGAGAGTAAAGACACATAATAGGATAAAAAAATAAAAAATAATAATAGCACACTTAAAACAAATTATTTTGGCAGAAATCACTTCTATATAGTCGCGATATCCTATACATATACGTTTTACATTTTGTACTTTTTTTGATTATGCACATTGTAGTACATGTATGTTTGTAAGTATGTTTAATAATGAACAAATACATTACAATATAAATCATGTTAATTCTGCAAGCAATTGTAACATGTGTTTATCTAGAGGATGCTGATTTTACATAAAAATGATATATGTACATATGATGATGCTTAGGCGTATAAATATTAACGATTATTACCACATCTGATTTTATACTGCCATATAAATATGTAATGTTTAATATTTAATATCATTAAGTAGCGATGACATTTGTATTTTCCTGTGGAAAAGTGTTTTGATGAGATAAAACGAGTATGGCCATTGATAGTCCCATATCTGACGTCCGCTAATGGCCCACTCAAATTGACAGTGATGCATACGTTCAAATTTGCAATTATGTGTTAAATAATAGTTTTCGAAATCTGTACAAACAATAAATAAGAGCACTTACAGATGTGATGCATGTATTATAAAGGGAGGTTGTAATATTCCGATTATATTTTGCATTATATGGCAGTCATGTAGGTAGACAAAACGTGCCGTGTCACATCATCACTGTTCAGAAATGGATGCTCTTTTATCACCGAACGTTTCCGATACTGTTATAAATCCGCATTCTATTATAAACGAGGCTATTATTGATGGAAGCTTTTCAGGGTGGCAAAAGAATTATGTAGAAAGTGCTAAACCAACATTTAAAAACAATTCCGTTGATTCAGGGAGGAATATTTCAGAAGATTATACAGGGGATTATTATTATTACTATTACTATGACAACCCATACCAAATGGATACCAGAGAATGGCAAGTTCCTATCTTTTCTTATCTATACACGGGCATTGCTCTTTTGACAATTCTAGTGAATATAATGGTAATTTATGTATTTGCCATTAAAAAAATGCGCTCGCAGACGACATTTTTCTTGTCTTCACTTGCCTGTTCAGATTCCGTAATATGTTTTTCGGTAGCTATTTATCATATTCATTTTCATTTATTAGAAAACTATAGACATCCAGTAAAACTAGAGTGGTGCATTGTAAAACGAGTGATCTACATACTGGAGCAGATGGCTCGATCTTCGTCAAATTGGATAACAGCATTCCTAGGTATACAACGTTTCGTGTGTATTTGCTTCCCATTCCGCGCAAGGACTTTGTGCTCCATTAAAACATCTATTCTAGCAGTTACGTTCTCAGTAGTTGTTGGGATATCTGTCTACATATATGAAGCTATTTCAGTTAAAGTCATTGCATGGCCTGTTATGAACGGTAGTGTTTACCTATACGAAGGTTGTGTTTTGACACCCGGCGAAGGAGTAACAGAAAGATCGATTATGATTCATTATATTTTAAGCGGGCTAATTAGCAGAGTTCTCCCTTGTTTGGTATTATTTGTAACAACATTACTACTTGCAAAAAAGTTGAAAAATCGAAAACGTGGTATTGCAGCAGACGTTCAAGATAAAAACAAATCTTCATCACAAATGAAACGACTAAATGCTTTGGTTTTTATTATATTAGTAATATTTCTGTGTGCTGAATTACAAGACGCCATAGCTTTTTCTATTTATGTATATGAGCTAGCAGCCGATAAAATCAGAGAAGTTGTATCAAGAGAAGCAGACGATTATTGGGACACGTGGGGAAGTCTTCTATCGTTAGTTGGCTACCATTGCAATTTTTGGATATTTTTTCTGATGAGCTCTCAGTTTCGTTCAGCATTTTATGAGACTTGTTCGTCTGTTCGGAACATAAATACATTTACCAAGACAACATCTCTGTCTTCTGAAGACATTGTCGCGGTAAAACCATTGCGAGGTGAATAGTATTTCTACCGTAAAGCATGACGACATACAGTAAATAGAAATCAATTCCGTGATCATAATTATTTCCTATGGTTCGTGCTATATGTGAACCAGGTAAATACAATGATCTGAACTAGTTTAAGATATGTATGTGAGTGATAAGTTAGATTTTCAGTGATACCAAATTTCATTATTATATGGGAGAATCTTGGTAATTCAAACGGAATGAAATTTGGTGGAGAATATGAGTTTTTCCGTCGTCGTAAAAAATATTCTCTGAATTTAGCGGATGAGTTGGCTTAAATCATCCTTAGGATGTTTACTTTCAAAATTATATTAGAGATCATGTTAATCATCAAACATGGCTGTTTCTATATATACACTCTGACAAAAGTTAAGCACCACCCTATATTTTTATCGATATATTTTTTTACATAAAAACTGTTAAAACAATAAAATAGATATCACCATTTTTCTTACACTTCCTAAAAGACTACACCAAGGGCTCTAAAATTACCAATCTACGAAATATTTATCATCCTGAAAGACGTGACTATGACGTGGCAAAAATGGGGTTCAAAACAGGCGCTGGAAAAAAGGAAAACCAGTTTGTCTTTGATGGAAGCTTTTAACATTGCATTATAATGCAGAGTCTTCAGATTTTAAGAACTTTTAAATGCATCTATTGTGCGTATGTGTAAGGCATAAAAATCAATAACGAGTATATCCACCGCGTTTATTGTGAAGTTCTGTAACACGCCTCGTCATGCTTCGCACAAGACGCCTAAGCCATTCTTGGGAGAACTGTTGCCACTCCTGTAAGATAGCAGTTCTTAATTCGTCAATATTTTGACATTTTGGATCGCGTTGGTTAATTTTTCGGCCAATAAAGTCCCATACATGCTCTATAGGGTTCATGTCTGGCGATATCGCAGGCCATGGAATTGTCTGAACAGCCTCTTGCTGTAAAAAAAATGTTGTACAATTCGGGCTCTATGTGGCCTAGCGTTGTCGTCCATGAACATTGGCCTGTCAGCCAACGCACGATTGTCGAAATGGGGGACTACGCGTGGAGCGAGCACATTGTCACGGTATTTTTGGCCTGTCAGATTACCATCAAGAACGTACAAGTCCAACTTATAGTCAAAGGAAAAACAACCCCAGACAGTTACACCCCCACCCTCAAAAGCAGTTGTGCCCAAAATGTGGTTGTCCTGAAATGAAGTGTTTCGTTGGCGCCAAACCCTTGCACGACCGTCGGTAGGGCGTAACAAAAAACGACTTTCATCAGACCAGTGGACCCGTCTCCATGTGCGAATAGTCCACCCCAAATGATCATGTGACCAGACAAATCGAGCATGGCGATGACGTAATGTCAACTGTGGACGTTTTATGGGTCGTCGCGCTCGCATTCCCTGATGGTGGAGGCGTCTGATTACAGTGCGTGTGCTAATGTGGCCTCCAAACGCTAAATTACCACGAAGTGCACCAGCTGTACTGAACGGCTGTTGCCGCGCCCGTCAGGACATGAGCCGGTCCTCTCTTGGCGTCGTTTTGCGAGGTCTACCTGCACGTGGACGGTCAGTAACATTCCCCGTTTGACGAAAACGGTGCATCAGTCGTACAATTATGGAATGGTTAACCCTGAAGTGGTCTGCCACCCTTCTATGGCTAAAACCACCATGCCAACAGCTTGCCACCTTTCTGGTATGGTTAATTTTCGCCGCACCATACCAAACCAATAGAAAATGAAACTTAAAACTCTACACACAAAAAATCAGCTTTCGTTCGCAAACACAAATGTTGAAAAGTACACGTGGCACTTTACACACCCTTTCATATACACATAAATAAAAATCGATCAATAACCTGTTTCACAGGTAAGTAAGTATGTGTGTACAGGTAACGAACACAGCAAACCGATTTGAAATAAGTTCATTATTAGAAAAGATATTATTGAAACAAGTCAGGTGGTGCTTAACTTTTGTCGGACTGTATATATATCATTGGGGGTAAAACGCACATTTAGGGCCAATAAAATCCACATTTTCCCATTAAATGTTTAGTAAATGTTTGGCGAAAATATGCAGATATGCTAATACTGACATACATTTAAACGTTTTCTCGGAAACCACTACGCCAATTTAATATATACTAGGCTAGGATAGTCATTCATTATTATCTTTCAAATTCCTATCAAAATGAGCTAAAAAAAATAAACTGTTAATGCTAATAAGTTTGTTATTATATTTGTCTATGAAATTTGTAATTGTCTCACGAATATGCAAATTCGGCATTTTGACAAAACTAATTTGAAAATTTTCTCTGAACCCACTTAATCAATTTGAAGTAAACTTGGCTTGAATCATCATTGGAGGATTGCACGATGATTTAGCCAACCAACCAACATGGCCACTGTTACAATGCAATAGATATAAACATATTGCTAAAACACTTCAAAAAGCCAAATACTCATTTTAATATGGAAGTGGCTGAATCTTACACTTTAGGTAAATGATAAACATTTCTATAGCATAATACCAGGTTTTTCTGTGAGATTTAGGCAAATTTCGACATTTAAGAGTCTTAAGGGAAAATATATGAACAGGACGTTAGAAGCACAAACAATCAATCATTTCATAGTTGTCATGTCTGATTAACAAAATATAAAGCCTTGTATTTATAAAATTTCTATATTCACAAAGGAAAATATTAATATAAACATTATTTTAAGGGGAAAACCCTTGTTATATTTCTTGTATTTATAAATGATATTTGACCTTTGGTACAAAATACTAAAATTGCTTCATAAAGCTTTCTGGGTGATAAATAATATTCATTCTAAATGTCGTCATTCACGAGCATATAATTATATTTTATATTGTAGTACAAATTCATTTCAAATCTTTTGCATGAAAACGATGAACATATTAAGTGTTTATCAAAATGGATTCCACAAAATCAGTAATTACTATTCAGTGGTAAAAAAAAAAAAGAAGAGATATGCAATGATGCTTCAGTGTTGATCAAAATTATTATATTCCGAAATTAAACAAAATAAATAATATATTTAGGTTTCCATCAAAGTGAAAACATGAAATCACTATTTGACAGAATTGTGTTTATAAAGGTCGAGTAAATCGGCTTTTCAAGACAAATTATCAAACAATATATCTTGAAAAGGGTTTAGTCAAGCAGTAAGAGAAATTTGAAGGAAGATGTTATATGCAGTAATATCTATGGAACAACAGAGAAAATATCTTGACACAACATGTATTAGATATTGTGATCTTTTTGTGGTATTAATTAGTTTCAGAAGAGATGTTGCTGCTGTTAGCTTTGTTGATAGTTTGGATGAATTTTTAACCATAATTGCTTAAACTTAATTTTCATAAATTGACACGAGACAATTTTTATGAAAATATTTTACAACCAACTTGTTTATCCTGTAATGCAATCATTATGCTTGCTGTACAATAAAGGGATACACTTGATTTTGACTTAATTTGTATAGTATACAAATAAGTGTTTTCTGATGCAGACGTAATGATAGGGAATGATAAGAGTACAGCTAATTAAAATGAAAAGAAAACATCATTGAAAACGAGGAGAACGGCGCTTGTTACTATTTTTTCAGTACTATTTAGCACTTTTTTCCTACATTTTGATATTGCAAGATATGCTTAATACATGTATATTGTCGGAAAAAATGAAATCTATTTGCATTTGCTCAGAAACGGGCCAAAAGAGCTCGCCAAATATTTTCCTGTCTGTTTCTGAAACTCGTACAAGTAAATTCTATATTTTTCCCGACAATATAAATATATTGTTTATTTATTCTTACTTACATATATATATATATATATATATGTATGTTGTTTTATGTTGATGTAGTAAAGTAATAAAATGCTTTAGTATTTTGTGGTGGGTGTGGGATTCGAAATAAATGTTTGTCAACATTTCGGAGTTATTTTGAACTTTTACTCCCCGCCCCCACCTCCAAATTATTAAATGTTGATGAAGGTTTTCATTCATTCTAACTAATTAGCTAGTAGGTGGAATCTGTCAAAATTTGATGAACAATTACATTAACATTTTATTTCGTCATGAATAAAGTTGAAATACTGCTCAACTGATGTTAAACAATAATGAATTAAAATTGTGTACAGCGCGTTTCTGGAAAAACCTCCAAGAGGCACACCCACAACCAAAAAGACCGGAAAACCAAACAATTAAAAAATATTGCAATCAATTATTTTAAGATAATATAAATTCCAAAATACTGCAGATGGACAAGACAGAAACAGTGATACCAGTAAATAGAAAGATAAATCATAATACTACACTGAACAGAACTGAACGCAACAATGCAAATCGCATATACAACAAGTTGGCATCATGACCTACTACAAACTTGCATCTTCAAGTGAATGCGGTATCTATTACGATTGGTGTCCTATTGACCTTGACTTAATATTGCGGCCATATATATGCAATGGACATGGATATGAAATTTTCAAATAAAGCATCATCAAAGTTTAATTTTAGTTAACAAGTGAGAATATATTTATATATGATTGATTGATTGATTGATTGATTGATATTTAATGTACACCCACAAATATTTCATGCTTATCTGGGACGGGAACAAGTCAAACAATACCTCAAAATTATACAGAGATGAGGAAGGAATTGGTCAGTGACTATATATTATAAACTGATATAGATTTGGTGAGGAACTAAAGATTCAGGCTTTTGTATCGACTACGTCGGGTCTTATCTTTTTTCGAAATCTACAAATAAAGGTTTTTAACGTGAAGGCAGCCAAGCATTATCCACTATGTTCCACGGTCAGGCTTTACATATTAGACATAAACGTCATTGTAGCATTGTTGTTCTCTTATTGTGTCCAATAGGATACTGGAATAGATATCAGCTATATCTATCGGAAACATAATATACTGTTTAGATTTATCAAGAAAAGACAATACAATGGCCAAAAGAAAAAATACAAAGGACAAATAATAATCTACAAAACACTACACAGAAAACTAAAGATCGAGCACCGGAACCCCACTAAAGCTGAGGGTGAACTCAGATGTACAGGAAGAGAAAGCAATTCCTTATCCAACGGCAATTTGTCTTTGTATACTGTTTGCACATTTCAATCCATTCATATTGTCAAGCAACATAAGCTTCGTCTAATTAACTATCATAGGCGTAAGACAAGTAAAATACCAATAAGAGAAAACCACAATAAATCACAAACCGAATGGACAAAAACAACAACAGTGAATCATCAGACAAGGCGAACTCACACTACCAACCGGAAACGGAAATAGATGTTTCTAACTGGTTCCTTCGTCTGCAACATCCATGACACCAGTCACGGAAATATAAATACATTTTTACAGTTGAAAAAGACATTCAAGCTACATATTTTATAAATATACTATACGCATTATTAATTTAACCATTTAACCACTTAATCAAACTTCAACAGGTATATACTGGATAATTGTTTTTCTTCAAATGCAAAATGATTGCCATACATTACAGACAGAAAATAATGCTTCAGTGCCAGTGGGTTTGAGATAATGAATTACTCCACTAATTTGACAGCATAGTACATTTTTGTATTTACCTTGGTTATAGAACAGATATAATTACAGCGAAAGAAATTAAGTGGTGAAATACTGAGGATATTGTTCCTGTATCAGTATACTTCTACACACTCTTTATAAATCAAATAAGTTTCAAATTGAAATGTATCATACTATGCCACTCATCTTAGAGTTCCGACCGACGCAAATGTTGTAAAGGCCCTAGTAATGATCATTTGTGGACAATTTAAGGTCAGTTACTTTCATATAGTTGATTAACCAAGTTGACTTTTTGAAAACGTTGTCTCGTTGTGGGCTATGTTTAATCGTCTTACAATGATGTCATCTGGGATGTCAGATAGCACAAAAACACAATCTTTACATATGACTATCAATGGAATATTAGTATTGATTTTGATTTCAAATTCACGTACTTGTAGTTCTCCCATTTCACAGAAGATAAAGGTTAACATACACTGTAATGATAAAAGTGCAATTGACCCTCGGACAAGTTGAACTAACATTATACTGATTTTGATTACCCCTTTGATATCTTTAAGCATTTCTTATATATAAACCTTAAATATGTCATTTAGTGATGATTAAATTTGTTGTGGAGTAAAAGTCTTCAACATACATTTTTGATGCAATTACATTTTTTAAAGAAAGATAACTTTTGAAAACATAAAAATAGAAATTAAAATTTTCAAATTCAGTGAATGAATGATTGGTAAATTAAATTTTCAGCAATATTTTGTTGAGAACAATTTAATTATAAATGATGTCGGGAATAATTTATGAGATGATGATGATATTTGTTTTTCACCTTACCGACACGTTGAACTGGAGTTTTACGTTGTTAGCTTACTGAAACAACATACCATGTGGTTCCCACTCGTGCACATTATCCTACCCTGCCAATGCTGTCTCTATTTCCCCTCAACTTAGTGGAGAAGAAGAAGCAAATACTAAAATATAGTTTTTGGTCTGAACGTTTGGGGATCACACCCAAGACCTTCCGAACTTGAGCCGAGCAAGGCGGTCGAATTCTATTTGAATATGAATAAAAACTATTGCTGTCTAAATGCAGGATTTCGACGATGGAACATGAAAATGGTGAAACGATAAAAGGGTTGGTGGTTGACAATATAAACAACGGCAACAACACTTTTTATATAGTAAATGCACAGCACTTTACAAACCCCAAATACATGGTTTAATACAACATATGTTCTACTAAAACTTTAGTCTTATGGAGTTGTGGGAAATACATGTAGATAACAATAGATAATAATAAAATTGCATAGACACAGTTTGGAGTATAAGTAACAATATGTGCAGATTTTATATGGTGAGTTTTGTTTAATTCCAATTCAGCAATTGTTTAGCTGCATCATGGCGATTTTTAATTTTAATTTAGATTTTAATTTTCAATGATGAGGTCCGCTCTGTACTAGTCCAACATGCTTAGTTGGGTTGTTTTAGGGCTAGCTCACTGTGACAACAGTCCGCAGAGGTATACATGTATGTGGAAAATGTGGGTAGTTCGGCAGTAATTTGTTTATATTAATTTCCGGCCTGACGGAAGAATTTGTTTTCCAAAACTAATTCCCATGCACCGTTTGTATAATATTTAATGAATCGTCAGCGCTCATATTTATTTTCATTATATTGATTGATTGATTTCTGATTGATTTCATACAAAACATTGAATAAAACAATAAATACATTTAATTATAATATTCTTAATTACTTATCAACTTACCGTCAAGTATTCGTCAACGTTCAACATACAGAGAAGGTTAATTGTCAAGCTTAACCATCTGTGTGACATTGATTTTTCTGGTGTAACTTGGTATAGAAAGTTTTTAAAGTGTAACAGGTGGGGATTGTTACAAGTGAATAATTGCAATCGCTGCATTTGGCTAGATATTATTTTAACAATAACACATGCATAAAATCGATTATAATTTTCCTTATTAGCAAACGGGTATAACAACAGGTGGTACTAGCAAAGCATAACATCGCATTTTGATAAATTGTGCTAGGTACTGCCCCCTCTCCCCTTCCCCTTTTCCATCTTTTTTTTCCACACACAAACATACAAAATCAAAAAAAGAAAACAATATAAAGTAAACATTAAAGGATTATTGTCTTCTTGTTTAAACACGGCTACATGTATCTAAGAAAAGCCCACTAACTGACATTTGACTGAGGGAGAGGGGAATTTGGTGTCTCCCTCCATTCTCTTGTAGAATGTATTGTGAAATAACAGCACAATTAAATCTAAACCTGAATTAGAGAGCCAACATGAACAATGAATAAGTTCCACTTATAAATGTGTATCGAAATAAGTTTCATCAACTGTAGGAAGTTTTGAAAGTTCAAATATATCGGGAATTTTACCATGACCTCACATTTGATGGTACAGGAGTTTTACTGAGAAATTGCTAATTTGGATTTCCCTCCCAAGTGTTAATCTTGCAGCATTTTGAATGAAGTCAAGCTATTCATATTATATTCAATGTGAACTAATATCATCGGTGATGTAATGGTTGACGTGCTCTACATCATATCTTCATCTGCTAAATTTGTTTTAAATGCTGACATTTTCTGTAATTCCTAAAAAAAAAATAGACTATATTATTCCTAATATGATCTGCCTCATAATTAGACCATATCATGACAATATAAATATATCATAAACGTGTGATCAGGCCCTGCCCATCTTACCAGCATTGGTGGTGTAATGGTTAGCGTACTCGACTCGAGTGTGGTAGAACGCAGCATTAAGGAGGAAGGGCAAAGACTGGTTGGCTCGGAATCAGGATAATGTGTCCGAGTGGGGCGACATGTCTATCCGCGGAATGTTGTTTCAGTGAGCTAGCACTATAAGTATCCAACTAAGCATGTTGGTCTAGTACAAAGTGGACCTCATCATCATTTCATTGAAAATTATCTTGTTCTCGCCATGAGATAGCTGAAAACTTGCTCAGTTGCCCATGTCCATGCCCATGTCCATGCCCTTTTTATAAAACGCATGTTATCTAAGGCTACATGAAATAACCGTCCCTTTGTAGAAGATATATGCTCCAGTTACTCGGGATTACTCGAATATTCGGTGATTTGTGGTCTTTTCGACTTCGACGTCACGATGTCCCTATATACATTAAAACTGACCGCCATGCTATAACTGAAATATTGTTGAACGTGGCGTGGCGTTAACAACCATAACTGTAGCCGTAACCAAAGTTTCAGTTCAAACTGTTATGAGGTCTTTTAGAAGAATGTGAAACATTTAACTGAGATATACCAGATGAATGCCACGTGAAAGATCTCTTTACCTTCTACATGAAAATGGAATGTATGATTTTAAACCACTTTCGCTGTTATTGGATTTTTTTTTTCTTTTTTAAAATCAATAGAATTGTTAAAGAAAAACGTCGTTAAATCAAATTTAATTTCTTTCCTTAAGATATATTTTAAGTGAAAATTATGATAATCTACTTTGTAATTGTATTCAATTATGCATAGATA
Source organism: Bathymodiolus brooksi (assembly GCA_963680875.1). Classification (NCBI taxonomy): domain Eukaryota; kingdom Metazoa; phylum Mollusca; class Bivalvia; order Mytilida; family Modiolidae; genus Bathymodiolus; species Bathymodiolus brooksi. The sequence goes on along the minus strand of OY804578.1, from coordinate 37,937,289 downwards.
ATCTTTTTTTTTAATAGCATCGACCAGGATGTCATGTAAAATTTGGAAAAAAAAGTTGCGACATATGTTTATAAATCGACACGAGCTGTAAAAAACTAGAAATTCACATTCATGATATCTGAGTACTTAGCTATCAAGTCAATGATTTTTAAAGGATCGTCTCATCGTATTTTTTTTTAAATGTTTTCCGGAAGATATATTGTACACGCCGGGTATTCGGGTGAACGGAACCGGAGTTGGCATTAAGAACGCGGGCGCCGATAAAAAATCAACAAGCAGGGTAGGTATATGTAAATGTTCTTTTCTTAGACATAATAATATTTTGTAATGAAATAATTTCGTACAATAAAATAATGTGCATACAATAAAGTATTCACAGTCAAATTTTCATTGTGATAAAGTTAATAGTAAATCGACAACACGGTTTTTTTTATATATCAACCCCGCGGGAACCCCGGGGTATAGAAATGGGACCGAGAGCTTCTTCTGCTTGAAGGGGCGTCCGTCGGTTGTGCGGGATGTAGAAATTCACAACCAACCCGTCCTGCGGATGAGACGTAAATAAAACCGAGGTCCCGTGTTGAGAGATTGCCAACCTCTCCGCACGTTAAAGAACCCAGTGTAACAGCTCATGATGAGTGGTCCATAAGAGACCTGTTGCACTGGCAAAATTATCCGTCCCTACCCATCACCTTTCCTTGTTTCGAGTCCCGTGGCGCTTAAATTTTTAAATGTTCTCGTCCTGAATATAGCTGAAAAATTGCTCGCTGGATGTTAAACACTAATCAATTAATCAATCATCTTTTATATATCTTTCTCAAATTGGTTTTGATTTTCGAAATTAGATTACTTAAATTTTACTGCAGTGAATGCCATTTTAAAAAACATATTGGTCCTTTCTCTTCCCAAATGCCTCCTACAACTTCTGTTAAAAAATCACTTTAAAACATGCACGCAAATTTCTCATAGCCAACGGTTTATAGACATAGGGTACGTCAATTTGGCAACTAAGAACCGCGGATCAACTTGAAAGAATGACACTGGGAACGCCGGCTTTGGCCATTAGGAACAAACAGCGTATCATTTTCCAATACAATATAAATATGTCGATTAATACTATAAATCCACTAAAAATAAAACAATATATATATATAGATAGAAAATTAAACCATTTTAGATTTTAGAGCTGTCAAATTTTTGTTCTTCCCTCGACGGGATTTGAACCCACACCATTGATACACTGCAGCACCATTCGCTTAGCTTTACGTCCAGCACCCTAGACCACTCGACCATATCCGCTATATAAAAATATAGCTTCAATAGTTGAAATGTTTCCTTGTCTCGTAAGAAAAATCTAGAGATAGACATAAGATATGTCTAAGCGTGTGTAGATGGTACATATATACTTAATATTATAATTTGACAGCAATTTAACGGATGGGGAGTTACCTGTAGTGTACGAGAGCTCATTGTCTGTAAATTATATAGATGTAGGGAAGTTTACAAAATGTGGTGTGAATCAGATTCTGAAGACCTCTAAAGATCTGTAAGAGTACGTACAATCTAGGTCCCTCTCCTCCTGCAATAGCATTAAAACATTTGACTTCTTTACCCTCTACACAAGTATTTCCCACTCTAAGCTGAAAGACATATTAAGGGAGTTGGTCCAACTCATAAAAAAGAATGGCCAACGTAGATACAAATACCTTGTGTTAGGAAGGGACATATCTTATTTTGAAAAGAAAAAGAAAATACTCTGATTCTACCAAAATGTTCTCTGAAACTGATTCATCAACATGCTCGTGTTTTTGATTGACATCATATTTGTTATGTTTGGTGTGGACGTGTTTTTCAACAAACAGTCGGCATACCCATGGGTACAAACTGTGCTCCTCTTTTCGCCGACTTTTTCCTTTATTCCTATGAGGCAGACTTCTTCTTCTTCCAATAAAGTTCATGTTTCACTCATCACAACTATTTCTGGTTTTCGGGTATCAATGACTTTCCATATCATCTCATTTTTGCTATTGATACTTTTCAAGAGTGTTGACTATAATTGTTGTAGGTTTATTTGCTGGTTTTGATACATTTTTTTCTCACTTTGTGCCGAAGTGATTTAACTGGAGTTGGTGTACACTGTGGTGTATCAGGTGGATCTATTTGATCATCAGACAGTACTGAGCAATAGGACTGTTGACCGTTGATGGGGTAGTCGTGCATATTGCTGTGTGTTGTATTTAGCGAGCAGCATTTTGCACATATCCATGATATGTTTGACTTTGATAGTATGTTGTATGTGTTGTTCACCGTGTGTGGTACCCACAGTGATAATCGTCACAGTGGATTCCTGCATGATCATCTAGAACCTCTTTACCACAAACAAAACAGGGGTATTCTAGGTTGACCTGTGGGCCTGAGTTTGGGTGACAATCGGCGGAATTCAATATAGCAAGTGTACACAAATATACCAAATAGTATCTGCCTCCTGTGAAGGACTTCCGTGACAATTATTCAATGTTTTTTCTTGTGTTTATAAATATGCTTGAGGGGATAAGTTTTATTTGTGTTGACGCTGAGAGATTGAGGACCTTGACTTGTTCGATGTTGATTGACTTATCGATCACAGGGGCGGATCCAGGATTTAAAGTTAGGGGGGCGCATTTAAAAAAATTGCGGCGAGCGGAGGGAGGTACGAAAATTTTTGGGTTATTGCGTGTGAAAAATCACGATTTTACGCCAAAAAATCATATTTTTTCCAATTTTAGGGGGGCGCGCGCAGGGTGCGCCCCCCCCCCCCTGGATCCGCCCCTGGATCATGTGTTGATAGTGAAATATTTTTGTACAAGGGCTTCTCAAGAAAAACGAAAAGAAGCTAGCCCAATCCTTTAATTTCACATTTTGCTATATAGATGATGTCCTTTCACTAAATAATTCTAGGTTTGGTGATTTCGTTGATCGAATCTATCCCATTGAGCTTGAAATAAAGGAGACCAAAGATACAGATAGGTCTGCTTCATACCTTGACCTACACCTCGAAATTGACAGTGAGGGCGGTTAAGAACGAAACTTTACGACGAAAGAGATGATTTTCCTTTTAAACTTTCCATTTACTAGTATATGTAGCAACATTCCTACAGCACTTGCATATGGAGTATATATCTCTAAGTTGATGCGATATTCCAGAGCTTGTGGCTCCTATCAAGATTTCCTTGATAGAGGGTTGCTGCTAACAAGGAACCTACTAAACCATGGGTCCCTGTTGGATATGTTGAAGTCATCGCTTTGAAAGTTTACCATGACATGATTGACCGCTATGGAATATTTGTGTCACAAATGACCATTGATATGCGCCACTTGTCGTAAGCACTTCCCGGTCCTTTCCTCATTCATGAGTTTTCACCGGGTTTGTTACTAGATTAACACAACGGGTGTCACTAGTGGAGCAGGAACTACTTATCCTTTCGGAGCACATGAGTTCACCTCGGTTCTTAATGGGGTTCGTGTTACTCGATCTTTAGTTTTATTTGTATGTTTTGTAGATCGTTGTTTGTCCTTTTGTCCTTCTTTTTGTCCATTATATTGTCTGTCCCTCGATTTACGGATTATGATTACCCCTTTGGTATCTTCAAACTCTTCTTACACGAGAACGGATCTATATAGAAATCCCTGTTCCTAGTGCCCATTTAGATCGTCCTTTCCGCGCTCCTAGTGCCACGTGCCCACAGTTTTAAGTAGCCTAATGATCGTACCCTATGCCTATAAACCGTTCGCTATGAGAGATTTGCGTGCATGTTTTAGAGTGAATTTTTAACAGAAGTTGGAGGAGGCATTTGGGAAGAGAAAGAATCAATTTGTTTTTAAAATGGCATTCACTGCAGTAAAATATAAGTAATATAATTTCGAAGATCAAAACAAGTTTGAGAAAGGTCTATAAAACAATCGTGTTGCCGATTTACTTTTAACTTTATCACAATGAAAATTTGACTGTGCACAATACTTTATTGTATGCACATTTATTGTACGAAATTATTTCATTGCAAAATATTATTATGTCTAAGAAAAGAACGTTTACATATACCTACCCTGTTTGTTGATTTTTTATCGACGCCCGCTTTCTTAGTGCCAACTCCGGTTCCGTTCATCCGAATACCCGGCGTGTTGTAGCAACACCTTGTTGAAAGGTTATCTGTCAATTAGTTACAGATTACGAAAGATGGCATTGGTGTAATTAGGTCATGGTTCAAAGTTGACTATTGTTTCTTTAAATATGTCTTGCGATGGTTTTGTGTACTATCTATCATTTAAATGATGTTTGAGGGCATCGATGCTCTTTAATATAATAATATTACATACACAATGTATATATATGACAACTTCTGTGTCACGAAGGATAAATATATAATAAAGAGTCGACCATACTTTATTACAAAGCTGCTCACCCAGGTATATGTGAGGGTTGGCACTTTACTTACGTGTTGAAAAAACACTAACATGACGCATCATTTGGCTACGAGGGTTTAAACCACGCCACATTTTTTTATTGAAGTGTCCGGAATATGAGCAGTCATGTGTCCATTTTGCCTCTGTTTTTATGATTTTTCGAATAGATTCTGGACAGTGTGATATTTCTGTGTTTTTCATTTTACTATGTAGGTTATCAATTATAGAATGTTATGCTTTCTGTAAGAAACAATTCCAATGTTTCCCATAGAGTGAGTGAGTGATTGTTACTTAACACCAATTCAGCAGTTTTGCAGCTACATTTGTATATCATGGCAAGAACAAGTTAATTTTCAATGAGATGATGATGAGGTCCGCTTTGTAGTGGACTAACACGCTGAGCTGGATTTTTATAGTGCAAGTTCACTGAAACAACAGTCCGCAGGTAGACATGTCGCTCCATGCGGTCACATTATTCTGATTTCGAGTCAACCAGTCTTTGATCGTTCTCTTTAATGCTGCGTAAGAAGAGAAGCAACAAATACCAATTTTATAGTCTTTGGTTTGACCCAACCTGGGCTAGAACCCACGATCTACCGCACTCGAGGCGAGCACGCTAACAATTACGCCACCGATGCGGTTAGGTTTCTCATATCGTTGATCCAAAAGGTTGCAATTGCAAAAGTTAACCTCTCATGAAAAATTATTTTTTTTATTGAGAAAGTTTTGGTGGTTTTTAAAGTGATATTGTTTAAAAGCCGTAAATCGAAGAAGGGCAAACAACATAAGAAGAAAACACTAAGCAGAAAACTAAATCTATTGTCGCAGAGGAGTGGTCTGTTCCTGTTTTAATATTGACACCCGTCTTGTAACTCGTGGTACAAATCCGGTGATAAGTGGTATTCGGTGACAAGTCTTAATCTAGAAAAGAAGGACGGGTTGTGACCTCAACAAATGGAATATATCCGTGATCATCTATATGTATCGATGACATTTCGTAACAGTTTACCAAGGCATGCTGGTGACGGTAACCTTTCGAAATGTTGACCTCGAATATACCACTGGCAGCTCTTGGGTCAGTAGCTCAGATGTCCATAGACAGCTTTGGTGATACTATTGTTTGTTGCTTCTATTCAAATAATAATTTCCGTCTTCAAAACGACGGTATATATAGTAATTGCAGGACATGACAACGGTGTAAATGCTTTCTGCAATTCTAAAATACAACAAGGCCACGACAAATCACAAATGAAACCAGCTGATTGGTGTAAATAATGTTATTGTTTTTATATAATAGACAAACATCTCCAAATGTGAGTTCGGGTTAAAATCACTATACGGTGATTATTATTTAGATATAGTTCTATGGATATACAACGTATCTACCTTGTTGATATTACTTATACTACAAAGAATTTGAATAGTGGAAATGGTTCTAATTCATAATTCCTTACTCCACTGGTTGTCAATTCGTTTGGCATTAAACAGTTCTACGTTCGCATTAACAATAAATACACGCTTCCATTCTGCCACGTTTGCCAAACGAATGTACATTTTGATTGGTTACTTAAAATTAGACGCCAACAGAACGTTAATGTGTGGGTTAATTGAAGAACGTTGATTCACAAACTTGTGTACTGATGTTGAGAAGTATATATTTTTAAGACTGTTAAACAAAACCAAAAAGGTTCAAATACTTCATTAGCATGAAGAGGTGACATAAATTACGTTTTCCAACGAGAAAATCAACATGTAATAAGATCGATGTTGTGTCTGGCGTACAACACTAATCTGTCTAATTGTTGACGACGCTACTGTGACTGAATTGTAGAACAGCAACGAAGACAATGTTCCTTATTTTTTGTCCAAGTGTAATGCTTGTTAGTCTCTCATGTTCATTTACACCCATATCATTTCTTATTATTATACTTCACTATCTTTTTTCCTTTATAAAAACATGACAGTAGTTTTGCTATTTCATCCTAAAATCAACTGCATGACTATTCCCCCGGTGGTGCCGGTCGAAAATTGTAGGACTATTCCCCCCTGTGTTAATTTCAGCAATCATATTTCCCGGACTTTTCTAATTCATTCATCTTATTGGTTTAAATTAAATGACGTCATCCAAGTCCTCGGACTTTTTCATTGCGCGAGTTAAAATCCCGAGACGGCAGACGACAAGTAAGCAATGACTATTCCCCCTGTGGTAATTTCAGCAATCATATTTCCCGGACTTTTCTAAATCATTCATCTCATTGTATTAAAACAAATGACGTATATAATAGAGGATAAATGTCAATATCCATACAAAAAAGAACGAACTAAATACATTTTTTTTTTTTATTAATTTCTTCTTCAAATACACACACATGAAAATGTATTAGTTTAAAAAAAAACTAATAAAGTAGACTAGAAATCCATCAGAAAAGGGCCTACAATTTAGAATTTTGAATTGCACAGAACTTTGTGCAGTATAATAAAACACTTATAGACTTTATATTCGGGTAATAACACTTTTATTGTCCCTTCTGTACCAACTATTTTCCTCGGCGTTGCCTCGGAAAATAGTTGGTACTTTGGGGACAATAAAAGTGCTATCACCCTCATACTCAGTCAATAAGTGTATACTATTTACGTCTTTTCCTCTTATCTATGACCTCACCTCTCCTATCCACTTTACACCCGGTGGTGCATAGTGCCCTGATGCACTGCCTTCATTTGCCTCTGTCTTTGGTTACTTTCTTTGCTCTTGATCAGCTGTCCATCCCTAATTTGTCTCTTCCTGTCTGTATCGTCCTTCTCCAAGTTGCTTTTGGTCATCTAGCTTTATGTTTTCCTTCAGGTTGCAGGTATACCACAATAAATCATTTGTTATTCTAACATACCGTCCTTCTTTCGTTTTGTAAACAAACGAGCGATTTATCGATTGGGAATAATCTCATTAGCACATGCGCCGGTGCATGTGACTGACATTCCCGTCGTAAATGTACATGTTGATGAATTATCGTCTGCTCGATTTCGGCAGCATATATTGTGTGCGACATTTTCCGCAAGCGTAAATATAAATTACCGTCTTCCAATCAAAGTATACTACAGTATTTGTACTCTTAGACATATCAGAATCAAAATAATTCATGGAAGCCAGAATGTGTTTTGAAATTTAACATTAGTATTAGTAGTTTATCCCGAGACAGAGGTGAGGGATATAATTTACTAATATCCGCCAACCCATGCTAAAACTCAAAACACATTCTGGCTTCCATGATTTATTTCTTAAATAATATTCTAGAAAATCTAAAATGGTCGTCGTTCGAGAAGACAATAAAAATTGACGGTTAATAATGAAGATTAGAAATAAAGAAGTTGACATTAATGAAGAAGTAACAGTACAACTCATATCACCAAATAGAATCTCGAGAAACATGAACAACAACTCTTTCAAATTTCCATCAAGTAACCCCACAACCAGGAAAGAATATATACCCGAGAACCATCGATGCTTAGAAGACCTTGTCCACTGCAGTGACCTCCACGGTAGTATCGATTCTTTCGAGAGTCTACTGGCAACTAGATAAAAATATATAATAAGCTATTCTATTACGTTTTTAGTTTTTGACTCTGTAAATAATATCTTAAGCACGTAGATCATATAATTATTAATTATTTATTAAACTGACAAAAAAACAGAGCTTGGAATTCCCTGGAGCTCTAAAACAACAGCTTTATGGAAAACCTATGTGGACTTACTATTAGTAAAGGTAGCGGGGATGGGGCGAATCTATAAAATGTCCCGTAGATTCGTAATTTCGTGGATCAGCCTACCCACGAAAACCACGAAAATTGGTATGAATAAAAGTGATCTCACAGTAATTTTGTTGATGATTTTTCATTACAAAAAATAATTTCGGGAATGGGATATCCAGTAATTACAAATGTCCTCCCTTTCCGATTATAACGATATGGGCCATTTGGATAATAAGCATATCAATTATACATTATATATGTCTAACCAAAATAATTTAAAAAAATATATGTATAGATGCGAATTAAGTAGTGCCTGCTATTTTTTCTTTTTTATATATTCTATATTGAAAAACTTGCGACCACTGCCAACATTTTTATGAAGAAATTATTTTCTTTTCACAGAAAATCAAGTCATCAAAATAATTTAGTCAAATAGGAAAAGTGTTTTGCGTTAGCTCCATTTTAGTTTTTGTGATATATAACCCATCCTCTGATCTTGTGTATTGCTAAATCACTTTGATAGCTAAAATACTACTCGCTAAAAATAGTTTTTTCTTCTTCTGCCATCTGGAAGAGTCTGAATATGGAATATGATATCGAAACGCTTTATCCGAAGTCCAAAATCGGTTCAGTTTGGTTGCTGACCGGTCAAACTGATCGACGCTATACGAATAGGAAAGATTCATGATGGTTCAAACAGGTTGTAATGGATACTTCCAAACGATGGACCATATATGTAAAAACCAGTGTTAGTTGTTACGATATATTTGAGAGGCTTTCAAATAACTGAAAAGGAAATTCGGTATTGAGAATAACGACCGTGAACTATCTATTACACACCCGATTTTTGACTTTGAATTATCTCTAATAAAGTATAAAGGAAATATTACAATCAGTGCCGGATTTACCTATATGCTCGACAGACTGAAGAATAGGGCCTCAAAATTTAGGGGGGCTCCGGCCAAGGTGTATTCTATTTTTATCACTGTTATTGGACTTTCACACTTATGCTGTCGTAACGTATTGTACTTTCGGTAATTTTCCTAACACAGTTGCACTTCATTTCAGAATATTGCAGAATTTTAAACACCCCTCATCATCTTCGCCTTTATTCATATTGATTAAACACACTTCCTTCTTCCTCCAGTCGTGAAGGTTGGGAATTGGGAGGGTGGAATAGCTAAGGGCCTCTCTTTATCTAAATCCGGCACTGATTACAATGTATGTTTTTAAATAGCGTATTATATCTACACTTTTTAATTTTAAGTGATTTTGAATATCTGTAATAGGTTTGCAGATCTATACTTCCCAGTCACGTGTGACAGTAGTGTAATAAGTTACAGTGTATTGTTAATATTGTGAAGTTGTTTAATCATATAAATGGTTACTGTGTTAATCACTTGTAGAAACTGTTACTGCGGACGTCAGTTTATGCTGTGATGTTGCGTCTTATTTATTATCTGATAAAGTATACATACAGAACGCAATCACTTGGCTACGTCGTCCATACTACAGTTATTAGTTCGTTGGAAGAACTTTAACTAGAACATAATATAGACAAGCCAAAAGTTTATGAAAAGAAACTGCTTAAACAGTAATGGTCAACAACTCCACCACTATCAACAAAAGGAACAATCATGTCTCTCCTTAACTCATTGAACATAAACAAAGGGAGATAACGACATAATTATGCCAATGGAAATCCAGATATGGGACAGGCACAAAAATATGGCGGGGTTAAACTGGTTAATTGGAGCCCAACCCTCACCTCTTGATAACTGGATCTTCAAAGGTATATACATATATAAACAGACGTTAAAAAAACTTAACAGATTCGTTTCCACTTAAAAAGGCCTCATGCATACATCAACACAAACATGGACAGTATAATACCGGTAGTCAGTAGGGTCAGGACCGGCCTTGGGAGTTGCGGGGCCCAATGTCGTTCTCTGTAACACCTGCAGTGTGATGCATGTATTTGAACAGCCGAGAGTAGAAAACTCCAGCGCGGCGCCATTTTTAAAAGCGATGCATGGGCCCAATTGCGAACAATTGGTCCAATGAATTGGTTTAACGGATTAATATAAGCGTTACGCTTGTTTCTGAATCCTATGTTATATTGTATTGTGAAAAAAATTGTAATATGTAATTCATCAATAAAAATATGTTTAAATCAATTGATTTAAGGCCGGACTTGAGTATGTGCAATGAACGCTCGTGGTTAACTAAATAATAGCTAGTAGGAAGGTATAATATATTTCAAGTGCTAAATACCACTAATCTTAGGACAGAAAAATCATAACTGATACTTCTAACAAATTTAATATCAATTAGGCATGAACATCTGAAGAAATTAATGTTTTTCGTAGGAGACCAGAATAAATATGACGTCAAATTGTTAGAATCAAATATTGAATATAAAACTAGTAATATAATATTAATGAAATATAAATATATAGACCGGATGTCGACGATGTCGCATTTGTAGCTGATTTCGACCTGATCATCATGGAGTGAGTAAGCGAGTCATTGTTGTTTAACGCCAACTCAGCAATTTTTCAGCTATATCATGGCGAGAACACGTTAATTTTCAATGGAATGATAATGAGGTCCGCTTTGTACAGACCAACACGCTTAGTTTGAATTGTATAGTGCTAGCTCACTGAAGCAACGTTCTGCGGATCTATGCACATGTCACCACACTCGAACACATTATCCTGATTCCGAGCCAACCAGTCCTTTCTCAATCTCTTAATGCTGCGTGCTTAGAGGAGAAGCAACAAATACATATTTTATAGTCTGGTTTGATCCGATCGGGTCTCGAACCCACGTTCTACCGCACTCGATCGAGGCGAGCACGCTAACTATTTCATTACCGATGCGGTTTCACGATAAAACCAACAGAATAAAATTAATTTGATGATAATATATTCAATAGATTATGTAGAGTGGATATTCGTCTGGCCATTGTATTACGCATCATGTTCTAATTGACATCATCATCATCATCATCATCAGGATTCAAATTTCAAGGACAGTTACTTCTGTTATGTAGAGGGGAATTACTAAGACCAATAAATAACGCTGTTCACAATAACATATCTGATTTGTTATTCCTCTAAATGGTGGCTAAGAATCGTCAAACGATATATGCAAGAAAAAGTTCCTCACAATTCACAAATTTTGTTTCATTTTATAAAAAAAAAATAACTTAGAAGTTTCAGCCCCTGTTAAAAGTCACACATGTAATACTTGATGGCCAGAGATTCCGTCATTCAAGTTGGGGTATCTATTAAATATGATTTAGAACTGTTTCTATGGATAAATGCAAATCAGGGAAATTTAAATATTTTTTTCTAATGATAAAATCTCACGTTTAAAGATGAATAACTTGACTAAAGCCATTATTTTTATTGTTTTGATTTCCATACTGGTAAAATATATACATTCGATATAAGGGAAATAACTCGTCTTTTTTACCACAAGCAATCTCCAATCGTAACTACTCGGTCATTCTCGCTACCCTACAAATAGTGTAGCGAGAATGGCCGAGTAGTTACGATTGAAGCAACTCTACCAGAGTTATTGTTCCTTGATGAAGAGATTGAACAACCTGATTAAGATAATATAAATTTTAAATAAACAATCCATACAGCAGTTACTCATAGTAATAAAAAAAGTAGACTATAGCGATATATTTTTAATATTTATTTTGTTTCATCCAATTAAACAACGCCAAGCAGTAGAGGCCATTTTCCAATGTGACGTCACATGATTAGATAAACCTAACAACTTCCTGTTGAATGAAAGGTGATTATTTTTGACACTTTTCATGCTTTCTGGACATTATTATCACTATTAATAACACGTAAGCATATTGTATGTATTGCATCACACTTCATTGTTCCATTAGGAGCAACTCTAATATTGTCTGTATTGCAATAGACAATAGAAAATAGACAATATTTATTGATACTAACACATTTACATCATTTACAATGTCAATTTGACACATACAGAAAGATATACATAACATGTAATATTAGACAGGCAACCTGTTTGAAGGACGAAGTCCTAAAATTTTAATAATACGATGATCCGTACACGTTAGCCTCACGGGACGCAATTACAAACAATTTCGATGATATTGACCGTTAGTGATGGGAATCGGTCAGATTTTCAAGATCGATGATCGGGGGTTCAACATCGACCGATGATCGATGATCGGTGTAAAATCTAATTAAGATTTAAAAATGTGCAAAGCACTGCAAACAGTGCATTATCATGTTGTTGTAATATAAGGGTAATAACAAAATTACCGAACTCCGAACAATCTTACAAAGGGAAAGTCAAAACTCATAATTATATAAACTGACAAAATCAGTCAACAACCGGAAAACTGTGAAAACTGTAATGACCCTGACTTGGTACAGGCATTTCTAAAGAAATGGTGGGTTGAATCAGATTTTAAGGCGCAAAACCTCCCGCTCTCATTACGGTTCAAAGGTTCCGGCTGTCACTATAACAGTATTTAAATACAAGAACAAAATAGGTAAAATAGTTGTCAAAGCAGTACCATATTCGGTGACGTAAATGTCAAAAATATTTTTATGTCACACGTAATATATTACTCATGAATATTTATTAAAGGATTTCTCTGTGTTGTCTTAAAACCAATAAAATAGTTTATATAACATTGTTTGTATTGATTGTGTACGTTGTGTATTGAATTTATAGCCTCCATTGTGTATTCAATGTTATCTAAATAAAGACGTGCATACTGATTGGCCATGTGTCCTGATGAAATGGAATAGTTCAAGGGAAGGTAAATTAAGGTGAAAATGTGTATTGGATACTGCTGTGTAATTCTGAAGTAATAAATCAATGAATGAAACGTGTATTCGATAAAATAGCAGGTGAACAATGAAACATCAAAAACATTTGACAAAAATGTAAATCAGAACTATGTAAAATTATACTATATGTCTTTCACTTGTGTTTTATTTAGCACAGTAATGGAAATTTTTATGTAGAAAGATAAGTCTGTCGACATTTTCAGGTTTCAAGTTAGCCCTTTTCTTAGTAACGATGTTTCCAGCCAGACTGAATATTCTTTCACTCAGCACTGAGGATGCAGGAATAGCTAAATACTTTTTTGGCTAAGCGACTGATGATTGGATAGGTCGGGGCTCTCTCTCGCCACCAAGTTAGCGGATCAACGGTAGACAACGGTTCGCTAACATAGCGTTTTACTTCGTTTGCCACTATCTCAGCTTTCGTAAACTTCGGTCCCTCGGTGGCGACAAGTACAACATCATCAAACCAGTCCATATTTAAACGTGGCTTTTTATTTGGCGGCATGTTATTTTCCTCGTGTTTTACGAAATCGACTTGTTCAGTTTCACTGTCAGTTTGAGTAATATTTGGAATGACTGACTGAGCCTCGGAATTACCCTGCGGCTCCTCTTTAATAGTTGTGTGGAGCGAATTGTTATTGGCGGTGGCCAGAGCATTGGCTTTCAGCAGTTCAATAGTCCTCATCTAAAAAGTTCATGTCTTTGGATCGATGCGAGTGGCAACACTGGCATGCATTCATTTTCACCCTGATTTTTTTCATAACGCCTACGGATATTTTCTCTCGTAACTTTTTTCATTTTCTTAATAACAGTTGTGTCGGTTTCTGTCTCAATTAGGAGTCCTTCCATCTTCTTTAATAGCGGCATTACGGCTGGGAATGTTGGCTCTGATTTGCTCGATAAAATAATAGTAGCGCGCTTAAACGGCTCTAAAAGTTTAACAACTTTCTCAATAAGTTCTTGTTCTTCGAAGGATAGAAGCATTTTGATATCAATTGCTTTCTTTACGCTCGGTTCCATAAAAACCGCGTGAAGGGCGGGGGCCTGTTCCATCAACCTTTCTAACATGTCTAACGTTGAATTCCAACGTGTTACAACGTCTTGGATCAGTTTATGGCCCTGAAATTCTGGAGGAAGCAAACGTTTCTGTTTTTCTTTCAGAATTCCAGTAGCTAACGGACTTCGATGGAAATAAGCTACAACTTTCCTCCCCTTAGCGACAATTTTTGATATTTCGGGAATGGACAAAGCGTCCCGTACAGCAAGATTCAGGTTATATCCGATACACGATACGCGCTCCCAATTCAAAATCTGAAATGCCTTAGTTTCGTTTGCAGTGTTGTCAGACACGGCCACGGTTGAGGAAGATTCCAAGCCTTACGAGTAGATTCAAGTTCATGGGACATATTTTCGGAAGAATGGTGTCCGTTTATTTTTTTAGTTTCTAGAACCACCCCTTTCATCTCCCAAGTATCTGTTATGTAATGGCATGTGGTGGTACCATATGACTCTGTATTTGCGGATGTCCACATGTCATGAGTGATTGCAATATTTTCAATTTGATTAATTTCTGATTGGAGATTTGACTTTGCAACATCATACATTTTGAGAAATACAGTCTCTGTAAAATGTTTCCGTAAAATGTTTCCGTGACGGAATGGTATATCTAGGTTCCATTGAATTTATAAGCCTACGAAAACCAACGCCTTCTACGGTGCTGATTGGGCACATGTCATGAATTATATATTCTGCAATGGACCTCGTAATTTCTTCCGAACGTTTTGAAGGGAGAGGAAGGGACTTGGAGGTGTCTTCATTCCTATTGAACGTTTGTTGTAATGTCGGTTGTAATGTGGCCGGGGAGTTTTGCTTGAGTTCATCAGGATGAACTTTAGACAGATGTTGGCTGAGATTAGTTGTGTTCCCGCTGTATTTATACTCTGCTTTACAAAGTTTGCACACAGCTTTGTCTTTCATGATTTCACTTGGAGCATCTTGTTTTATAATTTTCCAAAATCCGAAATATTTCCACACAACAGACTTTGCTTTCCCTGGAAAATTTGTCCATTCCCTTTTAAATTCTGCCGCCATTATGAATTTATTAATTATGAAAAGTTATTAAAATTAAATTAAAAAATCAATCACGGTTTGTTTCCGGTTATGATTTAAATTTTTTAATATAAAAATAAAACAATGTGTATATTTGGTACGACTAATCTATTCTCCTGCATTGAGTATATTCAACAGAAACACAACTTCTCTGTCATATTCGGTCATAAAGTTTATCTGATAAGAAGAGTCATGCAAAGTAAATTATTCGAATTCAGTAATTCGATAACATTTTTTAAAGATAAATATTAACTAAAGATCTGAAGATGCTGCCACATATGACCACGTACAAAAATGTGACCTGTCCACCCCTGCCCAACAGACTGAAATAGAATCGCCCAGTATTCAATGTAAATTTAGAACACATGTTTATAAACAGCATGCACCTACTGTCGTAAACTACCGATCAGTGGAGTTTCAAAACGAGAAATGTAAGGTGAATTAAAGGAAACAACATCTTTATTGTTATATAATTATTTTACAATCTAAGACAAGGAATCGATCTCAGATTCTTGCTATCGATCATCGGGTCGAGGCTTCCCAAGCGACCGATAAATCGATGTTTCCGATGATCGGTGCACCACTATTGACCGTGGCATTTGATAATAATTTATAAATTTGACCAAATTGATGAAGCTGATTGCATGTTCATATTTCAGATTAAACACCAATATTCCTTTTGAATCATAGCCCATATATTATTCAATGCATTGTTACGGGTTTTAACTTAGAACAGATTTTCATGACCCCGTTCTAGTCACTCTGTGACCTAGATCCGGACACAATTTCGAACGACATCATAATAACTTTTCTAGTGTAAATTATTTAATGACAACTGTTAAAATTGAAAGAGTATTCATTCATTTACGTTCACATATCTATTTGTATATAATACACATGACATAAAAACCTTTCCTTTATTCATACCATAAATGTGTGCCAGTTTGCATTCGGAATTCCTTGGACTCTTCAATGAATAAGGTACATCACGGATTTTGACATTTTGGGATAGATCAAGGTAAGGAAAATGTATTATATTGACTGTTTTTGTTTTAATTTCAATGTGTTCTGCATATGCATAGAACCAAATGATCATATTCTTTCCAGTTACAGGCATAAGATAACAAAATATGCGTACCTCAATGAATTTTAGCGATAGATTCCAAGTGCAATTGTCGATCGTTTTATGTTTACAAATATGAAAACCCGTCGTCTGCAACATTCAACAACTGCGCATGAATAATTTTCTCCCAAAATCCGAGTAATCTATTTATAAAAGCATTTTTTTAATTCGTGTTTTGAAGGAACAATTAGGGGACATACTTTTTATTTCGTTCGTAATTGCGTCCGGTGAGGCTATTATCTTTTATTTTGAATGAATTGTGTAGCCGATTTGTTATGGCGTTCATTTTACCTACACCGCTCTTCCTGTCGGGAGTTTCGTAGAATGAGATTTTTTTATTAAAAGTTTATTTCGATTTTGCATAGAGTAAATAATCAAAGAATTGGGAATTTTTCATTGAAATAGATTTCTTTTGCGTTTCTAAATTATCAATTGATCTATTTTTTAAACTTCCGGTGAGCAGATTTTTGGCTATCAATATAGAAGGAAAAATCGGACAGCTTACCGTTAGAAGGACTTCGTCCTTTAAAATATATATAATATCAATACATGTGGGAACATCACACTTCATTGTTCCATTAATAGCAACTCTATCAACATATTCAATTTGTATCTCAATATTTTTTCAGATTAACACGGTGAAAAAGAGTACCCATCAAACTATAATTTTTGTTGGTATCATTTCTTGTTTACAAACGAAACGATCTAGAAGAGAAAACAAAATCTCCGTGACAATTGGTAACTGGTCGTGGTAATATGGAATTAACGGAGTTACCGGTTACAATAATCATCAAAGCACCAAATCAACGTATTGGTGACCACACCGTGGAGTGTATGCTTGGATGGACAGTGAAGAAATTGAAAAACCACTTGGCAGAAGTGTACCCAAGTAAACCAGTAAGTTATTAAAGCTTACATTTCAAATGGTTTCATTTATCGTAATAAATCAAGCTAAACAGTGTTACATAAATATTCATTTTGTAAAGCATTGTGTGGAGAAAAGTAGATACGATAACGTAACCCTCAGTCCGTTTATGCTCCAGCGAGAGTTACGATTCGGTCCCATTCAACTTAATGGAGCAAATTAAAATTTTCGTTCCATGAATATTTCAACTTTCTTTTTGCATATATGTGGTCATATCTTATTATTCCCTACAATTTTTAAGTAATGGTGATACGAAATAAGTGTTGCAATACCTGTTTCTACCTTCACGATCGATTTCGTATTCGAAAATTGTTTCTTGTCCGCCATGACACCTTATGTAGACTCTCGTGATGGGCGGAGCGTATCCATAATACAGGGCACGAAGTTAATGCTGGTCCGCTAGCCCGAGGCTAGTAAAATCAGCGTCAGGCTAGAAGAACTCTCTTAGAAGCTAGTCCGATGGGCTAGTTAAAATTTTCAATTGTCAGTTATTGTTTCCACTTCATTAATTTTAATGACATAATTGAAAATCATAATTAGTCATTCATATTGCTGTGTTTGTTTACGCTGTACACAATTTACATGTGGGGAATTCCCTCGATAGCAATTAGAACCTAGAGGGTGGTATACGAATTGATCAAATTACTCGATAATCCGGTTAACTCAGTGAGCGTTCTAACAGCATAATCTAAGGTCCAAGAAATGTGGCGACACATTACCGGCGTAGAGCAACCAGCGATAAAAATTAAATTAGATAATAATGAAAAATTGGAGAGAAAAGGGACGTATGATCAGATCAAAAGAAAAAGAAAATTTCAAACAAGCTGGCAGAAAAAACGCAACTGGTTAGTTCACAACAGTGAAATAGACCGAATGACATGTTCAGTTTGCATACAATATGCTTCTTCCGATTTAGACAAAATGGCAGTCTTTGTGACGGGGTCTTCCAACTTCAAGCTGGAATTTGTGATTTCCCCTGAAACTTCAGAACAGCATCTAAGGTCAGTTGGTAAACAATCGGTAAAAGAAAATTCGACCGTAAACTCTGCAGCTGCAAAGATTGTACAGTCATTGAATCAAAATGTATTTAACGGAATGACAAAATCTATTTCGTAATGTCCATGCTTTGATAAAAAAGAGACGTCCATTCACAGACTTTGTATGAACTTGATGAAATTAAAGGTGTTGACATTGGGGAAACATATAGAAATGAAAAACAGGTCGTTAACTTTGCACATTACATTGCTAAGACTGAAAAACAAAAACTAGTGGATCAGATTAATGAATCAAAATACATTTCTGTAATTTGTGATGGATGTACTGACACTGCTGCAATTGAAGAAGAAATTGTTTATGTAAGAACTTGTAATAAGGGGGATATTAAGACATCTTTCCTGGCGATCAACAACCCAGATAGAGCTGATGCTAATTGTCCCCATGATGGTCGGGCTAGTAGAATATCTGGGGGACTAGTTGATTTTTATATCTACTAGTCCTGCTGGCTAGTTGAAATTTTTGCTTAAATTCTACCCCTGTAATATGGATCTGAATGCCAAATATGGAAACTTTTACTACGATGTTTACGGCAATCGATTGAAATAAGGATAACTCCAAAACGAGGCAAGTGCACATGAAATAGCAACTTGTAAACAAAATGCTGGACAGAAAGAAGATTTCATGCATTCAAATTTTCAAATGGATATAATTCTACCATGGATTGATGCAGCATTTACTTAACACCTCAAGCTTAACCTAAATATATTTATCTTTCACCCCCGTTAATTTTTCCGACCACTTCAACGGAATTAGGACAAAAAACCGTCCGGTGTCAGGGTTCGACATTAACGGTTGTCCGATTGCCCGGGGCAAGTGAAAACGGCACACAACTTGTCCGATCGGGCAAGTGAAAATGATTCTGTGGTATGTTCAATTCCTGAAGAGCAAAATGATTAATATTGAATTATTCAGTGTTGGAAGTCGCTGCGAATTTTACCTAAACATCGCGTCGTATGTATCGTGTATTTTACGCCATTTTGTTGACTACGAAATTCCCCTTTCTCAAATAAAGATTGTGTTATTTATATTAGCCAATCGTGAATGCCTAATTAGGCGGCGGCGCTGCATCAACATCGTATTTATTTTCGCCGGCCAATGAAAAGCTCGAGTTATTTGCAGTGTTCTAATTTTAGAAAATTATTCCTGATGTGTATTGCC
The DNA here is from genome assembly GCA_963680875.1 of Bathymodiolus brooksi. NCBI lineage: Eukaryota > Metazoa > Mollusca > Bivalvia > Mytilida > Modiolidae > Bathymodiolus > Bathymodiolus brooksi. The sequence continues at coordinate 37,917,878 of OY804578.1, read as the reverse complement.
TTTGCGATCAAAATATTGAAAGCGTGATAGATTACTGGAATAAAAATTCAAACAAACTATACAGTCGTTGTCAGTCTATGATAAAGAACATTTATACTTAAATTTTCTAACAAAAATATTTCAGAAATCCTCATTAATCACCTGTATTTATAAAACTGTCATATTCCCACAAATTGATACGTCTACTCAATATCTCAGACTCAGTCCCAGAATTTGGCACAAGTAACCTTCGGGAAATTCTTCAGTGGGGTTCCTCAGAAAAGGAAATCGGATGGTGAACAAACACATTTCCCTTTGTACACACATTTATTCACGTGAATGAGAATCTAGAAAGGTTTCCACATGTTGGTAATATATTATCGATCAAAGCATGCTTTTGGGGATCTAGAAACTTTTGTAACAGGTGAACTTTAGTCACGTGCAGAGTCGACAGTAATTGAACATCCGAAGGCTTGGGGCTCGGAACAAGATCGATGAGAAACTAAAATATTTTTTATCTACCTTTACGATGAAAAAACATCAAATGAAACTGACAAGTCATTATTTTGCAAAACATTGAAACACAGACGTTTAAATACACACTCTTTATTTTGTCCTTAGACATCACTTTGTGTTAGACATATTTACACGGGAAATTGTAATCAAAACAAACATGACTATAATCATAACTTACTGCAATTATGAGTATCTTAATTATATAGCCAAATGATGCACTAACACTATGCCCACATCATAAGGTGTAAATAATTAATATGAGGGGTTATTCTACTCAATGAACGGTCATTGTAGATTGCATAGTTCTGCACTACATTTTGTACATGCATATATGGCACTTAAGAATTCGGGCTAGTAGTGTACAGTTTCGGGCAAGTAAAATAAATATGGCACTTGCTCGAATGGACAAGTTGGTCAAAAAGTTAAATGTCGAACCCTGGGTGTGAATCACTCCGGGCGCTGCTCCATTACGTTGAATGGAACCGAATCATAACCCTCGCTGGAACATAAGCGGACTGAGGGTTACGTTATCGTATCTAGGAGAAAAGGTGCGGGTCGCATCTATGTCTAATTTATTCTTCAATCTTTATTTGGTCTTTCTAAATGGAGTGCCATTGCCATGCATGGCAAGGGGTACCCTCGTGACAGTTAAATCATGCTAAACAAAATTTTAGATTGACATTAATGATAAATGACATTATGTAGAGCAAATAATGGTAAGTTACAAACCTCCTACAATGTAGCAGCATCTGGACTTTAACAAATAATGGTTGAAAACAATGGAACAATACATGACAATATTCAATAATGATAAAATATTGCAAGAGTATGACAAATTCTGTTGAGAAAATTATGACCATTTATGTTAAATTTTTGTCAAAGTAATATGAACAGCATCCAAAACAAGACTTGACGAAGATACTTGGAGCTTATTTGCATGAGTCCTGTGTGGACTTGCCAATTTTTATTTTTTTTAAAAAGTGACAAAGAATACAATGAATTGATTGGCAATCACATTTTATCAAAGTTTTAAAATATCTCTATTACCATATATCTTGTACATTGGTCTATGAGAATAAAGTTATATATACAGAGCTCTCAAAAAACATCGGACCTGACCGACAGAATCTGTGAAGGCTCTGACTTTTCAACGTTGGCACTGGTTACGATTACCTGGATTAGGTAATAATAATGAAAAATTAGGATTACCTGAGAGACTAAGTGCCGGAATACAATTCCGGTTCAGGAACCTATTTCACGGAAAAATATAGGGTAATCGTAATTTTATTTGTTTATATGTGGCATCGATCAGTAAGACTTCTGGAAATTTTTCAAACATTTTCCTCATCTTGAAAAAAATATCCCATTTACTATACCGGATTCATTTGCCAACACTTCAACTGTTGCCCCTGCAAAAAAGGGGTTTAGAATACTTAAGTTTGAGGTAGTAACTTTCAGGGCTAGTCATGAGTGTATTTAGATTCCTATTTTTTATATAAAAGATGACTTTGCTATTTTTCTATGATGCTACTATCAGATTACATTTTTTTTTAAGTTCGTTTATTGTCTATATACATATCAAATCAGCATATCCTTAGACTGTTATTATGGCTAAAAACTACAACATAAGACTAAACGTATTTGAACAATTGAATGATATTCTGGAAATACATGTACATTATTTTATATACCCTTTACTTCTTTCATTCTTTATATTGGTACCTATAAAAACAACAATAAATAAGATTTAATATTTTATTTACATACAACTATTCCGGGTAATATAAATAAGACCAGGTAATTCTAACAAATAAAATTACGATTACCCGATTTTTTTCTGTGAAATAGGTTCCTGAACCGGAATTGTAATCCGGTACTTAGTCTTTCAGGTAATCCTAATTTTTCGTTATTATTACCTAATCCAGGTAAATCTGGGTAATTGTAGCCAGTGCCTTCAACGTTTTGCGTCAGTCCGGATTAGCAGATGTCCAATAAAAGGTTTGGTATTGTATATAGTTGTTTTTGGTCTTTCAGTGGGTAGTGGCATTCATTATTGAAGATAAAATTGGATATTTTGATGAAAACTTGTCACAGAAGACCATTAATGTTTATAAATTTCTGGTTGGATAGTTCCTGGCTTGAAATTATTCCTTCAAAAAGAAATAGTTAATTAAATCTATTAATAATTGTAGGTCCGGCAAAAATTGCAAGGGTCTGACAAGGTGGACAAGTCTGTCAGACCCAAAGATTTTTAGAGCTCTATATATATATACACACCAAAGCTATTTTAAATTGTCAGTCAATAACTGTTTGTTCAAACATACATATGTACTTCCTATCTCTGACAGATGATATTGTTAAATAAAAATATAGTTCAATTAAAATTAGATGGCCTATTAACATACAGAATAAGCTCTGATAGCGATGGCTCAATGTCATATATAGTTTTTTCTAAATATAATCTCATTTATATTACAGAAAGAGGTACACCAAAGACTGATATATTCGGGGAAGTTGTTACAGGATCATTTGTTGCTGAAAGATGTAATAAGACAGGTAAACATTTCAAACTTATTATTGGGAATATACATGTGCTATAAATCAACTGTTACTGATAGCTGATATTAAACTGAACTTGTAATATGACGGGTGCCACTAGTGGAGCAGAACCTGCTTACCCTTCCACAGGCACCTGGTTCACCCCTGGTTTTTTAGTGGGGTTCATGTTGCTTGATCTTTAATTTTCTGTATGGTGTTTTGTGGATCGTTTTTTCTTTTGGCCATTGTGTTGTCTGTCCTTCGATTTAAACATTCTGATTACCCCTTTGGTATCTTCAAACTCTTCTTTTCATGGTATTCCTACATAGCACAGTCTGTCTGACATAAACATATCTTGCACTTGCATTGCATTGCCCTGGGGGACTGTCAGCTTTTAACTATTTTCACTTTTGTTGTTCCAGAGTTATTGGACTTTATCACATAAAAAAAAGATATAAACATGCATCCAACATGTCCAATTTGGCATCACCAATATCATTTAAAACTTTGACATGTAAGTGACATTATGGTTATTTTAAGTATGGTTATAAAATTAGGAATAAGGATGAGGATACTTGTCATCACATGTTTTCATATATATATTATAAAGAAAACTTCAAAAATAAAAAAAATTATTTTTAATTTCACAGAATTCTGATTACTTATTTTTAAAACTTTGTATTTATTTTAGGATAATGAGCAGTCATACCATACAGTTCACCTTGTATGCTCTCAACAGGAATCTCAAGAAACGGTAATTACAAAATAAATTAAATACAATGTATTTTGACAGATACAGTGCAGCTCAAACGGAAAACGCAAAGTCTGTGTGTATATGTGGACGGTCTGCGAAACAACATGGACATGACGGACAGAACGCGATGTCTTCACGAGTCCATCACAGATTGTAATTATTGAAATGTTCATTCATAATGAATACTACATGTAATTGTACCTGCAATCGTTTATTCTTTGTCATCACAATGCTTCGTAATCTTAATATGCACATTGAAATTTATTTGTGCAGTTGATCATTTGATACCACTTTTTTCAGAGATGGCATACATTTTATTTATAGGATATAGGAGCACGCATCTTGTTTTGCATATTATGTAAACCCAATATTTTGATTGGTTTACATAGGTGTTATTTTTTCTCTCACGAGTTAATAATCACCTGTATTTTTTTTTATCTATGTACGGGTGTGTCTATTTTTATGTAGTGCACACATTGAACTCGGTCACTAAAAGGTCAAATACACAGTTACCTGAGGCTGAGGAATTGATTTAAAAACAAACCGAGAAGGATTGAAAAGAAAAACAAATTTGATGTAAATTTTTATCTAAACGTGCTTTTTCGTTTTCGTATTTGTATGTCGTTAATCACCTTGCAAGCCACGTGTCGTTTTACCTTTAACAAAAGTGGATACATATTTCCCTATGTAGACAGTGTGTACTACACACAGTTATCACGTGAATGAGAATGTAGAAAGGTTTCCACCTGTTGGTAATATATTATCGATCAAAGTGTGCTTTTGCAGTTTTGGGGATCTTGAAACTTTTATAACAGGTGAACTTTAGTCACATGCCAAGTTTACAGTAATTGAACATCCGATGGCTTGGGGCTCGGCTTGGGTGATATAAAGGTTAATGAAATTTCAAAGTGTACAAAATAATTTGGTAAACAAACATATTTTAAACATAACTTTATTTCATTACCTGATTCCATACGACAAGGAATGTAAGGTAGTTAAAAATATTGTAGTTTCTCATCTGCATCTAGCCTCTTTAAAAATAAAATGAAATAAAAATCGGGCATTTATTAACACAGTTTTTATATAATTAGATCGATGAGAAACCAATCTAATTAAAATTAGCTCTACGCACTTGCTCCCCCCCCCTCTTTTGTTTTGTCGCTGCGTGTACTTACAATTTATTTGATATTTTATGCAATCACATTATGTTTATATGCCTCTTCGTGGGCCCTTTAATTTGGACCAATAAAATCTTGTATAGAATTTCCCTTCACAGTATGTTGCAGATCACCACCAAACACTTCAAGGTAGTTCACTATAGATAAACACTGTGATAGAGCAATAAAAACATTAAATTATACCCCAATAATTACTCATGTCACTCTGGTTTACATAGGTGTTATTTTTCTCTCTCACGAGTTGATAATCACCTGTATTTTTATCCATGTACGGGTGTGTCTATTTTTATATAGTGCACACATTGAACTCGGCCACTAAAAAGTCAAATACACAGATACCTGAGGCTGATGGATTGATTTAAAAACAAACCGAGCATGGAGAATTGTGAATCAATCAATGACCGTATTTACGTCCTTGGTTTTAAGAAAAGTTTGAAGACACCAAAAGGGTAATTTAAATAACAACAAATCTCGGCGTAGAAGGATTTTCTGTCTTTTGTTGGCATTTTGATAACTGAGTGTAAGAGTATTTATGCATCATGCTAAATAGTCTGAAAAAAAATCCACATAAATTTTCTGAAGTGCTTTTAAAATGACCCGGCAAAAAGGGTACAATTTCAATTTTAATTGCAGAAATTGAATAAGATGACCTATGTACATAATGTATATCCAGGGCAGGCTGGTTGAATTTTTTTTTTAGCTTAAAAACGAAAATAAATATTTTTTTTAGTGTGCAGACACGTTTTTTGAATAACCTTCATCAAGTACGCTCAGTCTAAAATTGGGAAGCCAAATAATAATGATAAGCTAAAAAAAAAGTTTTATTGGAATAATATTTTGTTTTACAAATATTGAATCTCCATTTTATTTTCAAATTTTGTTTTTCACAACTAAAAAAAGAACAATAAAGTTTGTTTTTTTTTCTCATTATTTTGATTCCAATGACAGATTGTACTTCAACATGTTCGATCTTTCATTACCCTTGTCTCGGATTGAAACCACTCGTAATTGTCTCACAAAATTAATCCAGACCCCGGGACAAATGTACAGTTAACTTATACTATTGAAGGGTGATATAATTTAAAAGAGAAATGTTTATACAGCACTTAAAAGTGTGTAACCGTTAGTGTATGGATTGGAAGTAATTTTTTTTCTGAAAGTTGTTAAAATCTTTTCATAGATAAACATTTCTGTCGTTTTTACACATGCATTCAAAATCAAATCATTCACAAACATTTGCATGTGGATTATGACCCATTAAAAGGTATGCTCGTCATTAAATTGCTTTTCTACATTTCAGACAGGTATGTGTTACTGTTTAGTGTTGATTGACAGATGAGGATAATCTCCATGTGGTGCTTACTCGAGCGTTAAGATACTTTGTGTAATATCAAATAAGACAACACCGCACTTGAAATTAATGACAGGATATGACCTTTCTTTACGACCTTATCACTTCAAAGATAAGCATAATTTCTTATCAGATCCCACATGCAATAAAAATGACCACATTTGCATTTATTTTTAAGGCAAACTTTATATGACCAAGATACTTTGTACATTTGCTCATTGTGCGGACATCACGACGGATCCGCGATCAGTGTGATTCCGATATGGTGATGAAAATGATAGAATTTGTCCACGAACATGAGCCACGTTGAATCATCGCGGCGGTCGGCGAACTGTCGATTTTGTCCTTGAAGGGATCATGGATTTTGTGTTTTCCGTTTGGACTGTAGGGTATATTTATTTGACCTTGTGATGGGAATTATTTCACATGTCAACAATGGCTTCATTTGTGAATGTGAAGGGGAAAAAATTTTCATAGAAAAAATTTTATATTTTTAAATATGCTGTTCCCATCATAGACCTTTGTATACCTTAAAACAAAAAACTTAAATAAGATACAATTTAGACAGTAAATACAACAATTTTTCAATCAAGATAATATTTAACTAGTGTCAAATCAATGATGATATTTTTTTATATAAAGTTGTTCATTGGTTGTCCAACATCTAGAAAATTTTCAAGAGATCTCCTGATGAGTTAAAAATATTAATGACACGCCTGTAGTAGTTGAGTGTAACAGTGCAAAGTACTGCATTCTTTTAAAAACAAAGATAGTAGGAGATGATGTTATTTTATCATTGACACATAAGTGTTCATCATATAGGCTCATTTTTGCTGAAGTTTGTAAAAAATAATTTTATGTTTACATTAATTTTAGGTACATGTAGCACCCCAATCAGTCTCAACAGCATCACCTACCGTAACCACCATGCCCAATACAGATAGTTTACGTTACAGAGGTACTACACCAAATAATTATCATGGGTAAGTACTGTTTGGTAGGCCTACAACATGTTGGATAGCTATAAACATTTATCATCATTACATGTAAACACAGACTACTGGATTCTGGATGCTTGTGATATACTATACCGATTCCTGATGTCATGGGGCTACAATCTAACAAACATAAATCATTCTGTTTTATTACAAGTATTGTAACATATTGACCAGATTGTAATTTGTATAGCATTGTGGTCTTTCATTGGATGTCGTGTATTTTACAAAATTGTGAATAGGAAGGAATTAGCTGACAAGCGAAAATGATGACCTGAGACTAAATATTATATGTATTAAGAATGGATGATATTTGTCAGTTATTTAACTGATTTCAGCTATTTTCCTCTGGAAAGAAATTGGCGAAAGTTGCTGGACACAGTCAGAACAGGTCAAAAATGGATTTTTTGAAAGGGGATGTAGATGGCTTCATCTATTTTTCAGTTATTTTATTTTCTAACCAGAATCATCCCTGGTTAAGGGTGTATTATATTTATAAATTGTAAGAATATACAACAAACAAAATTAATCTTCCAACAGAATTTGTTCACTAGTGGAAAACTTATTTTTTTCTATACCACTTTTACACTTATTAAAGAAACAGTTGTTGATAGTGACCATGTCATAATAGCATAAACATTAAAATAGGAGTTTTTCTGCCTAAAAATACAAATACAATTTGCTTGCACATGATTAAAAGGAATTTCGTCAAAGATATTATAAAAAAAAAAAAATATTGTGAAAAATGTCAGCAACTCTAACCGATTGAGCTAAAGAAAGTACTTCTGGGATATAACCGATGAAGACTGTCTTTATATCTTCTATTATTCAACAGTACTATATTTTTACATTCACGCTGACACCTTGACTTATCATATAACACACTTGAAACTACTCACCAAAAAACACAGATTCCAAAATTTCAAATTCCATTGAAGAAAGGCATTAATTCAATTCATAAAGCTGTTCAATTACAATCATATTGTCAAGTGTAAAATTCCAACTAATATCTACTTCAGGAGTAATATAAATTTTTCAATTGTTTTCATAGAGGAATACCAAACACCACAAGTCCTGTAGATCAGCCCCAGATGATGCCACCACAAACAGGTATGACACAGGAACAGTATATGATGATGATGCAGACATACTATAATCAGATGGCAGCACAGTACATGCAATAGTAAGTATACAAAGGGAGATAATTCATGTTGATCTCCCACAAAAGCTTATCAAATCAATGTCATAACCGATTCTAATTATGTCTCCCCTTCGAACGAGGGGAGACATATTGTTTTAATCTGATTTTTTTCTCCTGCTTCTTCTTAGCGAAGCTTGTCCGGACCATAACTTTTTTGTCTTTCGAGATAGGTCAATGATATTTGGTATGTGGGTGCATGACCATATAGGTCAATGATATTTAGTATGTGGGTGCATGACCATAAGGAGGTGTGTCGCGTACCATAATGACCTTTGTTGGACTTTGACCTCAAGGTCAAATAATTGTTTTTTAAATAGTATTTTCTTTTCTGGGTCATAACATTTTTGTCTTTCGAGATAGGTCAATGATATTTGGTATGTGGGTGCATGACCATAAGGCGGTGTGTCACGTACCATCATGACCTTCGTGGGACCTTGACCTTTGACCTCGAGGTCAAATAATTGTTTTTTAAATAGTATCATTCAACTCATAATGTGTAACTTATTGTTGTACAGATGGCCGCATTAAGGGGAGACATAAGTTTTAGGTATCTAAAACAGTTCTTCCTAGTTAACATTAATTTTGTGTTTATGCTTAGAATTGATCACCATTGGATAAAAATAATTAAAAAGCAGTATCTGCTATTATAAACATGTTGTATGTAAACTATAATATAATAAGACATTTGGTTTTTTTTTGTATAATTATTCAGTATCAATGTATGAATGTGATGATCATGCCTCAGAATCAACACATAATAAATTTTAGCCATTGATTTCTGGGTTGTAGTACACATATATTCTGCTGTTGTTTTGATATATAAAAAAAAACTAAAAAAAACTAGTCAAGTCAATGCTGTTGACTAAAAAAGAGTTGAAAATGACTTAAGAAAAAGAAATAAGAAATGACAAAAATTATGTTTTAATCTGTACTTAGACAACACCTGGTCATTACATTGACCTTATTTCACAATTTATTGGCATTGTTTTATTGCTTTATGAGAAATTACAGATCAAGTTTTAAGTTTTTCTCCATTTTAAATCACTTAGGTTATTTTTCTATGGCAGATTTGTTTTGATATCCATGAATATTATTTAAATTTTGTTAGAAGAGAGAAAATGTCGTCCATTACTACTGTGCATGTACTAATCATTTATTAAATCACTATAGTCCATTTGACTTCTATAAATCTTCCGAGAAAAATTCTTAAAAATCCAGTTTTCAAATCAACAATTATTTTTCTAGATGTTTATTAATATATGATATATACGAACTCTGACAATTAATTTCAAAATTTTTGGTCCATTATTAAAAAAGTTATCCATTAGGTCTTGATGTTAATTATATTTTCTAAAGTGTAAAAATCTGGATGGAGTGAGTACAAATAGTGTAATAGCCAAGCCATGAAAACAAAATAATAGAAATGTGCTTTCAATGTATATTTCATTGTACCATGCGACATGTAATATTTAGAGTACTTTTAATTTCGTGTATGTGCTGATAAACTGATTGAGGGCGTGCCCGAGATCAGTTTATCTGCGCATACAAGAAATTAAAAGTATTCAAAATGTTTTGTATCATAACCAATCAAACGGAAGCAAATGTGTGATTGACGTCTGTCGCACTTGAGAAGACTGATCTTGGTCACATACGCCAGCAGTCAGTGACGTGGTAAAAAGTTTTTAATAGAACACGTGGTTAACGTCAAAACTATAAATGGCAGCGATCATGACGGACGATCTTTTAAACGATGATACAAATTATTTTCTAAATGAAGATAACCATACAGGAGGTGGAGTCAAGATAGCTATTTTTGGGCAAAGCATGTTCTATTTATTGTGCTTTAACTGTGACCTAATTTTGATAGAACACAGAAATAAACACATTGTAACTTTTTTTTTACATTTGCCTTGAATTGGTACACACTGTAATTTTTTGACCAAGTGATAGACATTTTGGGTGCAAAGTGGTATTAGGTGCAAGCTTTCCTAAATCTGACACTGGAAAAAAAATATAAAACCACAGGCACTTTCTGTTTACAAATTTATTTTCAATAAAATTTCTTTATTATTTCATCTCTTTTTCCTTATTTTAACTTGTTCGAGTCAATATTCATGCAATCTTATGCAAACATCAAATTGCATGTGTCGACCCTATTAGTATCTATTATAGGGTCGACACATGCAATTTGATGTTAGCATAAAATTGTATGAATATTGACACGAACAAGTTAAAATAAGGAAAAAGAGATGAAATAATAAAGAAATAAAGAAATTCTATTGAAAATAAGTTTGTAAACAGAAAGTTAGAAAAAGAGGGGTGGTCCGTGCCACGAGCGCCTGTGTATAAAACAAGGAAAAAGACTGACAAAGTGATTCCCATGTGTTTGTTCATGCAGATGACATAAAAACACATGAAAAATTCTTTAACTTTACTATTAACTAAGCAATTTTTTTATTCAAACAAGACAAATTATCAGTTTTGCAATAAAAAAAGTGATCATATTTGAGTCGCACCACGTTCAAAAAAAAAATTGCCGCCTCGCACTTCAAAAATGCTGAAAAACCGCCTCAGATTTTCCATTTTCTTTAAAAATAAAAATGAAAACTGTTCGCTCTCTTCTAAAATTTGGTAAAAATCAAGAATTTTTTCAGAAAAAGTTGTGTCGTGTGTGTGCCGCATCAAAATTTTACCTTCGCCTCTAAAATTTTCAATTTCAATAAAAAAAAATGAAACGTTCTCTGCCACCTGTGAAAGCATAAAATCCATATCATCGTTTAAAAGATCGTCTGTCATGTTCGCTGCCATTTAACGTTTTGAGGTTAACCACGTGTTCTATTAAAAACTTTTTACCACGTCACTGACTGCTGGCATATGTGACCAAGATCAGTCTTCTCAATGCGACAGATGTCAATCACACATTTGCTTCCGTTTGATTGGTTATGATACAAAACATTTAGAATACTTTTAATTTCTTGTATGCGCAGATAAACTGATCTCGGGCACGCCCTCGATCAGTTTATCAGCACATAGACGAAATTAAAAGTACTCTAAATATTACTTAAATATCAAAAGGCTACTCATTAACTGACCATAAATGATAGTCAATTGTTATTGATGTACTTTAATATTTAAATGTCCTATATATGTCACATGGTACAGTCTGTTATTTGTACTCACTCCATCCAGATTTTTACACTTTAGTAAATATAATTAACATAGAGACCTAATGGGTAACTTTTTTAATAATGGACCCAAAATTTTGAAATTAATTGTCAGAGTTCGTATATATCATATATTAATAAACATCTTGAAAACAAATGTTGATTTGAAAACTGGATTTTTATGATTTTTTTTCTGAAGATTTATAGAAGTAAAACGGACTATATCCCTTATTATTCTTTCAGTTACCAGACAGGAGTTTTTCCAAATATGGCTAATATACAGATAGCAGCACCAGATACCATGTTACAGAATCCACAACCGATACAGCCCAATAATATACCTAATCGTCAAGACGATAACCAGAATGTCATTCTTGATGCACGTGGTCGTGTCGTAGAGAACGTAGATAACGATGATGAACTTGGACAACACGATTGGTTAGATTACGTTTACACGTTCAGTAGATTCATGGTTCTCATCAGTATTGTTTATTTCTACTCTAACTTTACCAGATTTGCCATTGTCGCACTCTTCTTTTTCATTGCATACTTGTAAGTATATACTATTTTGATTTTATTAATGCTATTAAATTTTTGATATGAAAAGAAGATATGTGCTCTGTTAAGTATGTGTTTTTCGTAGCAAAAGTTACTTTTATAAATTTTGACACATTGAGCACCTGCTGACTGTCATGTATCAATAACATTCAGAACAAAATATATCATATTATATGCTACTCATTGTGGTTTTCATTTATGAAAAGGAAATTACTTTTTTTATGTATCTGTATTCAGGGTGGACAACGTACGTCATACATCCTGGTATTTTTTATCGAAAACTTTACAATGGCAGAAATTTTTCAACCATCTGACAAAATAAAACTCATTTTTATACTATTTTAACAACGAACCTGTATAATAAAAGCCAGACCAAAGTAACCTACGGACTTGTATGGTACTATTTACATCGATAATATTCAAAAAGTTGTTGTCATTTTTTCTAATCATTCAGACAACATTTCCTGTTGATGCTGGATCCAGGGTGGACAACGTACGTCATACATCCAGATATTTTTATCCCCACGCCAACGAAGTTGCTAAGGGATATAGTAACGCTACCGTCCGTCCTTCCGTACGTCCGTCACATCCTTGTGAATACTCTAGGATCAACATCCTTCAATGGATTTTGACCAACCTTGGTACATATTTAGTCCTTAAGAGAATCTGGAACCCTATTTATTTTCAAGGTCAAAGGTCAAGGTCACAGGGTCAAAATTTTACCGCATAACATCCTTGTGAACACTAGAATCAACATCCTTCAATGGATTTTGACTAAACTTGGTACATGCTTAGTCCTTAGGAGAGTCTGGAACCCTATTGATTTTCAAGGTCATAGGTCAAGGTCACTGGGTCAAATATTTACCACGTAACATCCTTGTGAACACTCTAGAATCAACATCCTTCAATGGATTTTGACCAAACTTGGTACATATTTAGTCCTTAGGAGAGTCTGGAACCCTATTGATTTTCAAGGTCAAAGGTCAAGGGGTCAAATTTTTACCACATAACATCCTTGTGAACACTAGAATCAACATCCTTCAATGGATTTTGACCAAACTTGGTACATACTTAGTCCTTAGGAGAGTCTGGAACCCTATTGATTTTCAAGGTCAAAGGTCAAGGTCATCAGGTCAAATTTTTACAGCATAACATCCCTGTTGACACTCTAGAATCAAGATCCTTCAATGGATTTTGACCAAACATGGTACATACAGTGAAGCTCAAACGGAAAACACAAAGTCCATGTCTTATCAAGGATTATCGCAATGCGGAATTAACGAGAAGTCCGTGTGTATACGTGAACGGTCCGCGAAACAACATGGACAGAACGCGATGTCTTCACGAGTCCATCACGGATTGTAATTATTGAAATGTTCATTCATAATGAATACTACACGTGATTGTACCTTGAAATTTATTTGTGCAGTTGATCATTTGATACCACTTTTTTTAGAGATGGCATACATTTTATTTATAGGATATAGGAGCACACATCTTGTTTTGCCTATTATGTAAACCCAACATTTCGATTGGTTTACATAGGTGTTATTTTTTCTCTCACGAGTTGATAATCACCTGTATTTTTTTTTTATCAATGTACAGGTGTGTCTATTTTTATGTAGTGCACACATTGAACTCGGTCACTAAAAGGTCAAATACACAGTTACCTGAGGCTGAGGAATTGATTTAAAAACAAACCGAGAAGGATTGAAAAGAAAAAAAAAATCGATGTAAATTTTTATCTAAACGTGCTTTTTCGTTTTCATATTTGTATGTCGTTAATCACCTTGCAAGCCACTTGTCGTTTTACCTTTAACAAAAGTGGATACATATTTCCCTATGTAGACAGTGTGTACTACACACAGTTATCACGTGAATGAGAATCTAGAAAGGGTTTCACCTGTTGGTAATATATTATCGATCAAAGCTGCTTTTGGGGATCTTGAAACTTTTATAACAGGTGAACTTTAGTCACATGCCGAGTTGATAGTAATTGAACATCCGATTGCTTGGGGCTTGGCTTGGGTGATATAAAGGTTAATGAAATTTCAAAGTGTACAAAATAAATTGGTAAACAAAAATATTTTAAACATAACTTTATTTCATTACCTGATACCATACGACAAGGAATGTAAGGTAGTTAAAAATATTGTAGTTTCTCATCTGCATCTAGCCTCATTAAAAATAAAATGAAATAAAAATCGGGCATTTATTAACACAGTTTTTATATAATTAGATCGATGAGAAACCAATCTAATTAAAATTAGCTCTACACACTTGCTCCCCCCCTTTTTTTTGTCGCTGCATGTACTTACAATTTATTTGATATTTTATGCAATCACCTTATGTTTTATTATGTTTATATGCCCCTTCGTGAGCCCTTTAATTTGGACCAATAAAATCTTGTATCTTGTATAGACTTTCTCTTCACAGTATCTGGCAGATCACCACCAAACACAAGGTAGTTCACTGACACTTTGTCATAGATAAACACTGTGATAGAGCAATAAAAACATTAAATTATACCCCAATAATTACCCATGTCACCCTGGTTTACATAGGTGTTATTTTTCTTTCTCACGAGTTGATAATCACTTGTATTTTTATCCATGTACGGGTGTGTCTATTTTTATATAGTGCACACATTGAACACGGCCACTAAAAGGTCAAATACACAGTTACCTGAGGCTGATGGTTGATTTAAAAACAAACTGAGAAGGATTGTGAATCAATCAATGACCGTATTTACGTCCTTAGTAGAATATTGCCATAAAAAAAACCCAGCAATCTTTGTGTCTTTGAAATATATAATAGTATAAATGTACATGATTTATTTCTAAATCTTTGAGAGTATACTACACATGTATAATAGTATAAATGTACACGTAGCATCTGAAAAAGAAATAGTAAGATGTGTTAGCTGAGAGTAATAATAAATGTTATCTGTCATAAGTCTGTTTATGGCAATCAGTACATGATGATTATTTTCCTCCACACTCGCTAAGGAAGGAACCAACCATTTAACTAACTTTTGTATGTTTTATCCTCCCAAGCCATTTTTTTTCATGAAAAACAAATTAGATTTCTTTTCTTAACATGAACGTGGGTATTTTTATAATACTATGAGAGGGGTACCGCTATGAAAGTACCTTTCTTCGTTGGTATCAATTTTGGTTGTTTTGTTAAAAATTACAAGTTCGCAGATTCCTAAATTCGTGTATTTTGTGTTTGTACCAAAATAAAATTTGTTGATTTTACATTTTCAACATAACACGTTTCACTGGGTTTCAAAACTTCGAGAAAACTTCAATACATTAAGACGTAGAATTATGTAATCGGAAGTGGAACGTGGATATTAACGTGTTAATTTCTAATTTTTTTACATAGAATCATGGAACAAAATCAACTTTTGAATTTCATAATTATAGATCAGTATTATTTTATTGAATTTGAAAATAAAATAAAAAAGCATCTGAAATTACTTTACGACCACGTACATTAGTAATTTCCATAAATATATATTGTTTTACAAATATTTAATCTCCATTTTATTTTCAATTTTTGTTTTTCACAACTAAAAAAAGAACAATAAAGTTAGTTTTTTCTCATTATTTTGATTCCAATGACAGATTGTACTTCAACATGTTCGATCTTTCATTACCCTAGTCTCGGATTGAAACCACTCGTAATTGTCTCACAAAATTAATCCCGATCCCGGGACAAATGTACAGTTAACTTATACTATTGAAGGGTGATATAATTTAAAAGAGAAATGTTTATACAGCACTTAAAAGTGTGTAACCGTTAGTGTATGGGTTGGAAGTAATTTTTTTACCGGAATTTGTTAAAATCTTTTCACAGATAAACATTTCTGTCGTTTTTACACATGCATTCAAAATCAAATCAAATCAAATTATAACCCATTAAAAGGTATGCTCGTCATTAAATTGCTTTTCTACATTTCAGACAGGTGTGTGTTACTCTTTAGTGTTGATTGACAGGCGAGGATAATCTCCACGTGGTATTATCAAATAAGACAACACCGCACTTGAAATTAATGACAGGATATGACCTTTCTTTACGACCTTATCACTTCAAAGATAAGCATAATTTCTTATCAGATCCCACATGCAATAAAAATGACCACATTTGCATTTATTTTTAAGGCAATCTTTATACGACCGAGATACTTTGTACACGTAGGTTTATAAAGTACATTTGCTCATTGATCCGTGATCAACGTGATTCCGCGATGGTGATGAAAATGATAGAATTTGTCCACGATCGTGGTCCGCGTTGAATCATCGCGACGGTCCGCGAACTGTCGATTTTGACCTTGAAAGGATCGCGGATTTTGCGTTTTCCGTTTGGACTATAGGGTACTTAGGAGAGTCTGGAACCCTATTGATTTTCAAGGTCAAAGGTCAATGTCACCAGGTCACATTTTTACTGCGTAACATCCTTGTGAACACTCTAGAATCAAGATCCTTCAATGGATTTTGACCAAACTTGGCACATACTTAGTCCTTAGGAGAGTCTGGAACCCTATTGATTTTCAAGGTCATAGGTCAAAGGTCAATGTCACCAGGTCCAATTTTTACTGCATAACATCCTTGTGAACACTCTAGAATCAACATCCTTCAATGGATTTTGACCAGACTTGGTACATACTTAGACCTTAAGAGTATCTGGAACCATATTGATTTTCAAGGTCACAGGGTCTAATTTTTAGGCGAGGGGATATGCCACGCTTTGCGTTGCCCTTGTTTTATGCTGGATCCAGCATCAAAAGGAAATATTGTCGGAATGATTAGACAAATGACAACAGCTTTTTGAATATTACTGATGTAAATAGTACCATACAAGTCTGTAGGGTACTTTGGTCTGGCTTTTATCATACAGGTTCACTGTTAAAATAGTATAAAAATGAGTTTTATTTTGTCAGATCGACAGACAGATGGTTGAAAAATTTCCGCCATTATAAAGTTTTCGATAAAAAAAATACCCGGATGTATGACGTACGTTGTCCACCATGGTATTTTAAGAAATGAAAGTAAAAATGCGGTTTTAATTGAAGAAAAACAAATTACATTTTGTTTGTACTTGTATTTTATTGAATAGATACCAGACAGGATTTTTTCGTGTAAGAAGGCGAGAAACTGTTCGACCACAACAACCAGAACCTGTGCAAGAACAACCACCACAACAACAACAACAGGAAAATATTCAACCAGAACAACAGCCGCAGGTATAACATCTTTATTTACAATTCATTTTGAATGCTTTTGGCAGTGGTTCAAAGGAATTTTGGAAATTAACTTCTTCTTTTTAGCTCACCTTGCCAAAGGCAATGTGAGCTTTTGCCATCACTTGGCGTCCGTCATCTGTCATCCGTTAACTTTTCACATTTTAATCTTCTCCTCTGAAACCCCTCAGCCAAATGAACTGAAACTTGGTAGGAAGCATCTATGGAAGGTCCTCTATAAAGAATGCTCATTTCGTCCCGATCCATTAACAAACATGGCCGCCACAGGCAATTCATGTTTATGATTGTATGCTTTCTAAAAAAACTGGTTTTCTGTGGAAAGGGAGATAAATCTAATTTAAATATAGATATTAGTCAAATACAGTTAGCTATGAATTGAATTACAGATAAATATGCCTCTAAAACCCCTCAGCCAAATGAACTGAAACTTGGTAGGAAGCATCTATGGAAGGCCCTCATTGCTCATTTCGTCCCGATCAGTTAACAAGCATGGCCACCATAGGCGACTCTTGTTTCTGATTGGCTGATTTTAAAATTTTTTCTCTACTGCAACCGTTTGGTCAAATGAACCGAAACTTGGTAGGAAGCATCTATGGAAGGTCCTCTATAAAGATTGCTCATTCCGTCCCGATCCATTAACAAACATGGCTGCCACAGGCAATTCTTGTTTCTGATTGGCTGATTTAAAAAATTCTTCTCCTCTGAAACTGTTTGGCCAAATGTACCGAAACTAGGTAGGAAGCATCTATGGAAAGTCCTCTGTTGCGATTGCTTATGTCGTTCTGATCCGTTAACAAACATGGCCACCACAGGCATTTCTTGTTTCTGATTGGCCTATTTTTTTTAAATCTCCTCAGAAACTGCTTGGCCAAATATACCGAAACTTTGTAGGGTGCATCTATGGGAGGTCCTCTATAGCGATTACACATTTCGTCCCGATCCATTAACAAACATGGCCACCACAGGCAATTCTTGTTTCTGATTGGTCGATTTCTAAAAATCTTCTCTGAAACCGCTTGGCCAAATGAACCGAAACTTGGTAGGATGCATCTATGGAGGTTCTCTATACTCGTCCCTATCAATTAACAAATATGGCTGCCACAGGCAAGTCTTGTTTCTTATTGGTCAATTTCTAAAACAGTTTTTCCTCTGAATCCGCTTGGCCAAATGATATGAAACTTGGTAAGAAGCATCTATGGAAGATCCTCTATAGAGATTACTCATTTCGTTTTGATCCATTTACAAACATGACTGCCACAGACAATTCCTGTTTTAGATTGGTCAATTTCTAAAAATCTTCTTATCTGAAACTGTTTTGCCAAAATGAACCGATATTTGGTGGGAAGCACCTATGGAAGGTTCTGTATTAAATTTCCTCAAAGTAGAATGAAAGGTAAGCGACACAGGCTCAGCCCACTGAGCCTCTAGTTTATATATAGCTTACCTAATCCGGAGGATGTTGTGAACTTTTGCCATAATATAAAATTTTAACTAAAGTCTTAGCATCAGATTTACCAATCAACAGAAGGTTCTTATAAAGATACCTATGGTTTTTCCTATTCAACATGAAACTATGGTTGCCATAATGGATAGTTTCTAGTGTGAAATTGAAATATGAATGATTTGTATGGCAGTCCATTTTGTGAGATCATGCTACATACTGATACAACAAATATTGTTAACATTGATTATTCACAGATAGCAATTTTTTTTTAGCATATCTCTTTGACTAAATGTTAATTAAAGTATACAAGGTCTATGGACCTTTTTGTTCTTGAGTATTCTTGCCTTCTCTAATTAAGCAATAATTGTTTATATGTTTGCTTTTATATCTATATTATTTTTTTCTCCTTTGTTTTCATTCAATACACACATCCTATATATTATACAATTATAGCATTTTGATGAGGTAAATTTTTTTTATATACATTTATTAACCAGCAATAAATGTTTCTCTAGTGTTGTCCAGTTGAACATTCTCCAAATATTCTCTGACTTTTAATTTAAAGTTGCAAATTCCGATGCATTCACTTTCTGTTGCCATTTTGGTTATGTCAACAAAAGCAGTTAACCGAAGTGTGAATGAAAGCTTGATTTTGATTGGTAAAAATTCCAAACAAGAATCAAATCAAAGCTATTATATGCTGGATACTTATAATCTATTTTTAGTAATATCAGGTTTATAAATGTCTATTTTTAGAAAAATGCAGTCTATATATGTTTTATCATGAAGTCATGTGACATGAATTGACAAATCACAGCTTTTAAATAATATGATATATTTTTGTATATCTATGAATATGAATTCAGATGGTGGTATATTATATTTAGTAATCTGATATTTTCAAGGAAATTATCTTTTGGACTTTGAAAAGAACCCAAACAAAACAATAATAACAATGTTTGTTGCCAATAACTTGTTTATATTATTTTTTAGAAAATTCTTCTTGTCTTTCAGGAGGAAAACATTGAAACAGAAGAGACAGTTCCACCAGAACCCCCCAAACCAAGTGTTTTGTCTATTGTCTGGTCGTTCTTCACAACTTTCTTCTCGTCGTTAATACCACAGCCTCCACCGGCTCTCAATGGAAACTGAAATTATCCTGATAGAAGAGACTTAATTTTAAAGCACATGATATCAGTGGATTTTAATGGTTTTATAATTCATTGATAAGATTCTCTGGTAATGTCGCTATATTGTAGGGTCACCAGCAATTTATGTGATGTTTGCTAAGTAGTGCGTTCTATCATTAGTTGTCATGGTTATTTAAGAGGTATTCATTAGTGTGATAAGAATTGTGTCATTTTGTCATCTAAAACGCATTCATGAGTTGTATGGAAAGATTGTATGAAGAGAGAAATTTTGTCATATTATATAAGCATTCTCATTTTGTTTCTTTGTCGTGTAATACAGCACAAAAAAAGGTGCATTGAGAATTTCATTTAACATTGTGTGCTATTTCATATAGAGTGAAAGTAAAAAAAAAACATTTGAATTCATTTCAAAATTTCAGAAATTTCATGAATTAAAATTTTAAGATTGTTGTTGTAAAACTTTTTTTTACTAGTATTCAATATTACTAAATATTTTTAGTGATATATTTCAAGTGAGATTAAAATGTTTTTAATATTTTCAAATAAATTGAATTTTCAAATATAAGTAAGTGATAGGGTCAATATCTATAAGTATTGTTTAATATTTCCAGAGATCTTGAAATCCAATCGACAGTAATATGTCTCTTCAAATGTGAAATCCATTCCTAGTATGAAATTTGAGAGAAAAATTAATTTATATTTAGATACAACATACTCGTATTTTATCTAATTATTTAATTATGATATTTGCAATAAAAGGATTTAAGATTAATCAGTTATATTAAGCGTAGCAGCAGCATGGTTTGTTTTCAAATAACAAGCATATTCCCAGAATTAATAAATTTTCTTTTAATCATATATATATATTGTATATACAACGTATAGAGAATTTGCTTTCTGGAATTTCAATTTTATTTAATTTTTTTTCTATTTACATGCTTTTGTAAAAAGTCCATTGTTTTTAATGCATATTTAAGTGAAATCTTGTAAATTAATTGTAAACTCATTGATTTGAGATGAAAAGGCATTCAGTTCACAGTTGTTGTATACATTCATTTCTGATAGAATAGCAACTATGTAACTATAAATATTAATACCATTTATAAAATTATTATTCAAAGTTTTATCATCATTGTTAGCCGAGGGTTATGATTATTGTGAACAGTTTCCTCTACACCCTTGGCAGCGTTAGCTAGAAATTTGTAATTACTGTGCACTGTCATCTGTTGGATTTTTGACGTTTATGTCCCTTATTGATGGATCTAATCCATGCACTGCATTCATTTCACCTCTTGTCGACGATTGACGGAAAATATTGAATGCATCCCCAAGAATTGTTCTATGGCAGTCCCTCGTGGCAAAGCCTGCACATGTCCATTTAATGTTTACATTTTTCCTACAAAACAAACTAAAGTTGTGAGTTCGAATGCGGATCATGGCGAGGTGTACTCGATACAACTTTATGTTATAAAGTTTGCAACAGGTCTGTGGTTTTCTCTGGGTACTCGGATTTCCGCCACAATATAGCTGAAATATTGTTGAAAGTGGCATTAAACACCATAAGCTTAACCCTAACCTCTACAATAGTATTTTTGTAAAACAAATCATGATTGGTTACTGCTATCTATGGGTACATCCTCATTGTGACCATTTAAATTGGACCATGGCTGCCAAGGCTGAAGAGGAGGCGAGGTGAATGGTAGCAAAGATGATGTTGTTTATATAATTTTTATAACTATAGAACATAATTTTTCAGATTTTGTCTGTATTGCTGTCAATTAAATTCTACGCACAGTAGAAATAACTTAGTAATAAACATAAGTTCTAAGTTTCCAATATTTTTGGTAGGTAAAAGTGAGAGGCAAGATTTTGTTTCATTTCGGAATTACTTGACCAGAAAATTTTCGGAAATGGAAAGTGGTAGATAAAAATTCAAAGTTTTGAAAGGGTCAGTCCTGCATTTCAAAAATGGACCTGCACTCACCCCTTTGTTTTGTTACAGAATATCAATTTTATTTTATCTATAATAAATATTTGTGTTGTTACTGTATATTTTGTTAAATCTTTTGTTACCATAGTGATATATTGTTAGTTACTGTTTTTGTTTTGTAAATATGTAAAATAGAAATAAAAAGCGTAATAATAATAATAATAATAGTAATAGGTATACTGCCAAATATAAGTAAACAAAAATAAGAAATCCATTCGTTGCTCAAATTCTATTTAAAAACACAAATATTATGTAATGTTATTTTCTGTGTCTTATATGTATCTTTTTTATTATCCCTATTTTATATTTAATGCTAAAATAAATATACAATATACGTACATTGTCGGTAAATATAAAATTTATTTGTACGAGCTTTAGAAACAGGCAGAATAGCGAGCCTTCGGCGAGCTTTTCAGGCCTGTTTCGCAGCGAGTACAAATGAATTTTATATTTAACGACAATGTACATATTTTGTGTTTATCTTGCAATGTCAAAAACGTCGGAAAACTTGTCAGATTTAAACAAAAAGGACAGAAACAAGCGTCATTCCTCTCCTTTCATAAATGTTGTCAAGGGTGTCTTCTTCGTGGTCCACGTTACATTAGTACCAGTTTCATACTTGTCTGCACCCTCCGCTGTACATAGCTACAGGGTACCAGGAAAGTTTATTCGTATAGTACAGATAGTTTATTTGTCTGGTACGAATAAAGCAAAAATTTATTCGTATAGCATATTTGTACAGCAAATGTACTGATTGCAGGATAAATAAGAAATAAAAGGATATGTTTTAGTGTAATTTATTTTAATTTGGGTTTTTGTAGTGATGTTTGTACTATTGATATAGTCCTGATGTATATTTTAGAGATTTGTTCCCTAGATTAATGGAACAGGGAATATTATAAGGCTATTGTCACATATTACTGGCTGCCCACAGCATTCTTGTATAAATGTACCAGTTTTATATTTATTAAGATTATTTTAATATTATATTATAAGAATGTCAATTATAAGAAACCAAACGTCCTTTGTAAATCCTCTATCTTCAATATACCTAACCTCACATTTGTGAGGCAGTTAACAGGCTTAATTAACATCCTCTGTTATAGAATAAGTCAACATGATGAGTAAAATATTCCTACATGCAGTAAGGTGTTAATTTAAAACTTATTTTCACTAGAGTTATCTCCCTGTCTCAGTGCTTAGATATTCACTAGAGTTATCTCCCTGTATCAGCACTTGGGGATATTTTAGCCCTTTTTGTATAAAAAAGCAAAATATTCATTCAATTCAGAAAAACGTAATGACTATCAAACCGTAGATGGTAGCATAATTCAAATTAATAATTAGGATTTTTGTTTTGCAAATTTGAGTTGTGTATAAATTACTGTAAAAAAAAGTAGTGTGTAAATATATATATAGTGTAAATAAAAAAAAATGATGGTGCTTTGTGTGTATGGTGAAATGGTTTTTATGATTTATCATCCAGTTACCATTGTCTTCTCTGTGATTTCTTATGTATTTCCTTCATGTGAATGTAAATATAAATAGAGGATTTTCTTTATACACTATGTGGGAAATAAAACATTTATAGCATATCACTTGTCATTTTTGTAAGCCATATAGGCACAAGAGACTTATTGTCATACCTTTGTATCCTTCATGTGTGTCTCCGATCTTTCATAATTTCATCTTCTCTACTCTGAAGTCACACCGCATCAGTGTAATGGTTAGCGTGCTCGCCTCGAGTGCGGTAGAGTCGTGGGTTCGAGCCCAGATCTGGTCCAACCAAAGACTATAAAATTGGTATTTGTTGATTCTCTGTTAAGCACACAGCATTAAGGAGTAAGATCAAAGACTGGTTGGCTCAGAATCAGGATAATGTGTCCGAGTGTGGTGGCATGTCTATCTGCAGACTGTTGTTTCAGTGCACTAGCACTATAAAAATCCAACTATGTGTATCTAGTACAAAGCGGTTCTCGTCATCATTTCTTTGAAAATTAACTTGTTCTCACCATGAAATATCTGAAAAATTGCTGTGTTGGTGTTAAACAACAATCACTCACTCACTCTGAAGTTACCAACCATTTGAAATGAACTGCAGGAATGCACTGTGGTTGCTCCTTTGCTAAAACACTGTTTTATTTTATTGATTAGGAATTTAACCTAGTTCAGAACAAGAGTTTTTGACCCATGTGGAAAAAATGCCTCTTTGTCAGATTCTTTTAAACTGATTAAATACTTGAGATACTCATTAGATGGTTCTTTACAAGGAAGTGCCAATACTTGAGATACTCATTAGATGGTTCTTTACAAGGAAGTGCCAATACTTGAGATACTCATTAGATGGTTCTTTACAAGGAAGTGCCAATACTTGAGATACTCATTAGATGGTTCTTTACAAGGAAGTGCCAATACTTGAGATGATCAATACCACATGACATTATTGAATCTTATAGGATTCAGAGTGTTTTTTTACATGTCTAAAAGGACTGAATTGAATGTTAATGTAGGTCATAGTATTAAACTGAATGAAAGAGGGGGAGTTATGGTGTGTAACGCCACTTTAAACAATATGTCAGTTTTATTGGTGGAGGAAACCGGAGAAAACAACCGATCTGCCTCAAGTCACTGGCAAACTTTATTACATAATGTTATATTGAGTACACCTCGCCTGAGTGGTGATAGGCATTGATTTCATAGGTAGTCTTAAATCCAACTACCATACGACCACATCCACATGACCCTGGAATTGAATGTTACTGTAGGTCATAATGTAAAACTGAATGAACTCCATTGTAGAAGATTGATTATTGAGTAATCTATTGTTTTTGTGTTCATCTTAAATTCAGGATGGTGTTATCACCAGACACACCATGAAATCCTAATTAGGAAATGTTTTGAAATTAGAATGTGATTTATTGGAAAATATGATGGAGATGCTTTTTTGCAGGTTGTTAAAAGTTTTGAATGTTGTGTCTGTTAGAAATCAAAGATGGCCTTCACTGCATGTTATGATTTAACACATGACCTGCTGGGAAAATATTCAACATCTCTGAAACAACTGATGGTAATTTGAAATGGCCAAAGTTTAATATTACATTCTAGGAATACTGTCAAACTTGTATATATATAAAGGACACTCAAGGGAACCCGAAAATGTGCCCATTATGAACAGTTGCCCTTTTATACAGGTTAAAATTATATGCACTATTCATTAATGGGGAAAACGAGGCAGCCCTTTATAGACAGTGATTAGTTATAAAGAGGTGCCTTTTAAGGCAGATTTGACTGTATATGCTTCGCTAATACTGATAAAGAATAATATTTTGACATCAAGATTGCTTCTAAATAAACTTGTTAAAGACAGTCAGTATTTGGTAAAAGTACATAATTCACTGGTATTAAACTGATGTTCGTAACTTAAGTTACCTACATCCCAACATGGCGGACCCGGAAAATGGTAAATTAGAATATCCTTGTTTTCTCTTTATCAGTAGTGCTTATTAGTAAGTCCATACGGTATGATTACAGGTGGGAATATTAGATACTCGAATGCATACATAAAAATGACGAAACTCTTATGAGAGCATTGAAATATTAACTTGAACAAATTTGAAGGATGTACGTAACTCTTTGAAGTGATGTTTGTAACTTTAGAAAGATATTTAAAGGGATGTCCGTAACTGCAGATTTCCATAACTGTTAAATAATAAGAAGGTGTTTAATTGCTCGTTAAGAAACTCTTGGTTTCAATTTAAAAGCAAAATTAAGCATGCAGACAACTTAAAAGTAAAAAGAACAACAAGCAACGAAACGAAAGCATATAGAACGAGTATTAAGAAGAAAAACAATTCAGGGTCGCATACATGTACAGTATTCTACCTTTCTCACATTTTTAGGATGTTGATTTGTTTTAGCGTCACATGCGACTTATTGACAGTTGAAAACTTGTTGATCCATGAAACATCGTAATCATGTCAATGTAAACAATTATAGACTTGCTACAATAAGTCCCTTTCTAACCTGTGTATCTTATGCGTACCCCTTTAATACGTTTGCTGCTGAAAGCAATGTATCTGTACTACATAAATATTGTCGGTAGAGATATATTACCTATAGCAACATATTTACTATAGTATACAAGAATATAGATAAGGGACTTGTAGGAAATCTATGTGTATAATTATATTTAACATGGGTGAAGGAAATTCATGAATGCGATCCTGATTTAAACTAGAACTGTGAGTGACTTCACTGAGTGATACCCCCCGCTTGCAATACTATGATGTTCAAACTTTGGAATACAGGTATATTAGCAAGTTACCTATGAAAAATGAACGTATATGGAGTTATGGCAAGGAGACAACATCCCATCTCCAAAATAAACTAACCAAGAACATACATCTAGGGGTCGCCACAAGTACACGACCCCCCTTTTCGTGAAAGTATAAGTTGAATTATCTCCCCTTCTGAATTTTAGACAGCAACGGTATTCCTTCATGCACATCTGCAGGTTGTGTACTACAACTGTGTAAAGTTTCATAAAAATTCAATAAACAGTTTAGTAGGAGTTGCGCTTACAAGGTACATGCCCCCCTTTTGGTGAAAGTATAAGTTGAATTATCTCTCCTTTTGAATTTTGGACAGCAACAATATTCCTTCATGTACATCTGCAGGTAGTGTACTGCAAATGTGTAAAGTTTCATAAAAATCCAATAAGCGGTTTAGGAGGAGTTGCGCTTACAAGGTACATGGACGGACGGGGTGATTCCTATATACCCCCCAAACTTTGTTTGTGGGGGGTATGGGTATAAAAACTATTGATATTAAACTAATTCGTTTATATGCCGTCAAGACTGTTCAGACTAACATCCTGTCAATTTCAATGCATATTTATAAATGTATATGTATTTGTAAAACTTGAAATGGTATGATATAAAAAAATGAACTTTTCGAAAACAGCTTTACCATAGATTAATCCAATTTTAATACTTACAAATTATAGATTCGTTAAAAAGTATTATAAATCTGTATTTATCTGTATTTAATACAATAGTCTAACAAATTAATAATAAATTAATCTGGTTTCATTTCAGCATTAAAGGGAAATAATTAGATGTGTAATTCTTAAAATACTTGATCTGGTGTGTCCATTTTTATTAAAATAAGCAAAAAACACAAAGGACAATTAATTTGGTAATAATTCACGGCATCTTTACACATAGAGCTGTTAATTTACATACAAATATACTTTGTTAGAATTTATATATGAGACCCAGAATGGCCCTAATCGAATTTAATGATGATGTCGGAGGTCGCCATCCATGGGAGGTCCTAAACACCCAAAGGTCGGAAGTCAAAACGCCCTATTGCAAGGTCGCAGTTTATGAAAGACCCTTCTAGAGCACACAGTCCAAGACCAAATAGAAATATCAATATAATACTAAACAACTACATATGTTGTATCGACTGCCGCATCGGCCTCAGCACTATTAATTATCTGGTCATTCTCGATATCCATCGCTGTAAGATTACAAAAGATTACAGGAAACGCAAAGCCACGTGTTTATTATTGCTAATTGGAAACGAGCGTTGTACATGGTGTTCTTCTCCCGCTACCCTCATCTTTCGTTCATCTCACTCATTCATTACCCTCTCATCCTCCGCTCTGTATTTTTTCTCTCTCGTGCATTATATAATCTCTCCCACCTCTATTACCCTCTCTATCACTTCAGGGATGTTTTCCTTTGTTTTCAAATTGTATTTATTACAAAAGCGTTGTTCTTTAAATGTTTTAAACATGATTTTAGAAACACCAAAGTTTAAAGTTACCAACATCATATTTGAAAGTTACGAACATCGTTCAAAAATAATTCTACAGTTACTTACATCATTTGTATTTCTTAAAGTAGGTTTTGTGCCACATAGGAGAATTTACAGTTGATTTAAGCATATCACTACAGTTAATTGTTAAAATATCTATACATTTGAAATGAAAATATTTGAAAATAAACTAAAAACAAAGAGAAAACAAAGATATTCTAATTTACCATTTTCGGTGTCCGCCATGTTGGGATGTAGGTAACTAAAGTTACGAACATCAGTTTAAAACCAGTGATAATTACTAAAGTTGTGAGTTCGAACCCCGTTCATGGCGAAGTGTACTTGATACAACATTATGTGATAAAGTTTGTCAGTGATTTGCGACAGGTCAGTGGTTTTCTCCGCTTCCTCTACCAATAAAACTGACTGTCACGATATAACTGAAATATTGTTGAAAGTGGCGTTAAACACCATAAACCAAACCCTGCACCCATAATTACTAAACACCTGATCCATGACCAAAAGTAATCTTGAAGGTTTGTATTTCTTTAAGGCTATTCCATTATGTCCCATTCCCAGTCAGTAAGAGACTCCAGTTAAATTTCTAATAAAAATATTGAAAAATAAACACTGGTGTGGCCCTTCCCGGCTTCCATACTACTTACATCTATAATGGCCACACAATGACATATTCATACACCCACTATCTTTAATCCCCAAGTGAAGACATATGAAAAAGTAAATAAACCCAATGTGCATATCTGAAGAATGAATAGTGGAGTTAGTCTGTTAAGATATTATACACTACCAAAATAGTAAAATTGTTGGAGGAAACCCAATGGACAATCCAGAGATAGAGACGAAATTGGACACAAGTCAAGACACAGGACGGAGAGAAAAACACAACACAGAAATCTAAAAAGCTGAGCATTACGGACATCACCAAAAGACCAGGGTGGAACCCATGTACTCGTGAAGAGTAAGTAGTTCTTGTTTCTTATACGACACCTGCTCTTATGGATCAACTATGCATATAAATCAGTTAAGCATTGGTAATAAACATGCTAATTTGCTATAAAAAAAAAAAAAAAAAAAAAAATTTATTGATCAGTAGATTCAGGCATAAACTTTTTGTACCAAACATCGTAATCAAAATTTGAAATACTGATTCTGTCTCTAGCTTTCACGAATATTTTTAAGAGAAACGTTCTGCATTCTTGTGAAACAACAGGCTTTTCAGGAAAGTAGATTCTTTGATGAGTTTGTAAGAGAAGCTTTCTGTGGCAATAGTCATCAAAGGGTAGTGTGCCATACACCTATGAAGAAAATACAAAATAAATAAATACAGAGAATTTAAGGTGACATTAGAATCATTTTTGGACATTGAAAACAGATAAAATGCAGAGAATTTTCAGACACGTCCCTAGAAACGGTATTCTCTCGCCTGTTAAATTTTTAGATTCTTCTGGGTTTTTGTCTTTTGTAAAAATAATAATTGACGCAAGATAAAATTTATGTAACGCAATTCATTATTATGAAGATTGTGTTATATTTAAGCTGATTTCTGATTACAAAGTTTTCCCCTTTTAAATGTTTATATACTACTATTAATATGAAGGTGTAGATATATCGGGTATATTTGTGCAAATAGACCAAACTAAAGGAATAAACTTATTATCCATATAGTTTGAAAGGAGATTTTTTGTCAAAAATAAAATAACTTCAATAATCGTCAAAATCCGAACATGTAAAAGTTAAGCAATATTATTGAGTAGTTACAACTTTAATTTGGCTAAGTAATGGATAGCGTGCTCACATCGAGTGTAGTAGATCGTACATTCGAGCCCTGGGCGTGTCAAAGCAAAGACTATAAATTTATATTTGTTGCTTCTCCGCTAAGCACGCACTACTAATGAGTAAGAGCAAGAACTTGTTATTAGCTTGGAATTAGAATAATGTGTCCGAGTGTTCAAAGCGACATGTCTACCTGAGGACTTGTTTCAGTGAGCACTATAAAAATCCAACTATATAAGCATGCTGGTCTTGTACAAAGCAGACACCATCATTGTCTCATCAAAATATAACTTGTTCTCGCCATGATATATAGATGGAACATTGCTTACTTGGCGTTAAACATCACTCACTCACTAAATGTCAACTACGTCTTTCTAAAGATGTTTTTGATTGACTATTTGTATATATTTTTATATAATAATGGTAAGCATCCATTTGTGTTAGATATATTACAGGGATAATACAAAACCGGGTTTGTGTTGATATTTTTATTGTTGCTGAGGAGATGTTTTGGTGGATTTTTGTCAAAAAGATATAATTTGGAGAATCGATCTTATTTTTATCATTATTACAGAAATAACGTGAGTTATATATCTGCAGTATAAATGTTATTACATCCTTGCTATTGTTTTAAATCATACACGATTTGCATGGATGTAACTTATTCCTGCTATTTGTTTTTTTTATATTAATTCTACACGATTTGATGGGATATTTATTTTCACCCACGACGACCATCATATGATTGGAAGTCAGGACTGTCAGATGTAGTATTGAAAATGAACCATCCACAAAGCAACATGGAAATGTTTGTAAAATCTAAAATGGTCTAGTGATTTTAGAGGAAAATGCTAAAATGTAAAAAGATAGCAACGAGTGAATGAATGACGGACGCTACATTATGATAAAAGCTCACTTGGCTTTTGTTCAGGTCACAGGCACTCGTGGCACGGAATTACCACCCCCTTTTTTAAACATTCTGTTTACATATTTATTTTCAATAAAATTTCTTTTATTATTTCATCTCTTTTTCCTAAATTTTACTTGTTCATGACCATATTCATACAATCTTATGTTAATATTTTTAGCAACTTACTTGAGCCGACCCTATATAACTAGTATATATGGTCGACACATGTAAGTTGCTATTAACATAAAATTGTATCAATATGGACACGAAGAAGTTGAATTAAGGAAAAAGAGATGAAATAATAAAGAAATTTTACTGAAAATAAATATGTAAACAGAAAGTTAAAAAGGGGGAGGGGTGATAATTCCGTACCACGAGCTCCTGTGGTTCAGCTTAGCTGTAAATGATTAATAAAATAAAATAGGGGTTATTAGGGCTATGGTGTTTAACGCCACATTCAATAATATTTCAGTGATATTGCGGCAGTCAGTTTGATTAGTGGAGGAAACCGGAGTACCCGGAGAAAACCACAGACTTGCCGCAAGTCACTGACAAACTTTATCATATATCGTCACGGTATGTGTTTTCGTATCTTCCATTTTATTTTAATTTCCACAGTGCACGCGTTATTTTTGACGTGTCTTCCGGTTTCTATTTCTGGAACGTAAACAGGACTCCAATGTGACATCTGTCAAAAATGTTCAAGGTTGCTTTTAAAGACGTAAGTACCAAAAATAGTGAACCTACCTACTGAACCATATTTTTTGTAATGCTAAACATTTACTTCATTTATATAGTAGCTGGAAAGAAATCCAGAAGGGCTATATAAAATTGAACTATGTTGTCTGCCTCTCAGACACCGGCTCCTCCTGTCATGTAACTGTCATGGGGTCACTGATCGTACTTGTAAACAAAAGAGCTGACTGAAATGTGCCTGTTTCTTATATAAAATACATGTCACTTTGCAGTGCATTGTGATTTCAGCACTTAAAAAACATCAAAAGTAAACACAATTTTGAAAGTGGTCATTTTCAAACATTCTGTTATTTTATTTCGATGTAGTATGAGATTTGGTAGATGACCAGAACCATGAAATTTTAAAACCAGCCATTTGCGGATTTTATACTCGTTTCCATCCCGTATATCGGCCCTGTTTTTACTTCATACGAAAACAAATGACGCCATTTTACTGACAGCAAAAGTTGCCAGATTAAAATTCAAGAATGGCTTTAAAAACAATCTTATGTACAAAGAAATATTTAACTAGCCAATCGTCATATGAATGAAGGGTTAACACTGTTAATCGCTATATCGGAAAATCGATACTAGTACGAAAACCCATAACACGATGCTAATGTTGTATCGAACACACCTTGCCTGGGCGGGATTCGAACTCACAACGTTAGTGGTGATATGCGGTACAAGTACATGTAGTTGTAAATCCTACTACCATACGATCACGACCAAGACGTCCCCACAAATAAAATAAAGATGACATATCTTACCATAGTAAATAAAACAACGCCCATACTCCATATATCGACATGTTGTGGGGCATATGGCACTCCTATCAGGATTTCTGGTGCTGCATATGCGTAACTCCCACAGTATGTATCACTCAATTTTATAAGGCCATCTCCCCCTTTTACAAGGCTCTTTGCAAACCCAAAATCAGTCACTTTCAAATTTTCATCTTTATCCAATAGCAAATTTTCGCATTTCAAATCACGATGAACAATACCTTTATTGTGCATGTAACCTATACCTTGCGCCATCTGATAGAACCATTTTCCCGCGGTTTCTTCATTTATCGTCTCTCTATCTTGAATTACG
Organism: Bathymodiolus brooksi; assembly: GCA_963680875.1. Lineage (NCBI taxonomy): Eukaryota > Metazoa > Mollusca > Bivalvia > Mytilida > Modiolidae > Bathymodiolus > Bathymodiolus brooksi. The sequence goes on along the minus strand of OY804578.1, from coordinate 37,885,430 downwards.
CAGAATAAATCTGTATCTGCCATCTCCATCACTAAGAAAAATCTTGTGGTCGTTTCTATCAGTTGAAAATATTGTACTAGAGCTGGATGGTCCAAGCTTTTCATAACATCAATTTCACGCGGTAAAAATTTTCTTAGATATACATCTGGTGCCCTTTTTTTAGAAATAATTTTCACTGCTACATTACGCTCTTTATTTGTATCATATGCCGATCGGACACAAGCATATGATCCTTTGCCAAGTAATGCACCGACAATAAATCCTTGCGATGTCATCACTTTAAAATGTTTATTCTTCGGTATACAGGGAAGAAATTTATTTTCCGAACTTTGTCCGACCTTTGCATTGCCCATATCTACTATTCTATCCGACATCAACGACCATAATCATGTAATTCAAACAAAGATAATTGGTCTTTCAGGAAGACATCATTTCATTGCAGTCCTACAGAAAAGTCCGAGAAAAAGTATGTGTGACAAAGGAACAAAACGTCATCAAAGCTGCTTATGACGTCACATGCACGTGAACAGTTGTGGCCATCATGGTCGTGATCATATGGTATTTGGATTTATAACTACCTATGCAATCAGTGCCTATCACCACTAACGTTGTGAGTTCGAATCCCGTTCAGGCGAGGTGTATTTGATACAACATAATGTGATAAATTTGTCAGCACTTGACTTGCCGCAGGTTGGTGGTTTTCTCTGGTTTCCTCCATCAATAAAACTGACCGCCACGATTTACACTATATATTTCATATAAAACCACATTTTTCAAAAAAATATTATAAAGCTATCTATGGGCAGATTGCTATGAAATTTATTTCAAGACACGCAGAATTCTTTGAATTTTATTTGTTTATCTGATAGTAATTTTTGTCTGCATGGTTTTTGTTTTCTGGTGATTTAAGCACAAATGTTGATTTTTCCGATTTTATTTTTGTTAAAATATATAGCAAATTTGAAGTCAGAAAACAAAAATTGTCTTAAATTCATAAGAAAATAAAGGCAATCTAACGGAAAATCATGCTAAAATAAGAAATAATCTTTAAATATTTCTGCTTCTTCTGGTGCAAAAATGATCAAAATCCGTTAAGAAATGACTTCACAATAATTTTTTTGAAAAATGTGGTTTTATATGAAATATATAGCGTAAAATCGAGGGTGACGAATACTTATGTCCATTAACTGTGTGTTTTTTGTACCTGAAATATTGTTGAAAAACCATAACTCTGCAAACCGGCATGGAATATTTTATTCTTTAAACAAAATAAATGAATACATTTGCGACTTTGTGAAGAGGGGTACCAGGTGTATGCCAGTTTTATTCACATAATAATTGATTGATTTGATTGATTGATTGATTGATTGTGTTTAACGCCACTTTCAGCAATATTTCAGCTATATCATGGCGACCAGTTTTAGTGGTGGAAGAAGCCGGAGTACCCGGAGAGAACCACCGACCATGGGCAAGCAACTGGTTTATAAACTTTATCACTTGCGGTTGCGAGTCGAGTGCACCCTTTTTGTAATTTAAAAAGCCGGGCAGGGTATTTGAATTTTTATTTAAATAGAATAAGTAGAAATTTACAATTGACAACACTTGACACGCTGATTCAAGTAAAAAAAAATTATTATTAAGAAATGTCAATGAAAAAAGGCGAGACTTCCTATTCCGTCCGCAATTGAGAACTGTCCAATTTCCCCTACTAGTTAATTTTTTTTCTCCAAATTTGGTAAGATAACAATACACGTTACTGCAATTTAAATGTAATTTACATACAATTTTCATAAGCCACCCGTATATATTTGTACATTAATTGTTAACGTCCTCGTTCCCAAAATAATAATCATGACCCACTCCCAAAGTTTTTTCAAACGTTCTGGAGCAATGTAAGTAATATCGGGATAATTTGTAAAAACATTATTGTGTGGGGAATCTTATTTATGCACATGCAATGAGCAAGTTTTAATATTTTGGTTCAGTTAACAAACTTTACAACTTATCCAAATTCATTTTGACGCTGATACTCTACGCTGCCAGACACAGATCCGTGGGGGTTGGGGGGGGGGGGGGGGGGGGGGGGCACTGGGATCACCGATTAGCTCGTTATATCGTCTCGATTTTCCACCTCCAATGAATCTTGTAGTCACGTGCACGATAAAGCAGACAAATGCTTAAAATTACGATAACCACCAATACATACTGCACAAGTCATTTGCATACAAGGGAAACAAATTATTGGTATCTTTTTCATAAATATTTGAGATATTTGAGATGTTTTAGATGCATATGTGTGTACCACATAAACTACGAGGCTTCCTATTTTAATATTTCACAAAAGTATGTTCCGCCACCAAGTTTTACTCACTTTCTTGGTATTTAACGTGTTACGTATATACATGGTATATATATATAATCATAATAATGTGGTCGTGATCGGGTTAGGGAGTTGTGGTGTTTTACGCCACTTTCAACAATATTTCAGTTATATCGTGATGGTCAATTTAGTTGGTGGAGGAAACCGGAGTACCGGGAGAAAAGCACAGGCCTACCGCAAGTCACCGACAAGCTTTATGACATGTATCGGGATTCGGATTCAAAACTTTAGTGGTGATAGGAAACTACCATACGAACACCACCATGAAGGATCCTTGGTCGTGATCGGATATAGTGGTCTATATGGTAAAGACAATTTAGTACTTTTTTCCCCCTATATTGTTGTATTATTTTTATTTCTTGTCATGTATTCGGCAATAGATGTTTTCAACATTAAGATGATTATCTTTAATAACGATTTTACACTAGATCACGTCAGCGACAAAACTCTCAGCAACATGGACACCAATTGAACAATTTCAAATATTCAGTATGCGTACGTATATATTGTTCATTTTTGGAAGATGTACTAATTAGGGTACTCACCTCGAGTGCAAGATTCTAATAGTGGGTTCGAACTCTGGTCTGCAATGGTCAAATTTAAAATTATAAATGGATATTTGATGATCCGTTAAGCACAACGATGAAACGAGTAAGAGCTAAGACTGGTAATGACCAGACATGGCTACCTGTTGTTTCAGCGAGACCAGACATGTCTACCTGTTGTTTCAGTGAGACCAGACATGTCTACCTGTTGTTTGAGTGAGACCAGACATGTCTACCTGTTGTTTCAGCGAGACCAGACATGTCTACCTGTTGTTTCAGCGAGACCAGACATGTCTACCTGTTGTTTCAGTGAGACCAGACATGTCTACCTGTTGTTTCAGCGAGACCAGACATGTCTACCTGTTGTTTCAGTGAGACCAGACATGCCTACCTGTTGTTTCAGCGAGACCAGACATGTCTATCTGTTGTTTCAGCGAGCTAGCTCTACAACAAAGCTCATCTTAGTATGTTTGTCTAGTACAAAACATATATCATCATCAACAGCAGCAACATCAGTGAAAAGTAAGTTGTCCTTGCCTTGATATAGCCCAAACATTGTTAGGGCGTAGAACAACATTCATTCATTCATTCGAAACAAAATATCATATTCGATATATTACCTGTATAAAAACATTTCGGTTAGACAATTTTTTCATATTCTATTGGGAAAGGTTGCTTTTATCAAATCTTGACTATTTAAACACCTGTTATATCCCGTGTCGGAAAATTACAAGATTCAATCTTCCTCGTTCCTGCTACATCCAAAAGGGTCATTGTCATTGTTGCTAATTTTCGATTTCCCCATTCATTGTGTACTTCAAATTGCCGACGTTCTACATTTTAACCCCGTCAACAATCCAGACTGATAAACAATACAATGTTTGTTTTGATAGTCAAATTGATAATCAAAGCGAATTCTAATTAATATACGATTTCACGTAATTATGAATACACCTACAATTTGTTGTGTTGTTGTTTTTTGTGTGCTATGTCTTGGTAAGTAAACATCATGATTTTTTTGTGTTAATTTTGCAATTTTAAGTTTGATATTATTATTGAATATTAATATGCATATTTATGTTAATGAATTTACAATGGAAATTTTATTTCAGACAAGAGATGCTAACACTTCCGGATCACTTAGTCTCACTTCCGGTTGATGTAGGAAATCGCATTGTCATGACCTTTGTTCTGTTTTGACCTTGAATGTGTACCAATGTTGGTTGTTTTGTGCATACGGAGCATAACTTTTAATTTCTGTATATGTACTGCTCATGGATGTTTTATTTTATCGGAACAAACCTTCACTTTGTATGCTAGTATACAGTGCCGGATTTAGGATAGATGAGGCCCTGTGCTAGTTATAAGTTATGAGGCCCTTACTTGGGCCCTGAAGGAGGTAGACCCGGTAGGCCTACACAGGCAGTCAGGCATACATACTCAGGAAATTTATGTCTGGAATCGCTCCGAAACAGAACGCCTTCAAATTTAAAAGTGCACCACATAAACAAAAATCCATCGTAAAAAAAATTGTCAGGAATCCCGTTTATGGCGAGGTGTACTCGATACAACATTATGTGATAAAATTTGTAAGTGACTTGCGACAGGTCGGTGGTTTTCTCAGGGCACCCCGGTTTCCTCCACAAATACAACTGACTGCCACGATATAGCTGAAATATTGTTGAAAGTGGCGTTAAACACCATAAAGCTAAACTACGAGCTACGAAGGTCGATTTCGAATAATGACTTCCGATCCGAGAATTAGTAATTATACGAGTATCTGCATTTTTGTAATCATATGTTAGTCAAAACTATAAATATTAGTGATGAATGATAAACTAAGTAATTGATATTTATCATCCATAATTGATTAGATATGCTAGTCAACAGATCATGTGTCGCCGAGTATACGAATCCACGTGACAAAGTTCACATCTTACCAATAAGTGAGAGAGTGATTATTGTTCAGCACCAAAATTAATGAGCATTTTTTTCAGCCATATCATGACGAGAACAAGTTGCATGTAAATGATATGACGATGATGTCCACTTTACGTTTGCACTATAAGAGCAACACGGTTAGTTTGATTTTTATTGTGCTAGTTCACTGAAACAACAGTCTGCAGGTAGACATGTCGCTCCACTCGGACACATTATTCTGATTCCGAGCCAACCAGTCTTTGTTCTTACTCCGTAATACTTTGTGCTCAGCGGAGAAGCAACAAATACCAATTTTATAGTTCTTGATTTGACCTGAAAAGAGCTCGAACCCACAATCTTCTGCACTCGATACGAGCACGCTAACAAATACACCACCAATACAGTTAGTTTTGCACTATAAAGAACCACCTCGCAGTAAGACTGATAGTCTATACATTCAACTTTGTTATTTGTCTAATGCCGTCCATTTAAAAATAAATACAATAATATTATAATATAGCATGATATTTTGTATTGGAAAGTAGAACTGTATTGTGTGATTGTGATTTTTTGTACTGTTTCCTCTAATATTGGTGTTTCGCTTTAATCCTTCGCTTTAATCCATCGTTTTTCACTAATCTTTGTGTCCGTATTCGTCTAATATGGTGCTGTCATATCATGTTTCGAGCGTTAATTATTGTTTAATTTTTTAATAGTGATAACATATATTTAATGTATATTTTCAGGCAATGCCATATTCATAGACTACGGTAACCCATATATAGATAAACCATTGAAAGTAGGAGAACTGGCACTTACCAAGACGGCTCAAAACAGTCCTATACACACAAAAGGTAACCAAAAAATAATTGGACAATTTAAATATTCATCATGGAACGACACCACTTAAGAAGAGAAACGTTCACGGAACGAAGCAAAACGGACGAAGTCTAATAAGGTCACGTGGATGGGATCACTTCTTGTGAAAAAATAGATATTTAGAGACTTGCCATTCGAATGTATATACCTTATTCCCTTTCAAATACTAAGATTGGGTCGCAAATATATCAAATGCTGGGTATAATTTAGCTATGTTATAGCAAAGGGTCACATATCTACAGAAAGCTCTAGTTAATTTGGCATTTCACATTGTATATATGCGGATTTCATGAGTTGTCGGTAAACAAAAAGCTATTGCTTCTTAAGATAGCTATTAAAAATAACCTTCATGTAATAAGCCAACCCTAGCATTGCATGCATACGTTTCTAGCAGTACTTTTTATCAACATTTGTAGATAAAAGTTACAGCAGCAGACACTGGCGATTTTCTACATGCTTTACGAATGCTTAACATTGAAATGAAAGGGCATTTAATCATTAAAATGTTTATATTTGAAATTACAGCTGCTTAAATTTAATGTAAGCAAAGAAGGCAAGCATATACTCGTTCGGTTTATAGACATTAAATGTCATGCTGGAAGTATCCTTTCGAATTCAACAGCCTTACTCTACCATTCATAATTCTTTTAATATTAGGGATTTATAACCTTTTTGCCAGTATGCTAGTTGCATAGCCATGGATTATAACTGGAAGTATTTTTAAACAAGAATCAAACTTAACAGTTTATATATTTTTTCTATATGTAATGCAAATTATATCTACATATTTAATAAGCACACATTCTATTGTATTATAATTATCTTTTCAGTTTATTTCCCACAAGAGACTGGACTGTATCCTGCTGTTTTATTCCTTCCTGGCTTAAATGGTTATGTTCTAGCAGAATTCTACGAGACCGTGTTGTTTAGGATTGCATCGCATGGCTTTTTCGTATTTGGTCTGGATTACAAATTTCCGATGGAACAAGTTAAAAATAGACATAATATACGAAATATGGGAAATAATTTAAAAGAGGACATAAACAAATTCTTTCAGCAGTATACTTGGGTATGTTGTGTTGATTTATTTCTGGTTAATATCAGAAAGAATACAATGCTTCGCATACATGGCATAGTAATCACTAAAGCAAATAAGTTGTATTGATTGATAAAATGTCATCATCCAAATAATATAAGCATCTCCCAGATAGTTTTTATGAGATAATAAACCAATAGCAAACTTTATCTGACGTTTTCGCGGAAAGTAGATAATTGATTGGCCAACAGCCGCCTTCTGGCAATCAATGGATGACCGTTCATATGCGACTCTTCGCTTGTAATATCCATAACGATCGCCTCAACAAAAACAGCAGACGATTTCTCACTTGTCACCTAATTACAAAGACAACAAAAATAGCAGACAGTTGCTCAAAATCGAAATCGCTGGAAATAGTTCCTACTCATAAAAGACACAGATTGCTGCCTAGAAATTTAAGACTTTAATTTAGAGACGGACTTGTCAATTTGTTCTAAAAATCTGATAATTGTGTACATGCATAAACTATTTTTGGTTAGATTGTTTAGCCGTTAAATAAGCATATTATTATTTTAAATTGCAGTTTCAACAATCATTTTGAAAACATTAAAAAGGATTTTATTATTTTAAATACATTTTCCCTGCCACTTGTGCATTTTCTTTAAAATATAGCATTGAAACCATTACACATTTATTGTAAATTCAAAAGTGGGCAGATTTCTTATACATGTATAAATATTTGTGTTCAACAATTTCTCAATCTCACCTTCAGGACATTTTATATATATGTACCCCTATTCGTGTAATAAAGTTTTTGTTTGTTTGTTTGATGGTGTTTAACGCCACTTTCAACACTATTTCAGTTATATCGTGGCGGTCAGTTTTATTGGTGGAAGAAACCGGAATACCTGGAGAAAACCGCTGACCTGCCACAAATCACTGACAAACTTTATCACATAATGTTGTACACCTCGCCCTGATCAAGATTCGAACTCACAGCATCAGTGGTGATAGGCACTGACTGCAAAGGTAGCTGTAAATCCAACTACCATACGATCACGGCCATGACGGCCCTATGTAATATACCGTCAATGATAATAACACACGCACAAAAAATGCAGTACATTTCCCTATGGTTTGGTGGATGCTTTCAACAAATTCTCGGCTAATAAATAAGGTTGTCCAAAACTGTGTACATCAAGGCCGCAATTGCCGAACTAAGGCGAGGACTGTATATTTCTATTTTTGAAAAGCAATACTCCTTAGCGGCGAGAGGAAAAACAATAACATGTGTACATTAGTTGTGATTAATAAATATTTTCAGCTACAGAATTACATGACAAATAAAACTGTTGGAAGTGTAGTTTGGAATTCCACTGCGTTGCTCTGTCATTCTTCAGGATGTGATATTACACTCAAAATGATTAAAGAGAAACCTAACATGTTTACAGTACGTAATGATACTTTTATTATTAGTTATTTAATACATTTTTCTACCAGTATACTAGGTGTATGGATTGTGACTGGATGTATTGTTAAGCAAGAATAAAACTATCCCGTTGAAATATTTTAATTTGTTAAACAGAGAATAGTTAGAATGAATGTGTGAATGATCGTTGTTTAATGCCAAGTGAGCAACTTTTCAGCCATATCATGGCGAGATAAAGTTCCATTTTGATCATATGATGCTGATGTCTGATTTGTACTAGATTAGTTTGATTTCTATAGTATTCACTATTACATTTTCCATTTTTTATTTTTCATGTTTCACTAATGCTGTGTTGTCTATTAAGGATTGATCGCAATTTTTGTTCGGTTCATGAAGAAATAAACTCAATCAGGTTGTACACACCGTGTAACCCGCGTAATGTACAACCTGCTTGAGGTTATTTCGAATGAACCGAACACAAATTTCGATCAATCCTTATAAATCAATTCAAACTTTTTTTGCTCTCGGATATTGAAAAATATATTTATTTTTTCAAAATAAGGCAAATAATCGGAAATAAATTTAAATAACCCCAAAGGTGCCTCATTTAAAGAAAATCGCCTGATGACAACGGCACGCGACGTCTTGGGAACGACGTCTATTTTCAGATTTAGTACATACGAAAATGTACTCAACTTTTTAAGCCAATCAAAACGTGACACGTATAAAATGACATGTGACTCTAAAATTAATTTATTCCGGTTTGTACTGAGCGAGTTTGATTGTTTAACGCCAAATGAGCATTTTTGAAGTTATATTATAGAAAGAATAAGTTAGATTTCGATGAGATGATGATGACGTTCGCTTTGTACTTGCACAACACACTTAGTTGGATTTTGATAGTGTTAGCTCACTGAAACAACTGTCCACGGGTAGACATGTCGCTCCACTGGGACATATTATCCTGATTCCCAGCCTACTGGAGAAACATAATATGCCAATTTTATATTCTGTGTTTTAACATGATCGGGGTTTATTCGAACGCACGATCTACAGCACTCGAGGCGAGCACGCTAGATATATCCATTACAGCATCGATGCGGTTAATCCAGATTGTAAGATTGTGTGTTATCCCCTAATTTTGATATTTTACCAGCACCACACTAAATATCTATCATAACAAATATATAATTTAATACCCCACAAGTCTATTATAGAAACGAACATTAAACAAGGAAAATAAGATAACATTATTTCTGTTTGCAGTCAACAGTGTTTCTGGAGCCCTATAGTCTTGATGTAAAGGAGAAAGTAGACGTTGGAATTCCAGCGTTTATGTATGGAACAGAGCTCTCAGAAGTAGGTTTGACTAAGTGTGTCATCCCTGGCTTCGACTACAATAAATTCTATGATATATGGAGCTGTCCAAGACTTGTTATGAATGTTGCAGTGAGTATTGGTCTAAGATATGCCATATTACGATTTGGTGTCATAAGAGACTGAAAGTTATTGAAAATAAATGACAATATGGAAGAATGACGCCATTGTACACCACTAAATCCTTGAAATTATCACAAAAAGATGGTGTATTTGTTTGTGTTCTCAGACACGTTGAGAATATTTGCAATAAGAAACTGAAGGAATGTGCATAACTACTAACGTTGCAAATGATTTTATGGCACACACAGTCTACTGGAAAAAACTGTTTACGTTTTCATTACTGTTCTTCTGTGTGTTGGCAATCTGAAAGGAATATCACAGTTGTGTACATATAAAGTGAACATGCTCTGATTAGTAAACCAATCAAAACTGGACCAATAAATGATAAACTTTTGAACCAATCCAGGGGCAAACGACACAAATGTCCTTTATAACATGTCGCTTGATCTTGTTCTCTGAAAGGTTTGATTCAAATAGAAAGATCCAAAAACTTACTAATTCATTGGATTATTGTGTTGGTGACTTTTTGTGATGAACATTTGGTATCATTTATGAAAACTAGCGATACAATTTACAAATACAAAACGATTTTATATGGTTTTGCAATGTCGTTTCATATAACCTGGAGCTAATTCAAGACATAGAATTCAAAAAAATATTCAATGATTGAGTACTGGAAAATACGAATGGATATTTCTAACGTATAAACTCATTATGTCAGAAAAAGTATTTGACGTTTCATCTAAGATAATATTAAAGTTATACTGCTCAATACATTGATACAGAGTTGATTAATTAATCACCTGCACCATGTGACATTTCTCAATACATTGACACAGAGTTGATTAATTAATCACCTGCACCATGTGACATTTAATTCTTTAGACTATTTGTTGTGGCTTAAAATAGTCTTTTTTCATTTGCAAACATTACTAATTAAAAAAAATTGAATTCACGAAACGATATATGGCTGAAGTATTGTTGGAGATGACGTCAATCGCCAATCAATCAATCAATTAATCAATCAATTAATTAACATTTAAATGATGTTTAAGGATATCGTCTCTCTCTTGTATAGAAATAGTTAAGAAATAATTCATGGCAGCCGTAGATCTGTGCTCATTTAATCATGGGTTGGACATTTATATTCGATTATTTTTTTCCCGAGCGCTAGCGAGGGATAAAATACGAATATAAATACCCAAACCATGGTTAAATATACACAAATCTACGGCTGTCATGAATTATTTCTTTTCTAATATGACAAATACGGTAATTTTTATGACACTAGGCGACCTTAGAATCCGCCACACAACGGCTGTTCCGTTTAGACCACTTCACATATGAATACGAATATTGGTTGTTTACGTCGTCAAAATTTCACGTGGGAGGTGGCCGGAACATCCATCGGGGAAAACCCCAGATGAGTGCGTTTTCATCGCATATTTATGTATACATGTAAACAAAGTAATATAATGTCCTAAATGTGTAGTTGTTGTGTATGGCCTTGTAGGCTTTTATTCATTACAGAAACTTTTTATATTATGTTTGTTTGTTTCCAAACAATCATTTTAGTGCGCAGGTGCTAAAGGTAGATATATACCGACATATACTGGTTGACGATATATAGGCCGTCATATTAGAATAATATGAGACAGGCACAACTTGTTCAAGGGCGAAGCTTATTTGATGATAATGACTATTAAGAGGGAGGCATGAGAGGCGAATTCCTCCTAAAAAATACAGATGAAAATTGAAGAAAAAAATGTTTGTGAATTTAGATCTATTTTTTTAGCTCCTTTTCCATAGACGAAAACTTTAGAAAAGAAATAAACGGGGGGAGGGTGTTTCTGGTCAAAAATCTCAGAAAAAAATACAAATCACGATTCTCGTATACTAAAATTTGCCATTTTTGGAAATTTCACAAATCACGGTGAATCTATAAAAGACATAAATCGAGGGTCATGAGAATAAAAAAAATACCCCAATCAGCATAGTCCGAGATTTAAAGGTTACCTGATATGACCCCATACGGGAATTTATTTGATGTTAGGGATCGACCATTTAACGTGAAGGGTGGGGGGGGGGAGGGGGGGGTTATGGTTTTTTTCTAAAAAAAATATTCTGATTCCCAATGTTGCTGAAAAAAATATTCTGATTTTGGTGGAGGAAAAAAAAAATAATCTGATTCAGAGTTTTTGTCATATAACCTAATGTTAAATTCTGGAAAAAAAATTCACGCTTCGCGCGACAAAAGAAAATATTCTAACTCTTGTGTTGTCCGAAAAAAAAATTCTGAACAAAACAAAAAACCATACCCCCCCTCAAGTTAAATGGTCGTTCCTTTAGTGTATGGCATAAAACATCAAACATTTAAATTTATTTAACTCGATGATATGTCTTTGGTTAATCTGACACCTTTATTTAGCTGTCAAATACAACAACTACAGGATAAGGGGTTATGGTTCTTAACGCCAATTTCAACAATATTTCAGTTATACCGTGGCAGGCGTGGTCAGTTCTATTGGTGGAGGAAACCGGAGTACCCGGAGAAACCATTGACCTACCGCAACAACTACAAGATAAAAATCGTAAATTTGGTTCATGCATTGTTATTAAACTGATTTACCCATGCACCCTGCATAAATCGAATATTCGGCTAATTAGAAGTAAATTCATGACACGTGTGACCTATTATTTCTTGCTGTTACATAGAAATATTAATAGACTAACATTTACGTATTGTACGTCAATTTTAAGCTAATTATTTTTATTACCTTGTAGAGTTTTGGACACTGTGATATTTTGGATCCGCTCCCATGGACAGGTAATATGGCTTACCAAAAAAGATTAATTCATTTTCATGTATTTTATGTTGTACGTATAGCAATTCATGTCACGTGGCAAATATCTATTATGAATATTTGTGGATACATAAGGAGCAATCAGAAACCGTAAATCAAAGGATAAAAAGACAAAACACCTCACACAAAGCTAAAAATTAAGCAACACAAACCTCACAAAAACGATGTAGAATGATGACTAGTTCCTGCACTACAAATTGTACCATTCTAGTTACTCTAGTTAAAAATCCGTTTATTAATCGTGAGAAAGGGAGAAGGAATGTATTACAACGTCAAACGGAATATACTTTTAAGCTATGTCACAAGATGGGTTTGACGGAGAGAATGGGAGTTGGGGTCAAAACTGCACAACTTAAAGTGTAAGCTATTTTTGTTTTATTGTATTGGTGAGCATCCGTATCTCTTCTAGTTAGACTACTGTAGTGTATGTATATTATTGTGACTATCAAACAAGTGATGAACCGTGCGCACTAATTATATATCTACCTTTTTATTTTAACTATTTGCGGTATCATCAATTAAGAAATTTAAGTTAATATGTTTCCTATTTTTCTAAACCAGCTCTATGTTGCAATGGCTAGAGTGATAGCACCGAGTTTGATCCAAAAGTCGGGGCAAACCAATGACCATACATTTGTATTTGCCAATACTACGGTAAGCCCCACATGCAGTATATGTGTTCAGATTTATACAATTAAAATTTATTTCGAATTGTTGTTTGGTCTAGTACCTCAGACATTTACGGGTTTTTTTTAACCAGAAAGTAAATTGATCTCGTCGTCATAATGGTGTTAAAATGAGTTGACTTGACGTTTACAACAATCGTCCACGATCATAGATCTATTTGCATGAAACGGTGATTATAACTAGATTAACACGACGGGCGCCACTAGTGGAGTAGTAACGGCTACCCGTCCGGAGCACCTGCGTTCACCCCCGGTTTTTAGTGGGGTTCGTGTTACTCGGTCTTTAGTTTTGTGTGTATGTTTTGTAGATCGTTGTGTGTCCCTTTGTACGTTTCCTTTTGGTCTTTGTGTTGTCTGTTCTTCTTCGATATACGATTCTGATTTTAAGTTTATTATTCACGAAATTTTCTCTTTCCCGTCATCACCTAGAAAGGTTCGACAACGAGGACTGTACATATTATATGTGAACATTCATCTTTCGTAATTAACACATTATTTACTGTATTATTACCTTTTTACTATTTTCCATTAATGTTATCTATATTAAAGGTTTTTTATTGAGTTTGTATTATTGCAGGCTGCAAAGATGTACACTTTTGTACTATAGCCAGAAATACTAGCAGAGTTCCAGAATACCGTGAATTTGTCCAAGGTGCAGTCAGTAGCTTCCTCGTGAGCTCATTACAAGGCAGACAAGATGCCATCAAATTCATCACAGAAAAGTCACTAATACCTCTACAATTACTTGAGTTAAAAACCGATCTGAATTGTACCACGTCTGAACTATAATGAAATCAGTATTTATAATTGTAATAAAAGCGTAGATATTTTTATCAGTTCAGTGCATACTACTCGTTTCTGCAATAGCCTTTATCAGGTACACTCATAGTCAAATAAAGGACAGATCATTAACATAATTAATAATTAATTAGCTCACATTTCAACAATAACATATTAATTGATATCGTTAATTATTTATGTGGTCATTTGTTAGTTCATTATTTAATGTGTAGATATTGTTTTATGCCAAACTTGCCATATCAAAGCCATATGGACTTACTCCCTGGCTCATTACCGACGATTAATGTCATTGCACAATATATTGTTTTCCAAAGATGTAATATTATCGTTCACATTTGTGTGTAGTATCCGGATTGTGATCAATCGTATATTAAATTACCATTTACATCGTGTGTATCACAGAAAACTTTGAAATTACTGAATTCCTCGTAAAATGATTATGTCATTTTCACTCGACTAATGGCTTGCATGTTGACTAATAACATCTGTTTTCACTTTCGGTGTTTGGGGAAGTTTTTTAATTTATTCTTTTCTTTTTTGGGAGTTAGGGTTATGGTGTTTCAATATTTCAGTTATATCGTGGTTGTCAGTTTTGTTGGTGGAGGAAACCGGAGTACCCGGAGAAAACCACTGACCAATCGCAAGTCACTGATAAACGTTATCGCATAGGCCTCACCATAAACGAGATTCGAACTCACAAAGATTGATTGTGTATCCTGTATATTTCACTGTAGTTGTTTTGTCTATCTGAGTCGTACAACTGGTAACTATGGTGACGAGTGACTAGAACTTTTAGAGATGAATCTAGATGAGATGAAGGTTGTAGTCTATCTGAGTCGTACAACTGGTAACTATGGTGACGAGTGACTAGAACCTTTAGAGATGAATCTAGATGAGATGAAGGTTGTAGTCTATCTGAGTCGTACAACTGGTAACTATGGTGACGAGTGACTAGAACTTTTAGAGATGAATCTAGATGAGAAGAAGGTTGTAGTCTATCTGAGTTGTACAACTGGTAACTATGATGACGAGTGACTAGAACCTTTAGAGATGAATCTAGATGAGATGAAGGTTGTAGTCTATCTGAGTCGTACAACTGGTAACTATGGTGACGAGTGACTAGCACTTTTAGAGATGAATCTAGATGAGATGAAGGTTGTAGTCTATCTGAGTCGTACAACTGGTAACTATGGTGACGAGTGACTAGCACTTTTACAGATGAATCTAGATGAGAAGAATGTTGTAGTCTATCTGAGTCGTACAACTGGTAACTATGATGACGAGTGACTAGAACTTTTAGAGATGAATCTAGATGAGATGAAGGTTGTAGTCTATCTGAGTTGTACAACTGGTACTATGATGACGAGTGACTAGCACTTTTACAGATGAATCTAGATGAGAAGAATGTTGTAGTCTATCTGAGTCGTACAACTGGTACTATGATGACGAGTGACTAGAACTTTTAGAGATGAATCTAGATGAGATGAAGGTTGTAGTCTATCTGAGTCGTACAACTGGTACTATGATGACGAGTGACTAGCACTTTTACAGATGAATCTAGATGAGATGAAGGTTGTAGTCTATCTGAGTCGTACAACTGGTAACTATGATGACGAGTGACTAGAACTTTTAGAGATGAATCTAGATGAGATGAAGGTTGTAGTTTATCTGAGTTGTACAACTGGTACTATGATGACGAGTGACTAGCACTTTTACAGATGAATCTAGATGAGAAGAATGTTGTAGTCTATCTGAGTCGTACAACTGGTAACTATGATGACGAGTGACTAGAACTTTTAGAGATGAATCTAGATGAGATGAAGGTTGTAGTTTATCTGAGTTGTACAACTGGTACTATGATGACGAGTGACTAGCACTTTTACAGATGAATCTAGATGAGAAGAATGTTGTAGTCTATCTGAGTCGTACAACTGGTAACTATGATGACGAGTGACTAGAACTTTTAGAGATGAATCTAGATGAGATGAAGGTTGTAGTCTATCTGAGTTGTACAACTGGTACTATGATGACGAGTGACTAGCACTTTTAGAGATGAATCTAGATGAGAAGAATGTTGTAGTCTATCTGAGTCGTACAACTGGTAACTATGATGACGAGTGACTAGAACTTTTAGAGATGAATCTAGATGAGATGAAGGTTGTAGTTTATCTGAGTTGTACAACTGGTACTATGATGACGAGTGACTAGCACTTTTACAGATGAATCTAGATGAGAAGAATGTTGTAGTCTATCTGAGTCGTACAACTGGTAACTATGATGACGAGTGACTAGAACTTTTAGAGATGAATCTAGATGAGATGAAGGTTGTAGTCTATCTGAGTTGTACAACTGGTACTATGATGACGAGTGACTAGCACTTTTAGAGATGAATCTAGATGAGAAGAATGTTGTAGTCTATCTGAGTCGTACAACTGGTAACTATGATGACGAGTGACTAGAACTTTTACAGATGAATCTAGATGAGATGAAGGTTGTAGTCTATCTGAGTCGTACAACTGGTAACTATGATGACGAGTGACTAGAACTTTTAGAGATGAATCTAGATGAGATGAAGGTTGTAGCATTAATAAAAGCAAACACTGCTGAAATTTAATGCATATCGTGAACGTTAGGAACAAGGAATAACTGTTAAAACTCCTGACATCGGAAGAAATAGCAATGTGTTGAGTGACAACATGTTGATATTCTAATGAAAGCTATTTACACGACCAAATCCACCCCAATAAAAAAAACTACATATTTTCAGGTATAATATTTTTCAATTTGTTTTTCTACAACTACTTGCTTATCAGTGCTCTCTAAATTGTGGGAACATGCTAAACAAGGCCGCCTCGATTGTGCTATGGTAAGCTTACTCGATTCGAGTACGAACGGTCAAGTTTAATACCATGACGGGTCACAATCAAAATTGGCAATATCCTCTAAGAAGGTAGCATTAAAGGAATCATAGCAGAGGCTGATTGCTTCGTTTATTTAAAAAAATACAATATCATAATATATATCTGTTTGATGATTTGAAAAGTCTTATATATCTTGGTGTGGATTATATCTTTTATATAATTTTTTCATTTATCCATAAGACAATTCAACATGGCTACTTTAATGATTATAAAACTACATTACATGAACGTTAAAAATCCATTTAGAGGTGAAAGTAATTACCAAAATTCATAAGTATTATCGTAATTGTTTTGATTTGTTCCTAACTGACCAACAAATAATTAATATTTCATGTTTTAAACGTTTATTATTATTATTATTATTATTGATACTTTTCACTGCAAAGCAACAGTGTTTAAAATTATATTCAAGTAGTTTTTCATTGTAGAGTATCTCTAATCGGGAGGTGGTTGTAGTGTTACTTTATTGTTATTTCTCCTTTCTAGTTAGATGGTTTGGCCTATAACCGCCCCATTCATTGTTTCCATACACATCCTATCAGTTTAAGAACAATTCCTGTAAATAGATAATATCAGAGTTGTCGTAATAGGTTGTGCAGACCTTTATATTTATATTTGAGTTCAAATCCCGTCGAGGGAAGAACACAAATTTGTCCTTTCCATCGTGGAAGCATGAACTACGCACATAGCTTAATTCATCTATCAGACATCAATCTGTTCTTTGAACACATTTACTGAAGTGGAAATATATATTGTAGTATATTGTGTCGTGTATTTATATAGGAATGCATTAAGGTGTATGTTTGTCTATCATGGTCTACATAGCCACGTAACTAATGGGTTTCTACTCATACCTTTATAAGTTTCACATAAAACTAATCGACCACTGATATTTCCGTGGATACAAATCAATGGAATATAAATGTTAAACCATTAAGCATATCGACGTGCTTCTATTATATGTTAAACAATTAAACATGTCGACGTGCTTCTGTTTTATGTTAAACCATTAAACATATCGACAGTCTTCTGTTTTATGTTAAACCATTAAACATAGTGACAGTCTTCTGTTTTATGTTAAACCATTAAACATATCGACGTGCTTCTATTTTATGTTAAACCATTAAACATATCGACAGTCTTCTGTTTATGTTTAACCATTAAACATATCGACAGTCTTCTGTTTTATGTTAAACCATTAAACATATTGACAGTCTTCTGTTTTATGTTAAGCCATTAAGCATATCGACAGTCTTCTGTTTTATGCTAATCCATTAAGCATATTGACAGTCTTCTGTTTTATGCTAATCCATTAAGCATATCGACGGTCTTCTAATTTATGTTAAACAATTAAACATATCGACAGTCTTCTGTTTTATGTTAGTTAATCAATTGAACATCTCGACAGTCTTCTGTTTTATGTTAAACCATTAAACATATCGACAGTCTTCTGTTTTATGTTAAACCATTAGACATATCGACAGTCTTCTGTTTTATGTTAAACCATTAAACATATTGACAGTCTTCTGTTTTATGTTAGTTAATCAATTGAACATCTCGACAGTCTTCTGTTTTATGTTAAACCGTTAAGCATATCGACAGTCTTCTGTTTTATGTTAAACCATTAGACATATCGACAGTCTTCTGTTTTATATATCTCTTGAAATTTACTTTGATATTTCACACCATTATCTTGTGCTAACGTTTATGTATTAGGAGATAACGATTTTTTAAAACTGAAGTGTGTCTGTAAGACACAAATGATGCCCCCGCCTGACCATAAGAAATTATAAACAAGGCAACCTCCATTATGTGTATAAACATCATGCAAAATATTAAAGCTGTAGCTCCAAAACTGTAGGAGGAGATAGCCGGACAAACCATGTATCTATATCCGGACGAACGAACAAAATGACTATGTCCAACTATCATTTTGAGAATATGTGATGAAAATCAAAATCCGGTTGACATGCACACCTCCATTATGTGTATAAACATCCTGCAAAATATTAAAGCTGTAGCTCTTAAGCTGTAGGAGGAGATAGCCGGATAAACCATGTTCCCTTTATACAGCTAGAACGAGTATGTGTATAAACATCCTGCAACATTAAACGAGCGGGAGAATGCGAAGTTTGAATCTAAACGGTATTTTCCTTGCCTCAAAGCTAAAACCCCGAGAGTTCCAAACTTACGTTTTTTTAATAGGCGGGGCTGTTACTTTCACTTTGAGTTCATGGAGTTCTCTACTCAGGCGAATTCCTGACAAAAATGACCGCTGCGACGTTTCGCACGATATTGCGTCCAGTGAAAAATGGTGTCAATGTCTTGATAAAAAAGTCCAGGATTTCAGTGTTGTAAAGCAAAATTCAAATATGTGTATATCTAAATAAAGCCTAAAACAACGCGCTTCTGTCTGGCTATTATTCCTAAGTTCCTGATAATCTATTCTAATTATTTCAGTGTTCAAAGTTGTACTCTTACGCTAATATTTTTCTGTCCGACGTAACAGTTTGAAGTTCAGAAAATTGGCTTTTCGTTGGTTTCTCGGTAAACTCGACTCCGATATGCGCGCAATTTGACATACCAACTCTATGTAATGTGTTTATTGTGACGTCATATCCGTTTGGTTGTCGGTTGAAATTTTGATGAAATCGGACAAGACAAATCCAGTCTCGACATCTGTCCGAACTCATAAACAGGTAAGACAACCCTCATTATGCAAGTATTTAAACAAAAAGACACATATAAATATTATATCTTTTTTACTACAAGAAAGTACCCATAAAACAGATAACATCTATAGGTAAAATGCTAAAATCGAGTTTTCCTTTTTGCGACAGTGACCAAATTGCTATGTCTAGCCACAATGTCCAAACGTCGCTTTTTAGATTTTTTCGACGAGATGCCGCTATTTGAGTAGACACTATAAATCAAATACAAAAGAGAAATAACAAACTATATATTATGGAAGAAAGTTCCCATACCTGGCTAAAATATATCTTCGTCTGACAATAAGTCGGTCAGTCATTGGATAATGTTTGATTATTTTTTTCATGTTTGAAAAGTAAACATTTTTTTCTTTTTAATTATGTTCCTCATCTATTCTTGCTCACATGTGTAAAGTTCCATGGAAAAAAGATCGATAATAATTACACACTGACCCATATTTGCTTACTACCCTTTTTCCAAATGGCGTCCTATTACGTCTCATAGAGTCGGTCAAAGGTCAATACAACACATGATTTTGTCATAGGCCAACCAAACTTAAAAGGTAAACCAGATTAAGAAAGTACAGTATGTTAGCTTTTTCAGTGTAATTGGTTTGTCTGAAAAATTTCAAAAGATGTTTGTTTAAATAGTTTGAAATTGAAGTATTAAAGATTAATTATTTGATGCAAATATTAAACTTGCTTACCCACATAAAAAGTATTTAATCCAGTGAATTTGGTGTTTTCGCTTTTGATTGATTGATTGATTGATTGGTGTTTAACGTCCAGCGAGCAATTTTTCAGCTATATTCAGGACGAGAACATTTAAAAATTTAAACGCCACGGGACTCGAAACAAGGAAAGGTGATGGGTAGGGACGGATAATTTTGCCAGTGCAAAAGGTCTCTTATGGACCACTCATCATGAGCATAATGCTCATAATGAGCTGTTACACTGGGTTCTTTAACGCGCGGAGAGGGTGGCAATCTCTCAAAACGGGACCTCGGTTTTATTTACGTCTCATCCGCAGGACAGGTTGGTTGTGAATTTCTACATCCCGACGGACGCCCCTTCAAGTCGAAGAAGCTCTCGGTCCCATTTCTATACCCCGGGTTTCCCGCGGGGTTTATTTTTTTTTTTTTTTTTTTTTTTTGCTTTTGTCAATACAATCTATTAGACTGACTACATCCTGCCATATTTTTGTAAAACAATTAATGACTGATTTCAATTTATTTTAATCATATTTATTATCCCAGAGTGGTAACAATACAGTTTTGTTGATGCTATTTGTAATAATGACAGGTTTTGGGTTTTTTTATCCAGATAATCTCATTTGTTGTGTCTGGTTTAATTTAATTCTCTGTTCAAATTATGCTATAAATTTTGATTATTGCTGTTAAATTACTTCTTTTTCTATCTTCTCTGTGAATTTCATTTCATTACCGCAAGAAGTAAGGGGTATATTTGTTATTAAAGTAGCAGTGGAAATGCAAAATAATCTGCCATTTTGTGACTAATGGAGAGCACTTGCATGCATTTTCCCAGTAAAATCGGCCATTTTCTAGAAAATGGGGGAATCTGAATGATCAATCATCATATTTTCAAAGTATTTTAAAATACAATTTGCTTGACCTACATTCCAGAAACGGTCATGAACTGTGATGACGATTATGTCAACAAACTGGAAAAATACAAATGCTTGGGGAATACCAGCGATGGAAACATATTTAACAAGCATAATGATCAGGAAAAAAAGACATTAGTAAAAAGGATCTTTTTTACTTGCATGGAATTTATTCAATTCAAACTTCTCTGTTTTAATCTCATCTTGTAATTTTGACGTTGAAAAGAATTCACTCTGTATTTATGTACGCTATGAATATACAGAATGACGTCATTGGTCTCGTGCTGCGCGAGAATTGTAAATCAAAACAAGTGACCGACTTTATTGCATGACCGAGCAGATGTCACGGTAGGATACATGTAGAATGTGCAAGGTTTGCCTGTTCATTACTTTTTTTGCTCGACTTTTCCATGACTAACCAAAATGTCCAATATTGCATAACGTCAGCAAGTTAACTTGTTACGTTGCACGACGCAATATCGTGCGAAACGTCTGCGCCTTTACAAGAGGTAGTCGAGGGGGGGTCATGATATTTTTTGAAAAGAATAAGGTCTTGGGAGTTGAACCAAAGACGGTTTTGAATATATTGGAAGGTATTTAAAAAAACAAACACGACTTGAAGCGAGCGGGGTGTCCGCCCTTGTACATGTTTATGCATTGATAGAATATTTACGTGGATAGTGACAAGGCCCTGTGTTCACACGATTGTTATTGTGGCTGTGAGACGAGTAAGCAGTATAGTAAATATACCTTTTCAAATTTAAATTGAAGTTCATTTAAATCCACATATCATTTTGAGAAATAACTCACTATTCAAAATAAGAACAGTTTGAAGTACTAAAGGGGTAATCAGAAACTGTCAATCAAAGATACTAAAGGGGTAATCAGAAACTGTCAATCAAAGATACTAAAGGGGTAATCAGAAACTGTCAATCAAAGATACTAAAGGGGTAATCAGAAACTGTCAATCAAAGATACTAAAGGGGTAATCAGAAACTGTCAATCAAAGATACTAAAGGGGTAATCAGAAACTGTCAATCAAAGATACTAAAGGGGTAATCAGAAACTGTCAATCAAAGATACTAAAGGGGTAATCAGAAACCGTCAATCAAAGATACTAAAGGGGTAATCAGAAACTGTCAATCAAAGATACTAAAGGGGTAATCAGAAACTGTCAATCAAAGATACTAAAGGGGTAATCAGAAACTGTCAATCAAAGATACTAAAGGGGTAATCAGAAACTGTCAATCAAAGATACTAAAGGGGTAATCAGAAACTGTCAATCAAAGATACTAAAGGGGTAATCAGAAACTGTCAATCAAAGATACTAAAGGGGTAATCAGAAACTGTCAATCAAAGATACTAAAGGGGTAATCAGAAACTGTCAATTAAAGAAGGCCATAATACAACGGCCAAAGGAAAACAAGGACAAACAACTGTTTCTAAAACACTAGTTTTATTGGTCTTTATATTTTACGATAGTTTGATAACTGTGTTCTTATCTAATACGTGTCTGGAGCATAAAATGGTAGTAAAATTAAAGATTGTCAATTATAAGTAAAACCTCTGTTTTTGATTTACTCAGCTACACGTTTGTGACGCAGTTTTCAACCTTAAGATAATTAACTTTAATAAAGAATTTACACTAGATCTAGTCAGCGACAAAACTCTCAGGAACATGGACATCGATTGAACAATTTCAAATAATCAGTACATATATTGTTTCTTTACGGATGTGTACCAGTTAGGGTATTCACGTCGAGGGCGAAATACTAGTAATAGGTTTACGAGCTCTGGTCGGTATTTATAAATGAATATTTGCTGCTCAGTAAAGCACAAAGGTTAACGAGTAAGAGCAAAGACTGATTATCAACAAACATGTCGACCTGTTGTTTCAGAGAGCTAGCTCTACAAAAGCTCATCTTAACATGTTTGTCTAAGTACAAAACTACATCATCATCATCAGCAGCAGCAATAGTATTAAAAAGTAGCTCGTTCTTGCCTTGATAGGGCGTAGAACAACAGTCAATCATATTCGATTATATTACCTGTAGAAAACATTTCGGTTAAAAAAAAAAAATTCTATTAAGAAAGTTTGCGTTTTTTAAAATCAGTTATTTTTTCATCTCGGAAAAGTACACGATTCAGTTTTCCTCAGATGTTCCTGCAACACCCAAAAGTGCCATTATTATTGTTGTTAATTTTCTATTTCGCCATTCATTGTTTACTATCAACAATCCAGGCCCACGTTTCACAAAAGGTAAATCGTACGATTTCCGCCTATCTTACGACCACTTACCGATTAAGTTAGCGACCATTTCACAAAACTTGTCGGGACTGTCGTGGTCGTGATCGTATGGTAGTTGGATTAACAAATACCTATGCAATCAGTGCCTATTACCACTAACGTTGTGAATTAGAACCCCGCTCAGGCGAGGTGTACTCGATACAACATTATGTGATAAAGTTTGGCAGTGAGTTGCGGCAGATCGGTGGTTTTCTCCGGGTACTCCGATTCCCTACACCAATAAAACTGATCGCCATGATATAACTGTAATATTGTTGAAAGTGGCGTTAAACACCACAACCCTAACTCTTGTAAGAAAGCACAACACGGCATTTGGTTTTTATTTACATGGATTTGTTTCTGTCTGTACGAATGTCGACTTCGAATCGGAGAATCAGTATTTATACGATTATCTGCACTTTTGTAATTATATGTCAGTGAAAACTATGAATATAAGTGATGGATTATAAATTCAGTAATTTATTAGATATGCGAGTCAACAGATCATGTGTCGCCGAGTATACGAATCATGTGACAAATTTCACATATTACCTAGAAGTGAGCGAGTTAATATTGTTCAACGGCAAAATTAATGAGCATTTGTTTTTTCAGCTGAATCATTGCGAGAAAAAAATACTTTTCGAAGTTATGATGATGATGCCCGCGTATATTTGCACTATAAGTCCAACACGCTTAGTTGGATTTTTTATTGCGCTACCCCACTGAAGCAACAGTCTGTGGGTAGAAATGTCGCTCCACTCGGACACATTATTCTGATTGCGAATCAACCAGTCTTTGTTCTTACAAATACCAATTTTATAGTACTTGATTTGACCTGAGAGGAACTCGATCCCACGGTCTTCTGCACTCGACACGAGCACGCTAACAAATACACCACCAACGCAGTTCATTTAACATTATAAAAAACCAACTCACAGAAAGATTGATAGTCTACACATTTTACTTTGTTATTTGTCTAGATTATAGATTAAACTTATCTTATTATTAACTATATAACGATTTGATCGTACGATTTTCGCCTATCTTACGATCACTTACCGACTAAGTTTGCGACCATTTCACAAAATTTGTCGGGATATTTTTTAACGATTTCCGATTTACACCTACATTTTGTTGTGTTGTTTTTTGTGTATTATGTCTTGGTAAGTATATATCATGATTTTTGTGAAAATTTCTCAACAATGTACCTTGCAATTTTAAGTTTGATATCTTTATTG
Organism: Bathymodiolus brooksi; assembly: GCA_963680875.1. Lineage (NCBI taxonomy): Eukaryota > Metazoa > Mollusca > Bivalvia > Mytilida > Modiolidae > Bathymodiolus > Bathymodiolus brooksi. Next base: position 37,860,672 of record OY804578.1, on the reverse strand, counting down.
AATATTTATGTGCATGTTTAAGTAAATGATACACTGAAAGATTAACAACTTTTCTTGAATTCGTATGTGTGTGTTTGTTTGTATATTTTGAGTGTTCAGATAATTTTTTCTCGTATTGCATTTTCAGTGATAGTTAAAAAAACAAGTCTTTTAATGTTCATTCATAGCTAAGCTTTGATTAAAGATATAGATTGTCGAGTAAGATTGGAATTGGCTTGTTTGCACCAGATTATCAATTATATTGATTAATTTGATTATTAAGATTGATTGATTGAGTAAAGTCCAGCGGACAGTATTTCAGCTATGTTGAGGACGAGAATCAACAATATATAGAAACGAGGGAAGGGATGGGTAAACCGTGTCAACAACTTCTGACTGCCACTGAAAAAGTATAAAGAATTGCATAGGGACGAACAATTTAGTCTTGTAGCTGCTATATAAGCGCCTACTCTTTTCAAAACTACAAAAGAGTTCTTTAGCGTACAGGGAGTGTGGCATTCTCCAAACACGTTACCCTCTATGGTCCACAGTCAGGCTTTCCGTAGTATAACCTGCATATCCAATCCAGAGGCTCCCCTATCCGCCTCCCAGGTGACGCTCTGCGCAGCTCTATGGGTTTGAACCCTTGGAACCTTTACCAGTACTTAGTATAAAAATAAAAGAGAAAATAGAAAACAATTTTGCTTCATTTAGGATATCGGGCCGGTCACATCATGAATTGGGCGATTCATACGAAAACGTGTCAAATCGTGAAGTGGGTGATCCCTACGGAAATCGGTGTCACATCGTGAACTAGTTGATCCATACGCAAATCGATGTCACATCATGAACTGGTTGATCTATAAACGGTTTTGGGAATTGGGAATTTACGACGGATATCATATTTGAGACAGGAAATGCTAGCTCTTCCGGATCATTTATTCTCACTTCCAGTTGATGTAGGAGATCGCATTGTCATGACCTTTGTTTTGTTTTTACTTTGAAAATGTACTAACGTTGGTTGTTTTCTGCATACGGAGCATGACCTTTAATTTGTATACTGTGTACTGCTGCTGGTTGTTTTAATTTATATCTGGACCATTCCTTCACTTTGTATATACATGCACTGCTTTTTGTTGTTTTGTGTGTTTTTTTTTGTATCCAAAGTATACCTTTATTCAGAGAAGGTACAGCACGTTTATTTCGAGGACACGCGTACCAGATCTTATAGATACTCGTATCTAAATAATGATCCAGTTAAAATTTAGTGATTTAGGCCTGTCCCTAATATTGTTTCTGGAAGAAGATGGTAGTATTTCAAAGTTCATTAAATATTTGGTTGTAATATATCACGGGACTCGTATTTGGCATATCATGTTATCATTATCAGATGGTAGGTCCTTATGAAATGCCCCTAACTGTGGTCAAATAAAGACGAAGTGTAGAATACCCTTAGATTACCTAAATTACCCATTTTTAAGAAGAGACCGTCGTGGTCGTGATCGTATGGTAGTTGGATTAACAAATACCTATGCAATCAGTGCATATCACTACTAACGTTGTGAGTTCGAATCCAGCTCAGGCGAGGTGTACTCGATACAACATTATGTGATAAAGTTTGGCAGTGAGTTGTGGCAGGTCGGTGGTTTTCTCCGGGTACTCGGATTCCCTCCACCAATAAAGCTGATCGCCTTGATATAACTGTAATATTGTTGAAAGTGGCGTTAAACACCACAACTCTAACCCTTTTAAGAAAGCACAACCCCGCGTTTGGTTTTTTATTTACATGGGTTTGTTTCTGTCTGTACGAATGTCGACTTCGAATCAGAGAATTAGTATTTATACGATTATCTGCACTTTTGTAATCATATATCAGTGAAAACTATAAATATAAGTGATAAATGATAAATTCAGTAATTTATATTTATCGTCCAAAATTGATTAGATATTCGAGTCAACAGATCATGAGTCGCCGAGTATACGAATCATGTGACTTTCACATATTACCTAGAAGTGAGCGAGTTAATATTGTTCAACGGCAAAATTAATGAGCATTTTTTTCCAGCTGTATCATTGCGAGACAAAAATACTTTTTGATGTTATGATGATGAAGCCCGCGTAAATTTGCACTATAAGTCCAACACGCTTAGTTGGATTTTTTATTGCGCTAGCCCACTGAAGTAACAGTCTGTGGGTAGACATGTCGCTCCACTCGGACACATTATTCTGATTCCGAGTCAACCAGTCTTTATTCTTACTCCGTAATCCTTTGTGCTTAACAGAGAAGCAACACATACCAATTTTATAGTACTTGATTTGACCTGAGAGGAACTCGATCCCACGGTCTTCTGCACTCGACACGAGCACGCTAACAAATACACCACCAACGCAGTTCATTTAACATTATAAAAAACCAACTCACAGAAAGATTGATAGTCTACACATTTTACTTTGTTATTTATCTAGATTATAGATTAAACTTATTGTATTATTAACTATATAACATTTGGATCGGACACAAGTTATTCCAACTACAAAGGTCCTATTAATAATGATTACATTTTATAACACACGATGAGAAAAAAAAGGATTTTTGAAGTCATATAATAATAATAATATATTGAGTTCAATATAACTTTACAGTTATTGTCTAATGGCCGCCATTGAACAAAATACTTATAGATTAATACATGGCCTTTTTTCATATTGCCCTTGTTATCAGCACGAGACCTTGATATCGACCCCGAGGGACGATATCAGTCGAGGGCTGATGACAAGGGCAATATGAAAAAGGCCATCTATTAATCTATTTATCACATATTTTGCCAGGGCAGATAACATGTTATTGCCTTCACAAGAGGGCAGATAACATGTTATTGCCCTCGTTAAATGTTATTGCCCCGGAGGCAAATAACACGCCACAAATTATGCTTTTATGACACATGCAAATTCGGCGTTATTTCAATAAAATATGTGATAAAATAATATTATCATATATCATGACATTTTGTATTGGAAAGTAGAACTGTTTTGTGTGATATTGATTTTTTGTATACAGTTTCGCTTTAATCCTCGTTTTTCACTGATCTTTATGTCCGTATTCGGCTAACATGATGCTGTCGTATCATGCTTCGTATATCACTACTTTTGTTTTTAATTCGAACGTGAATTATTCTTTTATTCTTTAATAATGATAAATATGTTTGATGTATATTTCCAGGTAATGCCATATTCATAGACTACGGTAATCCATATACAGATAAACCATTGAAAGTCGGAGAACTGACACTTGCCAAGACGATCCAAAACATTCCTATACACACAAAAGGTAATCAAGAAATAATTTAACGATTCAAATGTTCATCTTTCATCTATTAATATAAACGAAAAAACAGTCCAAAATCAAAACAAAAAAATATACCTATACACATATTTATTTATATATTTATTTATATATTTATTTATATATTTATTTATATATTTATTTATATATTTATTTATATATTTATTTATATATTCATTTATATATTTATTTATATATTTATTTATATATTCATTTATATATTTATTTATATATTTATTTATATATTTATTTATATATTTATTTATATATTCATTTATATATTTATTTATATATTTATTTATATATTTATTTATATATTTATTTATATATTTATTTATATATTTATTTATATATTTATTTATATATTTATTTTGGACTGTATTTTGGTTTATATTGATAGAAATTCAAGTGACTGTGGAACAACACTACCTAATCAAGAAGAGAAACTATTACGATTATCGAAGACCGGAACGATGTAAACGGGACGATGTTTAATAAGGTCACGGGCGTGGGAACAAATCTTATGAAATAAATAGATATTTAGAGACTTGCCTTTGGAATGGGTATACTTTTCCATCTTTCAAATACTATGAGTAGGTCGTAAATATATCAAAGACTGGGATTTTTTTTTAGCTATGATATTGCAAAGGGTCACATTTCTACAGAAAACTCAAGATACTTTAAGTATTTTACATTGTATATATGCGGATTGCTCGAGCTGCCGGTAAGCAAAAAGCTATTGTTGTTTTATGATAACTATTCAAAATGGCATTCATGCAATACATAGAGCCTACCATTGCATGCATATGCACCTAGCAATAATATACGCATATGCACCTATCATTAATTTTTACCAATATTTGGATATGAAAGTTACTGCAGCAGACATTGTTGATTTTCCACAAGTTTTACGTATGTTTAACATTGAAATGAAGTGTTGTGCAAGCAGGGCAGACAGGAATACGCTCGTTTGTTTTAGACAATAAATGTCCTGCTGGAAGTCAGCAGCCTTTCTGTCCCACTCAAAATGCTTTTAATATTAGGGATTTACACCCTATTTGCCAGTATGTTAGTTGTATGACCAATGGATTGTATTTTTAAACAAGAATCAGGCTAACAGTTTATATATTTTTTCTATATGTTATACAAATTATATCTACATATTCAATAAGCACACGTTCTATTGTATTATAATTATCTTTTCAGTTTATTTTCCACAAGAGGCTGGACTGTACCCTGTATTATAATTATCTTTTCAGTTTATTTTCCACAAGAGGTTGGACTGTACCCTGCTGTTTTGTTCGTCCCTGGTTTAAACGGTGACGTTCTAGCAGAAGTCTACGAGACCGTGTTGTCTAGGATAGCATCTCATGGCTTTTTCGTATTTGGTCTGGATTACAAATTTCCGATAGAACAAGTTAAAGATAGACATAATATACAAGTTAAGGGAAACAACTTAAAAGAGGACATAAACAAATTCTTTCAGCAGTATACTTGGGTATGTTGTGTTGATTTATTTCTGGTTAATTTATTTAGAAAGAATACCGTGCTTCGCATAATAATCACAAAAGCATATAATTTGCATTGATTGATAAAATGCTAGCATCCAAATACTATAAGCATCATCTACCAAGTAGTTTTTTATGAAATAATAAACTAATAGCAAACTTTATCTGACGTTCTTGCAGAAAGTATAATATTGATTGGCAAACAGCCGCCTTCTGACAATCAGTGGATGAACGTTCATATTCGATTCTTCATTTGAAAAATCCATAACGGTCGTCCCAACAAAAACAGCAGACGACCTCGTCCTTATCACCTAATTACAGTAGCCAACAATAGCAGACGATTACACAAAATCGCTGGAAAGAATTTCTACTCATAAAAGACACAAATTGCTGCCTAGAAATTTAAGATTCCATTTAGGGATTTGTAATTTTGTCCTAAAATCTGATAATAGTGTACATGCATAAACTATTTTTGGCTAAATTGTCTAACCGTTAAATAAGCATATTATTAACTTAAATTAGCAGTTTCAACAATCATTTTGAAAACATCAAAAAGGGTTTTATTATTTTAAATACATCTTACCTGCCACTTGTGCATTTTCTTTATATATAACATTGAAACCATAATTCATTTTTATAAGTTCAAAAGTGGGCACATTTCTTATACATGTATAAATATTTGTGTTCAACCATTTCTCAATCTCACATTCAGGACATTTTATAACTATTTATCCCTCTTTATGTAATAGTCTGTCAATGATAATAACACATCCACACAAAAATGCAGTACAGTTCCCTATGGTTTGTTTGGTGGATGCTTTCGACAAATTCTCGACTAATAAAGAAGGTTGTCCAAAACTGTGTACATCAAGGCCTCAATTGCCGAACTATGACCGAGGACCGTATATTTCTATTTTTGATTCTATTATTATTTTTTGTGAAATTTGATTCTATTATTATTTTTTGTGAAATTTGTTTTTGTGTGCGGTGGCGAGAGGAAAAACAATAACATGTGTACATTAGTTGTGATTAATAAATATTTTCAGCTACAGAATTACATGACAAATAAAACTGTTGGAAGTGTAGCTTGGAATTCCACTGCCTTGCTCTGTCATTCTTCAGGATGTGATATTACACTCAAAATGATTAAAGAGAAGCCTAAAATGTTTACAGTACGTAACGCTACTTTGATTATTAGTCATTTAATACATTGTTAGCAGGATACTAGTATGATGTGACTAGATGTATTTTTAAGCAAGAAAAAAACTGGCACGTTTATATATTTTTTTTTATTGTGAAACAGACAATAGTGTGAGTTCTATTGTGAAACAGACAATAGTATGAGTGACCGTGTGGGTTATTGTTGTTTAATGTCAAGTGAGCAAAATACAGCTATATTATGGCGAGAATAAGTTGCACATTTGATTAGATGATGTCCGCTTTGTACTAGACCAATACTCTGAGTTGGATATTAATAGTGCTAGCTCACTGAAACAGCGGTCCGAGGGTAACTACACTCAGACACATCATCCCGATTCCGAGACAACCAGTAAGAGTGTTGAGTTCTTAGCGGATAAACGGCAGTTACCAACTAGTGAAGTTCATGTTCGTGTTTCTCGATTTTTAGTTTTGTGTATGTTTTGTAGATCGTTGTTTGTCCTTCTGTACTTTTTCTTTTGGTCATTGAGTTGTCTGTTCTTCTTCGATATACGGATTCTGATTACCCTTTGGCATCTTCAAACTCTTCTTATAGTGTGTGGTTCAACATGACAGGGGTTAATCCCAACGCACGATCTACAGCACTCGATGCGAATGCGCTAACCATTACACCGCCGATGCGGTTTATCCGGATAGAAAGATCGTGTGTTATCCCATAATATTGATATCTTACCTCTACCACACTAAATATTCATCATAGCAAATATAGAGTTTCATACCTCAAGTCTATTATTGAAGCGAACATTAAGCATGGAATATAAGATAACATTATTTCTTTTCGCAGTCAACAGTGTTTCTGGAGCCCTTTAGTCTTGATATAAAGGAGAAAGTAGACGTTGGAATTCCAGCGTTTATGTATGGAACAGAGCTCTCAGAAGTAGGTTCGACTAAATGTGCCATTCCTGGCTTTGACTACAATAAATTCTATGATATATGGAGCTGTCCAAGACTTGTTATGAATGTTGCAGTAAGTATTGGTCTAAGATATGCCATATTACGATGCTTTGTCATAAGAGGCTGATAGTTTTTGAAAATAAATGTCAATACGGAAGAATGACCGACCAATCAGCATCGAGCATACCACATTTTTTAGGTATTAAAAACTGAACACATGTTTAGAGATGTTGTCCGATTACTAAATATATTTAACTGTTAAAGTTATTGGATAGTAAAAGATGAATGAAAGTTTACCTGATATGACCCCAGACGGGAAGTTATTAGATGTTAGCGTATAGCTTAAAACATCTACCAAACATTTAAATTTTATTATTTGTTTAATCTGACATCTTTATTTAGTTGTCAAATACAACAACTACAAGATAAAAAACGTAAATTTGGCCCATTCATAGTTATTAAAAATGATTTGTTCACCCTGCATAAATCGAATATTCGGTTAATTTGAAGTAAATTCATCCCCGGAGACTGCGTATGTCATAATATTCCATACGGTGTTGAGACAGTTTATGAGAATACAATTGATTGCAGAGCCAATGACACGTGTGGACTATTATTTCTTACTGGTACCTATAGAAATATCAATAGACTAGCGTGTATTTATTGTACGTCAATTTTATGCTAATTATTTTTATTACCTTGCAGAGTTTTGGACATTGTGATATTTTGGATCCGCTCCCATGGACAGGTAATATGACTTACCGAAAAAGATGAATTCTTTTTCACGTATTTTATGTTGTACGTGTAGCAATTCATGTCACGTGGCAAATATCTATCATGAATATTTGAGGATACCTAAGGAGCAATCAGAAACCGTAAATCAAAGGATACAAAGACAAAACACCTCACACAAAACGAAAAATAAAGCCACACAAACCCCACAAAAACGATGGGTGAACTAAGGGTATGTGGAAGGGTGACTAGTTCCTACACTATTCATTGTACCATTCTTGTTACTCTAGTTGTAAATCCGTTTATTAATCGTGAAAAAGGGAGAAGGAATGTATTACAATGTCAAACGGAATATACTTTTAAGCTATGTCACAAGATGGGTTTGAGGGAGAGAATGGAAGTTTGGGTAAAAAATACACAACTTAAAGTCATCCGTATCTCTTCTAGTTAGACTACTGTAGTGTATGTATATTATTGTGACTATGAAACAAGTGACGAACCGTGCGCACTAATTATATATCTACCTTTTTATTCAAGACGATTTTTATTTTAACTATTTGCGGTATCATCAATTAAGAAATTTAAGTTAATATGTTTCCTATTTTTCTAAACCAGCTCTATGTTGCAATGGCTAGAGTGATAGCACCGAGTTTGATCCAAAAGTCGGGGCAAACCAATGACCATACATTTGTATTTGCCAATACTACGGTAAGCCCCACATGCAGTATATGTGTTCAGATTTATACAATTAAAATCTATTTCGAATTGTTGGTTGGTCTAGTACCTCAGACATTTACGGTTTTTTTTTTACCAGAAAGTAAATTGATCTCGTCGTCATAATGGTGTTAAAATGAGTTGACTTGACGTTTACAACAATCGTCCACGATCATAGATCTATTTGCATGAAACGTTGATTATAACTAGATTAACACGACGGGCGCCACTAGTGGAGTAGTAACGGCTACCCGTCCGGAGCACCTGCGTTCACCCCCGGTTTTTAGTGGGGTTCGTGTTACTCGGTCTTTAGTTTTGTGTGTATGTTTTGTAGATCGTTGTGTGTCCCTTTGTACGTTTCCTTTTGGTCTTTGTGTTGTCTGTTCTTCTTCGATATACGGATTCTGATTACCCCTTTGTTGTCTTCAAACTCTTCTTATTTAAGTTTATTATTCACGAAATTTTCTCTTTCCCGTCATCACCTAAAAAGGTTCGACAACGAGGACTGTACAAGTGACGAATCGTGCGCACTAATTATATATCTACGGTTTTAATTAAGAAAGTTAATCCGTTTCCTATTTTTCTAAACCAGTTCTATGTTGCAATGGCTAGATTGATGGCACCGAGTTTGATCCAAAGTCGGGGCAAACCAATGACCATAAATTGGTGTTTGCCAATGCTACTCTAAGCCCCACATGCAGTATATGTGTTCAGAATTATACAATTAAAATCTATTTCGGATTGTTGGTTGGTCTTTTACCTCAGACATTTACGTTTTTTTTCACCAGAGAATAAATTGACCTCGTAGTCATAATGGTGTTAAAATTAGTTGACTTGACGTTTACAACAATCGTCCACCATCATAGATCTATTTGCATGAAACGTTGATTATAACTAGAATAACACGATGGGCGTCACTAGTGGAGTAGGAACTGCTTACCCTTCCGGAGCACCTGAGTTCACCCCCGGTTTTTAGTGGGGTTCGTGTTACTCGATCCTTAGTTTTATGTGTATGTTTTGTAGATCGTTGTTTGTCCCTTTGTACTTTTTCTTTTGGTCATTGTGTTGTCTGTTCTTCTTCGATATACGGATTCTGATTACTCATCTGTTATCTTCAAACTCTTCTTATATAAGTTTATTATTCAAGAAATTTTCTCTTTCGAGTCATCGCCTAAAAAGGTTCGACAACGAGGGTTACACATACCATGTGTGAACATTCATCTTTCATAATTAATACATTATTTACTGTATTACCTTTTTACTATTTTCCATTAATGTTATCTATATTAAAGGTTTTTTATTGAGTTTGCATTTTTACAGCTTGTAAAGATTTACACATTTGCACTATAGCCAGAAATACTAGTGGAGTTCCAGAATACCGTGAATTTGTCCAGGGTGCAATCAGTAGCTTCCTCGTGAGCTCATTACAAGGCAGACAAGATGCCATCAAATTCATCACAGAAAAGTCACTAATACCTCTACAATTACTTGAGTTAAAAACCGATCTGATTTGTACCATGTCTGAACTATAATGAAATCACTATTTATAATTGTAATAAAAGCGTAGATATTTTTATCAGTTCAGTGCATACTACTCGTTTCTGCAATAGCCTTTATCAGGTACACTCATAGTCAAATAAAGGACAAATCATTAACATAATTAATAATTAATTAGCTCACATTTCAACAATAAGGGTAATAACAAAATTACCGAACTGCGAACAATCTTACAAAGGGAAAGTCAAAACTCATAAGTATATAAACAGACAAAATCAGTCAACAACCGGAAAACTGTGAAAACCGTAATGACCCTGACTTGGTACAGGCATTTCTAAAGAAATGGTGGGTTGAATCAGATTTTAAAGCGCCAAACCTCCCGCTTTCATTACGGCTCAAAGGTTCCGGCTGTCACTATAACAGTATTTATAACAATACTGGAACAAAATAGGTAAAATATTTGTCAAAGCAGTACCAAACCCAGTGAAGCAAATGTCAAAAACAATTTTACGTCACACATTGATTAAAAAATATTTTTGACATTTTTGTTGACTTCCTTATCTTTATACATTTTCACTATATGAAAATGCATCGTGTATCATCGTGTCTGGAGAGACGGAAAATATTTCGACAAGATCTTGGTATCGGAATATAAACTTTCTAAGAGATCGAATAAGGCGAATCTTTTTATAGTCCTGGTCCAGTAGCCTGTTTCTCAGATGAAGATGCCGTTTCAGGAAATCAGAATAATTGCTACTGGCCCTTGCAATAATGAATCAATTGCGAGATGTAAACACCATATGCAGGAGAAGCTGGTATATTGCTGCACATATTTGGAAAATTTATGATTTTAAAATTGAAGTCGTCCCGTTTATCCTAAATTTTAGTTCTGCGTTGACCACTGTCGTCAAATTCGAGGTATAAGTCCAAAAATGATGCGGACGAAGCTGTATCTGTGGTCTCTTTAACTTCCAACTCTGGAGGATATATCAATTGAAGAAATTCTGCAAATCTAGAATTATTGATAGATAAAACGTCATCAACATACCTGTATGTGAAATTAAAGGCTCTAGCCTCATGAATCTTCTTATCTTTTACAAGCTTTTGAAGAAACTCCGACTCATATGAGTATAAAAATAAATCGGCTAGAAGAGGGGTACAATTCGTACCCATTGGTATGCCGATGACCTGCTGAAACAGTGTCCCTCCAAAGGAGACAAATATGTTATCGATGAGGAACTCCAGCATACTGATCACTTGTTCCTCGGAGTAGCATGTTTTACCTTTTTGAATTTTGTTTGAAAAATATGTGGAATTGTAGCCTAACAAAACACATTTTGAGCCATAGTTTCTATGACTGAAAGCTTTGTGAATTGTTTCTTTTAAGAGGGTTTTTATAGCATATCAATTGATATCGTTGATTATTTATGTGGTCATTTGTTAGTCCATTATTTAATGTGTAGATCTTGTTTTATGCCATACGTGCCATATCAAAGCCATATGGACTTACTCCCGGCCTCATTACCGAAGATGAAAGTCATTGCACAATATGCTGTTTTCCTACGATGCAACATTATTGTTCACATGTGTTTGTGGTATCCGGATTGTGATCAGTCTTATATTAAATTACTATTTACATCGTGTGTATCACAGAAAACTTTGAAATTACTGAATTCCTCGTAAAATGATTATGTCATTTTCACTCGACGAATGGCTTGCATATTGACTAATAACATCTGTTTTCACTTTCGGTGTTTTGGGAAGTTTTTTTAATTTGATCTTTTCTTTTTTTGGGAGTTAGGGTTATGGTGTTTCAATATTTCAGTTATATCGTGGTTGTCAGTTTTGTTGGTAGAGGACACCGGAGTAACCGGTGAAAACCACTGACCAGTCGCAAGTCACTGACAAACTTTATCGCATAAGCCTCACCATAAACGAGATTCGAACTCACAAAGTTAGTGGTAATATGCACTGATTGCACATGTATTTGTAAATTACCATACGATCACGACCACGACGACTACTTTTCCTGGTTGATTTTATGAAGTTTGACTTGAGATTGATTGTGTATCCTGTATATTTCACTGTAGTTGTTTTGTCTATCTGAGTCGTACAACTGGTAACTATGGTGACGAGTGACTAGAACTTTTAGAGATGAATCTAGATGAGATGAAGGTTGTAGTCTATCTGAGTCGTACAACTGGTAACTATGATGACGAGTGACTAGAACTTTTAGAGATGAATCTAGATGAGATGAAGGTTGTAGTCTATCTGAGTCGTACAACTGGTACTATGATGACGAGTGACTAGAACTTTTAGAGATGAATCTAGATGAGATGAAGGTTGTAGTCTATCTGAGTCGTACAACTGGTACTATGATGACGAGTGACTAGAACTTTTAGAGATGAATCTAGATGAGATGAAGGTTGTAGTCTATCTGAGTCGTACAACTGGTACTATGATGACGAGTGACTAGAACTTTTAGAGATGAATCTAGATGAGATGAAGGTTGTAGTCTATCTGAGTCGTACAACTGGTACTATGATGACGAGTGACTAGAACTTTTAGAGATGAATCTAGATGAGATGAAGGTTGTAGTCTATCTGAGTCGTACAACTAGTACTATGATGACGAGTGACTAGAACTTTTAGAGATGAATCTCGATGAGATGAAGGTTGTAGTCTATCTGAGTCGTACAACTGGTACTATGATGACGAGTGACTAGAACTTTTAGAGATGAATCTAGATGAGATGAAGGTTTTAGTCTATCTGAGTCGTACAACTGGTAACTATGATGACGAGTGACTAGAACCTTTAGAGATGAATCTAGATGAGATGAAGGTTGTAGTCTATCTGAGTCGTACAACTGGTACTATAATGACGAGTGACTAGAACTTTTAGAGATGAATCTATATGAGATGAAGGTTGTAGTCTATCTGAGTCGTACAACTGGTACTATAATGACGAGTGACTAGAACCTTTAGAGATGAATCTAGATGAGATGAAGGTTGTAGTCTATCTGAGTCGTACAACTGGTAACTATGATGACGAGTGACTAGAACTTTTAGAGATGAATCTAGATGAGATGAAGGTTGTAGTCTATCTGAGTCGTACAACTGGTAACTATGGTGACGAGTGACTAGAACTTTTAGAGATGAATCTAGATGAGATGAAGGTTGTAGTCTATCTGAGTCGTACAACTGGTACTATGATGACGAGTGACTAGAACTTTTAGAGATGAATCTAGATGAGATGAAGGTTGTAGTCTATCTGAGTCGTACAACTGGTAACTATGATGACGAGTGACTAGAACTTTTAGAAATGAATCTAGATGAGATGAAGGTTGTAGTCTATCTGAGTCGTACAACTGGTACTATGATGACGAGTGACTAGAACTTTTAGAGATGAATCTAGATGAGATGAAGGTTGTAGTCTATCTGAGTCGTACAACTGGTACTATGATGACGAGTGACTAGAACCTTTAGAGATGAATCTAGATGAGATGAAGGTTGTAGTCTATCTGAGTCGTACAACTGGTACTATGATGACGAGTGACTAGAACTTTTAGAGATGAATCTAGATGAGATGAAGGTTGTAGTCTATCTGAGTCGTACAACTGGTAACTATGATGACGAGTGACTAGAACTTTTAGAGATGAATCTAGATGAGATGAAGGTTGTAGTCTATCTGAGTCGTACAACTGGTACTATAATGACGAGTGACTAGAACTTTTAGAGATGAATCTAGATGAGATGAAGGTTGTAGTCTATCTGAGTCGTACAACTGGTACTATGATGACGAGTGACTAGAACCTTTAGAGATGAATCTAGATGAGATGAAGGTTGTAGTCTATCTGAGTCGTACAACTGGTAACTATGATGACGAGTGACTAGAACTTTTAGAGATGAATCTAGATGAGATGAAGGTTGTAGTCTATCTGAGTCGTACAACTGGTACTATGATGACGAGTGACTAGAACTTTTAGAGATGAATCTAGATGAGATGAATGTTGTAGTCTATCTGAGTCGTACAACTGGTAACTATGGTGACGAGTGACTAGAACTTTTAGAGATGAATCTAGATGAGATGAAGGTTGTAGTCTATCTGAGTCGTACAACTGTTACTATGATGACGAGTGACTAGAACTTTTAGAGATGAATCTAGATGAGATGAAGGTTGTAGTCTATCTGAGTCGTACAACTGGTAACTATGATGACGAGTGACTAGAACCTTTAGAGATGAATCTAGATGAGATGAAGGTTGTAGTCTATCTGAGTCGTACAACTGGTAACTATGATGACGAGTGACTAGAACTTTTAGAGATGAATCTAGATGAGATGAATGTTGTAGTCTATCTGAGTCGTACAACTGGTAACTATGGTGACGAGTGACTAGAACTTTTAGAGATGAATCTAGATGAGATGAAGGTTGTAGTCTATCTGAGTCGTACAACTGGTACTATGATGACGAGTGACTAGAACTTTTAGAGATGAATCTAGATGAGATGAAGGTTGTAGTCTATCTGAGTCGTACAACTGGTAACTATGATGACGAGTGACTAGAACTTTTAGAAATGAATCTAGATGAGATGAAGGTTGTAGTCTATCTGAGTCGTACAACTGGTACTATGATGACGAGTGACTAGAACTTTTAGAGATGAATCTAGATGAGATGAAGGTTGTAGTCTATCTGAGTCGTACAACTGGTACTATGATGACGAGTGACTAGAACTTTTAGAGATGAATCTAGATGAGATGAAGGTTGTAGTCTATCTGAGTCGTACAACTGGTAACTATGATGACGAGTGACTAGAACTTTTAGAGATGAATCTAGATGAGATGAAGGTTGAAGTCTATCTGAGTCGTACAACTGGTACTATAATGACGAGTGACTAGAGCTTTTAGAGATGAATCTAGATGAGATGAAGGTTGTAGTCTATCTGAGTCGTACAACTGGTACTATGATGACGAGTGACTAGAACCTTTAGAGATGAATCTAGATGAGATGAAGGTTGTAGTCTATCTGAGTCGTACAACTGGTAACTATGATGACGAGTGACTAGAACTTTTAGAGATGAATCTAGATGAGATGAAGGTTGTAGTCTATCTGAGTCGTACAACTGGTACTATGATGACGAGTGACTAGAACTTTTAGAGATGAATCTAGATGAGATGAATGTTGTAGTCTATCTGAGTCGTACAACTGGTAACTATGGTGACGAGTGACTAGAACTTTTAGAGATGAATCTAGATGAGATGAAGGTTGTAGTCTATCTGAGTCGTACAACTGTTACTATGATGACGAGTGACTAGAACTTTTAGAGATGAATCTAGATGAGATGAAGGTTGTAGTCTATCTGAGTCGTACAACTGGTAACTATGGTGACGAGTGACTAGCACTTTTAGAGATGAATCTAGATGAGATGAAGGTTGTAGTCTATCTGAGTCGTACCACTGGTAACTATGGTGACGAGTGACTAGAACTTTTAGAGATGAATCTAGATGAGATGAAGGTTGTAGTCTATCTGAGTCGTACAACTGGTAACTATGGTGACGAGTGACTAGAACTTTTAGAGATGAATCTAGATGAGAAGAATGTTGTAGTCTATCTGAGTCGTACAACTGGTAACTATGGTGACGAGTGACTAGAACTTTTAGAGATGAATCTAGATGAGATGAAGGTTGTAGCATTTATAAAAACAAACATTGCTGGAATTTAATACATATCGTGAACGTTAGGAACAAGGAATAATTGTTAAAACTCCCGACATCGGAAGAAATAGCAATGTGTTGAGTGACAACATGTTGATATTCTAATGAAAGCTATTTACACGACCAAATCCACCTCAATAAAAAATAAAACTACATTTTTTCAGGTATAATATTTTTCAATTCTTTTTTCTACAACTACTTGCTTATCAGTGCTCTCTAAATTATGGGAAAATGCTAAGCAAAGCCGCCTCGATTGTGCTATGGTAAGCTTACTCGATTCGAGTACGAACGGTCAAGTTTAATACCATGACGGGTCACAATCAAAATTGGCAATATCCTCTAAGAAGGTAGCATGAAGGGAATCATAGCAGAGGCTGATTGTTTCGTTTATTTAAAAAAATACAATGTCATAATATATATCTGTTTGATGATTTGAAAAGTCTTATATATCTTGGTGTGGATTATATTTTTTATATATTTTTTTCATTTATCCATAAGACAATTCAACATGGCTACATTAATGATTATAAAACTACATTACATGAACGTTAAAAATCCATTTAGAGTTGAAAGTAATTATCAAAATTCATAAGTATTATCATAATTGTTTTGATTTGTTCCCAACTGACCAACAAATAATTAATATTTCATGTTTTGAACGTGTATTATTATTATTATTAGTATTGATACTTTTCACTGCAAAACAACACTGTGTTTAAAATTATATTCAAGTAGTTCTTCATTGTAGAGTATCTCTAATCAGGAGGTGATTGTAGTGTTATTTTATTGTTATTTCTTCTTTCTAGTTAGATGGTTTGGCCTATTACTGTCCCTGCTTCATTGTAACCATAAACATCCTATTCGCTTAAAAAACTATTCCTGTAAATAGTCAGTATCAGAGTTGTCATATTTGGTTGTACAGACGTTTATATATGTGCATATACATGTACATGTACATTGTCCTCTTTTCATTGTGGAAGTATGATCTACGCATATAGTTTAATTCATCTATCAGACATCAATCTGTTCTTTGAACAAATATTTACTGAAGTGGGAATATATATTGTAGTAGATTGTGTTGTGTATTTATATAAGAATGCATTAGGGTGTATTATTGTATAATGGTTTTCTACTCATACCTTTATAAGTTTCACATAAAACTAATTGACCACTGATATTTCCGTGGATACAGATCAAAGGAATATAATTGTTAAACAATTAAACATATCGACAGGCTTCTGTTTTATGTTAAACCATTAAACATATCGACAGTCTTCTGTTTTATGCTAAACCATTAAACATATCGATAGTCTTCTGTTTTATGCTAAGCCATTACACATATCGACATGCTTCTGTTTTATGTTAAACCATTAAACATATCGACATGCTTCTGTTTTATGTTAAGCCATTAAACATATCGACAGTCTTCTGTTTTATGTTAAACCATTAAACATATCGATAGTCTTCTGTTTTATGTTAAGCCATTACACATATCGACATGCTTCTGTTTTATGTTAAACCATTAAACATATCGACAGGCTTCTGTTTTATGTTAAACCATTAAGCATATCGACATGCTTCTGTTTTATGTTAAACCATTAAACATATCGCCATGCTTCTGTTTTATGCTAAACCATTAAACATATCGACATGCTTCTGTTTTATGTTAAACCATTAAACATATCGACATGCTTCTGTTTTATGTTAAACCATTAAACATATCGACAGGCTTCTGTTTTATGTTAAGCCATTAAACATATCGACAGGCTTCTGTTTTATGTTAAACCATTAAACATATCGACAGGCTTCTGTTTTATGTTAAGCCATTAAACATATCGTCAAGCTTCTGTTTTATGTTAAGCCATTAAACATATCGACAGGCTTCAGCTTTATGTTAAACCATTAAACATATCGACATGCTTCTGTTTTATGTTAAACCATTAAACATATCGACATGCTTCTGTTTTATGCTAAACCATTAAACATATCGACAGGCTTCTGTTTTATGTTAAGCCATTAAACATATCGACAAGCTTCTGTTTTATGTTAAACCATTAAACATATCGACAGGCTTCTGTTTTATGTTAAACCATTAAGCATATCGACATGCTTCTGTTTTATGCTAAACCATTAAACATATCGACATGCTTCTGTTTTATGTTAAACCATTAAACATATCGACATGCTTCTGTTTTATGTTAAACCATTAAACATATCGACAGGCTTCTGTTTTATGTTAAACCATTAAACATATCGACAGGCTTCTGTTTTATGTTAAACCATTAATCATATCGACATGCTTCTGTTTATGCTAAACCATTAAACATATCGACATGCTTCTGTTTTATGTTAAACCATTAAACATATCGACATGCTTTTGTTTTATGTTAAACCATTAAACATATCGATAGTCTTCTGTTTTATGTTAAGCCATTAAACATATCGACATGCTTCTGTTTTATGCTAAGCCATTAAACATATCGACAAGCTTCTGTTTTATGTTAATCCATTAAACATATCGACGTGCTTCTGTTTTATGTTAAACCATTAAACATATCGACCAGCTTCTGTTTTATGTTAAGCCATTTAACATATCGACAGGCTTCTGTTTTATGTTAAACCATTAAACATATCGATAGTATTCTGTTTTATGTTGAGCAATTAAGCATATCGATAGTCTTATGTTTTATGTTAAGCCATTAAACATATCGACAGGCTTCTGTTTTATGTTAAACCATTAAACATATCGACAGTCTTCTGTTTTATGTTAAACCATTAAACATATCGACAGTCTTCTGTTTTATGTTAAACCATTAAACATATCGACATGCTTCTGTTTTATGTTAAACCATTAAGCATATCGACAAGCTTCTGTTTTATGTTAATCAATTAAACATATCGACAGTCTTCTGTTTTATGTTAAACCATTAAACATATCGATAGTCTTCTGTTTTATGCTAAGCCATTAAGCATATCGACATGCTTCTGTTTTATGTTAAACCATTAAACATATCGACATGCTTCTGTTTTATGCTAATCAATTAAACATATCGACAGTCTTCTGTTTTAT
This sequence comes from Bathymodiolus brooksi, assembly GCA_963680875.1. Lineage (NCBI taxonomy): Eukaryota > Metazoa > Mollusca > Bivalvia > Mytilida > Modiolidae > Bathymodiolus > Bathymodiolus brooksi. Next base: position 37,842,006 of record OY804578.1, on the reverse strand, counting down.
GTTAAACCATTAAACATATCGACAGTCTTCTGTTTTATGCTAAGCCATTACACATATCGACATGCTTCTGTTTTATGTTAAACCATTACACATATCGACATGCTTCTGTTTTATGTTAAACCATTAAACATATCGACATGCTTCTGTTTTATGTTAAACCATTAAACATATCGACAGTCTTCTGTTTTATGTTAAACCATTATACATATCGATAGTCTTCTGTTTTATGCTAAGCCATTACACATATCGACATGCTTCTGTTTTATGTTAAACCATTAAACATATCGACAGGCTTCTGTTTTATGTTAAACCATTAAGCATATCGACAGGCTTCTGTTTTATGTTAAACCATTAAGCATATCGACATGCTTCTGTTTTATGTTAAACCATTAAACATATCGACATGCTTCTGTTTTTTGTTAAACCATTAAACATATCGACATGCTTCTGTTTTATGTTAAGCCATTAAACATATCGACAGGCTTATGTTTTATGCTAAGCCATTAAACATATCGACAAGCCTCTGTTTTATGCTAAGCCATTACACATATCGACAGGCTTCTGTTTTATGTTAAACCATTAAACATATCGACATGTTTCTGTTTTATGTTAAACCATTAAACATATCGACATGCTTCTGTTTTATGTTAAACCATTAAACATATCGACAGGCTTCTGTTTTATGTTAAGCCATTAAACATATCGACAAGCTTCTGTTTTATGTTAAGCCATTAAACATATCGACAGGCTTCTGTTTTATGTTAAGCCATTAAACATATCGACAAGCTTCTGTTTTATGTTAAACCATTAAACATATCGACAGGCTTCTGTTTTATTTTAAACCATTAAGCATATCGACATGCTTCTGTTTTATGCTAAACCATTAAACATATCGACATGCTTCTGTTTTATGTTAAACCATTAAACATATCGACATGCTTCTGTTTTATGTTAAACCATTAAACATATCGACAGGCTTCTGTTTTATGTTAAACCATTAAGCATATCGACATGCTTCTGTTTTATGCTAAACCATTAAACATATCGACATGCTTCTGTTTTATGTTAAGCCATTAAACATATCGACGTGCTCCTGTTTTATGTAAACCATTAAACATATCGACCAGCTTCTGCTTTATGTTAAGCCATTTAACATATCGACATGCTTCTGTTTGATGTTAAACCATTAAACATATCGACATGCTTCTGTTTTATGTTAAACCATTAAACATATCGACATGTTTTGTTTATGTTAAATCATTAAACATATCGACATGCTTCTGTTTTATGTTAAACCATTAAACATATCGACAGGCTTCTGTTTTATGTTAAGCCATTAAACATATTGACAGGCTTCTGTTTTATGTTAAACCATTAAACATATCGACATGCTTCTGTTTTATGTTAAACCATTAAACATATCGACAGGCTTCTGTTTTATGTTAAACCACTAAACGTATTGACAGGCTTCTGTTTTATGTTAAACCATTAAACATATCGACAGGCTTCTGTTTTATGTTAAGTCATTAAACATATCGACAAGCTTCTGTTTTATGTTAAGTCATTAAACATATCGACATGCTTCTGTTTTATGTTAAACCATTAAACATATCGACATGCTCTGTTTTATGTTAATCCATTAAACATATCGACGTGCTCCTGTTTTATGTTAAACCATTAAACATATCGACCAGCTTCTGTTTTATGTTAAGCCATTTAACATATCGACATGCTTCTGTTTTATGTTAAACCATTAAACATATCGACATGTTTTTGTTTCATGTTAAACCATTAAACATATCGACATGCTTCTGTTTTATGTTAAACCATTAAACATATCGACAGGCTTCTGTTTTATGTTAAGCCATTAAACATATCGACAGGCTTCTGTTTTATGTTAAACCATTAAACATATCGACAGGCTTCTGTTTTATGTTAAGCCATTAAACATATCGACAAGCTTCTGTTCTATGTTAAGCCATTAAACATATCGACAGGCTTCTGTTTTATGTTAAGCCATTAAACATATCGACAGGCTTATGTTTTATGTTAAACCATTAAACATATCGACATGCTTCTGTTTTATGTTAAACCATTAAACATATCGACAGGCTTCTGTTTTATGTTAAGCCATTAAACATATCGACAGGCTTCTGTTTTATGTTAAACCATTAAACATATCGACAGGCTTCTGTTTTATGTTAAGCCATTAAACATATCGACAAGCTTCTGTTCTATGTTAAGCCATTAAACATATCGACAGGCTTCTGTTTTATGTTAAACCATTAAACATATCGACATGCTTCTGTTTTATGTTAAACCATTAAACATATCGATAGTCTTCTGTTTTATGCTAAGCCATTAAACATATCGACAGGCTTCTGTTTTATGCTAAGCCATTAAACATATCGACAAGCTTCTGTTTTATGTTAATCCATTAAACATATAGACGTTCTCCTGTTTTATGTTAAACCATTAAACATATCGACCAGCTTCTGTTTTATGTTAAGCCATTTAACATATCAACATTCTTCTGTTTTATGTTAAACCATTAAACATATCGACATGCTTCTGTTTTATGTTAAACCATTAAACATATCGATAGTCTTCTGTTTTATGTTGAGCAATTAAACATATCGATAGTCTTATGTTTTATGTTAAGCCATTAAACATATCGACAGGCTTCTGTTTTATGTTAAACCATTAAACATATCGACAGTCTTCTGTTTTATGTTAAACCATTAAACATATTGACAAGCTTCTGTTTTATGTTAAGCCATTAAACATATCGACTTGCTTCTGTTTTATGTTAAGCCATTAAATATATCGACATGCTTCTGTTTTATGTTAAACCATTAAGCATATCGACAGTCTTCTGTTTTATGTTAAACCATTAAGCATATCGACATGCTTCTGTTTTATGTTAAACCATTAAACATATCGACATGCTTCTGTTTTATGCTAAGCCATTACACATATCGACAGGCTTCTGTTTTATGCTAAGCCATTAAACATATCGACAGGTTTCTGTTTTATGCTAAACCATTAAACATATCGACATGCTTCTGTTTTATGTTAAACCATTAAACATATCGACAGGCTTCTGTTTTATGTTAAGCCATTAAACATATCGACATGCTTCTGTTTTATGTTAAGCCATTAAACATATCGACAGGCTTCTGTTTTATGTTAAACCATTAAGCATATCGACAGTCTTCTGTTTTATGTTAAATCATTAAGCATATCGACATGCTTCTGTTTTATGTTAAACCATTAAACATATCGACATGCTTCTGTTTTATGTTAAGCCATTAAACATATCGACAGGCTTCTGTTTTATGCTAAACCATTAAGCATATCGACATGCTTCTGTTTTATGTTAAGCCATTAAACATATCGACATGCTTCTGTTTTATGTTAAGCCATTAAACATATCGACAGTCTTCTGTTTTATGTTAAGCCATTAAACATATCGACAGTCTTCTGTTTTATGTTAAACCATTAAACATATCGACAGGCTTCTGTTTTATGTTAAACCATTAAACATATCGACATGCTTCTGTTTTATGTTAAACCATTAAACATATCGACAGTCTTCTGTTTTATGTTAAACCATTAAACATATCGACAGTCTTCTGTTTTATGTTAAACCATTAAACATATCGACAGGCTTCTGTTTTATGTTAAGCCATTAAACATATCGACAGACTTCTGTTTTATGTTAAACCATTAAACATATCGACAGGCTTCTGTTTTATGTTAAGCCATTAAACATATCGACAGTCTTCTGTTTTATGTTAAACCGTTAAGCATATCGACATGCTTCTGTTTTATGTTAAACCGTTAAACATATCGACAGTCTTCTGTTTTATGTTAAACCGTTAAGCATATCGACATGCTTCTGTTTTATGCTAAACCGTTAAACATATCGACATGCTTCTGTTTTATGTTAAACCGTTAAGCATATCGACATGCTTCTGTTTTATGTTAAACCGTTAAACATATCGACAGTCTTCTGTTTTATGTTAAACCATTAAACATATCGACAGGCTTCTGTTTTATGTTAAGCCATTAAACATATCGACAGACTTCTGTTTTATGTTAAACCATTAAACATATCGACAGGCTTCTGTTTTATGTTAAGCCATTAAACATATCGACAGTCTTCTGTTTTATGTTAAACCGTTAAGCATATCGACATGCTTCTGTTTTATGTTAAACCGTTAAACATATCGACAGGCTTCTGTTTTATGTTAAACCGTTAAACATATCGACAGTCTTCTGTTTTATGTTAAACCGTTAAGCATATCGACATGCTTCTGTTTTATGTTAAACCGTTAAACATATCGACATGCTTCTGTTTTATGTTAAACCGTTAAGCATATCGACATGCTTCTGTTTTATGTTAAACCGTTAAACATATCGACAGGCTTCTGTTTTATGTTAAACCGTTAAACATATCGACAGGCTTCTGTTTTATATATCTCTTGAAATTTACTTTGATATTTCACACCATTATCTTGTGCTAATGTTTATGTATTAAGAGATAACGACAAATTAACTGATGTTGCAATAGATTATGAAACTAACAGATCTTCGGGCTCATAAATCGAGTAGGAAAATTATATATAGATTGGAAATGTAGTGGGTTTTGTCCTGAAAAAACCATTCAGCATGTCAGAAAGAAATCTCAATATAGATTTTATATATTCAATGAGAACAACCTTTTTACATTCCCAAGTTTAGTACGAAAATGAAAATCAAAAGAAATACTGAAAATTATATTTTCTTCATAGAAAAAATAAAAATTGCAATTTTACCATTAGAAACTCACGCGATTGTTATTGTGGCGGTGAGACGAGTAAGCAGTATAGTAAATATGCGTTTTTCAATTTAAAATGAAGTCAAAGTTCATTTAAATCCACATATCATTTTGAGAAATCACACACTATTCAAAATAAGAAAAGTGTGAAGATACTAAATGGGTAATCAGAAACTGTCAATCAAAGATACTAAACGAGTAATCAGAAACTGTCAATCAAAGATACTAAAGGGGTAATCAGAAACTGTCAATCAAAGATACTAAAGGGGTAATCAGAAACTGTCAATCAAAGATACTAAAGGGGTAATCAGAAACTGTCAATCAAAGATACTAAAGGGGTAATCAGAAACTGTCAATCAAAGATACTAAACGGGTAATCAGAAACTGTCAATCAAAGATACTAAAGGGGTAATCAGAAACTGTCAATCAAAGATACTAAAGGGGTAATTAGAAACTGTCAATCAAAGATACTAAAGGGGTAATCAGAAACTGTCAATCAAAGATACTAAAGGGGTAATCAGAAACTGTCAATCAAAGATACTAAACGGGTAATCAGAAACTGTCAATCAAAGATACTAAACGGGTAATCAGAAACTGTCAATCAAAGATACTAAACGGGTAATCAGAAACTGTCAATCAAAGATACTAAAGGGGTAATCAGAAACTGTCAATCAAAGATACTAAAGGGGTAATCAGAAACTGTCAATCAAAGATACTAAAGGGGTAATCAGAAACTGTCAATCAAAGATACTAAACGGGTAATCAGAAACTGTCAATCAAAGATACTAAACGGGTAATCAGAAACTGTCAATCAAAGATACTAAAGGGGTAATCAGAAACTGTCAATCAAAGATACTAAAGGGGTAATCAGAAACTGTCAATCAAAGATACTAAAGGGGTAATCAGAAACTGTCAATCAAAGATACTAAAGGGGTAATCAGAAACTGTCAATCAAAGATACTAAAGGGGTAATCAGAAACTGTCAATCAAAGATACTAAAGGGGTAATCAGAAACTGTCAATCAAAGATACTAAAGGGGTAATCAGAAACTGTCAATCAAAGATACTAAAGGGGTAATCAGAAACTGTCAATCAAAGAAGGACATAATACAACGGCCAAAGGAAAACAAGGACACACAACTGTTTCTAAAACACTAAACAAAAAACTAAGGATTGTGCAACATGGTGTCTCATAAAAATAATTGCTCAGTCAAAGCAATCTTATGCACTCAATAATTCCACCACTCCGATCGCAATAGTTGACTTATACATTAAAGGACATTAAAGTAATTAGGACCTCTAATGGATAACTTCAATTTTGATTGATGCAAACATTGCTTAGCATTGATTCTAACAGAGAAATATTTGAATGTGACATGACGTCAATAGACAATACATGTTTGGTAGCTAATTGTAAAGTAAACATCAATGTTAAAAATAACACCGTTATGATTAATACCGACAAAAAGAAGTAAATGTTAAAGTACAACACAAACGGGTTTACTAAGAACTATTGATGCACATTAAATTTGATATCTACGTTTTATTTTTTTTAACCATTTTTGTCTTTAGAGATTGGTTTTGCTGACAATTTCAAATTAATAAGGTGAGATTATGCTTAGTATTTGAAATATGATAATAGTTTTTCGTATTCCTATCTTTTGTGTATTTATATTTGTACATAAAATGTATATTTGCAAATTTTATTATTTGGGACGAACCATATTTCTCTTTGAACTTCATAGTTAAATATTTTAACGATTTTGTCGTTGTATATTTCCTTATTTCTGCTAGAAAACAGTTCCCCATGTGATCATTCTATAAATATCATAAATATGTCACAGCTGATGCTTTTTCTCGAAAATCGGTAAACATATCTGTCCTGAAATATATGGAAAATGAAAGACTTACTTGTATAAAGATCAATTTATTTGCTTTCTTATTTATTGATCATTCATTCATTACACACGTTTCGCTGGCAGGTAAATTTAGTTCTTCAGATTAACTAAGAAGAATGATTTAGGTCCATAAAACTAGTTGAACCACGCCCCTTTTTATTTGCCTAGAAAAGAGTGATGATTCCAAAGGTGTATCAGAAGCCGTAAATTGAAGAAAGGCAGACAATAGAATGGCCTAAAGAAAAAGGACAAACAATGATCTGCAAAATATTACCTAGAAAATGAACTAAATACCGCACAACACGAATCCCACTAAAGTATAGGGGTGAACTCAGGTTCTCCGGAAGGGTTAGCAATTACTGCCACCAAATTGGAAAATGTCAGTTAATAAATGGCAATACATTGTACTGGTTCATATAGAAAAAACGACTATAAGCATGATTTGGTTCTGAGATGCATTTTCAATGCAACCTTAAAAATCTCTTTTTTTCAAGTCGAAATAATTCACAGACGTCATAGTTTGCGTGACATTTTAAAATGGGTAACATTATGTTAGTAGCATTGTGTTACTTGGCAGTTGCTACAGGTCGGTGTCGAATTTTAACATAGGTAATGTAATCCATGTTAAAATCCCAACACACCTTGACTTCTATTAATTATTTCTTTTGTATTATCCAAGCCGATGGATTTTACGACGGTGTAGCTATGACGTATAATTTTTGCAGCAATATATTATTTTTACCTACAACAACTATTTCAATGTCCCAAGATAATTTTGTTCTGCAGCGGGTTGTTTTATGGAGCAGGAACTGCTGACTCTTCCAGAGCACCTGAGTTCACACCCGGTTTTTAGTGGGATTCGCATTACTCGATATTTAAGTTTATGTGTATATTTTCTAGATTGTTGTTAGTCTTTTTCTACTTTTTCCTTTGGCCATTGTGTTGTCAGTTCTTCTTTGATATACGAATTCTGATTACCTCCCTTTGTTATCTTCAAACTTTTCTAGTTAGAATCGCCACCACACCTTGACTTTCATTAATTATTTGCTTTGTATTATCCAAGCCGATGGATTTCATGACGGTGTAGCTAGAACGTATAATTTTTGCAGCAATATATTTTTTCTACCTACAACTATTTCAATGACCCAATATAATTTTTTCTTTAACGGCATGTTTTGTGGTTCTTGATAATTTTTTTTAGGTATAAATAAGTCATTAGATAGTTTCTTGCAATAATTCTTATTAATGATACTGATGGAAGATGAAGAACAGCAATTAATTCGTCTTCTGTTACTGTGATTTGCTTACTAGATAAATGATTTCCTCTTTTCACGTACATCTATACCTTCCTGTGCAATCATTACTCATTTTATTCAATGTACAAGCTTTCCAAGTACAAATTCACTATGATAAATCTTAAGTATTCCATTAAAGGTATAATTATTTCTATGCCAATGTATATGTTCATGAATACAAACATTATTGATCATTGATTTTCATAAAGGGAGATTTTAATGTGATATTTTGCAAGGTAATACTTCGTCCTTTGATAAATTTGATTGCTGCTAAAATTAATAATTGGATTGCTAAAAACAACTAAATTATTTGATTTTCTGTAGAATTTTTGTATATATACACAAAGAAAAAAGTTAAGTACCCCTGATATATTAAAATATAATAAGTTACACTAAGTTTAGATTCTAATATTTATATTGATTATAGCAAGAACAATGTTCCATTAAAAAGATGTGCTCTCACAAGTGTGACCATTATGTCTAATATCGACTAGTCATGCACGTGAACCATGCCCCTCACGCATTACTCAAAATTCAGTATGTTCACGCTTCGAATTTGGGTATTTAAGTCCGGTGTTTTAAAAATGTTATTCATTCTCAGTAAGCATGGTACGAAGGTGAATATCAGAAGCACAAAGGTGGCAACTAATCGGCATGCATACACCAGGGATGTCCTTCAAAGCTATTGGACGTCAGATGGGCTACCACTATACTGTAGTCAGCCGACTGGTGAGAAAACACACACAATCCAATAATGTGAAAGACTTGCCAAGATCCGGCAGACCACGGGTAACATCTGATCGTGACGACAGGGCATTGCAGCACTTGGTTAGACGGATGCCATTTGCAACCAGTCCCGTACTCAAACAACACTGGCTGTTCAATAAACGTCTGTCAACAAGAACAGTTAGAAACCGTCTGAAATCAGCGGGACTTAAGTCAAGGAGAGTCATTAAACGTCCACTGTTGGCAGACCGACATCGACGATCACGTTTGGCATGGTGTTTAGCACGACGTGGTTGGAATTTAAGGACATGGCGCAAGATGCATTGGTCAGACGGGAGCCGGTTTCTGATTCATGTAACCGACGGCCGGATGAGGGTTTGGAGACACACAAATACAGCCTATACCGCAAGGAACATCCAGCCAACTGTCCCTTACGGTGGAGGCTCAGTAATGGTGTGGGGGTGTATCTCTCATGACTGCAAGCTGGATTTAGTCACCATACAAGGCAACCTAACTGGTGATCAGTACATCAGACGTCTTGCAACCAGTTGTTGTCCCCCATTTCTACAACCACCCACTAGCTACAAGGCCTGTGTATATGGATGACAACGCCATGCAGGCCTCATCGTTCAAGAGCGGTAACCGCCTACCTCCAAAGCGAAGCCGTGACTTCTGTTCATTGGTCAGGCATGAGCCCGGATTTGAATCCCATAGAGCATACATGGGACATGTTAGACCGTCGTATACTGGCTCGGGAACCTCCTGTGCAAAACATTCGTCAGTTGGAAGCAGCATTGCATCGGGAATGGCAGCAGCTGTCACAACAGGACATCCGACGTCTAACTGGAAGGATGAGACGCAGGGTTGAGGCCGTCATCCAATCACGTGGGGGTTACATCTGGTACTGAACTTTGAACAATAGATGTCGTCAAGTGATTCATAAGTGACGTTTTGAAAGTGAAATGACAATCTTATAAGTTATGTTTTGAAAGTGAAATGACAATGTTATTGCGCTTTTTGAACTGTGAAGGCCAATACTTAAAATGGACATGTTTTACTGCAAAAACTGGCCTTGTGATATTGTGATTAAATGTTCATTAAATTAACATTTTTCTTGATTTTTATTTGTGGTTTCTTACAGCCAATGTAATGTCCTAACAGATCACCATTGCGTTCTTGAGATTATATGGTCAGTAATCTCGTGATAATTGTCGTATCATTTGTCATTTCAAAAAAACATGGGGGTGCTTAACTTTTTTCTTTGTGTTTACTGAACATAAGAAAACGCATTAATATTTAAGAATTTGTAGATAAAATGCATTAACGATTCATGCATTATTTTTGAAATGAATTAAATCATTTTGAAATTAAATCCCATTTCTGTCCACTGTTCCGCTTAATTAAATTTTCAGGTGTCTGTTAAAACATTAATTTTCTTACGTCTTACTTATTTAGATTTGATTTAATTTCTGAGGATATTTTAGCAACACTTTGTTCATGCTCAATGTCTAGGTAATTGTGCATAGCTCTCAAAGCACTTTGACTTTTGAAGTACCTGCATCATAATTGATAAATATTATCATTATGATACTCTAGAGAGATATTTAGATTTCAACTATCGGATAGTAAAGTATTTCTGTTAATAGTACGTTCCGAAATTAAGTATGCATCACATTTAACTTCACTCATGAAACCATTTCTTGAAGTATTTGATACAGATTTGAATTACGACATTAATATGTATAATATGAAAATAAACTTTAGGTCAAATGAAGATAATTATATTTCTTTTCGAAGATCTTATCCTGAATGAAAACGTAGATATCTAATGCCGTGCACACAACGCGCTTCTGGAATAGCCTTGATCAGATACTCTCTATTTCAAAAATTCAGAATCAGGATTTTTAAATCGGGATTACAGTATGTAAGCGTATTTTAATGTAGGCAAACAAAAAACTATGCTTTCACCTGCACCTTGGTAGTAAGATGTTGTCAAATATCATAAAGTGATACAGTAAAAAGGAAGGGGTCATACAGACTTTCGTTTATGAGCACAAAGACAAACATTACTACTGCAAATTCTATATACCTGAAATAACCATTATAGTGTCATCATTTGTCGGTGATGTAGCTTTTAAAAGCAAATTCTAAATCTGCATTTTGGTATTGTTCAGTATGTTTTTCACAGAGGACAACAGACCACAGTTTTTTTAATTTTCTTTTGTAGTACAAATTATGTTTGTAGCATTCATTATGAATCGAACATTACAACTCATTACTCTTATGAATTTTTCTATGAAATCTATCATTAACATAAAGTGAATCTGTTTTGCTATTCTTCCTTTTAGCAGAGAAATGAAAGTCTTTCAGACCACATCGATCGTGTAAAGGTTAGCGGCGTGTTTAGCTCCAAAGGCAATACACTTGGTATTTGTTGCTTCTTCACACATAGCATTAAGGTGTAAGGGGAAAGACCGGTTGGCTCGGAATCATGTTATCATAATTGTTATTAAAGATTAAATTCCCAGTTAAAAAATCATCATATTCCAAGCTATATTTTTTTTCCAATTTTAAATTTCTGATTTATGACTTATTGCTTAAGCATACAAGATTAGCATTAATAAGTAAGCTCCTTATATAGAACAGCTTACTTTTTTAGCATCGAAATGAAAATAAAAAGATTATACCGTCGTATTAAAAATTGTTATTGCTGAATAAGGAGACCGAAGCTTATCTAAATCCGAAGATATCAACAACAACAATAGTACAAACAAATAATAAAGGTTAGGGTTACAGCTTTGGTGTTTAGCGCAACTTTCAACAATATTTCAATTATATCGTGGCGGCCAGTTTTATTGGTGGAGGAAACTGGAGTACCAGGAGAAAACCACCGACCTGCTTCAAGCCACTGACAAACTTTATCGCATAGTGCTGTATTGCAAACATATCATAAAAATAAACAAGCGTACAAAGGCTTATCCCACAAAACAAAGGGGATAAGACGAGCATGCGACGACAATCATGGGATTTAAACTATGCTGAAACTGAATTAAGAAAAATAAAGAATTGCTCAAGAAAATATTTTTTTTCTCTCATTACGATGCATTACTCAAATCTGGGATAAAAAGCTATATATAATTAGCCTGTATATCATCCACTTGATCATAATATGTTTAACATTAGAGGCATACAGGCTGTCAGAATTGAATTTTTTTTTATATTAAAAGTTGCCAATATTCGATGTTCTATACTAATTGCAGTTGAAATTTTTCATAATATCATACGTAAATAACCTAGAACGAAGGAAATACGTCGCTGTTTTATTTTCTTGAATCCAGTAAAGAATCCAATGTTTACCCGCGCAATATTCATACGACCTGACAGTGAACTCATTCGGGAACGCATGTGCGAAATTGTTTGTTGATGAAGAAAGCACATGGCACAAATCCAATCGTGGAAAAACGAAAACATTGACGGATTCTATACGGAAACGACACAAAAAGGAGAATTCAGTCAAGCTTTGTGTAAAAATTAAGAAAAGATGTTATACCGACCTACTCCATTTTTCAACACGTAAACATAATTTAGTATTTATTTTCGGCCGAATCGTATTTTGACAGTAGAATTGCATCGTAGTTTTTTATATATTCTATTTTTTCAGGAGAAAACGCTAGGTGATATCTCTTTTAAATTAGAGACTAAAATAATGAACTTCATGTCTGTTTTTTTCTAAGAAAAAATATAATCAAGTCAACTCAAGTGTTGTCAATAATATGCAATACAATTTGCTTACAATTTTCCCTTTATCTGACCCCTTTGCAGAGTTTGGGTTTGTTTTTATTGATTTCGTCACGTATTTCCGATTTTAAGTGTTATTCTTACTAAATACCATTATATAATATTAACTGATTACCCCGGGATCCAATTTCATATATATATTTCTTAAATTATATTAATTCTAACGAATTTACATGCAACATGCTTCCTGGTTATTCATAGCAGTTATCAGTATTCGACAAAATTCGGAAAAGCAGCCGACTTATAATTAGGTAGACATTCGAAATCTTTTCACTGATTACGACATTATAGCGTATTTGTTAAACCTGGCTTCTAGTTCAGAACATTTTATTAGTATAACACATCGAATATTGGCAACTTTTAATATAAACAAAAAAATTCAATTATGACAGCCTGTATGCCTTTAATAAATGAATATAACGAACATGTATGTCTTCCCATTGGTATTGTGGTCTACCAACCAAGTTCTATTACTCTCCCTAAAACTGTTGCATATTGATGAAAACATAACATTTCACAATCTTTCTATATCAATGTAGTTGCTTTCAATATTCTTTATTGAATAAAATGCACGTTTGCACTGTAATGTGCAATTAACTGCATAAAATGCACTCTACATTGCAACTGCATAAATTTGATAATAGTAGCAAATATAGAAACGTGATGAATAAGCACTAAAAATCAGATACCAAGTATTGAAAAAGTGCAACATTACCGTGAAATCAATATTGCATTATAGGATTGCAATTCTTGAAAACATTTTTTTTTTTTATCTATCACAATTAGTATATTAAGCGATGTAAAGCGGATGAAGGAAATTAACCCGCATGTTATCATAATGACACAAACCGGATATAAAATGCACATTATACAAATAAACTGGAAAGAAACGTAATAACATATAGCAAACAAACATGAAACATACATCATTGATGTAGTTTCATATTAGTTAATTTCATTATTTATTGATTGTGCTTTCGTGGTGTTTTGTGTTTGTTACTTTTGTCTTTTTATGTTACTCGATAATATTGTTTGTCCTGAATACAATTGTAGATATCAAAGTTAGTGCGTACGGCACATTTCTGGAATAATATACATCAGGTACGTTCAAGTTAAAAGACTGCAAAGCCAAATAATTTATAAGTCTGTGGAAGCGAAAAAACATATGGCATCAACAGGGTAACCTAAATCTGATAAGGTAACACATGTACCTATGCCAGAAGGAGATGACCCATTGTTTTAATACTGACTATATTATTTAGGAACTGTAGATTATTATTATAAATATGGATTAGAAGGAAATCATTTCACAGTTTTCCGGTTGTTGACTGATTTTGTCTGTTTATATAATTATGAGTTTTGATTTTCCCTTTGTAAGATTGTTCGGAGTTCGGTAATTTTGTTATTACCCTTATTCAGTGCTGAAACACCATAAGGTGTACTTCGTTATTGGTTGTTAGGTGTATAACATCCAGCGGAAAAACAGATATTATCCATATTCAGGACGAGAACAAGTTCAACAATATATATATATATATTACAAAAACAAGCAACAATTTCACTCAGCCACCTGATGCTCACTTACAGCACAAAATGACAAAATATATCAAACAGGAAGACATCTGAAATAAAAATAAAAAGGTGAACTATAATTTCAGATAAAATATCAGTACTAAATGGTCAACACTCCTGTTCCATATGTCTAAATTTATGAATGAATTCAAAAGAATCTTTGTAATTATCCCAAAAGCATTAGGTCTGCTAAATTTTTAAAAGGGGAGAATTCTTGGATAAGATCCAACCATTTTATGATCAATAATATTATGCCAAAATAGAAGGAAACAGGTGTGATAAACTGCAAATGTTACCGTCCAGAATTCATCATTTTGTCTACATATTCCTATCTTAAGGTGGCATAACTTCCGAAAGAAATCAGACACCATAGTCAATATCGCGCTTGACTTATATTTAATGATCAATATGTTAAAGCACCTGAGTGTTTGAATACACACCGGGTTTATAGTGGGGCTTTATGTTGCTTAATCATTAGTCTCATGTGTAGTGTTTAGTCGTCCATTGTTTACCTTCTGATTACCACTTTGGTATCTTCAATCTTATCTAGATAGCTATACGCTGAAGAAAATGAAATCATGATCCGTGGAGCCCATCAATGTTTGTCGAGTTACCTATTTGTAAGGGGAATAACTCCTAAACTGTATCTAACACCATTGTGAAAATCATACTTCACCTGTACATTTAATGCGTTTAACAATAGGGTTATGCTGATGGTGCTTAATGCCACTTTCAACAATATTTCAGCTATATCCTGGCGGTTAGACTTATTGATGGCGGAAATGGGAGTACTCGAAGAAAACTACCGACCTGCCACAAACCACTGACAAACTATCACATAATGTTTTATCGAGTACAACTCGCTATGAGCGAGATTCGAACTCATGAATGTAGTGGTGATAGGTACTGATTACACAGGTAGTAGTCAATCCAACTAGCATAAATCACGACGAAGACTTCTCCCCATTTAACAATAATAATGCAAAAATTGACATATGTATGCTGATGCAAAGTAAACTTGTATTCGGAAAATTAAGTATGAAACGATTGATCAGTTCAAAGTACACATTAGTGAACTTTTGAACGTTTATATTGAATTCTAACATGGCGACCTTCTTTCGCTTTGTAGACAAACGAGCGATTTATCGATGGTATAATCTCATTCACACATGCGCCGGTGAATGTGACTGACTTTTCCATAGGCAGCATAAACTGTGTGTGACATTTTCGCAAACGTAAATATAAATTACCGTCTTCCAATCAAAGTATACTACCGTATTTGTACTCTTAGACATATCAGAATCGAAATAAATCATGTAAGCCAGAATGTGTTTTGAGTTTTAACATGGGTTCGCGGATAAAATACTAATATCCGCCAACCCATGTTAAAACTCCCAACACATTCTGGCTTCCATGATTTATTTCTTAAATATACACTCATTAATTGATAATTAATAATACTAAATTATTGATTACGAAAACAGTGGTGATCAACAATCCCATATACCCACCAACAAAACAAGGCAATCACCTTAATATGATGAAGTTCTAGACACTGGTTTGGTACAAGCAATAAATCATGATGAGGCCGCAGAAGTTACTTTTAAATTCTAATTGCATCGTCTCGTTTTCTGTAAGTTTGTAACATAGACAGGATGACACTATAAACTGGAACAATAAAATAGAGGTACAATATTTCTTCACTTCAAGCCTTAATTTAATGTGTTCAATATAATATCAACAAGCAAAACCGCAGCGGTGCTGTAATGGTTAGCGTGGTCACATCGTGTGCGGAAAATAGTGGGTTTGACACTGACATTGACCACTATGCCAATTAAAACGAAAAACAAAATAAAAATACCACACTGGCGGAACAGTTCCAAAATTCGTAAATGGAGACAAATCCGATACCACCAATACACAAATACCAAAAAACACACACAAAACACCGCTCTCTTTCCTGTATTCTTACAGACACTTCAATAAAACGTGGTGGGGTTAAATTAGTTTTATGGGCCCAAGCTTTGCAAATATATATATATATAACAACTATAAGAGTAAGTCAAAACCAGCTATAAATAAATATTTTTCAAATGAATCTTTGTAGAAAATTACGCAATGATCAAAACTCCATATATTGATGTATTTTTTTCCTTTCAATATCATTAGTTAATCATGTAATATAACCTTTTTATCTAACTCCCAATATAATCCAAAATGAAACTTCAAAATTCATCACTATATTGTTTTATTCTATTGAAATCAAACTGCTGTTATGATCGTTGATAACCTTGTATTTATAGATCGTATCAATAGAAATGCAATTACTATTTTCCTAAAGTATTTTGTTAATAGCTTTTTGTCTTCTCTTTTCAATATCAAAAATGAAAAGTGTCTAAAATAACGATAGTTCATATGGTGTTTATTCAATATAAATAATACATGAAGCGGCAATAAAGAGGTCTCCTATTAAGGAATTGATTTTCTGACAAATAATGAATATTTTGTTTTGTTTTTAAACAAAGGTTCTAAAAATTGAAAGAAAAGGAAAGAAAATGTCATCCGTTCACCATGACTTTATTATTTGATATATAGAGCACCTATCGAGTTGACACTTGACTTTAATTATTGGATTGGTCCGAATTGCTCAACCATATCATAATACAAACACATGATGATAAATAGAGCACATATCGAATTGGCACTTTCTTTAATTATTGGATTGGTCTGAATTACGCATAAACAATATCACAATACCAACTCGTGATTTTCATGTTCATGTGGGTAAATTATTAACATTTTTAGCAAGCTTTATGTAATGTATGTTGGTGGTCTAATTTACAAATGGGGCTGTAGTGGTCGTGATCGTATGGAAGTTGGGTTTTAACTACCTGTGTAATAAGTCCATATCGCCACTAACGTTGTGAGTTCGAATCCCGCCCAGGCGAGGCTTACGCAATACACCATTATGTGATACATCATGTAAAGGAATCTTTAATTTCACGTTCCGCTATATAGATGATGTCCTTTCACAAAATAATTCTAGGTTTGGTGATTTCGTTGATCACATCTATCCCATTGAACTTGAAATAAAGGATACCAAAGATACAGATAGGTCTGCTTCATACCTTGACCTACACCTCGAATTTGACAGTGAGGCGCGGTTAAGAACGAAACTTTACGACAAGGGATGATTTCAATTCTCCTATTATGAACTTTCCATTTATATGTAGCAACATTCCAGCAGTACCTGCATATGGAGTATATATCTCTCAGTTGATGCGATATTGCAGAGCTTGTGGTTCCTATCAGGATTACCTTGATAGAGGGTTGCTGCTAACAACAAAGCTACTTAACCATGATCATTCTCGATGAAGGGCAAAATGCATCAACCCTTTTTATCCATTATTCACCTTTTTACTTATGGCGATGCAATCATCTCTCAATAGATCACAGTGCCTCCTTTTTATCTGCTTTATGGTTGCTTTCTAACTTAATTTGTTCCGATAACTGTAAATATGTTTGCTTGACGTTAAACACATGCAATACAGCTGTGCAAGGTGCCATACAAGAATTACAACATTAAGATGTTGGCATTAATTTTCTACGATTTGTGTTAATGAAATGGGCAACCATTTGATTCTGAATAATAAAAGGTGAAAGAATCCCATTCATAATGTAGTGTTATAAAAACTTCAATTACGTATTAGTAAAGTACTAAAACACACTTTCTGGTTCATAGAATCACACAAATCTATTAATTTGGTATGTTAAGCTCAAATATATAACCTTTCAAGCAAACGCCAATCATTCAATGTATCTCTACGCTATTGCATCTCCAGAGGATACCGGACTGTATTACACATTTTTATATAATCGTCCAACAATTCAATTATACAATGTTAAGAGTTATATATTAAAGCTGATTAAAGTGATCGCTCATGCAACATCTACTTTTAAAGACTATAATGTTGCAAAGCATTAGTGCTATCTCAGTGTCAAAAATACTTTGTTCTCAATATACACAAGGCCCTAGCGATATCGTCTGTGCATATAAATCACACAAAATAGACTATTTAATACTGGTATTAGATATTGATAATTCATTTTGTAATCCAACATATACTACACCGACCCTAATCATGGGAAATCACAGGTCTGTGTTGTGTTCCTTTGGATTTTCAATCAAAGATGAAGAACTTAACCTTTCTTCACTCCACAGGGTAACTAAGTTACATAAGTGTCCTTACAAACAGGTTTATCTGTCTAAATCTACCAAATGCTCTTCGAAGACTATTTCTACATTATTAACATCTATTCTATAAACGGCTTCAACTGGATTTCAGAGTTACTGTGACACCAACTATTACAGGAGTGGTGTAAATCAGACAAATCGGATGTGGATTCTGCAAATTTCTAATGACCTGTTAGAGTACATACAATCAAAGCAAGGTCCTTCTCCATGTGCAATGCCATCAAAACATTCGACTTCTTTACTCTTTACATAGCTATTTCTCACTCAAACCACATTCTGTTGAAATTGAAATTAAGAATATAGAAAAGGTCTTCTTTATACATTGACATACACATATAAATTTACAAAGAGGACCGGCAGAGAATGAAACTTTGAGACAAGAAGCACGATTTCAAATTTTTAATATGTTGCAACATGCCAGCAGCACATGCATATAAAGTGTATGTCTTATCCGATATTCCAGAGCTTGCTTTTCATATTAAGATTCCCATGATAGAGGCTTGATGCTAGTAAGGAAGCTTCAGAATTATGGTTTCCTGGAGTTAAATTTGAAGTCATCACTTAGAAAGATTTACGGTCGGCATCCTCATTTGGCCAACCGCTACGGGAAGACTGTGTCACAGAAAACCACGGTTATGTTCCGTTTTTCCTAGTCAAATCTTGTCCTGTCCTCGCTCATGACTTTTCATCGAAATTTTAACATCGGGTAACAAGACTGGTGCGACTAGTAGAGCAGGAACTGCTTACCTTCTGCAGTATAGGAGTTCGCTCGTATTAGTGGGTTTCGTGTTGTTAAATTTGTGGTTCTCTTTAGTGTTTTGTTGACCATTATTTGTCGTTTTATCTTGCTTTGTGCTATTGTATTGTATATACTTCCATTTACTGCTTCTTATTACGCCTTTGATATCTTTGGGTGTCACTAGTGGAGCAGGAACTGCTTACCCTTTCGGTACATATGAGGTCACCCTTGGTTTTTAGTGGGATTCGTGTTACTCGATCTTTAGTTTTATGTGTCATGTTTTGTAGATCATTGTTTGTCCTTTTGTCCCTTTTTCTTTTCGCCATTGCGTTGTCTGTCCTTCAATTTCGGATTCTGAATACCCCTTTGGTATTTTCAAACTCTTCTTCAATCTGTTTTCTATATAAAGTTAAAATAATTTCAACTTCTAAAGTTAATTTACTAATAAGGTTAAGTCTTCAACAATCTGTAAATAGCAAATTTTATACTTTTGTTATCGGATCTTTATAGCTTTCAGACATGCTGTATATTTGTACATAAAATCTGCATAAGATAAATTTATTTGAAAAGAAAAAATAATATATGCAAAAAAAGGTACGTATTAGAAAAAGATAATCCATATATAATTTTACTTAGCCATTGATGTATCTAATCCTGGGAATTATTTCCAAATTTTTTTCTAAGAAAATTCTAACAAGTTTAATCAGGCTTTTGTGCCTTTTTTCAATGTTGATCAATAAAATGTCCAAGTTCATGTCAAGGCCTTGTTTATGTAAAGAAATGAAATTAGGAAGAATTAAGATTTATTTGGGTCGAAAAATGTAGAATAACATTCATAGTCTAATATGGTATGTATGCAATATTGCTAATAGAAACTGGAAAAACGACAGTTTGAGAAAATAATCTCTGTTATTGTGCATTGATACGAACTCTCAGATTAACCGGAATAAGTTATCAATTGCGAGATTTAATGATTAATAATTTGCATATATAATTTGAAGCTCTGGTTTTTATTTTCTAAATTGAGACAATACGCGGTCTTAAATAAGCATTAGCGAAAACCGGAGGGGCAATCAAGACTGGACGACCCGGAAAAACGGGCAACATTGGGTATATAAGACACAGGACGAAGACAAACAAAGCAAAAACATAACACAGAAAACTAAAAAGATGAGCACCACAGATCCCACCAAAAACCGGGGATGAGCCCAGGTGTCCACGAAGGGCAGGCAGTTCATGTCCCTTATAAGACACCCGCAATATTACTCATATAGTCAATATGTGTTGGACACCATTAGGCAAACAAGCACAAATAAGTTAAATAAGACATGAGCCCTCCTACAATACAGTGGAAGTAAAGACGAATCGAACATCGTTTTTGTGCGGATATCGTAGGGGACATCACAACATGGAACCTCTGGACCCGAATATGTAAGAGAAATTTATCATTCCGGGCTTGCACTTATTCGATCTCCAAGTCTTAGTATTATGTGGAGTATATTTAAGGGTTCTTTCACATGACAATGAAAGAGTTATCTTTTCATGACTAATATGTGTATTTGTTTTAGACATAAAACTTTCTCAAAGTATATTTAACACGCGTGTCTAGGACAAAGAGAGACGATATTTCTTTCCCTATCGTCAATTTTCCTTCTTTCGATAGGGCGTTCCTTAGGCCCCATCGTAATATGATGCTTCCATTTCCCAATGGCGTCGTTTTG
Organism: Bathymodiolus brooksi; assembly: GCA_963680875.1. Classification (NCBI taxonomy): domain Eukaryota; kingdom Metazoa; phylum Mollusca; class Bivalvia; order Mytilida; family Modiolidae; genus Bathymodiolus; species Bathymodiolus brooksi. The sequence goes on along the minus strand of OY804578.1, from coordinate 37,821,181 downwards.
CCCGTATTTATAATCATCGTGGACTTTAATGATCATACTCTCGTGATAATGGTGGACACAGTATTACACCAAGGATACCGCTTTCTTAAATTATTGACAACTTAAAAAAACAACAAAAACAAGTAACATTGTTTATACCTGTATTGTCGTTGGAGAACCAATTATACCGAGGAAGAGTGGTTGGGTCCCATTTTCCAGTCTAACCCCGCCACATTTTTTAGCTTTAAGCCTGTCCCAAGCCATGATATGTATTTTCAAAGGCCATATGTCGTGTTCTTTTCTTTATATATATGTTCAATGGTTTTGAGTAAGAGGTGGTTGGCCGTTTGTTGATATTGTTGGAATTATTGACCATCACAGTTTAAACTTTATTTTCATGATATAAAAATATTTAAACAGAATATTATTCTGTGTTATCAAATAGATATCAATCAAGCATATTTCTAAATGGAACAATAATAGAATACATTGATTGGTTATTATTTCTTTTAAATCGTAGAATTTTGAACCATTTTGAGGATAAAGGTTCTACGATATGATCAAAATCAAACTTCCATTGTTTCGAATAACCTCTACTCTTTTTCTACAGAGGGTTAAAGTTCAATGTTACGACACACCATGGTGGGTTCATGCTTTATTCTATAGTAGATTACTGACCAAAATGTGTGTTCAAATGTCGGATGTACAGTAAAACATGCTCATACAATCACCTCTATTAAGCAGTCACCTGTATTTAGAGGTCACTTTTTCTTGTCCTGTCATAGAAAAATACATATTAATTGAACCTCTTTTAAGAGGTCACCTGTCTTATAAGGCCACCTTTTCTTCGTCCCAAAGGGGACCTCTTAATACAGGTTTGACTATACATCATACAGGACAGTGTAATGTCTGTTGTCCTCTGAGATCTTATAGGCGAACAACACATGTAGTATAGCCTTCTTCATGTCTACCAAACCTGGTTATTACATTGTGATAAAAAAAAGATTGAATTTATATGCAGGTCCTATGAGAGGGGGTCCAACTGGTGACTGGTGCCTGTGAATCTCTGACGAGGCTCATAGCCTTAGCCATAGACGTTATTTAGATTTTTTCATTTGGGTGGATGGGGTATTTTCAACTATTTATAGTTTCCCTGGGCCCCAAAGCAGTTTTATCCCGGCTTGCAAAATTTCTCTTGGAGGCCCTGCATGGTCACTTGAAATATCAGCTGTCACTTTTGTGATAACAGATTCTGATTGAATACTGATCGAAATACAACATCAATGTATACACTATCGAATAATATAAATAACGCGATTGTGTAGATCCCTTCTTGATCGTTAGGCGAATATACCTTTTACATTGAACAGTTTAGAAACCATGAGTAGATGAAGCCTTAGGGCTTAAACAAAAATAAAATCTTTGATAATCAATTCTGTTGTTTAAGCATAGTTGACCAGAAGTTCGTTCAATAACCCTTGCTCTTGTCAATGTAGAACAACAATAAAAAGAAAACGCTGATCAGTTATTTTAATTTGTTTCTATGTGTAATAAAGTTGGATAGTCTCTCTTGTGCATTTACATCCATATATGTTCTTACTACTTAACTGATTAAAGATCTACAATCTCCATAACATTTTGTTTGAATTATTGTAATAAATGTCAACTGAACTAAGAGATCAATACGGTTGTTTCGAATCATGTCAATTCCGACCACGTTCCGTCTTTTTCGTGTCTTGACGTCTGAAATGTTCGGCAGACGACTTCCGGTGTTTATGCTATTACTGTGACAACGTCAGCATATCATAGTCGTAGATGCGGTAGATTATAAGTAATTGTAATATGGAGACGCCAAGGAAACGGCTGCATAAATACTGGTGTTCGGTACCCCACTATCTGTCTGATATCAGAAATATATAAAGGCTGATCGTTATCCTTTCATGATGCTAACATTCCATTGAAATCACGTGATCTGGCGGACGAAAATAACAAAATTTTGACGGAATGGAAATGATTCGAAACAACCGTATTATATAGTGCATCACCCTACGTCATAAATGATGCGTGTCCTATAGTCAGATAAATCTGTCCTTTCTCCATGTATAGAACTCTTTATTTCAATAATATTTATACTTGCCCAATACAATTCTAATTATGTACTTGTCAATAGTGGTACGGGAACTGCTTAGCATTCCGGAGCATCTGAGTTCACCCCGTTCTTAGTGAAGTTCGTGTTACTCGATCTTTAGTTTCATGTGTATGTTTGTAGATCGTTGTCTGTCCTTTTGTCCGTTTTCTTTTGTCCATTGTGTTGTCTGTTTCTTCTTCGATTCATGGATTCTGATTACCCCTTTGGTATCTTCAAACTCTTCTTAGACAAAACTAATTGTTGTTATTGTGTTTTTATACAACTCGCTAAACACTTGGTGTGACAACTTCTAATAATGCAAGTAATATTGTGATTTTTTAACATGATAAATAGAATTAAACATATGCTATTCTCTTACTAATTCCACTACGTTGTACTAACTTGTTCAACCCTTTTTCCAGGACGGCTTATGTCTGAGTTATGTTATTTGTGTTTGTTGTGCATATTGATGTCCAATACGTGTTCACTGTATGTATGAGAAACATGGTCGGTGTCTTATAACAGGCAGGAACTACTAACCCTTCGCGAGCACCTGAGTTCACCGTCGGTTTTTGGTGGGGTCAGTGTTGCTCGCCTCCTAAGTGTATTGTGTTGTCCTTATTATGTGAAGTTAAGTTCTGAGTTCCGTGTTGTGATGTCAGTTACGATTTCTGTTTAAAAGCTATGTTCGGTTCGTCTTACTTCCATTTGTTTGTTTGTTCCATCATGTCTTATTTATGGTACTAGTATTTGTGTTTGTTTGGCTATAGTGGTATTCACACATATTGTTTAGTATTTTTGCTTTGTTTGTTTTCGTCTTGTGTAACCTATTTTGCCAGTTTCTCTGAATAGTCCATTTCTGATTGGCCCTTCGGTGTTCTCTAGCGTTTTTTTTCAAGCCATAGACAGATCAAATAACCAATTGTGTTATTATTGTCAACAGACGAATCAGAATGAAACCTCTGACAGGTTTTCATTAACAAATAAAGACAATGTTCTTTTTTTTGTTTTTGTTTTTGTTTTTTTTAACTTTAAATGACATTTAGAGATAGTAAGCCTTTACCTTGTTATCCATACAATTGCCATCGACGATATAATTGAAATATTGTTAAAATTAGCGCTAAGCACCAATGCCCTGCTAACCTACACATAAGACCAAAATAAAACAAAAACAACTACCACATACGCAATACCAATCCGAACTGTGTCCTATAGTACATAATTAAGATGCTAATGGGCAAGTATAAATATTATTGGAATACATTTCTATGGGGGCGTATTTCTGTACGCCCATTACAACTTCTATAACACAATAGCATATTATGATAATGAATCAATACTGGCATTTCCCATGTTTACAGACTTCACAGAAAATGGAACTTATTTTTATATTGTTAACTGATGAATTCTAAGAATCGATTCGAATGAAGTACTTAATTTATGAGCTATAAGTCATAATACGCATTACAAAAATTCGATCAGTTTTACGAATCTCAACTTCATATTCAAGATAAGACATGCAAGTGATCAAAGGAGTGATTTAACGTGTGAATATGATTTGTATGTGTTAATTAGATGTCTTAGCATTATGAATTATATTTCTATTCTAATATTACAAGGAATAACGACTTGGACATTTGTAGGTAAGGGATAAATATACTTTTAGTACGAATTTTGAGTTGTTCTTAAATTGTTTCTATTTTGAATGTTTCTTAAGCTTGCTTAGTTATTTTTTTATTCATCATTAATGCATGTAAAATAATCCCCAAACAATTTTGTATAGTTTATACACGAAAATTATTTATCAAATATTTGTAATAAAGCTCTCACAATGGTGGAATATACGTTTGGAACTTTTTCCTATTCATATGAGATAACAACAGTGTAGATATCTAAATTAGTGTCACGACGTGATTCTGGAATAGCCTACATCGGGTACTAATATATTTAACATTGCATACATCAACAGGAAAAGAAGGGGAAAAACACCGTAAACGGAAATGACAAATATTTTGGGCAGAATGGTAACTGTAAGCCAATTACATACGGCAACAAAATCCTCCAAAATTTGGAGCACCCCATATGATTCAAGTAAAGTTTATTGAAAGTCGTGAAAATTATATATACAATAAAGCGTACACTTTATCTTTATTTTTCTGTGTAGTGTTTTTGTTGATCATTGTTTGTCCCTTTTCTCTGGCCATTGCATTGTTTGTCCCTTTCCTCTGGCCATTGCATTGTTTGTCCCTTTCCTCTGGCCATTGCATTGTCTGTCCCCTTTCCTCTGGCCATTGCATTGTTTGTCCCTTTCCTCTGGCCATTGCATTGTCTGTCCCCTTTCCTCTGGCCATTGCATTGTCTGTCCCATTTCCTCTGGCCATTGCATTGTTTGTCCCTTTCCTCTGGCCATTGCATTGTCTGTCCCCTTTCCTCTGGCCATTGCATTGTCTGTCCCCTTTAGTTTTACGGCTCTTCTGGTTACCCCCTTTTGTAGCTTCAAACTTTTCTTTTGTCAACTTTTACAACTGACATAAAAGACAAGCAATAAGAAATAAACAAATGTGTTATATAAAATATATTTAATGTATTAAAAGCACAATTGAGACTAAATGGTAGTTCCAAGACAATATGCTTGTAAACATTAATTTTACTGTTGCAAACGCTCGTTTTGTAGGTTAAAATTATCTATATTTTTATGTAAATACGACGGAAAATCAAATTAAAAATTAAATCAAATGAATACTCATTTGCGGTGAAAATTTATTCTGAATGACTGAAATGTAGAACAGCAATAAAAACAGCTGTTCTTTTACTTTATTTTGTGTCTATGTGTAATGTTGAATAGTCTCTTGTGTTGCTTTATTTTATTTTGTGTCTATGTGTAATGTTGAATAGTCTCTCGTGTTGCTTTATTTTATTTTGTGTCTATGTGTAATGTTGAATAGTCTCTCGTGTTGCTTTATTTTAATTTGTGTCTATGTGTAATGTTGAATAGTCTCTCGTGTTGCTTTATTTTATTTTGTGTCTATGTGTAATGTTGAATAGTCTCTCGTGTTGCTTTATTTTATTTTGTGTCTATGTGTAATGTTGAATAGTCTCTCGTGTTGCTTTATTTTATTTTGTGTCTATGTGTAATGTTGAATAGTCTCTCGTGTTGCTTTATTTTATTTTGTGTCTATGTGTAATGTTGAATAGTCTCTCGTGTTGCTTTATTTTATTTTGTGTCTATGTGTAATGTTGAATAGTCTCTCGTGTTGCTTTATTTTATTTTGTGTCTATGTGTAATGTTGAATAGTCTCTCGTGTTGCTTTATTTTAATTTGTGTCTATGTGTAATGTTGAATAGTCTCTCGTGTTGCTTTACTTTATTTTGTGTCTATGTGTAATGTTGAATAGTCTCTCGTGTTGCTTTATTTTAATTTGTGTCTATATATAAGTATACTGTTTGATAGTCTCTCATGTTCCTTTACTTTAATTTGTGTCTGAGTATAATGTTTGACCATCTCTCATGTTTAATTTACATCCATATCCTTTCTTACTAATTTATTACGGAATAGAAATAGTTCTGTCAACATAAATAATACTGACCAACAAAGATCGGATTTAAGATTCAAAAGTAATATATACATTTATACATCATATAACTTGTATAATTTGGATGTTCGAACTGTCTGATAGTTTTTGTTTTATATTTCATTTTATTAGTGTAAGCCATTACAACCATACATTGTACATGTTAGGAGTTTTAGCATTTGCAAAAAGGTAAATATATTTGACCTCTATTTGTTGACAAATTCTGTTTTCCTTTGGTTATTGGTCTAAACTGGGAATCTAATATTATTTTTAATGAGTTTTTTTAATGCATTTTCTGTGGTTTGTACTAACGAAATCTGATGACATATGGTTCCAAACAAAAGTCTTGTTTTAATATTGAATATAAATGGCGTCTAGGCGATATAGTAATATCTCTTCACCAACGTTGTATAAAGTGGTGACAGAATATTTTGTTCAGAATGGGCTATTTACCAGCTTACGTTTTTAGTGTTATTTGTTAAAATAAAAGTCAAAACTAGCTAATGTCGTCGAAAGTTCAATCCATTTCATATATTTTATTCAAGGTCTATGAAACTTATACAATTGTTTTTTTTACAATCATCTTTATTCTCATGAACCATATACAACGGTACAGAGAAGACATACATATACATATAACAAGTACAAATCAAGTCATTTATTTTTTAAGAGAACTTATTGGAAGATAAAATTGTACATCAAAACAACATTTTTCATTTAATATCCACAATACAAGGGTAATGACCTAATACTCATGTATGAAAGTTTGAAGTGTTAGTCCTGACATTTGTTTTTTTTTCTTTCTTCAGAAATTGTATGTGCATTTTAATACGAGAATAGGATCACTTTAGCCGGTTTACCCCTGCCACTTTTTTGTGCCTGTTCTATACCAGAACTTGTATTTCTGTCGGCAAATGTTGTGGTAATTTTTTCGTGTTCAAATATTTTATGTGAGAGGTGCTTGTTCGTTTTTATTGAAAATGTTTGAATTGTTGACAATCAGTGTTTAAATTTTCTTTTCCTAATTTGTCATTCTTTTTAATTTTCGAAGGGAAGTAACTCGCATTAGTAAAGTAATGACGAGTCAAAAATCTTCAATTGAAAATCAACAGGAATGTTCATATTCCTAATTGTATAATATTCATTATATATAAGGAGCTTTTGGAGTTGTCATAGAAGCTTTCTCTTTGTACTTGTAATATTATCATTATACAAAACGTATGCACTAAGGTAGTAGTAAAAATCTGAAAATTGTAACTTATATAGTTTGAACTTGTTATTGTGGTTTAATCTGAGCATTAATGGTTAGGGATTAGGACTATGGTGTTTAACGCCACTTTTAACAATATTTCAGTTATATCGTAGCGGTCAGTTTTATTGATGGAGGATACCGGAGTGCCCGGAGGAAACCATCGACATGCCGCAAGTCACTGACAAACTTAATCCACCTAATGCTTTATCCAATACACCTCGCTTGAGCAGGATTCGAACTCACAACGTTAGTGGTGATACGCACTGATTTAATAGGTAGTTGTAAATCTAAGAACCGTACGATCACGACCACGACGGTCCCCCTGCAATTTTCAAAAACGAAAACATTTAGTTTTGTTTATATTTGCAAATAATTTCCAGTTTATACAATAATCAGTGAATACTACTTTTCATAGGTTTCTTGAGAATAACATCGTTTTATCACATATCACAAAATGAATAAGTAAACATGAAGTAAGTAATTACTCAACTCATTAACCATATTCAAGGGAGATACATTGCAACCTTCAAAGTATGTTTAATGTTACCAGTAAATAAAGTAAATAAAAGTTGATCAAGGTCTCTCTCTCGTTAGTGCAGATATGGTCCATAATTGAAAACGTTTGAGTATTCAATATTTTCTATAATAAGCACATGATTTAATGTTATCATAATGTTGTTTTAATTGCCTTTTCTTCAGATTCTAGACTTCCAAGCTTTATCAAATACAATCTTTTAATCAACCAATGTACAGAATCGTTTTTTCCCCTTTTTAATAGGCACAAATTAATAAACGAAAATGTTAAAGAAAAAGATTGAAGATACCAAAGTGTTTATCAGAAGCCGTAAGAAGAAGGACAGACAATACAATGACCAAAAGACAAAGGGAAAAATGATAATTCACTATGCACTACACAGAACTAAAAATCGGGCAAAACGAATCCCACTAAAAACCGGGAAAATAACAGCATTTTCACACGTAGAAAACCAACTTACTGAATTTCTATTTCAACTGCAAAAATATTTGTCGTATGAACTTATGGTAAGATGATTTATTGAGCTCTTAGGTATACTTTTGATATTATCTGCTGGTGGACTATTAATTCCCGAGGGTATCACCCGCCCATTTTTTTAGTCAGTGCTTCGGCACTGACATGGTTTATTAGAAATATTTATTACTGAAATTTACAGTTACTAGATAATGTAAAACTTAGGTTCTCCTCCCTCATGCATAGGTGATCATGGTCGATTTTGGCATTCCTGTTTGAGGCCTTTGGTTTTATTGCTCCCAAATTTTGGCTTTCCAATCTTTCGATTTTGAGCATAGATAATCAAGGTTATCCCAGAAACCTCGTCGTGCGTAATAAATTTGATATCTTTTTTGTTATATTAATATTTTGACTTTTTCAGCTAAGAAGTCATACCCTATCTACGAATTCATGCTTGAAGCATATTGCCATGATTATAAATGAATCCGGAATCGGTACCGCTTTCCATTCTTAATTATTTGCTTTTTGGTTCTTCAATGATCATATTATCGTGATTGTTAGATAAATGTCATGAATACAGAATCAGCTACACACTTTCCATTCTTAGTTATTTGCGCTTTGGTTCTTCATAGATGAAATTAAGTTGGTCTTGATTTCGTTGAGATTAAAGCCAAAACCAAGGAAAACTAGTATACATAAAAATGTCTGTAGAAGGGAAGTAATATCAAAAGTATATCTAAGAGCTCAATAAATCATCTTCCCATAAGTTTATACGACGATTATTTTTGTAGTTGAAATGAAAATTCAATAATAACGGGATCCATCATACTCGACTAGCGGTATCAAGTATTTGTGGGTTCTAAAAAGTCAAAGTCTGAAGTCGTAAATTTCATCTTTTTATTCAAAACCTTTGGTTTATCCACCATTAGAAAATAAAATTTAATCACATTCAACAATGAAATTTGATGATAACAGCCATAGTTCGGTGATTTGCTTTTCGAATCAATGGTATACTCCCACGCATATATATTTATCGAAGAAGATATTTTAAAAGATATATATACATGTAGACATATTCTTGTCGATGTGTGCAGATTTAGTTTCTTAACCCCAAAAAGTGATATGTGTTCAAGTTAGACCACTTGAGAGCTCTTATTGTCGTTATTTTTTAATCTGGATGACCCATTTACTGAAAACCCACCAGTCTTCCGTCTTATAATCTGGATGACCCATTTACTGAAAAACCCACCAGTCTTCCGTCTTATAATCTGGATGACCCATTTACTGAAAACCCACCAGTCTTCCGTCTTATAATCTGGATGACCCATTTACTGAAAAACCCACCAGTCTTCCGTCTTATAATCTGAATGACCCATTTACTGAAAAACCCACCAGTCTTCCGTCTTATAATCTGGATGACCCATTTACTGAAAAACCCACCAGTCTTCCATCTTATAATCTGGATGACCCATTTACTGAAAAACCCACCAGTCTTCCGTCTTATAATCTGGATGACCCATTTACTGAAAAACCCACCAGTCTTCCGTTTTATAATCTGAATGACCCATTTACTGTAAAACCCACCAGTCTTCCGTCTTATAATCTGGATGACCCATTTACTGAAAAACCCACCAGTCTTCCGTCTTATAATCTGGATGACCCATTTACTGAAAACCCACCAGTCTTCCGTCTTATAATCTGGATGACCCATTTACTGAAAAACCCACCAGTCTTCCGTCTTATAATCTGGATGACCCATTTACTGAAAAATCCACCAGTCTTCTGTCTTATAATCTGGATGACCCATTTACTGAAAAACCCACCAGTCTTCCGTCTTACACTCATAGTTACATGCATATTTCACATTTCCCGGCTTTCTTGATATTTCTTTTTTTACTTTCTAAAACCTCTCTATACTTAATTCGAAATGTACATAAATAACATAATACAAATTATATATCTTTGTTGAGTGTACTTTCTGTTGTTTGAAAATAGAATAACTTTTGGGGTATTTCAAAAATAATTACACCTTATATAAGAATGCTGGATTCTGATTGGTTAATAGCTGTGATATTTTAAGCAAATTCAGGCCTTGCATTGTGAATTTGCAGAATTTTTACTTCATGTAGGTGTATTTGCATAAGATTTAACTTTTCTTCATGGTATTTGCAAAATCGTATTTGCCGTTTTTACCTTTCACCGAGACGCTTGTAACAAAATTTGTAAAACGTTATCAGTTGTGCGTTTTATGTAACATCATTCGGTAGAATTAAACAGATACATCATGTTAGGTCCTGAAAACGACAAACAAAAGGTATTATTTATTTAGCCAGTGTTCTAAATAATATTCGGTGTAATTAAACAGATATATCATGCTTGGGAGGGGTATTTGCGAAAAAAAAACAGTCTTGAGACTAAATTTCCCTCGCCTTTCGGCTCGGGAAATATTTCGTCTCTCGACTGGTGTTTTTCGCAAATACCCCTCCCAAACATGATATATCTGTATACAATTTCATGGCATGAAATATAGCGATAAAGTCCCGTAACATGAGACACTTCGCGGGAAATGGTAATACTGCATACAGCACCTGTTCTTGTTAGTTGGATATCAACGGCAAAAAAAGATCGAAACAAACAATAAAATCAAAAGTACGTACGCAAATTCTCCTCAACACACAAAAGACTACACACTATCAAAAATATTACAACATAAACATGGATAGTGAAATACGGGTTTACTATAGAAAGGCAAACGTTCTTCTTCATTTAAAACAACATTACACAAGTTTTGATGTGTACCTTTATTGTTAAAACAAACCATATGTCATATACAGTCAAACCTCTATAAGCCGAACCCTGCATACATTGAAATCCTATTTTAACCCAACTTTGAGTAAAGTCTCAATGTAGAAAAATTATGTTAATATAACCTGTATAAACCGAACACTTGTCCAGTCGGAACAAAAAAATTGCTCCCAAAAAGGTTCGGTTTAGACAGGTTTAACTGTATAGCTGATATATGATGAATCAAATTAAATTTAGATCAAGAAAGTGTAAGCAAATGGCTTTCGATTTGCTTGCCTATTACAAAAGACGAAATCCATTGTAAAATAGCACTATCCACTTTACTTAATGGTATGTCACACTGTGATACCGTTCTGCCTTGTGCATCACTAATGTTGGTTTTTCTTTCTCCGTATGGCGATCGTATATTCTGCTACGTAAACTAAGTGTATTGACGTAAACATGCAGATATGCATTGTAGGACTGCATTTGTTAATCGAGACAAATTATTAAACCTAAAATAATATATCGTTGAAGGCAGCTATATTCGATCAATCGTAACTACTCGGCCATTCTCGCTACCCTGCAAATAACCTCGTACGTACATAGTAGAAATTCTTCTTAAATTGTTTGCCGGAAGTTAAGTTAAGTTAAGCCGCACAAAAATATAGTCCACGAAAATCTAATATGGAAGACATACTAAGTAAAATCTAATCATGCAAAACCAAAAAACCAATGCCTAATGCATGCGAGGTTATTTGCAGGGTAGCGAGAATGGCCGAGTAGTTACGATTGATATTCGATACGAATAATGCCATTTTGAAAACAATGTATTAGATGAACGCTAGAGAGTACTGAAAGGGGCGATAAGCAATGGACAATCTAGATAAACTGGCAACATAGATGAAAAAAAAGCAAAACAAAAACACAACACAATATATGGTAGACACCACAATGCGCAAAAACACATATAAGGTAAATAAGATATGAGCCCTCCTATACAAACAAGTAGAGGCAAACTGTTATTTACTAAATTAATTACAAAGTGGTTATTGCGACATTATTATATTTGTTAAATATCAGTATGTATTAAGTCATGGTCAAAGTATTGTCTTTGTCGTTGTCATCATGTCTAAATCATTTTCATCATATTTAAAAAGAGTTTGGAGATACCAAATTGGGTAATCATAATTCGTAAATCGAAGGGCAGACAACGCAATAGCCAAAAGAAAAATGACAAGCAACGATCAACAAACATGTCACATAAAACTAAAGATCGAGTAACACGAACCCCACTAAAAATCGGAGGTGAACGCATGTGCTATGGGAGGGTAAGCAGTTCCTTCTCCATCCGTGACACCCGTCGTGTTACTCTAGTTACAAACCCGGTGATAAGTCATGAATGAGTTCTTTCTTGACGATTTTTCTGCAATGTTAGCACAATAATACTTGATAGAAAGGTCCAGATTGACTTTGGGAGTTCTAGCTCTAACTTTTGCCAAACATGAAGCATAAAGAGGCCATAATGGTCCTCGACTTTTTGCAGGAGAATCAAACTACTCCTTGACGTAAACGCTTTATTTTTAGTGTTGAAACTATTGTATTTATAGCCTCATAAAAGAAGTAAATAAGAAAAGAATCCAGATGAAAGAGGTCGTTTGTGTAATGTATCTCTATCGGTACTCTAGCATGGGCCAATATTATGGTGTTGAAAAATCGCGATTAATATCGGAAACATGTCGTACCATCAAAATTACGACAATACCATGATAATGTCGTAACTGTGTCAATATCTGTTGTTAAAAGAGTAACGGTATTTATAGAACATGTATACAAGTAGTTCCTTCATTGACTGCAATTTTCAGGAACACTGTCCAGTAACGAAGATTGTTTAAGTATATGCTACAATTTAGAATTAAATTTCATCAATTTCAGAATGTGCACTGATTTGGGAAATTGACTATCATACAGAAAATAAGAATGGGAACACATGGGAGGAGGCTGACGCAATATGTAAAGCTAGCGGTAAAATGTTAGCCGTTGTTGACTCGGAGGAGAAATGGGAAAAGGTTAAATATGTTATAACGGATGGAAATAGGTACAAATTTATCATTTACATCTACTATGAATTAATTCATAAAGCATAGTGGGGGCATATATTTATTTTCGTTGAACGGTAGGTGAGTGGTTGGTGTTTAATGCCAAATGAGCGGATGCTTTAGCTATATCATTTCGAGAACATTTGACTTTTTGGTGAGATGACGATAATATTTGTTTTGTACTGGATCAACACGCTTAGTAGGATTTTTATAGCGCTAGCTCACTGACATAACTGTATGCAGGTAAACATGTCGCTCCACACGAACGCATTATTCTGAATTCGAGATAAACAGTCTTTATTTTAACTATTTAATGCTGCTTACAAATGTGTCAAAGAAAAGTTTTTCCATATAAATTAAGTCGTCACTACATAAAGACTATTCGATCTTTTCAATGCCACAATATCGCATTGTCACTGTAAATTACCGTGAAATGCATCTCATTTCTAGTTATTACGTTGTAATATGTAGTCATTATAGTAACTTAAGTATTACCTAGTTGCACTAAATTAATTCGAATTGATTGTTTTTCATGATGAAAATGCAGTTAAATGGGTGATTGATTGATTGATTTTCATCCGGTTTCAAATATTGCATGCACATTCAATCATATAAAAGTTATACAGTAATGAGAGAGGAATGGAACAATGTTGACAACGCCTTTTAATTGCCACTTGCAAAGTGTGAAGAGCTAAGTAGGGACGACAAAAATTAGCTACATTGTTACTGCCTAAAATTTACAAAAGAGACCTTTAACATACGAGAAGCGTCACGTCACCCACGATGGTGTACGATCAGGCTTTGAATATTATAACCTAACAACCCCCATCGATATAGAATTCTCTATCCCTTACATGGGGTCGTGTTTGGTAGCTACTTTGGGTTGGTTGAGGGTGGGGAACCGTGACGATAATGAAATATAAAGCGTATCTTAATTGCATTCAATATCTGACATAAAACAACATGTATAAACTATCTTAATATAGCATAGTATATCTTAAACGCAACACAAGATTGAAAACAAAATACTTTCTTGCAGATACACAGCGGAAGCAGATGTTTATATCGGCCTAACGTTTACTCCATCTATAAACAATTTCACTTGGACTACTGGAGTGAAATCATCGTGGGCAAACTGGTTTGAAAATGAGCCCTATTACACAGACACAAGGCACTGTGTAAGATTGGATGTCTACGCACAGTATTACTTCCGAACAACAGACTGCTCATACAGGCATCATTTTGTATGTTCATTTGAAGGTAAGATAATAACGTAATTTATAACTAACACGATATATTCTGCATTTATTATAAGACGAATCTATTATGTTCTTCTCCGTCAGGCATGGGTGACAATAGCGGAATTTTGACTATCCTGTTTAACCCCTCTGGTTTTCCTACTCCCAGACACCTTTAAGTTCTCTGGCTTTGAACGTATCTAATGAAGATTATTCTAGACATGCATCATGCTTACTAAAATAGAGACCTACGTTTTCATTAGATATGCATGTTTCTATGTACTCAGCCATTTTAAATTACTTTATTTCACACAAAATTGAAATTACTGAACTTGGAGGTCCATATACAATGCACCGGAATCCAATCATCATAACCGTTTTAATTAAGCTAAAATGGTACAAGACATGGAGAAATATACATGTGAAGTTTTTCTATCCATCCACCATTTTGTACCTCTGAGATTGTTGAAAGTCACATGATCGTATGTTTACAAGCGTAATAAAATGAATCAAAGCAACATTTAAATTAACTATTGTCTGAATTAATGTCATTAAGAAATTTTCGTTATTTAAATTGTTTGTCAAACACGACCAAATTGACTGACTTATGCTCAAAAAATAGAAATACATTAGTTGGTACAGTTCTGGTTAAAATATGCCAACCATCCTTAAATTTTATGTCCACATTACACGAATAATAATAATAAAAAAAAATTGTAGATATCGAATTCAGTGGACACGACGTGTTTCTGGAATAACCTTAAATATATACTCTCAAAGCCAGATATTAAATCATTGTTTCCAATACCTTTAATGTTATATTATGTATTAAAATGCGAAGTTATTAGGATTATCATTATCAAAGAGTGTACCGATATCGATCCTACCATCCACTTCCGGCTAAGTATTTGCTGTCAACAAAGTTGATCGAGAAAACGATAAAAAGTGTACTCTTTTTCTAACTAGATTAACAGGAAATATGAAATTATACAGAAGAATTGAAATTTTAATGGAAAGTGCGATAGTGTTTGTGAAATGAGATATAACATTGAGCTTCGATATTGCTAATGTAAAATTCATGAGCCTTAATTCAAAGGTTATTTCAATTATGCCGCCACTTTTTTAATTGTCCTTGATTGTACTGTTTAAATCAGATTTCAATGTACATGTGTATTATGATACGCAATATACAAAGTGACTGCAATTACAGTGACGATCTAGTATTAGTTTCCATTTATTTATTGTATTCATGTATAAGAAGACATAGTCCACTACAACGTACCTGTTAAGTTAGCATTGTGGTATCCGAAATGCCCAAAGCTATTATACTAATTGGGTATAAAAATGATTCAGTTCAGTCAGACATTCTGTAACCTTTCTGATTATATGTTTATGAAACACGAAATATTAACATGGCGTACTTAACTGGTTATTTCAACAATGCTATGATAAAATGCCCGATATATTATAATTCGCACATGCGTATCAATTGCATGATAAATTATGGGCATCGTCCTTCGGTGAAAATTGTCGTTTTGTCACCTTTACGTATATTCATTTTTTTAGCAAAATAATAAATGTAGCTAGGATCGACTCTATTTTTCTGTTAAATGGTGGCTGATGAGATTGATTTTACGATTTTTTTTAAAACTTCATTCTTGTCAAATTGCCTTCAAATTGAAAATTGTTGTCTCAAGAAAAACGAAAAAAGCTTGCCTGATCTTTTAATTTCATTGTCCGCTATATAGATGATGTCTTGTTGCTAAATAATTCTAAACTTGGTAATTATCTTGTTCTCATCTGTCACATTAAGTTTGAAATAAAGGATACAACAGTTACAGCTAAGTCTGCTTCATATCTTGACCTACACCTAGACATGGATAATGAGGGCCGGTTAAGAACGAAACTTTACGACAAAGGAGATGATTTTAAGTATCCCATTGTGACCTTTCCTTTTATATGTAGCAACAATCCAGCATCACCTGCATATGGAGTACATATTTCTCAGTTTATACGATATTCCAGAGATTTTGGTTCGTATAATGGTTTCATAAATAGAGAGAGTTACTTTTGGTTAAGTTGAAGTCATCACCTCGAAAGTTTTACGGTCGCCGCCATGACTTTGTTAACTGTTTCGGGATACCTGTGTCACAAATGAACACGAATAGGTTCCGTTTGTCGCAATCTCGATTCGGTTCTTTCCTAATTCATGACTTATCACCGGGGTTGTAACAAGAGTAACACGACGGGTGCCACTGGAGGAGCAGTAGCTTCTTACCCTGTAGGCTGAATCTGAGATCACATCGGTTTTTAGTAGGGTTTCGTGTTGCCCATACTTTAGCTATCTGTATAGTGTGTTGTAGATGATTATTTGTCATTTTTCTAATGACCATTTTATTGTTTGTCTTTCTTCGACATACTGCTTCTGATTACCCCTTTGGTATCTTTAAAGCTTTTTCCAGTAACTTATTTGCAACTCTATATAGAATACCTGGTGAGTCTTGAAATGCTTTTTACATTTCCAGAGCACCCGAGTTTACCATTGATTTAAAGTAGGGTTCGTGTTGCTAACTCATAAGTTTTCTATGCAGTTTTTTTTTTTGGTCGACCATTGCTGGTCAATTTTTCTCATGAGATTTGTATTGTATGTCTTTCATAAGTATGCAGCTTGTGATTACCCCTTTGATGTCTTCAAACTTTTCTTATCTTACCTGTATTATTTTACTATATTTTACTACATCAAAGCAGTTTTTATCAATTGCATCATACATGTAAAAAAACAAGTTGAAGTTTTCTATTGTTCAACTATTTACGGCCGGCCTCTCCATGGTCTCTTTATATCGCTGTTGAATAAGCATTATTTGCCTTTATTCATGAACTTAATTTGTTATAATTTTGTGGAAACAAATCCGTGTCAGGAAATATATCGATTTTTCCATCTATTTTTCAACAATACAATGTTACAGGATATTGAATTCTGTTAAACAAAACCTTTAATGCTTTATCAAATACAATTTGGCAATTTTCACCAATTTATATTATCACACGGGAATGTTCAAGTATTTAATTCATAACGCAATCTATTATTTCGGTAATTTTGATATTTACTTTAAAATGACACTTCTGAAAAAAACGTCGATAGTTGAAGAACTGGAGAGGAATGTATCTTTTACAGTACAGCACAGTTTGCACGTACATGTTCCACCATTAAACAGTAGAAACACCGACGTAATCTGTGTAAAGGTAATGATCCATTGCTGTTAGATCAGAGAATTCAATTTTATTTCTCGTTTTATTCAAATCTTCAAATTGATTAGGACGCAAATAAACTCTACTTCAAAAGTTTATTGACTTAAAATACAAAAGCTACATTAACAAGCAGCAAGCTGCAAAGCTGCTTTCCGAGTCTTTTAAAAGCCATTTGAAAGAAGAATATCATTGATTTTTATATGTATTATGATATAAATGTAGCCAACTGTTTTAACATTTAAGGAATATTTGAAATTGTGGAAAAGGTTATACGATATAACCTGGGTTGGGTCAGTTTACGCTTAATAATTTAATTTTCACAACAAAATTTAATGATTCCTCGATTTTAATTACGATTATTTCATGTCACTATTTGTATTTGTCGTTGGCGGATGAACACGTTGGTGACGTCACAATACCAACCCAGTTATCGAGTATAACCAAAATTTTCTCCAGGTGGATTAGCCAATCAGATTGAAATATTCAAATCAAATTAAATTATTGTGAAATATATATATTAGTTTTCCATTGAAAACGGGTCGTCTTGTATGTTGTTAGGGTAACTTACTTATCACACGGTTAAAACACGACGGGACAAGTGTAGAACTGTGAAGATTTACCCGTTGATTTATAATCTGTGTTGGTATATACAATAGAACATCGTGCTGTCAAAACGATTATTTTATTTCTACATAACGAGTGTTCGAATTATACGAGATAATGAAAACTGAAAAGTTTAACGATACCAAAGAAGTAATCAGAATCCATAAATCGAAGAAGGACAGACAACACAATGACCAAAGGAAAAAGGACAAACAACGTTCTATAAAACATACATATAAAACTAAAGATCGAATAACACGAACCCCACTAAAAACCGGGGGTAGACTCAGGTGCTCTGGAAGGGTTTCTGCTCCACTACTGGCCCCCGTCGTGTTAATCTAGTTACAATCCCGGTGATAAGTCATGAATGAAGAGAGGAGCTGGAAGTGGACAATTGTTTTTTCTTCGAGTTATCAAATGCAAAGTTTTATGCGTGTTCGAGTTAACAATGTTCTACTGTGAATATTATGATTAATATATTGTGAAATACCTTTTATTCGATTCACGGATCAATCGATCCACGAAGAGGTTAAGTAATCTGTTCGAGAACGATCAGCATTTCTAGTTCCATGTATTAAGAGTTTGTCGATACCTAAGGGATAATCAGACACCTTAAGTCGAAGGGCAGACGATACAACGGTCCATAGGAAAAAGGACAAAAGGGCAAACAATGATCTACAAAATATTGCACAGAAAACTAAAGATTCAGCAACATTAACCCTACTAAAATAAACGGGATGAACCCTGGTGCACCGGAAAGGTGAGTAGTTCCCACTCAACTATTGGCACCCGTCGTGTTACTGAAAAGTTGTATGTCAGCAGATAACGTGAATTATGACTTCTTGATGAAATATATTTAGCTCAAATGATTAATACTTGATATTTTATTAATTTATTGGTGAGAAAAAAAAGGGCACTCATATCTTTTGATAATTATTATTACGGGATAAATGCAATATCTTGCAAAACTAGTGACAATAGTGCAGTTAGTAACAAGACCACATAATCTTTTGTGATGTTGTTCTGTTTTACTTTTGTATTTGGTCTGTTCAATGCTGTTTTGTATTAAGATTGCGCATTTATGCAAACATGGCATCTGACTCGGTATTATGCATGCGCCTCCTGTGAATGTTACGCATCATTTTATTGGTTGTTACGTTACGTCAGACATATTAGAATGTAATGAAAACGTAGATATCAAGATTAGTGCGTACTGTACGTTTCTGGAATAAACCTTCATCAGGTGACACTCAATATCGAAAGATTGGAAAGCCAAATGATTTAAAAGTGAATTTAAATTATATAACGAGAGCTACACAACAGAGACGTGCAAAAAGTATTCGGTCACTAATATTTTACTATATATTTCATATAAAACCACATTTCTTTAAAACATTATTCCAAATTCGACTCTTGTTCGATTTTGATGATTTTTTTTTTACCAACAAAGACAGAATTAAATGTAGTTTTACACTGTAATTTTAGCATAATTTTATAATCTATAAATTTTATGAGTTCACCAGTTAAACACAAAACTAAATTTCGAACGTCAAAAACACAATACAATGATAGTAAATTTGAAGACAAATAATTTAAGTTTGTGTTTAAATCATGAATATTTAACATCTGTGCTTCCGAAAAATATTCTAAAATAATCACAGAAAACTACATACGTTCTCGCTTCTGTTGGTAAAACTATCATCAAAATCGAACAAGAATTGACTTTGGAATAATGTTTTGAAAAATTATGGTTTTATATGAAATATACAGTAAAAGATTACAGTGACCGAATACTTTTTGCACGTCTCTGTAGATGATTAATGGCTATAGCAGGACGATTGTATTTGTTGATTTTTCTATTCATAGTGCAATACCGGACGTCATAGGTAACTTTTTTTTTCTACTGGCGCTTTTTAAAACTTCTGATGACTGCAATGTCATATTAATTTAATACAAAAAAAATCAGTCAATGTTCCTGGAAACATTTTCATGTGGAAAGACTATGAACATTATTGTCTAAATTTTATTTAGGGGACAAATAAAATAGTGATCAGATGATTTAATGCAATTTTGCTTGTCCGCTTGTATCGCTTTTTAATTTTAGATTCCTGATTGAAGCTTCCCGTTCCTGATAGATTTTAGTACATGTAATATAATATCGTTTATGGTCAGCTTAAAGCTTTTTGATGATTTTTTTTTTAATTTAACCTCGTTTTATTATACCTACAATGTAAATCCGCTTTAGATGTGAAGATCCCGTGTGTAATTATTGGTAAGAATCGATTGTAAATATAGGGTTATAGTTATGGTGTTGAACGCCACTTTCAACCATTCTAAATATAGAAATCTGTCAAATTGTTTGTAATTTTGTTATTGTATATATTTATTTTCACTTTAATGGCCGCTTCATTTCATTACTACAGGAGATTTGGGTCCATAAAACTAGCTTAACCCGTCACCTGTTGGTCAAGTGCTTGTACCAAGCTAGAAAAGTGTGCGGTCGTGTATATGGTTATGGTGTTTAACGCCACTTTCAACAAATTTCAGATATATCGTTGCAATCAGTTTTATTAGTGGAGGAAATCGGAATACTCGGAGAAAACAACCGACCTGCCGCAAGTCACTGACAAACTTTATCACATAATGTTGTACATTTCGCCTGAGTAGGATTCGAACTCACAACGTTAGTGGTGATAGGCACTGATTGCATAGGTAGTAGTAAATCCAACTGCAATACGATCACGACCACGACGAATCTATCTAAGAAGTAGTTATATCATGTTCGGTATATGTTATATGTGTTAACGTCCACATACAGAGTGGGCGTGTCTATCTAAGAAGTAGTTGTATCATGTTCGGTATATGTTATATGTGTTGACGTCCACATACAGAGTGGGCGTGTCTATCTAAGAAGTAGTTATATCATGTTCGGTATATGTTATATGTGTTGACGTCCACATACAGAGTGGGCGTGTCTTGAATAAGGAACGGAGGATATAATGTCAGCAATCAGATCGCAAATATATGATATGAAAGCTAAGTTTAAAATATTTATCTTAACTTAATATTATCTTTATATTCAATGCAGAGCCTGTGACTTCACCGATCAGCCAACCTGTCACGGTGAGTATGGGTGACAAAATATTAAATATTTAGATATTGAATAATTTGTGTGTATATTATTTTTTGTACGTGTCTCTTATAATTGTTATTTCCTTATCTTTTATTGAATTTCATTTCAATCAAACCATACCAAACACAATGAGTGGATTTAAATAATGTTTGACTTCCGGTGATTTAGCACCCCCATATGTATACTTAAAACAGTATATGTATATGTTTGGATAATGTCATTATCCATTCCATAACAGCATGATTGCTCTACGAGAGGTGGTTTGGGTCCATAAAACTTGTTTATTTCCGAGTCTTTTTATTGAAGTTCCTGTACCAAGCAAGGAAAGTGAGCGGTCATATATTTGTGTGCTATAGGGGTATCGATTTTGCCTCTTTCTACCATTTTGTTTTAATGGATTTGGGAACTGTTCCGACAGGGTGGTATTTTGGGGAAAGGGGGTGGGGGTGGGGGTAGCTGTACTAAGTAAGGAAGGTGAGCAGTCATGTACTAGGGGTATCAAGTTTGCCTCTTTCTACGATTTTTCTATGTGATTTTAGAATTGTTGTGACAGTGTAGTATTTTAGAATTGTTGTGACAGTGTAGTATTTTAGAATTGTTGTGACAGTGTAGTATTTTAGAATTGTTGTGACAGTGTAGTATTTTAGAATTGTTGTGACAGTGTAGTATTTTAGAATTGTTGTGACAGTGTAGTATTTTAGAATTGTTGTGACAGTGTAGTATTTTAGAACTGTTGTGACAGTGTAGTATTTTAGAATTGTTGTGACAGTGTAGTATTTTAGAATTGTTGTGACAGTGTAGTATTTTAGAACTGTTGTGACAGTGTAGTATTTTAGAATTGTTGTGACAGTGTAGTATTTTAGAATTGTTGTGACAGTGTAGTATTTTAGAATTGTTGTGACAGTGTAGTATTTTAGAATTGTTGTGACAGTGTAGTATTTTAGAATTGTTGTGACAGTGTAGTATTTTAGAATTGTTGTGACAGTGTAGTATTTTAGAATTGTTGTGACAGTGTAGTATTTTAGAATTGTTGTGACAGTGTAGTATTTTAGAACTGTTGTGACAGTGTAGTATTTTAGAATTGTTGTGACAGTGTAGTATTTTAGAATTGTTGTGACAGTGTAGTATTTTAGAATTGTTGTGACAGTGTAGTATTTTAGAATTGTTGTGACAGTGTAGTATTTTAGAATTGTTGTGACAGTGTAGTATTTTAGAATTGTTGTGACAGTGTAGTATTTTAGAATTGTTGTGACAGTGTAGTATTTTAGAATTGTTGTGACAGTGTAGTATTTTAGAATTGTTGTGACAGTGTAGTATTTTAGAATTGTTGTGACAGTGTAGTATTTTAGAATTGTTGTGACAGTGTAGTATTTTAGAATTGTTGTGACAGTGTAGTATTTTAGAATTGTTGTGACAGTGTAGTATTTTAGAACTGTTGTGACAGTGTAGTATTTTAGAATTGTTGTGACAGTGTAGTATTTTAGAATTGTTGTGACAGTGTAGTATTTTAGAACTGTTGTGACAGTGTAGTATTTTAGAATTGTTGTGACAGTGTAGTATTTTAGAATTGTTGTGACAGTGTAGTATTTTAGAATTGTTGTGACAGTGTAGTATTTTAGAATTGTTGTGACAGTGTAGTATTTTAGAATTGTTGTGACAGTGTAGTATTTTAGAATTGTTGTGACAGTGTAGTATTTTAGAATTGTTGTGACAGTGTAGTATTTTAGAATTGTTGTGACAGTGTAGTATTTTAGAACTGTTGTGACAGTGTAGTATTTTAGAATTGTTGTGACAGTGTAGTATTTTAGAATTGTTGTGACAGTGTAGTATTTTAGAATTGTTGTGACAGTGTAGTATTTTAGAATTGTTGTGACAGTGTAGTATTTTAGAATTGTTGTGACAGTGTAGTATTTTAGAATTGTTGTGACAGTGTAGTATTTTAGAATTGTTGTGACAGTGTAGTATTTTAGAATTGTTGTGACAGTGTAGTATTTTAGAATTGTTGTGACAGTGTAGTATTTTAGAATTGTTGTGACAGTGTAGTATTTTAGAATTGTTGTGACAGTGTAGTATTTTAGAATTGTTGTGACAGTGTAGTATTTTAGAATTGTTGTGACAGTGTAGTATTTTAGAATTGTTGTGACAGTGTAGTATTTTAGAATTGTTGTGACAGTGTAGTATTTTAGAATTGTTGTGACAGTGTAGTATTTTAGAATTGTTGTGACAGTGTAGTATTTTAGAATTGTTGTGACAGTGTAGTATTTTAGAATTGTTGTGACAGTTTGGTATTTTAGAACTGGTGACAATGTGTTATTTTAGTTTTTTTTTCATTTTATGACTCTTTTGACTTCAAACAATCATTCGACCAATGTTTCCCATACTTCTTTTCTAAGGCAGCTAGATTTCGATGAGATGATGTCTAATTTGTACTAAGGGCCCGGGTGGTTCAATGAGTTAGGTAGCTGGATTACCTAACAACTCATACCAGCCTATCACCAATACGGCGTGGGTTCGCGCCGGTCTTTGTAAATTACAAAAAGGGTCCATAAAATTTACCAATTGCTTGCCCATGGTCGATAGTTCTCTCCGGGTACTCCGGCTTCTTCCACCACTAAAACTGGTCGCCATGATATAACTGAAATATTGTTGAAAGTGACGTTAAACACCATCAAACAAACAAACAAACTAATGTGTACTAGATAAACAAGCTTTGTGGGATTTTTATACTGCTAACTTACCGAAAAGACAGGCTGCTGATAGACCTGTCGCTCTACACGGGCACACTATCATTATGCTGAGTCAACCAGTCTTTGCTCTTACTCCTTAATGCTGCATGCATAGCGGAGAAGAAACAATTGCTAATTTTATAGTCTTTAGTTTGACCCAAATTGGGCTCGAAGCCATGACCTACCGCACTCGTGGTAAGCACCTTAACCATTATACCACCAATGCTGTAGAGTATAAATTGACAAAGTGAACTGCATTGCCCGATTGGCTTAGCTTTATTAAACGTTTACATATATAGTCCCAAGATTAGCAGGATTACATGGTTGTTTCATATATATTTATAAATACACATTATAAAACTTGTAATCAAATTTATTTTCGCTAAATATGATTTAGGCGTTTCACTTTGGATTATTAATTATCCAAACCTATATTTCACTCCTTCTAAAAAAATGCAGAAGCTTTTAATGAACCTCTTTGAATTGTAAAAATAAAATATTTTGCTTAGACCAGATCTTATTAAATACAATCTTTGATTACACACAATGTCATATTTTTTTTATTTCAGAGTGCCTCTGGTATTAAAGACCAGATGATTGTCGGATTAAGCTTTGGATTTGGAATATTTCTGGGCATAGGGATCCTGATTTGCTTCATGTGTCGCTGTTGTTGCCATTTCCCAGACAAGAAGTATGCCAAAGAACCAACGTCTAAGAAATTAAAGCCATTTAAAGCACAGGCATTATCACAATATGAAATATTCATGAACCAAACAGAAGGAATCGATTACAATCGGGCGAAGTCTTGTGCTTCGGCCTCAGCCAGTCCAAGCTATGACCAGCCTCTAGACGATGTTTTCTATGACCATTATCCTGCATCACGTGTTATTGATGTTGAACCGAACAATAACATGGGGAACAAAATGGACGATATTAGTTTGAATGATTCATCGTCACCGTCTACGATACGATGAAATCGTCCGGTTATACGTCATTTCAGTCAAACCAATGAGCATTAAATTTAAACGATGATATTGTTTCCGTCCACGTGTAGCTATTCATTTAACGATGATATTGCTCGTCATGTTTCCATCCATATCTAGCTAATTTTAGTTATATGTAAAATTTAAATAACGACAAACAAAACGTAGAGAAAATTACGTTTTGTGATCAAATAAAAATAAAACTGGTGATTGAACTTTTATTTCTATCATCCTGGATCAACATACGTCTTAGAACAGTCACTTTATTAATCCTGGCTAAACACACGTCCTAGAACATTCATTTTATTTATCCTGGAGCAACATACCTCTTAGAACAGACATTTTATTTATCCAGGCTTAACATACGTCTTAGAACAGATATTTGATCCTGGCTTAACATACGTCTTAGAACAGTTGCTTTATTTATCTTGGCTTAACATACGTCTTAGAACATTCATTTTATTTATCCTGGCTTAACATACATCTTAGAACAGCCATTTTATCCTGACTTAACATACGTCTTAGAACGGACATTTTATCCTGGCTTAACATACGTCTTAAGACAGTCACTTTATTTATCCTGGCTTAGCATACATCTTAGAACAGACATTTTATCCCGGCTTAACATAGTCTTAGAACAGTCACTTTATTTATCTTGGCTTAGCATACGTCTTAGAACAGATATTTTATCCTGGCTTATCATACGTCTTAGAACAGTCACTTTATTTATTTTGGCTTAACATACATCTCAGAACAGACATTTTATCCTGGCTTAACATACATCTTAGAACAGTCACTTTATTTATCTTGGCTTAACATACGTCTTAGAACAGTCGTTTTATTTATCCTGGTTTAACTTACGTCTTAGAACAGACATTTTATCCTGGCTTAACATAAATCTTAGAACAGTCACTTTATTTATCTAGGCTTAGCATACATCTGAGAACAGACATTTTATCCTGGCTTAACATACGTCTTAGAAGAGTCACCTTATTTATCTTGGCCTAACATACGTCTTAGAACAGTCGTTTTATTTATCCTGAGTTAAAATACGTCTTAGAACAGTAATTTTATTTATCTTGGTTTAGCATACGTTTTAGAACAGACATGTTATCCTGGCTTAACATACATCTTAGGACAGTCACTTTATTTATCCTGGCTTAACATACATCTTAGAACAGACATGTTATCCTGGCTTAACATACGCCTTAGAACAGTCACTTTATTTATCTTGGCTTAGCATACATCTTAGAACAGACATTTTTTCCCGGCTTAACATACGTCTTAGAACAGTCACTTTATTTATCTTGGCTTAACATACGTCCTAGAACAGTCGTTTTATTTATCTTGGTTTAACATACGTCTTAGAACAGATATTTTATCCTGGCTTAACATACGTCTTAGAACAGTCACTGTATTCATCTTGGCTTAACATACATCTTAGAACAAACATTTTATTCAGGATTAACATACGTCTTAGAACAGTCACTTTATTTATCTTGGCCTAACATACGTCTTAGAACAGTCGTTTTATTTATCCTGAGTTAAAATACGTCTTAGAACAGTAATTTTATTTATCTTGGTTTAACATACGTCTTAGAACAGACATGTTATCTGAGCTTAACATACGTCTTAGAACAGTCACTTTATTTATCATGGCTATATACACGTCTTAGAACATTCATTTTATTTATCTTGGCTTAACACATGTCTTAGAACAGTCATTTTATTTATGCTGGCTTAAGATACGTCTTAGAACAGTCGTTTTATCTATCCTGAGTTAAAATACATCTTAGAGCAGTCATTTTATTTATCCTGTCTTAGAACAGTCATTTTATTTATCCTGGCTTAACATAAATCTTAGAACAGGCATTTTATCTTGGTTTAACATACGTCTTAGAACAGTCACTTTATTTGTCCTGGCGAAACACACGTCTTAGAACAGTCATTTTATTTATCCTGGTTTTAAAATATACATCTTAGAACAGACATTTTATTTATCCTGGATTAACATACGTCTTAGAACAGTCACGTTATTTATCTTGGCTTAACATACATCTTAGAACAGACATTTGATCCTGGCTTAACATACGTCTTAGAACAGACATTTTATTTATCCTAGTTCAACATACGTCTTAGAACATGACATTTAATTATTAGTCTTTTAAAATAGATCTATATCCTTTTTCACTATGAAATATATATATTAACAAACATTTTTTTAGAAAATGCTACCTACAGATTTTTTTTCTAATCACACATGTTATATTCCTGGACACTAATATACATGTTATTCATTAATATCCATTGGCTACTGTCAATTACTAGTCGCAACACTGGAAACACGAAGTTAAAGTTTAAATACTGCTAGACAGTAACCAACAGACCAAAACATTTTCTAGTTTATAATTACTAGTCACAACACGGCAAACATGAAGTCAATTTTGAAATACTAAAAAAAAAATAATAACTGAAAGACCAATACAACTTCTAGTTTACAAACGTATATGCCTGTCCTATCTTGTAAGGTGCGGTTATATGGACTCCTGTTTCAAACAATTTGACACTCTAACAAAAGTTTGAAGATACCAAAGGGGTAATCAGAAGCCGTAAGCTGTGATGGCTAAACGAAAAAGGACAAACAACGATCTACAAAACATTACACAGAAAACTAAAGATTTGGTAACATGAACTCCTCTAAAAACATGGGATGAACCCATGTGCTCCGGAAGGGTAGGCAGTTCCTGCTCTAAGTTTGTGCTCAAATAAGTTTGATGGTTCCATCAAATATTGGAAGGGAGTTGGAGAGGTGATATATGCTCTCATGTGCACACGTCAAGTTTGAATCGAATTTGAAGGAACATTTTGATGGTGCAATAACATCTTTACAATATTTCTACAGCAATGGACGACAACTTAATTATGAACAGTACAAAAAAAAGTTCACCTAATGTTCGCACGTATACAACATGACTACAGGCTAAGTAGAATATGTTTTTATCTGTTTGGTAATAAATCATTAATATGGAGTAGGCATTGCCTAGATGCGAGCACAACATTTCTGTTTGGCCAGTGTGTTTATATTTGAATGAAAGTTGAATATCACAAAATAATATGAGTAGGCATGGACTATAGAGAGGACATTAGTATTTGAAATTAAATGATATCCCCTATGACATCCATTGGAAAGTTATATGAAGTAGAATAGAAAAGTATGAGAAAAAAGTATGGAATCTTTTATTGTTGCACTAGGAACAGTGCAAACATTGAAGACTAACTAGTACTAGTACGCGGGTGGTATCAACCATTATAAAGCCTAAAGGGGGTAGTAGACGCCGGTGTCTGTAAAATGAAAGTATGGTCTTTTAAGTCATAAGAAAAGAGTTTTATTACGAAAATATCAATTAATGCATCCAACATACATAAGCAATATTGGCCTATACCATGCTATGTACAGCCGATATATATTAATGAAGTGTAAATGATGAATGACGTACGGTCAGCGCCGTCTTGTCAGCAATATAGGCCCCGGTCAAAGCAGTGCACTGAGGCCCATATCTATACAAACATTCACAGAAATAAAATTATAAATGGTCAATAAAATTAAACATATATTTCTTTATTGATACTTCCAACAAAATCAGTGTTTAAAAATTAAAAATTATGCCGTATACAACATACATAGATTAGTATGGGGTTCATTTGCTTGTGTGACCACCGGGCAACTGTCCATTGTGCCCATACATAAGACCACACTGCGTACGGTTACTTTAATACTGATAATCTTCATTTCGACATTTTAAAGTATGTGTATTGGGCCAATATTATGCTATCTCCAAGTGAACAAAATAGTTTTTAATTTTAAAAGAATTATATAGATACCGCTCTCATCAGACATGTCTCTGCTTTCACATACAAAATATTTATCAATATTCAATATTTTTTTTATTGGAAAAAGCACAGTAGAGGCGTGATATATATATTAAGGCAATATTCAGTATCGAAATCATACTCTTTTAAAATTATCTGCGACAAGATTATACAGAGACATATATTCCTTCTTGTGTAATGTTATTACCTTTTAAAGTTTCAACAACAAGCTGGTTAATAATTGTATAGCATTTATTTTAGAAAGACCGAGTTTAATAAATAATAGCAGATCTACATATAGTATGAACGGCATAATTAATAGTTAAATAAATAAAATTCATTGTGTCTTACTATTCTAAACCATTGTCGGCAGATGTTGGTAGCATTCAAATATTTTGTAGGATCAGACTGACGGAAAATGTAAGATGAATAAACAAATGGGTACTGATAGAAATAATTAACACTAACAGAAATAAGGAAAAACTAATGCGTTCCCTGTTCCTTGCAAGCACATCATGGTTAGAAAATGTTTGTTACTTAGCCAAAGAAATAATAAATGCAAAAATTGTATAAAAATGAAAAATGTTAATGTTCACCACAAAATGAAAAATGTTAATGTTCACCCCTATCTTTTCTTATCAGAGACATATGAGCCGGTGGAAAGGGGCACATGCCCTCTCCCCCCACCCCCTTTTGGCAAAATTTTAAAAAGCTGGATTTTTAGTATACTTTAGGATTTTTGTGATATTTATTTGGAATTACCATTATTCAACACAACTAAACCGTACGAAAGGTAGGAATTAAGTATAAATATGAACAGGTGTCATCCCTTGTGATATTTTAGTACCGCACATTGATAGTAGGGTTAAAATTATTTGATAACGAAAGGCCGGGAGCAGGTCCCTGTGATCTCCTCCTAGTTATTGTACGTGTACTATAGATGCGTATTAAAAATATTGATGACATTGTCATCTTTGCGTGTCAGTTGTGACCCAAATACGATTTCAATGCTGACCTTTACTTGTTGCAAAGTAAAATATGACGTGATAAAAAAAATATTAACATGACGATGAATGGTGGCCAGATTCGTTTTTATTTACGCATTTATTGTAGAACTTTAGGAATATTGTGGTACATGTACAAATAATCTTGGAGACAGGAATTGTGTTTGGATTTCTTTTAAACTGGTAAGTCATATATACAGTAACGAAATGTCAATATAAATCTGGAGTTCGACAGTGAAATGCAGTTGGGTGTGACATGAAATGTCCATACGTCAAAAAATGACCAGATTCGTGTTGTCTTAAGAGTCATTCACAGTGATAAAAAAATGAACAGTTGTTGTCCTTAACCTGATAGTCCATGTTAACATAAAGTCCTTTCAGTACGCCAGTGTTGTATTAATCAAAGTTTTGATTGATCCGAGTAAATATTTAGACCACCCGCGTAGATTCTGCAAAAATCAAACAAAACTAAAACACACCAAGGCGAGTTTTTCTACATCGGCTGCAAATGGTCCAAACAATAAATTTGATATTTTATGAAAATATTGTAGTTCAAAATTAAGTCAAATTTATTCTATAATTATCTTTTACTAATCCGTATATAACTAGAAAGGTTTTTATCTAATAATCTGGACACGCTTGAAACAAGTGCTGTGTTTGTTTACATAATACATGTCGTCACGATTTACGGAATTGACGCAGTTGCAAATGAAATAGATGTCGTTTTGAAATTTTTTGACTCGGGAATGAAAATACAAGATTTTAATTAAAATTCCGCGAAATGTTGTTGACAACTTTGGCCTATGTCTATGAATAACATGACGTCATGACTTTGATAGTGAGATGTCATTCTGATTAATTTAACAATGTAAGCACCTTTTATTGTCTTTTGTTACTTAAATACGATTTTTAGAAGTTCATGATATCATTTTAGTTTTAAAATCATTTATTGGAGACTTTTTATTTTATTTTTGGCATTCTCTCCGGGGCTGCCAATTTTTTATCAATTTCCGGACGAAAGGATTTCAATCTCATCATAAGGAAGATTGTGTATTCAATGCGCATGTCCATGTTGCTGTAGAGCTCTCTGTGCTCGCTAATATGGAGTAGGCATTGCCTAGATGCGAGCACAGCATTTCTGTCTGGCCAGTGTGTATATATTTGAGTGAAAGTTGAATATCACAACATAATACGAGTAGGCATGGCCTATAGAGAGGACACAAGTATTAAATTAAATGATATCCCCTATGACATCCATTGGAAAGTTAAATGAAGTAGAATAGAAAAGTATGAGAAAAAAGTATGGAATCTTTTATTGTTGGACTAGGGACAGTGCAAACATTGAAGACTAACTAGTACTAGTACGCGGGTGGTATCAACCATCATAAAGCCTAAAGGGCCTATACCATGCTATGTACAGCCGATATATATTCATGAAGTGTAAATGATGAATGACGTACGGTCAGGGCCGTCTTGTCAGCAATATAGACCCCGGTCAAAGCCGTGCACTGAGGCCCATATCTATACAAACACTCACAGAAATAAAATTATATATGGTCGATAAAATTAAACATATATTTCTTGTATTGATACTTCCAACAAAATCAATGTTTAAAAATTAAAAATTATGCCGTATACAACATACATAGATTAGCATGGGGTTCATTTGCTTTTGGGACCACCGGGCAACTGTCCATTGTGCCCATACATAAGACCGCACTGCGTACGGTTACTTTAATACTGATAATGTTCATTTCGACATTTTAAGGTATGTGTATTTGGACCAATATTATGCTATCTCCAAGTGAACAAAATAGTTTTTAATTTGAAAAGAATTATATAGGTACCGCTTTCATCAGAAATGTCTCTGCTTTCACATACAAAATATTTATCAATATTCAATATTTTTTTATTGGAAAAAGCACAGTAGAGGCGTGATATATATATTAAGGCAATATTCAGTATCGAAATCATACTCTTTAAAATTATCTGTGACAAGATTATACAGACATATATTCCTTCTTGTGTAATGTTATTACCTTTTAAAGTTTCAACAACAAGCTGGTTAATAATTGTATAGCATTTATTTTAGAAAGACTGAGTTTAATAAATAATAACAGATATACATATCAGGGGCGGATCCAGGATTTCAAGTTAGGGGGGGGCGCACTTAAAAAAATTGCGCCGAACGGAGGGAGGCGCGAAAATGTTTGGGGTATTTCGTGTGAGAAATCACGATTTTACGCCAAAAAATCATATTTTTTCCAATTTTAGGGGGGGGGGCGCCGGGTGCGCCCCCGCCCCCCTGGATCAGCCCCTGCATATAGTATGAACGGCATAATTAATAGTTAAATAAATAAAATTCATTGTGTCTTACTATTCTAAACCATTGTCGGCAGATGTTGGTAGTATTCAAATATTTTGTAGGATTAGACTGACGGAAAATTTAAGATGAATAAACAAATGGGTACTGATAGAAATAATTAACACTAACAGAAATAAGAAAAAAAGTCATGCGTTCCTTGTTCCTTGCAAGCACATCATGGTTAGAACATGTTTGTTACTTAGCCAAAGAAATAATAAATGCAAAAATTGTATGAAAATGAAAAATGTTAATGTTCACCACAAAATGAAAAATGTTAATGTTCACCCCTATCTTTTCTTATCAGAGACATATGAGCCGGTGGCAAGGGGCACATGCCCTCTCCCCTCCCCCCCCTCCCCCCCCTCCCCCCCCCCCCTCTTTGGCAAAATTTTAAAAAGCTGGATTTTTAGTATACTTTAGGATTTTTGTGATATTTATTTGGAATTACCATTATTCAACACAACTAAACCGTACGAAAGGTAGGAATTAAGTATAAATATGAACAGGTGTCATCCCTTGTGATATTTTAGTACCGCACATTGATAGTAGGGTTAAAATTATTGATAACGAAAGGCCGGGAGCAGGTCCCTGTGATCTCCTAGTTATTGTACGTGTACTATAGATGCGTATTAAAAAATATTGATGACATTGTCATCTTTGCGTATCAGTTGTGACCCAAATACGATTTCAATGCTGACCTTTACTTGTTGCAAAGTAAAATATGACGTGATAAAAAAAATATTAACATGACGATGAATGGTGGCCAGATTCGTTTTTATTTACGCATTTATTGTAGAACTTTAGGAATATTGTGGTACATGTACAAATAATCTTGGAGACAGGAATTGTGTTTGGATTTCTTTTAAACTGGTAAGTCATATAATAACGAAATGTCAATATAAATCTGGAGTTCGACAGTGCAATGCAGTTCCAGTTGGGCGTGACATGAAATGTCCATACGTCAAAAAATGACCAGATTCGTGTTGTCTTAAGAGTCATTCACAGTGATAAAAAAATGAACAGTTGTTGTCCTTAACCTGATAGTCCATGTTAACATAAAGTCCTTTCCGTACGCCAGTGTTGTATTAATCAAAGTTTTGATTGATCCGAGTAAATATTTAGACCACCCGCGTAGATTCTGCAAAAAATAAAACAAAACTAAAACACACCAAGGCGAGTTTTTCTACATCGGCTGCAAATGGTCCAAAAAATAAATTTTATATTTTCTGAAAATATTTTAGTTCAAAATTAAGTCAAATTTATTCTATAATTATCTTTTACTAATCCGTAACTAGAAAGGTTTGTATCTAATAATCTGGACACGCTTGAAAAAAGTGCTGTGTTTGTTTACATGTCGTCACGATTTACGGAATTGACGCAGTTGCAAATGAAATAGATGTCGTTTTGAAATTTTTTGACTCGGGAATGAAAATACAAGATTTTAATTAAAATTCCGCGAAATGTTGTTGACGACTTTGGCCTATGTCTATGAATAACATGACGTCATGACTTTGATAGCGAGATGTCATTCTGATTAATTTAACAATGTAAGCACCTTTTATTGTCTTTTGTTACTTAAATAGCATTTTTTAGAAGTTCATGATATCATTTTAGTTTTAAAATCATTTATTGGAGACTTTTTTTTTTATATTTTTGGCATTCTCTCCGGGGCTGCCAATTTTTATCAATTTCCGGACGAAAGGATTTCAATCTCATCATAAGGAAGATTGTGTATTCAATGCTTAAAACTAGTCTTATGTGCCCACACCTCCCCTCTTAGTGAAATGATGCGGTCATGTAAGTATTTTCCTATGTGAGTAAAATGCAAATCCTTATATATAACTGGGCGACCAGCGTTATTCATCTTTAACTTTATACATATTATCGTGACACAGACGTTGTCATATGTGAAATATTTGTTTAGACTTTAGCTGGCTTTTGACGTAAGTTACCAGATACCATGGAATCAGATCACGTCTAACGAATTAGGAGAAATTGTCACTTATAGCGAGCATCGCAAGATGCGAACTAAACAGCAACATGTGTGTAAGAAGATGAATCAATATATGATCAATACCAACCGAAAATGGATTCTAAGCTTCGGCATAGAATGGACATACGGAGTGAAGTACAGGAAATAGTCTTTTAATTTGAATAAAAATAACTATCCAGTTTAAAAATAACCCCCCAAAAAATAGAAAGGAAACCGTACAGCTTCTTTACATTAAACGATTAATTTATTTAAAAAATGGACAATCGTTAGACCTTCTTGTTTCCCCCAAAAGAACGATCGGCCCTAAAAAAAAAAAAAAAGTCCCCGATATATCTCGGCCCTAAAAATGGTCGTCCCCGATATATCTCGGCCCAAAAAATCTCCTTTGCAATAGAATTAACTGGGTAAGTCGAATTGAAGAACAACGAACAATAATCAAGAATATTGAAGAAAAGAACCCAAAACTACTATTTGTGTTGCTTAAATGTGTTATTTCAATCATCCCAAGGATTTACATGATTTAAATATTAGATAATGTGGATTTTGCTTCGTAGGCACTACAGGCACCTGTCTCATATTAGACGTTTGACTCATAATCATAGATTATTAAAATACATGTAAATGTCTATGCGTAGATGCGATGCTCGCCTGTAGACTGTGCCTAATACATATTAGAGAGTTACACTACTTCATAAGGGAACGGTCATTATTTACCAAGAGGGGGGAGGGGCTGGAAACATTTTCTGTGATGTGACAGTATAAGAAAAAGACCCCCCCCCCAGAGTCTTAGCAAATTTTACAAGTTTTACAATATTTATTTTGACCCCCCCCCCCCCCCCCCCCAATGGACAAATATCATAGTATTAATATATATCTGTGAGAAGAATACATCTCAAGAATATACTTCTATATTGACCATTGCTAAGTACCCGTACATTATATTTAAATGGAAAATTATTTATAAAGAGCATAAATAAAAAGAACTGAGCATTTGCAGTCTTGACATGCTCTCATGCTTAGCATAATTTTCTCCTTAATAGCATTACTTTTATTCTGCGGCCATCTATAGCTTGCAAGCTGTTCAGTATGACTCTCACTTATTGTTGGAGGCCACATTGTAATCTATTGTTGCTTTATAATTTGATAGTTGGACTTCTGTAGTGTGGTTTCATTGACATTTATGCAACATTTGTCTAGTTTTCATTAAGTGAAACATTGATGAAATAATTCAAACATTTATTCCTAGTGATTTAAAGATTAATATTAATATACATTTTTTGTCCAAAACAACACATAAAAACAGTACATTTCCTTAAAATATTAAAGACAACATGAACAAAGTCATATTTTCTGATTTCACCCTACAGAATTCCCATTTATTTAAAGGAAGATACATGAGTAGTATATGGGTACGGACGAAGTCATATTTGTGGGGGAACAATGGGGAGCAACCGGAAGTCACATGACCGGAAGAGTCCATGTTCGGAACCGGAAGTGATTGTGTGCGCATGCGCAACCGGTACATTTTGTATTACTACTAGAGTAGTAGTACAAGTACATGGCTACCTGTGACCGAAGGGGTAGAAGGGTGTGCGCATGCCCAACCGGAAGTTGCGCAATATCCCGCTAGTAGGACCTTTTCAGCGGAAGTTGGCTACAGGAAGTGATGTCATTTTCCCGCGCATTTTTCTTAGTAGTAGTACAAAATGTTGGTTGGGGTGTTCTCTACGACGTCCGCGTCTACCCTTTCCCTGGTTATCTGCCCCTTTTATTTTCATAATTACATATAAAGTTTGTTGTTTTCGGATATGTTGTGTAGTACTCCAAGGATGGTATTTTTAAGAGTCAAATGAATGAAATGTGTGATATTTTTATAATGTGTTTCGTTTTGTTTTTGTTTGTAACGTGTTTTGGGTGGAATTTCAACGTTATCGTGGTGGTGGAGGAGGAGGAGGAGGGAGGGAGGGAGGGAGGGCGGGGGTGGAGGAGGGAGGGAGGGCGGAGGTGGAAGAGGGAAGAAGGGCGGAGGAGGAGGGAGGTAGGAGGAGGAGGAGGTCTCTTTGGGTGTAATTATGACTAACACAGAAATCAAGTTTCATATTTTATTGTTCACTTTACGTTCAAGTTCTGTTTCTCAGTCTCTTTCATTTAATCTTCTCCAGTCACTTTATTGTCCATTGTCCTCAGTTCTGGCCCTCTGTCTTCAAATAAAGGTATGGTCTTTTTCAGTTCTTTCCATTCGTAAAGACTCAGGGTCGCTCCTCTCTTCGTAGGATGCAATGTCCATTCTCCATTAGGAACGAAGTACTTCCTGATGTGAATTCTCAGTTGAGGGGCTATAATGATGACGTAGACGTCTTCTCCCAGGTCATATCTCCGGTCACGTGACTTCCGGTTGCTCCCCATTGCTCCCCCACAAATATGACTTTGTCCGTATCCATATACTACTTACATGTACATGTATATGAAAAATGTCACCTATATACATGTACAAGTATAAGCTACAAAATGTTTAATATCTATCTTTTGTTGACCATATAAACATACTTCAAACATGCTCATGCACCTTACTTGCTCATTCACTTTCATCTGTTTCATTACCAGTCAATTCCTGATCACTCTCACTTCCATCCATATCCACCTCTTCCATGCTCTCATTTTCACCATTCACATTTTAATGGTTTTCAAATAACTTCCAATATCTTTTTTCAACAATAGGGCACACATTATCCAGGATTATACATTTTGCTTCAAATGTAAAGAAGTTTGTTTCTAATAAGACAAAAAGTCCCTTTGCATGTTTTAGACCTACTGTCTGTACACAACTTACGTCAATGTTATTAGTAGGCTTATCATTGTTTTTTCTTAATAAATCATTCATGTTTTTCACATTGTTTAAATCGAGATATTCTGCAATTCATCTAGAACTGCTAATCCTAGAAGTGAGCGGAATTCCAATTTAGAATATTGTGACACATGTAATAAGCCGTTTAGCTTATACCGATTATCTACAATAGTTTTTGTGCACTGTGCGGATATCCGTATATTGTTTTCCGAATCTATAACAACATCAGTACTTCTTTGCAGAGAACGGCTGTAAGATTTCTTTGGTTCACTACTTAGTGTTAATTGCTTTGAGTTCATTTTTAATCAGAATCTTTCATTTCAAAATACATGTGAATAAAATTCCAGATAATTATAGCTATATTGATATTTATAAATCCTAGTTAGATACTTCCCAAGGTTGCATTACTAATTATTGAAACGTTATATTGAATATCACCCCTTACTCTCATGTCCTTCACACTTAAGTGTTTAGAACTATTTAGGTTTTCAAAATTATTTATTCATTTATTTTGCTTGTTTTTTTTACTTTTACTTTTTTTTTTAACAACCAAATGTTTTAAGGATAAATTGACCGCCCCTAAGCTGAGTGGTTTTAAAAATTGACCCCCCACAATACCTATATAAATTGTTTTTGACCCCCCCCCCCCCCCCCCTTAAGATTTTCCAGCCCCTCCACCTGATAAATAATGACTGTTCCCTAAACTATCTAGTATGACGTGAAGATCGACCCGAAAGACTGTTTACTACACTAAAAAGGCATTCAGACCAATTTACGGTACAAACTTTCCAGTAGAAAATGATCAACTGAAGTGATAAAATAAATCGCTAAGTACTTGACCAGATTATCTAAACCAATAAAAATAGGAAAATATGTGAATAATCATGAAATTCTACAATGCTATATTTCAAAACATAATATGAAACCGGCACGGCCTTGAATGCTCGCGCATCTGAAAATTATCTGGCAATTTCATCAAAAAGTGTCGAGATTTTTTGGGCCGAGATATATTAGGGACGACGTTTTTTAGGGCCGAATCTAGTCTCATTCAATCGAGCTGTCGTTCCTTTATTCGAGTTATCGTTCCTTACGAAATCTCAAAAGTTAACTTCCGCGTAGAAACAAAAATTCTTGTCAGTATGTCAGAAGAGATTTAATAAATTAAAAAATATCAATATAAGTAAAACAAGCTAACAAAATGACTTTTATTACACACGGGTTCCGGGTTTCAGTGGTATCGGACGTACGAGAGAGGGTACGAGACTTCAGGATCACATTTGTGCTTTATGTTAAGAAGATCTTCATTAGTTGAGTGTGTTAGTGTGTTACCCGGAAACCGGTGTTTACAAAACGTAGAATTTTTTTTTCTTCGACAATATGTTCAACCATGTTTGTTAAAAAATCCTAAGTACACATTTTATACCATAAAGAGCTCGCTTAAGCTCGCATATTACGACTCTTAATCGGTTGATTAATTATCACCGCTTTCTTCTATATTGTAAGGAAGAAGAAGAAGAAGAATTCAATAGTACGTACTACGTAAGTTAAATAAAAAAAATCATTCTTAGCGTTGAGAGAGAAAATATGGTATTTTCCAAAACTGTTGCAAATATAAGTTGTTATTATATCTTGTCAATTGATTGAATGTGAATGCTATTTATACTGATTTCGACCATCACTAAAGTCTATTCAAATCATCTCTCCTTCAATTTTACCGATTTAAATGAAGGGG
The DNA here is from genome assembly GCA_963680875.1 of Bathymodiolus brooksi. Classification (NCBI taxonomy): domain Eukaryota; kingdom Metazoa; phylum Mollusca; class Bivalvia; order Mytilida; family Modiolidae; genus Bathymodiolus; species Bathymodiolus brooksi. The sequence continues at coordinate 37,782,638 of OY804578.1, read as the reverse complement.
AGTAACTGCTGTAGAACTAGTTGTGAAAATCGAAAACAAAATTGAGTTACTTCCCTTGCATCTTTTTCCTAACTGGCGAGGTAGAAAGATCCACTATAATTTATTCAATTACTAGTCAAAATACAATGCATTTGATTACCGTATTTAAGCTGCGTATTTATTTCATATGTAAAGAGAGGTATCTTTTAACCGCACACCCTTTTACATTGGAATGTCTGACGTTAAGCACATTAAATTGGTAAGAAAGGATAAGGATCTAAATGAACATGCTAGACTATCCAACATTTCACTTTGACACAAATTCAAGTAAAGGAACAGCGCTTTTATTGCTACTCTGCATTTCACAGTGACAATAGGATCTTCAACAATGAGCAAAGCTCATACCCTACTAGAATACATGTATAATAAAATAATCTCCGAACTTTGTAACGCGATGTCGACCTGAAGTATAACGATTTCCATAAGCCTACCCAAAGTCGAGGTTTTCACCAGTCAGTTAAGTCTTTCCAGGCTTTCCTCACCAAATAAGTCAGGTAATTACAATATAGAAGAAAGCGGTGATAAATTCCTCACCAAGCTAGTAGAAATCCCAGTAAAGTTTGTATGTCTATCTTCGAAGAATTAATTTCAAATTTAATTAGGGACATAGCATATTTTTGCTAAAGCATATTGTGCAATTATCAACGGTTATATTTAGTATTTTCGGCTTGATGATGCTCTCTTATAAATACGTAAAATTTATTGTATTATTTGATACCCTATGGGAGTTGTAATTGACCTCTTCCCTCCTCCTAAAAAGACAAAACTAAAATCAAAAAATGCATGCACTTACGAGTAACACGGTTTAAAATCGCTTGTAACCGTTGTGGTTCACAATAAATTAAATTAAATTGTATGTTTGTTATTCCTGAACGAAAAAAGGGGAATAGTACTTTATACTGTTTTGTGCTTACATTCACTACAATTACATAACTTATAAGTGAATATAACCACATAGATTGTGTAACGGTTAGCGCGCTCGCCTGGAGTGTGATAGATCGTGGGTTCGAGCCCCGATCGGATCAAACCAAAGACTACAAAATCGGTATGTGTTGCCTCTCTACTAAGCAGGCAGCATTAAGGAGAAAGAGCAAAGACTGGTTGGCTCGAAATCAGGATACCGAATAATGTGTTCAAGAGTTGGGCGACATGTCTATCCGCGGACTTGACTTAGTGAACTAGCACTATCTAAATCCAACTAAGCGTGTTGGTCTGGTACAAAGCGGACCTCATCATCACTTTATTGAAACTTAGCTTGTTCTCGCCATGATATGGCTGAAAAATTGCTGAGCTGGCGTTAAACAACGGTCACTCACTATAAGTGAATACAATGATTGAAATATTTCAAACTAACGAAACAGAATGAATAGCAAATTTATTGTTCTCTAGTTACCTTTTCTATAATTGTATATCCATGAAAGTCACAGAAAGTCTTGTAGAAAGCTGAGAAAGGACAGTAAAAACGTTTTATGTGAGAAATAATAACAACATTGTCTATGATTTTTGCCCAAAAGGGGACGTTGTGGCCAAGATCGTATGGTAGTTGGAATTACAACTCTCTATGCAATCAGTGCCTATCACCACTAACATTGAGAGTTCGAATCCCGATCAGGCGAGGTGTTCTCGATACAACATTATGTGATAAAGTTTGTCAGTGATTTGTGACACGTCGGTGGTTTTCTCCGGGTATTCCGCTTTCCTCAACCAAGAAAGCTGACCGCCACGATATAGCTGAAATATTGTCAAAAGTGGCGTTAAGCCACATAAACCAAACCAAACCAAACCTTTTGCCCAATATTTATTTGACCTGGGTACTCAAATCCTCCATGTTATGATTAATTCAGACACAAAGCTCACATCAGACGAACAGAATATCAAGTTTCCAGAACAAATATTAATGTTTTGTTCCTCGTGTTTTCATTGTTCAGTGATGTTGTTTATGTTTTATTTATAATGGACGGTCATTACGTCAAAAAACAAACACCATGAAATCAAAGTGTATAAGTTCTAAATATACCTGCCAGTCAAGTAAAATTTCAGTCGTGGGAAATTTAAATTCAAGATAAACAACATTTAGTGGATGATTACCCTCAGTAACAATCAGAAACTCTCCTCTATCTGGGAAAATGGAACGTTTTTGTTGCAAATATTAAAAATAAATGTTTTTAAAAAAAAACGAAAATTAACGCATCACGCATTCGTGAAACCCATTTAAAATCGAATAAATATTTTTTGAGTGATTAGATATAAAAATCAAAATGCTTCAATGGGTTAACATGCTACACGTACAGGCTACAAGTCTTAGCATTGGAGAAACGTATCATAAATATATATTGCTCGTGCAGGTAATACACATATGACCTTGTTGGAAACTGTGTGAACTATTTTGATTGGGTTTTATTTTATACAAAAAGGTTAAAAATTCAACAGTAGTCGATAATCTAGCCAACCACAATGTGAACATCTAGCCAACCACAATGTGAACATCTAGCCAACCACAATGTGAACATCTAGCCAACCACAATGTGAACATCTAGCCAACCACAATGTGAGCATCTAGCCAACCACAATGTGAACATCTAGCCAACCACAATGTGAACATCTAGCCAACCACAATGTGAACATCTAGCCAACCACAATGTGAACATCTAGCCAACCACAATGTGAACATCTAACCAACCACAATGTGAACATCTAGCCAACCACAATGTGAACATCTAACCAACCACAATGTGAGCATCTAGCCAACCACAATGTGAACATCTAGCCAACCACAATGTGAACATCTAGCCAACCACAATGTGAACATCTAGCCAACCACAATGTGAACATCTAGCCAACCACAATGTGAACATCTAGCCAACCACAATGTGAACATCTAGCCAACCACAATGTGAACATCTAGCCAACCACAATGTGAACATCTAGCCAACCACAATGTGAACATCTAACCAACCACAATATGAACATCTAGCCAACCACAATGTGAACATCTAGCCAACCACAATGTGAACATCTAGCCAACCACAATGTGAACATCTAGCCAACCACAATGTGAACATCTAGCCAACCACAATGTGAACATCTAGCCAACCACAATGTGAGCATCTAGCCAACCACAATGTGAACATCTAGCCAACCACAATGTGAACATCTAGCCAACCACAATGTGAACATCTAGCCAACCACAATGTGAACATCTAGCCAACCACAATGTGAACATCTAGCCAACCACAATGTGAACATCTAGCCAACCACAATGTGAACATCTAACCAACCACAATGTGAACATCTAACCAACCACAATGTGAACATCTAGCCAACCACAATGTGAACACTTTTGAGGATGTTTCTTTCATTCTTTATTAAATGAATGAATGTCGGTTAGACCATTAAAGGTATTACAGATCACAGAAATGAGTCAGGGCCGTCGTTATCGTGATGGTATTGTAGTTGGATTTACAACTACCTGTGCAATCAGTGCCTATTACCACTAAAGTTGTGAGTTCGAACCCCGTTCGTGGCGATGTGTACTCGATACAACATTATGTGAACAAGTTTGTCAATGACTTTCGACAGGTCGGTGGTTTTCTGCGGTTACTCCGGTTTCTTACACCAATAAAATTGACCGCCACGATATGACTGAAATATTGTTGAAAGTAGCGTTAAACACCATAATCCTAACCCTAGGTAATTAATCCAACTACCATACGATCATGAATATAACGGTCCCTATTACTTAGAGACATTTAGCTTTTACATTGACATTGCTTAATAAACAAAGACATTTGAACAATAAAACTACAAACAAAGGTTGAAATGAGATATGTATATAATACAAATATCTTACAGATGACCTGTTTGTTGTTTTACCTGTAAAATCTTGTCCTAATGAAAACAAGGTTTTTAAACAAATAAAATATTTTTGTAAAATTGCCCCTAATGTGTCTGAAATAATTATTTTCTTTAAAAATTGTAATGAAAAGGATTCTCGTTAAAGACACGAAGACTTTCCTTTTAATATCCTCGACTTTCTCTAATTAAACAATAAAATTGAAATAGTGTCTTTGTATGAGTAATTGTTTGAAAATGTTTAAAACTCAAAATATTTTCATTAGTAATATATTACTCACCGTCAAGAATTGTTTTCCTATTAGCAAATTATTATCCATATTTTTAAAGATTGTTTTTATGATATTTAAAGTTAAAAACAGTTGAGGTGTACATGTACCTGCTAATTTATCATACAGTTGAATATGAGAATAAAATCATGCAATTTTACAAAAATATAATTCATATAACACATATAAATAAGAATGGGTATTGCAATCTAATTAGAATTAGATATACACATTTGCCCGTTTATTTGTTGTTTGTTTGTTTTTATTGTTTTGTTTTTTGTTGTTGTTGTTTGTTTGATTGTTTGTTTGTTTTCTTTGTTGGTGTTTTTGTTTGTTTGTTCGTTGTTTTACTTGGCCGCTGTGTTGGAGCAAAGAAAAAAACATGAGCAAGTGCCGAGATCTAATTTTGATATGTAATCTTACTTTGTGTGTGTGCTGTTTATTTGTAAAACATTTTAATAGCATATTTTAGTTGTCTAGATTGGTTAAAATGAATATTTAGTCCCCATTTTGGCTATGACTCATAATCAGCATGTTTTCCCTTTGAGCAATGGGTTGCGTGAATATGGCATGTAACCACGACTATCTGTAATAACCCTTTATTTTTGCCATGCCACTGATACGCTATACTGTCAAGTTGCATGCGATTCCGAATACAAGACAGGGCCAATATTCTCTTCTTCACAGACTAGTCCCAATATCACAATGACTAGAGTGATGGCAGTGTGATAGTTTGTTGCCAAGTAGAATATCGTTACACCGACCCGTGTGTTGTTCAGCGTCTAACATTTTGTAATTGCAGTGTTGTTCAGCGTCTAGCATTTTGTAATTGCAGCGTGATGGTGTGGATGACGGACACCTTTAGTAATCATCGATGGAAATTTGATCGGCGCATGATGCAATGATGAGATCTAACAGCAACACGTTATATCATTCATTCGAACTCGGAGATATGCTATCACATGGCAGCAGGATTTCCGACCACTTGTTGCACGTGTTCTGGGAACGCATAAAGTCATTGTACTCACGTGTTGACATGGCCTGGTTTTTCGCACGATCTGTCACCAGTTCAGCACGTCTGGGATAAAAATGAACGACGTTTACGAAACTTAGTGGCCGCGATTATTAATGTTTTTCAGTGACTTGTGGCAGTTGGTTACATCGGTTTCCTAAACGAACAAACTGACTGTCATGATAGAACTGAAATATTGTTGAAAGCAACGTACAAACGCATTCATTACAGAACTGAAATATTGTTGAAAGTGCCGTTCAAACACTTGCTCAACCATTTGTAAATTCTGGTCTTAAATTGTTCTAATATACATTGTATATGTATAGAACCTATGCTGCTCATTTTAATTTCCTAATTTAGAAGTCAATTCTTAATGTCTTGTCCTGTTATAATTCGGTATAGACGATGCCTTATCAATTTTCACATCAAACGTACTTTATTGTAAGATATAAATTGTCAAAAACACATACTTACACTACCTTTATATCTCGCTGACACGGAATATATATATTAAAACTACATCGGCGGTGTAATGGTGAAGGTGTTCTCCTCGAGTGCTCTAGATCGTGGGTTCGAGCCACGGTCGAGTCAAACCAATGACTATATGACTTGTATTTATTGCTTCTCTGCTAAGCACGTAGCTCTATGAAGAGCAAAGACTGGTTGGCTTGGAATCGGGATAATGTGTCCAAGTGGGGCGACATGTTTATCTGCGGACTGTTGTTTCTGTGAACTAGCACTATGCAAATCCAATTCAGCGTGTTGGTCTAGTACAAAACGCATATCTTTATCATTATCTCATCCAAACGTAACTTGTTCTCGCCATGATATAACCGAAGAAAAAAAATTCATTTGACCGTAAACAAATCACTAACTATATTTAAAACATTTACAGACTAATGCATCAATGTAAAGTAGGACCACGATCTAGTGCCAACTCGAATTGTGTACGCGTTATTTTGGAACGTTCTATTATAACTTAATTATTTAATATTATCTTTAAAGTACTAATAATTACTGAATTTTTTTTTATTTATTTCCCTTTGAAGGGATGTATTGATTCGTAAATAATTTATAGAGATATTAATTCATATTCAACGCCCATTTAAATGTTAAAAATTTTGTTACTACGTACATTAAATTATAATTAGAATTCATAATTTAATTCAAAATAGCAACTGAATAAAAATGGTTTAGATTGCCATTTTTTTTAGGTAGATCCTAAATATAGGAAAAAGGGATTTTTTTTTAATTAGAAATTCGACACACATTTTTATTTATTATCAGACGTCCATTAAATAAACATATTGTTGGTTTTTTTCAAGCTGAGCAGTAAAAAAAAATGTTTTCCATTCAATACTATTGTGTTGCCACTTAAATTGATCAGTGAGTTCTAATACATGGATATGCTAGTATTAACATGACCTTTCTGTACTATGTCTATCAAAAATAAGTATATGCATCCTCTCACAAAGATCTGCCATATCTGAAAATACAGCTCCCGACGGATGCCAAATGTGAAGCACGAACTGCTTTCAATTGCCTGAGTACCTGAGTTCCACCTCTTTTTTTGTAAGGTTCGTGTTGCTCAGTTTTGTTTTCTGTGTATTGCTTTACACATTTGTTTTCCTTTTTTGTCCTTTTTCTTTTCTTTTGGTCATTGTATTGCTTTTCCTTCTTCTTCGATTTACGACTCTGATTACCCCTTTGGTATCTTAGATTCACGACTCTGATTACCCCTTTGGTATCTTAGATTTACAACTGATTATCCCTTTGGTATCTTAGATTCACGACTCTGATTACCCCTTTGGTATCTTAGATTTACGACTCTGATTACCCCTTTGGTATCTTAGATTTACGACTCTGATTACTCCTTTGGTATCTTAGATTTACGACTCTGATTACTCCTTTGGTATCTTAGATCTATGACTCTGATTACCCCTTTGGTATCTTAGATTCACGACTCTGATTACCTCTTTGGTATCTTAGATTTACGACTCTGATTACCCCTTTGGTATCTTAGATTTACAACTGATTACCCCTTTGGTATCTTAGATTTACGACTCTGATTACCCCTTTGGTATCTTAGATTTAAGACTGATTAATTCTTTAATATCTTAGATTTACGACTCTGATTAACCCTTTGGTATCTTAGATTTACGACTCTGATTACTCCTTTGGTATCTTAGATTTACGACTCTGATTTCCCCTTTGGTATCTTAGATTTATGACTCTGATTACCCCTTTGGTATCTTAGATTTACGACTTTGATTACTCCTTTTGTATCTTAGATTTACGACTCTGATTACCCCTTTGGTATCTTAGATTTACGACTCTGATTACCCCTTTTGTATCTTAGATTTACGACTCTGGTTACCCCTTTGATACATTAGATCTGCGACTCTGATTACCCCTTTGCTATCTTAGATTTACGAATCTGATTACCTCTTTGGTATCTTAGATTTACCACTCTGGTTACCTCTTTGGTATCTTAGATTTACGACTGATTACCCCTTTGATATCTTAGATTTACGACTCTGAATACCTCTTTGGTATCTTAGATTTACGACTCTGGTTACCCCTTTGGTATCTTAAATTTACGACTCTGGTTACCCCTTTGGTATCTTAGATTTACGACTCTGATTACCCCTTTGGTATCTTAGACTTACAACTGATTACCCCTTTGGTATCTTAGATTTACGACTCTGATTACCCCTTTGGTATCTTAGATTTACGACTCTGATTACCCCTTTGGTATCTTAGATTTACGACTCTGATTACCCCTTTGGTATCTTAGATTCACGACTCTGATTACCCCTTTGGTATCTTAGATTTACGACTCTGATTACCCCTTTGGTATCTTAGATTTACGACTCTGATTACTCCTTTGGTATCTTAGATTTACGACTCTGATTACTCCTTTGGTATCTTAGATCTATGACTCTGATTACCCCTTTGGTATCTTAGATTCACGACTCTGATTACCTCTTTGGTATCTTAGATTTACGACTCTGATTACCCCTTTGGTATCTTAGATTTACAACTGATTACCCCTTTGGTATCTTAGATTTACGACTCTGATTACCCCTTTGGTATCTTAGATTTAAGACTGATTAATTCTTTAATATCTTAGATTTACGACTCTGATTAACCCTTTGGTATCTTAGATTTACGACTCTGATTACTCCTTTGGTATCTTAGATTTACGACTCTGATTTCCCCTTTGGTATCTTAGATTTATGACTCTGATTACCCCTTTGGTATCTTAGATTTACGACTTTGATTACTCCTTTTGTATCTTAGATTTACGACTCTGATTACCCCTTTGGTATCTTAGATTTACGACTCTGATTACCCCTTTTGTATCTTAGATTTACGACTCTGGTTACCCCTTTGATACATTAGATCTGCGACTCTGATTACCCCTTTGCTATCTTAGATTTACGAATCTGATTACCTCTTTGGTATCTTAGATTTACCACTCTGGTTACCTCTTTGGTATCTTAGATTTACGACTGATTACCCCTTTGATATCTTAGATTTACGACTCTGAATACCTCTTTGGTATCTTAGATTTACGACTCTGGTTACCCCTTTGGTATCTTAAATTTACGACTCTGGTTACCCCTTTGGTATCTTAGATTTACGACTCTGATTACCCCTTTGGTATCTTAGATTTACGACTCTGATTACCCCTTTGGTATCTTAGATTTACGACTCTGATTACCCCTTTGGTATCTTAGATTTATGACTCTGATTACCCCTTTGGTATCTTAGATTTACGACTCTGATTACTCCTTTTGTATCTTAGATTTACGACTCTGATTACCCTTTGGTATCTTAGATTTACGACTCTGATTACCCCTTTAGTATCTTAGATTTACGACTCTGGTTACCCCTTTGATACATTAGATCTGCGACTCTGATTAACCCTTTGCTATCTTAGATTTACGAATCTGATTACCTCTTTGGTATCTTAGATTTACCACTCTGGTTACCTCTTTGGTATCTTAGATTTACGACTGATTACCCCTTTGATATCTTAGATTTACGACTCTGAATACCTCTTTGGTATCTTAGATTTACGACTCTGGTTACCCGTTTGGTATCTTAAATTTACTACGACTCTGGTTACCCCTTTGGTATCTTAGATTTACGACTCTGATTACTCCTTTGGTATCTTAGACTTACAACTGATTACCCTTTGGTATCTTAGATTTACGACTCTGATTACCCTTTTGGTATCTTGGATTTACGACTCTGATTACCCCTTTGGTATCTTAGATTTACGACTCTGATTACCACTTTGGTATCTTAGATTTACGACTCTGATTACCCCTTTGGTATCTTAGATTTACGACTAATTACCCCTTTCGTATCTTAGATTTAAGACTGATTACTTCTTTGGTATCTTAAATTGACGACTCTGATTACCCCTTTGGTATCTTAGATTTACGACTCTGATTACCCTTTGGTATCTTAGATTTACGACTCTGATTACTCCTTTGGTATCTTAGATTTACGACTCTGATTACCCTTTGGTATCTTAGATTTACGACTCTGATTACTCCTTTGGTATCTTAGATTTACGACTCTGATTACTACTTTGGTATCTTAGATTTACGACTCTGATCACTCCTTTAATATCTTAGATTTACGACTCTGATTACCACTTTGGTATCTTAGATTCACGACTCTGGTTACCCCTTTGGTACATTAGATCTACGACTCTGATTACCCCTTTGCTGTCTTAGATTTACGAATCTGATTACCTCTTTGGTATCTTAGATTTACCACTCTGGTTACCGCTTTGGTATCGTAGATTTACGACTCTGAATACCTCTTTGGTATCTTAGATTTACGACTCTGGTTACCCCTTTGGTATCTTAGATTTACGACTCTGATTACTCCTTTGGTATCTTAGACTTACAACTGATTACCCTTTGGTATCTTAGATTTACGACTCTGATTACCCTTTTGGTATCTTGGATTTACGACTCTGATTACCCCTTTGGTATCTTAGATTTACGACTCTGATTACCACTTTGGTATCTTAGATTTACGACTCTGATTACCCCTTTGGTATCTTAGATTTACGACTGATTACCCCTTTCGTATCTTAGATTTAAGACTGATTACTTCTTTGGTATCTTAAATTGACGACTCTGATTACCCCTTTGGTATCTTAGATTTACGACTCTGATTACCCTTTGGTATCTTAGATTTACGACTCTGATTACTCCTTTGGTATCTTAGATTTACGACTCTGATTTCCCTTTGGTATCTTAGATTTACGACTCTGATTACTCCTTTGGTATCTTAGATTTACGACTCTGATTACTACTTTGGTATCTTAGATTTACGACTCTGATCACTCCTTTAATATCTTAGATTTACGACTCTGATTACCCCTTTGGTATCTTAGATTCACGACTCTGGTTACCCCTTTGGTACATTAGATCTACGACTCTGATTACCCCTTTGCTGTCTTAGATTTACGAATCTGATTACCTCTTTGGTATCTTAGATTTACCACTCTGGTTACCGCTTTGGTATCGTAGATTTACGACTCTGAATACCTCTTTGGTATCTTAGATTTACGACTCTGGTTACCCCTTTGGTATCTTAAATTTACGACTCTGGTTACCCCTTTGGAATCTTAGATTTACGACTCTGATTACCCCTTTGGTATCTTAGATTCACGACTCTGGTTACCGCTTCGGTATCTTAGATTTACGACTCTGATTACCTCTTTGGTATCTTAAATTTACGACTCTGGTTACCCCTTTGGTATCTTAGATTTACGACTCTGGTTACCCCTTTGGTATCTTAGATTTACGACTCTGATTACCCCTTTGGTATCTTAGATTTACGACTCTGATTACCCTTTTGGTATCTTCAAACCTTTCTTCTGCTAGAAAATCAAAAAACAAAAACAAGCCAAAATAAAAAACAACAAAAACAAAAAAACAAAAAAACTATTTCTTTTTTAAACTCGGATTAATATCGATATAAATGAGAAAGAAAATATGATTTTTCAATTTGGAAAATAATAAAGTTAAGAAACAGCTCTTTTATATACGTTCTTCGATCGTCTCAGAGTGACAATATGGTCGGTCATCAATGACAATCAAACTTCGTTCCCTTGAAGTCAGCATTAAAGGTATCTAGTACTAAATTTATCAGTACTATTTACTCTTGTTCGATATGTGCAACATCTGGACATGTGATTACTTTGATATCAATATGTGTAGCGGATCATACATGTTTTAATGGTTTGTTTCGTGTAACAGTTCATGAAGGTTGAAACAGGCTATTTAAGCTACATATGTAACATCAGTTTGAAACCTCAGGGCGGTGGGTAATTTAGAACAATCTGCTGAAACAAATAATGTTTATTTAATATAAGCGAAAGAAAAGCTTCAATGAATCTAAATCTGACAGTTACCAATGCAATACATCGAAAGCTGACATTGACTTTGAATATTATGAATATAACCCGGTCGCATGGTGTATATATATGGCAGCTTGCAAATCCATATTATATATGTAATAAAAACATAAAGACTTTACAACACACGACGCCTTTCTGGATTAACCTTCATCAATTACCATCAATATTTACAATACGCTCATTATTCAAGTTTTTCGTTTTCCATGTTAAAATAATATACGAGTTTTAAAATACAGAATCCACAACATATGATCGTGGATTGATAGATTGGTGTTTAACGCCAGCTTTAGCAGTATTTCAGCTATATCTTGGCGTGTCTGAGCATGGAGATATATATATATATATATATAATACCTCCATGAATCGAGCATCGATTGATTGATTGATTGATTGATAGATTGGTGTTTAACGCCAACCTTAGCAGTATTTCAGTTATATCGTGATGTGTCTGAGCATGGAGGTATAGTAAATAATGACTTCATGATCCAAGGCACAACAAATGAACATGATTTAGCAAATATCTAAATTCAAAAATATTTTAGTGTTGACGGTCGGTGTATATTTCTATAGGTATTATAATTGTGAAGGTCTTTTGTCTGAATAGTAATGAAAAAGAAAACTATCTCTTTTAACAAGCAATTTATTTTCCATTTAAAATTTCGTTTTTAACCTTGCTTTAAAACAATGACTAAGACTCCTGTCCAATGCATTGTTTAAATCCACTTTCTAATTTTAAACCATGCAAAATTAGTCATCCAATGTCCCTTTTTCCTGTTTGCACAAAATTGACAACATTAAGTGTAACACATGTTTGAGCCCAAGTGTAAAAAATCATTTAAATAAAATATGTAAAATATTTATTTAGAAAATAATAATGTTAGTAGAAATATATAATCAATGTAATTTATCTAACAATGATTCCTGTTACATCTGTTACAAATTTTCAATTTCATACATCCTTCATAATTTATTCTTGAATAATGAGTACAGACTCTGAATAATGAGCGTATTATTTACATGTACACGTATATGGATTTATCTATACCTATACTTGGAATTGCCGTTTTGCCTATTCTCATTGTCGAGTTGGTCAGTGACTTGTGCCATCTCGGTGGTTTTCTCCGGGTACTCCGGTTTCCTCCACCAATAAAACTGACCGCCACGATATAACTGAAATATCGTTGAAATTGGCGCTAAGCACCATAAAAAGTCGATGTCCGATGATTTTTGTATTATATTGCTTGGGCGTATCACATTTCCGTAAAAAACAGTTTTAGATTTGGACATTATCGCACATTGTTTAGTCCCTTTTCCGCAATTTTAAAATGTGTGGCTTATCCACAAACTTTAAAGCATGAAATAAAGGTAAGAACAGTTATTCATTCACCGAATGAGGTTAAGGACAGTTTCGTATAAGATATCCAGTCACCTACATACATCAAACTCGGCTCTTTCGATTCATATATTCTCTTTAACGGCGTATACAATAGTGAAACAGAACAGTTACAGCATTCCATTGAACGCTATGAACAGTACACTTCTGGGACGAATTCGAAATTGAATAACATCAGTAGTACGGGCCAGAATTTTGCAGCCACAACCGAATTATAGAGTTGGAATCCGCTAGATTTTACAGATTGTATATAGTGCACCAATTTTAGTGTGCATGACTTTTATTTAGAAACATAATCTTGCTCAAAATCCTATTTCAACCCTCCGAAACAGTGGTGAGCAAGGGATTACAGGTTTTATGCCTAACTAGCATAAGAGGTAATTTTTTTATTTAGTCATTATATATTGTTTTCCGGAAAAGGGACAAAACATTTGCGGTAAAGAACAAAAATGCGGAAGCGTCCTGTTTATTTGCGGAAAAGGGAAACACCGAATTAGGGCGTGTTTGAACTTCATCTTTACTCCCACAAAAAAATAACAAAACAATAGAGAAACAATAAACTAATGGTGTACAATGTATACAAAGAGTAAGAGAAAATGAATTAATCCGGCGGACACGGCCGTCGTGGTCGTGATCGTATGGTAGTTGGACTTACAATTACCTAGTATGCAATCAGTTCCTTTCACTACTAACGTTGTGAGGTGTACTTGATACAACTTTATGTGATAGGGTGTGTCAGTGACTTGCGATCGGTCGGCTGGGTATTCCGGTTACCCCTACCAATACAATTGACCGCCACGATATAACTGAAATAAACATCATAAGCCTAGCCCTAATCCGGTGGACCTATCACAAGCCTAGTCCAAATGCGGCGGATGTATCATAATCCTAGTCCTAATCTGGCGGACGTATCACAAGCCTAGCCCTAATCCGGCGGACGTATCACAAGCCTATCCCTAATGCGGTGGACGTATCACAAGCCTAGTCCAAATGCGGCGGATGTATCATAAGCCTAGTCCTAATCCGGCGGACGTATCACAAGCCTAGCCCTAATCCGGAGGACGTATCACAAGCCTAGTCCTAATCCGACGGACTTATCATCATGTTTACAATTCTGATAAATTTACTCACAGTCAATTTTGACTTTTAAATATTTGACATTAAGTGTACCTGCTGATGAAGGTTATTCCAGAAACGCGTTGTGCGCACTAAATTTGATATCTACGGGGTTTTATTACACAGTTCTACTTATTAGAAGACTTAAGATGACAATAACAACTCGTTTTTGCATCTATATTTTGTTTTATCAATTTTCCCTTTTTCTCCTTTTCAAATGACGTACATTCAAACAGATCTAACTATATTGGGAAAAAGTGAAAAATTAATAAAGTAACTATGGTAGCAATAGAGATTACAACGTATACATGTACTATGAAAATGTAGATCAAGACAAATCCTTAAAATTAAATGAAAACAGTAAATTATTTTTTGCACAAAGATAAAGGTCAATATGCATGAAAGTTATTTAAATTGTCACTATTTTGAAAAGAAAAAACAAAAAAAAACCAAATACTTCAACTACGAATTGGAGACTTTAGGTGAAAACCACCCTACCTAAAGTTTAGGGTCAACTATGGTTGCCAAACTATTATAGCCTAAATTAGATATCTCCGTTTTAATTTGACAATCACTTGGTGGATACCTCTGTTGATGGACTATTAGTCCCCGGTGATATCCTCCACTAGTAGTCAGTCTTTCGGCACTAACACGGTTTATTTGATATAAGGTTCCCCTCCCTCAGACATTTGTGACCCTTTTCCTATTTTGTCTCTCCTGTTTATGTTCTTTGATTCTCTTGCTTCCCTAAGACTTTTATATTATTTGGCTCTCCTCCAATATTTTGACACTGAACGTACTTGATGTGGGGTTATTCCAAAACGCGTTGTGTGCACTGAATTATATTTCTACGTTTTTTTTGTTTTTGTTTACAAATAAAATATTTCAAAGCTTTATAAGTTTATGATGTCACATTTTAGAACTTTTCAGCTTTATTTACGTCACCATTAGAAACATGGATGCGAGATACCATTTTTGATCAAATCTCGGCATATAGAATTTGGAAACCAGATCTCTCTAGCGGTAACAAAATATAGTGAAAGTTTTCAATAATTTATGAAAAGGGTATACTTGGTGTACAGGTTTTTGGGTGATCACGAGAATACGATTATTGTTACAAATACACAAATGTACAGGCAACGCGAACCAACTGAAATATGCATTGTTGGCCATATTGAACATCAGTTCGTTGAGATATTTTTTTATTTACAAACTTCATAAAATTATATCGTCTAGGTATCAACAATGTTTTTTTTTTTTAAACTAATCAACGTGTGCATACAATGCTTGTTTATAAGTTTAGTGCAAAGGGTAGAACCAGAACCAATAAATCGGAGGACAGACAGTACAAAAAAGAAAAATGTCACAAAAACAAATATTGATCCACAAAACACTATACAGAAAATCAGAGAGTGAGACGATAAATGGAACGGTTAGTTGGTTGGTTGTTGTTGTTTAGCGTAAGGCAAGCATAATTACAGTTGTCTATTCATGACGAGAACAATATCCGGATGTGTCTTAGAACGAATGTTTTAATTGCCATGTGAAAACAAACTAAGTTTTTGTATTGTTTATTAGGAGATGTGCAAATTATCTTTTACGTGAGATTCTCCACACATGTTACACTAATTTATGTCACGTCCCAAGGGCACATTGTGCATTTTGATTAATTATCTTTTACGTGAGATTCTCCACACATGTGACACTAATCTATGTCACGTCCCAAGGGCAAATTGTGTATTTTGATTAGTCCCGCACATCAAGCGAAAGCCCCTTTCTAAAACCGCGTGCCCCCTTGGGAGCTTAGAGACAGACGATGGACGACAAGTGGTAGCAAACTCTCATAAGGGTTTTGGTTAAGAGATCTAACAGCGATTTAGCCTAGTTTTGATCGCTAACTGAAATCCATTTTGAGTGAGTGATTTTTTGTTTAACGCCAACTTAGCAATTTTTCAGCTATGTCATGGCGAGAACAAGTTTATTTTCAATGAGATGATTATGTTGAGGTCCGTATCGTACAGTCCGCGGGTAAACATGTCGCCCCACTCGGACACATTGTCCTGATTCCGAGACAATCAGTCTTTGCTCTTTCTCCTTAATGCTGCGTGCTTAGTGGATAAGCAACAAGTACAATATTTCTCCTTAATGCTGCGTGCTTAGCGGAGAAGCAATACCTATATTATAGTGTTTGGCTTGGCCCTTTCGGGGCTCGAACCAACGATCTACCACAGTAGAGGCGAGCACGCTAACCATTACACTTCCGATGCAATTGAAATCCATTTTGTTGTCAATAATACAATCAATATATACATACAATGTCTGCTGCTTGTCGTAAAAATAATATGGATTTTATAAGACATCATGTCATATGTTTATGTGTGTATAAGATACTATCAATATCAAAGCATGCTAATTTTGAAAGATCATTTTTGACAAATAATGTTAATATTATCTGTCATAGCGTAATATATTTGCATATCCCTCCACGCATCATTAACTTCATATTAGCATATAATAATATGTTGTTGGTAGTGTCTTTCGTCACTTTCAACATTTTGTCAGTTATATCGTGACTTCTAGATTTAATGGGAGGTTATGGTGTTTAACGCCATTTTCAACAATATATTTCAATTATATCGTGGGGGTCAGTTTTTATTGATGGAGGAATCCAGAGTACCAAAAAAAAACACCACCGCCCTGCAACAAGTCATTGACAAACTTTATCACATACTGTTGTATAGAGTATACCTTGCCATGAGTGGGATTCGAACTCACAACTTTAATGCTGATATGCACTGATTGCACCTGTAGTTGTAAAACCAACTACCATACGATCACGAATACGACGGCCCCTATATTAAATGGCAGGGTTGAATGAGTGAGTTATTGTTGCTTAGCGCCGAATGAGCAAGAATTCAACTATATCGTGGCGAAAACAAATTACGTTTGATGAGATGATGTGTCCGCTTTGTACCAGACCAACAAGATGAGTTGGATTTTCATAGTGCTATCTGACTGAAGCGCTCACAGTCCGCGAGTAGACATGTTCCTCCAACCGGACACATTATTCTAATTTCTAGCCAACCAGTCTTTGCTCTTACTCCTTAATGCTTACCATTACACTACAAGACCGGATAGCTATAGGCACCTGACCAGTGAAACTTATAACAGTTATAAAACGGTTAACACAGGAAATGAATTGCTGGTCTCTACGTGGAGCACTGAAAGTGTGCTCCATATGCGAGGGGTTACTGCAACCCGAGTGTACTTTTGAAAGATGAAATCATATCTGAATTGTTATTGTATAGCGCATGCAGTTAAACATCATCATCGACAGAATTGTGACAGAACGTCAGAGAGTCATTTATTGGCCTTGGGTATAGTTCTGGAATACTGATGATGATGATGATGATGACAAAATACGCGCGCAATACAATAGCTCGACGAATAGACACCCCGTATACTTTATTGAATAATTATCACCAATGCAAATTAAATTTTCTTCAAAGGATAAACTGGGTTTGTTTGATTAGCAGGTCAGCGGGACATCAGTAAGAAATGCTGGTCTACTACGTCAAACTCTCAAGCACTTCGACAACGTTTTCGCAACAGGTGGAAATAAGTGTCGAAGTGTTTGAGAGTTTGACAACAAGTTTTTGAACGATGGACACGCGTTGTTTAGTTGACATTTAGGGACATTTGACGCACTATCACATTTAATGTTATCCTTACAATAACTAATGCTATAAGTAAAAACTTATACCTTCAAGCAGAACAAAATGGCTTCCCATTATGGCGAACATTCACCCCCCTGTACAAACTCAAATGAAAGGTCATATGGTAGATTTGACATACATTACTATTTGATGATTGCAACATACTTATCCCGGTATATACCATTATGCTGTCAGTACCAGATTAAGTTAGTGTGGGGCATGTAGTATATGTTATAAAGGAGCATACGTTCTAATTAGTTATCACTCAGTAGGTTTTACGGCCTCGATATAATGTTACCTGAAATGACGAATAGTTAAAGATGCAGCTCCCCGACATGTAAACAATAGAGTTTTGTTTGCCCAAAATTGTCGTGCAGTCGAATTTATTTCTTAAGTTTATTTCCAAAAGCAAATTTTATATGAACTTTTCCCATTTTTTAACAATTTCTCACAAAAAAAAATTATCACCCCAAATTACCATCTTCCCCTATTCATACTACGATAGACATTTTCCAGGGTGGAAAGAAAGCCTTCCCGAATTGAAAAATAGCCAAAACATTTCTGTTGCATGAAATAACTTACACGTGTTTGGTGCAGGTCTCTTGAAAATGCGAGACCTGTAGCATGTGTTACTTTTGTTATAGAGACCATCGTGATCGTGATCGTATAGGAATTGCGTGCGTTTACAACTCCCTCTGAAATCAGTGCCTATCACCACTAACGCTGTTGTGAGTTCAGATCCCGTTCAGGCGAGGTGTACTCGATACAACATTATGTGATAAAGTTTGTCCGTGACTTGCGGCAGGTCGGTAGTTTTCTCCGGGTACTCTGGTTTCTTCCACCAATAAAATTAACCGTCACGATATACAACTGAAATATTTTTGAAAGTGACGTTAAGCACCATAACTGTAAACCTACTTTTGTTACTAGGTTAATCCGTCACTGTGCTTTGTATAATACATATATTTTATCTTTTATTTTATTACGTGTTTGTGTTATGACTAGTTAGGTCGTTATAAAATTGTATCACTTTTTCTTTTATTAAAACGTGTTGTTTAATTGACTTATAGAAATACAAAGATAAATTCGCATTAACTGAGAGATCAAAAATTGTACATTATTAAATATTTATACAGGAGTAGCATTGTTGATCAAATGAGTTTATAAGTAATACAGGACTGTAACTAATTATAACAATATTTTCATTTTCTCTTTCTTAATTCTACGTCACTATTTTCTTAAAGATAGTGACAGAATTATTACATGTGTTGTACCACTTGATTCCTAAAAAAAAAGTCTTTGTTGAATAATGATAGAATATTATTATAATGTTATATATAATATACAAAAATCATATCTAAAACCAATGGTAACGAAAAGGGAATTATTTTTAAACGTTTCAAAAAACAACTGTCGACAACTCCTCTCTCTCTTCGATCTTCTTTTTACAAAATATTCACCATAGAATGATTTGTGTGTGCATTGCGTTTTTCTGGTTAGGAAGACAATACAATTAATGATTGATGTTGGTAAAAAAAAAAAAAAAAATATGCCCTTCGACATAAGGTAAGAGACACCCAGTATTTTCCCCCTTTTTCTAAGGATGAAAGAAGTTGAACCCGAAATGCTTTTTGGTAATATTTCACTATGGATTATCTTAGATCACAGGCTAAAAATTGAGTCCTATTTGAAGCTGATTATGAAATCAAATTGTTGGTTATTACAGGTGGAAAAAAAGGAGATAACACGGACATTTTTTAAACTTCAAACAAAAGTTTTATTTGGTTATTGTTTTTCAACAATTTAAGAAAACGGACGAGTCATAATTTTTTCAGAACTTTTGAATGAATGCATGCAGAAGCCTTATCGAGTACATTTACTCAGTAGCGAGTACATCCACCACGTTTACGCCAAAGCTCCCGCAATCGCTTATTCATTCCACGAATTAAGTGACGAAGCCTCTCTACTGGGAATCACCGCCATTCTGCCAGGATTTGATTTGTTAATTCAGCAATATTTTGATACTGGGGTTTACTTTACGGCCAATAAATTACCATATGTGCTTGATTGGGTTCATATCAGGGGACACGGCAGACCACTGAAATGTGTCAATCGACTCTTGCTGCCTGAATTCCCTTATAATGCGAGCTCTGTGCGGTCTGGTGTTATCGCTCATAAAGATTCGGCCTGTCAGTCAATGGATGATTATCAAAAATGGGTACAACGTGTGCGTTAAGCACTTTATCGAGATATGCAACGCCATTGAGGTGACATTGTAAGACATGTAAGTCTAACTTACAATTAAAAGAAAAGCACCACAGACAGTTACACCGCCGCCACCGAACGCTGTTGTACCCATCACGTTCCCGTCGTGAAATACAGTGTTTCTATACCCTGGTGTATATCCATAACGGAACCTTTCCGCTCAAATATGCGTTACGCGATACTTTGGGAATAAGTAACGGTTCCTTTGTGATGAAAAGGATGTCAACAGGTGGGAAAGCCACATAATAATGGATAGCTGCAAGGAAGGAAGGTAAATATATCGTATATTTTGCTCTCACGGAACTCTCTGATGTATGATTCAATCCAAAGCCAAATACCATTCACATACGTCTGCTGGAAATGCGTTTCGCACGCTTTCCAACGAGATGACTGTCAATGTCAAGTGAAATTTCGGACATATCTTTTATGAATAGTTGCTTTTTTTCCACCATTTAACTCTCAAATCTTAACAATTATTAAAAGAAGAAACCTAAATGCACCAACTCCTAACCTAGTCTTCAGTTAATAATCCATTAAAGAACATTAAATTCGATTTTTAATAGAAAAGGTTCGCAACGGCACCTTTATGATTTATAGAAAACGTGTTAAAATGTGGCACAGCGACATTCGCGACTTGGAGGCAACGGACCCTTTACGACAATAATAATTGTTTTATTATTCTTTAATTTGTTTCAGGAAAAGTGGAACAAAACGAAAGTCCAGTATGCTTTGGCTGCATAAACAAAAGAAGAAGAAGGCCAGCCACATATCCACACCATATCTTTCTTTTTGGGAATTTTCGTCTTGAAATGTAAAAAAAAACCAATATAAAAAGGGAAAAAATGTGGGTTTTTTTCCAAAAGGGTGGGGGGTAGGGCTTTGCGGCTACAAGCCCCTGTGATTTCGACAATATATATATGTTATCGATATCCACTCCCGGATAGCAAAGGGTGACAAGTCAGAAAAAGGTTATTTTAGTTACATTCTGCATTTTAATTTAATTCTAAATATAAATATTGTAGGCGGAAGTAAAATGTTGTGGACAAATATTTCCGCAAACAAACCCTTAATTAACCTGCATTAACTAAGAAATAAAGAGTTTATTCATAAGTTAAAACTTTTCTTACAAAAACGATGACGGGGTTTAATAAGGTGCTTCCTGATAAGGAAGGGGGTAACTTCCTATTTTTTACGGTATACTGGGGTGTGCAAATATATGAAAGAGTAGCAAGTTTTGTAAACTTATGAAACAATTATATAAATTTGGGGGCAATTTTTCTCCTTTTCTAGTAAAAAAATGGCCAAATATAGTGTATGATATACCTGTTTAGGATATATTAATTTGGGCCAGTTTTCAATCCTTCAGACCGCCACGATATAGCTGAAATACTGCTGAAAGTGGCTTAAACCCCATTCAATCAATCAATCCTTCAGTGGGACATCCCCGTAAAAAGTATGGTTGTTACCCCTCCTGCCCCCGGGGTCCCTAATTACCAGTGTAAGAACGCTTTGAATATTTCCTTTGGCAATCCCGAAGGTTGCAGTTCCATAATCATAAAGATCCGTTGCTTTGCAGAGATGAAATTTTTTAATCATTATTGATTTTATTATACATTAATTGGTTTTCATATTTATTATGGCATTGAAATGAACATCCAAGATATACTCTAGCAAATAATCGAATAACAGAATAATGTTAAATTGATGATATAAGACAAACTATGTATAGGAGAATGTCCGAGTAACTCTCCATTCCTTAAAATTAATGGAGCCGAGGCCCCGAAGGGGCCGAGCCCCATTGTTTTTAAGGAATGGAGAGATACGAGGACTTTCTCCAACTTAAAATCCACCCATTGTACTTTATTAATTTGATTAATTATTAATCTTGAAACCAAAAAAGTCTGTGTATAGTATCTAAAGTACAAAGTATTAAATTGTTTGCCCCTTGTGGGACCTTAAAAGTACAAATAGAACAATAACTCTCCATTCCTTAAAAATAGTGGAGAGTTTTGACAATAGATTTACATCACAGGTGGATTTTAAGTGATGGAAACGTCTTTTCAATATGTTGATGCGGTGAAAACTGCAATTGTGTTTATAAATGCCGCTTCTGCGTATGAACAGATGCGATAAATCTTGTAGAAATGGCAAATGTAATAATAGCTGAGTTCCGTGACACTTAATATACAGTTCCTAGACATCTTTGATCGTATTAAATCGTAAAAATAAAGAGACCGGTTATTCAACTTACCTCACAAATCTACCAAGGATCCGTTACTTGTTCCCGAAGAATCGCGTAACGTCGATGTTTATCGCGAAGGTTCCGTTATGGATACCGTGTATACCGCCAAACTCGAATACGGCCATCTATAGGGCGCAATAAAAATCAACTTTCGTCTAACCAATGGACTCGTTTCCAGTTAAGAATATTCCATCGGAGATGTTCATGTAGCAAATTCCATCGAGCCCGTCATTGACGTAATGACTGTTGCAGTCGTTTTATGGGTTCCCTTGCGCTGTTCATTGAGCCGTCTGTTAACAATCCTTACAGATACATGACCCCAAAAATTCAATTCATCTCGAATACGAGCTGATGTAGCAAAACGTTTCTCTTGGCACATCGGCTATTAGCCTATCCTCTCTAGGTGTAGCTTTGCGGGCTTGTCAGATCGCGGACGTTCAACAACCATTCCATTCGTTTCTATAAACGCTGCATAAGACGATAAAATTACAGAATGGTGTATCCCCATTTGCCCTGCCACCCTTATATTACTAAAACATGCCTGTGACATGCCAAGAACTTGTCACCTCTTTGCTAAAGTCAATGTTCAGCTAAGCATAATTTAGCGATGAAAACACTCTATACGAAAAACTCTACCTCAACTTACAAACACACTTTGTGCAATTAGGTAAACCAGTTTTAAGCGAACACGACTTTATCGATCAATGACGTGTTACACATCTCATTAAAGCGTATGTGTACAGGTATTCTTTACAGCAATCACATTTTGAAAAAGTTAATTTTCAAAAAAGATATATTTATGAAATATTTCAAGTGGCGCTGAATTTTGGCCGAAATGTATTATATACAGCTATCGCTGTTTTAGCTTTGTTGTAAATGAATGTAAAATTACACTCTCGTTTTCTTTCTTTTTTTATCCTTTGTAAACATAATTTGCTATCATTTCATTGTACCGGTATATCGCGGTTCGATCCCCAGTTGGGTTACACCAAAAGAGGTGTACTCGATACAACATTATGTGATAAAGTTTGTCAGTGACTTGCGCCATGTCGGTGGTTTTCTCCGGGTACTCCGGTTTCCTCCACCAATAAAACTGACCGAAACGATATAACTGAAATATTGTTGAAAGTGGCGTTAAACACCATAAATTTAATCCAAACCTTAACCTTATCCACTACCAACCTCCCCCCACCTCCGACTAAAAAATGGTTTTGCTATTAAATAGAAAGAGCAAATTTAAGACTGGTTGGGTTCCAGGCGGGTTAAGCATCTAACTGAAGTGTTATTTCAGTAATCTAGAATTGTAAAAATTCGGCTCAAGGTACCATGGATTATCATTTATTTAAATATTAAAAAAAAAAAGAGAACCAGAACTCCCTTATGATATAGCTGACAAGCTGCTTATTTCGCGTGAAACATCGCATGATTAACTCACTCACATAAAACGTACATGTTGTATCAATACTAATTGACTTGTTGTGTCAAGAGACGGGTTTACATGTACTATTAGTTGGAGTTACATAAATACTTATAATGAGAAAAACGTTATGTATTTTGCTTAATTTATCTATTTTTCATCATTTTTAGCTACAGCCAGTTCATATGGTGGTAAAGTTATATATAAATGCCCAGTGTATACGTATTTTACCAACAAGTATTTTAAGAAAGGGACAGATATCCAGGGGCGGATTCAGGGGGGGGGCGCGCACCCGGCGCGCCCCCCCCCCCCCTAAAATTGGAAAAAATATGATTTTTTGGCGTAAAATCGTGATTTTTCACACAAAATACCCCAAAAATTTTCGCCCCTCCCTCCGCTCGGTGCAATTTTTTTAAGTGCGCCCCCCCCCCCCCCTAACTTGAAATCCTGGATCCGCCCCTGGATATCGATCGAGCTTTCATGTTAGTTTTACTAAATGTTCACAGTACAAAATTTAGAGTTACCTCCCCGTTCAACGTGCTTTTTATCACGTACTTCCTTTAATTGTTTTATTGCATTGCATTGTTTTCTAAGCTTCTCCTTTTGTTTCTTTGTTTTTCTTTCATTCTTTGTTCGTTTTGTTTGTTTCCTTAAAAAAAATACATATATGTTTAGAGTGAAATATGGAACTACGTATATATTCGATAGAGCTAACCAAAAAGTATTTATACTGTTGTGTATTGCGGAAGCAACTGTCGCTCAACTCGGACACTCTTATCCTGAAACCGAGCCAATCACTCTTTACTCTTACTCCTTAATGATTGATTTATTGACTGGTTGAATTATTGATTGGTGTCTAGCGCCAATGTGAGCAGTATTTCAGCTATATAGTGGCGTGAATCAATTCTATAATTTAATTTCCTTAACAACAAGACCGTAGTCATGAGTTACTTGGTTGAAACATTCAAAGCTGCTATCTCTTCTATGGAATACTACTTTATGAAGCCTGCAAATAGTTTTATGCTTTTTTCAATTGTCATGTGCAATGTCTGACATAGTCATCAACTTGTTGAAGGTGGTCAGTATTTGGTAGAAGCGGAAGTAGACATATCTTTGTTTTACTCCTTAACCTTCATACTTAGGGAGAAACATCAAATACCAGTTTCATAATATTTTGTATGAACAATCCTCAAAATATATTAACAATATTAATTAAGTGTGAATTATCATTTTGGGAGTTATCCACTTGTAAACATTAAACAACTTGTTTATACTAACACTGTATAATAATATGGTTGTTTTACATTGTATTTATATATTTTTCATTAACAGCAATTCAGCAATTTTCTATTTTCATGGTGATGTTTATAGCTATTTATATCTACGAAATAAGCAAGCATTTATATAAGATGTGGACAATATCTTAAACAGAAAACTATTTTTACTTTTGTTTATGTTTATCACCAATTTAGCTGAAATATATTGTCTCATTTCCCGTCTGTTTCACTATATATATATATTATCATTGTATTTAAGTGGGTGCTTATCAATGCGAATATTATGTGTCTTTTTTCTTCTTGTTCAACATTTTGGATTTCTAAAAACAATTGAGACAATTAATTGTGTGTATTTTTATTGTTGACGAAAATAATATAAAATTGTACAAAAGTGTGTTGGGCTGCGAGACATGTCAAAAACTACAATGTATATTACATATGATAAAAATATGAATATAAAATTTCAAATGTTAATATAAGATAATAGCATATAATTATGTAATTTGAGTAATCTGATTTCCGAGTTATACTAGTATATCAACTTTAACATGTAAATCGGAGGGACCGATTAGCCTTAAGCGGAACTAGACACAGTAAATCAGTACGATTAATGAGCAACTCTGACCAGTGGGCATCTCTTCTGATAAGGAAGATTCGTTCCTAGGGTATGGAAAAGACATTCATAAAGAAAATACGGATTATTGAACAATAGCTATATTATTATTAATGACCCACATTTTGTGGATATAACGGGAGGATAAATGAGACCACGACACAAAAACCAGTTGGCATTATAAGCAAACAGTTGGTGGTCATTATCTGAACCAGATTATACTATTTCTACAATTTGTGTATTTTACAAAGATAAGAAGGGTCGTTGATTAGTTGATTTGTTAAAGTTTAAATCGTCACCGTGTACTTGATCTAACAAAAGAAGGGAACAGATCGTATCGATTTTTGTTTTATTTAAAGTTGTTCGTTTTGTTTTGTTGATTTTTGAATGGAGTAACAGCTTGCTTAAAACTTTGGAAAGATTTGATCGAACTGCGTGCGCAAGGAAGGCGGTATTTTTATATTCGACTACACGTTGCGAATATAACCAATAACATTGCCTTGGGACAAAAAGTCGTGTACGTCGCACATGGTTGACTCAAGAAAGAAAACACACCATTATTATACACAGGTGAACTGTTTGGGAAGTGTCTTATTCAGAAGTGGAAACATGGCCACTTCACATCTTCTGATATATTTCTGTGCTACCGCTGGAAAAAACGGAGAAGAGTTGGGCAATGACGAAGAACAAATAATTTTATTTGTTTACCTATTGTTTGATGTCAGTAATTGTAAGGTAAGTTTTTTTTCAAGGTAAAAAAATATTTCCCGCACTTCTCAGGTATTCATCCGGTTGTCGTTGAATGATAACACCACACAATATATTTGTGTATATAAATTGACATGGATTTTATATGTTAAGATTGTTGTTTTTGTATTTAAGACGTGCCATTCAGTGTGTCATAGTTTTTAAATTTGTTAATTTACTCTTTTCTCAGGTGTAAATCGTTTGAAATTGATAACATTGAAAGGAAATCCACGTGGGCTATCTGTTGATCTAGTAAACATCGAGAGATTTAATTTTTATTGTACTCCTTGAAATATACTACCGAATAAAATTAGATCATTTCCGGATTTTAAAATAAAGTCAAAAATACTAAAATTGAAAAATAAACCCAATTACGAAGTTATAAGACAAACAAATATGAAGTTATTTACCCGAAGGCAACATTATGTCTGCATATGAATGACGTGGACATGTCTGACAAAAATATGAATCAGAAGAACATCATATTTAGAGATACGATATATATTTTTTAAATTATTTTTTGTATCTTTATATAGAATAGAATAGAATAGAATAGAATAGAATACATTTTATTGCCTGATCATAGGGCCAATATGAGGCATCATTAACAATACAAACATTCATGATTGATAAATGAGACATGCACACAAAAGAAAAAGGACATAGTTTGGGGTTTTTATATTTCTAAAAATATAAATGTAATTATTATTATTTAGTGGATCATGTTCTGGTCTGTCCCCTATATCTCACATCCAGTGTGAAACTTTACATATGTTGCATATTCCTGTTTTCTGTGGGTACTACGGTTTTCTCCACCACTAAAACTGACCGCCACAATATAGCTGAAATATTGTTGAAAGTGGTGTTAACCACCATAAACCAAACCAAACCTGTATCTTTATGGACAGCTGTATAATAGTGGTATATGTAACATTTTTTAGATAATAGCTGTACAGCAACACTATGTAAAACCTCAGCCAAATGAATTATCAGAGACAGTTCTAACTGAAGACTGCAAAGTCGAAACGGGTATCAATGAAGATGTCATAAAAAATGCACAACCACTTGAAGTAGTCTTAGACGAGGTGAGAAATATATTATCATCTATTATTTACCTACTTATAATTCTGTTTATTATGTACATATGTATATGGTATCCGACACGCGACCAAAGTCTTATTTATGTCCACCTTGCCTATTGATGGCGTTATATTTATGATATGGATTTTAAATTTTGGCAATGAATTTTATTATTATTGACCATCGCCCGGCATCGTGACAGTGAAATTGATCTCGTCAGCCATTAAAATGAGCTGTTAAGGTAAAAATATCATTTCATAATAAATGTCTAGGAAAACCTGTTGCACTAGCGTTTATATTGATTCTGGATAAATTATTGCTGTTTTATACGAAGCACAGCGCAACAGATGGGGGAAATCTTATTAATTACAACAACTTATGAAAACAATGTCGCTAAAACTAGACACTGACGCATAAACTGTACAGTTATTGAATATAACTGTTTAGAATTTTGTAATATCGTTGTTATTAATCACACCTTGCAAATTAATGTCGGGCCAATGTTAAATGGTTAATGAAAATATTAATGAAATATCTACTTCATTTTGAAAACTTTATATTTTCTTGTATCTTGAGCGGATTATTTTAATAATCTAAAAGTTGTTGAAATAATCTAAATAAAGACACTTTTGAATGTTATCACTTCCACCACACATCGGTCATTTTCCCAAGACAGATAATTTCACCTCGCACCTGCCAATTTCACCGTATTACGTTTTAACCTTACAAGTATGTGAATTTCCAGCAGGTTATTTCCTTAATGTTATCAACAACCCTGAGTTGTGTCAAAACTGAAAGATTTAAATAGTACTTATAAATACAAATTGTACCATGCTTACGCTTTCAATTTTTTTCACTCCCAAATTTATATGATTAGGTGTATATTTATTGAACTACAATTAATTTTGAAGTATTTATGAAGATGTTAATCTCTCTTATTATAATGAATTATATGCACCAATAAACCCAGTAATTGTCCAAAAACACTAATATTCTACAAACAATTTACGTTTTATATGTTCTCCGACTGTTTTCTGGACCTTGAAAATATACACTTAATCAAGCCCCGACAGTTACAACATTACAAGTATGTTTGTACCTTGGTATTTGACAGGAGACAAGGTAATTTCAATGGATAACTGATCGACATTTCTTTTTAAAAAATAATAAAATGTTATTTAATCATTGTATACCGAAACAAAATGAAAACGTATCCATTCGATACGTTGTTAATTGCATGTACATTTCATAGGACAATGTAATGTATGCCTTTCTATGTATGTATATATTTGGTGTTCCTGATTGTTTATGGACTTCTAAGTTAATATTAAATATAATGATTAATGAGGTTATTAGTGGTATGCCACAGTGACTACCTCTTCATCCGTCAATTTCTATTAATTCACACTCATACATAATAGTAGAAAGTTCTCAGCCGAAAAACAATGTTTGCCTTCTCTGTATTTTCACCAGATGTGGTGTTTTCGCTAGCCAAGGATTACGATCCACCACCAACCCTTGGCTGGCGGGTTTTATTTGATAACCATCTTCGCTAGAAAAGGGCCAGACCCAAACCATCTTCGCTATAAAAGTGCCAGACCCCAACCATCTTCTCTGGAAAAGGGCTCTTGGCTGGCGAAGATGTCTGACAAGTTATGAAAACATTTACCCCTTCCTATTACTGACCCTGAATAATTAAGGATCCATACAAATGTTATTAAAAACTGCTTAATTTTTCTTTTTCAGTTTGAACGATTCTTGTCAGCCAAAGGTGTTCATCCCGAAAATGGCGGGAAATCATTTTGTGTATTAACCGATGGACAATCCCATTTAAGACAGTGTTTACACCCTGAGTCTAGTACAAAGAACTACAATCTTCCTAGTTATTTTTATAAATTCTATGATTTACGGAATGAATTTAAGAAGTTTTACAAGACAGACAATATACAGAACATTAAATCTATGCTAGATTGTATCCTTTTTTCATGACCTATATATTGACCTTGTCTGAAGCGATTGACGGGGTAAGTATTTAGTATTTGGTTGAAATGCATTTTTCCAGTGTCATTTGATTTGATCATATACATAGTGATTTATTGTTTATCCCAAACAGGGGTGGGCTTGCCATACGGCCATTTGAGCAATGCCAGGTGGGCCGATCAGATCATGTATTAAGCAAGATATTAATTAATGCATCACTGGACCGATCTGATAGGTGGACAGATTCATTGTCGATTTTATAACACCCAATCCACTTCTGATCTCAAATGACACAGGGAATGAAAATAAAACACGTATTCCTACAAAGGTTCATAAATTTGTTTCCAAATTTATAGAAGAATCAAAATCAGTATATGAGTATAGTAAGGCTATCATTCCTTATTGACTGATATTGTAGATTTTTGCTTATTATTTTTCATATCTTGCAAAATGAGGGTTAATATTCATGTAAAATACATCTGGCTTTATAAGGGATAGAGTCAGTGGTTGACTGACAAGATTGAGAAAATAACACAAAATTAGAAGAATTTACTGGGGGAACATGTGCACCACAAACACTCATAATGTAGGAGTACCATATTTATACCTCCTAATGTTTTTGTAAAATTGAGTTTACTTAATGCAATTCCATACAAATGCAAATAGTTTTCAAGAGTCATTAGGTTTTACTGCAAACAAAATTAAATCCGCTGGTGAAAGTGAATTACATGATCACGAAAGATACATTTTCTTCTAGTAAGTTAAAACTTTGCAGTTAAGTTTTTAAACGTTTGTTAAGCATATATAAACATCATATGTGTGTGCAAATTTGTTTGAAGTGCTGTTTGTTCAGGCGATAGATATTATTAGTTCGTTTTAAATACCAGAAAGGAAGACATTCTATAATTTTCTTCAAATATTTTCGTAATAACTTAGTTTATATATTTAAGTGTTTTAAATTGACCAATATGATGACTAAATACTACATTTATAATCGGGGGAATCCATTAATTACACTAAAATATCGTACGTTATGACATCTGATAATCGAAAACAAAAAATGGAGGTGACTGATTCATTGATTGATATATTGTTGCTTAACGCCAATTAAGCAGTATTTCAGCAGCTATATCCATGACGAGAAAAAGTTTACGTTTTCATTGCAATAAATCTTGTATATAGTTAAAAAGGTGATAATGGGATAGGCGAAAGTCTATATTGCCATAGGGAAAAAGGGGGATATAATACCGGTAATGGATAGGGAAAGAAAATATTGCTTTACATCAGGCCACAAACGGTCAGTCCGTAGTCCTTACGCACCTGCTCATTAGGAGCTGGTGCAAGTTGTCTTTTATTGGATAAAAGCGCGACATTCAGGGGGCACTGATGTGCGTTCCGTCCCAAGGGTGACTCGTGTATTTGATACGTCTCGCACAGCTATTGACCCTTCTTTCGGGGGTACTGTACATAGTAGCTAACAAACTATGTCTTATTTGATTACTCCCGGGGTTCCCACGGGGAAGGGATGGGGTGAAAATCGATGCTTTATGAATTATCTTATACATGCAGTAGATTAAGGATCTAAAGCTTTATAAACGCATTTTTTTTAAGTTCACCATATAAGTGCTATCGAAAATGTTATCCAAACTTTAAATGAAGTCGACAAAAACAAACCATTTTGTGTGAACATACGTGTCTTCTGTACCAGGCGATGTATGTAGTTTTATCTCTCGTCACAAAACTTTTCACCCGGTATATTCTGGGTAGATGTTTGATTAAAGTGTTTGTCATATAAAATCTATCGGTAATTTACCCGGATGACGAATTATCTTCAAACATAGGGTAAACTTACAGATAACTGCTAATGTTAAGGCAATTTAATTCGGTCGCATAGTTATTCTAAATATTGCATGTATTAGTAAAAAAAAATCATCTGTAGGGGTTTCATACAGTTATAAAGGGAGGTAATAAAAGGAAAAACACACAAAAAAGAAATACCACACTGTCGGGACAATTCCAAAAATTAAAATCAAAATGGTAGAAAGAGGCAAAATCGATACCCCCAACACTCACAAACATGACCGCTCACTTTCCTGACTTGGTACAGACACTTGAATAAAAAGTGGCGGGTTCCAATTAGTTTTATGGACATTATATGTAAATGAGAAAATTGGCCTTCTATTATTATGTTTGATTCAAATTTATTATCAGAATTTTAGTTTCATACACCTATGGCTTTTTTCTCGAAAGATCCGTCCCTGTAAAATCGAATGACTTTACACACACCTCACACATGCGCGTGCGCTCTTATCCTACTGTGACCTGGAATCGAAAAGAAAATACTTTTTGTGACACCGGAGAAGAAATCAGGGCTCAGCATCTTACTTATAAACTAAACTAAATATTGAAAAAATCAGTGTTCTCTTAGGTTATAAACTACAGAACTCGTTTTAAAATTTATTATTCTCGGTTCACGTATTAGGACCTTAAACAGGTTTAAAAAAAGGGGGGACAAGTACAAATTAAGTAAATATCCTCTACTAGTCTACAAATAGACAAAATAAGAACGTTATAGACTAGGTAATAAAGACAAAAACATGACGATTTATATGGTGATTTATGGTGTAAGCCTTTGGGCTATTGTCACGGAGAGTTGATAGACTTGACTGTCAGAGATCTGACGTGGCCTCAAGTTATTTTCAAAATATTCATAACCTGTCCCACTTCACGTTGACTTGATCACATTAAATATATATACATATATACCTTGTGGGTTTGTTGTGTATTGAAAAAAATATGATTGTGGTATCAGTTTCGTCTAGAAAGTATTAAATATATGTACTAACTACTCTTCATGCCGAATGAGTCAGACAGAGATACATGTACGTGTAACTCGTCCAGGTGAGCCCTGGACTCATCACTTGTGTATTTTACAATAAATAACAAAGAATACACTTCTGGTGCTCGTGATTTTTTTTGTTGGGACTCATCAAAATTTAATCCTACAAGGGTTCCTGTCAGTCAGAACCCGCTTACGTTAACTGCATATTTATAATGTGTTAGACCTGGACCCGTTTCGACGTAAAACTAATTTAATTTCTAAAAAAAAAAAAACTATTCTTTTTTTGAAGTTTTAAACAAAGGCTCGACCTTTCTCTTTTGTAATACCCCATACGATTGTTCGTTTTATCTTTTGTATTATCAAATTCGCTTTGAGTTTCGTTTTTGACCATCTTGTTTTAAATGTAAATGTCCCACATTTAAGTGATTTTTAAGAAAGATAAAAATACATATAATGTTGATTAGCAAGAATGGACTATATGAAAAGGACTTGTGACTTTTTTGTTTGAGATCATTTATTTTCAACCCTTTCTCCTTCGTTTGACTTCATTGAGCTCTTTGATTATTATCTTGTAAATATAAGGACAACGGGGAACATTATATCGTCCTATTTTTCAACTGTGTTTTGAATAAAAGTAGAAATTACATGATCAGTTAGGTTTCATGTCGTCTTTAAGTAGGAATGTCTTTATTACATTTCTTTAAAAGAATGTCTTTATTACATTTCTTTAAAAGAATGCAAGGAGCTATGAAGCGACAATGGATAATAAAGGAGTTGTCAAAATAGATGAGCATTTTTTTGTTTTGTTTTTTTGTGTTTTACGTACAATACAATTTGAAGATTGAAAACTGAAATATAATTCTTTTGTTTTCCTTTTCTTACAAACAAACGAAAGGAGATTAAAATAAAAGAAAATTCTGTAATAAAAAAAGACAGATTTAAAATAGTGATGGTGTACGTTAACAATTCCACCATATCACGAACATATACACCTCACGTATGTCAAATCATTGAACCCACAATATATTCCGATGATAATCTAAGTTATGACTTGGGACAGACAAAAAAATGTGGCGGGGTTAAGCCTTTCAATGCCAATGGGATCCAGACCCTCCCCTTTTTTGTATATATGCATATTAGATATACGTGTATAACTGTGTGTGTGTGTGTGTGTCTGTGAATACATCTGGACAATTATAATTAATTGTCAGTCACTTTCTCACCGAATCATCACTAGATCTTGGTAGAAACATTAAATTACCTATCGGATTATTAAATTTTATAAAAATTGACACGGCAAACATAGGAAGAATATAAATACATTTTGATTACATTTCACGGTTGGCTTGAAGTTATTTTATTTTGACAAGCCTAACAGCTGACATACTACATCTTATAACAATTTTTGAAGTTTCTTAATTCTTTAAATAAATATTTTTGTAAACTTTCTATTGTTCTGTAGATAAGTTTTTATTTTATTCAAAAGTAATCCCTTTTAATGCCCTAAAAACTCTTAATACTCTTTATCTAGTATTTGTCTCTTGTTTTTAAATTGTCAAAATTGTCCGTCTTTTAAAGTAAGGTTTGAAATTATGCAAGATTTACTTGGGTGACACGAAACAATATGGATGTAAATAAAGAGGTGTTAAACTCTTTATTTAAGGAAACAGAATAATGAATATTTTATTAATGCAGTTCTTGAGCTCACAGTCGCATGCATATACGGGGAGGGTTGGGAATCCAGGTTTCCATTAATTGTTTTAAGTCCGCCACTTTTTTGTCCCTGTATCAAGCCAAGACCTGGATTTCTAATGTCATGTGTAGTGGTCTTTTTTTCCCATTATGTTCAAAGATTTGAGATTATAGGTGGTTGGTCGTTTTGTTAATATTAGTGGAATTGTTGACCAGCACCGTTTGAACTTTCTTTTGGTAATGTTGCTGACGTTTTGAGCTTGCGTTGTTTCTAAATGTCATACAAGTTTGCATTTGTACATTTTTTTTAGATTTTTTAATACATGTATTATATAATACCTTAATATAGCCATATTTATCTTTGCACTTTCATTGTTTTCCCATCCAGCCATAACGATACATTCAGATGGGTCTTTTTAGTAACATCTCAGTCGATTTAATTTAGCCTATTTTTTTTTGTAAAATTTCACGCATGGCTTATTTTATTCATTTAAAATTCATATACATGTATAATATTCAACTTTCCATTTAACGCTTCATCTTCAAACGCCCGCCACGCAAGGAACATAATGAATCTTTTCGTCACTTTATTACACGCCCAACAACAACTGTCTACTTAAACTAATTAAATTCGTCACAAAATTATTTGGTAATAATTTTTGGCCTTAACTGAACTTGACAGATTTAGGTTTACAAGAAGATCATTCGGTTGAATATGGTGTTCGTCAGTGCCAAGAGATGGCTAACATTCTACATCGACTTATAAATGATGGTAAGTATTCTTATGATTGATTGAATGGTATTTAATGCCAACTTTTCAGTTTGTTGCTTAAATCTGTTACTATATATTGTGATCATGTTTACACTAACCTGATTATACTATTTTGATGAAGACGGGGTGAGGCCTCGATTGTCGAGTGGTGTGAAGGTCGTTGACCTCTGACTACTAACCTATTACCGCTGACGTGGATTCAAGCCTCTGTACCCACCTCAAGTGTTGAAGTTTCCAGACGTCTACCTATATGGCCGACGTGTAGTCATCAGAGTTTTGATGGATCGTCGTACTATGTAGATGTAGATATGGCTAAGAAAGGGAGTTTAACGTGTTGGGTCGTTATAACTGGTTGGAATCTTCCATCTACTCCACCTCACCCCCTCCACTCATTAAGGATGGTAAAAACGATATAGTTCCAAGCCAACATTGCAGAAGGTAATGATAATCCTGAATATCCCACCCCCTACAAGACTTGAATGTAACAAAAATAGGCCGATCAAAGCATATTTCAAATGTTATGTAAAAGTGTGTGTGTGTGGGGGGGGGGGGGGGGGGGACTATTATTTAAGACTTGTCAGTGACATTTCAAGAGATTTTCAATCGTATTTTATTTAGCAAATTTTCGTGTCTAACATATTTCAAAGAAAATTACACGTCTAAAATCGCCAAACTGTCAAGGGATGATCTCTGTGTCTGTGATTATATGGTATAGTTGGATATCAACTACTGTGCAGTTATTATCTATCAGCACTCAAAGTAAGGGAGTTAACTCTTGTCTGTGGCGATGTGTATTCGATACAATCTTATGTTAGGTGCTCTTATTTCATCCATCAGCAAAGTAGACCGACACAAATATTGTTTAAGTTACTTAGCTTACATTTTCCTCAATCTGTTCGAACTTTCAAAAAAACAGTGCATGTATGTCCTTTGTTGTTTGACATTAAATTTTGTGTAGTCAGCTTAAAGTTTTGTGTTTTCTTAACAACGTGTTTTTTTTTTAAAGATTTGTATGATAATTGTAACAAACAAGAAATATATTTATCTTGTTAGTTACAATTTGAAATATTTTGTGATAGCATGTTAGCTTAACAAAGCAAACCATTGAATTCAGATACATCTAAGAGTACTGAATCTTTTTTAAAAAGGTTTTTTGTCAATGTAGGTAGACCTCCTCTTATCTACTACATTGAGTATATATTACAAAACTTGTTTGGTCATCAGTCTTGTTTCTGTTCGTTGGGCCGTAACGACAAGATATACCATATTATTATATCATTCTATCAACAGATCATTGTATTAATCCTGCTCCCATCTTATTTTGTAACAAAGAGGTGTTGACGGGAAATATCTCATGTTGATTTATGTCTTTGTCTGTCCTGATGTTGACACAAGACAAGTGGCTTTTCTCATGGATTATAGATATAATCCACTAATAAAACAAAATAAAAATAGTTATGGTAGATTAATTTGATAATAATTATATTTGGAATAGTTGAGGTAGAAAGAATATTTATTTGTTATTGAGTAATTTGTAATAGAGTTTTATAACATACTACTTACTAACAAATATTTGGTCATATTTTCATTAATTCAAATTTATGGTTGTAGGTCACGTGTGCAGTAGTCCAGAAATAATAAATGAAAGATTGGAACCAGGGATTTGGTATGTAAGCAGTATGAATTAGAAGACATCACCCTGGTCATTTTACATATAGATTCTCCTTCAGTTGCCCGTGGGTTACGATATTTCTCCACTCAAGAGAGTAAAATTTAAAATTTAACTCTCGAGAGTGGAGAAATATCGTAACCCACATGGGCAACTGAAGGAGAATTTGTTTCTCCCATTATTTAACACGAACTTTATTTCAAAATCCGATTCAATTACCGATTTGACAACGATTTGACAACATGCGGGAAAGGCACAGACATTTTAATCCTCTAGAGGATTACAGATTTCCACCACTGGTTCAGCGGGGTTAAAACGCCGTTATAATGGGAGATATACACATACACCATTTTTTTTATTTGATAGCCTTGCCCTTTTATCTGGTCTGAGTTTATACTTAATAAAACTATGGGTCTGGTCATTGTTATATATGAAGATACATGTATCTTGAAAATTGAAAATGAAGGCCTGTCAAGTCGTATATAAATATAAGGGACCGACTATATGTAATTTATTTTCACGGGAGCGAAAAAAAAAACGAGAAAACAAAATTTTTGACAGACCAATCAGCATTTGTTTCAAATTTTATCAGAATGTGTGATTGAAAATTGCAAGGTCATATTAATTATTTGTTGCATCTTTCAAATCAATTTATTCTTTAATGTAAAATTTTGGAACATAAATTAAAAAAAATACCACACACAAAAAAAAAGTTAAATGGCCATTCTCTAATGCAAGTAAATAATAGTATTTTAAACATGTACATACTACTTAGATAAGCCATGTGAGTTATTATGGATAAGCTTACAAATTTATGATGTTGTACAAAATGTAGTGTACCTATTAGTAAAAATTCAATTTTAAAATAAAAAATGTTATTTAATGTTATTTATAAAATATAAAATGGAGTATGTGTTTGACATCTGGATATTGCTAAAAAGCCAAAAGGCAAATGTAAGTAAATATATGTCCCGTCAAATATTTTTGATAGAATGTAGAGATGACAGATAAAAAGAAAAATATGTAGCTCTAAGCTTTCACGTGGATGTAAATATTAATAGACGGAGATACCTCTGATACCATGCTGTATGGAGACGACAGTAAGCTTCCGGACAATTGAGGACTGAATAGAAAACTTCAAATGAATGGGACAGATTAACCGGTAGCTTTATTTGCTGACGGACCCGAAGTAACAGATCGGAAAATAATTAAAAACTTTCGAATTATTTTTATTTAAGGCTTGTGACCATCAATAAAAGTTGGTAACATATTGAAAGTTTTATTCACTCTAGTCTCTAACCATATATAGCCTAGCCTATTATCTACAAAGATTGATCGCTTGATTATGAATTAATTTAAACATAAAATGTCAAACTACAGTATAAAATGTTCAAACCATTAATTTAATTATCAATATGTTAAACAGACATACACATTTGAAACACAACACATTATATTTTTTTTAGTGAAAAACATAATATATGATTAATGTATAGTCTAGGGGTTAACCGTTAACACAGCATATTTAATGCAGACTAGGGTTCAAAGGTGAACCAATACCTGCTATATTTTGTTTTGAAGATTGCTGTAAGGCACTAACCACACCAAAACTACCAATATCCAATAAAATTTTATTTTCTATGGTGTATTTTTTTTTCTGTTTGTAGAAAAGGTGTTTTCTCCCTAAAAGTAAACTATTTACATATATTTGAATTTGAATTTTGGTGTTTAACGCCACTTTCAGCAATATTTCAGCTATATCATGACGACCAGTTTTAGTGGTGGAAGAAGCCAGAGTACCTGGAGAGAACCACCGACCATGGGCAAGCAACTGGTAAACATTATCACTTGTGGCTGCGAGTCGAGTGCACCTTTTTTTGTAATTTACAAAGCCGGATGCGAACCCACGCCGTATTGATAATAGGCTTATATGAGTTGTTGGGTAATCCAAATACCTAACTCATTGAGCCACTCAGGCCCTCATAAATTTGAAGGGAAATAATAATTTATATATCTACATGTTAAATAAGGGTAATAACAAAATTACCGAACTCCGAACTTTCAAATATTGTATCCTGGTTTGCATAAAAACAAAACAATATATTATTTTTAAGGTTGACATTACATCCAAACAGCCAATTCTGAATGAACATTGCAAAAATGTGCATTTCCATTTCATTCCTCAAAATCAAAATGTATCTTTAAAATTGGAAGCATCTTGCTAGCTTTTTTGCATCACCATTTCTTTTCTGTTTTGCAGTAGTAAATCGGATGTTGTAGATGACGAATCTGTAGTAAGAGCACGTGGGTTGCCATGGCAATCATCAGATCAAGATATTGCCAGATTTTTCAAAGGCCTGAACATTGCCAAGTAAGTTCTTTCTTATAAAACCATAATTATTGAACTACATGTATTTGTATTTTTTGATATGTTGAAATGTTTTTTAAAAGACATATTTCCCATAATTCAATTTTCCAGGAAGCAAATATTTACCACCGATTATATTTAATTTCTTTCCAACTAAATATATTTAATTTCTTAACAGAGGAGGCGTTGCCTTGTGTTTGAGTCCCCAGGGCCGGAGGAATGGTGAGGCATTAATAAGATTTGATGATGAAGTCAACCGAGATCTTGCCTTAAAAAGACACAAACATCACATAGGACAAAGATACATCGAAGTATACAAAGCAACAGGGAAGGACTTTGTCAATGTAGCCGGTGGTATGTACTCCATACTGTTAATGTCAATGTTGTCTTGTTTTGGTTCCATTTGGTGGTTGTTGTGAGTTCGAATCCCGCTCAATCAAGGTGTACTCGATGCAACATTATGTGATAAAGTTTGTCAGTGACCTTCTCCACCAATAAAATTGACCACCAAAGTCCATGATATAAAGGAAATATTGTTGAAAGTGGTGTTAAGCACTAAAAAATGTTCGTCCTTCTTTGTGTTTATGCATGGAAAGTAACATACTTGGATAATCAACAAGGTCCTGTAACTCCATATCGACTCCAAAATGTTCATTCCTATTTATGGAACCTTATATAATGGATTGAAATTATGACACATAAATAAACACAATGTAATCCTGGTAGATATTATGAAATACATTTCTGATTTCAAGGAGTATAGAATTCATATTTTAATTTTTACGTTTGCAGGAAGTAACACAGAAGCACAAGCTTTCCTTTCTCGTGGAGGGCAAATTATCATACGCATGCGTGGATTGCCATTTACAGCTACTGCTCCACAAGTGGTAAGTTCACATTTGGCAGTGGTTCTTTGCATGTTTGTTTAGTTAAATTGTTTTCCAATTGTTTTGTAACATTTTTTTTTCGTGCAGGTTAAAAACAATATTGGAACAATATCAGAAATGATCAAGAATGGGTTTTATAGAACTGTTGTTCTTTTATCAAGATTTATTTATTTGTTTTGTGTTCAAAAACGAGGAAAAAAACCCACTTTTATTCTGTATGCATAAACACACTGTTTGTTGTCAAGTAATTTTTAGTGTCGTCGTGGTCTAACCTAATACCAAATACATTGTTAAGCCAAAGGGAATTATCCACATGCCATCTGGAGATGCTTTTTCTTA
Organism: Bathymodiolus brooksi; assembly: GCA_963680875.1. NCBI lineage: Eukaryota > Metazoa > Mollusca > Bivalvia > Mytilida > Modiolidae > Bathymodiolus > Bathymodiolus brooksi. The sequence continues at coordinate 37,742,597 of OY804578.1, read as the reverse complement.
CAATTCTAGTTTGCTATGCTAATTTTAATGCAAGATGGAAAAAAACAGAAATTGTTGGAGAAAATGCACTTTGGTGTAATGATATTTGGAGAAAAAAATTCACATAGCAAAAATATTTTGTTTTTTAAGTTGGGTTGAGGTATTGTTGATTTTATGAAGAGATGATAGAAATTTGTGCTTTTTTACAAAATAACTTGATGCGTTTTTCAGTTGGAGGTCTGTTAGCATAAAATGCTACGAAAAAGGTAAGTCGACAATCTAAGCAAAACGTGTGGAGGAAGGTAACGGAATAGGAAGGTCTGAGGTTATTCGTGTTTGGGTCGCCATAATAGGGAGAGATTGGTGACAGTGGTGAACCAATTGTATTGCAAGATTTAAAACGGTGCGGGGCAGTAGGTTGCAGGCTATTGTAACTATGGAAACCTCCACCTAGGTGTGGAGTTGGTTATAACCATTATAATATTTTGGGTGCCCAGGTATCGGATTATGTATGTTAATCCCTTTTACATAATCTTCAAACACACAGACATCTCAATGATGAGGATTTGTTAGTATTTAATTTAGATAATTTTAACAGCATTTTAGGGGGTAAGGGGTTATGGTGTTTAACATATTTTATGATAACAAGAAATCAGCATAATGATAATAAAAGCATGTTTTTATTAAATTTTGAAAAGTAACTGTTATATTTCTAAAATTGCTATTGAAAATCTTGGCTTTAAAATATGTGCAATTTCTGTATTTATTTATTGAAATAGTTTTTCAATATTTTTGAAATTTTTGTGTTATTGAGATGTCTGAATAGGTCACTGGTAAAGAAAGTCGCTTTTATTCTGCTGCATGTGGGTGTGATTTACATAAATGTCTTTAAAACTTATTGTACAAAAGCTATGAGCTATTTTGTGTCTTTGCGCTTCCAGCTAGAGTTCTTTGCAAGGGAACCACATGGATGTACCGTTCTTGATGGAGAAGAGGGTATCCTGTTTGTCCATTACCCAGACGGGAGATCCACTGGTGATGCTTTTGTTCTGTTTGAAACGGAGGATGAATCGAACACAGCCCTGAAAAAACACAGAGAAATCATGGGTACACGCTACATCGAATTATTCAAGAGCACCGCAGCAGAAGTACAACAGGTATAATGGAATCTCCACATGCATGGAAACAGTCATTGCACTTAAATATGACAAAAGTTATTGAAAAATGAAATTCAAGAAAATTGTACTTGTTTTTGTTTAAAATTAATTGGGTGATACTAATGTGTGAAATATTAACTTTAGTTAGAATTATATATATATTTATGTATATCGTTGGTGCAGTGCATGTACTAAACTAACAATGATTTAGGCCTTGATTAGAAATAAACTTATTTAAAATATGGCGTCCTTCACTGGTGCGCAACTATAGGTTTTTGATACTTGAAATGGAGAAAACTTCATCTGACCATGTATGTATTAGGTAATCAGATTTATCAGTTATAATATACATGCATTGTCTTGAATTTATTAGGTCTTGAACAGAAGTATGGATCCTAGAAACCCAGAACCAGTTCTGGAAACACAGTTACCTCCCCTGATTGCTCAAATTCCACCACCAGGGTCACTTCCATACATTCCACAAAGTGTTATAACAAGTGGAACCAAGAAGGATTGCATCAGACTACGAAATCTTCCTTCCACAGCACAAGTAACCGATTTGTTGACATTCCTGGGAGAATTTTCGCAGTTCATTGTATACCAAGGGGTACACATGGTTTATACAGCACAGGTTAGTTTAGGTTGATTGATTGATTGGTGTTAAACTCCAACTTTAGTCTTTAGCAGTATTTCAGCTATATCGTGGCGTGGTTAGTTTTGGCACAGATCATAAATATCCAGTAAAAATTCTTCATTGACATTTTGTGTTTGGCTTTTTTTTATGTTTACCATCATTTATGTATCAATAATAATTTTTAAGTAATAAATTTGTCAGAATATTTCTGTAATGATTGATAGGTGTCAAATTTCCTCAGTCCATTTTTGGAAACATTTCTACAATGCGACAGGGCATAGCATAATTTAAGGTCAATGAATTGGCTATTTCAATATAGATCAACATATATGTATCAAGAATACCTCACAAATGTCAATTTGAACGTGTGTTATGATCAAATGATGAATATATGTCAGAGACTAGGTTAATTATACCTATTCTTATATTCGAAAAAAAATCATTTGTCATTAGGAGATAAAAACTATAAAACAAAAATCTAAAAATAGTAAAACGATAACAAAGTACCGAAACGGAACCAAAATTATACTTCATGAAGAACAAAATCACAATTATATGATGATAATAAAAAAAAAAAAAAAAAACGTAGATGACCAAATTCGGCTAAGGTCACCTATGCCTGAGGAAAGAGATCCTTAATTTTTATTAATCATTATATTATTTAGAAACTATGAATTACCAAGACCAATATATCAAGGAACTAACATGCCAAAAGAATGAAAGGTTACAAAGCTATTATCCTATGTATAGTTGTTAGCATTCTTCAACAATAAAATGACTAAATTTTTTTATCTAAGACAACTATCCTTTTCATGTATTGGCATTTTGTAACAATAAAATAACTTATTAATTTTATTTAAGGGTGAACCTTCTGGTGAAGCTTTTATACAGATGGACTCTGAAGAATCTGCCACTTTAACCACATTCAATAGAACTAAACGAACCATGGTGCATGCGAATAAGAAACGTGTTGTAGAAGTTATACAGTGTTCGGGAGAAGATATGAACCTCGTTTTGACGAATGGAATACCCACAATGCCAACACCAGCAGCTTTCCCACAGTATATTACAGCACAGCGTCCTATGTTATCACCAAGTGAGTTTAGCTGTAATTGAATGTTATGTTTATGTACTAGGAAGATTATATTTTTGTTTAGCTTACTAAGCTATTTTATTCTATAAATTGAAACATACAGGCAATTGAAAAGTACATTTGAAAGAAACATTTGATTTGATTTCATGACATGTATTTTCATAATGCATATATAATGAAATTTCTTAATGGTTTACTCCATCAATAAAACTGACCGTCATCATATAACTGAAATATTGTTGAATGTGGCATTAAACACCATAAACCAAATCATCCTTAATAATAATAATGTTGAGAATAATGGGGTATATGTTATTTTGTTTTACAGACGGACCAACATTAATTCCACAACCAGTGTCAGCTATGATGCCATTTGCCCAGTTTCCACAGCCACTACCAGCAGCCTTTCCAACAGCGTTATCACAAGCAGCCATTCCACAGCGACCAGCTTTCTATCCACAGATAATATACTGGTACCCAAGTCCTCCAATATCTCCACAGACCTATCTAACAAACGCAGGGCCCGCAGTTATAGTCATGCGGGGTCTGCCTTTTAATGCCACTATTCAAGATATCTTGAACTTCTTCCAAGGTTTTCCAGAGGTACGTCTCTTTGCAAAATTTATTTACTGTTGTAAAACGTATTCAGTATGTGTTTTGGACAAACATAGCGCCACGATATATCTAAAATATTGCTAAAGGTGGCATTAAACACCAATCAATTGGACAATCATAATTTTAAAGTTGAGACAGCTAAAATAAAATTCAATGAAAAAAAAAGTTTTTATTACATTTGTTATAATTGAAAACAAGTGTTTTGCAGAAGCCTTTGGAACTCCTCTGAAAAAAGGGAAAGTATTATAATGTGTGGTTATAATTAGAGCACTTATATCTTATATTCACTCTGCTTTTTAGTTTAGAGGTTGGTTTTAGCCTAATTTGTATCTTCAACTAACCAGATTTAGTTAATCCTGACCGACCTGTTCCTTAGATCAAAAGAAGAAATGGCATACTCTCTCAATGTCTTTTTGACAAACTAACATTTTTTATTTTAGACAGCAAAATGCTAATTAGTTTGTCATTTCTTCTTTTATTTTGTTACCACTAACAACAGTTGGAGAAAACATCCAACCTCCTCATCTCTCCAATTGAAAATCCCTCTATTTTCCTTTTAATAAATATGTAGTTTTCCTTGTAGATATTTTATAAATGAACTGATAATTTGGCTTTCCAGCCTTTCCACATTGAGCGGTGTACCTTATGAAGGTTATTCCAGAAACGTGTTTTGCACACAAAATTCGACATCTACGTTTTTACTAAATCGGGCACCATCCCCATTAAAGATTCTATGCATTTAGCTAACTCTGTCTTGAAATCGAAAATCTTTCAGTGTTTTATTTTTTGTAAATAACAATTAAAAAAATATAAGTTAAGTTTATTGATTGAAAATCAATTTATCCATATTCTCAAGTAGTCGATGGATTTGCCAGAGAAAATTTGAATTAAAACTTAAGAAAACGACATAGTTCAGCACCAACACTTGTACTTTCTTGCTACACTTCACAATCACAGTGACATATCTTAGTTAGGTGGTTTGTATTACTTTGAGGCTTTTTTTTGGACTATATTTCCTTGCACTTTCTTTATAAACAGTTATGCCAAGTTTGATTTTTGTCTTGAAAAGTTAGAGGAAAAAACAACCAACTAGCTACCGGCGTATTACATTTCTGCTGTTAATTACAAGAAATGTTGTTGGTTTCCAATTCATTTTAATTATGACTTAAAATTCAATAACCTTAATGTTGCTTTTAATCACATGACATTTAGTAATTTGACAAATAAAGGTTCTTGATTTCCCCTTGAAACGAGTTAAAAACGAGTCATGGGCACTAAATTTGATATCTACGCTTTTACTAAGCAATCAAAATATCCCCCACCACTCAACGACTGCAAAACAGTGCCATACAGTTCTAAATTATTAATAGAGTAATCATAAAAACTGAGACAAAATTAAAGTATTTTATTAACCAAGATTAAAGCATTTTATTAACCAAAATTAAAGCATTTTATTAACCAAAATTAAAGTATTTTATTAACCAAAATTAAAGTATTTTATTAACCAAAATTAAAGCATTTTATTAACCAAAATTAAAGTATTTTATTAACCAAAATTAAAGCATTTTATTAACCAAAATTAAAGCACTTTATTAACCAAAATTAAAGTACTTTATTAACCAAAATTAAAGTATTTTATTAACCAAAATTAAAGCATTTTATTAACCAAGATTACAATCATATTTCTAGTCTGATTAAAAGTAAGTGATCAATAAGGTTCTTTAACATTATGCTGATGAAGGTAACCCAGAAACGCGTTGTACTAAATTTGATATCTATGTTTTCCATGCAAATAGGACTTGTTACATAAGCGTTTTGCTCTATAGGAAAGCTACAATACTGTAATATTGGAACCTATAATATACTTTAAACTAACCAGAACCTCCAATATCCTTATTAATTTTGTACAGATCGGTCAGGATTTATTTTAGGTATTTTTAAATGTTAATCTTGGTATTATGAAAATATAGCATTTTTAGTATATAAAATGTGGAAAATGCAAATTCATGATTTCTAAACAATATATATATATTTTAAGTAATCTTATAATTACCATATGGATAGTTATTGATTTTTTTTTTTTTTATGAAATGAAAGAATATTAACTTATATCTGAAGTCATTGAACAAAAATCTACTTTCTCAAGTTTATGAAAAACATGCATTTACTCTCATTTATTCTCATTTAACATTTTTTTTAACTGTTTATTAAGGTATTTGTTTTAGAACAAATTTTAGTTCATGAATATTTACCAAGTTCTCTTTCCAAACTTACAGGTAACACCAGAATGTTTACAGATGCAGTACATGCCAGACGGAAGGCCAAGTGGAGATGTTCTAGTAACATTCTTATCTCGATCAGAGGCTGAACGTGCAATAAGTCAACTAAACAAACAAACTATTGGACAGTTCATCATTGACTTACTTGTAGTGTAGAACATCGAATTATTATTTATTGAAATTTTACATTCCAAATGAAGACATTTGAAAATGTATTTGTATATGCAATTTATGTTGACGATTTGTATGTGTTGCATACTAGAAATGTATTAAGTTTTGAAATCATTTTATTAGTGTTAGGCTTTAGCTTGTTTCAAACAAGCAACTTACATCAACTTTCCTGGCTGTGTCAAAATTATTAGTATATGAGAAACCCCTTTGACAAAATTAACGGTAACTCACCTTAGGAAAGTACCCTTTGACAAATTAACAGTATATTACCTTAGAAAAGAACACTGACATAATTAACAGTAACTTACCTTATGAAAATACCCTTTGACAAATTAACGGTATATTACCTTAGAAAAGAACACTGACATAATTAACGGTAACTTACCTTATGAAAGTACCCTTTGACAAAATTAACTGTATCTTACCTTAGGAAAGAACACTGACATAATTAACAGTATCTTACCTTAGGAAAGAAAAGTTTTGTTAAAATTAACCGAGTTTTACCTTATCAAAAGAACCGTAAAATGTTTAAGAAAACTAACAGTAACTTGCCTTAAGACAGAAAAGTTTTGTCAAAATTAACAGTATCGTACCGGATGAAGAAAAAAATAGCAAATAATATTTGTAACACATATAAATCTATATGCAATACATACCTAGTTCTAAGTCATTGTCTTGCCTGTCTCTTCTATTGTTATTATTTCTTCTGGCCATTAATTAGGTTGTTGTTATGGATTTTTTTCTTTAGTAGATTTTTTTTTTACAATTTAAAGTGAATTGAGCTCATTTTATTAATTAATAATTTAATGACTTTATTATATTTGTTTTGGTCTTTGAGCATACATGAGTAAGGTTATTCCAGAAACATGTCGTACTACAAAATTAGATATCTACGCGTTTTTTTTTATTAATGAAACAGACTTTGTTTAAGAAAATGATATAATGATTATCAAAACTTTCCTTCATTGAAACACTTAAAGGTAGATTGAATATTTTTGCTTTCAAATGTTCCTTTTCAAAACTTATCCACTCTAATCTTGAGAATATTTTGATAAAAAAAAGGAAGGTGAAATTTTGTATGTTTTGTATATATAAGTAGTTACATAGGTTGTGACATACAATGGTAGTGCTTTATTATTGTCTTATTTAACGGCCAGATGTCATTTTACAGATTGTTTTTGTGTATATTTTATTTGTTTTATTGTTGAAATTTGTTGAGATTTTATTCTGCATGCATAGTAAGTGCCTTTTTCGTCAATATTTATTGTCTTTCAATTGAGATCTGAGAGGTATATGAAACTCAGTTACTTTTCCAACATATCATTTTAAACATTCCATGACAAATTTAATCACCAGGGTTACCTATTGCAAAGATTATACATTTAGAAATATTAATCACACTGTTATGTTATATTTTTTCGATAATCAAATAATTTACATATGGCTGAAAATAGCAGAAAATGAAAAAAAAATGATTTGGTTCTTATTTTTCAAGAAGGTGAATTTTTATATGTATTAAATATTATAAATTTTATAACCAATTACACCACCATATAACTGAAATATTGTTGAAAGTGGCGTTAAACACCATAAACCTATAACCAATTACAATTTGATTTAAAAGATATGAATTCCTCTAATTTATAGTTGAAATACCGCTGGCTTGACGTTAAGCAATAATCAATGAATCAATCTTCCTCAAATTTGATGATGATACTGCTTGCATGATGTTAAACAATAATCAATCAATCAATCTTCCTCAAATTTGATGATCAATTAAGTATAAGAATATAATAAGAACCAGATTTTATGTGTTCAACATCAGCCATTGTAAAATACAAATCTAGTCAAAGTGGATTCGTAATACATTGTTCTAATGATTATGAAGAAATATACTGCCTTATCTATAATTAAACATTATGATTAGAAGATAGAAAATGTAATTAATTGTATAGATGCAAATGTTACTAAAATATAGGACAAAGTGAAATTGATTTTCATATTTTGTAGAGAGTTTGCCATGACAATTTTGTAATATTTATGCTTAATTTTGTAGTTTTATTCAGTAGTGTGAACAGGAAAAAGATGTTTGTCTACTAATATTATTAGTAAAAAGATGTTTATCTACTAATATTATTAGTAATTCAGTAGTGAACTGAAAAAGATTTTCATCTACTAATATTATTAGTAACTTACTAAAACATTGTTTCAAGTGCAATATCACTGATACATCAATACGTTTTACCCTTAAAGGGTATTAAGTAGTTTCATTGCAACTAATATTAGTAGTGTTGTTATGTAGATTTCAAATTTATTTCTCATTTTGATAAATTGTTTTTACTTTTATTTGTAACATTTAAATTGTACCTCAATTATTATTGTATGTACTTTGTTCTACGCAGATGTTTATTTGCATTGTTTGTATATATACTATTGTATGCTATGATTCATTCATTGCAATAAAAACATAATTTTCATATTGGTGGTGGTGCGGTTTTTGGCATTATGGTGGCGGCTTGTGCTTAGTATTATTTTTGAGCAACGGAATAGTGAGACATCACAAGAATCACATTTTTTTGTCACTCAGTTATAACAGTTAGAGAATTTTGGTAATGCATCGATGTTTTGGCATTCAGCTGTAGCACCTCATGATGATTTGGCCAATAGCTTTTTCATTAGGGATGTGGGAAATTTATTATTTATTGTAGATTTACAATTATTTATTTATTTATTTATTTAAGTTATTAATCGATCAGCATTTTGGTTTTTTAATGCCAAAGATTACACGTTTTTAAAAGTTTGCAATAACACTTTTGATTGGTGGAATGGGAATTTAGCTATATCAAATGTCACATTTATTAAGTGTTCTGATCCAACTGTGATACTATTAAAAATATTAATTTAATAAATTTGATATTTTTATAAGGAGCTGATTTGTTATAAATGAGTAACAATGAGAGTAATTCTTGTGATGGAACCTGTTCTACTCCAGATATCGTATTACCGTGAATTAATTGCCAAAGGTGAAGGTTATTAAACTCCCTATACAGTTATGCTACAGTGACTGTGATTGGGTATATTTATAACTAATAGCATCCAAGGTTACATGGGTTCAACGTTGTGTGTGAAGCAGATATAATAACCTTACTATGCTGCTTGATAGGCAAGATGGTACGATAGTCTTAATGTGCCATATTTCACTCCTATTCAATACTCATCTATTGGGTCTATGTGTGCCAATCTTGCCCAAACCTTTGTCTCCAAACAGCAGCAATTTGCCATCTTGCTTGTATTTCCCCCCGTGTGCAATATAAACTCCTTCATCTTGATTTCTTGGAGGTTGGGCGCATGTTGCTGGTGTTGTTATATTACTAGTCATTTTTTTTATTATAACTAGATGCATGATTTTATTTATTTAAACACATCATTTCATTTTTTAATATCACGTTTTAATATAAAACATATCATATTTAAATAAGAATATTTTTTTTTGTTTTTAACATATCAAAACTTATTAATTTGTTATGAAAAGGTAAGTTTAAATGCCTTTGTGTTCTAAATTATTTTGTTAAATATTTGTTTTTAAAAAATTATTATTTTGAATAAATATGTGTCATAATATAAAACTATAACATCTTCCACATTTTCACAAAGAATTTTCTCTCTCTCTCTCTATTGGTATATTATGTTGGATATCATTTGGGCATCGAAAATTGCTACCAATCTGAATAAACCCTTTAATTTAAATTCAAATAACATGTACATTGAAAGTAGCACTTAGGTTCCAAGCTAGAGATATAATTTGCCAATTCCATAGCTATGAATGGCAGGCACCATCTAAAAACAATTAAGGCATTTTTTCATTGGCAGATATAATTTCAATAGTGTACTACTGTAAATATGTTTAAACAGTATATCAAGCGGTTGTCCAATATAATTATAGATTAATGGCCTTTTTCATATTGCCCTTGTTATCAGCACGAGACCTTGATATCGGCCCCGAGGGCTGATGACAAGGGCAATATGAAAAAGGTCATGTATTAATCTATTTATCACATATTTTGCCAGGGCAGATAACATGTTATTGCCCTTCACAAGAGGGCAGATAACATGTTATTGCCCTCGTAATATGTTATTGCCCCGGAGGCAAATAACACGCCGCAAATCACGCGTATGTTTTTATTACACATGCAAATTCGGCGTTATTTCAATAAAATATGTGATAAATATAGATTATGACATGGTCTTTTCCATATCGGCCCTGGTATCATCCCGAGACTCCCATATCAGCCTTGTCTATGTTTCCTTTGATCGATTCTAATAAACGGAGCTCTTAAGCATCTAGAAAGTATTTTGTTCGGATGAATAAAGGGGGGAGTGGGGTCGCTACAGTGTGTTGACACCGCCGATGTCTCGGGTAGAAAAGAAACAACACCGAATACAGACCTGTTCTATTTCCTTAATGACTTAAACATATCGTTATTCATATTTTGGAGAATAAATTTTGTCTCTTTATCTTTAGAAATAATACATACAAATTTAGGAGTCTATTAAAAGTCTATGAAAACATACAGCGATATATAATAAGTTAGATAACTATAGTTAGTACATTCACACCACATTTTGACTAATAAATTTGCGTATGTAAAACAAATGGCATCACTGCGCGAACTGCAATCTTTAAATATAAAGACTAGTAGAGTTCTACTTTCTTAATATTATTTTCCCCAGATGTAACAAAAAACTTATAAAACTATCTTAACCTTGCTGTATCTAACACTTTATCAATGATAGATGCCAAGAGAACAATGTTCGTACAGGGCCTCCTGGTCAGTAAAGTTACCTTACATAATAATTTAATATCCTAGATAGTAATTAGATAATCCTAGATAAAATAGGGATTATGTTATGTGCTTGCTCGGAAGCGAAAATGATAATATGATGTTAACCTTCACTATTCTTGGTCTCACCTGGACACGATATAACTGAAATATTTTTGAAAGTGTAATTACACACTATAAAGCTTAAACCTATATAGCCTGGACAGAGTAATATTTTAGTCGCAATGATATGACAAGGCCATGTCCTGTTTTGGATAAGGTAGCGGGTTAAACCACCTTCTTTATTAAAAAGTCGACAAAATGCTGTGACATCCCACAAGTTTGATAACTGATTATTTCATTTTATTTTTAACTACTAAATATCGCTCGAAACGGTATCACTTCGCGAGCTACAATCTGTCAATATAAACTAAAGCACTAGTAGAGCTCCACCATCTTAATATTTTCTCTAAATATAAATATCATGTCATAAATCTATCTACACTGCATCTAACCTTTTCATCACAACGACAGATGACAAGCAAGCTATGTTCGTATTATGGTTCCATAGTCGGTTACGTTATCTTGCATTATAATTTGATGTTCCAGATATCCTAGCGGGAAAACAAATTTAACCTTCTCAAGGTATATGTATGGTCTAGCCTAGACAAAATAGTACTTGAGCCGCATACTATTACTAATGACAAGGTCATACACTGTTTTGAACAAGATAATGATTATTGTTAAACCATCTTCTTGATTTCCATGGATTTATTAGTATTCCTTGGATCTAATTCTGTTTCCTTTGTTACTATGCTTTAAAATGTTCGGGGTTTAGTCTTTTAGAATACTCTTTAATGGAAACACAATCAAAATCAAACAATAGATATTCCAACAATCACCAAATGTGAAATCAGGTACGTCTCCTGGGTCATCCATGATCATCTTCGTTGGTATTTCACTCTAGGTTTAGTTGGAACATCTTCTTTCAACAATAATACAGGTAAGAGTAACACGACGGGTGTCACTAGTGGAGCAGGAACTGCTTATCATTCCGGATTTCATTCCTGATTTTCAGTGGGATTTGTGTTGCCCAATCTTTGGTTTTATGTGTAGTGTTTTGTTGATCATTGTTCGTTCTGTCCTTCGATTCATGACCTCTGATGGCCCCTTCGGTATATTCAAACTTCTTTTATCTTTGCGCTCATTTTTATTGGTCGTGGAAACCTAAAAAGCCCCATTGGCCGGAAGTCACTGTAAACACATGAATTAGTACTGTTTATACCTCGGAATGTGAGTTCGTAATGGCCACTGGCTTGTGTCTGTATATTGATTTTAAAAATGCCACAGAGTTGCAAGACAATACATAACTTTTTGGGAATTCAGTGGGCTCACTGTGGCGCAATAATATATATGCAAATGATCTGAGAAGGAAGTCTGTGAAAATGCGATTATTGACAAAGATACGACCGAAGAAAAAAAATGAATCCGTTTGTAAAAAAGTGATGTACGATGAACCTTAAAACGTTTATAGTTGAGTACGATTGGAGTTCAACAGAGCTGCATTGTAAGTATGAAAGCAGTATAAAAACCCTACAATCCTAATTAAGAGGTTACCCATAATGCCATGTATTATGATGGCAGCTACCTTGAAAAAATTACAATAGATGAAATATAAAATAAATTGATTTGTTTTCAAATATGTAAATGGCTTCAGAGAAGTAGATATTCAAAACTGTTTCCTATACGACCCAACATGGCTTCTGAGAAGATTTGTTCATGAGTGCCTTTGCCAAGCTACATTTGTTTGTAAGCACCCATAATCCTATTTGACTACACGAAGGCATTTGTCTACTACTTAGCGTGATCTCCCTAGCCGCGATAGTATGGTAGCTGCATTTACATACGTGATAAATCATTGACACCACTAAAATTGCCAGTTCGATTCCAGTCTCTCTAGGAGTACTCGATAAAAAAAATTATATAAAGTTTGTCGGTAAATAAACGTTAAGAGAACACCGAAGGGGCAATCAAAGATGGACAATCAAAAGAAACTGGCAACAGGGTACACAAGACAAAGAAAAACAAAACAAAAACACAACACAATATATGTTGAACACCACTATACCAAACAAACACAAATAACGTAAATAAGACATGAGCCCTCCTACAATCGGAGGTAAAGACGAACACAAATAACGTAAATAAGACATGATCCCTCCTACAAACAACTGGAGGTAAAGACGAACACAAATAACGTAAATAAGACATGATCCCTCCTACAAACAATCGGAGGTAAAGACAAACCGGACATCGTTTTTATGCGAAAATCGTAACGGACATCATAGCACGGTACTCAGAAGGAAAAGACACTTAAAATCCACGTGTGATGTAAATCTAGTGTCAAAACTCCATTATTTTTAAGGAATGGAGAGTTATTGTTCTCTTTGTACTTTAAATACTATACACAGACTTTTTTTTGTTACAAGATTAATAATTAATAAAATTGATAATTTATTTAATTTACAATAGGTGGATTTTAAGTTGGAGAATGTCCTCGTATCTCTTCCATTCCTTAAAAACAATGAACTTCGGCTCCATTATTTTTAAGGAATGGAGAGTTACTTGGACATTCTCCTATACATAATAGGACAACACGGACCCCACTAAAAAAAAAACCGGAGATGATCTCCGGTGTTCGCGAAGGGTAAGCATTTCCTGCTTCATGTAAGAAGATATGAAATGGCAATGACGTGTAAAATTGAAATATAATCGTAGATATGTAATTTAGTGCGCACGACATGTTGCTGGGTTTCTTGGATAACCATTAGGTACGCTCATGTCAAAAATTGGAAATTCAAATCATTCAAAGTCTTTGGGAGCAAGACAAACCAAAGAGAATAAATAGGATACCAAAACAGAGCTGATGTTATATATGTCTGATAAAGATTCAATCCGAATGTAGCTTGAATAAATTGTGATAATAAAATGATTTCTCAAAATACTTGAATGAATATATTGATTTGTCCAAAGAAAACTGACAACTAGAATTATATTTTTACAATCTTTTGCATATCTAATGTTAGTTAACAAATAACTGTTCCCTTCTTGAAGGTCATGTTTAAGGTAAACAGAAGTACACAAGTACTTTTAATAGATACTGCTCAGAAAAACAAATGTTGGGCTTCTGATGTTCATCTACAAATGTACTTTTATTATGATCAAAAAAGTGTATAACAAAGAGCTTGTCAAAAGATTGTAACGATTGACATTATGAAATAAAAGAAGTTGAAGATTTTGTTGATAATACAGAAAATTGAGAATATAAAAGCGTGTTTATATTGAGTAACCACACAGTATATAACCTGAGAGTTATCTTGACTACCTGTGTCGAGGACATCTTTTCCACATGACAGGAAAGATAACTGATGTTAATCATAACACCATTTTGTATTTCAAATACATTGTATACAATAAAAACGTAGATATCAAATTTAGTGCGCACGACGCGTTTCTGGAATAACATTGATTCATCAGGTACGCTCAAAATCGAAAGATTGGAAAACCCCAAATAATTTTAAAGTGTTTGGCAGCAATAAAACCAAAGGGTCTAAACAGGATAACCAAAATCGACTAAGGTCATCTATGGCTGAGGGAATAGAAGCTTAGTTTTATTAATAATTACATTATTTACGAACTGTAAATCTGTAATAGCATTATTAAACAAATATACCATGTAGATATCTGCATTACATTTCAAAATTTGACTAATTCAATAACTGGAAATCATGTGAATAAAATATCAAAAGTCTTAAATAGTAAATACATATAAATGTTGTGTCTTTATACGTGTTAAAACAATAAATATATACCTTTGTTTTAAAGAGATCATTATATGTTTCTTGTTCTCTCAACTGAACGATGGGGTCAAATTTGATGAATGGTCGTTGTGAACCAGAACAAAGCTATAGACACCAGACTATCAACAGTTAGTAAGACAAGTCAATGCTGGGTATCTATACAAGAACACAAAGTTTTGTAAAAACAATACATTACAATCACATGTGTGCAATCGTTAAATAACTCGTAAACAAATTAGGTCAATGTGAAATAACAATATGTTTCTTTAAATTTGAATAGAACCCATGAACCTAGAAGTGTCAACAAGAAAAGTTTTGAATACCTATGCATATTTTATATTTGCAAGCAGGAACTGGTCGTACATGTATATGTAAATTTCTAGATCTGATAAACAGTTGATTAAGCCAAAAAATAAAAACAAAGGTAAATTCCAATGTTAAACATGTAGGTACAGTCAAGCCTGCTTTAAAGGGCACCTCTAGATAACAAATTACTATCTATAAAGGGCAGTTAAGTTTTTCTCATGAATGAATAGCGCATATAAACTTAACCTGTATATAAAAAGGGCAACTGCTCATAAAGGCCACATTTTCAGGTTCCATTGAGTGGCCTTTTTATACAGGTCTGTCTGTATTTGCATATATGAGATATACGCATATCTTTAAAAAAAAAATACGAAATGCGAAATTTTAGTGCACTAATTGTTTCTTCTATGAGGTGAGATTTAAATTGATCCCAGATAGAAAAAAAAACGGTGAATTTTTGTGATCATATGTAAATTCGCATCGTTTATATAAATAAAAAATAAAAACGTAGATATCAGATTCAGTGCGCAAGACACGTTTCAGGAATAGCCTCCATCAGGTGACGCTCAAAGAATAGCCTTCATCAGGTGACGCTCAAAGAATAGCCTTCATCAGGTGACGCTCAAAGAATAGCCTTCATCAGGTGACGCTCAAAGAATAGCCCTCATCAGGTGACGCTCAAAGAATAGCCTTCATCAGGTGACGCTCAAAGCAAATAATATTTGAAAGCCAAATCATTTAAAAATCTTTGGGAGCAAGAAAACCAAAGGGCTTTTAAACAGAATAGCCAAAAAGGTTAAGGTCACCTATATAGTATAAGTAATATGTAATATGTGTTTGTCCTTCTTGGAGAATTCTAACTGTCAGTAAGCGTAAAAGCAACAATGTATTTATTGTAGAATGCCCGATATTTGCTACTTTTATTCAATTTTCACAATAGTCTATTCATTTACTTCATTGAAAATTAAAATTACACCACGAAAAAGTGAGCATCATGCCTCTTGCCTTCCACTGATATGTAAAATGGTCAAAACTTAGAGGCCATGTAGAAAGTTAAAACATTTAAAATTGTAAATGTAATGTATCAATAAATGTACACGATCTAGATGTGCATTTTAATAAATGATATATTCATACGATCAATAGATGCACATTAAAAAAAAATAAAATGTAATGAATCACATTAAATTTACTTTGATGATCTAGATGCACATTTAAAAAGATAGATGTCATGTATTGTATAAATTTGCATGATCTAGATTCCCAATTAACGATAAATACAAAATCAATTTATTTTATAAACATTTAAATTATACATTTGGGCCGAGTGTATTATAAGATATATTTATCATTGCAATTTAAATTCCTAAATATCGTAGTTATTATACCCCCCGCAAGCAAAGTTTGGGGGGTATATAGGAATCACCCTGTCCGTCCGTCCGTCCATGTACCTTGCAAGCGCAACTCCTCCTAAACGGCTTATTGGATTTTTATGAAACTTTACACATTTGTAGTACACTACCTGTAGATGTGCATGAAGGAATACCGTTGCTGTCTAAAATTTAGAAGGGGAAATAATTCAACTTATACTTTCACGAAAAGGGGGGTCGTGTACCTTGTAAGCGCAACTCCTCCTAAACGGCTTATTGGATTTTTGTGAAACTTTACACAGTTGTAGTACACTACCTGCAGATGTGCATGAAGAAATATGGTCGCTGTCCAAAATTTGGAAGGGGAGATAATTCAACTTGTACTTTCACGAAAAGAAGGAGGGCATGTACCTTGTAAGCGCAACTCCTCCTAAGCACCTTATTTGATTTTTATGAAACTTTACACATTTGTAGTACACTACCTGTAGATGTGCATGAAGGAATATGGTTGCTGTCCAAGATTTAAAAGGGGAGATAATTCAACTTATACTTTCACGAAAAGGGGGGGGGGGCATGTACCTTGCAAGCGCAACTCCTACTAACCTGCTTATTGAATTTTTATGAAACTTTACACAGTTGTAGTACACTACCTGCAGATATGCATGAAGAAATATGGTCGCTGTCCAAAATTTGGAAGGGGAGATAATTCAACTTATACTTTCACGAAAAAGGGGGGGGTGTACCTTGTAAGCGCAACTCCACCTAAACGGCTTATTGGATTTTTATGAAACTTTACACATTTGTAGTACACTACCTGTAGATGTGCATGATTGAATATGGTCGCTGTCCAAAATTTAAAAGGGGAGATAATTCAACTTATACTTTCACGAAAAGGGGAGGGCATGCACCTTGTAAGCGCAACTCCTACTAAACTGCTTATTGAATTTTGATGAAACTTTACACAGTTGTAGTACACAACCTACAGATGTGCATGAAGGAATACTGTTGCTGTCTAAAATTTGGAAGGGGTAATAATTCAACTTATACTTTCACGAAAAGGGGGGTCGTGTACTTTGTAAGCGCAACTCCTCCTAAACGGCTTATTGGATTTTTGTGAAACTTTACACAGTTGTAGTACACTACCTGCAGATGTGCATGAAGAAATGTGGTCGCTATCCAAAATTTGGAAGGGGAGATAATTCAACTTGTACTTTCACGAAAAGAAGGAGGGCATGCACCTTGTAAGCGCAACTCCTCCTAAACGGCTTATTGGATTTTTGTGAAACTTTACACAGTTGTAGTACACTACCTGCAGATGTGCATGAAGAAATATGGTCGCTGTCCAAAATTTGGAAGGGGAGATAATTCAACTTGTACTTTCACGAAAAGAAGGAGGGCATGTACCTTGTAAGCGCAACTACTCCTAAGCAGCTTATTTGATTTTTATGAAACTTTACACAGGTGTAATACACTACCTGCAGATGTGCATGAAGGAATATGGTTGCTGTCCAAAATTTGGAAGGGGAGATAATTTAACTTATACTCTGAAATACGTTCTGTATGGAGAGATGGGCTTGTAAGCGCAACTCCTCCTAAACGGCTCATTGGATTTAAATGAAACTTTACACAGTTGTAATACACTGCCTGCAGATGTGCATGAAGGAATATGGTTCCTGTCAAAAATTTGGAAGGTGATGTAAGCGTAACTATTCTTGAATAAAATAAGATTTTAATTGACCTTTTCACATCTGGATATTTGCAATATAAAAACTACTCAAGAATAAATAATTAATTTTGAATCAATAACATCAATAACATATATCCTCTTGTAAAACAATTTAGGAAATGTTGTTATTCTCATGTATACTGATGAAACCGTATTGGTTTTAAACAATCCCACTTTGTTGAAGACCTTGTGGCGACCCCTAGATGTATGTTCTTGGTTAGTTTATTTTGGAGATGGGATGTTGTCTCCTTGACAACTCCATATCCGTTCATTTTTCATAGGTAACTTGCTAATATACCTGTATTCCAAAGTTTGAACATCATAGTATTGCAAGCGGGGGGTATTACTCAGTGAGGTCACTCACAGTTCTAGTTATAAAAACTGAAGTTCATATCCCTCTAGTATATGCATCATTAAATGGTTCTGTTAAACCAGTTGTTTTTTTGCTCCCAAAGACGCATCGTTGGCAGTGCTGGATTTACCTATAGGCTCGATAGGCTGAAGCCTATGGCCTCAAAGTTTAGGGGGCCTCCAGCCAATGTGTGTAATAATTTTAACACTGTTATTGGACTTTCACACTTATGCTGTCATAATTGGGAGAGGCCTCACAAGTGGAATAGCCTAGGGCCTCTCTTTATCTAAATCCGGCACTGATGTATTGGTTGGCACTACATTAGACATCTATATATATATTTCCCATATTATCACTGGGACGATGCCTTGCTTGTGAACTATTAGCCTTCGAGGGTATCATCCGTTAAGTAGTCATTACTGTAGCATTGGCATGGTTTATTAGATATATTTATTATTGAAATTTCAATTCCTAAATAATGGCATTATTAAAACCAAGGTTATCTTTCTCTAGACATAGGCATTTTTGATTGATTTTGCATATCGTGTTTAGGTCATGCTGTTTTCTTGCTCTCAAAGACATTTAAATTATTTGGCTTTCCAATCTTTTGACTGAATGTACCCGATGATGATTCTAGAAACTCGCTGTGCACACTAAATTGGATATCTACGTTTTTTATAAAACGGGATTTTTATTCTGGTAAATTATTTATTTCATCATGAAGATTTATAATCACGTATCGATGTGATATAGGAGCATTCAATGGTTTGAAAAGTAAGTCTTGAATATTCGAACATCGATCTGTGTCATTATAGTATTAATAAATATGTGTTTTCATAATGGCCCTGTTATGTGTCCAAGGTCTCTAATAATTGACCGCGAAGCGTGTATTAGCCCTGGGCGTTGACTCGGGCCAATACAGACTTCTTGGGCCATTTTTAGAGACCTTGGACCTATAACAGGGCAATTATGAAAACACCCATTTATTAATACTATAATAACAACGACACAAAACGGTCAGCAAGAGTATAATATAAGAAAGATAACTCTTACAATTAAAAAAAAGATAGTATAGTCAGTGGCACAAGTTCAACAAACTTAAATTCTCTATTTAAATAACAATAAGAAATATGCAGTTTTGAACCTCGTCGTAAATATTGTAACTGTAATATATTAAAAACATCCACACCAAAGTACCATAAGAACATCTGTTAACTCCAGCTCACCGTTTACTGGTGTCAAATCCTCATTTTAATTATATCTTGACATAAGAGAGATAACTCTGATATTTCAATATTGCATTCGAGCAAGCTATATAAAATATATTCAGCCACGACAGTGGATCAAACTCCCAAATCTCTATTCAAATAACAACTACAAACATATATAGGTCTGATCCTCTGTTTACATATCTTAACAGAGAATCTTTTTTTAACAAGCATTAAACATCAAATAGACAATTTTCAAAATATAAAGTCAACTTTTCATTATTTATTTCGCGAAAGAATCGCCCCAAAATCGTTATTAGATACTAGAACCCTACTTTAAATCCAAAACACGATATGTGCCCCCTACCCGTGTTGATTCTTGTTTTATTATATCTTAAAATAACTTTTTTTCTTTCATCAGGTACGCTCAAATCCAACATATTTCAGAGCCAAATAATTTTGAAATATTTGACAGGAAGAAAACCAGTCAAAGGGCCTAAACTGAATAGCCAAAAATCGACTTAACTTACCTGTAACTTATGTGTTTGTATGTTTTTCTACGTATGCTACCTCTCCAGGAGTAATGATCATCGTGCCTACCCCACATCGACGAGCGTTTGATATACCGTTCGATCAATGGTCGGGATTAACGAAGCATTAATACATTATGGCATATAGCTTCTTCGCTGAGTATACAGCATAAAAACAAAGAATTTTGAGAATGTTAGAATAATGTGTTTGAGTTGAATGAAATGTCAATATGCGCACTGTTGCTTCATTGACCTAATGAATTACAACTGGAGGTGTTGTTCTAGTACAAGACAGACATCGTTATCTCATTAAAGCGTTACTCACGATGACATAGCTGACTTTATCTCTCACTTGATGTTAATAGCAAGTACTCACTGTATGAGTTGGTTACCTTGAAACGATGCCATTTCGCTTGGAACATTGTATTTGGCCAACCAGGGTTCATGTTACCCGACATTACAAGTTTTGAGCTGGATAGGGAGATAGTTAATTATTTTTCGTACTTTACAAAAATGCATTGCCGAAAATAGGAAAAAGAAAATATCTTATGGAGTACCCAATAAATATACGTAGTGGGTAAAATCACTTCCGAAATAGGAGTCCCCTGGTTGTGTTGAACGAATCAAATATACCTCTCGCCCTTCGGACTGGACATAAATGAGTGGCTCGTCTAATGAGTACGTTACGCTCCTTGGTCGTTAAAAAACACTTTGCAGTAACTCCTATGGATAGATAAGTCACAGGTTGACATATGTAGAAGTTGCCTATGGGAGGTATTGTTTGAAACTTGTTTTCGTCATGAATGTAACTGAAATACTGTTCATGTGACTTTAATCAACAATCGATCTAAACTTGCGAGTTAGAAATCAGAATTGGTATATAGAAAATATTAGAATATTGAATAACTGACTGATGTCTAACGTCAAATAAGCAGTATACACGGATGGGTTGCTTCGCTAGTAAACTCGAAGAAACTATTTTGTCTATTCGTAGTACAAAAAAAAAATGTAGTTAATACCTTACTTCGACTCTGACAAAATGAGACGACTGTAAATGTCTGACAAAAGAATGCTGTTCGGTTGGTATGTCTACGTGTGAAAAGGGAGTGATCGTTGTTTAACGCCAAATGAGCATTTTTCAGCTATATCATGGCGAGTATATGATAATTTCAAAACGCTTTGTTTCTAGTTCACTGAAACAACAGTTTACGGGAACACATGTCGCTCCACTCGGACACATTACCCAGTGATTGCTCTTTCTTCTTAATGTTGCGTAAAGATTTAGAGAGTCTTGACACGACCGGGGCTCGAACTCGAGATCTACCGCATTCAAGGCAAACACTCTAACAATTACACTACTGATACGGTTCGTGTGCAAGGTGGGGTCTGACAATACTAATAACATAACAGCATAGGTAACAAGATTTGAGAAACATTGTTATACCTGAGGAATGTCTTGAGAGATTGATTTTCTGTATTGAATGGAAAGCTAAGAATAGAGAATAGAAATGTAAGAACGTTTGGATTAACATCTATTTTGAAAATGTAAAAATGTGTAGCGCATAGACAAAAGAAAATTATTTTGCCAATTACGCTTTAAGGGTTATGATGTTTAACACCACTTTCAACACTATTTCAGCTATATCTTAGCGGTCAGTTTCATTGGTGGAGAAAACAGGAGTACCCAGAGAAAATCACCGACCTGCCAATAAATCGGTATTCGAACGCACAACGTTAGTGGTGATAGGCACTGATTACATATTTAGTTGTAAATCCAACGACTATATGACCACGTCCACGACGGTCCCTATTTTGCCAATTGAAACATGAGGGACATTTATATTGAACTACTATGAACAATGCGTTTTCAGAATAGAATATATCATGAAACAAATTTACATAATTTTACTGAATAAGTTTTAAATTTAGTGAGTGACACGAATATAATTATTGAAAGGAAACAACATCTACAATATATATATCATATGAAGATATTTTGAGCGATTGTGTTGATTGTATTTAAATGCCGTTTCGACCTGACCTTTTATTTCAACATTGTTAAACGACCTTTAATTATTATACTAAATTGTACAACTTGACTTCCTCATCTACATGTATTCTTTACAAACAAATTACACATTGTACAAGTACCCTCAGTACCCTAGATAGCTAGAACAAATAAAAAATAAAAAAATACCACATTGTGAGACAGGAGCACACAAGTAGTTAACAAGAATCACGGAGAGACATTTCCTAGAGAAAATACCAGATGGGAAGATGAAGAAATGTGTTGTGTGTTCAAGTTATCACGACCTGTTAAGAAAAACCGGTGGTGTCCTAACTGTAAAGTTTGACTATGTATTGAAGGGTGCTTTAGTAGATATAATACCGGTCTTAATTATGAAGAATATACAAAATGTAATTGACACATCTTCGTAATCGAGGAAATTGGTGGATTTCAGTGTACATGTATATTTGTACTTTCTACTGTATAATATCGGACAATCTATTAAAGACTTTTTATAGTTTTCTTTCTACTAAAATCATGACGTACACATTTACCCCTAATACTGATCTTTCTGTAAATTTTAGTTAATGTCATTCAAAAGCTTGATTCTATTAAATAATTTGAATGTTAGTATGTAATGTTGTTCATTGCAAAAATAAAGTAAACTCGTTCCGATGTAAACATTGTTTGTTTTTTAATCCAAAATTTCTGTTAATTGCCATATATTTTTCCTTGTTTCCCTCCTTAATTGACTTGCCCGTTAATCTAACCAAATGTCAAGTAAGAACAGGAACTGCTAACCCTTTCGGAGCACTTAAGTTACTTGTGAGTAATCTTTGTATTTACATACAATTTGTCAAATGCCTTTAAAAACATTGGAAATATGCATAAAATAATAGATTTTTTTTATATTTATTGTGTTTAACGCCACTTTCAGCAATATTTCAGCTATATCATGGCGACCAGTTTTAGTGGTGGAGGAAGCCGGAGAGAACCACCGACCCTGGGCAAGCAACTGATAAACTTTATCACTTGCGGCTGCGAGTCGAGTGCACCATTTTTGTAATTTACAAAGCTGGGTGCGAATACACGCCATATTGGTGATAGGCTTG
The DNA here is from genome assembly GCA_963680875.1 of Bathymodiolus brooksi. Lineage (NCBI taxonomy): Eukaryota > Metazoa > Mollusca > Bivalvia > Mytilida > Modiolidae > Bathymodiolus > Bathymodiolus brooksi. The sequence continues at coordinate 37,719,377 of OY804578.1, read as the reverse complement.
TATGAGTTGCAAGATCCAACGACCTAACTCATTGAGCCACCCGGGCCCCCTGCATCCGCTAAGTATCTCGTGTGAACTATGAGTAGTTTTTGCGTCTGTCGCCGTTTTCTCCTTTTTTAGTTCACCTTACCAAAGGCAATGTGAGCTTTTGTGATCACTTGGCGTCCGTCGTCGGTTAACTTTTCACATTTTAATCTTCTCCTCTGAAACCCCTCAGCCAAATGAACTGAAACTTGGTAGGAAACATCTATGGAAGGTCCTCTATAAAGAATGCTCATTTTATTCCGATTGGTTAACAAACATGGCCGCTACAGGCAATTCTTGTTTCTGATTGTTTGATATTTAAAAAATCTTCTCCTCTGTTAAAAGAAAGATACCTCTTGTTTAAATATAGATATCTGTATTCAAAATGCAGTTATCTCTATACAGATATCTGAATTGAATTACAGATATATGCATTAAAATAGAAAACCGCATTTGTAATAGATATACACATTTATCCTGCAATCAGTACATTTGCTGTACAAATATACCACACGAATAAATTTTTGCTTTATTCGTAGCCTACGAATAAACTTTTGAAGCCTACGAATAAACTTTTAAACCTACGAATAAACTTTTAAGCCCCGCCCATAGATTCCGGAACTACTTTTTTGTGTTTTTGCTCTCCTGTGAAGGAGTTAAAATATTAACCGTAACCAATGTCAATAATCGACGTCGTCTTTTTCTAATAACTGTTTTCGTTCTCACTATTTGTAAATTTACAAACCGACAAAATGAAACTAATAATTCTAAAATTTCATATTTTTTATACATATTTTACGATAAAAAAAATCCTAGAAGTCAATAAAAAACAAAACAAAAATCTTAAACAAATCCGAATCATTTATAACTTGACAGGGAAGCTTTGAAAACAAAACAAAAGCAACTAAAACTACAGGACAAAGGGAATAAACCAAAGAGGGCATGCCCTCCAACAGATGAGGAAATTAACATCCTTTATAACAGAAACGTTCTGGGCAGTCACACACCACAATCTTTACTAAACACACTTATATGGTTAAATAACTCAGTACAGTTTGAACATCAAACTCTAAGATTACTACATATATTTTATTATAAAATTTCTTCATATTAAATGTTCAATTAATTCACATCAATTACTTCAACATATCAGATAGTAGATTTCTTCAAGGTGAAAATAACACATATTCCTGCTATTGCATCAAGTCACTTTAAAATTATAGATAATTTTTTATATTCTGAATTCTTTATGACACCACAAAATATCTATATAATTTGTTTTAACCATTTGGAATAATTGTATTCAGTCACTTCCTCCAATCATTTTGCATCTTTTTTTAAAACATTTTTTTCTTTTGCAAAATTCCAACAAAGTTGTATGATTTGTCAGTTGAAACTAGTGTTTTATCTGCTGGAATTCTACTCACTGTTGATCAGGATTACAGTACATTTTTTATTTTGTCCATTTGAAACTGATTCACATACCCCTGGCCTGTATGCAACAACTGAGTGATAGTTCTTGAAAAATGTCCTTTGTTTAATCAGATCTTTATAAAACGTTCATAGGTTTTTATGCAATTATTTCTTTCATATATAGTCTTTGCACTTATTTCAAACATCACATGTACATTGTACACTGTTAAACCATTAATCCAGCCATTCATCTGAAAGACATTAATATAGCATTGATTATAATTAAAATACATGTTATTATATATTTACTAATAAAATAACAAGAAAAAAGGAACAAAATGCAGACTAAATTAGCAATGTTTGAATATTTGAAACTTCAAGCTTTCATAAAGCATTTTTGTATGATCCGACTCAGAAAATATATTCGCACATTAGTCATTACTCGCAACAACCAACATTATCATGTAAATATTGTTCATTCCAGAAAAATATATCCTTCACTCTAATATTTTTCTGGTCACAACACCTATGTCCATAATATTCTTGGTTCCTTAGTGACATCGCATTATGTAATTTACCAATCAATGGATTATGGTTTAATAATAGCAAATTTGATATGAAGAAAATAGTTGGTGGGGATTCTACATACATGTAGACTTCAATGCATATTAATTCATTTGATTATGATATACAAACAGAAGTTAAATATAGTAATTAAAATCATATCTGGTGCTTGTTGACACTAAATCAGATCTCTATTTTGATTTTCTTCAATTTACCATGTACCGGGTATATATGAAAGTTTTATTTTATTCTATAAAAATAAATTCCAATTTTCCATTGAAACCTATGTAAAGTCCAGAAGATTGGTATTAGCTTCTCCTCCTTTATATACTTGCATTGTCGCAAAATACATAATTTATTTGTACGAGCTTTAGAAACAGGTAGAAAAGTGCATGAAAGAAAACTTTCCAGTCTCATGAAAAAAATGAAGGATAGTTGCAAATTAGACATTAATCAATCAGTGCCAGAAAATATCTTATCCCGTCCAGAAGTTAAGAGAAAACAATGTGGAGGGGATAGATATTATGCAAATATCAGGGCATAACCATGTGGCATTTATTAATAATTACTCAACATTGAGTGAGGAAAGACACAAGAAAATATCAAACATCCTCAGCAACACTGAAAGTGAAACTAACAGAAATGCTTTTCAGCAACCTTACCTCGTAAAACCTCCACAAATTCTACAGCCAGTAGCACTTCTGATGTTTCGTGTCGAAGCAATCCCGATGTTCCTTTTTACAGTTCCAATACAAATATGTCAAGTCAAATTAGTTCTATGTTTTACGGCGTGGTCATCCAAAACAAATGCCGATGAAATGGTGAATGTGTACACAATTTTCACAAATGACTAAATATCCCAATAACTGAGCATTTGAGTGTTTGACATCGTTGTTAAATACATTTCCGTGAATCAGCTCAGTTTGTTGAGATAAATGATTAATCTTTCTGTTTTCTCTACTCTACCTAGTTTACTTAAAACATGTTCGAATCGTCTATACATGAATGTGTGTATTGCTTTCACATGTTTACAAACTGTGTGGGTCATACTTAAATACGCCTGCAGTAGTAACCAGGCAAATATATACGCCTGTGTGTCATACAAAGGTGGACGCCTGCAACTATATGGTTCTTTTTTATTTTTATTTTTTTAATATAAACTAGTAAAAGGAATATATCGGATGTTTATTATTTGATATAAAAAAATAAAAATAAAAGTGAACCATATAGTTGCAGGCGTATACCTTTTCACACAGGCGTATATATTTACCTGGTTACTACTGCAGGCGTATTTAAGTATGACCGCATGTGACGTATGATCGCTAAATTAATGTGTTTTCATATCTATGAAAAACATATTAAATATATATATTTCAGGTTCTAAACTATCAATTTTCTATATAGATTTTCACCTTAATCAATAAATCTTCACTTAAATAAAGTTATTTCACTTCCTTTTGAGAACTATTTGTTCGCGAATTTTTGTCAGCAAAAAAAATCTGGCATTTTACTACGCCAAATAGTGAGGATTCCGTTGCATTAAAAAATGCATTTTTACGAGTTAAGATTATTTTTTAGGACATCGTGGATTGCAGGATAAATACAATATTGGTCTGTTGACGGTAAATATAGAATTTATTTGACTCGGCGCGAAACGGGGAGAAAGACTCGCTAGAAGCTCGTCTTTCACCCACGTTTCTCAGCCTTGTCAAATAAATTCTATATTTACCGTCAACAGACCAATATTGTATATGTATCTCTATTTTTTTTTAGCTCACTTTGCCAAAGGCAATGTGAGCTTTTGCCGTCACTTGGCGTCCGTCGTCTGTCGTCCGTCATCCATTAACTTTTTACATTTTAATCTTCTCCTCTGAAACCCCTCAGCCAAAATGAACTGAAACTTGGTAGGAAACATCTATGGGCGATCCCCAATGAAGAGTGCTCATTTCGTCCTGATCCATTAACAAACATGGCCATCACAGGCAATTCTTGTTTCTGATTGGTCGATTTCTAAAAATCTTCTCCTCTAAAACCGCTTGGCCAAATGATCCGAAACTTGATAGGAGGCATCTATGGAATGTCCTCTATAAAGATTGCTCATTCCGTCCTGACCAGTTAACAAACATGGCCGCCACAGGCGATTCTTGTTTCTGATTGGCTGATTTTTTAGATTCTTCTCCTCTGAAACCGTTTGGCCAAATGAACCGAAACTTAATAGGAAGCATCTATGGAAAGTCCTCTGTTACGATTGCTCATTTCGTCCCGATCCGTTAACAAACATGGCCGCCACAGACAATTCTTGTTTCTGATTGGTTGATTTCTACAAAATCTTCACCTCTGAAACCGCTTTGCCAAATGAACTGAAACTTGGTAGGAAGCATCCTTGGAAGGTCCTCTATCAAGATTGCTCATTCCGCGATTCGTTAAAAACATGGCCGTCGCAGGCAATTCTTGTTTCTGATTGTTCAATTTCTAAAATCTTCTTCTCTGAAACCGCTTTGCAAAATGAACCGAAACTTTGGTAGGAAGCATCTGTGGAATGGCCTCTATAAAGATTGCTCATTTCGCCCCGATCCGTTTACAAACATGGCTGCCACAGGTAAATCTTGTTTCTGGTTGGTTGGTTGGTTTCTAAAAATCTTCTCTGAAACTGCTTAGCCAAATGAACCGAAACTTGGTGAGAAGCACCTATGGAAGGTTCTGTATTAAGTTTTCTCAAAGCAGAATGAAAGGTGAGCCTCTAGTCTAATTAAATAACAACTGTACATTTGTGCAATGGGACATCAAACAATGATTTTGCATGATATAGTGTCATTATGACAGATTTATAAACAAATAATCCCATTTACTTACCTCCTGTCTATTTTGTAGAGAGTGTTAAATATTACTCATCAGTATTTATATCAATCAATGACTGTAGGTCACGTCTAATTAGTGATAATAGCACAATTATCATCCGATACACGTCGAAAACTTTTTTTTTATTTTTCTTATCTTTCCATATACCAAAGGTGTAATCAAAAGCCAAATCGAAGAACGATTCACTATAAATGGCAGGTAAAGAAAAAATAAAACTGAAGACACTGTCAGTTTTACTTCAAAGTTAATTCCTCTCTAAAACAAAATTATTAAATGATATAGCTGGCAGTGGAAGTAAAACACATTCTTAACAAATAATAATAATTTTGATTATTGGCGAAATCTTATTCAAGTGTTGCAGTTTCTATATCAATCCTAGATTTAGATCATACACACAGAGTAAAGCGATAGGAAGTATTACTATACAACCAGCAAGTCCTTCACCGTTCATTTTCCATTGATCACCATGGTATACTCCTGGAGTCTGTGTGTAAATACTTCCTAAGACTTGTGGGTTAAGTCGGTTCCAAAACCAATGCATAATAGATGGCGCCCAAAGAGAATATCTGAAAAACATAACAAAGGGAAAACCTGTCACTGCAATCCTCATTATTTATGATAAAATTAAATTCAAAGATATACCTTCATTATTGCATTTATCTTAGAATATGTCACTCATTGGGCCTATCACTTGAATTATATGTACTCGATGCAACAACATTATGTGATAAAGTTTGTCAGTGACTTGTGGCAAGTCGGTGGTTTTCTCCTGGTTCTCCGGTTTCCTCCACTAATAAAACTGACCGCCACTATATAACTGAAACTGAAATAGTAATGACAGTGGCGTTAAACACCGTAACATTAACGCTATCTTTCACTTGAATAATATTAGTAAGTGTGATGATCTTTTTACAGGTAAAAAAAAAAGTCGTCCCCGATATATCTCGGCCCAAAAAATCTCCTTTGTAATGGAATTAACTGGGTAAGTCGAAATGGAGAACAAAGAAAAATAATCAAGAATAATGAAGAAAAGAACCCAAAACTACTATTTGTACATGTACATGTCTATGCGTAGATGCGATGCTCGCCTGTAGGCTTTCATAGACGTACAGTTAGAAATCTTCCTTACAAATAATACTACATTGTTGGATGTTAGTCGAGTTATTCAGCCACACATGGATTTCGTGATGGTAATTCTCAATTCTAATTAAATTAAATAGTTGACACAATCAATTTAACCCTGAAAGTGTATCGACCTCAACTTTCTCTCTTGTGACCCACTGTCATACATAGTCAGACACTCATTACTTTGATCGTTTAAGATTGCACAGGGGTTTGGGAGATTTTGTTTTATATATGTATGGTAGAATGAAAATCTCCCAGCCCATCTGTAAAATTGTAGTTTCAATCAATCGGGTGGGATTTTGTATATTGAGCTTTTAGCTAACATTTCGCCAAGTTTTTGGGACAGTCGTGGTCGTGATGGTATGGTACATGGTAGTTGGATTTACAACTACCTGTGCAATCAATGCCTATCATCACTAAAGTTGCGAGTTCGAATCCCAATCATGACGTGGTGCATTCGATACAACATTATATTATAAGGTTTCTCAGTGACTTGCGACAAGTTGGTGGTTTTCTCCGGGTACTCCGGTTTCCTCCATCAATAAAACTGACCGCCAGTTAAACACAATCTAGCAACATCGTAGACTGGTAGCACATTTAGATAGCAACAAAGTGTATTTAAAAATAATTAGTAGATCTCATATCAGCCAAATTGTCGAAAAAATCTAATCAATGTTAATTACTTATCAATAACTGAATATTTGAGATTTCTGACTGCTATTGTATACTCGAGTTATTTCCCTTTGAGTATGAAATTCTATATTGTGTATTGTAAATATTAACTGCATGCATTGCTGATTGTTGCTGTTGCCTTGTGTATATGGAGAGGATTTATATAGGCTATTGCCTGCTATCCAATCCATTTCATTTATTTATGAATAGAATATGCTTAAAGTGAAAATAAACACAATAACACTAACTCTAAAAGTACCGTTATTGGGGTTGGTGTTTTATCTTAATACTACATCATCATAATGAATATAAGAATATATGAATTAATAGGAAGAAGAGGTAGCTCATCTCTCTTAATTTTTTACATGGAAATACTCACAAAATTGAACATTACTTAGGGAGTGTCTCTATATTTTATAAAAACACTCCCTGACCATTGTATATATGTTCTTTTATGTTTTGAAAAAAATACCTCATTTAATAAATGACATTCTAACATGGCCTCCTTATTTCGCTTTGTTAACAAACGAGCGAGTTATCCATTCCGTATAATCTCATTAGCACATGCGCCGGTGAATGTGACCGACTTTTCCATTGGCAGCATAAATTGCAATCTCTGCCCAGAGTTGTCGGTCCTTACACTCTCTCCAATCTCTGTCAAGGCCTATATGCCAAGAATCTTGGCAAAATCCGTTTATTAAAGGGTAACTTGATATAAACCGGTTATAATGACCCCATATATTGTACAATATGTAAAGAATACCACATAACTAATATTTGAGAAGCTTCTTTGTTTATTTTCAAACGAAGATAAGGGATTATTTTTTATACGGTGATCAGTCATACAGCGCTGTTCTGGTTCCTTGTTGTAATAGCTTCTATAGTTGCTGAACATTACACTGGTAATATTTTATAAAAAGGAAACCAGTTTAATACAAAGGTAGACTACTTTTTAGGCGTTGACAGAGATTGGATAGAGAGTGTAAGGACCGACAACTCTGGATAGAGATTGCATAAATTGTAACCCGAATAATGCCGATAGAGGGCACACTATTATTCGAGCTACATAAATTGTGTGCGACATTTTCCGCAAGCGTAAATATAAATTACCGTCTTCCAATCATAGTATACTACCGTATTTGTACTCTTAGACATATCAGAATCGAAATAAATCATGGAAGCCAGAATGTGGTTTGAGTTTTAGCATGGATTGGCGGATATTAGTAAATTTTATCCCTCGCTACTGGCTCGGGATAAAATACTAATATCCGCCAATCCATGTTAAAACTTCCAACACATTCTGGCTTCCATGATTTATTTCCTAATTAAACTGGATACTGTGTTAATTATCAATAAGCCCTTGACAAAAACTAGCCGTGTTGTGACCAGGGGAAAGGTTTGCAGATTTCCACTCGGTTCATTTTATATACCCTTACGTCTGAGTGGAACAAAAATTAGAATGTTGTATAGTATATTTCTACAGATGTTAGAGACAAATGTTTAATTGACTTACTTTGACTTGATAGCTAGCCAACCAATTGGGTAAGCCATCAGTAAACAAGACGAAGATTGTACTAATATCGTCAAATAAGGCCTTGGTACATTTAACTTGGTAGTCAGTAACACCATCACAGGGACATGGAACAATCCCCATACAATCCCACTAGAATATATTTAAAAGTATATTGTACTAATGATTTGTTGATTGTTATTTAACACCCGATGACCGATATTTCAGCTATATTTATTACGAAAACAAGCTTACAATAACATCATTCTCCTGGTTTTATGTAAGCGTTGGCATTTTACTCACATGCGGAAAACACTTGCATGACCGCATCATTTCTCTAAAAGGGTGCGTTGGACCCATAAAATTAGTTTAACACCGTCATTTTTTTTTATTGAAATGCCCGTGCCAAGTCAAGGAAATGAGTATACATATATTTGTGTTAGAGGTATCGATTTTGTCTCTTTCTACCATTTTTCTTCTGCAATTTGGAACTGTTCCGACAGTGTGGTACTTTCTTTTTATTACATTTTTGTACGTACTTCCTTCGAAAGTTAGGCGCAGGTCTTTTCAGAAAACGTAATTCAGGGGTATTTGAAGTTTAAAAGTATGTCTAGTAGGTCCAAAAGTATCTTTTTGCTTGGGGTTCCAAAAGATATATTTTAGGGGTCTAAACAGACGTCGTGATCTACAATACAAACCTATACAGTTTTGAGACATTTTGAACGGTTTACTGTTACGCTTTCCACTTTTTTCTTATTATTTGTAAAACAAAGGTTCCGCTATTTGGCTGACGCTCTCCCATTTTTTTCTTTTGCATAATATAATTGATATTAATAAAAAATTATAAAATGCTAGCTACTATATTATAGTATATACGATTACCTGATAAATAATGCGACAGGCGGGGAATACATTGACACGAGACAAGGAGGCATGAAACATCTCCATCCGATCTCCTCTCCACTAGCTCTCAGAAACCCCATTATGTTGACTGCATTATGTTCATGAATTCCTTGAGAGTTCGTACCATTGGACGTCTCCACTTAAAAAGAACAGCCAAATTGTACAATTTTGTATATGCTATATAATGATATATATGCGTTAGAATAATATTGATATATATGAGTCTCCTTTTCATTCAATCGAATCAAAAATAGATCTTGAATCCCCCCTTTTCTGATATGTCGTTCATCAATCGCGACATATCAGAAAAAAAGGGAGGGTGCAAATTGCAATTCAAGATCGTATTTTAATTATATAGATTGTTTTTCATTTTCACCTTCAATGTTATATATTCAACCCTGCGAAGATCAACCACGAAGCTGAATACGGTAGGAAAACACACAACCATATCCTTGGAATTGTGCATATTTCTCATTAAATACAAGTTTCATTTCGCAATGATTAGTATGTCTAATAAATACAATGAAGCCTGTCTAAACCGAACCCTGTAGAAACCGGAATCCTGTGTAAACCAAACTTTAAATAAAGTTCAATGTAGGAATATATTTTTTAATAACCTGCATAAACTGAATACCTGTCTATTCCGAACAAAAAAATTGGTTCCAAGGATTTTCGGTTTAGGCAGGTTTCACTGTATAAACATAGGGGACATACATACCAAAATATACCTTAAGTGAGAGATATCCAATTGATTTGATATTTCCAGATGAAAATCTACATGGCTTGACGATAGGATTGTAATTTTATTAACAAGGGTTTATCCCGCCACCTTTGTGTGAATGTCCTACAACATGATCTTATTTCCCTTCGCTTCTTATTATCAGATTCTCTTCGTGTTATGAGCTTGGAGTGATCCGGTAGATCGACTAGTATTGTGGTTGAGAAGATTGTAGGCATAGTTCATCTTCCTATATCCATCAATAAAATTGACCGCCACGAAATAACTGAAATATTGTTGAAAGTAGCGTTAAACACCATAATGCTAACCCTAGTCCCTATTTCAAGTTCATCAGTGAAGTGGGGGTGGTTTTTTATTCCAATAAAATTGTTCGGCACAAAGAAATATTTTTGAAAGGGGGTTTAAACATCAATTCTCCATAATTCAACCAAAGTAATGTAAAATACCATACCTTTTTTGGCCCATGACAATGACAGATCTAAGGCAACACATCCATATACAATGAGGTACACAATTACTATAGCAGTACAAGAGTATAACAAGGCTCCTGGTATCTGAAATTAAAATCATATGTATTAGTACAATATTAGTAGTATATACAGTGAATGACCAGTGTGTTTTTGAATATCATATAATTTCACTATTAGAGGAGGGGGTGTTGAGCACATAAACCTAGCTGAACGCCGCAACATTTTTAATGAAACGTCCTCTACTAAGCCAGGAAAGTGATTGATTGATTTTTGGTTTTTAACGTCACTTTCATCAATATTTCAGCTATATATTGGCGACCAGTTTTAGTGGTGGAAGAAGACGGAGTACCTGGAGAGAACCACCGACCATGGGCAAGCAACTGGTAAACTTTATCACTTGCGGCTGCGAGTCGAGTGCACCCTTTTTTGTAATTTACAAAGCCGGGTGCGAACCCACGCCGTATTGGTGATAGTCTGAGTTGTTAGGTAATCCAACTACCTAACCCACTGAGCCACCTGGGCCCACCAGGAAAGTGAGCGGTCATGTGTGTGTTGAGGGGTATCGATTATATTTGGTATCTGTTCCGACAGTGTGGTGTATATATTTGGTATCTGTTCCGACAGTGTGGTGTATATATTTGGTATCTGTTCCGACAGTGTGGTGTATATATTTGGTATCTGTTCCGACAGTGTGGTGTATATATTTGGTATCTGTTCCGACAGTGTGGTGTATATATTTGGTATCTGTTCCGACAGTGTGGTGTATATATTTGGTATCTGTTCCGACAGTGTGGTGTATATATTTGGTATCTGTTCCGACAGTGTGGTGTATATATTTGGTATCTGTTCCGACAGTGTGGTGTATATATTTGGTATCTGTTCCGACAGTGTGGTGTATATATTTGGTATCTGTTCCGACAGTGTGGTGTATATATTTGGTATCTGTTCCGACAGTGTGGTGTATATATTTGGTATCTGTTCCGACAGTGTGGTGTATATATTTGGTATCTGTTCCGACAGTGTGGTGTATATATTTGGTATCTGTTCCGACAGTGTGGTGTATATATTTGGTATCTGTTCCGACAGTGTGGTGTATATATTTGGTATCTGTTCCGACAGTGTGGTGTATATATTTGGTATCTGTTCCGACAGTGTGGTGTATATATTTGGTATCTGTTCCGACAGTGTGGTGTATATATTTGGTATCTGTTCCGACAGTGTGGTGTATATATTTGGTAGGTTGGTTTTATGGTGTTTAACGTCACTTTCAACAATATTCGTTGCGGTCAGTTTTATTGGTGGAGGACCCGGAGAAAACCACCGACCTGTCGCAAGTCACTGACAAACTTTATCACATAATGTTGTACACCTCTCCCTGATCGAGATTCGAACTCACAACATCAGTGGTGATATATATATTGAGTCGGAAATTAAACTATTTTGTATATATATGCAGCGTACAATAAAACGAAAATGTTAGGTCCAGTTATTGTCTGAAAAGTTTTCGTTCAAACGAAGGTAGTCCTTAAATAGATCAAATTTATAATATCGGTATACCAGTGGCGGCTGTCACTGTAAACACTATTGGTAACTATACTAGTTGACCACCATCTTCTGTTCCATAGAAATTACAACAATACATTGTACATATATAAATATTTAACACAAACTACTCGTATATTTAAAACACAAAGAAAAGACAACTCCAAATGTTTATTGAAATGTAAGACATATATTGGGACAGGCACAATATGTGTTCGTGTTAACCGGACCATGGTCTCACAGTTCTCCCTTTTGATATAAACAAACACTAAATAACAATCCGTACAGTTTTGTGTAAATTTATACTAGCTCACTGAAACAACAATCCACGGGTTGCTCCATTCGGACACATTATCCTGGTTCCGAGTCGACCATTATTTGAACTTGCTCCTTAATGTTGAAGAAGCAAATATTAGTTCCAGTCAGTATTACATTCAATTACTGATATACTGCATTCTAGATAAATGAATCAATATAGCCTCTGTTTCAATGTGTTCACTACTATAAATGTAGAAAACTAGATAATATTAAATTGGCACACGGTACATATTATACCTTAATTTGATTAATACCATTGTATGTAAACATTAAAACAAGAGGTAAGACTGAATAACAAACAACATAAATAAACACGTAACAAATGTTGAATAAATAAGATAAAAAATGACTTACCTCTTTTATACCTAATATAGTTGTGATAAAATTGAAGTAGTTGTCAACAAAGAGAAGAGATAACACACTGGGAAAATACATTGCCTGAGCAAGGAAGGAAAATGACCAACTTCTTCCAACGTACACCCATATTGCTGTAATGGTCAAAACAATCGCTGCATATAGCACACAAGCTGCCATTATTTATCCAAAACTATATATATATTATGTCTTCCAAGTCAATGCAAACATTATCTAAGATTATTTAAAGTCACGTGTACTATTTGTGTCATGTGTGTACGATAGACAGGTACCGTAGTCTATAATATATAGTATGTTCTCAAATGGATATTTTTGATTGAACTGATAATGAAAATACATGTACATGTATATCTATTACTTTCATCGACCTGACAATTAACTTACTATTACTGTCGTGGCACTGAACAGCACACATTTTTCATATAGTACCAAGCCAACATGCAAGTGTGTGTTGTGAGTTATTGAAATATTCTGAAAAATCAATTTTAATTTTTTACCTTGTAACTATGTCACTGTCGTCAAAGAGCTCCGATCGAAAATGCTTGGTCAACATCCGGGATATTTTAAAGCGGTATTTTTAAAGAAGACACAGATAATTATCGTAAGTATTTATGAATATACTGTGTATATAATGTTTTGAATTATGATGCTTTATGATTGTTATTATTATTAATTTCATTTTTTGTCCAAATATCATTTATTTTTGCAGTGTAAAATTAGATTTTTCTATAATTTATAAGGAATCCGGCTTCAAAATCATTACAATCAACTGAAATATCGCTATATCTTGCATTTACGAATGAATTAAATGTTGCCCAAAAAGAAAAAAATATTGATGAATGATTGATTTTACTTAAAAATACTATTTTGTTGATGAAAAGTCAATTAGTAACTAGTTATACCCTAAAACATGATGTCAACAGATGTTTTTGAAATCCGGATTGGTCAAAATGTAAACATGTATACAAACCGGTTGGGTCATTTAAAAATAGCCGGGTTTGTCAGTATGTAAATACCACTGATCTTATTGTTATTGAGCATTATATTGCAATTTAACGATAGTTATGATTAGGAAATATCTCAAAGGCGATAAATACTGATCAATAGTATGAATATTTGCCATGGCTGCTAATTTCAGCTACTTTGTACAATAAAACAAATCGTTATTTCTATGTTAAATTGCTACTGTCGCGAACACTTGATTTTGTTTATGCTTTTTGTGGCACTGACATCACGGCTGGCGCTCAATACGCTACACTCACTTTAAGTAGCTGTCCAGGCGCATCGATTGAGTAGTGGGAGATTTTTTTTATAAGGCAATATTTTGATTTTATACTCGTTGATAACGAAGTAAGTCACTCTGTGGAAATAACTTCATGGATACGATATTTAAGTTTCTTCACAGTATAATGTTTACATTAACATTACAGATAAGCAAATTAACAAAGGCTGTAGTATTGAATTCCTTTCCGCACGGACGATTTTGGCAGTTTGTATACAAAGAAAATGTTAGGTGTACTCGATTAATGCAACGTTCGTTACAAGTTGTAATACGACAAAAGTTCGTTCTTTGAATGTTATAGACACCCGCCCATCCACCAATATTAATGCCAAAAGAATTTCAATCACTCGTATATATTTTGCATTTTTTTTCGGGGGGGGGGGGGGGGAAATAGAAATGACAGATTCAATGAATTTGTTATGTTGATATATATTTATAATAAATGCTATGCGATCTTGTAACGAACGCACTATCCTACACTGTCTCGAGTCTTATTTATATTACGTTATTTTAGTTAATAAAAAAATATTTTCTGAGGAGTGAAACGAGGGAGTGAAAAAAATAGACAATATATATATACATTGTCGAAAATATAATATTTATATATACGAGTTTTGACGAGTTTTTCTTACCTGTTTCGCAGCGAGTGGAAATGAATTATATATTTTCCGACAATGTACGTATATTGTATCTATCGCCCCAAAGAAACTGTCAAATTGTCTAAAAAGAGCAGAAACAAGCGTTGTTCTTATCGTTTTTGATTGTGTCCTCTGTGAAGTCCGCGCTTATAAGTTTATAAGCATACATCCTGTTACTGTTTCTTACCGTCGCTCAACATGAATCAAGTACCAGAAAAAGATATCTTGGTCAGAAACCAAATACAAATGTATAGCAAAAAAATATCTGGTCAATGCAATGTGACTACTCGAATAGAACAATGCAGGATAAAAAAATAACATTAACTGGGCAGCGAAGAAATACTATTAAAACATCTTATGTTTCAATCTTGCGATTATCCTCATTTTATTTGTATAAGCTTCAGATAATTTGATTGCTACATTTATATTATATTGTGAGCGCCATACAGATGTTTGTGTATCTTTACATTCAACATTCACTTACTAGTATCTGCTATACATTAAATTTTCTTTACAGATGAATCCTATCAGTATAATAGCCGTTAAGGAGTCTGTGGCGACCATGTTTGTCAACGGATCGGGATGAAATGAGCAATCTTTATAGAAGACCTTCCATAGTTGCTTCCTACCAAGTTTCGGTTTTTATTGTATCTAGCTTTAGTGAAATAATGTGTACAGATTTTGTCTGTTTATATACTGATGAGTTTTGACTTTCCCTTTGGAAGATTGTTTGGAGTTCGGTAATTTTGTTATTACCCATATTCATTTGGCTAAGCAGTTTGAGAGGAGAAGATTTGATAAAATCGACCAATTAGAAACAAGAACCGCTTGATGCTTCCTACTAAGCTCCACTTCATTTGATTGAGGCGTTTCAGAGGAGAAGATTAAAATGTGAATAGTTAATGGACGAAAGACGACGGACGACGGGCGCTAAGTGATGGTAAAAGCTCACATTGTCTTTGGCAAGATGAGCTAATAACAGTCATTGGGTAGATATGTCGCTCCACTCGGACACATTATTCTGATTCCGAGCTAACCAGTCTCTGCTATTTCTCCTTAATGCTGCGTTCTTAGAGGAGAAGCAACAAATACCAATTTTATAGTCTTTTGTTTGACAAGACCACGGCTCGTACCCACAATCTATCGCACTCGAGGCGAGCACGCTAACCATTACGCTACCGATGCGGTTCCCTATTTTTATTTAATTTTTATTAATTTTTTTAATCAAATATTTTTTATTGTCCTTCAATATATTATTTGAAAACAAAAATGAATCCAAAACAATAAGAGTTACTTGATATCTATATAAACAGTGAGAGTTCCTACTTTTGATCAAACACTCTTTGAATATTGCAATAATTCAACTGCATAGCAAATAAAGAAAAATAATTAAAAGTTCTATACAAAATCATGACCATTCTGTCGAAGGTGACTTGGCGAATGCCAATTCTGCACAAACCGTTTTGTATTTCTTCCTTTTAATGTTATACAAAACATCCACATGTAAAATATTTTTAATATGTGCTGTTGTTGTTTTTTTTCACAACTTTTATTCATTGAAGACATTTTTTTGTTTTTTTTTCTTTTTGTCAATTTGCAAGTCGAACATACCCTTGATAAGTGTTATAATGAACCTTAAATAAATTACAGAAAGAAACATAATTGTGATATTGAGCTGTTTTCGCTATTCTTTCAATTGTTTACATAGACAAAACCGGTTCTACTTAAACACAATTTTTGCGACCCAACCGGAAAGTAGTGGCTGACAGAGCCGGAACGAATATACGTAAATAATCATTGTGTTTTTCACTGTAGCAAGTCTAAAACTATTCATGGTAGCACGCCAGTGCAAACTTTCCTGTATATAAGCATTACAAAGAGTTTATGTACTTTAATTACACATATAAACTACTTTTTATAGCTTTATTTGATGATTTCAATCTCATTATTAGCATTTTTCATTGTTTATGTCCATCATTTTATCTATATCTGAGTAATCGATAAAGATAACTACAGTAATATATAGGTAAAAACAAGCAAAAATAATCGACCGATAACGACATCTTCTGGATTCAAGATATAATAATACTATATGATCATAATACTTACTTTTTGTCGTCGCCTGTATGTCAAACATGCCTATTTGACTTGTACCGGAAGATGACAGAGCATTTCCGACCGGAGCTCTTTGACGACAGTGTATGTGTTGGTTGAATAAGTAATTACAAGTGGATACAATGCATCAAATTACCAGTAATTACTTTAGCTAATAAATACACATCTAAGACAATCTGTGCAGGTTTTTTTTATCGTTTGTTTATAGATATATTGCCGATGGAGATCCAGTTATCAAGAAGGGAGGGTTGTGAACCAATTAATGATTTGACCCCGCCACATTGTTGTGCCTGTTCCGAGGCAGGACCTGGGTTTCCAACGTCGTATGTTATGGTCTTTTCTTTGAGTTCCGTGAGTAAAGGTGAGAAGTGATTATTCGCTTTGTTGATATTGGTGAAATTGTTGACCATTACTCTTAAAACTTTTTTATTATAAAAACATGAAATGACATAAATAACTTAGAGGCTGATATGAACCTGTGTTGTGACATAAATGACATAAATGATATAAATAACTTAGAGATTGATATGAACCTGTGTTGTGACATAAATGACATAAATGACATAAATAACTTAGAGGTTGATATGAACCTGTGTTGTGACATAAATGACATGAAATGACATAAATGACATAAATAACTTAGAGGCTGATATGAACCTGTGTTGTGACATAAATGACATAAATGACATAAATAACTTAGAGGCTGATATGAACCTGTGTTGTGACATAAATGACATGAAATGACATAAATAACTTAGAGGCTGATATGAACCTGTGTTGTGACATAAATGACATAAATGACATAAATAACTTAGAGGCTGATATGAACCTGTGTTGTGACATAAATGACATAAATGACATAAATAACTTAGAGGCTGATATGAACCTGTGTTGTGACATAAATGACATGAAATGACATAAATAACTTAGAGGCTGATATGAACCTGTGTTGTGACATAAATGACATAAATGACATAAATAATTTAGAGGCTGATATGAACCTGTGTTGTGACATAAATGACATAAATGATATAAATAACTTAGAGGCTGATATGAACCTGTGTTGTGAGGCCGTCGTGGCCATGATCGTATGGTAGATGGATTTACAACTACTAATGCAATCAGTGCCTATCACCACTGATGTTGTGGGTTCGACTCCCGCTCAGGGCGAGGTGCACAACATTATCTGATAAAGTTTGTCAGTGAATTGCGGCAGGTCGGTGGTTTTCTCCGGGTCCTCCGGTTTCCTCCACCAATAAAACTTACCGCCACGATATAACTGAAATATTGCTGAAAGTGGCGTTAAGAACCATAAAACCAACCAACCAATGAACATGTGTAGCTTTCCTGGTACTGGACCATTTATTTAATTTCCTGTCATAGCATATGTTAAATATTGAGACATAAACTTTTAACTCGAATATATCTCCTGATATTCATTGGTACAACATTTAATCTTTATATCATAATGTTGCTGCATGCTAAATACAACTGCATTTCCATTCTAGGTTATAAAAGATTTTGAACTTTTCCCTAGCTGTTACAGCCCATTTAAATGTTTGGGCACAAGGACCCAGATCCCATATACCCTGGGTCTAAATTAATTGAAATATATTGCAAGGATACTAAAAAAAAATTACAATTGCAGATTTGCTTATGATTAAAATCATGTTAAAGATTCTCTCATTGGAGTCTATGTTCATCTTTAAATCCGAGGGCTAAGACTCAGTCTGGTTCTACGGTTCTATTGTTTTACTCCGGTTTCCTCCACCAATAAAACTGACCGTCACGATATAACTGATATATTGTTGAATATGGCGTTAAATACTTTAACCCATGCAGATAATGTTTGATAAAATGGGCTACGACGACTTCTCACAATATTGTTTTTGGTAAAAAAAAACCACCGCACTAATTCAACCATTACGCGGGAATTGTTTTGTCTCCTTTTGGGCATTTCCCCGTGGTAATGTTACTCTAATATTGGCTCCTTTACCAGTGATTGAGTGATGTTTGTTTAACACCAAGTTTTCATCTATATCATACCGAGAAGAAGTGACATTTCGATGTCCCATTTGTACTAGACAGACGCGCTTTAATTGGATTTTATATTTCTATATTGTTATCTCACTGAAACAACGGTCATCGGGTAGACAAGTCGCTCCACTCGGACACATTATGCTGCTTCCGAGAAAGTATTTGATATTACTCCTTAGCGGAGAATCAACAAATACCAATTGCATAGCATTTCGGCTTGACCCGATCGGGGCTCGAACCACCGATTAAATGCACTGGATGCGAGCACATGTGCTTGAATTAAGAGAAGTGGTAAATTTCCTTCCGGAGCACCTCTGGCTCTTTCTCGGATTCGTGTCGCTCAATCTTTAGTTTTCTGTGTAGTTTTTTTTTTTTTTTTTTTTTTTTTTTTTGTACTTTAGCCCTTTTTCGTTTAACCACTGTGTTATCTGTGCTTCGATTTTACGCGGGTTTCTGATCTTCAATTTTTTTTTGTAAATGAGGATTTTTGGACAGGTACCTTGTGTTTGGAACTTCAGAGTTTACCACCAGATTGTGATAGGTTCTGTATGTTTTAGGTTACATTTTCCAACTGAAATAATTTAACACAAGGACACTGACAACTCTAAGTAAAGAAGGATTAAGAATTATCTCCCCTTGAAACATTTTATGGATAATTGTTTTAAATACTTTTTTTTATTATTATTATTATTTCAGTACTTACATTTCAAATAACAGTACTTTAATATCAGCTGTTAATAATTCAATTCCTCTCCCTGTCATGTATCTGTAACATATGACACAATACATGATATATGTTTTATGATGTAGATATATTTCCATTGACAGTTATCTCCCTTTTAACACAGTTTTAATTTTCTTTGTTAATCTGTTTCGTTTTAGAATCTTTCATCCACTGAGCCATAAAATATTTTCTATCTAATATAAAAAGGCACAGTCTATACAGAGGATGGAACTGAACATTAATGAATTAATTAATTTTATTTTCCATAATACAGTTTTATGCATTTAATACCAACAGAATATTTCAAAAGGCCAATACGATATACATAAAATATGCATAAAGAATATACCAGTATACTAGTACAGGCACTATATAGTTTCCTTCTAAACACCATCCCAGACTAGAATTAGCTGCCACTCTATATCTTCAGTAAAGTTGAAATCGCTAAAGAATTGATATCCATCTTTACTAAAATCATTAAGAGGGTTAAAGGGTTGAGGTTTATGATGCTTAACGCCACTTTCAACAATATTTCAGTTATAAATATCGTGGCGGTCAGATATATTGGAGGAGGAAACTGGAATACCCGGAGAAAACCACCGACCTGATGCAAGTCACTGACAAACTTTATCACATAATGTTGCATTGAGTACACCTCGCCATGAACGAAGTTCGAACTCACAACTTTAGTGGTGATAGGCTCTGATTGTATAGGTACAAATGTAGTTGTAAATTCAACTACCATACGATCACGACCACGACGCCCCCTATGGATAAAGAATAAAGTATGCTACTTGGCACATGCAGGGTGAAATAAAGTAATGTATTGTATTACTGTAACGAATGTAGATCAATCTTGAACTTTATCATGTGTTTTATTTTTCCTTTGCTTAGTTATGTGTTGTACTGTGGACATTTTTGATCTAAAAATCATGAAATCCCCAGAGACAAAAATCAGTTTCAGATATTAATATTATAATTAATAGCTTTTGATCAAGCCATGCTGGAAAAATGCTGGTTTGCTGGTTCCTGACCCATCATTTGAGAAGTGGGTTTTGTTCTGAAAAAAATCCAGAACTTGCAGAAGACACAGGCTCAGAAATACCCTCTTTTTTAATTTTCTGTTCACATATTTATTTTCAATAAAATTTCTCTATGGTTTCATCTATGTATTCTTTATTTATCATGTTCGTATCCATGTATCTATACAACCTTATCAATTAAAAAAGAGGGGTATTCCGTGTCCTAACAGCCTGTGGTAACATTCGTGTAGTAATCTGATAGTGATCATGTTGTTAAGCATCGTGTAGGAGGGTATACCTAAACAAATTTGCTCTGTCCCTTTAGATAGTATATCGGGACCCTGTGGTACCGTGGTAGTTAAATTAAAAATATGGCGACAAAAATTAATTGAAATAGCATGTGAATAAGCGGAGCAATAGAATCAGCATAATCATATATTATCGGACTATTCTTCTTAACAATAAAATGTTAAGCAATAAATACCACAGTTCGAAAATCCAATAGAAAAATCGTAGAAAGAGCTAACATACATATACATGACCGTTCACATACCTGACTTGTTACAGGCACTTCAATAAAAAGTGGCGGTGTTAAATTAGTTTTACGCCCCCCCCCCCCCCCCCCCTTTTATCACTTTTAGTGAACTGATACAATGCATTATAATCATGAATTCTGTCCATCCTAGACGATAAATAAGTGACTGATACCGTCTATTCTCAATTTTACAGTTTTCTTTACATGGACAACTTCTCCCAACTACAAGGGTACACCGGAGTTAATTTTAAGTCGCTTTTTGGTTGGTTCAAAATAAATGTCAACAAAGAAATTTGTTTCCTTGTTCTATTTTTAGAAAATCACATGGTTAACGGGAAAATGTGTATTGTCTTGTAACGAACAAACAACACGACATGTATTTAGACACTAGTTGTGTACATTGTCAATTTAGTCATCATTTACAATGATCCGTTTCAACATTAAATTACAAATATCCTAACATTATTTAGGATCTTTGAGGGGAAATCACCATTAAAATCAATATTTCGTTTCTTTTGTGTTTCCAGACATTTGCTCATGGGGATTGAACAAAAGAGGATCAATTTAGACATTATATCATTTGATTTAATTGTTTTGTTGTGTCGACAAGACGTGAAAATTCAAGATTGCTGTCTCAAGAATATTAAAAAGTAAGTACATTTATATATGCAACTACAATGTTGTATAATTGAGGGGGGAGGGGGGGGGGGGGGGGGGGCAAAATCAGATAATTATCATTGTGTACATTGCATACTTATTTTGCAACGATTTCTTAGCGTTCTTCAACACATGAAAAATCATATCTATTGTTTATCTTTTATTAGAGAGTGGCGTAAAAGTGACCGTATAACTCTATTTATGATCACTTAAGTTGTAATTAATCATTGAAGCTGTCGGAGGACCAACTCGGCATTTTTAACTACATTTCTTCAGTCTGATATTAGGGCCACAGGCGCATGGGACATGGATTTCATTTCCTCCTGCCCCCTTTTCTCTACTACCCCTCTTTTTCAAAATTTTCATAATCATTCGTTTTTCTAATGATTATGAAAATTTTGAAAAAGGAATGATTATGAAAATTTTGAAAAAAGGGGGGTAGTAGAGAAAAAAGGGGGGGGAACGAAATCCATGCCCCATGCGCCTGTGATTATATAGGGCCAGATGCATGCACTGAATATATTTAATTTAATTTAATTTCTCTGATCGGTAAGTTCGGAATATGAGATACTGGCCTTTCCTTTGTCACTATTATTTAACAAATCATTAAAACGCATCTTGAGAAAAACTTGAAATCCCACAATCCTATGATGTATCTTTTTCAAATTTCAAGAAATTATATAGATTATTCGTGCATTGAAATAAAGATTCCATTTCGACAGATTGACATTACCCAAATAATTTCTTTTTTGAATTACAAATTTATTTATATATCTATAATTTTTTTTCAATCCCATGTTAAAAATGTGTACATCCTCAAAAATCAGGCTAATTGCATGTTCATAAAATCCCGTGGACACAGATATATTGACATCTGAGAATGACCTACAAGAATATTCACCGATGATTAGACATTTTAAGAATAATATATATTTCTACCAGGAAAATCCTTACACCTTAGTACGTTGGTGATTCTTGGAATTCTATTGTAGCGAATCAAGGAAATTCTATAATGGTTCATTCTGAAATATTTATTTTAAGCAGTCAAAATATAATAAATGATTGTATTCAATTACATACATTTTTTGTGTATTCATCAATGCCCCTATTAAATTTCTTTAGGTTTTAATGACAATTAACACACGCATAAGGTGTATCTTATATCCGCTTTATAAATACATTTAAACTTGGACAAAAGTAAATAACTTTTCATAATGATGCGTGCATTTCTGGTTTTTCTTAAATAAAATTTAAAATATGTTTATGATGAAATGCATCATTCTCTTATGCATCTTTTTGTCTTGTACATATCGATTTCGTCTTTCTTGAATAATTTTCTAAAACCATGACTGGATTTCTTCTTTATGTGTCACGAACACCAGATGTTTACTAATCTAAAAGAAGTCGGATAGCATCGAGATATTGCATGTTCAAATACAATGTAATACAAAACATATAGTTGACAGTCGTTGCCAAATATACCCCCGTATTTAGTGAGGTCTGTGATGCTCATCTCTTTAGTTTTATATGTTAAAAAGTGTTTCTGTTTTTGTTTGTTTGTTTGTTTATTTGTTAGTTTTTTTTTGTTTTTTGTTTTTTTTAGGGGGGGGGGGGGGGGGTGTCATTGTTTTTTTTTTAGTGTCTTCGTTCTGTATCTTATCAACAATGTTGCCTGTATCTCTAGATTACCCATTGTTCATTGCCCCCATCCGTTTTCTCTAACGTTTATATAACAATAGTTATCAGAAAGTGTAATCTCATTGTATATATGTATTAATAACAAATACACATATATGTATATTACAACACACATACATAAGATTGTGAAAAATTATGTACTCCACTAAGTTTTAAAATTAAATTTATTGATGTATGTAAGCTATACCTTGTACCTAAAGGTCAACTTAACCGCAAGTCCATAATTCGTCTATTAATTACCGATATCTACATGAATGAACATATATACCCCTGGGTTACAAACAATACATTAAGATGACCGTATATAATTACCTGGTCAATTACTCGTTCTAAATACCCCCAACATTCATACCTATAAAATATCAATTAAAAATTTCATAACGGAAAATTTAATGTTTTCGTGTTTGTAGTTATTGCACTATTAACCACATCGGGGGTGTAATGGTTAGCGTGCTAGCCACATCGGGGGTGTAATGGTTAGCGTGCTAGCCACATCGGGGGTGTAATGGTTAGCGTGCTAGCCACATCGGGGGTGTAATGGTTAGCGTGCTAGCCACATCGGGGGTGTAATGGTTAGCGTGCTAGCCACATCGGGGGTGTAATGGTTAGCGTGCTAGCCACATCGGGGGTGTAATGGTTAGCGTGCTAGCCGTCTCGGGGGTGTAATGGTTAGCGTGCTAGCCACATCGGGGGTGTAATGGTTAGCGTGCTAGCCGTCTCGGGGGTGTAATGGTTAGCGTGCTAGCCACATCGGGGGTGTAATGGTTAGCGTGCTAGCCGTCTCGGGGGTGTAATGGTTAGCGTGCTAGCCACATCGGGGGTGTAATGGTTAGCGTGCTAGCCACATCGGGGGTGTAATGGTTAGCGTGCTAGCCACATCGGGGGTGTAATGGTTAGCGTGCTAGCCACATCGGGGGTGTAATGGTTAGCGTGCTAGCCACATCGGGGGTGTAATGGTTAGCGTGCTAGCCACATCGGGGGTGTAATGGTTAGCGTGCTAGCCACATCGGGGGTGTAATGGTTAGCGTGCTAGCCACATCGGGGGTGTAATGGTTAGCGTGCTAGCCACATCGGGGGTGTAATGGTTAGCGTGCTAGCCACATCGGGGGTGTAATGGTTAGCGTGCTAGCCGTCTCGGGGGTGTAATGGTTAGCGTGCTAGCCACATCGGGGGTGTAATGGTTAGCGTGCTAGCCGTCTCGGGGGTGTAATGGTTAGCGTGCTAGCCACATCGGGGGTGTAATGGTTAGCGTGCTAGCCACATCGGGGGTGTAATGGTTAGCGTGCTAGCCACATCGGGGGTGTAATGATTAGCGTGCTAGCCGTCTCGGGGGTGTAATGGTTAGCGTGCTAGCCACATCGGGGGTGTAATGGTTAGCGTGCTAGCCGTCTCGGGGGTGTAATGGTTAGCGTGCTAGCCACATCGGGGGTGTAATGGTTAGCGTGCTAGCCGTCTCGGGGGTGTAATGGTTAGCGTGCTAGCCACATCGGGGGTGTAATGGTTAGCGTGCTAGCCACATCGGGGGTGTAATGGTTAGCGTGCTAGCCGTCTCGGGGGTGTAATGGTTAGCGTGCTAGCCACATCGGGGGTGGAATGGTTAGCGTGCTAGCCACATCGGGGGTGTAATGGTTAGCGTGCTAGCCACATCGGGGGTGTAATGGTTAGCGTGCTAGCCACATCGGGGGTGTAATGGTTAGCGTGCTAGCCACATCGGGGGTGTAATGGTTAGCGTGCTAGCCACATCGGGGGTGTAATGGTTAGCGTGCTAGCCACATCGGGGGTGTAATGGTTAGCGTGCTAGCCACATCGGGGGTGTAATGGTTAGCGTGCTAGCCACATCGGGGGTGTAATGGTTAGCGTGCTAGCCACATCGGGGGTGTAATGGTTAGCGTGCTAGCCGTCTCGGGGGTGTAATGGTTAGCGTGCTAGCCACATCGGGGGTGTAATGGTTAGCGTGCTAGCCGTCTCGGGGGTGTAATGGTTAGCGTGCTAGCCACATCGGGGGTGTAATGGTTAGCGTGCTAGCCACATCGGGGGTGTAATGGTTAGCGTGCTAGCCACATCGGGGGTGTAATGATTAGCGTGCTAGCCGTCTCGGGGGTGTAATGGTTAGCGTGCTAGCCACATCGGGGGTGTAATGGTTAGCGTGCTAGCCGTCTCGGGGGTGTAATGGTTAGCGTGCTAGCCACATCGGGGGTGTAATGGTTAGCGTGCTAGCCGTCTCGGGGGTGTAATGGTTAGCGTGCTAGCCACATCGGGGGTGTAATGGTTAGCGTGCTAGCCACATCGGGGGTGTAATGGTTAGCGTGCTAGCCGTCTCGGGGGTGTAATGGTTAGCGTGCTAGCCACATCGGGGGTGGAATGGTTAGCGTGCTAGCCACATCGGGGGTGTAATGGTTAGCGTGCTAGCCACATCGGGGGTGTAATGGTTAGCGTGCTAGCCACTTCGGGGGTGTAATGGTTAGCGTGCTAGCCACATCGGGGGTGTAATGGTTAGCGTGCTAGCCACATCGGGGGTGTAATGGTTAGCGTGCTAGCCACATCGGGGGTGTAATGGTTAGCGTGCTAGCCACATCGGGGGTGTAATGGTTAGCGTGCTAGCCACATCGGGGGTGTAATGGTTAGCGTGCTAGCCACATCGGGGGTGTAATGGTTAGCGTGCTAGCCGTCTCGGGGGTGTAATGGTTAGCGTGCTAGCCACATCGGGGGTGTAATGGTTAGCGTGCTAGCCACATCGGGGGTGTAATGGTTAGCGTGCTAGCCGCCTCGGGGGTGTAATGGTTAGCGTGCTAGCCACATCGGGGGTGTAATGGTTAGCGTGCTAGCCACATCGGGGGTGTAATGGTTAGCGTGCTAGCCGTCTCGGGGGTGTAATGGTTAGCGTGCTAGCCACATCGGGGGTGTAATGGTTAGCGTGCTAGCCACATCGGGGGTGTAATGGTTAGCGTGCTAGCCGTCTCGGGGGTGTAATGGTTAGCGTGCTAGCCACATCGGGGGTGTAATGGTTAGCGTGCTAGCCACATCGGGGGTGTAATGGTTAGCGTGCTAGCCGTCTCGGGGGTGTAATGGTTAGCGTGCTATCCGCCTCGGGGGTGTAATGGTTAGCGTGCTAGCCGCCTCGGGGATGTAATGGTTAGCGTGCTAGCCGCCTCGGGGGTGTAATGGTTAGCGTGCTAGCTGCCTCGGGGGTGTAATGGTTAGCGTGCTAGCCGCCTCGGGGGTGTAATGGTTAGCGTGCTAGCCGCCTCGGGGGTGTAATGGTTAGCGTGCTAGCCGCCTCGGGTGTGGTAGATCTTGGGTTCGAGCCCCGGTCGAGTCAAACAAAGGACTATAAAATTTGTATTTGTTGCTTCTCCGCTTAGCACACATCACTAAGGACTATTGGAGGTATCTAAAGTTTTACCTACCTGTATCAATGTCTAAGCACCAGAAATCATCTATAAAAAAATAATAGTCGAACTAATAATTTTCTATAAGAGTTATCTATATTTGTGTCTATCGGTTTCAATTACAAAAAATGTATATTAGAAACCATCTGACGACGATATACCAAAATTATACGTTTCTAGGAGGTGTTAAACCACAAATTCATTTCTTTAAGATTTTCCACGGGCGCTCGTGGCACGGAATTACCACCTTTCTGTTTTAACTTTCTCTTTACATATTTATTTTCAATAAAATTTCATTATTTCTTATTTATTTCATCTCTTTTTCCTTATTTTTACTTGTTCGTGTCCATATTCATTCAATCTTATGTTAACAGCAACTTACATTATACTAATAATTAGTATATATAGGGTCGACACATGTAAGTTGCTGTTAACATACGATTGTATGAATATGGACACAAGTTAAAATAAGGAAAAAGAGATGAAGTAAAGAAATTTTATTGAAAGTATATATGCAAAGAGAAAGATAAAAAAGGGGGATGGTAATTCCGTGCCTCGAGCGCCTGTGAGATTTTCTACTAAATTTGTGTTTTTACGAGTCCACCTGACCATTTTTTCTGAAGTTTATCTTTTCCAACACCATATATTTTCTGAAGCAGACATGATTCCTCTACGTTGTCAAAATATCATGGGATGTTTAAAATCTTGCAGTGTAATGGTATGCTCAGGAACATCCCCTACTCTCAACATAGCAACATCATTCCCATAAATTCAGTATTTATAGGTCATGCATCAAGACCTTCATAAAGGATTAAAATACAACTCAATGCAACCAAATCTGGGCTCAGAACAATCCTTATATATTGACTTCAATTACCAGGTTTAGTTTTTCCATTTCATATAATATTGTTCGAAATACAACAAAGCGAAAGGATTGTTTTTCTTTAAAAATAACTACGTTTTAAGCTGTGATTGGTGAATCGTTAGTGATTTGACACCAAGAGGAAGATTAGTCCGAGATTCCTCTGTCGTTTAACGGCATTGATAATCTTGCTGTAGCCGTTCAACGACAGAGGGTGATACATACGGAAACCATCAAATTTGCCTCACAGCCATAGTATCGGCACATTTCCACGTTTCATGGCTATCGGATTTTATTTTCTATCATAAACCTTATATAAATCGCTTCACCAATCATTTTTCTATTCATTCATAACCATCTTACCCTCAGAAAGTGGTGTTACACTCCATTACAGCACGATTTTGCCTTAGATCCTATTATTCCACCATTTGACTTCCATTTTCGAATCTACACACGTGATCTCGCGATACTAACTGAATGATGACAGCAACGCATTGCATGATGGGAGCTAATTAATGCAGCGTGCCAAATTATTTGGAGCATTATTTGCATACGTAAACAACATTCAAATCACATGGAAGACGATACATTTAAGCGTATTCTGCAGGACAAACAGTCCATCTACAGATCAAAGAAGAGCAGAAGGAAATTATACAGAATGTGTTGGAAAGAAAAGATTCAATGGCAGAGTGTTACCAACGGGCTTCGGAAAGAGCATGTGTTACGTTCCCCCTTTTTGTTTTTGGACAAGGTACTACATTTTTTTTTTCTTATGGTTATCTGTAATTCACTAAATTTGCTGTTAAAATCATTACCAATCAATATAATCAACTGTATTAAATTTTATGTTAATTGTTCTGCCTTAACAGGCGCCTATGATTGGCAATAAAAATATTTGTTTGTTTGTTTATATGCAAATTATCTCCCATGATACATTGCGGTAATCGTTAGTTTTCTCGTAGTCACGTGACAAATGTTTGAAAAATGGAAGACAAATGTCGAAATCATAGGTTCTAAGGCAAAATCGTGCTGTAATGGAGTGTAACACCACTTTCTGAGGGTAAGATGTTTATGAATGAATAGAAAAATGATTGGTGAAGCGATTTATATAAGGTTTATGATAGAAAATAAAATCCGATAGCCACGAAACGTGGAAATGTGCTGACCCAGAGTTGGAGAAGCAAATCCGCTGTTTTCCGTATGTATCACCCTCTGTCGTTGAACGGCTACAGCAAGATTATCAATGCCGTTAAACGACAGAGGAATCTCGGACTAGAGGAAGATATACTAAATTAGTCGGAATAAATTTGTAGGAAATGTAAGTTATGTATATTTTTATCTATCGGTATCAATTACAGTCAAACCTCCTTTAAGTGACCTCTTCTATTTAACAATAACTTGTATTATGTGACTATCACCACTGATGTTATGAGTTCGAATCTCGATCAGGGCAAGATGTACAACATTATGTGATAAAGTTTGTCAGTGACTTCTGACAGGTCGGTGATTTTCTCCTGGTCCTTTGGTTTCCTCCAACAATAAAACTGACCGCCACGATATAACTGAAATATTGTTGAAAGTGTCATTAAACACCATCAAACAAACATTATGTGGCCTTAATTTTTATTCCTCTTTACAATGCATTTCATATCGATTAAACCTGTATAAAGCGACCACCTGTCTTATGTGACCATATTTCACTGTTCCCTTGGAAGGTCACATAAGACATTAAAACGCATCTTGAGAAAAACTTGAAATCCCACAATCCTATGATGTATCTTTTTCAAATTTCAAGAAATTATATAGATTATTCGTGCATTAAAATAAAGATTCCATTTCGACAGATTGAC
The DNA here is from genome assembly GCA_963680875.1 of Bathymodiolus brooksi. Taxonomy (NCBI): domain Eukaryota; kingdom Metazoa; phylum Mollusca; class Bivalvia; order Mytilida; family Modiolidae; genus Bathymodiolus; species Bathymodiolus brooksi. Next base: position 37,690,054 of record OY804578.1, on the reverse strand, counting down.
ATTACCCAAATAATTTCTTTTTTGTATTACAAATTTATTTATATATCTATAATTTTTTTTCAATCCCATGTTAAAAATGTGTACATCCTCAAAAATCAGGCTAATTGCATGTTCATAAAATCCCGTGGACACAGATATATTGACATCTGAGAATGACCTACAAGAATATTCACCGATGATTAGACATTTTAAGAATAATATATATTTCTACCAGGAAAATCCTTACACCTTAGTACGTTGGTGATTCTTGGAATTCTATTGTAGCGAATCAAGGAAATTCTATAGTGGTTCATTCTGAAATATTTATTTTAAGCAGTCAAAATATAATAAATGATTAAAATACAACTCAATGCAACCAAATCTGGGCTCAGAACAATCCTTATATATTGACTTCAATTACCAGGTTTAGTTTTTCCATTTCATATAATATTGTTCGAAATACAACAAAGCGAAAGGATTGTTTTTCTTTAAAAATAACTACGTTTTAAGCTGTGATTGGTGAATCGTTAGTGATTTGACACCAAGAGGAAGATATACTAAATTAGAACTTGTGTAAACACCAGAATCCCTCTTCAGAAGTTATAGTAGAACTATAAGTTCTTATAGGCATGTGTGTCCGTCGGAATAAATTTGTAGGAATATGTAAGTTATGTATATTTTTATCTATCGGTATCAATTACAGTCAAACCTCCTTTAAGTGACCTCTTCTATTTAACAATAACTTGTATTATGTGACTATCACCACTGATGTTATGAGTTCGAATCTCGATCAGGGCAAGATGTACAACATTATGTGATAAAGTTTGTCAGTGACTTCTGACAGGTCGGTGATTTTCTCCTGGTCCTTTGGTTTCCTCCAACAATAAAACTGACCGCCACGATATAACTGAAATATTGTTGAAAGTGTCATTAAACACCATCAAACAAACATTATGTGGCCTTAATTTTTATTCCTCTTTACAATGCATTTCATATCGATTAAACCTGTATAAAGCGACCACCTGTCTTATGTGACCATATTTCACTGTTCCCTTGGAAGGTCACATAAGACATTAAAACGCATCTTGAGAAAAACTTGAAATCCCACAATCCTATGATGTATCTTTTTCAAATTTCAAGAAATTATATAGATTATTCGTGCATTAAAATAAAGATTCCATTTCGACAGATTGACATTACCCAAATAATTTCTTTTTTGTATTACAAATTTATTTATATATCTATAATTTTTTTTCAATCCCATGTTAAAAATGTGTACATCCTCAAAAATCAGGCTAATTGCATGTTCATAAAATCCCGTGGACACAGATATATTGACATCTGAGAATGACCTACAAGAATATTCACCGATGATTAGACATTTTAAGAATAATATATATTTCTACCAGGAAAATCCTTACACCTTAGTACGTTGGTGATTCTTGGAATTCTATTGTAGCGAATCAAGGAAATTCTATAGTGGTTCATTCTGAAATATTTATTTTAAGCAGTCAAAATATAATAAATGATTAAAATACAACTCAATGCAACCAAATCTGGGCTCAGAACAATCCTTATATATTGACTTCAATTACCAGGTTTAGTTTTTCCATTTCATATAATATTGTTCGAAATACAACAAAGCGAAAGGATTGTTTTTCTTTAAAAATAACTACGTTTTAAGCTGTGATTGGTGAATCGTTAGTGATTTGACACCAAGAGGAAGATATACTAAATTAGAACTTGTGTAAACACCAGAATCCCTCTTCAGAAGTTATAGTAGAACTATAAGTTCTTATAGGCATGTGTGTCCGTCGGAATAAATTTGTAGGAATATGTAAGTTATGTATATTTTTATCTATCGGTATCAATTACAGTCAAACCTCCTTTAAGTGACCTCTTCTATTTAACAATAACTTGTATTATGTGACTATCACCACTGATGTTATGAGTTCGAATCTCGATCAGGGCAAGATGTACAACATTATGTGATAAAGTTTGTCAGTGACTTCTGACAGGTCGGTGATTTTCTCCTGGTCCTTTGGTTTCCTCCAACAATAAAACTGACCGCCACGATATAACTGAAATATTGTTGAAAGTGTCATTAAACACCATCAAACAAACATTATGTGGCCTTAATTTTTATTCCTCTTTACAATGCATTTCATATCGATTAAACCTGTATAAAGCGACCACCTGTCTTATGTGACCATATTTCACTGTTCCCTTGGAAGGTCACATAAGATATGTTTGACTGCACATTAGAATTCATCTAAAGATTTTATATTAAAATTCTACGTTTCTAAGAGGAAGATACTCGTACATGTATGCCTGTCGGTATCAATTTGTAAGCACCATGATAGATCTAAAGAAATTATAGTAGAATTATAAGTTTCTTATATTTGTACCAAGTGAAACTGGATTAATACGAGTAGAGGGTCGGCTTATGTCAGTAGTTGTTACCATAAGATTTTATGGATATACATGTAAGGCCATGTACACGCTAAATAAAGTAAAATGAAATGAAATAATAATGAAATTTCATTTGAAATTAAGCATGTAAATTGAAAGTAAAAAAAAAGGGGGGGATTATTCCATGCCACAAGCTTTAATGGCACAGGAATGCATACATTACATATAATTTGTATTGAATAATTGGCATTGTTGAACCTACAAATTCTGGCTGATTTATTCTTAATGAATGTGTTCTTCATTCATTTTCTACATTTCCTGATCTCTCCAATTATTTACTAAAGTCCAAATTTCTTTATTCAAAAATTGTCGTTCAGGAAATGTACGTAAAAACAATCAGATTGCAGCTAGATACATACAATGTATATACATTGATATACTAGTTTCTGTTATTATCTATTTCCTCATCAAACAATTTGTTTATCTGAACATTGCTCAGCTAATTATATTACACAATCACGGTTTAAGACAAGCTGATTCTTTTTACGACTATCGTTGTTTATTTAATTTTCTTGATAACAACAGATTTTTATCCGATTTAAGCAAACATCAAAGTCGAGCAGACCACTCTATCCACTCTAACATCATACATAATGCTATTTCTAATGTTTGATCACTTTATTTAAAATTCTGTGGTTTTTCTCTTATTTCATTGTATTTACAAGAAAAACATTATAAACCCATAAATAGGTAATTGTACCTTATATGTCCACGTGGGTTTGACATCCCGACCCTCCCACAAAATTATACGTTTTTAAATCCCTTATCCTCCCTAAACACTTGTAAACACTTAAATAAATAATTATTTCCGCCTATGTGTACTTATATAATATGTCGAGTGACAATGAATTAACTTTATTCTGTAAAACAAGAAAGATGAGAACGTATGAAAATATGTGTATATCTTTCATTTCTTTATTAAGGTATGTATATTCATATCAGTATATTTTTAATGTTATTGTTTATTTTCCGCTTAATTATATATATAAACATGATTTTACTGTAAACACCCAGTGTAAACATATCTCCATTTAGACGGTTGCAGTTATAATACACGTGTATCTATACATTTACAAACTGATTAAGTATTATTAGTTAAGATTGGAAAACGACATTCGTTATTTAATACATAAGAAAAAAAAATACATGCAAAATATGTGATGTGTTCAATATGTTTGTACAATTCATTTTTAATCGGGATAGAAAGATTTGGAGAGGGTGGCTGCAATTTTCTTAGTTGATGTGCATATAATACTTTGAATTTTATTGATTCCCATATTCCACACATTCCTGCCAACTTTTCCAATCAAATGAGTAAAATAAATAAATAAAAACACACAGGATCAATCATCGTTACAAAATGTACCAGTAAATTATCATCAAGATTACAGATAAAGGGTCGATGACCCCTCGTTTTCAAAGGTTTTTTGTCTTTTCTTCTATTTTTGTTATATATTTATGCAGTAACAATTTTACATATAACAAATTAAAATAAATCCCTCCTCTTTAAAAATAAAAAAAATACACATTGCACTGCTTTGAAAAGTCGGTTGTCAATTGTTAGTAATTTCAATATCTCAAAATTCAATATAATGTTCAAAAGTTATAGCATTTAATTGAACATATAGTTCAATTCTCAAAATTCAATATAATGTTCAAAAGTTATAGCATTTAATTGAACATATAGTTCAATTCTCAAAATTCAATATAATGTTCCAAAGTTATAGCATTTAATTGAACATATAGTTCAATTCTCAAAATTCAATATAATGTTCCAAAGTTATAGCATTTAATTGAACATATAGTTCAATTCAACGCATAAACTTTCAAATAAGTAAAAATTTCGGAATATTTTTGAAAGTAACTGTTGAAAGAAACACATCGTCGGTAACCCAAGTGGCTGATAAGCTCCGATACTCTCAACTCATGATATTCCAAGTTTCCAACCCCACGATATAACTGAAATATTTTCGAAAGTGGCGTTAAACACCATAAACCATGATATTCCACTCATGATGAGTGTAGAGTATCGAAGCGACACCAGTTGTGGATTACCGTGGATGGAGGGAAAACTAACACTCTCGTATTGAAGTGCACTATATCAGAATAGACGGATCTAACTCGTCAAGACGTCAGAATTCAATGAACCAGAAACGTTAATGTTTTTATAGACATTGTATGATATATGTATACTGTTACACTGATATTTATTTTAGTGTTAACATGCTCTGTATATAAGTACTTGACCACGCCATATAAAGCATTTTTATGTCGTCTTACCCAATTACTTTGTTTTAAAACCATCAAATGATGTTTACATTATGTACGATAATTTTCTTCTCGTGTTCATGTTCAAACAAATAAATTCTATGGGGGTTTGAGTTGAGAAAAGCACCTGAAAATGGGAATTCAAAAGAATTTATCTTTTGTTACTAGATACGATTAAAAGTTAGAATTAGTTTTTATATAAGAAGAGTTTGAAGATACCAAAGGGGTAATCAGAATCTGTATATCGAAGAACAGACAAGTCAACACAATGGCCAAAAGAAAAAGTACAAAAGGACAAACAACGATCTACAAAACATACAGATAAAAATAAGATCGAGTAACATGAACCCCACTAAAAACCGGGGGTGAACTCAGGTGCTCCGGAAGGGTCAGATACTGACAAGAGAATGACCTTTTCCGGAAACCAGGGCAGACGGTTTTGTTTAATGTGTAAATCGATATAGATGTATACCGGGATTCGAGTGTCCATTTATTTTCTTGGGGGAGGGAGGAGGTATGGTATGGACATTTTGTGGTTTTATGTAAGATCACCGGTAGGGACACCACCCTCCCACGCAGATGTTATATTATATTTGATTCGGTGGAGTAAACTTACAATTACGACATCTAACAATGTTACAGGATATATATGTATTTAATAAGTGGTGCTAAAGTAACCAAGGACGGATGTCGCATCTATACCTACTGACATCAACAGAAAACGGGCTGTCTGGAATTTTTACTGGTTATGCGTTTCGGGACAGTCAAACAGACAAAAGGTCGAATATTAATTCTTGAGAAAATAATTGCGTTTTATCCAGAATAACTAGCACGTGGACACATTTTTCAACTTCTAAATAAGCCCGGATGAAATTGTGTTAACTTATATGTATTTTTTTTTTAATATTTGTGTATACATCCTTGTTTAATCTATACATCCTTCCGTCCTGTATTACTGGTTAATGTCAATACACAAAGAAAAAAGTTAAACACCCCCTGATATATTAAAACATAATAAGTTACACTAAGTTTAGATTCAAATATTTATATTGATTATAGCAAGAACAATGTTCCATTAAAAAGATGTGCTAACACAGGTGTGACCATTATGTCTAATATCGACTAGTCATTGCACGTGAACCATGCCTCTCACGCATTACTCAAAATTCAGTATGATCACGCTTCGAATTTGGGTATTTAAGTCTGGTGTTTTAAAGAAATTATTCATTCTCAGTAAGTATGGTACGAAGGCGAATATCAGAAGCACACAGATGGCAAATAATCGGCATGCATACAACAGGGATGTCCTTCAAAGCTATTGGACGTCAGATGGGCTACCACTATACTGTAGTCAGCCGACTGGTGAGAAAACAAACACATCCCAACAATGTGAGACTTGCCAAGATCCGGCAGACCACGGGAAACATCTGATCGTGACGACAGGGCATTGTAGCGTTTGGTTAGACGGATGCCATTCGCAACCAGTCCCGTACTCAAACAACACTGGCTGTTCAATAAACGTCTGTCAACAAGAACAGTTAGAAACCGTCTGAAATCAGCGGGACTTAAGTCAAGGAGAGTCATTAAACGTCCACTGTTGGTAGACCGACATCGACTAACACGTTTGGCATGGTGTTTAGCACGACGTGGTTGGAATTTAAGGACATGGCGCAATATCCATTGGTCAGACGAGAGCCACTTTCTGCTTCATGTAACCGACGGCCGGATGAGGGTTTGGAGACACAAAAATACAGCCTATAGCCCCAAGGAACATCCAACCAACTATCCCTTACGATGGAGGCTCAGTAATGGTGTGGGGTGTATCTCTCATGACTGCAAGCTGGATTAAGTCACCATACAAGGCAACCTAACTGGTGATCAGTACATCAGAGACGTCTTGCAACCAGTTGCCCCCATTTCGACAACCACCCACTAGCTACAAGGCCTGTGCATATGGATGACAACGCCAGGTCTCATCGTTCAAGAGCAATAACCGCCTTCCTTGGCCAGCCATGAGCCCGGATTTAAATCCCATAGAGCATATTCGGGATGTTAGGCCGTCGTATACAGGCTCGGGAACCTCATGTGCAAAACATTCGTCAGTTGAAAGCAGCATTGCATCGGGAATGGCAGCAGCTATCACAACAGGACATCCGACGTCTAACTGGAGGGATGAGACGCAGGGTTGAGGCGTCATCCAAATCACGTGGGGGTTACACCCGTACTGAACTTTAAACAACAGATGTCATCAAGTGATTCATAAGTGACGTCTTGAAGGTGAAATGACAATTGTATCGAGCTTTTTGAACTGTGAAGGTCAATACTTAAAATGGACATGTTTTACTGCAAAAACTGGCCTTGTGATATTGTGATTACATATTCATTAAATTAACATTTTTCTTGATTTTTTTTGTGGTTTCTTACAGCCAATGTAATGTCCTAACAGGTCACCATTGCGTTCTTGAGATTATCTGGTCAGTAATCCCGTGATACTTGTCGTATCATTTGTCATTTCAAAAAAGCATGGGGGTGCTTAACCTTTTTCTTTGTGTATACTTTGTATGTACAAGTCGATCGACTTTGTACTAATCAGATCATAATAAAAATTAGACGGATTTTGTCAGAATGCGATTGTGTCGAGCTCGCTAATTCCTCTTAGCAAATTATATACAAGTACACAAAATAAAATTATGCATACTTTTGCTGGTCTAAATACAAAGTGACCACATTTTGTTGTTGATATATAGAGATGAGATGGGAAATTAGTTTAAAAGCAGTTGATTTTCTTCACACGCCCTTGTGGCATGGAATACACTTACACACACACACACACACACACACACACAACCACGACACACAAACACCCTTTTGTTAAATTTACTGTTTACAGACTTTTAATACAATTTCTCTATTATTTTAGCCTTTTTTCCTTTATCAAAGGGGTTCTTGTTCCTAACCATATGCTTACATGTATCGTGACTGGGGGGAGGGGGGGGGGGGGGGGGGGTGGTCTGCTAATTCCATGACACAAATGGTTTTATAACTTTATAAGTACACACACAAAAGTATTTAAAAAGGGAACGGGTCTTTGCACTCCAGTTTAAATATCTTGGTTAATTTATACAATATTTAATTCCGATTTAATTTTGATACAAACGACATCATTTTCTCTCGCCATTTTCTTTGTTGCTGGCTTTGATGTTGTATTTAATGATGGTTTCTTTTCTAATTATTTGCACGTAAATTATGGTTATGTCAAAGGTACACCCAGGTGTACACCACAATCATCTTGTAACATTCATATGCACGAAACGTCTATTTATATATATATAAATGTTTGTAAGTAATGTATGTTTCCATGTTCCGCTTCTAATAATGATAAGATAGTCTTTGGCACTATTACCGACAGTCGAACATCTAACACACACGCACATCGAGGTTCCATAGGGAGACTTAATTAAAAACTATCATTTTGTTTTTTGTTCAATATTTGTTTAAATTAATTTGAAATGAAACGAATTTAAAACGAATTTTAAAAAAAGGGTGTATATTTTGTAGGTTTACTAATTAGAAATAGATAAAAATGTCTAATTTTATATCTTTCTGTGCGTTTTACAGGCTGCTTCTATCTGATCATTCGATCTAAGATTAGGATGTGCAGCAAATATACCATAGCTAAGAATTATCAATTTATGTTGTTTGTAAGTGTATTATATGTGTTCCTTCCAGTGTAGAAATATCTATATGAATGTATATATTTTTTCCGGTGTTTTTTGGTATTGACCCAATGACATAAATGAAAAGTTACGGAGAGGAAGGCAACTTTATTTTGGAAAATTGATCATTTGCCATTTTTCTCATGCTCATGTGATGTTGTTCTACGCACTTTGTGTCAGGCTCAGAATAACTGCAAATCAATATAAACATGTAAGTACATCTTTCAATATTTTTGTTTACATTTTTCATTTTTGTTTACATTTTTCATAATTTGCTTAAATTATATATGTTTCGCATTAAAAAAATACAAATTATCTTATTTTATTTCTAACGTTTCTGCATTTCATTTAAATTCGTTAAATATTTATAACAACTTTAGTTTTGAATATGAAAATTACACATAATCTTATTGTATTTCTATGATGTTTCTGCATTTTATTTTAAATTCGTCAAAATCTATAACAGCTTTAGAATTTTGTTTGGCAAGTATAGATAGAATAATCGTTAGTAAAAAGATTTAAGTACAAAAGAGTCAACAACAGTTAGTTCTGATTATTCTCCATCCTTGTTATACAGTCAAACCTGCTCAAGGGGTCACCTCTATTAAGCAGTCATCTGTATTAAAAGGTCACATTTTTCTTGTCTGGTCATATACATTTTCATATGAATTGAACCTCTTTTAAGAGGTCACCTGTCTTACAAGACCACTTTTTCTTTGTACCAAAGTTGACCTCTTAATACAGGTTTGACTATTTTAAATAGATTAAGATCTTTTAATTACACCCCAATGTTTACATTGTTACATTAACAAGTATATGTATTGTTATAATGGTATAACATGGATATGAAAACGTCCAAAATATCAATAAGAATACAGACCGTTCTTTATACGTCTGTGGACAAGCATGAGGATAAACACGATAAAAGCTTCACTGTTTGTATACGATGCTTAGAGAGACAATAAACTATTGATATTTTTATGAAAGTAGTTACATCCATTGGTGTATGATGTGGGGAACCTGCTTCTGTGGTGCTATGGTTATCGTACACTCCTAGAGTGTGGAAGATTCGTGGATTCGGTCCACACAATCGGGTCAAACTTAGTGAAGACTATATAAAACATTACAACGCAATTTATTCAACTATTTGAGGAATATTGTTGGTCGAGTGCTTATATAGTTTGTGATTAAAGTTTTATGTTGTACTCACAGGGTCTGTAGGTCCGAAGGTCTACTGTTACTAATACCCTTCATGTCCGTAACGTTTAATGGGCAATTTGGGATTAAAAGTCAGGGAACCAGTCTAATTAGAATGATACTTATCATTGTACCTAGTCTGTTAGCATGTGGGTCGATGTCAGGGGCGGATCCAGGAGTTTGTGTTAGGTGGGGGGACGAAAGTCGGTCAGGGGTCTGGCGACCGCTTAAGTTCTCCAGCGGGTCCAGGTAGGGGCCGGGGAGGGGGCGAAGCTCCCCCCCCGGGAAGCTCCTGGGTTTTGAGTATTTAGGAAGCTCCGTCAGCAATTTTGAAGCTTTTTGTGAAGTGTGATGAAGTGTATTAAAACGCATGAATCTTCTCCAAAAGGTTTCAAATAGTTTCTGAGCAGCGAGTGTAAATTAAAGGGAGATGTCACTTGAAATTATCTATCTGGAGCTGTGACTCCCCATTCTCTTTCCTGCTACGCTACAACTCTGGACAGAGAATGGTGACTCCGACTGACTCCCCCGATTTCCTTATCACGCCGGGTATTCGAATACTCGGAACAGGTGCGGACACTTTGAACTCGGTGCAAACTAGTTATTTTGAAAGTTTTCATTGGCCAATTTTGAATTTTTGGACACTACAGACCGTGGAGCATGACGGCAACGGAACACGGAACAGCATGCTCCGCGGTCTAGTGTCCAAAAATTCAAAATTGACCAATGAAAACGTTCAAAATAACTAGCTTGCACCGAGTTTCCGAATACCCGGCGTGCTATATTAGCCAATATTCTCATGTTTCTCTGTTGAAAATGGGGTAATTTGTATTGAAGTGTTTGTAGAATGGATGGATTTTGATAAAATTAATGTCTAAGGGATTATAATATCACTTTGTTTTCTGATTAATCGACGACTGCTTCAAAAGTTCAAAAGTAATTAAATAAACTAAAAGGGCAATGCAACGGGTAAAAATATATAATGATTTATTACATTTAACAGGCGAATGAATGGATGCTGATATGCTTAATAGAGGGACGGAAGACCACCCCCTCCCCCCACCCTCTCTCTCTATCTCTCTTTTTTTCTTTTTTTTTAGGGGGGGGTGGAGGGGGTGAACGTCCCCTCCGTCCCCCTCTGGATCCGCCACTGGATGTGAGGGAGCAACCTTTTAATCCGGAATGGAAGGTCGTATTTTATTCAATGCATATTCTTTTAAAATTTTTAATCCGGAATGGAAAGTCGCATTCTATTCTATACATATTGTTTTCAAATGAACAGATGGGTAGAGATCGAATATTGTTTAACTAGAATTTTTGTTGTCAATAGAATTGAAAATACATTTTGTATTAAGAACTAAATTGATTTCACGCTCCTGTTGTTGGATTCTACAGTCTGTACTAGACGTATTAAATTGACCTGCACTTCAGTCAGTAATATTCTGTGAAAAACAATACATACAACTCTCAGACGTCCGCCTTTTAAAACATACAGTTCTAAATAATCAGATTTTCAGCGCACCGACGGTCTTATGCCCCACTCCCACGATTTTTGTGGTTGACAAAACCCAAAGTTGTGAATTCTGGGGAACTTTAGAACTATATTTTTATTTAAAACTTTTTATTTTCAAATGTAAATTTTATCGGAAAATGTTCATCAAATTTATTTCTTTCCAATTTTTTAAGCAATTTGTGGTTTTGAGTGTCATTAGTAGGTGGTCCACAGAGCAATACAAATGATGGTCAGACACACCAAATACAGGTCTGTTGAAATGTCTGTCTTCCATGACGTGAAAACTACTTTCATCAGTAAAACTTTTAAAGGTTTTCCACAAAAATGTCGTAAAATGTGATAGACATCCGCGATTTTGAAATAATACCCGATGCCCACAAAAGAAGAGGAAGAGATAAACAGTATAAAGGGGAGCTAACCAGTATAAGGGGGAGATAAACATCATATGCAAAGACCAATTTTGCAAGCATTACTTTTTTTACGCAAACAGTCTGGAATGTCAACATTAAAGAAAATCTGAAATATTAAAAACACAACAAATAAAAGAACATGCGTGAAAGACGATCCTCCATATATTTACTGTTGCTTTCGTGAAAGACAATCCTCCATATATTTACTGTTGCTTTCGTGAAAGACAATCCTCCATATATTTACTGTTGCTTTCGTGAAAGACAATCCTCCATATATTTACTGTTGCTTTCGTGAAAGACAATCCTCCATATATTTACCGTTGCTTTCGTGAAAGACAATCCTCCATATATTTACTGTTGCTTTCGTGAAAGACAATCCTCCATATATTTACTGTTGCTTTCGTGAAAGACAATCCTCCATATATTTACTGTTGCTTTCGTGAAAGACAATCCTCCATATATTTACTGTTGCTTTCGTGAAAGACAATCCTCCATATATTTACTGTTGCTTTCGTGAAAGACAATCCTTCATATATTTACTGTTCCTTTCGTGAAAGACAATCCTCCATATATTTACTGTTGCTTTCGTGAAAGACAATCCTTCATATATTTACTGTTGCTTTCAATACAAGGATTGTTATTGCCGACATTAACACCAATATTACCAACATTTCGCCATTTTGTAAACATCTCACAGCCCATTCGGTATGTACCTACTGTTCTTATTCTTGTTAATCAATTCCTCAATGTATATATGTACTGATCCCTCTAGTGCCTCTGTAAATCTACCAGCAGAATCATTTTAACATTTAGAAAATCGCTGAATTTAGTCTTTATGAAGATATACACATTGATGTCATAATTCAAAGAAAAGTTCCCAAGAACATCAATTCGTACGCATTTAGGGCCTGGGAAAGTGTGTAGTCTTTCATTTAAAATTCGGTATTTCAACCATTTCACAATCTTGAGGAATGGTTGCATTCTCCTCCTTGTTACCAGTCTTTAAGAGACATGCCGAGACATTGCGATATCGTCTAGATCATCAACTGCACAATCAGAGTCTGATAAAATCCACCTGCTCATCTTGAGCTACAAATGAGAAATAAAATAAACAAACTTCTGGGAATGTGATATTTGAAGTCAGTTTGTAAAATAAAACGATGTTCATTGAATAGGTTTAAAGCAATAATTGACCAATCATGCTTACAAGCTTGCTTAGATTTAACACAACCGAAGATTGCCAAAATGTTACTCCAATGCTTTTATATATTGAACAACATATATATGCTGGTATTATGAATTACATAATATTTCGTTTTTAAAGTGTACAAATGTATATACATCTCATATGCATACTCAACGTCGGTAACACACGGCTGATCATGATCTGCACTTCATGAATTATATCATAAATATATAGTTTATAAGATATATTAAAAGCAAGATTACCCCCTCCCCCATAACGGCTTGTCATATGTTATATACAGGGATAAGATCAACTCCGGGTACTTCGATGTCCTCCACCAATACAACTGATCGCCATGATATAACTGAAATATTGTTCAAAGTGGCGTTAAACACCATAAAACCAAATTATACAGGGTTAATAAAATGAAAAAACAAGAAATAGATATATATCTAGTGAATCATTTAAGCTAGTTAACACGATTACAAAAGAACGTTATTTAAGCTAGTTAACACGATTACAAAAGAACGTTATTTAAGCTAGTTAACACGATTACAAAAGAACGTTATTTAAGCTAGTTAACACGATTACAAAAGAACGTTATTTAAGCTAGTTAACACGATTACAAAAGAACGTTATTTAAGCTAGTTAACACGATTACAAAAGAACGTTATTTAAGCTAGTTAACACGATTACAAAAGAACGTTATTTAAGCTAGTTAACACGATTACAAAAGAACGTTATTTAAGCTAGTTAACACGATTACAAAAGAACGTTATTTAAGCTAGTTAACACGATTACAAAAGAACGTTATTTAAGCTAGTTAACACGATTACAAAAGAACGTTATTTAAGCTAGTTAACACGATTACAAAAGAACGTTATTTAAGCTAGTTAACACGATTACAAAAGAACGTTATTTAAGCTAGTTAACACGATTACAAAAGAACGTTATTTAAGCTAGTTAACACGATTACAAAAGAACGGCTTGTCATATGTTATATACAGGGATACTAATATGAGAAAAAAATAACACAATGTGGGAACAGTTCAAAATCCAATAAGAAAATCGTTAAAAGAGGCAATATCGATACCCCTAACACACATACACATGTATTAACGACCGCTCATTTTCCTAGATAAGCAGCTTGTTCAATTAACATATACATGTACATCCGATATACCTATTATTGTCAAATTCTAGTGACAAAATTCAATGGATATAAATTTTTCACTAATTTTGAAGTTATTTTATTGTTCAGTTACCATACAATCTAATATTCAGATATTTATTGGGATAAAAAAATATTTTCCGGCACATCCGCGATACAACTTACTGTTAAATAAGATCTGTTGTCAATAGACTAATAGATTCTTTTTTATGATATTTGTAGATACTGAGCCTCTAAACAGACAAAATAATAGTTGAGGATCATTATTAGAGATGTTTCACCGCCTCACATGAGATAAATTAACTGCTATGATAAGATAGATGTGTACCTGTAACCATGCCAAACAAAATCAACGTTGACGAAGATTATTTCCTACTCGATGCAGTTAAGTCGGGGAAAGAAGACAAAGTACGCAATATACTAGACAACGGTTGCTATAGGAACCTTGACTACAAAGATGGGAACGGGAAAACCGCAGTTCATTGGGCGACAGAATACGGATATATCAAAATAGCTTATTTACTCATAGATTCTAAATGGAATATTAATTTAACGGATGAAAAATGCCAGACACCCCTACATATTGCTTGCAATCACCGTCGGTCCGATATTGCAATAGCCCTAATTCTTGCCGGTTGTGACGTAAACGTTTTCGACGATTCGGGCAATACACCTTTACAACGTGCAATACACAACAATTTGGATACCGTTGTGTTCATGCTGTGCGAGAATGGTGCATTAATAAACACATCAAATAAAAATAATTGGACGCCATTACATGAAGCCGTCAGGGTTGGCAACGAACTATTAGTTGAGAAACTCATCGAAAGCGAAGCTAATGTAAATGCAGTGACATTATACAAAGCTACTCCATTTTCGACTGCAATTTTCTATTACAGAATTGCTCAAAGAAATACATATCCTTCCGTAGATAGTGTTTTAAAGAAGCTCATTTACAGTGGCTGCAAACTCAGTCAGTGTGACGGACAATGGTCGCCATTATTGTCCGCCATTTCTATATGTAACAGTCATATAGCTGGTTTATTGCTGTATCATGGTTGTATCATTGATACAAGTATGCAGTACAGTAGAAACTTACTTGTTGATACGTTTGCCCGGTGTGAACCAGCAGCAGTCAAACTACTGGTGCTTTGTGGGTATAGACTCACATTTCAGGAAGTAGAACAGTGTCATCGACGAATTCCGACATTTTCCAGATCGTTTCGACGACTTGTAGCTTCTGATATGAAAAATGGAACTCATGGAGTACAAATTATGGTATGGCTACGTGAACGAGCAGAAAATGCGCTGTCTTTATCAGAAATATGTAGAATATCTATACGCAAATCTCTTAACCATGGGGCTGGAGACACATCAATATTGAAAAACATTCAACATCTTCCACTACCCAAATGTTTGAAGCAATTTGTATCCATGGAGGAATTCGAAAACTCGTTTTAAGCATTTTCTTTTATCAAATGTGTGCAATACTAATTTTTTTTTATTTAAATCCTATTTATTGAAAATATTTACTGCCAGAGATTGTCGTATAATTTTGTTTTGTATGTTGATGACAATCTGTTTATCTACAATTTATAAATCTGAAACACAGACTATACTATTTTTATTTTCCTGAAAAACGAGGCACTATTTTATACTAATAGAGTGCTGTATGACATTTTTTTACCAAAGAAAACAAGAAGAGAGTAATCATTATTTTTAGTGACATTCATGGTTTGTCATTTAAGGTGTAATACCACTAAAGAATTCTCCATAGCCTTCTATGTTAAATTAAAAAAAATTGAGCTTTCATACAGGATTCATCTTAAGTTTAATCTAAGTGACACTCATATCTCATGGAAGGGGTACCTAATTGGAAGCTTAACTCCGAAAATCAACATACATTTAATGGCATATAAGAAAAAACAGACAGTCTGAAGATGTCTACCGTCAAAAATCCTACTTTCACTTTCGATTTAACACAAATTCGGGTGGATTCTTTCCAATGCAATCAATTTTTTATTAAAAACCACAAGGACATCAAATATGAGCTTAAAATTATCCTAAAATATGTAGGTTTCTGCTGACATTCAGTATTTTGCAGTATCTAATAGGGTTTATCTTTTATCCAACAATGTAGGAATCCATTTTCTGTTTACGTACTACTTTCCCATACGTTCTTTTCGACTGGTACCCATGTTTAGTGGTAATACACCTAAGAGCAATAAAAACTTGTTTCTTTAACCTTTTCTTTGCCTTATTTATATTCCTATATCAATATCCAGTCAAAAAAACTATATCAGGTATATGGCAGTCCAATATTTGACAGAATTAATGTCCATATGCAAAGGTACCTCCATCAAGCTTTTAATGAAAAATCTGATTTTTCAGCTGTTGAGTTCAGATTGTGAAATAACATGACAATGGCTTTTTATCTCAATATATTACAAGTATGAATCTGATTTTCAACACAATAAGCAACTTATGACATGTATATATGCTTCATTTGTACATTTAACATCTAATTAATATGAAAAATTTTATTTTAAGCATACCCCCCTTTTTTTTTGCCTCCTAGAAATGATCTCAGAATATACTAAATTATGTTAATTCATGTTATGTTCCCATTAATTATGCATTGCAAGACATTAAATAAGACCTAATACCTAGATATTAAGCAAAAATTACTTCAAACTTCCCAAAATATGTAAAATTATGATTGTTGATTTTCAGGTTTCTGTTATTTCTTGTGACCTGCAACTGTAATTTTCTTCAAAACTCAATAAATGAATGTTTCTTGACAACTTTTGTTATGTTTCAAGTTAGCCGGATGCACAAATGTACATTTACAGTCAATTTATACTCTAAAATATAAAATCCACATTGACAATTTGAAAAATTAACAGTAAATGTCCAGTGACAAATACAATTTTCCTGGGATCACTAAAATTACCTGGTTTAAAGTACATAATTCTGAAATAAAGCTGCTTTCTATAGCCTTATATTTTTTCATATGTACATTTTACATGTGTTCTAACTATAACTATCAAAATATATGAGTAAAAACAAGTAGGATTATAAAATTTTCAAAAACGGTATCACCATATACCGTATTTGAAGTCAACTAAATGTCGCAACATGAAATTGTTAAAATTCTTAATTTTAGCAATCTTTTTCAACATCATCTGCCCTTTTACTACAAAAACACATTAAATCTACCAGTCTCAATAATTGTACAGTCATAAATAAGTATAAAGCTATATTTCAATACCCTCTGTGCATGTACATCTAGTGCATGGGGAATATTTTCCAAAATATTGCATAATATTCATATTGAAGCTGTAACATGACACCTTGATGTATTTTGTAACATTTTGGTGTGGAAAATGTCAAACTGGGTCTGTTGTGACTGTTCAAAGCCAATCTGAGCGTGGTACCATCAAAATTAAGTTTCTTGTTTTTTGCCTTAAAGGTGTAATACCACTAAAGAATTCTCCATAGCCTTCTATGTTAAATTAAAAAAAATTGAGCTTTCATACAGGATTCATCTTAAGTTTAATCTAAGTGACACTCATATCTCATGGAAGGGGTACCTAATTAGAAGCTTAACTCCGAAAATCAACATACATTTAATGGCATATAAGAAAAAACAGACAGTCTGAAGATGTCTACCGTCAAAAATCCTACTTTCACTTTCGATTTAACACAAATTCGGGTGGTTTCTTTCCAATGCAATCAATGTTTTATTAAAAACCACAAGGACATCAAATATGAGCTTAAAATTATCCTAAAATATGTAGGTTTCTGCTGACATTCAGTATTTTGCAGTATCTAATAGGGTTTATCTTTTATCCAACAATGTAGGAATCCATTTTCTGTTTACGTACTACTTTCCCATACGTTCTTTTCGACTGGTACCCATGTTTAGTGGTAATACACCTAAGAGCAATAAAAACTTGTTTCTTTAACCTTTTCTTTGCCTTATTTATATTCCTATATCAATATCCAGTCAAAAAAACTATATCAGGTATATGGCAGTCCAATATTTGACAGAATTAATGTCCATATGCAAAGGTACCTCCATCAAGCTTTTAATGAAAAATCTGATTTTTCAGCTGTTGAGTTCAGATTGTGAAATAACATGACAATGGCTTTTTATCTCAATATATTACAAGTATGAAGCTGATTTTCAACACAATAAGCAACTTATGACATGTATATATGCTTCATTTGTACATTTAACATCTAATTAATATGAAAAATTTTATTTTAAGCATACCCCCCTTTTTTTTTGCCTCCTAGAAATGATCTCAGAATATACTAAATTATGTTAATTCATGTTATGTTCCCATTAATTATGCATTGCAAGACATTAAATAAGACCTAATACCTAGATATTAAGCAAAAATTACTTCAAACTTCCCAAAATATGTAAAATTATGATTGTTGATTTTCAGGTTTCTGTTATTTCTTGTGACCTGCAACTGTAATTTTCTTCAAAACTCAATAAATGAATGTTTCTTGACAACTTTTGTTATGTTTCAAGTTAGCCGGATGCACAAATGTACATTTACAGTCAATTTATACTCTAAAATATAAAATCCACATTGACAATTTGAAAAATTAACAGTAAATGTCCAGTGACAAATACAATTTTCCTGGGATCACTAAAATTACCTGGTTTAAAGTACATAATTCTGAAATAAAGCTGCTTTCTATAGCCTTATATTTTTTCATATGTACATTTTACATGTGTTCTAACTATAACTATCAAAATATATGAGTAAAAACAAGTAGGATTATAAAATTTTCAAAAACGGTATCACCATATACCGTATTTGAAGTCAACTAAATGTCGCAACATGAAATTGTTAAAATTCTTAATTTTAGCAATCTTTTTCAACATCATCTGCCCTTTTACTACAAAAACACATTAAATCTACCAGTCTCAATAATTGTACAGTCATAAATAAGTATAAAGCTATATTTCAATACCCTCTGTGCATGTACATCTAGTGCATGGGGAATATTTTCCAAAATATTGCATAATATTCATATTGAAGCTGTAACATGACACCTTGATGTATTTTGTAACATTTTGGTGTGGAAAATGTCAAACTGGGTCTGTTGTGACTGTTCAAAGCCAATCTGAGCGTGGTACCATCAAAATTAAGTTTCTTGTTTTTTGCCTTAAAGGTGTAATACCACTAAAGAATTCTCCATAGCCTTCTATGTTAAATTAAAAAAAATTGAGCTTTCATACAGGATTCATCTTAAGTTTAATCTAAGTGACACTCATATCTCATGGAAGGGGTACCTAATTGGAAGCTTAACTCCGAAAATCAACATACATTTAATGGCATGTAAGAAAAAACAGACAGTCTGAAGATGTCTACCGTCAAAAATCCTACTTTCACTTTCGATTTAACACAAATTCGGGTGGTTTCTTTCCAATGCAATCAATTTTTTATTAAAAACCACAAGGACATCAAATATGGGCTTAAAATTATCCTAAAATATGTAGGTTTCTGCTGTCATTCAGTATTTTGCAGTATCTAATAGGGTTTATCTTTTATCCAACAATGTAGGAATCCATTTTCTGTTTACGTACTACTTTCCCATCCGTTCTTTTCGACTGGTACCCATGTTTAGTGGTAATACACCTTAAAACATAAGCTATAAGCCAAACAATAATTTGGTTATTTGCGTTGATTTTCATACGGCGGGTGTCACGAGTAGAGCAGGAACTACTTACCCTTCAGGAGCACCTAAGTTCACCGCCTGTTTTAATGGGGTTCATATTGCTCGATCTTTCGTTTTCTGCGTAGTGTTTTGTAGATCGTTGTTTGTCCTTTTTCTTTTGACCATTCTGTTGTCTGTTCTCTCTTAGATTTACGGATTCTGATTACCTCCCTTTGATATCTTCAAATTCTTCCTTCTCGCTTTGTCATTTTCACAATTAGATAATGATAATATTGGTATTCTTGACAACTTTCAGGATTTACATTTTCAATGTTAAGTAATGATACCAATCACCTCCTTAGCTGTCCAGCACTGCTGCATTTACTATATGTTCATATACAATCTTAACCATTCCATGGCCATATATACTTGATAAGGATTAAATAAACTTAAATACCTGTCATATTGTTTGGTCTTGAGAATCAAACTTTATTTGTCTTATAAGAAACAGAAACTGCGTACCATTCGGGAGCAAATGGGTTCACCCCTTTTTTGCTGGGATCCGTGTTGTGCCCAATTTTGTCAAGTGTCTCTGGGTTATTGATTGCACCTTCTGTTTTCTATAGCGTGTATTTTTGACCAACAAGAAAAGTTTGAAGATACCAAAGAGGCAATTGGAAGGACAGACAATACAATGGCCAGACGAAAAAACAGACGAAAAGACCAACAATAGTCCATAAAATACTACGCAGAAAACTAAACATGGAGCAACACTGTCGCCATCATAGATTGGTTCACCGTTTCGGAATTTCAGTGTCACATATAACCATGTGTTATGTGTCTTAGTTACAATTCCGTCCTTCTTTCACCATTCGTCATTTGTCACAGAATATGACTTGGCAACGGATTTATCAAATGATTAATATTCTATGTGCTACTAGAGAAGCAAGACTGCTTACCCATCTGAAGCATCTGAGGTCATCACAGGATTTCAGTTGGTTTCGTCTTGCTTTTCCTTTCCATGTAGTGTGTTTTGGGCCATTGTTTGTCTGTTATCCTCTTTCGTTTGGTTATTGCATTCGATTCTGATAAACCCTTTGATATATTCAACATTATTTTAAGATGAGTTTTAACGTTAAGTGCAAACGTATCAGTGTAATAGGAACCATCGTGGTCGATGGATTTACAACTACCTGTGCAATCAGTGCCTATCACCACTAAGGTTGTTAGTTCGAGTCCCACTCATGGCGAAGTGTACTTGATACAACATTATGTCATAAAGTTAGCTAGTGACTTGTGGCAGGTCATTGGTTTTCTCCGGATACTCATGTTTCCTCCAATATTAAAACTGACCCCCACGTTGTAGCTGAAATATTGTTGAAAGTGGCGTTAAACCCCATAGCGCTAACCCTATCAGTGCTATAGCAATATGTATTTAGATAGCACATATCCGGAAATATTAATACATCTACATCTAATATGCAACAGCCATACTGTTTAGGTCATAAACAATGCCAATACATCTCAGGGTACCTGGGTTCTAATTCACATACTGTACAAATTACAAACAGTAAAAACAGCTCAGTAATAATAATATATTTATGATACAATAAACATTTGAACAAAATATTTCACGACGTTAGTGAGCAATTCAAAATTAATATATTAGTATGCAAATTCAATACGTACAATACCAAAGAACTTCTTACTACGCAGGTATCTCGAATAATCACGATTTCATTCATAACACCAATAAAACTGACCGCCATGACATAGCTGAAACTTTGTTGAAAGTGGCGCTAAACACCAGAAACCAAACGAACCAATCATTCATAAAACACCTGTTATCAGCTGATAACATTGTCACTTTCGGAAAATACCATACTATATAATGAACAGAGAGTAGTCAAAATGGATGTTCGAGTAGCAGACGACACGGATACAAAGCAACAACAGTGCAAACATAAGGTTAAACAAAAAAGCAACCACACTACAAGGTGTTCTGGGATATCAATCTTCTCCTACTCAAATAATGACACCCGTCATGACACGAACACCGTTTTGTATGAGAAAACCGTAATGGATATCATGATATCTATCAGAACACAAATTCCCCTCAAAAGAATGAAACTGAGTGAGATCACGTGAGCAGTATTTCAGCTATATCCATGAAGAGAATAAGCATGCGACCAATTGGTCATGCAGGTAACAGGTGACACTGGGAGGTAAAAAAGAACATAAATGAAAAACAAAAATATCACAATGTTAGAACAGTTCCTAAATCAAATTCTTCCTCCACTTGTTGCACCCGTCGTGCTACTTATGTTAACAATCCGATGATAGGTCATTTGGTAATGAGTCATGAAAGAGGAAAGTAGGGCGAAATTGTGACAATGATAATTGGGGCACATCCGTGGTCATCTTTGGCACTGTCATTCCGTAACGGTTAACCAAGTCATGATTGCAAAGCCTTTCGAAGTGACGACTTTAAAAATACTACTGCGAACCCTCGATTCGGTAGCTGCCTTATTAGCAGGAACCCTTAATCAAGGAAATCCTGACAGGAAACACAAGCTCTGGAATCTCGTAAATTAACCATTCCAGCGCATGTGTACGTGAGATAAGCGCTTGTACAATAATACCCCGCAGCAATGTTATTGTAAATGCGGCTTCTAATATTAGTTACAGAGCGCTGTTAGAGACCTCTGATACAGGTGGAGGTTTTTGCAGGGTTTTTTTTATGAACAAAACATTGCGCAATGTTGTAATAGGAAATATAGGTAAACTAGTTCACAAACAAAACTGTTGTCATGACTGTTTCTTTATTTTATAAATTATAATATCATTACAAGAAGTATTGATTATAAGGGGTTTATTTCTCCGTATTCCTACTCAGGTGAAGGCCTTAGTGCTACGCATCTCCGCTTTCAACAGGGTTCTCATGCGTAAAAAGAAACCATTACGGGCCGCTTCTTTTGTCAAAATAGCACTGTATCTTGTACATAACTTCACAATAATAAAGTATTAAATACTTGTTCAAACACCACGTTAAACAACCGAGTTCGAATAATATATAAACACCAACATCTAGATCTTACACGTATATTATACAATATAACACAGAGGATCAATACAAGTCTCTCTAAAAGATAGCAATATATTTGGTTAATCATGCAGGTCTCAACCCCCCCTCCCCCTTCCCTTATTTCTTTTTTTGTAAACATTTCTTCTTTTAACTAATAAGTACCATGTCTCTTTGCTTTATTCTTTCTCCACGTTTCTTGTTTTAATACATCTTTATGTAAATTGATAAATTTCATTGCATGATTGCTGTCATGTACAGTCTAACCTGTATATAAAGGACACTCAAAGGAACCTGACAATGTGCCCTTTATCAGCAGGTGCCCTTTATAATAAACAGATTATGCACTATTCATTAATGGGAGAAATGAGGCTGCCCTTTAATAGAGAGTGATTTGCTATATAGAAGTGCCCTTTAAGGTAGGTTTGACTGTATATAATTTGTTGTAAATTGTAGGGAGCTGACATAACATAAATGTTATGATAACTTGTGGCCAATCCTATTTGCTAATATATTGAGCAAATCAAATAGGCTTAATTCAATTTAATTCAAAATCAATACGTATCTTGTAAACAATTACATAATTATAAATACAAGGTTCAAATAACATATGAATCTGACAGAAAATATATAAATAAAACTTGTGACAACTCGTGATTCTGACTGGTCAAGTACTGTAGATCATCAGTTTTTTTTTTAAAGTGGTCATGCAATGACAAGTACTTTAACAAAAAGACAGAGAACAAACACTACATGTAGTAATCTAAATTTAGCACCCTCTCATAAAAGCCACACAAATTACATCATGTTGTATAAAATATAATATGTTAACATATAATTAGCCTCTTTATTTACTTACTAAAATCCGTATTTTATTATTACTGTTTTAATATTATTTTTTTTTAGGATTTTTAAGGATTTGATAAACAAACAAACAAACAAATAAAAAATAATCATAACAAAACCAAGAGACCATCGAATCGTTCGACTGTCAGATACGAATAGCCTTTGCCTGTTGTTACTTTGGTCGATTTGCCCTTTACTTTTGGTTTGTTACTTTATTCACTTTCGGCCCACCTCGGACGATTCCGCTACTACATCAAACCTCGGTTGTATCATATTAGAACTACTTTCACAAAATTCCAAAATGAAGAAATGACAGTCTTTCTCATCAAACACAAATCTGCAACTGCATCGTTTCTCTAAGAAAAATGGACAATTGTGTTTATCAAACTCTATACAGTCTTCAAAGACAGTCATTTTGGCAGCCTCTTTTTCACAGCAAAGGGTTTTCCTTTTCAATAATCCGACAAGCCCCATCATAAATGCTACGAAGTAGTCCCATATCAAGTTTTCTCATACAGCCTATTTTCTTTGACTGTCACGGAATTATACGATGTTTGACGATTTAACTTTTTCATAGCTTTTCATACCTTTATCTAGCTCCAATATTGTACTAAACGCAGAATAACGACAAGTGGTTTTAATTTATGAACACAACATTTGTGACAAAAGTCGATATTTAAAAAAATACTTACATCGTGCTTAATCGGAGAAAAAAATATATTCCTTTATCAAGAATATTTATGTTATGTGTAGAAGAACATATCATTGTCACACACATCAGATCATCAACATTTCAAGTTCAAGCAGTCACTACATGGCATATCTTTGCTCGTTGTTATGTCATGGTCATCTAGGGTGCATTATAATTTTATAATTTTACAATTTTTATGGTGGAAACAAGGCGCAAATTTTTGGAATTTACATTTGCGCACATATATCATTTGCGCACAAAAAAGTACTACGCTTGCGCGCATTTTTATATATTATATGTTTACATAAAAAAGAGATACGATTTTGAATCGATACAAAAAATATTCTTAAAATATGAAAACAAATTTTCCTCCAGAACAATCACTCACCTCGTATTTCCTAAAATATTTAATAAAAAATATATAATTATTATTATTATCTAAAGACCCGCAAATACACAGAAATAATCTAAATAATGATTTGACACGAAACACATTATGTAATAAATTTTTAGATTTGCATTTTATCTTAGTAAAAAAAAAAAAAATAATAAGAAACGTTGATATTCAATTTTGTGTGCACGGTGCTTCTCTGGAATAACCTTAATCATGTACATGTATGTTCAAAGTCAAAAAATACGTTCCAGAAACGCGTCATGCACACTATAATAAAGGCCACATCTATATATTTCACCTATATTTCTTAAACATAAAAGATAAAGTGACCATATAGTTGAACTATGTATTACTATCAAATGATTTATGCATGTTTAATGGTTATGCCCCCAGTGGTTCACTGATTGGCTAATAAAATATATACATGTAAATATATTTTTATCATTGTTAAATAACTTTTATGACTGGTTTGACAGGTCAAGTACGCAGTCACTGTCGGTAACACACGCGTTATCACGCTCCAATACTCACGGGTGGTGTGTGGAGCTTTGGTCAGCGGTGATTTACTAACGATGGTGAACAGTATTTCTGCCTAAAAATATAAATTATTATGAGCTACTATTACTTGTGTTACGCGAACTGATTTTAACATTGTCTAAACAGGAACTCTCATTAACGTCGAGGCCTTAGAGCGAGTAGCGTATTCGTCCAACACAACTACAACGTCAAGCCACGAAAATTGATACCAACAAAAATACACGACACCACGGTATATAATGTTGTTTGTATGAACGTAAATATTGTGGATGCAGTGGAGAGGAACATCAAAGTAATAATTACTTGTATTGAGAGTTTATCAGATTGATCATTTATACTCATTGTGTTAACTCTACAATCAAAGCTATATTCCTTGTATTTAAATACAATGTTGTAAGGGGTTTTGGTCTCTGGGACAACATATTCCGCAAGCAGCAATTCTTCAGGAACATCTAGATTAATAATAATTGTTTTTATCAATGACTCCTTGTTGTTTATTAATAATAATTTTAATGAGTGAGTTAATGGGTTTGACACACTCGACCACAATCAACCTGGTATCACTTTTCCTCCAATCACTTGTATATTCCTCTACTGATCCTAGAAAAATAATTACTTATTGAATTGTATTTGTAATCAATGACATGTTGATGGGTTTGCACCCAGACATCAGCATAAGCGTTACAGTTTCCATAAGTTTCCACCCATGGTGGTAAGTTTTTCCGATCAGCTTGTGATAACTGTCCGGCTTCCCCTATTAAGTCTGGTAGTCAGGATATGGATGAAAATGGCTGAAAATGACAATAAAAACCAATAGCCCACTTCTTATCAATTTTCTAGAACTGCCTATGTTTCAGGTACTTGTACTTGGATAAATGTTTGTACCAACTGTGGTAACGGATTAATATGTTTCCGAATACTATTAATTATTTTGTGTATTAAATGCCAATTCAGCAGTTTTTCAGCTATATGATGGCGAGAACAAGTTAATTTTCAATGAGAAGATGATGAGGTCCGCTTTGTACTAGATCAACACGCTTAGTTAGATTTTTGAATAGCTCACTGAAACAACAGTGCGCGGAAGGACATGTCACCCCACTCTGACACCTGTACTTCTTACTTTCTTCTTATCAGTGTCACAATTTAAATAAATATCTATTGTTAGTGTTTTGTCTTGCTGTCATTAATTATTGTGTATATTTTGTAAGGAGAGGACTTCATATAAGTTGGTGTAACTTGCTGTCCAATCCTATTGTTTATATACAATAAAATATTATTAAGCTAAACTCTGATATATTATCCTGATTTCGAGCCTGTTCTCCTCAATGCTGCGTGCTTAGCTGAAAAGCAACAAATACCAATTTTACAGACTTTGGTTTTACCCGATCGGGGCTCGAAACCACGATTTACCGCACCCGAGGTGAGCACTCTAACCATTACACCACCGATGCGGTTCCTTTGTATTATGCACCATATATGCATATTGCATCTGAATTAATAACATATGTATACACCTGTGATAACAACATACCCACCTGACGTAAAATTATATCTTAATATCAGTGATGATGTCGAATTTAGATCGTCGAAATAATGTACGTTTTGTTGTACTAACAACAATAATGTTTTATTCAAATGAAATTAAGAATTTAAAAAGTCTGAATATTTCAAATTCTTGATTGTTCAGGTAAATTAATGTATAATTTGCAATTAGTGAGTGATATTTGTTAAATCAAACAGGTTATTTGCACACATAATGATATTACTGGAGAACAAACATTCTTATTTAATCAATGTGTACAGGTATAACTATGAATGTCGTTTCAACACTAGATAGATTCTTATTGTATATATGTTGTATATATATCCATTATATTAAGATGAATTTCAAAATAAAGCCACATGACTCCCTATATTCCATATTTATGAGTTACGCAGTGGAATCGACTATACGAAAAACGATATTTATAATTGGCACAATATAGCCAAGAACTGCGATTTATATAAACTTTCTGATATATATATATATACCGGAAGTACTTGTATATTGTACCTGCCAAATTCTTAATTGTGTATATTTTCTTAATGCTTTGTTTACACATGAACACAAATTCCCAGCATGCACTACAATAATTAGTAAATAATAGGTACTGCACTATGTTTTGTAATCATATCTTATACAATAGATTGGTTAACCACTCTTCTCACTGTATATATCTTCTGTTAATGCTATTTTTTGTATCATCCATTTATTTTCATTGTCTTAACGTACCTTCCACTTATCTGATTCGCATTAAACCCCTTTTATCATATGGTTACTTAAGATATGTATGATTTTGCATATGATGTCGCATTACACATTATTGTGATATGGACTTACCTTAACCATCTGTATTACTTATGCAAAATCTACATATCGTAAGTAAGTATATGATAATAAGATGTTATTATATGACTAACTGGCTAATATGGGTGTCTCGGGTTGATATAGGGTATGATATGAAAATTGCCATATAATAACCTCTTAGTATAATCTTTGTTTTCGGCTTTGTCAATGTCTTATTGACATAGTATATTAGATATATTTATGCTTGAAATTTACAGTTACTAAATACATGTAATTGTAATTTCTTCAAACTAAGGTAAATCTTGCCCTGACGTAGCCGATCTTGGTTAAATCTTCCCCTGACGTAGCCGATCTTGGTTATGCTGTTTAGGATATTGCTTTGTTTATCTGCTCTAAACAACTTTTAAATTATTCAGTTTTCCTTTCTAATCTTTGGTCTATGATCATACCTTTCTAATCTTTGGTCTATGATCATACCTTTCTAATCTTTGGTCTATGATCATACCTTTCTAATCTTTGGTCTATGATCATACCTTTCTAATCTTTGGTCTATGATCATACCGTTCTAATCTTTGGTCTATGATCATACCTTTCTAATCTTTGGTCTATGATCATACCTTTCTAATCTTTGGTCTATGATCATACCTTTCTAATCTTTGGTCTATGATCATACCGTTCTAATCTTTGGTCTATGATTATACATTTCTAATCTTTGGTCTATGATCATACCTTTCTAATCTTTGGTCTATGATCATACCTTTCTAATCTTTGGTCTATGATCATACCTTTCTAATCTTTGGTCTATGATCATACCTTTCTAATCCTTGGTCTATGATCATACCTTTCTAATCTTTGGTCTATGATCATACCTTTCTAATCTTTGGTCTATGATCATACCGTTCTAATCTTTGGTCTATGATCATACCTTTCTAATCTTTGGTCTATGATCATACCTTTCTAATCTTTGGTCTATGATCATACCTTTCTAATCTTTGGTCTATGATCATACCGTTCTAATCTTTGGTCTATGATCATACATTTCTAATATTTGGTCTATGATCATACCTTTCTAATCTTTGGTCTATGATCATACCTTTCTAATCTTTGGTCTATGATCATACCTTTCTAATCTTTGGTCTATGATCATACCTTTCTAATCTTTGGTCTATGATCATACCTTTCTAATCTTTGGTCTATGATCATACATTTCTAATCTTTGGTCTATGATCATACCTTTCTAATCTTTGGTCTATGATCATACCTTTCTAATCTTTGGTCTATGATCATACCTTTCTAATCTTTGGTCTATGATCATACCTTTCTAATCTTTGGTCTATGATCATACCTTTCTAATCTTTGGTCTATGATCATACCTTTCTAATCTTTGGTCTATGATCATACCTTTCCAATCTTTGGACTATGATCATACCTTTCTAATCTTTGGTCTATGATCATACCTTTCCAATCTTTGGTCTATGATCATACCTTTCTAATCTTTGGTCTATGATCATACCTTTCCAATCTTTGGTGTATGATCATACCTTTCTAATCTTTGGTCTATGATCATACCTTTCTAATCTTTGGTCTATGATCATACCTTTCTAATCTTTGGTCTATGATCATACCTTTCTAATCTTTGGTCTATGATCATACCTTTCTAATCTTTGGTCTATGATCATACCTTTCCAATTTTTGGTCTATGATCATACCTTTCTAATCTTTGGTCTATGATCATACCTTTCTAATCTTTGGACTATGATCATACCTTTCTAATCTTTGGCCTATGATCATACCTTTCTAATCTTTGGTCTATGATCATACCTTTCTAATCTTTGGTTTATGATCATACCTTTCTAATCTTTGGTCTATGATCATACCTTTCTAATCTTTGGTCTATGATCATACCTTTCTAATCTTTGGTCTATGATCATACCTTTCTAATCTTTGGTCTATGATCATACCTTTCTAATCTTTGGTCTATGATCATACCTTTCTAATCTTTGGTCTATGATCTTACCTTTCTAATCTTTGGTCTATGATCATACCTTTCTAATCTTTGGTCTATGATCATACCTTTCTAATCTTTGGTCTATGATCTTACCTTTCTAATCTTTGGTCTATGATCATACCTTTCTAATCTTTGGTCTATGATCATACCTTTCTAATCTTTGGTCTATGATCATACCTTTCTAATCTTTGGTCTATGATCATACCTTTCTAATCTTTGGTCTATGATCATACCTTTCTAATCTTTGGTCTATGATCATACCTTTCTAATCTTTGGTCTATGATCATACCTTTCTAATCTTTGGTCTATGATCATACCTTTCTAATCTTTGGTCTATGATCATACCTTTCTAATCTTTGGTCTATGATCATACCTTTCTAATCTTTGGTCTATGATCTTACCTTTCTAATCTTTGGTCTATGATCATACCTTTCTAATCTTTGGTCTATGATCATACCTTTCTAATCTTTAGTCTATGATCTTACCTTTCTAATCTTTGGTCTATGATCATACCTTTCTAATCTTTGGTGTATGATCATACCTTTCTAATCTTTGGTCTATGATCATACCTTTCTAATCTTTGGTCTATGATCATACCTTTCTAATCTTTGGTCTATGATCATACCTTTCTAATCTTTGGTCTATGATCATACCTTTCTAATCTTTGGTCTATGATCATACCTTTCTAATCTTTGGTCTATGATCATACCTTTCTAATCTTTGGTCTATGATCATACCTTTCTAATCTTTGGTCTATGATCATACCTTTCTAATCTTTGGTCTATGATCATACCTTTCTAATCTTTGGTCTATGATCATACCTTTCTAATCTTTGGACTATGATCATACCTTTCTAATCTTTGGTCTATGATCATACCTTTCTAATCTTTGGTCTATGATCATACCTTTCTAATCTTTGGTCTATGATCATACCTTTCTAATCTTTGGACTATGATCATACCTTTCTAATCTTTGGACAATTAACTTGTTCTCGCCATAATATAGCTGAAAAATTGCTGAGTTGGCGTTCAACAACAATCACTCACTTACTCACAAACCAGTGAGTGGTCATATGTGTATTAGGTGTATAGATTTTGCCCCTGTCATTACGAGTCTTTGATTAGATCGTGGATCTGTTCCCAAACTGGCATGGTTTTCTTTTTCATCTTACTGACACTGAAACACTATATAATGGGTAGGATTAGATTTTAAATTTTAACGCTGATTTTGTTGTTGTATTCGTTGTGTTTTAAGAGTTTTATTTTATTCAAAGAGCTGTTTACGTTTCCTGTGGTTTCAATCATCCACCATTTTATAAAATGGAATATGCTTTTCTTTTATATTTGAAATGCAGAAAATTATTTGTATGGTTAATACATATTATACTTATCAGTTCACTTTATTTCTGTGTTATTTCCCTTTGTTCAGACAAAGAATAAAAAATCGAAAAAGAATTGCATTCAACAGTGTATTATATTTTAGCTATATTCCTCATGTGGAAATAAGAACGTAGATATCAAATTTAGTACACACAGTACAAACGATGAGTTTCTTGAATAACCTTCATCGGGTACGTTCAAATACAAAATATTTGAAAGCCAAATACAACTGAGGTGAAATGCTGACAATAATAAGACGACACCTCGCCATTAATCGTGAAATGCTGACCATAATAAGACGACACCTCGCCATTAATGGTGAAATGCTGACCATAATAAGACGACACCTCGCCATTAATGGTGAAATGCTGACCATAATAAGACGACACCTCGCCATTAATCGTGAAATGCTGACCATAATAAGACGACACCTCGCCATTAATGGTGAAATGCTGACCATAATAAGACGACACCTCGCCACTAATCGTGAAATGCTGACCATAATAAGACGACACCTCGCCATTAATCGTGAAATGTTGACCATAATAAGACGACACCTCGCCATTAATCGTGAAATGTTGACCATAATAAGACGACACCTCGCCATCAATCGTGAAATGTTGACCATAATAAGACGACACCTCGCCATTAATCGTGAAATGCTGACCATAATAAGATGACACCTCGCCATTAATGGTGAAATGCTGATCATAATAAGACGACACCTCGCCATTAATGGTGAAATGCTGACCATAATAAGACGACACCTCACCATTAATGGTGAAATGCTGACCATAATAAGACGACACCTCGCCATTAATCGTGAAATGCTGACCATAATAAGACGACACCTCGCCATTAATCGTGAAATGCTGACCATAATAAGACGACACCTCGCCATTAATCGTGAAATGCTGACCATAATAAGACGACACCTCGCCATTAATGGTGAAATGCTGACCATAATAAGACGACACCTCGCCATTAATGGTGAAATGCTGACCATAATAAGACGACACCTCGCCATTAATGGTGAAATGCTTACCATAATAAGACGACACCTCGCCATTAATCGTGAAGTGCTGACCATAATAAGACGACACCTCGCCATTAATCGTGAAATGTTGACCATAATAAGACGACACCTCGCCATTAATTGTGAAATGCTGACCATAATAAGATGACACCTCGCCATTAATCGTGAAATGCTGACCATAATAAGACGACACCTCGCCATTAATCGTGAAATGCTGACCATAATAAGACGACACCTCGCCATTAATCGTGAAATGTTGACCATAATAAGACGACACCCCGCCATTAATCGTGAAATGTTGACCATAATAAGACGACACCTCGCCATCAATCATGAAATGTTGACCATAATAAGACGACACCTTGCCATTAATCGTGAAATGCTGACCATAATAAGACGACACCTCGCCATTAATGGTGAAATGTTGACCATAATAAGACGACACCTCGCCATTAATGGTGAAATGTTGACCATAATAAGACGACACCTCGCCATTAATCGTGAAATGTTGACCATAATAAGACGACACCTCGCCATCAATCGTGAAATGTTGACCATAATAAGACGACACCTCGCCATTAATCGTGAAATGCTGACCATAATAAGATGACACCTCGCCATTAATGGTGAAATGCTGATCATAATAAGACGACACCTCGCCATTAATGGTGAAATGCTGACCATAATAAGACGACACCTCACCATTAATGGTGAAATGCTGACCATAATAAGACGACACCTCGCCATTAATCGTGAAATGCTGACCATAATAAGACGACACCTCGCCATTAATCGTGAAATGCTGACCATAATAAGACGACACCTCGCCATTAATCGTGAAATGCTGACCATAATAAGACGACACCTCGCCATTAATCGTGAAATGCTGACCATAATAAGACGACACCTCGCCATTAATGGTGAAATGCTGACCATAATAAGACGACACCTCGCCATTAATGGTGAAATGCTTACCATAATAAGACGACACCTCGCCATTAATCGTGAAGTGCTGACCATAATAAGACGACACCTCGCCATTAATCGTGAAATGTTGACCATAATAAGACGACACCTCGCCATTAATTGTGAAATGCTGACCATAATAAGATGACACCTCGCCATTAATCGTGAAATGCTGACCATAATAAGACGACACCTCGCCATTAATCGTGAAATGCTGACCATAATAAGACGACACCTCGCCATTAATCGTGAAATGTTGACCATAATAAGACGACACCCCGCCATTAATCGTGAAATGTTGACCATAATAAGACGACACCTCGCCATCAATCATGAAATGTTGACCATAATAAGACGACACCTTGCCATTAATCGTGAAATGCTGACCATAATAAGACGACACCTCGCCATTAATGGTGAAATGTTGACCATAATAAGACGACACCTCGCCATTAATGGTGAAATGTTGACCATAATAAGACGACACCTCGCCATTAATGGCGCTATTGTGTTGTGGCATCAGTTTCTTGTGTTTTATTGTTGCTTTGTGTTTATTATTTTATTGCAACATTTCCTTCATCATGTAGGAGCCGTCGTGGTCGTGATCGTATGGTAGTTGGATTTATAACTACCTATGCTATCAGTGCCTATCACCACTAACGTTGTGACTTCGAATTCCGCCCAGGCGGGGTGTACTGGATACAACATTGTCAGCGATTCGTGACAGGTCGGTCGTTTTTTCCGGGTACTCCGGTTTCCTCCACCAGTAGAAACTGATCGGCACGATATAACTGACATACTGTTGAAAGTGGCGTTAACTACAATAACCCTCACCCTCAACCTTCATCCTATATCACAACTTCAGCTTTAGAATGCACGTGGTATAGGAATATTGCAACTTATATATACATTTTGTATGTGTTACACTATTCAAGGTCAATCGTTTTCTGACATCTGTTTGTGTCGGTCATTACCAGGGTCTATGAGAGGGGGTTTCAGTCGGTGCATTAATCCGGGACCCGGAGAGCCAAGAAGGGGCCTGTGGATCTCTGAAGGGCCAACTTAACAAGTAACACCTTGCTGCATTAACTGCTTATGTTTGTCACTGCTTTGTATAAAGTATATGTTATCTGGACATTCTGCTGCACAGAAAATAAAGCATTTATGAAAGCTTGCCAAATGTTTTATTGGACCTCAAATCCTCAATTTTTCAGAAGTCTCAGCCTGTCCCCGGGGCCACAAAGCAGTCTTGTTCCGCCTTGCATCATTTCTCTTGGAGGCCCTGGTCATTACAAAAATGATCCAGATATATCGTAATATATATGATGCTTACATCAGAATATTTTGGCTTTTCTAGGGGACGAGTTGTGCGCCCTGGATGGTATGCATTCGTTTTTATTACAATGATGACGAAATAAACGTATTAATAAATCAGAACTGTAGAAATAGTATAAGATTTGTGTTCAACCATATCAATTTAATAATAAATCTCAATGTGAGACAAAAACAAAACATATGTCATGATGATGGTACATTCCCATGATGGCGGTTACCCTTAGATACAAAGTCCATCAACACAAGAAGGGTTGTTTATATGACATTCACTGCATTTGTTTCCAATCTTGTAAGGTTTCTCCCCACCAATATTTCCTCTGAAAATGCATGGTACGCATATAACATATGTTTAACTTTATACGCATGAGTTAATCAAAACGCACATATCTAGTACACACGACGCGTGTCTGGAGTAACCTTCATCGGGAACTCTCATTGTCAAAAGATTGAGAGGTCAAATAATATAATGAAGGTTATTCCAGAAACACGTCGTGCGAACTAATTTAACTATTTACGTTTGCATGATACACTACCAATTATTAACTATCTTGGGTCAAATCGTTTATAATTTCTACAAAGCTATAACAATGTTGACAAAACAGTGGTTTTCGTATTTAATCACAATTTTAAAAATCCGATTGCTCAAAATTTCGATTCACTGTGACTTCACTAAGTAATTCTTACAAGGACAAGAAAAACTAAACTTCAGAGTCAGTGATTGAGTGTTTGTTGTTTAACACCAGCTCACTGAGCTGATAATGTTTTAACTACATCTTGGCAAGAACAAGCTACATTCGACGAGATGATGATTATGTCCGCTTTGTACTAGACCATTACGCTTAGCTGGATTTTTATAGTGCTAGCTCTCTGTATATGCAGTCCTTGTGTAGACATATCGCTCCAATCGAACACATAATCCTGATCCCGAACCAACCAGTCTTTACTCTTACTTCTTAATGCTGAATATTTATCGGAGAAGCAGCAACTACCAATTTTATAGTCTTTGGTTTGACACGACCGTGGCATGATTCACGATCTACCGCACTCTTGTAGAGCACTCTAACCAGTACATCGCTGACGCGGTCACCTCATTTTCGAAGAAAATGTTGTAGCTCCGTGTATATTTGGGCTGAACTATCTTGTTTTCTATTTTTGTCTTTAGAGCATCATGCTTCGTTTATCGTTCCATAAAATGTACGTTAAGACATAAGCATACTTATATTGAATATTAATATTTCTTTTAAAGTTTGCTTGCTAGACAAAGTACATTTACCTACCCTGGTCCATAGTTGCATACAATTATGTAAGCATCTCTCCATCCTAACTGGTGTATATACGGACATTTCCACATTCCACATCCCACAGTTTCTGTATCAGCCCATACCATCTAAGGAAATTACACAATTTATATAGGATCTTTGGTTTATCTTGTAAGTACTATGAACTAAAACGTTGCGGTTAAATTCAGCTAATGTACTATAAATAAGAAAAAAAAGCATGGTGCCAGCTTCTTCAAAAACAAACAAACACGCTATTGTTAGGTTAACCCCACATTATTCCGTATTTAAAAACATTCAAGCTGTAGATATGATTATTTTTAGTCAACGAAGAGTAGATTGAAAACAACATATACAACTACATGATCGCTCACTTTCCTGGCTTGGTACTGGCACTTCAAATAAAAAAGTTGCGGGCCTAAATTAGTTTTATAGGCCCAATCCTGACCACTTAGTGAAATGATGGGGTCATTAATATACTTTTCACATATGATTAAAATGCTATAATATCATACATACTATATTTAATCGTCGTGACACAGTTGTCATATGCATACTATTAGTTCTATTAAAGAGAGACGATGGTCTAAACTATTATCTAAATATTAGATAGTATACAGGACCATCGTATGACATAATTACTAGAACAATAGTCAACTAAAGAATTAGAGATAAAAGAAACAACAGAAACAGCTTCCTCTGCCTCATTTCTCACTAATGAGACAGCACAGTTCTTATTTTTAGCCGTGTGAGATATATAGAATCCAACACCGGGAAGAGTACAAGATAGGGAAATCTCCGACACCCGAGGGTAAGATTTCAATCGTTCTCTTTACAAGGCTTGCCGAGTTAGAGAACGATTGTAATCTTACCCAAGGGTGTCAGAGATTTCCTTATCTTGTACTTTTTCCGGTGTTTGATTTTATTTCTCACTAAGCACCTAATTGTTTTTGTTTACATTCCATCGAGCGTTTTCCCGCAATTTATTTTTCCATTGCTGAAGTAAATATTCGATTTATCCATATGCAACCGTATCTCGGCAGTATTTCAAATGCATTTCATCATAAAGTACAATGCATTTAATAAATATATTATAAATGTTACTACAACAGAAATAAATACCTGTAAAACAATATTTGAATTTGGTCAAAGGGAGGTAATTTCTTTCTTTACGCTAGTTACTAACAAGGGAGAGCACTCTATTATTTACTCAAAGTAAACAAACATTGACTTAAAGAGAGCCTGAAAAAAGAATCAAACACCGTGAAAGGTGCACGTTAGCTAGCAGAATATAATACATAAATGAATTTAAAAATACTTATGTAGTAGAATCGTGGTTAATTGTTTATTTTAAAAAGGAAAAGCATGGAGAATTGGGGGGCAGTTGACATAAACTGTACAGCTTGCAATTGCCGGTAAAACGCACGTGATTTTTTTGTCTTGCACTAGTGCAAGATAAGAAAATCTTGCACTAGTGCAAGATAAGAAAATCTCACATAGCTAAAAATAGGAACTAGTCTGTCTCAAAAGTGAGAAATCCTTTTCTCACCCCTTGGATAAAGTAGTCCGTTAATTTAGGTGAAACAGATTTTTCTTTCTCACCCCTTGGATAAAGTAATCCGTTAGTTTAGGTGAAAAAGATTTTTCTATCTTACCCCGGCTCCAGGGTAAGACAAGCTACACGCCGTTTTTCCCGCAAAATTGTTTTCCATTGTTGAATTAAATTGTCGATTTATAGTGTCTTGGCAGTATTTTAAATGTATTTCACAATAACATACAATAAAATACAATGTATTTATTTATAAATATATTATAAATGCTACTACAACAGCGATAAATGCCTGTAAAAAAAATTATTTGACTTTGGTCAAAGGGAGGTAATTGTTTTTATTTACGTTAGTTACCTAACAAGGGAGAGTACTCTATATTTTCTTAATGTAAACAAATATTGAAAGAGATGAGAAGAAGAGGCAAACATCGTAAAAGGTGCAAGATTTTGTTATTGTAGAATCTATCACAAGTTTGTTAACTTTATTATTTTGAACCTCTTTAAAGTTGTAAAATGAACATCTTGTTTTATTTTATTACGTGGCATTTTGGTCCTGTGGCTGTGATACGGTTCGCAAATTAATGCACCAAACTACACAACAAGTAAACAAACATTGACACGGTAGAAAGGGGTGAGAAAAAGAGTCAAACACCGTAAAAGGTGCAAGATAGTTAAATTTGTGACACCAAGCCTCGTCCGATACGATTTAAATCTTACCCTCGGGTGTCACAGATTTTACTATCTTGCACCTCTCCCGGTGTTAGACCCTATATATCTTACCCCAGCTCCAGGGTAAGACAAGCTACACGCCGTTTTTCCCGCAAAATTGTTTTCCATTGTTGAATTAAATTATCGATTTATAGTGTCTTGGCAGTATTTTAAATGTATTTCACAATAAAATACAATGTATTTTATAAATATATAATAACTGCTACTACAACAGCGATAAATGTCCGTAAAAATGTTATTTGACGTTGGTTTTTATTTACGTTAGTTACCTAACAAGGGAGAGCACTCTATATTTTCTCAACGTAAACAAATATTGACACGATAGAAAGAGATGAGAAAAAGAGGCAAACATCGTAAAAAGTGCAAGATTTTGTTATTGTAGAATCTAATATGAAACCGGCACGGCCATGCATGCTCGCGCATCTGAAAATTTTCTGGCAATTTCACGCTCATCCAGTGCATCAAAAAGTGTCGAGATTTTTTGG
Source organism: Bathymodiolus brooksi (assembly GCA_963680875.1). NCBI lineage: Eukaryota > Metazoa > Mollusca > Bivalvia > Mytilida > Modiolidae > Bathymodiolus > Bathymodiolus brooksi. The sequence continues at coordinate 37,651,799 of OY804578.1, read as the reverse complement.
GCCGAGATATATTGGGGACGACTTGTTTTTAGGGCCGAATCTAGTCTCATTCAATCGAGCTGTCGTTCCTTTATTGGAGTTATCGTTCCTTACGAAATCTCAAAAGTTAACTTCCGCGTAGAAACAAAAATTCTTGTCAGTATGTCAGAAGAGATTAAATAAATTAAAAAATAAATGACTTTTATTACACACGGGTTCCGGGTTTCAGTGGTATCGGACGTACGAGAGAGGGTACGAGACTTCAGGATCACCTTTGCGCTTTATGTTAAGAAGATCTTCATTAATTGAGTGTGTTAGTGTGTTACACGGAAACCGGTGTTTACAAAGCTTCGATTTTTTTTTTCTTCGATAGTATGTTCAGCCATGTTTGTTAAAAAATCCTAAGTACACATTTTATACCACAAAGAGCTCGCTTAAGCTCGCATATCACAAGTTTGTTAATTTAATATGAAACCGGCACGGCCATGAATGCTCGCGCATCTGAAAATTATCTGGCAATTTCACGCTCATCCAGTGCATCAAAAAGTGTCGAGATTTTTTGGGCCGAGATATATTGGGGACGACATTTTTTTAGGGCCGAATCTAGTCTCATTCAATCGAGCTGTCGTTCCTTTATTGGAGTTATCGTTCCTTACGAAATCTCAAAAGTTAACTTCCGCGTAGAAACAAAAATTCTTGTCAGTATGTCAGAAGAGATTAAATAAATTAAAAAATAAATGACTTTTATTACACACGGGTTCCGGGTTTCAGTGGTATCGGACGTACGAGAGAGGGTACGAGACTTCAGGATCACCTTTGCGCTTTATGTTAAGAAGATCTTCATTAATTGAGTGTGTTAGTGTGTTACACGGAAACCGGTGTTTACAAAGCTTCGATTTTTTTTTTCTTCGATAGTATGTTCAGCCATGTTTGTTAAAAAATCCTAAGTACACATTTTATACCACAAAGAGCTCGCTTAAGCTCGCATATCACAAGTTTGTTAATTTAATATGAAACCGGCACGGCCATGAATGCTCGCGCATCTGAAAATTATCTGGCAATTTCACGCTCATCCAGTGCATCAAAAAGTGTCGAGATTTTTTGGGCCGAGATATATTGGGGACGACATTTTTTTAGGGCCGAATCTAGTCTCATTCAATCGAGCTGTCGTTCCTTTATTGGAGTTATCGTTCCTTACGAAATCTCAAAAGTTAACTTCCGCGTAGAAACAAAAATTCTTGTCAGTATGTCAGAAGAGATTAAATAAATTAAAAAATAAATGACTTTTATTACACACGGGTTCCGGGTTTCAGTGGTATCGGACGTACGAGAGAGGGTACGAGACTTCAGGATCACCTTTGCGCTTTATGTTAAGAAGATCTTCATTAATTGAGTGTGTTAGTGTGTTACACGGAAACCGGTGTTTACAAAGCTTCGATTTTTTTTTCTTCGATAGTATGTTCAGCCATGTTTGTTAAAAAATCCTAAGTACACATTTTATACCACAAAGAGCTCGCTTAAGCTCGCATATCACAAGTTTGTTAATTTAATATGAAACCGGCACGGCCATGAATGCTCGCGCATCTGAAAATTATCTGGCAATTTCACGCTCATCCAGTGCATCAAAAAGTGTCGAGATTTTTTGGGCCGAGATATATTGGGGACGACATTTTTTTAGGGCCGAATCTAGTCTCATTCAATCGAGCTGTCGTTCCTTTATTGGAGTTATCGTTCCTTACGAAATCTCAAAAGTTAACTTCCGCGTAGAAACAAAAATTCTTGTCAGTATGTCAGAAGAGATTTAATAAATTAAAAAATATCAATTTATAAGTAAAACAAGCTAACAAAATGACTTTTATTACACACGGGTTCCGGGTTTCAGTGGTATTTGACGTACGAGAGAGGGTACGAGACTTCAGGATCACGTTTGCGCTTTATGTTAAGAAGATCTTCATTAATTGAGTGTGTTAGTGTGTTACACGGAAACCGGTGTTTACAAAGCATCGAATTTTTTTTCTTCGATAGTATGTTCAGCCATGTTTGTTAAAAAATCCTACGTACACGTTTGGAAAAGTAGAAACTTGACATATACAGGAAAAACTTTAATAGTGAAAAATCTCTTGATCTCTCTTTGTGGTTACGAAATTGAAATGCGGGGAATACCAGAAAAATACGTAAAAGAAATAACAACTTTGGTATGGGGTTTTATCTGGGGAGGGGGTATTAATCAAATAGATAGGAAAGTTTGCTGCTTGGGAGTAGAAAATGGAGGCATGGGTATGATTAACATACAAGAGTTTATTGACAGCAAAAGAATTAAGCTTCTATACCGAATTTTACATGAACCATTAGAAAGTTGGAATGCAATTGGTAAGTATTGGCTCCGTAAGTTAGACATCAAGTTTAATGAAAAATATTTTGTATGTAAGTGCTCTAATGTATCAACTCTAAATTTAAATATGTTACCATTTTATTTACAAAATATGTATCCAATCATGGTCAAAATTACAGGAACTTATTCAATTGTGTAATAATGACATTGATTCCATTCTAAAAACCAGAATATTTTGTAACTCTTCAATAACTTTTAAAAACAAACCATTAGGGTTTACCTCGTTTCTGCAAAGTAACTTACGAACTATAAACGATATTTGGGATTCAAATAATACAAATTTTAAAAGTTGTCATGATATATACAATTTATTAATAGATAGGAGGAACTGTATTTCAGAGTTTTCTAAGATAAAAAAAGAAATCCCCGAAAAGTTCATAAAAGTCTTAAAAGTGAAACTACAATAGTACCAGAACGTAGAGTTACCTTAAATATCAACGATAAGCTACAATTTTTAAATGATTCAAATACAATTATATCACCTGATAAATTGAAAATAAAAGTAATTCAGGGAATCTTTAAACAAAATATAAAACCAAAATGTCAGATTAAGTGGGAAGAACAGTACGGGGGTAATATTGATTGGACACAAATTTGGACAAAATTAAAGAAAATCAAAGTTACTAATAAGGTCAAAGAATTCCAGTGGAAATGTCTCCATAATATAAATTATACAGAACATAGATTGAAAAAAATGAATTTGTCAAAAGGAAGATGCCATCTCTGCCAAATAAGAGACAACGATGAAACGATGCAGCATCTATTTTTTAAATGTCCTTCTGTGAACAAAATTATAAAAGAAATAGAAGCAATATTTAACAGATCTGGATTAACAGCTAATATAGAAATCAAGGAATTAAATATAATGTTAGGGCTATATGGGGGTGAGGATTTAGACGTCATTTTTAATACCGTAATATTTATCTCAAAGTGGGAAATATGGAAAATACGTAATAAGGTGAAATATAACCAATCCCGAATTGGCGATCAAACAATTTTCAACACTTGGAAAAATAATTTTAAAAAACTTTTACAATGCACATTACAAACTTCGCATATTAATGAAAATGATAAAAACAAATTAGAACTTTTTCGGAATAACATATGAGTATTTATTATTTATGAACATAAAGCTAATGCATGGTAATAATTGTATCGTCCAATTGTGTATATTATAATGAAATGTAAAAACAAATGAATATGAAATATGTTTAAGTGGACAAGTGAGATTTATGTAAAACAGGGACCCTTAATGTTCACTCCTGGGCCATTAAGGTTATTGTAAACAGGAGATTTTGAATAAACTATATTATGATGAAAAAAAAAAAGTACACATTTTATACCACAAAGAGCTCGCTTAAGCTCGCATATCACAAGTTTGTTAATTTAATATGAAACCGGCACGGCCATGAATGCTCGCGCATCTGAAAATTATCTGGCAATTTCACGCTCATCCAGTGCATCAAAAAGTGTCGAGATTTTTTGGGCCGAGATATATTGGGGACGACATTTTTTTAGGGCCGAATCTAGTCTCATTCAATCGAGCTGTCGTTCCTTTATTGGAGTTATCGTTCCTTACGAAATCTCAAAAGTTAACTTCCGCGTAGAAACAAAAATTCTTGTCAGTATGTCAGAAGAGATTTAATAAATTAAAAAATATCAATTTATAAGTAAAACAAGCTAACAAATTGACTTTTATTACACACGGGTTCCGGGTTTCAGTGGTATTTGACGTACGAGAGAGGGTACGAGACTTCAGGATCACGTTTGCGCTTTATGTTAAGAAGATCTTCATTAATTGAGTGTGTTAGTGTGTTACACAGAAACCGGTGTTTACAAAGCATCGAATTTTTTTTCTTCGATAGTATGTTCAGCCATGTTTGTTAAAAAATCCTAAGTACACATTTTATACCATAAAGAGCTCGCTTAAGCTCGCATATTATTTTGAACCTCTTCATATCCAGAAATTGATGGTACTTTCCTCATAAATATTCATCATATTTAAATTAGATTTTGACCACGTGACTGCAGTTTCAAGCTTGATGGATCGTTTATTAGATTTGTCAAAAAATAGCTTACAGTACGGAAATTCAATGTGTCCGTCAATGATTCGAAAATTAAAAGTTATTGTTTATTTCCGCAAAGTTTTTCTTCTGTCAAAATTCAAATATTTTTGTTTTGTAACGATTTTTAGACATGTCTTTGATATCGCGATCATGCAAAAATGATCATATTATATTTAATGTGGGAACCCCGAGTTTAGAAGCTAGAAATGTAAGGTTAGTCAATATAATTACATATATTGTTGTGGAATCTAAATTAATTTCAGAAAATATGTCGCCAAATGTCATTCATTGTTAAATTTTGTGTCACACGCCACCACTTTCATGTATTTCAGACATTTTTACATAGACTCTTAAGGCCAAAAAAGGGTTCGTCGCCTCGGATTTTCATTTAGTCCAGGAACCTCGAATATTTAATTGTTTTCATTAATTTTTATTTCATTTAATTCAGCTTGATTCAATGTATCATTTTCAAGTTCAGAAAATGACACACATGCAATTATGAATGATATCGTCTATATAGATCACATGAAAATTGCAGACGTCCCGGCGTCGCCATCTTAGATATGCAAATGAGCAAAGTACCCATCATTTCTGGCTATGTTAAAGTTGTAAAATGAAAATATTGTTTTATTTTATTACGTGGCATTTTGGTCCTGTGATACGGTTGGCAAATTAATGCGCCAAACTACACAAAAAGTAAAGAAATATTGACACGGTAGAAAGGGGTGAGAAAAAGAGTCAAACACCGTAAAAGGAGCAAGATAGTAAAATCTGTGACACCCTCGGGTAAGATTTAAATCGTATCCGACTCGGACAAGCCTCGTCCGATACGATTTTAATCTTACCCTCGGGTGTCACAGATTTTACTATCTTGCACCTCTCCCGGTGTTAGACCCTATATTGGGGGGCAGTTGACATAAACTGTACAGCATGCATTTGCCAGTAAAACTCACGCGATTTTTTTTTGTCTTGCACTAGATAAGAAAATCTCACATCGCTAAAAATAGGAACTGATCTGTCTCAAAAGTGAGAAAAGAATTTCACGCTACCTTTCCCGTAAAAATGTTACGTTTCGCAAAATGTCATTCTAAGCCGGGAATGTCACATTATATACCTGTCTGATAGCTGAATAACAGATATATTACTGTGTTACCCTCTTGAAATAAAGTCATTACTTACTTACTTACTTACTTACTATTTAACCATTGGTTTTTTTAAATACAGAATCCAACCGTATTAAATATATTTGTGGCTTTTATTTTCATTTTTTCGTATTTCTAGATATCATTTTCCGTACCTTTGACGTCATTCTTCAATGACGTAAAATATGTGTCACGTCATATTTCATGTATGGGGTGTCTCATGAAGGAAAATACTGTACTTTCAATAAAATATTAGTGAGAAAAAGAATCAAACACCGGTAAGAGGGCAAGACGGAAAAATCTCAGACAACCGCGGGAAAGATTTCTATTGGTCTCCAACTCGGCGGTGTGCTATCAAATATTTAATTGAAGGCTAAGGCCATCCTTTGTCTTTAGTAGAACTAATATTATACATATATCGACTACTGCGTCACGAAGAGTAAGTCTATTATGTATAATGATCAAGATAAGAGCTTTATTTATAACAACACTGTTCTCCCGGTTATGTGTTACGATTGGCATTTTAGTGACACGTGAAAAGCACTTGATAGATGAACGCATTGCACCCACAAAAGTAGTTTAACCCGATAGCAAGTTGGGTACTATTCCGATAAAGTGGTATTTTCCCTCTTTATAATACCATTAAATGAATAACTTCCATTATATTTCCGCATTTAAAAAAATATATATTTAAAAGGTAAAAACAAATCATGTACGTTTTAAGCGATGATCATCATTTTCCATCATACCCTATTTCATTTAAATTACCTGTGTATAGTGACCGCATAGTTTACCCGGAATACATGCACCAGTATATACGTTGTAATTGTTTTGCTCCCTTTCCCATCGCCTTGTTGCGGACAATACGTTTCTTGACCCTGAAACAAATCCAATAAGAAGCATATTCTATATCGTGTCTGCAAGTATATTTATAAGAGTTTCTATTTCAAATTCACGGACAACTAAATAAGAACTTTTGACGTAAGTGATGATTTTATTTTCTGATATCATTGTATGAAGCGCATTGTACATTCTTGTGACAGGTCGATGGTCTTCTCCGGGTACTCCGGTTTCCTCAACCAGCAAAACTGACCATCACGATATTGCTGAAATATTGTTGAAAGTGGCGTTAAACACCAATTACATTAACCCCTTACCCTTAAATTAAAGTTCGTATCTATTAGAATAGAATCGGCATTCTGTTTATGTCATTTACTTACGACTTGTACATTGTTTGGTTTTCCAATTTTCTGGTTTTCAGCCGTACATGATAATTCCAAAAAAGCGTCCCGCTCACTATATTATAGATATACGTTTTTATTATTAGAACAGCTTAAAAATACCAAAGGGGTAATCAGAAGCTGTAAATCGAAAAGGACAGACAACATAATGGCCAAAAGGAAAAGGGAAAACACTACACAGAAAACAAAAGACCGAGCATCACGAACCCCACTAAAAATCGGGGGTGAACTCATGTGCTCCGGACCTTAACCCCCTCAATTATATTTCCAGCTGTCAAAGAAATAACCAAAACCTGCATAGTTTCTCTTCAATTTGTAATATATTTGTAAGAATAGTTCGAAGATACCAAAGGGATAATCAGAATCCGTATATCGAAGAAGAACAGAAAACACAATGGCCAAAAGAAAAAGTACAAAAGGACAAACAACGATCTACAAAACATACACATAAAACTAAAGATTGAGTAACACGTACCCAACTAAAACGGGGGTGAACTCTGATGCTCTCCTGAATGGTAAGGAGTTCCTACTCCACTAGTGGCACCAGTCGTGTTAATATAGTTACAAACCCGATGATAAGTCATGAATGAGGAAAGGACCGGGAAGTGCTTACGACAAGTGGAACATATCCCTGGTCATTTGTGACACAGATAAATGCGCTGTATTTAGAATTTATATTGCAAAGTATAAATTACGTCTGCAAAATAATGTAGGCTACAGCGACCCATGGTAGGATATTGACCCAATTTGACAGAGGTAATCTATGTAGCTTTTTTTGACAAATTTTTCTGATAATTTTTATTTTAGATTGAAAAAGCGTGGAATTTATATTTCAATATTTAATGGTATATAGTTCCTATTTGAAAAAGAAAATGGTTGAATTCATCGCTTTATCACATTAAATCATACAATACTGTGCAACTTATTGTAGTTAGTTTGGTTGGTTCATGGTGTTTAACTCCACTTTCAACAATATTTCAGTTATATCGTGACGATCAGTTTTATTGGTGAAGGAAACCGGAGTACTCGAGAAGAAAAAAACAAAAAAAAAAACAAAAAACACTGACCGGTCGCAAGTCACCGACAAGCTTTATTGCATACTGTTGTATCGAGTACACCTCGCCACGAACGGGGATCGAACTCACAACTTTAGAGGTGATAGGCAAATCCAGCTACCATATGATCACGACCACGACGGCTCCCAACTTATTGTCAATAGGTTGTCTCTTTTAATATTAGAGAACTGAAAGAAAAAAAACCAAATACCTCTCCTAGCATTCATGTTCTGACCTACATATCTGTAAGGTAATTTTTGTTGTGATCTACTTTTATCATGTGCCCAAATACACATTTTGGCATATGACTGTGCAGATTTCTCCAATTCTATATCCCATATCTAGAAGAAAATAAAGTAAGCAAAAAAAAATCAGCAAAATGAATTGTGGTCAAATACGCAATTTGTTTTATTTTTTACAAAATTTAATCAATTATGTTACTATGTATATCATTTATGTAAACAGGCGATACGACATTATGTGATCAAGGTGTCAGTGTCTTTCGACAGGTCAGTGATTTTCTCCTGGTACTCCGGTTTCCTCCACCAATAAAACTGACCGCCACGACATAACTGAACTATTGTTGAAAGTGGCGCTAATATCGCAACCCAAACACCAACCCTATGCATATAGAAAAAAAAAACAATTAAAGAACATGTTTCTATGAGTATTGAAGGATCAATTCCAGACGCTTATGTTGTCAGAAGTACTTGCATCATGTCATAAAGGGTATTCTAGTAAGGGGACGACCCGGAAGCAAAAGACATACACATAGCACGCAAGTCCAAACGGATATTCTAATAAGGTGATGACCCAGAAACAAACGATATACACAAAGCACGCAAGTCCAAAAGGATATTCTAGTAAGGGACGATCCGGAAACAAACAAAAAACATACACATAGCACACAAGTCCAAAATGATATTTAATAAGGTGAAGACCCGGAAACAAACGACATACACAAAGCATGCAAGTCCAAAGGGATATTATAGTAAGGGACGATCCGGAAACAGAAGACATACACACAGCACACAAGTCCAAAGGGATATTATAGTAAGGGACGATCCGGAAACAGAAGACATACACACAGCACACAAGTCCAAAGGGATATTATAGTAAGGGACGATCCGGAAACAGAAGACATACACACAGCACACAAGTCCAAAGGGATATTATAGTAAGGGACGATCCGGAAACAGAAGACATACACACAGCACACAAGTCCAAAGGGATATTATAGTAAGGGACGATCCGGAAACAGAAGACATACACACAGCACACAAGTCCAAAGGGATATTATAGTAAGTGACGATCCGGAAACAGAAGACATACACACAGCACACAAGTCCAAAGGGATATTATAGTAAGGGACGATCCGGAAACAGAAGACATACACACAGCACACAAGTACAAAGGGATATTATAGTAAGGGACGATCCGGAAACAGAAGACATACACACAGCACACAAGTACAAAGGGATATTATAGTAAGGGACGATCCGGAAACAGAATACATACACACAGCACACAAGTACAAAGGGATATTATAGTAAGGGACGATCCGGAAACAGAAGAAATACACACAGCACACAAGTACAAAGGGATATTCAAGTAAGGGACGATCCGGAAACAGAAGACATACACACAGCACACAAGTACAAAGGGATATTATAGTAAGGGACGATCCGGAAACAGAAGACATACACACAGCACACAAGTACAAAGGGATATTCTAGTAAGGGACGATCCGGAAACAAACAAAAAACATACACATAGCACACAAGTCCAAAATGATATTTAATAAGGTGAAGACCCGGAAACAAACGACATACACAAAGCATGCAAGTCCAAAGGGATATTATAGTAAGGGACGATCCGGAAACAGAAGACATACACACAGCATACAAGTCCAAAGGGATATTATAGTAAGGGACGATCCGGAAACAGAAGACATACACACAGCACACAAGTACAAAGGGATATTATAGTAAGGGACGATCCGGAAACAGAAGACATACACACAGCACACAAGTCCAAAGGGATATTATAGTAAGGGACGATCCGGAAACAGAAGACATACACACAGCACACAAGTACAAAGGGATATTATAGTAAGGGACGATCCGGAAACAGAAGACATACACACAGCACACAAGTCCAAAGGGATATTATAGTAAGGGACGATCCGGAAACAGAAGACATACACACAGCACACAAGTCCAAAGGGATATTATAGTAAGGGACGATCCGGAAACAGAAGACATACACACAGCACACAAGTACAAAGGGATATTCTAGTAAGGGACGATCCGGAAACAAACAAAAAACATACACATAGCACACAAGTCCAAAATGATATTTAATAAGGTGAAGACCCGGAAACAAACGACATACACAAAGCATGCAAGTCCAAAGGGATATTATAGTAAGGGACGATCCGGAAACAGAAGACATACACACAGCACACAAGTCCAAAGGGATATTATAGTAAGGGACGATCCGGAAACAGAAGACATACACACAGCACACAAGTACAAAGGGATATTATAGTAAGGGACGATCCGGAAACAGAAGACATACACACAGCACACAAGTACAAAGGGATATTATAGTAAGGGACGATCCGGAAACAGAAGACATACACACAGCACACAAGTACAAAGGGATATTATAGTAAGGGACGATCCGGAAACAGAAGACATACACACAGCACACAAGTACAAAGGGATATTATAGTAAGGGACGATCCGGAAACAGAAGACATACACACAGCACACAAGTACAAAGGGATATTATAGTAAGGGACGATCCGGAAACAGAAGACATACACACAGCACACAAGTACAAAGGGATATTATAGTAAGGGACGATCCGGAAACAGAAGACATACACACAGCACACAAGTACAAAGGGATATTATAGTAAGGGACGATCCGGAAACAGAAGACATACACACAGCACACAAGTACAAAGGGATATTATAGTAAGGGACGATCCGGAAACAGAAGACATACACACAGCACACAAGTACAAAGGGATATTATAGTAAGGGACGATCCGGAAACAGAAGACATACACACAGCACACAAGTACAAAGGGATATTATAGTAAGGGACGATCCGGAAACAGAAGACATACACACAGCACACAAGTACAAAGGGATATTATAGTAAGGGACGATCCGGAAACAGAAGACATACACACAGCACACAAGTACAAAGGGATATTATAGTAAGGGACGATCCGGAAACAGAAGACATACACACAGCACACAAGTACAAAGGGATATTATAGTAAGGGACGATCCGGAAACAGAAGACATACACACAGCACACAAGTACAAAGGGATATTATAGTAAGGGACGATCCGGAAACAGAAGACATACACACAGCACACAAGTACAAAGGGATATTATAGTAAGGGACGATCCGGAAACAGAAGACATACACACAGCACACAAGTACAAAGGGATATTATAGTAAGGGACGATCCGGAAACAGAAGACATACACACAGCACACAAGTACAAAGGGATATTATAGTAAGGGACGATCCGGAAACAGAAGACATACACACAGCACACAAGTACAAAGGGATATTATAGTAAGGGACGATCCGGAAACAGAAGACATACACACAGCACACAAGTACAAAGGGATATTATAGTAAGGGACGATCCGGAAACAGAAGACATACACACAGCACACAAGTACAAAGGGATATTATAGTAAGGGACGATCCGGAAACAGAAGACATACACACAGCACACAAGTACAAAGGGATATTATAGTAAGGGACGATCCGGAAACAGAAGACATACACACAGGACACAAGTACAAAGGGATATTATAGTAAGGGACGATCCGGAAACAGAAGACATACACACAGCACACAAGTACAAAGGGATATTATAGTAAGGGACGATCCGGAAACAGAAGACATACACACAGCACACAAGTACAAAGGGATATTATAGTAAGGGACGATCCGGAAACAGAAGACATACACACAGGACACAAGTACAAAGGGATATTATAGTAAGGGACGATCCGGAAACAGAAGACATACACACAGCACACAAGTACAAAGGGATATTATAGTAAGGGACGATCCGGAAACAGAAGACATACACACAGCACACAAGTACAAAGGGATATTATAGTAAGGGACGATCCGGAAACAGAAGACATACACACAGCACACAAGTACAAAGGGATATTCTAGTAAGGGACGATCCGGAAACAAACAAAAAACATACACATAGCACACAAGTCCAAAATGATATTTAATAAGGTGAAGACCCGGAAACAAACGACATACACAAAGCATGCAAGTCCAAAGGGATATTATAGTAAGGGACGATCCGGAAACAGAAGACATACACACAGCACACAAGTCCAAAGGGATATTATAGTAAGGGACGATCCGGAAACAGAAGACATACACACAGCACACAAGTACAAAGGGATATTATAGTAAGGGACGATCCGGAAACAGAAGACATACACACAGCACACCAGTACAAAGGGATATTATAGTAAGGGACGATCTGGAAACAGAAGACATACACACAGCACACAAGTACAAAGGGATATTATAGTAAGGTACGATCCGGAAACAGAAGACATACACACAGCACACAAGTACAAAGGGATATTATAGTAAGGGACGATCCGGAAACAGAAGACATACACACAGCACACAAGTACAAAGGGATATTATAGTAAGGGACGATCCGGAAACAGAAGACATACACACAGCACACAAGTACAAAGGGATATTATAGTAAGGGACGATCCGGAAACAGAAGACATACACACAGCACACAAGTACAAACGGATATTATAGTAAGGGACGATCCGGAAACAGAAGACATACACACAGCACACAAGTACAAACGGATATTCAAGTAAGGGACGATCCGGAAACAGAAGACATACACACAGCACACAAGTACAAACGGATATTCAAGTAAGGGACGATCCGGAAACAGAAGACATACACACAGCACACAAGTACAAACGGATATTCAAGTAAGGGACTATCCGGAAACAGAAGACATACACACAGCACACAAGTACAAACGGATATTCAAGTAAGGGACGATCCGGAAACAGAAGACATACACACAGCACACAAGTACAAACGGATATTCAAGTAAGGGACGATCCGGAAACAGAAGACATACACACAGCACACAAGTACAAACGGATATTCAAGTAAGGGACGATCCGGAAACAGAAGACATACACACAGCACACAAGTACAAACGGATATTCAAGTAAGGGACGATCTGGAAACAGAAGACATACACACAGCACACAAGTACAAAGGGATATTCAAGTAAGGGACGATCCGGAAACAGAAGACATACACACAGCACACAAGTACAAAGGGATATTCAAGTAAGGGACGATCCGGAAACAGAAGACATACACACAGCACACAAGTACAAACGGATATTCAAGTAAGGGACGATCCGGAAACAGAAGACATACACACAGCACACAAGTACAAACGGATATTCAAGTAAGGGACGATCCGGAAACAGAAGACATACACACAGCACACAAGTACAAAGGGATATTCAAGTAAGGGACGATCCGGAAACAGAAGACATACACACAGCACACAAGTACAAACGGATATTCAAGTAAGGGACGATCCGGAAACAGAAGACATACACACAGCACACAAGTACAAACGGATATTCAAGTAAGGGACGATCCGGAAACAGAAGACATACACACAGCACACAAGTACAAAGGGATATTCAAGTAAGGGACGATCCGGAAACAGAAGACATACACACAGCACACAAGTACAAAGGGATATTCAAGTAAGGGACGATCCGGAAACAGAAGACATACACACAGCACACAAGTACAAAGGGATATTCAAGTAAGGGACGATCCGGAAACAGAAGACATACACACAGCACACAAGTACAAAGGGATATTCAAGTAAGGGACGATCCGGAAACAGAAGACATACACACAGCACACAAGTACAAAGGGATATTCAAGTAAGGGACGATCCGGAAACAGAAGACATACACACAGCACACAAGTACAAAGGGATATTCAAGTAAGGGACGATCCGGAAACAAGACATACACACAGCACACAAGTACAAAGGGATATTCAAGTAAGGGACGATCCGGAAACAGAAGACATACACACAGCACACAAGTACAAAGGGATATTCAAGTAAGGGACGATCCGGAAACAGAAGACATACACACAGCACACACGTACAAACGGATATTATATTAAGAGGACCATTTGGATACAATAAAATGAAACACAAAAGATATGCCACACTGTCTGAAGAGTTCCAAAATCTAATTAAACAACATAATGAAAACAGAGTACCCATATCCGAAGGTATATTTTAGTAAGGTGTGATGCAGATACAAGTGTCGAACGCACTGTAACAAGTTCCAATAAGGGGACGATTCGTATAAAAAAAACTAAGACACAGTAAAGAGATATTCTAGTAATGGAATTATACCAATTCAAATTAACATATAGAAAAAATATCGGAGAAATCGAACTTCCACATGAAATCTTCAATAAATCAGTTTTATAGTCTACAATACTAGAGTGATACATTCCCTTGATTGTAATCGTTGTTACATTAATCATACAAATGTTGGTTAATGTAGTGCTATATAATGAATTATACCAGGTGTTCGAAAAATCTCTGTATGTCTGCATATATGATTTAATTTTGACTTAGTATATATATATAAACTACCTATGCAATCAGTACCTATCACCACTGATGTTGTAGGTTCGAATCTCGATCAAGGGCGAGGTGCACAATATCATGTGATAAAGTTTGTCAGTGACTTTCGATAGGTCGGTGGTTTTCTCCGTCTCCTCTGGTTTCCTCCACCAATAAACCTGACCGCCACGATATAACTGAAATATTGTTGAAAGTGGCGTTAAACACCATTATTAAGCATAATTTTTTATGATGAAAACTTACAATTCGTTTCATATCTGCTGCTTGTGGGTTAGTTGATCTTCTCACCCTATTGTGTTCTTCCAACATTAAAAACTTTTCTTCCTCACACAGAGTATTACCACAATAAGCCCCTGGTTGTAGCGAAGGTAAAGGTTGCGGGAGATGTCGGTTTCTTCTCCGTTGATTATCTTGAACACTTTGATGGTCGTTATATGTTGAAATTATCCTTGTTATTTTCCTTACAGGCCCTTGTTGATTAGAATGAACGGTTGAGCGACTTTGTGGAATGACACTAGAACTTGACCTAAAATTGACATGAGCTCCCTGTGGAATAACACTAGAACTTGAACTAAATTTGACATGTGCTCCTGGTGGCAAATTAGCTAACCATTCCTTCGGAATAAATATCTGATTGGGATTACCAGTAAACATGTTGTTCATTGAAACGTTTTGTACATTTGACGTCCATATATTAGGTAGATTTGTTTTTCTGTTATTTGATTTTGGAATCGATGATACTGGAATTGATTTTGACCACGTTTTACGATATGTTTTCCATCTTTTACCATTTGAGAAATTCGTATGGTTTGGAACGTTCTGAATGTTTTGCCTCGTAATCGTTTTACCAGCTGAATCTCTAGTTTGTATCGTTGATACTGATTTTCCCGGTTGTCCTATGTTTGTTTTTGTGGAAATGGAAACTGACGAACCAGGTGGTAAATTTGCAAGAATATCCTTTCGAATTGTTAATTTTCCGTTCTCATTTGAGAAAAAGTTGTTCAATGGAACGTTTCCAATGTTTGACATTGCCGCTGATAAATTTGGATTTCTATTTTGAATTGATCCACCACCACTAACTGTTTGAAACGTTCTACTGGTATAAACCCTTCTTGTTTCACACTCCTCAAGCAGAAAATAAACATAAAACAGCTGCCATATCTTAATTGCTGTCATAATGTGCACTGAAAGTACAACACATCTCAACGTTTTCTATATATTAGATTTTACACCTACATTGCTTAATTTATATGGAAAACACACTGCTTTAAGCTATTGGTGACATAATATTTGATGTGGCGTATTAAATATGTATGGTAGTTAATTTGGACAATTGTAAAGAACGTGTTTTGAACTAAAAACTGTATATAAAAAAATAAGACAATTTAATGGAAACTGTGAATATATCATCGATGGTGTTCAATATCAAATACGATGAGCGTAAAAGAGTGTATAAAACAAAATGTCGAGATACACTGATCACAAAAAGGCTAAAGGTTTTTAAATTGTACGAAGAAGAAAAGCTTTATTGTTAATATAATTTCAAAATAATATTGACTAAAACATTCAGGTAATAACGCGAACAACTCAAATACTACACCGTCAGAACAGGTTCAAAATCCAATAGTGAAATCACAGAGGCAGAGACAACATCGATATCCCTATCACACAATACGCTCAAATTCTTGGCTTGGTACAAGCACTTCAAACAGTTGCAGGGTTCATCTAGTTTTATGGACACAAACCTACTTCCCTTTTAGTGAAATAATGCGGTCATGCAAGAAAAGCTTGAAAATACCAAATGGGCAATCGGAAGCCGTAAATCGAAGAATAGGGAATATAAAAATAACTAACAGAAAAACAATGTGTGATAAGACAAAGAAAAAAGAAAAGTTTGAAGATACCAAATGGGTAATCACAAGCCGTCAATCGAATGGGTAATCACAAGCCGTCAATCGAATGGGTAATCACAAGCCGTCAATCGAATGGGTAATCACAAGCCGTCAATCGAATGGGTAATCACAAGCTGTCAATCGAATGCGTAATCACAAGCCGTCAATCCAATCGAATGGGTAATCACAAGCCATCAATCGAATGGGTAATCACAAGCCGTCAATCGAATGGGTAATCACAAGCCGTCAATCGAATGGGTAATCACAAGCCATCAATCGAATGGGTAATCATAAGCCATCAATCGAATGGGTAATCACAAGCCATCAATCGAATGGGTAATCACAAGCCGTCAATCGAATGGGTAATCACAAGCCATCAATCGAATGGGTAATCACAAGCCATCAATCGAATGGGCAATCACAAGCCGTCAATCGAATGGGTAATCACAAGCCGTCAATCGAATGGGTAATCACAAACCGTCAATCGAATGGGTAATCACAAACCGTCAATCGAATGGGTAATCACAAGCCGTCAACGAATGGGTAATCACAAGCCGTCAATCGAATGGGTAATCACAAGCCGTCAATCGAATGGGTAATCACAAGCCGTCAATCAAATGGGTAATCACAAGCCGTCAATCGAATGGGTAATCACAAACCATCAATCGAATGAAAAAGAATACAATGGCCAAATGAAAAAGAACAAAAATACAAACAATGATATACAAAATCCTACACAGAAAATTAAAGATTGAGCAATGCGAACTCAACTAAACCCTTGGGTGAACTCGGGTGCTTCGGAAGGGTAAGAAGTTCCTTCTACGCTTGTTTCTCCCTTTGTATAATGTTTTTTTACATTTGGAATACTGACAATATTGTTCTTTCTAAAGTAAACTGATAAATATAAAAGTTATCACTTATATAATAATGCTAGTTTGCTCTCTTTACTTCTAGAATGGAGAACATAAAACGTTTCCAGAAATGTGACTACACACCAAATACTGTATATGTTGGCACTTTAGTACACCGTATCTGTATGCAAGGTACTTTAATGAAAGATATGTCTACTGATAATGGATCTGGTAACATAGATTATACAGCCACAATTATGTCAAAGCAACAAGTTATGGAAATGTTTCAGTATTGTTGTGAGTGAGGTAAACTTAGATCTTCTCCCCTCTATCTTGTATACCGAAATTGCATATTTCTTGCTACAAACAGCGTTTTATAGATTCTTCTACCAAACCTACATCTAAATTAATAAATTTGTACTATCCACATTGACAATTTGACAGATGGTCACCGAAAGTATTGTAACAAAGCAAGCATGTAGTGTGGATCAGAAATGGATCTTAATCAATTTAAAATATATTCTTCGGTGTTTTGAATCACTTAAAGTCTGTTCACATAATAGTAAATCGACAGTTAAAAAAAGGTCATATATTTTCTCGACTAAATTGATCTTGCATACGACACAAAATTTGTGTTTGTTTTATTCTGTGATTTTATTTCTACTACAAAGTTATGGATGTTTGAATAGATTGGTCGACGACGGAAAAGTTATTTGATTAATAACATTGTTCTTATGTTGCCTTTTTAAGTGTATCTTACTAATGGAAAGCATTGTATTTTCTTTACAAATTATTTAAAAAACAAACTAATAATTTTCAAAATAAATTGTTGCATTAAGAATATTCACTACTAGGCATAACACCATATCTATGTTGAAAATTATTATGTTTTTATTTGCTCTAAGTGTTAAAAGAAATGAAAAAAATAATCTTATAAATGTAGTGTGAATTTGATTTACATATACATACAAATGCGTTCCTCGCTGGTACATACGGCGCTTCATACTTTGATCTCCTCGCCTAGACACCAATTATACTGTTGACAAATTGTTATATACCCCAGGACTGTCGTAAGGCCATTCAACTCCATCATAGACACATAATTCACAATGTTGCGTATTTTATATCTTCATTCCGTCCAAGTTTTCGTATCGCATGAACTTTGTAATCGACTTAAGTAACAGTTGTTGATCAGGTAAACTAGTTTTACTTATCTTGTTTGTTATTCGTTAATGAGCTAGTCTAATATGTTTTGCAGTTTACGTTGATACATATTAAATAATTCATATTTATACTTATAATAATTGATCAATATGTTGTCTCAATTTACAAAATAGTTTAGTTTTTTTTTATCTTTCTGTCTTGTTTGGAAAAACATATGTTGGTAAACTAAATATATGAATTATTACATATTTGATATTTTTGCCAAACAATAGAAGAAAAAATAAGAGGCAACTAAATTGTCTGAAGGTCATCAATCCAGTCCTGTTTGAAAATATTTGGTGGTAAAATATATATATATATGGATTATAATATAATGTATGTAAAACACATTTGCCAGAACTAGGTATGTTGACAAAAGTATAAACTAATTATCAGCACTAGGAATGTTGGCAAAAGAATAGATGAATTGCCAACACTAGGAATGTTGGCAAAAGCATAGACTAATTGCCAGCACTAGGAATGTTGGCAAAAGTATAAACGATTTGCCAGTACTAGGAATGTTTGTAAAAGAATAGACAAATTGCCTGCACTAAGAATGCTGGCAAGGGAATAAACAAATTGCCAGCGCTAGGAATGTTGGCACAGTTATTGACAAATTGCCAGCACTAGGAATGTTGACAAAGGTATAGACAAATTGCCAGCACTAGGAATGTTGGCAAATGCATAGACAAATTGCCAGCACTAGGAATGTTAGCAAAAGTATAAACGAATTACCAGCACTAGGAATGTTGGCAAAAAGATAGACGAATTGCCAGAACTAGAAATGTTGGCAAAAAGATAGACGAATTGCCAGAACTAGAAATGTTGGCAAAAAGATAGACGAAAAGGCAACTAAATGTTTCTGAAGGCTAATAGTATTTGATAGTAGTATGGGGAGTTAGTACCATAGAAGTTACTTCTCGTCAATCGTGAGCTCCTGCTTGTCTGTGTGTCAATGTACGCTTACATTGTGATAAATCACCTAAGGAACAACGAGGTTTAAACTTAGATGTGTAATATAGATAATTTATTCAATGTGTTCACCTCCGGTTTTTGGTATGACCCGTGTTGCTAATCTTTTTAATTTTCTATGTTTTATTGTGTTTTTGTTTTGTTTGTCTTCGTCCTGTGTCTTGTGTGCCCAATGTTTCCAATGTCTCTGAATTTTCCATTCGTGATTGCCCCTTCGGTTTTCTCCTACGTTTATTTCAAACAAATACTGACGTAATATTTGTTTTGTTTAATCTGAGTTAAAAACAACATATTTGTATGGTATAAGTATCTTGTATAATACACCTTTTATCAGGAACAGATGTCTCAAAATTGTTAAATATGATTTACAAAAGAAATATTATGCCATGGAGGTCATATGTTTTATACAAAAATCTGAAACCTTTATAAACATTATTTGCTTTGCAGAAACAAGAATTAAGGTAGATTTGACGATATATTATTACATGATGATTTCCGTATTGGCTAGTTATTAGTCCGTGGGTAGCTGCATTGGCCTGAAAATATAAACATATGTCTTTCTCTTCCCTTTGTCAGCAAACCGCATCGGTGGTGTACTGGTTAGAGTGCTCGCATCGAGTATAGTAGATCGTGGGTTCGAGCCCCGGTCCAGTCAAGCCAAAGACTGTGAAATTCGTAGTTGTTGCTTCTCCACTAAGCACATAGTATTAACGCAAACTAACAAAGCTCGGAATCAGGATTATGTGTCCGAGTAAAGCGACGTGTCTATCCGTGGAGTGTTGTTCCAATGAGCCAGCGTTCTAAAAATCCAAGCGTGTTGGTCTAGTACAAAGTGGACATCGTCATCCCATCGAATGTAATTGTTCTCGCTGTGATATATCTGAACAATTCCTAATTTGGCAGTAGAACAAATAATCATTCACTCAACCCCTTTGTCAGCCGCCTTGTTATATATATCTTAATTTGCTGGTTTCCAAGAAGAGTTTGAAGATCCCAAAGGGATAATCAGAATTCGTAAATCGAGGAATAACAGACAACACAATAGCCAAAATAAAAAGTACAAAAGGACAAACAACGATCTATATAACATACAGATAAAACTAAAGATCGAGTAACACGAACGTCACTAAAAACTGGGAGTGAACTAAAGTGCTTCAAGAACACGTTCAAATTGTGTCCTCTTTATAAATTAATATCACATACTTAGTAATACTGGAACTATCAAACTAATAATTGATCAATTGTGAATACTATGTAATTAAATAACTGTGTTTAGATTTCAAAATTAGGATTATTATCGAAATTGTTGAGCATTTAGTTTCATGGGAACTTTTTATTTTGATCCACACACATATGAATAAAAACTGATGAAATCTTAGATCTGGGATGAGAAAAGTGACAAAACATGAGGTTAATGGTTTGGTTTGGTTTATGGTGCTTAACGCAACTTTCAACAATATTTCAGTTATATCGTGGCGGTTCATTTTATTCATGGAGGAAACCGGGGTACCCGGAGCCACCCACCACCCTGTCGCAAGTCACTGACAAACTTTATCACATAATGTTGTATCGAGTACACCTCGCCATGAACTGAATTCGCGCCTCACAACGTTAGTGGTGACAAGCACTGATTGCACAGTAGTTGGAAATCCAACTACCATACGATCACGACCACGACGGCCTCTAGACAGTCAGTGATATGCCAAGTCCATGATATTACAATTAGCGGTTGACATTGCAACCCCTCACAGAAGTAAATGCTTCGGCACTAACATGGTTTATTAGATGTCATGACATTTACTGTTCCTAAATAATGAACACGTAACTTAAACCTTACACGATTTTGCTATGCTATTTCGTTTAGGATTTTTCGTTTGCTTGCTTCCAAAGTCAAATCAATTATCTGGTATTCCAATCTTCTGACTATCAGAGTAGCTGATGAAGTTTATTACACAAACGCGTCCTGAGCACTAATAAAGATGTAGATATCAAATTTAGTGCGCTCGGCTCGTCTCTGGAATAACCTTCATTAGGAAACGACCATTTAACTTGAAGGGGGGGGGGGGGGGGGGGATTTATGTTTTTTTTTTTTTTTAAATATTCTGATTTCCAATGTTGCTAAAAAAAATATTCTGATTTTGGTGGAGGAAAAAAAAAAAATTCTGATTCAGAGTTTTTGTCATATAACCTAATATTAAATTCTAGAAAAAAAATTTGCGCTTCGCGCGACAAAAAAAAAAATATTCTAACTCTTGTGTTTTACGAAAAAAAATTTCTGAACGAAACAAAAATCCATAACCCCCCCCCCCCCCCCCCCTTCAAGTTAAATGGTCGGTCCCTTAGATACGCTCAAAATCGAAAGATTGGAAAGCCAAATAATTTAAAGGTGCTCGGGAAACCAAAGTGTATACACAGGATAGCTAAAATCGGCTTAGACACCCACATTATTACTGTAACACGGCCTATTATGTTCGATGTGTCGCTTTTAGTCATATTATCATCTAGAAATACTACTTATTACTGCAGGACACATTAGGTAACCTTGTATGACATACCAAACTGACACAATTTATTGTAAATTGCGTTCATCTTTTTTATACCACTAGGTCATTTTTGATTGCTAGCTCTAGGAGACATCACTATCCTACTTGTCAATGTACTGTAACGCAATACATTCATACTTTCCCCCTAAAATCACAGTCATTAAAAAAAATCGAAGGCGTGGTGTAATTAAACATTGCTCATTCCAATAGCTGTCGAAATGATACAATAGTCATTAATTTCAATTTCACATTAGTCGTCGTATACTGATGGATTTTTTTGAGTGTATGTACACAAAATTGGATATGTACGTTTGTTTGAGGTGGAAAGTGGTTTTTTTTTTGAGTCTGCATTTCGGAATTTCACAAGTTTAATCATACCTCAATGCTGTTACGTTTTAATATACCAAAGATGATAAGACAATGAAATATACCGAAATCAAGCTTAAAAAGAATAAACACATAATCACGATCCGGATTTACAATACACAATTTAATTAATTACAATTAGATGTTTGTTGTATCTTTTTAACATTTTGTATTAGGTGATACAATAACATCTAACAAGATCTCGCGTTGTTTCATATCAGGCAAACTTAAATTTGACTGTCCAATCATATGCAAGACAGTTAAATATATTAACCAATGGGACTACAGCTCTTGGCTCATACTCTGTTTTCAGCTCATTGCTGATTTTCGGTTTAGATTCTAAGATTGTGTATTACACAAACGAGATGTGCTAGATGTTTGTGTATCGCCAAACAAAATTTAAGAAAAAGATAGAGCAAATATTTAATATTTTATATAGATTGGAGAAGACAAGATAGAGAAGTTACGGACGACATGAACTCCCAAACAATCACCGAAGTGAGTATGTGTTCGAAAAGTAACATCCTTTATGCACTCGGAAATCATATTGGAAAACACAATGCATAGATAATACGAAGTATTTCGTAAAGCAGCCGATAAGTTGCATCAACATAGTAGTAAGTTTTTTTCCGCTTCGCACACGACACCTTTGATGAAGTTTAATATCTCAATGCTGGTGTTACTTAGTTTTCATATTTGTACAAAGCTTCAATTTCACCTATTAGCGTATTTATGCAGGAACTACTTACCCTTCCGGAGCACCTGAGTTCACCCCCGGTTTTTAGTGGGGTTCGTGTTACTCGATCTTTAGTTTTATATGTATATTTTGTAGATCGTTGTTTGTCCTTTTGTACTTTTTCTTTTGG
Organism: Bathymodiolus brooksi; assembly: GCA_963680875.1. NCBI lineage: Eukaryota > Metazoa > Mollusca > Bivalvia > Mytilida > Modiolidae > Bathymodiolus > Bathymodiolus brooksi. The sequence goes on along the minus strand of OY804578.1, from coordinate 37,628,481 downwards.
CCATTGTGTTGTCTGTTCTTCTTCGATATGCGGATTCTGATTGCCCCTTTGGTATCTTCAAACTCTTCTTATGCGCTATTTCAAATTCTAAGTATTATATTTATGGAAAACGATTTATACCGGTTTAGTTACGCCACGTTTTTCTACCTGTCCCAATACAGGATCTGGATTTCCAGCGTCATATCGTGGTCTCTTTTGTGTTTTATTGAGATGATGCAAGAGCTGATTCTCGTTTTGTTTCTATTGGTCAAAAGATTGACCAATACTGTTTATTAAAACTTTGTTTTCATTATACAAATGGTTCACTCGGGGTTTTAAAAATGTACTTTATGAAATAACATAGATGTATGACAGAAAAAAAAAGAGTACTTCAAAAATGCAATTTCAATTGATAATTTTAAATTCTAATATTCTTATTACTAATGTTCTCATAATCTAAATTCTAGAAATCATATTGAGAAATTATATTGAAAAATACACACCTTTACTTCTCATGCTATACAATTTTTGTCTACATAATAAAAATATCGATAAAAGGACTCGATAAAATCCCAAATATCTAATTGTTCTTAAAAGAAAATAAAAGATTATATCATTTTCCCGAGATGAAGAGTTAAAATTATGACGACCTTCAACCTGATTTACAGTTAATGCTGTCCCGGTTTACCCGAAATGGTCTCACCCTCTTGAAATACTTTTACCCCAATAGGCGAATCCATAATGCACGGGTGTTTGTACTCCCTCCTGTTTCGAGTGCGTAGTGTTAGGAGAATAGCACACATTAATCTGAAGACCAACATCCCTAATTTTGATAAAACAAAAACCACGATATACGAATACAACCAATAACCAAAATCAAACAAAATATAACCGAAACCACAATCAAGCAAAAACACAAAGACCCGAATACTCAAAATCAATCTAAATGTTTTGATGGAATTAACATCTCCTTTGTGACACCCGTAGTCTGTATTGGGGAACACCATGTCCACGTGGAACTTTTGATGGACAACATGCAACTAACAGTAACACATTGAGCCCGATGTTTAACAGAATATAACTATGCAAATAATAATAAAATTCAAATAACACAGCGCAAACGGGGGTGGCGATTTCTAAATAACAATTGTATTATTGACAACAATATCTAGCTATGCTCATTTATGCATTAAGACGCATACAATGTCCGTACAATGTCGGATAATGTCAAATTTATCTGCATGATATTTATAATTAGAAACAGGCAGAAAAGCGTGTCAGTGGTGATATTTTTTTGTCTGTTTCGCATCGAGTGTAACGACAATGTTCGAATATTGTGTGCAAGAAATTTTGAAGATACCAAAGGGGTAATCAGAAGCCGTAAATCGAAGAATGACAGACAACACAATGGCCAAAAAAATTATGCAAAAACAAATGTGAGTTGAGACGAATCGAACATCGTTTTTACAAGGAAATCGTAGCGAACATCACAACACGGAACTAAAAACGTGAAGGCATGTAATTTGACATGAACAACACGAACCCCACTAAGACAAGTCAAACAACGACAGCAATCTTGTTTTACAAGAGTACAAAACAACCACCAGATGTACTGAAAAGAGCAGAAACATTCGTCGCTGCAACAGCCCTTTTGCAGATTTCCGATTTTGATTCTAAAATTATGCGTTTTACAGCAGTTATTTCCCTTTAAAGCTGACAAAGTGTTCTACCTGTTATGTAAAGTTCAATGTTTATTTGCAAGGTCCAATTATTTACAAATTATGAGAACATTTTATTTAAATTCATTGTCCTTTCCATTGCTCTTCCTACACCGGGAACCATTTTGCCGGTCGTAAGGGAAATTACTCGTATATAAACGTATAATTTTATGATCAAATCGTCTTACTGTTGCTGTATCTTGTCGTTAGCTCTACATGAATCGGGTGTTATTTGGATACTAGACGAATAAAGCAAAATATTATTCGTATACAATTATGTGTGCATTAAATGTGACGATTGAAGGACAAAAACAACTGGAGTCAAATCAGGTTTTTGGTAAGATTTTAAAAGTGTTGTTATCCTAAAGTCCACAAATTATTACCATACAGATAAACGTCGTGGCACTGAAATGGTTAGCGTTCTCCTCCGTGGTACGGGAGATCGTAGGCTCAAATCAAACATTATATTATTAGTATCTGGTGCTTTTCCGTTAAGCTTTAAGCGTTAAGACTGACTGACTTGAAGACATGATAGTGAGTCAAGGTGGAATACGTGTTTACTTCTGGTTGTTCGTTTCAACGTGTTGGTTTAGTATATAGTCGACATCATCCTCATCTGATAAATAATAGTATGTTATCATCCTTCCCTCCCGCTATATCTACCTGCTGACTCCATAAGCAAAACTCGTATCAAAGTCCGTGGGAGTTGAGCAGGACTTATCAACAGTCAGCAGGAGTTATCACCAAATTCTCCCAACATTTAGACGATAATTACTGTGAAGATGAGAAAAGTACATAAAATTCATCAACACCATTAAGTAGTAAACATTTCATTTTTTAAAACATAAATCAAATTAGGAACTGTCGTGTCTGCAATATCAACAAACATCGTCCTACAAAAATGTACTTGACACAATTCTTGATAACCTCTGCTGGGAATACGTTTTTTTACGTCATCATCAAGGTTGTGACGTTTGTGCTTTCTAAACCGGAACGGAATTGGTAAACAAAACCGCTAATGAAAATGAGTGGATCATTTAAATTTTCATTATTTTAAATCATTGTCTTTGAACTATGCTTTTTTTTGGTTAAATGTTCATCAAGATACGTTATAAGATCCACCACTCACTGTAATAATGAATGGTATATTTACAAATTACTAGCGAATTATGTATTGAAGCGTATTTGGCCTAAGGGAATGAGTGCGGATAAATCTTTTGAATTATGTGATTTTTCCCGTGAAAATACAAATATCGAAACCTATAGATCAGGGGCGGATCCAGGATTTCAAGTTAGGGGGGCGCATTTAAAAAATTTGCGCCGAGCGGAGGGAGGGGCGAATTTTTTTTGGGTATTTCGTGTGAAAATTCACGATTTTACGCCAAAAAAGCAGATTACAGAATCTCCCTCCTTACCCCTAACCTCCAATTCTAAAAATGAAACCGTGGTGAGCAAACTACATTGTATGTCAAATTTGTAGTTTAAGTTTCACTTCAATCTATTGAGTGGTTATTTAGGAGTTGCGGGTTGCATAATCCTCCTCCTACCGGACTTCAATGAAAAATTTAAAAACCATTGTGCACAACTACAATGTATTTCAAGTACATTATACAGTTTTTAACAGTCAATCCATTGCGTGGTTACAGTCAGGGGAGTTGCGGATTGCAGAAATCTTACAGACGGACGGACGAACGAACGGACGGAAATCAAGTGTTTGAGCAACGGGCGTAAAAACCTCATTACACTAAAAGATCAAACAACAAAAATGTATCAAAGTTCTCGAGAAATATGTTTACGGAAATCAGGTGTGAGATATGCATAAACCATTTTGTCGAGATTATTTTCACACTTTCATGTGCAGTTGTAGATATTAATGTATTACAAATAAATTGTAGTCAGATTTTTTTGTTAAAAATGTGTAAAAATATTGTACAGACATCCATTGGTAGATATAAATAATATAAACGTACCCGGACAAAGGATTTGTTCACACTTTCTTGTGCAGATACCTCGGGCAAATGCAGAGATTGTTACAAATAAATTGCTGCTAATTTTTTTTTTTTTTATTAATATGTTACTTTTGTATTTTAATGTACAATATACCAACGCGTATTTTTACTGATCTTTACTTGAAAAGTAAAAGGCAACATTTTCGGGTATTTGTATACAAATCAAACTTATATTTTTTTTTCATATGAAATTGCAGAATTTCGAATTCAAGAACTATTTGAACCATTATTTAAAGAGAAGTGACCATTTTCTTGGGACACTCAAGTATCTACACACTGTCTCAGTTTCATCATCCGATTTTCTCGTTATAGGTTTTCGTTGTTTGTTTTATAAATGAGATCAATTGTTAAATTAATTATTCGAAGTATTGATTGCATTTACTTTTTAAATTACCTTTGACTTTTCTCGTCTCGTCGAGGAATAAGAAATGTATCCAATCTTGCTTGTTTTCTTGGTCTATAATTTTCGTCCATTTTATAATTTCTAAATAGCACGTGTAAAATTGACTGCAGAAATAATGTTTATTTAGCGTGAGAAAATAGTTGATGTCTGGTACCTCGGAACCAATCAGAATGGAATAATCTTTGAACTACTGACGGCGAATACATACACATCCAACGTGTATTTACAATGTGTAAGAATATTTTACTACAGGTCACGAGTTAACCATTCATGAAAAAGTTATTTATTGAACTGCTTAATTAACGTTGTATAACATATACTTTGCGAATTTTAGGGGGGGCGCACGCCCCGCACGCCCCCTCTAAATCCGCCACTGTAGATGTACCATATATCCATGTCTATGTTTCATTTAAGGATGATAAACATGTCATCTGAATGTGAATATGATTGATACTAAAACATGGCAGCCTGCTCGACAGAATATGAAGTTTGTGACTCGTTCGCTTAGCCCACTCGCCAACAAACTTTATATTCTGGCTCAACGGGCTGATATTTTCGGTATCAATCATTCACATGCAGATAACATATACTTCTCGCCATGATACAACCTAAAGTTGTATGCAAGCAATCGCTCATTTACTAAAAAAAAGACCACCGTCATATTGGCATGTATAATGCTAACAGTAGCAATATCAAGGACATTACATATTAAGAACGTATGCCAATAGATTTTGAGTTTTTAGATTTATTTTGTTTTTGTTTTGTTTGTTGTTTCGTTTTTCTTTTTTGCTTGCTTGTTTTTTGTTTTTTGTTTATTTTTATCCTTTGTTTTTGTTTTTCTGTTGGTTTTTTTGTTTTTGATTTTTATTTGTGTTTGTTTTTTTGTTTTTGTTTTTCTTGTTTGCTTGTTTTTTGCTTTGTTTTGTTTTTGTTTTTATGCTTGATTTTCGTTGTGCTTTTCTATTAGATAGTATGCTATAATAACACAAAACTATTTTATACAAGACGTTTAATATATGAATAAACTGCATTTGACAAATAGTATAAGCTCCAAAGATATTCCGTAAATATTTCACAGGTTAAAAAGCAAGGCTTGGATTAATATTGATAAAACATATCATGATGACAGAACACACAGATGATAGATACAACATGACTTAAAAACAAAATTAAATGAATATTCATTAGGCACCTATTACCAAATAGAATGTTTGAATAATATATTAATACAAGCAAAAAAGTCGGACTATAAATCATATTTAACAAAACAAATATAGCACAAAAGTATATATAAGAAATAAGATACATATTCAACAATGATCTGTAATTTGCTTTTCGAGATTCTATGCCGTTTCTACAGCGACATAAGATACATATCTATTTTTTTTCTGTGGTATATTTTGGTGGGTTGTCAGTATTAAATCTCTCTGGTTGCTGGGGCAGAATCTGTTGAATATTCAACGGTTGATCTGTAGTAGTGACGACGTATTGTCGCACCGTTGGGTTGACTGGCTGTCCTGGTGTCACCAATACACTTGGCTGGTAATTCATTGGAATTTGAGTTTGTGGAAGATTATCAAGGACCCCTGGCTGTGATGCGTTCATGAACATAACTGTACTTTGTACCTGTTGTGACACATAATACATTTTGTACATTCGTTTTGCAACTTTTCAATTTTGTATGAAAATACAAACTAATTATATTATTAATGTCTAATCTTTTTAAATCCTTCTTCCACTAATAAGTTTCTTTTTCTGGTTTTGTGCTCTCAAATAGATACAGCGATCCCGGGACCCTTCGCATTGTAAGCCACTGCTCTACCAACTGAGTTAAAGGAGATATCAACTATGAACGTAGTATGATTCCTATAACCTTAGGTAGAGGAGCGTTCCCGCTACACACTAATTTAATGACTTAGTCTGGTATTGTGCTCTCAAATAGATTCAACGACTTGTCTTTAAAATCTTACAAAATCGGCGTTATTTAGCAGGTGTATTTTGTCGAAAATCTCACCTACTCTTTGTAATTTCATCGCCATATTTTCTTATTAGAAATAGTTAATTATTATAAGAATTAAATGTGACATTGTTGTGACGTAGACTGACGGCTTGTTCTGTTGTCCGCATGGTGTACATAGCGAGGTCTCGATACAACTATAGATAATAAAATTCACCAGAGACTTGTAAAAGGTTTTCTCTCAGCGTTTGTTTCCTTAACTGTCACGATATAGTAGAAATATTGTTGAAAGTGGCGCTAAACATATGTATTGATAATAATAATAATAATAATAAATCAATATTTAGATACAGTTAGAAGCTTCGCAATCGTGAATGAAGATCTAGCGCAATATCATAAGGGTTCACGTTCAGATGATCTTTTATATAACAAAATATTGCCCCCTCAGTATTCTTTACCATTTATTTATAAGATACCACAGGGGTAATTAGAACAGACAATATAATGGCCAACAGAAACAAAACAAAAGGAAAAAAATATTTATAACTGACCTATTGTGTGAAGCGTTACTTCAAACACTGTATATGTCATTGGCTATGTTACTATATTATTATTTAAACCTTAAATTCGTATAATTAGTCATCGCTGTTATGAATCATCTGTAACGTTCAGAAGATTAAATATATTATGTTTAATGTTCAATATTATTGCGTTCTTTCTCATAGCGCTGTTCATCCGGTTATTTGTGAGGGTTGGCAATTGTATTCGCATGTGGAAAGCACTACCATGACCTCATCATGCCCATAAAAGCGGGGGGTTGACACACAAAACTAGTTTAACCCCTCTTTCTCACGATTTTGGTATCTGATTTTAGGAATTGCTCCTATAGTGTGGTACTTTGTTTTTCATTTATTGTTATTGTTTTAGTCAAATAATTTTTTTTTTGCCTTTTCGCAAGGAGCTATTACTAATCGATTTAATGCCGATATGTATTTCCACATAATTCATTTCTTATTGACCCGGAACGTTTGTTCCTTACCGGCAAAATACAGTCACAAATCAGTTCAGTTTTGCGTTCAAGAAACAGCACTCCGTTTGAACACATATGTGAACGTGGCCCCTTATGTGATTGAGATCAATCGTTTTTCGTGACATAAAAGAAAATGATTATCAATTAAAGGTATAATTCTAATTAGATTGGAAGTTGAATTGCAATGAGTGATTGGTTTTATATTGAACTTACTGATCGGTCTTGTTTTCACCACGGTGCACAACAGCAACAGTAAGAAGCAGAAATTATTACCAGGACCATCGCAACAAACGACAACACTGCTATAAAAGCTGATAAGACAAAATCACTATGGTTGTATATGTCACGCTGAAATCATGTGTAAAAATAGTTTATTAATATGTAGTGACCAAGACTTTTTACCAAAAAGAGTCTGTTATATGTGTAACACATATGAACACATGATAGGACAACACAAGAAACTAAGCAGATGAGCAACAAAGACTCCCACCAAATACGCACTGCTCCCGAATGATAAGCAGTTCCTTCATCTTATAAGACATCTGCCGTGTTACTCATATACATAGTCAAGCCCTGTAAAAGTCTTTGCAGTGATAGATGACAGACAAAATCTACGTAAAAAGTAAAAGATCCATTGTCAGTTGAGATATGGATATTTGTAACGGTCAACCAGATCTTGATGATGGCCGTCGAATTTTCGTGGCGATGATTTTAACTTAGGAGCAACGTAGCCTTGTTTGAGTAGCCGAAGCGTCGGCAGCTGAGCTTTGTCCAGAAAATCATCGTACCGGTTACAAGCTCCAGAATAACATATGATTTGTGAAATGTAAACACCATGCGCTCGTGATGCAGAAATATTGCTACTGGTGAAAGGGAAATTGACTATTGGAAAAGTGAGAACATCACGCTTGTTGTAGATATTTGTTTTTAATCTTCCTCCGTTGTCGATTTTCATTTTCAATCTTTTCTAATCAATTGTATCTCTTGAAACACCTAGCGACCGTCGTGGTCATGATCGTATGGTAGGTGGATTTACAACTACATGTGCTATCAGTGCCTATCGCCACTAAATTTGTGAGTTTGAATACCGCTCATGGCGAGGTATACTCGATTGTGTGATAAAGTTTGTCAGTGGCTTGCGGATCCATCAATAAAACAGACCATAGCGATATAGCTGAACTATTGTTTAAAGTGACACTATACACCATAACTGTAGCACATATCGAAAGATCAAGTAACAGGAACCCTACTAAAACTGGGGGTGAACTCAGGTGCTCCGGAAGGGTAGGCAGTTCCTTTTCCACTAGTGGCACCAGTCGTGTTAATCTAGTTACAAACCCATGAATGTCATGCATGAGGAAAGCAGTCTATAAATTATAATGAATATTAATGAAAGTAATATACGTACATCTATAGCTCCAGCAACACCCAAGCTAAACATAGTCGGCATAAACAAACTAGCCTCAATAATGCTACACACCATAAAGGCAACTCTCTGTAAATAAGAATATTAAAAGTGTAGACTAATGCTTATGGTAGCATTCTATATATATTCGGCCATCTTATAAAACTCTTGGCTTTGAAATACAGCTTAAAATGGACTTTTCTTTCTTTTCTTTTCTTTTCTTTTCTACAGGTATTTTCCTCGCTCTTTTTCGGAACACTCGATAATGGATATACATGTATCGCGAATGTTAAAATCCAAGATGTATTTACATACAGTGCATATATTACTAAAACAAAAACAATAAACAATCTCAACATTACTGTAATAGCGGTACATATAAACAGCAAATATGACACCACAACGATTATATCGAAATATTTATGTAATGGTTTTGCGTTGGTGAATTGATTTATGTCCAATAAAAGACTGACACCATCATATCTGGAATGCTTCCTATATTCAAATATGTATATCAATATAATCACATAGAGATAACATTATCTACATATTACATTAATGGCGAGGTATACTCGATTGTGTGATAAAGTTTGTCAGTGGCTTGCGGATCCATCAATAAAACAGACCACAGCGATATAGCTGAACTATTGTTTAAAGTGACATTATACACCATAACTCTAGCACATATCGAAAGATTGAGTAACAAGAACCCTACTAAAACCGGGGGTGAACTCAGGTGCTCCGGAAGGGTAGGCAGTTCCTTTTCCACTAGTGGCACCAGTCGTGTTAATCTAGTTACAAACCCATGAATGTCATGAATGAGGAAAGCAGTCTATAAATTATAATGAATATTAATGAAAGTAATATACGTACATATATAGCCCAAGCAACACCCAAGCTAAACATAGTCGGCATAAACAAACTAGCCTCAACAATGCTACACACCATAAAGGCAACTCTCTGTAAATAAGAATATTAAAAGTGTAGACTAATGCTTATGGTAGCATTCTATATATATTCGGCCATCTTATAAAACTCTTGGCTTTGAAATACAGCTTAAAAGGACTTTTCTTTCTTTTCTTTTCTTTTCTACAGGTATTTTCCTCCGCTCTTTTTCGGAGCACTCGATAATGGATATACATGTATCGCGAATGTTAAAATCCAAGATGTATTTACATACAGTGCATATATTACTAAAACAAAAACAATAAACAATCTCAACATTACTGTAATAGCGGTACATATAAACAGCAAATATGACACCACAACGATTATATCGAAATATTTATGTAATGGTTTTTGAATAATTGTTTTCATTGATGTCCAATAAAAGACTGACATCATCATATCTGGAATGCTTCCTATATTCAAATATGTATATCAATATAATCACATAGAGATAACATTATCTACATATTACATTAATGGATTTAGAAAATAAGCTTAATATACCTTCCAGACAAAGGACCGTCATGGCCGTGATCGTATGGTAGTTGGATATACAAATACTTATGCAATCAGTGCCTATCACAACTGAAGTTGTGAGTTCGAATCCGGCTCATGTCGAGGTGTACTCGATACAACATCATCTGATAAAGTTTGTGATAACAGAATTCTCATACCACATTTGTGATGTGATTGATGCCTACTTTCACTATTGTATCAAAGTAGTAACAAAAGTATACTACTGAGATTTAATACATACTAGTCCTCTCCAACTCTTCTCTCTTTCCCGTCACAGAATGGCTATACCACATTTTTGATGTGATCGATGCCTACTTTCACTTGGTTAATTTCGTTTGTCTTAAAATAGTAACAAAATGATGCTACTGAAATTTAATACATACTAGTCCTCTCCAACTCTTCTCTCTTTTCCGTCACAGAATGGCTATACCACATTTTTGATGTGATCGATGCCTACTTTCACTTGGTTAATTTCGTTTGTCTTAAAATAGTAACAAAAGGATGCTACTGAGATTTAATACATACTAGTCCTCTCCAACTCTTCTCTCTTTTCCATGACATAAAAAGAGGCAACAATCCTGTCATAATAATCTGTAATTAGATAAACATGTGTATCAGTGGAAGTAACAATGATGTATATGTATTGTAAAATATTCATACATGACAAAATGCGTTGTTATGGAAATTTGAGTTTTCGATTCTTATTTCTGATATTGGCTTCACCAGTGTTGAAGTCATCATTTCGAATGTTTCATTCTCATCATCATAAATTGGTTAACCGTTACGGAAAATAAGGGTAATAACAAAATTACCGAACTCCGAACAATCTAACAAAGGGAAAGTCAAAACTCATAAGTATATAAACAGACAAAATCAGTCAACAACCGGAAAACTGTGAAAACCGTAATGACCCTGACTTGGTACAGGCATTTCTAAAGAAATGGTGGGTTGAATCAGATTTTAAAGCGCCAAACCTCCCCCTTTCATTACGGCTCAAATGTTCCGGCTGTCACTATAACAGTATTTACAACAATATTTGAACAAAACAGGTAAAACAGTTGTCAAATCAGCGCCAAATGTCAAAAACACTTTTACGTCACACATTGATAAAAAAAAATATTTTTTACATTTTTGTTGAAACCTTATCTTTATACATTTTCACTATATGAAAATCCATCGTTTATAATCTTTTCTGCAGAGACGGAATATATTTCGACAAGATCTTGGTATCGAATATAAACTTTTTAAGAGATCGAATAAGGCGAATCTTTTTATAGCCCTGGTCCAGTAGCCTGTTTCTCAGATGAAGATGACGTTTCAGGAAATCAGAATAATTGCTACTGGCCCTTGCATAACGCAATTGCCAAATATAAACACCATATGCAGGAGAAGCTGGTATATTGCTGCACATATCTGGAAAATTTATGATCTTAAGATTGAAATCGTCCCGTTTATCATAAATTTTAGTACTGATTTGACCACTGTCGTCAAATTCGAGGTATAAGTCCAAAAATAATGCGGACGAAGCGGTATCTGTGGTCTCTTTAACTTCCAGCTCTGGAGGATATATCAATGAAAGAAATTCTGCAAATCTAGAATCATTGATAGATAAAACGTCATCAATAAACCTGTATGTGAAATTAAAGGCTCTAGCCTCATGAATCTTCTTATCTTTTACAAGCTTTTGAAGAAACTCCGACTCATATGAGCATAAAAATAAATCGGCTAGAAGAGGGGCACAATATGGGTGTCTCAGATGACCATGGATATGTTCCGTTTATCGTAGACACACAGTCACAATACCTTTCGTCTTTCCTCGATCAAAACCAAAGATGACTTATTACTGGATATTTTACATGAGTAACACGACGGGCACAAATAGTAGAACAGGAATTGCTTATCTTTGCAGAGTACCTGGGTTCGTCCTGGTTTATTGTGGTATTCTTATTGTTGAATCTTTATATTTCTGTTTTCTGTGCAGCGTTGACTACTGCTTGTTGTTTTGTCCTGATGATCAATGAATTAGCTGTCCTTTATTGAGTACCCTCTTTGTTAGCTTCAAACCATTCCTATGCAATATTTCACAATTTTGAAGCACGTTGTCTGCTTAATTTTGTTATGTTATTTTGTTTCTCGTTCACCAAACTGATGTAGAACAACTAATTAATTTGATGATTTATTTTTACTAAATTTGTGTTTTGTTCGAGTCTATCTGACCATGTTGTCTGAAGTTTAACCTTTCCTTTCCTTGTTTAAAATCTTGTAGTGAAATGCCATTAGTAGCCTCATTCCCATAAATTCAGTATTAACAGGTCATCCTTCAAGCTCTCCTTTAAGGGCTGAAATAAAACTAAATGTAATTAACCAAATTTGGGCTCAAATTAATCCTTATATATTTGCATTTAATATTTGTCAAAATACAAGAAAGCGAAATGATTTTTTTCTTCTTTAAAAATGACTACCTTTATATGTTCTAAGTGATGATTGGCTAATTGGTGTTTATATACCTATATATGATAACTTTTTCCTAACCTGGTCAAAATCATGCTCATTTCAAAACTTACCCATCCAGAACAAACTATACATGTGACATCAAAGGCGAACAGCAGACGACTGTCTTACCTTATCGACATCTTATTTGTGAACCAATCATTATATTTATAAGGATGGTAATAATTATATTTGTTCTCCCTGCAGTTTTCAGTCATCGCTATGGCGTCCAATACACATCCAATGATGCTGAGTATCCCTAACAGTATTCCACAGCTAATTTGTATGCCACCAAAAATCTTGAGACGTCTGACTAGGAACGTGTTTTCATCTGTCTGTCCACCTACAACAAGTTGTTGGTTTTGATTTATTGGTGGATTTACTGCTCCTTGTATAATCACCGGAATGTCTGCTTGATTTGTCGCCATTCTGAAATTCATGAATTATATATTTCAATATTTTTAGGATGATATGGTTGATTGTGTTGTAGTTATCGAAAGCCTAATGTACACATATATAGTTTATCCTACTGCTACAAGTGGATTATGATATTTCTTCACTCGTAGTTTGAAGATTTCGTCATCGCCTTTTCGCCTTTATTCGTTATCGTTTAGATCCCACTTCAACGCCGTTTTTTTAGGCACAGGTAATAAAACATGTTCTTTTCTCTTCAAAGTAAAGAAGATTTAAAATAATGCGTTGTACATTCCATTAGTCATGATCACATTCCTTTTGTCGTAATCACATTCCTATAGTCATAATCACATTCCTTTTGACGTAATCACATTTCTTTTGACATATTCACATTCCCTTTGTCGTAATCACATTCCTTTTGTCGTAATCACATTCCTTTTGACGTAATCACATTCCTTTGTCGTAATGACATTCATTTTGTCGTAATCACATTCCTTTTGTCGTAATCACAGTCCTTGTGTCGTAATCCTAATCTTGTCCGTGTCTCATTCAGGATTATTCAACTGTTTACCATAATGGTAGCACGACGGGTAACACATGTAGAACAGGAACTGTCTACCCTTCCGGAATTAGCTTTCTCTGTACATAGAGTTTTGTAGATCAGTGTTTGAACTTTTTCTTTCCGCCATTGTATTGTTTGTCTTATTTCGACGGCTTCTAATTACACTTTCGGTATCTTCAAGCATTTCTTTGTATCTTATGTAAAAATCGATGACTATATAAACCAGTGAATTAATTTTGTTTTCATATATATTATAAACAATATCACTAGTATATACATCGATTACAGATTAACACCTCGGTTTCAAGCTAGATAAAAGACCATAACATGTAATGTGTTTTATAATACAATCAGATTCTTTAATAGCTATGTGTGATTTTGGCAATTCATGTCACGTGATAAAATTATAAAATAAAATACAACACTGCCGGAACTGTTCTAAAATCCACTACATAAATTGCAGAAAGAAGCGAAATAGATTCCCCGAACACACATTTATTAACACGAACACGAATAAACCGTGTCTTACGAAAATATAAATATATATTTTCCTTAGATCACTAAAGATAAACAATAAATATCTGCCGAAACACTGACTACTGTGTGGACGATACACCAGCGCACTGGGGCCGCGGTGGACGTGATCGTATGGTAGTTGGATTTAAATTACCTATGCAATCAGTACCTATCACCACTAACGTTGTAAGTTCGAATCTCGATCAAGGCGAGATGTACAACATTATGTCATCAAGTCTGTCAGTAATTTGCGATAAAACTGACGGCCACAATATACCCACGGTGATTGATAGTCTACAGGGACAGGTGTTAATTCATTTATAGTATTAAACTTGTAGATATCTAATTTAATGCACACGACTCGGGAATAACCTCCATCAAAGTCTAAATAGTTGAAAGCCAAATATAATTGAAAAACATTTCGGAGCAAGAAAACCAACGGCCTTAAAACAGGATAGCCAAAATCGCCAAATGTTGATGTTTGTTTGTTTGATGATGCGTAATGCCACTTTCAACAATATTTCAGTTTTATTGGTGGAGGAAACCGGAGGACCCACAGAAAACCACCCACCTGTCTCAAGTCACTGACAAACTTTATCACATAATGTTGTACACCTCATCCTGATCGAGATTCGAATTCACAACGTTAGAGGTGATAGGCACTGATTGCCTATGTAGTTGTAAATCCAACTACCATGCGATCACGGCCACAACGGCCCCAAACCAAATGTTGTCTGAGGAAGATGAATGTTTGAGTAATAACTACATTATTTAAGATATGTAAATATCATAAATAAGTGTCATTAATATGTCATTAACATTGATTACTCGGCAGATTATGCCCAATATAGAAGACTAATAGAACATTTAATATTACTATACCTGTTCAATTTATTGTTTTATATGGCTTTTTAAGATCTCTACATTATGCTTGCTGATAATTGCTGCATGTTTTCCTCGTCGATCTCATTTCTTCATCTAAGCATTCAAAGTTTAGTCCCAAAACTAGACCTTATGACAGCGGAATACGCTGATTTTGATATACTATCTTTTTCAGAATCATGGTTAAACCGTAGTCATACGGATGAGTCATTAAAACTATCGAATTATCAAACTCCATTTCGAAAAGATAGGGGTCCTAACAAATCGGGGGTGGGGTTATTTTGTATGTAAAGGATAATATAAATGTAAGCAGACGTGACGATCTTGATTTCGATGATCTTGAAGGCATTTGGGTTCAAATAAAAATAAATGGCAAACAGATCTTATTTTGAATTTTTAATATCCCCCCTAAAAGTACCCAAGATATATGGGGGAAATTGGAATCCTCAATAGAAATGGCCATAAATGATACTGCTATTGATGATGTCATTATAACGGGTGATTTTAACGAAAATCAACTGGACTACTCGCGCACTAAAATTAGCTTCCTTTTAACTAAATTTAGTCTTTTACAAATGTTTAACGAACCGACACATTTCAGTGAGCACTCATCATCATTAATTGATCTTATATTGACAAATAATGTTAATACATTGATATACACTGGAGTAGGACCTGCACTCACCGACCAAATACGATATCATTGTCCTGTAATATGTTTCATAAATTATCCTAAGACCCCGACGAAACCGTTTAAGCGTAAAATATGGTTGTGTGAACATGCAGATTATGAAAAGCTAAGACATAATTTGTTCAACGTAAATTGGGACTCACTTTTTCTTACTGATGATATAGAATTGATAACAAACGATGTTATTAATGCTATTTTAAGTGCCGCTGAATCTTCTATCACGAGTAAAATTGTTACTATCCGAAAAGGGGGACCCAAGTGGTTATCTTGTAATATACGTAACATGATAAGGAAGAAAAATAGAATTCACAGAAAGGCAAAACATTTTAATAACCCCATGCATTGGAATAAATATAGGAAAATCATACATGAAGTTACAAGCCTAGTAAGGAACGCCAAAGATAAATATAATGATGATTTAATGAAAAAAATTACAAACATGAATTCTTCTTGCAAAAACTGGTGGAACATAGTTAAACAGATTTCTGATATAAAAGGATCTGATATGAGTATTCCCCCAATTCTCCATAATTATAACTTAATATTTAATGATATCGAAAGAGCAAACTTATTTAACATATATTTTTTCAAAACAATCCGAAATTGACGACTCTAACAGCAATATTCCTAATTTATCACATGTTACAAACCAAATAAGTGAAATCAAATTATGTGAAAATGAAGTCGAAGATGTTCTAAAAGTGATAAATCCTACAAAAGCATCTGGTCCTGATTTGATTAACCCTAGACTGTTGAAGGAAGCAGCACCTTTTATTAAACACCCTCTTTGTAAATTATTCAATCTCTCTTTATGGGTCGCTTCCTATCCATGCCAATGGAAAAGAGCAAATATAACGCCTGTTTTTAAGAATAATAAACAAAACGACGTAAACAATTATAGACTCATATCCCTACTTAGTGTAATTTCAAAATGTATGGAGCGTTGTGTATATAACCATATTCACAATCATCTATTGGATAGCGATATTCTAACTACTTGTCAATCCGGATTCACAAAAGGGGATTCTGCAGTTAATCAACTAATCAATATAACAAACGATTTTGGCAAAGCCTTATATAGTGGTAAGGAAGTTCTGGTCGTTTTCTGCGATATCAGTAAAGCATTGATAAAGTTTGGCATAAAGGTTTAATTCACAAACTAAGACAATCAGGCATTTCAGGCAATTTACTGGTTACCGGTAAGGGCAGGGGTTTCTCAAGATTCCATACTTGAACCTCTTTTATTAATTTTTTTTATAAATGATATCGTAAACGAGATCAACGCTGAAATTAAACTGTTTGCTGATGATGCCAGTTTATATCTCAGTGCTGACAACCCCAACGACACGGCTTTCCTCCTGAACCAAGATCTCAATCAAATACAACGTTGGTCTGAAAAATGGCTCTGAAAATTTAACCAGAATAAAACTGAAACTATGGTTATTTCCAGTAAGAGAAACAAACCATATCACCCCCCTTTACAAATGAATTATCAAGATCTCCACGTAGTTAACTCTCACAAACACTTAGGTGTAATAATTTCAGATAATGGCCAATGGAATGATCATATTGATTACATTGTTAAAAAAAACTTGTGACAGATTAAATATAATGAGAAAATCTAGAATATTCCTTGATAGATACTCTTTAGAAAAATATCATATTTCTATTATAAGACCTTTAATGGAGTACGCTGAGGTTATATGGGATCATCAAAAACAAAATTTAATAAATAAATTAGAGAATATTCAACTAGATGCAGCAAAAATAGTAACTGGGGGGACCAGATAAACATCACATGACAGCTTGTATGAAGAAACAAAATGGGAGAAACTAAAAGATAGAAAAAAATAATCGCAAGCTTGTTCTCTTTCATAAAATGAATTACAATAAAACACCGCAATATTTAAATGAATTAATTCCAAAAACTGTAGGTACTCGACATACCCATAATAATAGACAAATAAGCAATATTGGTAATATAAACTGTCGAACTAGTCTTTATTCTGAATACTTTCTGCTCTCAACTGTAAAGGCATGGAATGATTTACCACTTCCCACCCGTAATTTGGAATCATTAAATTCATTTAAATCTCTTATCAACACTAAAAACACTAAAGTTCCAGCCCATTATTATGTTGGATGTAGGTTAGGTCAGATATTACATGCGAGACTACGTATGAATTGTAGTGCCTTAAATGCACACCTCTTTATAAGAAACCTTGTTGAATCGCCAAATTGTATCTGTGGAATAACTGAAACTGTATCTCATTTCTTATTAGATTGTCCGCGTCACACGACTCTAAGAAAACAACTTTTCTTCTCACTTTTGGACATTCATGAAACAATTTCACTGAATCTACTTATTTTTGGCTCAGTTAATCTAAATGACGAAGAAAACAAGGCAGTATTTAAATCAGTCCAAACCTTTATCATAAAAAGTAAAAGATTGACACCCTGACATGCTCACATAATATTTTTCACCTTTTCAATATTATTCAATCTCTTTGTATTATTATTTTCAAGTAAATTGTGTAGCTTTCAACTACATGCTTACATACATTTTTTTTCTCCCTCAATGTATAATAAATAACTGACAAGGATTATTTATATAATGCATGTATTCATTATTGGGATTTAAAGTTTCTTAATAATGGAATTATTATTAAAACTATGATTATCTTCCTTCACGCATATGTGACGTCAGGGGATTTAACTATCCTGCTTGGGTATTTTAACTATCCTGCTTGGGTATTTTAACTATCCTCCTTGGGTATTTTAACTATCCTCCTTGGGTATTTTAACTATCCTGCTTGGGTATTTTAACTATCCTCCTTGGGTATTTTAACTATCCTGCTTGGGTATTTTAACTATCCTCCTTCGGTATTTTGGTTTTCTTGCTCTTAAAGACTTTTATATTATTTGGCCTTCCGATATTTTATATGCGCGTACCAGACAAATGTTTTTTCCAGAAGCACGTCGTGCACACTATATTCGATATCTTATTCTGCAAGTTTATTACTCGTGATAGTAATTGTTTTGGGGCCGTCGTAGTGGCGACCGTGGTCGTGATGGTATAGCAATTGGATTTACAATTGCCAGTGCAATCAGTGCCTATCACCACTAAAGATGTGAGTTCAAATCTCGCTCATGGCTAGGTACATTCGATACAACATTATGTGATAAAGTTTGTCAGTGACTTGCGGCAGGTCACTGTTTTCCTCCACCAATACAACTGACCGCCACGATATAACTGAAATAATGTTGAAAGTGGCGTTAAGCACCATACCCCTAACCCTATTAATTGTTTTAATAATGCAGATTGAAAATCAGTTGTCTGTGATTAAAATATTAAATTGATTTTGTGCTGCCATCATCCACTCTCTTTGTCCATGTAATTTTCTTTCCGTCATTTACTAAAGACTTGCTTAACGTCCAGTGTGTGGTATTTCAATTGTTTCATTGATTGTTACATAATGTCCAGTGACAATAGTTCAGCTATATTCAGGATGACCACAAGTTCAATAATATACAGAAATGAGGGAAGCGATGAGTTAACCGGGTAAGCGACTTTTGATTGCCAATGTAAAAGTATGGAAAGTTGGGAAGGGCCAATAAATTCAACGCTTATAGCGGCTATATTGTTGTCTTCTCTTCTTCGAAATCTACGAAAGAGGTATTTTGCTTGCAGGGAGCTTGACACTCTAAAAACACATTACCCACTATTGTTCACGGTCAGGTTTTCTGTATTATTACCTGACACCTCTCATCGGTAAGACACCCCCATCCTCCAACCGGGGACTTGTTGAGCAGCTCTGTTGGTTATGGACGACACGAACCCCCACAACTGTTAATTTTTCCGCCTCGCATATGACACTCATCGTGAAGATTAATATCAAAGGCGGTGTTATTTATTTTTTACATTTGTACAAAACTTAAATTTTCCTTTTTATGTTGCATATATATTTACACTTTCTATCAAATAGTCTATTCATAATATAAGATGGATACCTGTTTAGTCACGCCGCTTTTTTGTACCTGTTCCAAGCTAGGCATGGATTTCTAGTGTCATATATCGTGCTCTCTTTTTTTATTTTTGTTCTTGTTTTGTTTTTGTTGTTGTTTTTGTTTGTTTATTGAGATGAGGTGAGAGGTCATAGTCGTTTTTTTGTTATTAAAACTTTATTTTCATAATAAAAATGTTTCATTCGGGGTTCTAAATATGTACCTTAAGAAATAACATAGATGTATGGCAGGAAACAAAATTAAGGTACTTCACAAATGCAATATCAATTGATAATTTTGAATGATAATATTCTTATAACTGATGTTCTCATAATCTAAACTCTAGACATTTCATTTTAAGAAATCATATTGACATATACACACATTTACTTATGATGTGATACATTTGCTGTCTGCAAAATATAAATCTTGGTAAAAGGATTCAATAAAATCCCCAAAATATCATTGTTCTAAAAAGAAAATAGTTATCCTGCATCAAGATTATAATTTTTCCCCGAAAGCAAGAGTTAAAATGATGACGATCATCAACCCGATTTAAAGTTCATGTTGTCCCTGTTACACTGGTGGGTTGTCAGTAGTAAATCTTTCTGGTTGATGGGGCACAAGCTGTTGAATGTTCAACGGTTGATATGTATTAGTGACTAACTCCCCTATATATAAAAACCCAGCTAGAGTCAAATCAGGTTTTTGGTGAGATATTAAAAGTGTTGTTATCCTAAAGTCGAGAAATTATTACCATACAGATGTAAGTGTTGTGGCACTGTAAAGGTTAGGCGTTTTCCTTTGTGGTACGGGAGATAGTAGGGTCAACCCAATCACTATATTATTAGTATCTGGTGCTTTTCCGTTAAGCTCTAAGACTGACTGACTCGAAGACATGATAGTGATTCAAAGTGGAATACATGTTCACTTGTGTTTGGTTGTATCAATGTGTTGGTTCAGTACATAGCCGGCATCATCCTCTTTGATATACGCATTCTGATTACCCTTTTGGTATCTTCAAACTCTTCTCATCTCCTAAATAATAGTGTGTTCTCGTGATGTTACAAACTAAAGGTGTATACAAACAATCACACATTTACTCAAATAACCGTCAAATTGACATGTAGAGTGCTCACAGTAGTAAGGAAATTGAATAAGAAGAATGTATGTCAAAAAAATTTAGTTGAGTTTTTCTTTCTTGTTTGCTTTCTTGTTTTTATTTTTACTTTTTTATTTATTAGATCGTATGCTATAATACCAACAAACTATTTTATACAAGACGTTTAATATATGAATAAATCACAATTGACAAATATTATAAGCTCTAAGCATCTTTTCGTAAAAATTTCACAGGTTAAAAAGCAAGGCTTGGATTAATAATGATAAAGAAAATATATATAAAATGTAATTATAACGCAACACAGATGATAGATACAACATGATTTAAAGACAAATTACATGAATATGCATTAGGCACCTATTAACAGATAGAATGTTTGAATAATATGCATTGTATTAATACAAGCAAAAAGGTTGGATTATAAATCATATTTAACCACCAAAATATATGCATAAATTGCATTTGACAAATAATATAAGCTCCGAACATATTTCGTAAATATTTCTGTAGATTTATATTGATACATAAAATATCATGATGACGCAACACATAGATGATAGCTACAACATGACTTGAAAACAAAATTAAATGAATATTCATTAGGCACCTATTACCAGACAGAATGTTTGAATAATACCGCCGTATATCAATACAAGCAAAAAAGTCGGAATATAAATCTTTTTTTTTAAATTATACCACAAAAATATATATGTAAGAAATAAGATACATGTTCAACAATGAGTTAAGCGTACCTTTCGAGATTTTATGCCGTTTCTATAGCGACATAAGATACATATCTATTTTGTTCTTTGGTGTCCTCTGGTGGGTTGTCTGGTTGCTGGGGCACAAGCTGTTAATTGTTCAACGGTTGATGTGTAGTGACGACGTATTGTTGTCCTCTTTGATATTGCATCGTTGGGTTGACTGGCTGTCCTGTTGTCATCAATACATTTGGCTGGTAGTTCATTGGAATTTGAGTTTGTGGAAGATTAACAAAGACCCCTGGCTGTGATGCGTTCATGAACATAACTGTACTTTGTACCTATTGTGAAACAAAATACATTCATTTTACAGCTTTTCAGTTTTGTATTACAATACGACCTAATTATATTATTAATGTCTAGTCGTTTTGGACCCTTCTTCCACTAATTGGTTTCTTTTTTCTGGTTGTGTGCTCTCAAATGGATTCAGCGATGCGAGACCTCTCGCACTGTAAGTCCCTGCTCTATCAACTGAACTAATGGAGATATCCACTAACACTGGGTGGTTATGAAAGCATTATGGTTCCTATAACCTTAGGTAGAAGAGAGTTCCCGTTACACACTAATTTAGGTACTTAATCTGGAATTATGCTCTCAAATAAAAATATCAGTAATTAAATGTGACATTGATGTGACGTAGACAGACGGTTTGTTCTGTTGTACGCATTGTGTACATGGCGAGGTTTCGATACTACTTCACCAGAGACTTGTAAATGGTTTTATCTCAGCCAGCGTTTGTTTCCACCACCCATACAATTGACTGCCACGATATAAATGAAATATTGTTGAAAGTGGCGTTAAACATATGCATTGATAATAATAATAATAATCAATCGATATTTAGAGATAATTAGAAGTTTCACATTCGCGAATGACGATCTAACGCAATATCATAAGGGGTCACATTCAGATTATCTTTTTAATAACAAAATATTGCTCTTTCGGTATTATTTACCGTTTTAGAGGATACCACAGGGATAGTTAGAACAGACAATATACTGGCCAATAGAAACAAAACAAAAGGATGAAAAGATTTAGAACTGACCAATCGTGTGATGCGTTACTTCAAGCACCGTCTGTGTAAAACTTTAAACTGGTAAAATTAGTCATCGCTGTTATGAACCATCAGTAACGTCCAGAAGATTAAATATATTATGTAAAATGTTCAAGATTATAGCGTTGTTTATAATAACGCTGTTCACCCGGTTATTTGTGAGGGTTGGCATTGTATTCGCATATGGACAGCACTACCATGACCTCATCATGCCACTTAGATGAGGATTGACTCATAAAACTAGCTTAACCCCTCTTTCTCACGATTTTGGTATTTGTTTTCTGGAATTATTCCGACCCTGTGGTTTTCATTTTATTGTTTAATTCAAAGAAATGTTTTTCCTTTCCGTACGGAGCTATTACTAATCGATTTAATGCCGATATGTATTTCCACATAATACATTTCATATAGGCCCGGAACATTTGTTCTTTACCGGCAAAATACAGTCGCAAAGCAGTTCAGTTTTACTTTCAAGAATGGCTAAACGGCAATCTGTTTGAACAAATATATGAACGTGGCCCCTTACGTGATTGAGATAGAAAAGGATTATCAATTAAAGATATAATTCTAATTAGATTGGAAGTTGAATTGTAATGCATTGAATGATTGGTTTTATATTGAACTTACTGATCGGTCTTGTTTCCCCCACGGTGTACGACAGCAACAGTAAGAAGCAGCAATTATTGCCAGGACCATCTCAACAAACGACAACACTGCTATTAAAACTGATAAGACAACAGCACCACGGTTGTATATGCCACGCTGAAATCATGTGTAAAATAGTTTATTAATCAATTGCATCTCTTGGAACACCTAGTGACCGAGGTGATCATGCTTGTATGGGAGTTTGATTTACAACTATATGTGCAATCAGTGCCTATCCCCACTAAGCTTGTGAGTTGGAATCATGGCGAGATATACTCGATTGTGTGATAAGTTGGTCAGTGGATTGCGGATCCACTAATAAAACAAACCACAGCGATATAGCTGAGCTATTGTTTAAAGTGACATTATACACCATAACTGTAGCACATATCGAAAGATCGAGTAACAAGAACCCTACTAAAACCGGGGGTGAGCTCAGGTGCTCCGGAAGGGTAGGCAGTTCCTTTTCCACTAGTGGCACCAGTCGTGTTAATCTACTTACGAACCCATGAATGAGGAAAGCAGTCTATAAATTATAATTAATATTAATGAAAGTAATATACGTACCTGTCCAGCCCCAACAACACCCAAAATAAACATAGTCGGCATAAACAAACTAGCCCCAACAATGCTACACACCATAAAACCAACTCTCTGTAAATAAGAATATTAAAAGTGTAGACTAATACTTATGGTAGCATTCTATATATATTCGATCATCTTATAAAACTCTTGGTTTTGGAATACAGCTTAAAATAAACAAGAAAGTTTACAAACAAAAATAAAACAAAACAAACCAATCTCAACATTACTGAAATAGCGGTACATATAAACAGCAAAGATGACACCAGCACAATTATGTCAAAATATTTATGTAATGGTTTTTGACTAATTGTTTTCCGTTAGTGAATTGATTTATGTCCAATAAAAGACGGGCCCGTGTGGCTCAATGAGTTAGGCAGTTGGATTACCTACAACTCATACAAGCCAATCACCAATACGGCGTGGGTTCGCGTCCGGCTTTGCAAATTACAATAAGGGTGCGCTCGACTCACAGTCGCAATTGATAAAGTTTACCAGTTGCGAACCTATGGTCGGTGGTTCTTTCCGGGTTCTCTGGCTTCTTCCACCACCAAAACTGATCGCCATGATATAGCTGACATATTGCTGAAAGTGGCGTTAAAACACCAAAAATCAATCAAATCAACCAATAAAAGACTGACACCATCATATTTGGAATGCTTCCTATATTCAAATATGGATATTAATATATGCACATAGAGATAGCGTTATCTACATATTGAATTATGGATTTAGAAAATAGGCTTAATATACCTTCCAGACAAAGGACCGTCATGGCCGTAATCGTATGGTATTTGAATTTGCAAATACCTATGCAATCAGTGCCTATCACCACTGAAGTTGTGAGTGCTAATCCGGCTCATGGCAAGATGCACTCGATACAACATTATGTGATAAAGTTTGTCAGCGATTTGTGGCAGGTCAGTGCTTTTCTCTGGGTACTCCAGTTTCCTCCACCAATAAAACTGACCACCATGATATATCTGAAATACTATTGGAAGTGGCGTTAAACACCATAACCCCTAAACCAAATTCCGACAATGATATACAACTAAAGCGACACGATCTACAAAACATTTGTTTTAAGAATTCATGAACATAACAGTCTTGACCATATTTTAAACTTTACTAATGTATATTTAACAATAAATATAATAATAAAAACGTAGATATCCAAATTCAGTGCGCACAACACGCTTCAGGAATAACCTTCATTAGGTACGCTCAAAATCGAAAGATTGGAAAGCTAAATAAATTAATTGGCTTTGAGAGCAATAAAACCAAAGTGCCTAAACGGTATAGCCAAAATCGGCTAAGGTCACCTATGCCTGATGGAGGAGAACCTTAGCTTTATTAATAATTACATAATTTAATAACTTTAAATTTACATGTCTCCCACATATAATTCATGGGAACCCAGAGGTCAAGGAATAGAACATCGTTTCTCCGTTGAGGGATATAACCATTCCGTATTGGGAGTCTGTTGGGTGTATGGAGCGAGTTAAATATGTCCAACCCTATTCAATTATGTAGAGATGAACTTGTGAAGGTCTTGAACAAGTGTTTTAAGTCTTGTTTTCTACTTCCATGTGTTCCTTTGATACTGTAAAGACACTCATATTCTTGAATTCCAATTTCGGTGGTCTTAGTAGAATTTTATTTTCGTGTATATGTAAATTCACGAATTGTCTTCTGCAGTCAGTACATGCATAATTATATACATAGTGACAAGTATTTGTTGAATTTTTTATCTTATGGTTTTATTTTTATACTATCCACGACTATAGTAACATATATACGTTGAATGTTTGATTTTATGGTTTTATTTGTATACTATCCACGACATATATAGTGACAGATATACGTTGAATTTTTGATCTTATGGTTTTATTTATATACTATCCACGACATATATAGTGACAGATATACGTTGAATGTTTGATTCTGTAGTTTTATTTGTATACTATCCACGACATATATAGTGACAGATATACGTTGAATTTTTGATCTTATGGTTTTATTTATATACTATCCACGACATATATAGTGACAGATATACGTTGAATTTTTGATCTTATGGTTTTATTTATATACTATCCACGACATATATAGTGACAGATATACGTTGAATTTTTGATCTTATGGTTTTATTTATATACTATCCACGACATATATAGTGACAGATATACGTTGAATTTTTGATCTTATGGTTTTATTTATATACTATCCACGACATATATAGTGACAGATATACGTTGAATTTTTGATCTTATGGTTTTATTTATATACTATCCACGACATATATAGTGACAGATATACGTTGAATTTGTTAATTTATGGTTTTGGTTTGATGCTATCCACGAAATCCACAGAATGGCAATACCACATGTTTGATGTGATCGATGCCTACTTTCACTTGGTTAATTTCGTTTGTCTTAAAATAGTAACAAAATGATGCTACTGAGATTTAATACATACTAGTCTTCTCCAACTCTTCTCTCTTTTCCGTGACATAAAAAGAGGTAACAATCCTGTCATAATAATCTGTAATTAGATAAACATGTGTATCAGTGGAAGTAACAATGATGTATATGTATTGTATAATATTCATATGTACATCAAAAAAGCGTTGTTCTGAAAATTCGAGTTTTTTTTTCATAGCACATGTTCAACAAGTAATAACACAAAATTCTTTACAATGTCCGTCGCTTCCACTATTATTTCCTACGAACTAGCCCTGTCACTGGTTATCTGCCCCTTTCCCGCCATTTTATTTTCATAATTACATTATTTATTTCAATAATGGTTTTCACCTACAGTGTTTTCGGATATGTTCGCGTTTTCTAGCCCTTTCACTGGTTTTCTACCCCTTTCCCGCCATTTTATTTTCATAGTTACATTATTTATTTCAATAATGGTTTTCACCTACGGTGTTTTCGGATATGGTGGCGTTTTCTAGCCCTTTCACTGGTTATCTCCCCGCCATTTTCATGGGGAGCGCCTTCAATAATTACATTTCTTACAAAAGTTTTGTTGTTTTCGGATATGTTGTGTAGTACTCCAAGTATTTTATCACGTCCACGTTGGATATTCTGTTATATTTTCAGAGATCTTGACGTTTCTTGATTCCTTCCTCTAATTTACGTGTTTATTCAACATCTTGATCACTATTTTGTTGACTTGTTGCAGTTTTGTCATAGATGTTTACGTTACTGTGTGATATTTTCATAATGTGTTTCGTTTTATTTTTGTTTGTTTTTGTTTGTAACGTGTTTTGGGTGGAATTTCAACGCTATGGCTGCTGTTGCTGCTGCTGCTGCTGCTGGAGGACGAGGAGGGAGGGAGGAGGATGAGCTCTCTTTGTGTGTAATTATGATTAACACAGGAATCTTCCATATTTTCCATATCATTTCACTATTCAACTTGCCTTTTTTTCCATATTTTCCATATCTTTTCACTATTCAATTTACTTTTCCTCCATATTTTCCATATCTTTTCACTTTTCAACTTACTTTTCTGCCATATTTGTCTGATTTTAGTTTCACCAGTGTTGAAGTCATCATTTCGAATGATTCATTCTCATCATCGTAAATTGGTTAACCGTTACGGAATATATGGGTGTCTCAGATGACCACAGATATGCTTCGTTTGTCGTAGACACACAGACTCAACACCTTTCTTCTGTCCTCGATCAAAACCAAACATGACTTAACACACGATTGCTTACATGGGAAACACGACGGGTGCAAATAGTAGAACATGAATTGTTCATCTTTGCAGAGTACCTGGGTTCGTCCTGGTTTATTGTGGTATTCTTGTTGCTCAATCTTTATATTTCTGTTTTCTGTGTAGCGTTGACAACTTGCTTGTCGTTTTGTCCTTGTTCTATAGACCATTGAATTAGCTGTCCTTTATCGATATCGACTGCTGGGTGCCCTCTTTGGTAGCTTCAAACCATTCCTATGCAATATTTCACAATTTTGAAGCCCGTCGTCTGCTTAATTCTTATATAAATTTCATTAGACCTTTCACTGAAATATCATTAATACATGTAATTTTGCTTCTCTTTCACTAAACTGATGTAGAACAACTAATTAATTTCTTGATGATTTTTTTACTAAATGTGTGTTTCGTTCGAGTCTATCTGACCATGTTGTCTGACGTTTAACCTTTCCAACACCATATATTTTCTGAAACGTACATGATTTGTCTACGTTCTGTCAGAAAAACATGGGATGTTTAAAATCTTGTAGTGAATTGCCATGCTCTGTGAGATCTCTTACTCTAGAAATAGCAACCTCATTCCCAGAAATTCAGTATTAACAGGTCATGCATCAAGCCCTCCAAGAAAACTAAATACAGTTAACCAAATTTGGGTTCAAAATAATCCTTATATATTTGCATGTAATAATTGTCAAAATACAACAAACGGAAAGGAATTTTTTTTTCTTCTTTAGAAAGGACTACTTTTAAATGTTCTAATCGATGATTGGTGAATAGTGTTTATATGTCTATATATTATCGCTAATTTCCTAAGCTGTTTAATATCATGCTCAATTCAAAACTTACCCATCCAGAAAAAATTATACATATGACATCATAGGTGAACAGCAGACGACCGTGTTTCTGTTTCAGAAAACAAATACTATATGTGTAATACATATGATCATAACCATAATCATACTGGTAATCTTTGCAGTTCCCTTTTTCATTCATTGCTATGGCGTCCAATGCACTCCAATAATGCTGAGTATCCCTATAAGTATTCCACAGCCAATTTGCATGCTACCAAATATCTTGAGAGTTCTGACTGGGGACTTTTGTGGGTCTGTCTGTCCACCTACAACAGGTTGTTGGTTTTGATTTATTGGTGGATTTACTGTTCCTTGCATAATCACCGGAATGTCTGCTTGATTTGTCGCCATTCTGAAATTCATGAATTATATCTTTTAATATTTTAGGGTGATATAGTTGATTGTGTTGTAGTTATCATAGTCCAAATGTACACATATATGTATACACAAAAGCTAAGCATCCCCATGCTTTTTTGAAATGACATATGAAACCATTAGTGTCTTAAGATTACCTACCAAGTAATTTCAGAAACATAACTGTGACCTGTTAGGACATTCAATTGGCTTTAAAAAAAAACACAACACAAATCAACAGAAATGATAATGTAATGAAAAAGAGTGCCACACAATCACAAGGCCAGTTTTTACACTAAAAATTTCCATTTTAAGTATTGATCTTCACAGTTCATAGTGCATGATAAGATTGACATTTCACTTGGAAAACGTCAATTTTGAGTCCCTTAACGACATCCATAGTTTAAAGTTCAGTGTCGAGTTAAACCACCACGTGCTTGAATGACCGCCACAACCCTCGTCTCATCCCTCCAATCAGTCATCGGATATGCTGCTATGGTTACTGCAGCCATTCCCGATGCAATGCTGCTTCCACTTGTACAGGGGGTTAAACTGCCTGTACACGACGGCCTTCCATGTCCCAAACATGATCTATAGGATTCGAATCCGCTCTCATGGCTGGCCATGTAAGAGAAGTCTAAGCTTCACGTTGAAGGTAGTCAGTTACTGCTCTTGAGCGATGCGGCCTGTCGTTGTCATCCATAAACACAGGTCTTGCAGCTAGTGGGTGGTTGTCGAAATGGGGAACAACAACTGGTTGTAATACATCTCTGATGTACTGATCACCTGATAGATTACCTCGTATGGTGATCAAGTCCCACTTGCAATGATGAGAGATACACCCCATAACATTACTCGGCCTCCACTTCAAGGGACAGTTGGTTGGATACACCTTGGGGTATACGTCGTATTTTTCTGTCTCCAAAATCTCATTCGTTCATCGGTTCATCGGTTACATGAATTTTAAATCACTTCGCGCTAAACACCATGTCAAAGGTAATCGTTGATGTCGATCTGATAAGATGGGACATTTAATTAATCTCCTTGACTTCAGTCCTGCTGATTTTAAACGGTTTCCCACTGTTCTTGCTGACAGACGTCCATTTGGTAACCATTGCATTTTCAGAACAGGGCTGGGAGCGATTGACATCCATCTGACCAAGCGATGCAGTGCCCTTTCTTCACGCTGCGACGTTACATGTGGTCTTCTGGATTTTGGCAAGCATTTCACGGTGTTGTGTTGAGTGTGTTTTCTCACAAGCCGGCTGACTACTGCATAATGATAGCCCATCTGACGTCCAATTGCTTTGAAGGAAATTCCTGTTGACCGCATGCCGATTATTTGCCATCTTTGCGCCTCTGATATTAGACTTCGTACCATGTTCACAGAGAATGAATGAAGTTTTCAAACACCTAACTTAATTACCCAAATTTGTAGCGTGGACATACTGAATTTTGAATAATGCATGGGAGACATGGTTCACACGTTTATGATATCTCGATATCGTACTTCGTCACATCTTTGTGATCACATCTTTTCAATGGATCACATGTCTTGTTAAAATCAATATTTGCATTTAAATGGAAACTCATGATAACATGTTATAATTCAATATATCAGGTGATGCTTAGCTTTTGTCTTTGTTTATATATAGATTCTCCTACTACTATCAGTGTATTACAATATTTCTTCAATGGAGATTTGACGATTTAGTCATCATGATTTGTTTTTACCTTCATTCTTTATCTTTTATATTCCACTTCAATGCCATTTGTATTATGATATAAAAGGTTACATGTCTATTTAGGCACAAAAAAGTAATACAACATGTGCTAGTTGTTTTCTGTTTAAAGTAAAGAAGATGTAAAATAATGCGTAGCCCATTCCTTTAGTCGTTATCACATCCCTTTGGTCGTATTTACATACCCTTTGTCGTAATCACATTCCTTTAGTCGTGATCACATCCCTTTTGTCGTAATCGCATTCCTTTAGTAGTAATCACATCCCTATTGGGCGTAATCACATACCCTTTGTCATCATCACATCCATTTTGTCGTAGTCCCATTCCTGTCCTTTTCTCATTGATGACTATTCACAAATTTTGCCACAATAGTAGCACGACGGGTACCACACGTGGAACAGAAACTGCTCACCCTCCCGAAGCACCTGAGTTCACCCCCTTTCATAGTAAGGAAGATGCAATGTAATACGTAGCACATTCCTTTTGTCGTAATCGCATTGGCTTTGTCGTAATCACATTGCCTTTGTTGTAATCACATTGCCTTTGTCGTAATCACATTGATGTCTTTTTCTCATTTATGACTATTCACCAATGTTCAGCTATAGTAACACGACGGGTGTCACATAAATGAGAAGGAACTGCTTACCGCTAAGAACACCTAAATTTACCTCGGTTTTTTATTGGGGTTCGTCTTGCTCGATCTTATGTTTTCTGCTTAGTGTTTTGTAGATCATTGTTTGTTCTTTTTTTTTCGCCATTGTATTGTATTTCTTTCTTCGATTTACGGCTTCTGATTACATTTTTGGTGACTTCAAACATTTCTTTGCATTTTATGCACAAACAAATCGATATATATATATAAATACATAAACCACTGAGTGATTTTATTTTGTTTTCATATATGTAATGAACAATATCACCAATGTGTAAGTCGCTTACCAACTACGACCTTGGTTTCTAGATAGATAAAAGACCCGTTCTCCATTTTCTTTCACTTCAGTGTCCCCCATCTTGATAAGTTATCGTCTCTCCACCGGTGATTTGAGCAACGTGACTGCTTAAACGGTCTCGATACACGGACTACGGTTACATCTAGTTTGAACGCATTGGTCTCAGTTTATATAAATATTTTATATATGTTAATTTAAATTGTGTGGGATATTTTCAGATTGTAATGACTTCCTGGTCATAATATACTTAACCATTATTTTCCCTTGCTTCACAATGTTTTTGCATTTTGATGAAGTCAATTCACTATTGTGTAAAATATTTAACGGTAAAGAGAATATTTTGTATTACCGTTAGGAACATAATTTCATCTCCTTGACCAATCGTATGGTAGTTGGATTGAAATTACCTATGCAATCAGTACCTATCACTACTAACGTTGTAAGTTCGAATCTCGATCAGGGCGAGGGGATAAAATTTGTCAGTGACTTGCGACAGGTCGGTGGTTTTTTTCCGGGTCCTCAGGGTTCCTTTACCATTATAGCTAAAGTATTGTTGAAGATGGCGTTAAACACCATAAGATTGTAAAAAAGCCAAGGTTATTAATAGGCTACAGAGAAATGTATTAATTCAGTGATAGTATTAAACTTGCAGATATCTAATTTAATGCACCCGACGCGTTTCGGGAATAACCTCCATCAGGCAATCACAAAGTTTAAATATTGGAAAGCCAAATATAATTGAAAATTCTTTGGGAGCAAGAAAGCCAACGGCCTTAAAATAGGATAGCCAAAATCGCCAAAGGTTGATGTTTGTTTGTTTGTAGGATAAAATTACATTAATACACCTTATTAATTGATAACGATACGTTAGTGACAATTGTATATATTTGTTCGTTGACATATAAATGGGTGGATACAGAATCTAAAGTAATTATACTCTGTGTAACATGAACCAATATTTCAAAATGAGTTGTTTATATTTTTATATTTCCAGTCTCTACCCCCCTCCCCCTCCCCCTCCCCCACCTTTTACACTGAAAATAGTATATTATGCTCCATTACAAGGTATGTGGTCAATGACTTGTATTCTCCTCTGACAAAATGAATAAAATGATAGGTGTTTGATTTTCCCTACTGAGATTTTTCCACCATTGTGTTAATGATATCTCTATATAATTTTAATTAGATTATCCACTGGCTAAAATCCTTTCAGTTATTACATGTAGGTTTGGTTTATGGTACTTAAGGCCACTTTCAACAATGGCGGTCAATTTTATTGGTTGAGGAAATCGGGATACTCGGAGAAAACCACCGACCTGCTGCAATTCACTGACAAACTTTATCACATAATGTTGTATCGAGTACACCTTGACATGAATGGGGTTCGAACCTACAAATTTAGTGGTGATATGCACTGATTGCACAGGTAGTTCGACAAAATCAATGGTATGTTATTTTACCTGTGTAAAGCTTAATTGCAGTCGGTATACCAATTCCAGTGCAGTGTTAATACCTACAACATTTGTTCTTGTTAATATTCGTTTCTTATATTACATTGGATCATTTACGTAGATTGTTTTTTTTTCTTTGTCAAATAAAATAATTTGTCAGACTGTAGCCAATGTTGCTTTAGTGAGCTAGCACAATATGAATCCAACTATAAGCCTATTTGTGTAGTACAAAGCGTGAATTCTCGTCGTCTCTTTGAAATGTATAGCTTGTTCTCGTCATGATATAGCTGGGGTGATAAATGAAAAAAAACCGTACCACACTGTCGGAACTATTCTAAAATTCATTTCATAAATCCCAGAAAGAAGAAAAATAGACTCCCCAAACACACATTCATTAACACGAACACGAATAAACCGGGTCTTACCAAAAAATAAATATATATAATCCTTGTATCACAAAAGATAGATAATAAATATCTGCCGAAACACTGACTACTGTGTGGATGATACTCAAGGGGGCCGCCGTGGACGTGATTGCATGGTAGTTGTTTTAAGCTTACAGATTTAAAGCACACGGGATTTAGTTTAGTTTAAACATATTTTATTTGCTCAAATATGCAAAAAGGATAAGACACAAGTTAAACAAACTTATGACGTCTTCTCCTATATACAATAAGTTACAACATTATTTGATAGAGCATGCATGCATATGAATATTTCTTACATTAATATGCGTAAATTGAAGAAGAACAGAGAATGAAGAAAGGAATTAGAGAAGGAGAGAGAGAGGTTGGTGGTGATGGTTTGTGTGATTGTTCATTTGGTGAGCCACCTAAACAAGAAACCTTGCAGGCCTCTTTATATATTCAAACACGTGCTTAAAAATAATTTCGTTCTGTTCATTTGAAAGAATAGGATTACCACTGGTTAAAAGCTTGAGGTCTATAACACAGTCATTAGGTAGCGAGCTGAGAATGTGAACAATTTATATCTCATATTTGCATAATGGGAACAATCAAAGAAGAAGTGATACCATCATTCACGATTGGCCCCACAACGACAAGACGGATCTGAGACTATATTTACTTGGAACAAATCATAATTTAAGAAAGAAGCAAAACATCGAAGTTGGGTTAATGCAATATTAAGTTTTCGAGGTCCAATTTCGAAATGTTTAGGAACTTGTCTAATATCTTTCTGTTTTCTTAATTCAGTTTTACATTTTGCAATAGAATCCATATTTCGAAGAGATGGATTTAAGCTATTCCATTGACGTATTGTTGAGGGATTAAACGAGCCACAAGTAATCGATAGTCTGCAAAATGGTATTATTATATCACTTCCATTACGCAATGGATACACGGTTGTACTTTGAATCGTTGGAGGAATTAAGTCACAAAGATACCTGGGTGCATTATTATTTTGAATATTATAAAACATTTGTAAGTTTCTCCTTTTTCTTCTTTCTGTCAATGATTCCCAGCTTAACTCTTTATAAATTAGAATGGAACTAGCACATATTGGAAGACCAGTAACGATTCTAGCGTCCTCAAGTTGCAACTGATCAAGTTTATTAGAATTTCCCACACCACAATTATCCCATTCTTCACTAGCATATTCAAAAATTGGTCTGATGTAAACTAAATAGAGTTTCTCTAGGTTTTTCCTAGGAAGTTTACATTTTAACTTTCGAAGAACATTCAGGTGTTTGTAAATACTTGACAATATATTTTCTATATGCATATTCCATTTAGCATCGCTGCTGAATGTAACTCCTAAATGTTTATGAGAATTTGTAATTGGAATAGTTCTTCCATTAAATGTAAAATTTAATTCTGGAATTTCCGTATTTGAAAATAACATAATTTCTGTTTTAAAAGACATGAACCATTTCTTTGACCATTCATCCAGCTCTTTCAAGTTGTGATCAACCACAGTTTTTATCTGTAATTCATCACGACTGGAATAGCTGAAGGAAGTGTCGTCTGCAAAAAGTCGGCTAAGAGAGAGTAGATTCTCAGCAATATCGTTAATATACAAAATAAATAAGAGAGGAACAATTACTGAACCTTGAGGTACACCAGCTGAACCATTGCAGAGTGAAGAAGACGAATTGTTTATTACTACTCTCTGTTGTCGATCTTGCATGTAACTAGAGAACCAACTTAATAAATTGCTATCTACACCGTATGATTTAATTTTATGCAACAACCCTTTATGCCAAACTTTGTCGAACGCTTTAGAAAAATCACAGAAAACAAAACAGCTAATTTACTTTTTTTCTAGTGAATTTAGAATGCAGTTGTACATTTCTAATAGTTGGTGTACTGTTGAATATTTTGGGAGAAAACCAGATTGATATTCATAAATTAACATCAGATGGTTAAAAACATATTTATAGATAACACGTTCCATTATTTTTCCAACACAACTTATGAGAGATATAAGTCTGTAATTAGACGGTAATGACTTGTCACCTTTTTTAAATATAGCAATCACATGTGCAATCTTCCAGCTGGTTGGATATTTACATTGTAAAAGAGATTTATTAAAAATTATTTGAAGAGGGACTGCTATTTTTTCAGGACATAATTTTAACATTTTGTGACTGATTATATCAGGTCCCGATGCCTTATTAGGATTTAAAATTTTAATAATATCAACAATCTCATCGGTTGTAATGACTATGTCTCGCAGAAAATTATTGGTCCTATGTTCAATATCTGGAAGAGGAATATTGGCATCTTCCAAAGAAGAAATAAAACTAAAATATTTATTTAGTAATTCACACTTCTCGTCGTCTTCGTAAACTACCTCCTCTAGTGCTTCATCCTGAATTATATTTTGGAGAGGGGGTATATTACTATATCCTTTATTAGATTTAATTAACATCTTCGTTATTTTCCAGTAAGTTTTTAGATTTGATATATTTTCTAAGATTAAAATGTCTAAATTTTGTTCGAAATGTTCTTTAGCTGTCTTTTTTAAATTATTAACTTTGTTTTTCTGTTTCTTGTATTTGTCGATATCTGATTGTTTGTTATATTTTTTTGCTGTCTTACGAATACGGTCTCGTTTTCTAGTTTCTCTTCTGAGTTCACTATTAAACCAAGGTCTATCGCTATTACGTACAGTGACCATTTTGGTTGGAATGCACTCCCTTGCGACTCTGAGGAATGTCTCGGTGAAGGTATTACACATTTCATCAATATCCTCCAAGTCAGAAAGTAATGCATTCCAATCGACGGTATCGAGTTTGCTTGAAAAAATTCCATGGTCAGTTCGTTCATATAACCATCTTTGAAAAGATGGTTTGAAATTTAGGACACTCTATAAAAATTATTGATGCATCATGATCACTAATATCAGACGGGACTTTCAAAACATCCGAATAAGAATAATGCACAGAATCCCTTATTATAATAGGGTCAAGTAATGTACTGCTGTGTTCCGTAATTCTCGTGGGCTTTTCAATAACATTCGTCAAATTAAACAAATTCATGGTGTCAATCAATTTATTATTACGAGAAGAAATTAAATCTGAATTCAGGTCACCTGTTAGTATTATGTTTTGATTAATCTGATAGCCCATCCCTATAGCATGATTAAGTCGTGTCCAGTAGTCGGCGTCTGTCCATTCGGGTCTATATGTACTACATAATAAAAACTTTGTACCTTTACCTTGTATTTCTACCCAGATGGATTCATCAATGTGATTTTCGAGTTCGTGCTTACGGATAACTGAAATATAATCTTTGAAGTAAATAAGAAGACCCCCACCTGCATTGATTTGATCTTTACGGATTATATTTTTGAAAAGGAATCAATCTCAATAACATTGTTATTGATGTTTGGATGTAAATGTGTTTCTATTATAGCAATAATATCAAATTCGTCAGTGACATTATTAAGAAAATCTAATTTATTCCGTGCACTGCGAATATTTATGTTACATATTGAAATGGAATTATCACTAACACTTGAATGATTTATCAATTCTGGACCTGGATTAACTTCAACGTTACCAATGATCAGGATATATTGTAATACAAACAACAGAAAAAAGAATGTCTATATTAGGATTTAGGCTTTGAAGTAGAGAGAGCGAGACGACGGGAAATGTACATGTACATCGAAAATTAGTAAGTAATATTTCTTGATAAGTATATACAGGAAAATTAAACTTAAAAGGTCTACGGTTTCCCATTATGCGTATATGAAATAGTCCGATGGCTGCTCTGTATTAATCGATACAGTTACCCATTGGGGTTTAATATTATACAATTCATTTTAAAGGCGCAATCCATCGAGTAATTTACAACTTGAACACCAAACACATCATCACATAATTGGACACAAAATTTGAAAGAAAAATATAGAGAAGGAAAACAAATAAACCGATTTATATAAATAATAAACAGAACACAATAAGTCATTTTCAAAATGTGAGGTATAGATGAAATTTATACAGAAATGGGGATATATTTCATAATTACTGTTTAAATTGGAAAACATGTCATTCTACAATTTGTATCAGAAAAGAATCGAATCATTAAACAAAGCAAACAAAAATGGAATTTTCGGAGGAAACCCAAGTTCAAAACAATCACAACTGTCATATCACCAGCTTGAATTATAATTATAATACTAATAAAATAATAAAACTGTGATTAATTATATTGTTGTTGCAGTATAAAAACCTCATTCTATGGAAATGATTTCACAAATTGACAACATTGATCGATATAAGACATTACCCCCAACACAAACACAAATTAACATTTTTGAAACACAATAATTAACTAGTATGTACACAATCAATAATAAACTAATTTTGAATTAAACATATTTATAAAAGTTTATGAAACTAACAAGTAAACTGTTCAACAGGTAGCAGTAAAAAAAAAATCCGACACATTAACAGTTTTGGCATATAGTAACTAGCTAGATATCTCCATTATGGGAAAGTATACATTTATATATGTATCAATTTAAGCATACTATTTTTTCAAATAAATTGACATGGTTCGGTTTTCCATCATGCATTTACAAATGTGTATACCTTAAGGAGTAGTTAGATTCAATGTGCAATTTTGAGAAAATCCCCTAAATGTACACAATATCTATTGGCTGAAGTATGATGTCCTTGATATTTATTGGGGCCATCATTTGGTATTGGTAGAAAAAAAGCACACGGGAATAATCTCCATCAGGCAATCACAAAGCCTAAATATTGGAAAGCCAAATATAATTGAAAATTCTTTGGGAGCAAGAATCCAACGGCCTTAACTCTTTACCGTTCGTATGACCCATATATGGGTCATAAGCGTTTTTTCCATTGCCATGCTGAAAAAGTAGGGACATAACGGGAATACATTACATTTTTGATATGAAGTGTTATACATATTTGGAAAGCTTAACATCTCCAGATTAAAATGGATATAAAGGTAATAACAAAATTACCGAACTCCGAACAATCTTACAAAGGGAAAGTCAAAACGCATAATTATATAATTATATATATGGATATATCATTTTTTATTGTCAGTGCCTCTTTTTAACGCAAAATTGTTTTAACTGGAGATTTATCTTTTGAAAATTGGATAACAAATTGGCGTTTTTTTACCAAAGAGATCGCTGAAAATAACTAAACGATACTTGTACAAAAAAAGAAAAAAGTGGGAAAAAAAGTACATAGAACGAATCACTGAATAAAACTGAAACTTTACATCAATTTACTTTTTCTCAAAATGTCGTTTGTAATTTTTAGCGGTTCAATACCTCTTCAGTTATATCGAAAACTACGTGCTCCATACCGATTTTTGAGCCAACATTTTGAATTTCGTATGTACGTTTTTCTGTATATTGAAATAGGGAAAACTAATTCCAGAAATAGAAAAACAAATAAATTTTCTTTAATTTGATGTATGATACATGACTCTTCAGTGAGTACATTTTGTGTACAAGTCCGTTAAATCCACATTTTTCTCTGGAAATAATACGGAAATTTTAGCCGTCATGCCTTCTAAATTACACCTCTTCCGTGGACAAGATGGAGTTGTCCACGGAAAACGCCCATGCAAATGTTGATGTTTGTTTGTTTGATGGTGTTTAACGCCACTTTCAACAATATTTCAGTTTTATTGGTGGAGGAAACCGGAGAACCCGGAGAAAACCACCGACCTGTCACAAGCCACTGACAAACTTTATCACATAATGTTGTACACCTCGCCCTGATCGAGATTCGAACTCACAACGTTAGTGGTGATAGGCACTGATTACATATGTAGTTGTAAATCCAACTACCATACGATCACGGCCACGACGGCCCCCAACCAAATGTTGTCTGAGAAAGATGAATGTTGTAGTAATAATTACATTACTTATGATCTGTGAATATTATAAATAAGAGTCATAAATCTTGTCAGTACCAAAACACTGATTACTCGGCAGATTATGCCTAATTTAAGAGACAGATAGAAAATTCAATATTACTCTACCTGCCTTATGTAGTGCTTTATAGGGCGGTTTTTAAGATCTCTATACTACACTTCCTGATAGTTGATCCATTACACTTCCTGTAAGAAGAGGATTCGTCAACATACGTATTACACTATGTATTACAAAGAAAAAATAAAATTAACTTAATCTAACTGGAAAAATATGTTGTCAATTTAAATAAATTTCATTTGTAATTCGAGTATGCTTACCCATCATTCTTATTGTCTACTTTATATAGATGAATGCTAACAATGGATCGTTACCGTTGCTGCTGACTATTAATCCCCGCGGTCATCATCTACCCTGTAGTCAGTGGTTCGGCACTGACAAGGATTATTTATATAATACATGTATTCATTATTGGGATTTACAGTTTCTTAATAATGGAATTATTATTAAAACTAAGATTATCCTCCTTCACGCAAATGTGACGTCAGCGGATTTGATCTATCCAGCTATTTTGGTTTTCTTGCCCCCAAAGACTTTTATATTATTTGTTTTTCCAATATTTTAAAGGCGCGTACCTGATCAAGGTTTTTTCAGGAACACGTCGTGCGCACTAAATTTGATATCGTATTCTACAAGTTTATTTCCCGTTCTATTGATTGATTTGGGAACCATCGTGATCGCGATCGCATGGTAGTTAGACTTACAACTACATTTACAATCAGTACATATCACCACCAAAGTTGTGAGTTCGAATCTCACTCATGGCGAGGTACACTCGATACAATATTATGTGATCAAATCTGTCAGTCGATTGCGGCAGATCGGTACTTTTCTCCGGTAACTCCAGTTTTCTCCACCAATAAAACTAACCACCACGATATGACTGAAATATTGTTGTGTGTAGCGTTAAACTCCATAACTCTAACCCTATTGATAGTTTTAATAGAGAAGATTGGAAACCAGTTGTCTGTGATTAAAATATTATATTGATTTTGTGCTGCCATCATCCACTCTCTTTATCCATGTATTTTTCTTTCCGTCTTTTACTAACGACTTGCTTCTTGCTTAACGTCCAGTGAGCAATATTCCAATATTTTAATTGATTATTGCTTTATGTCCAGCAAGCAGTATTATAGGTGATTGGTTGTTGCTTCACGCCCAGTGAGCAGTATTTCGCTTGATTGATTGTTGGTTAGCGTTCAGTGAGCATAATTTCAATAGATTTATTCATTGTTTGCTAACGTCAAGTGAGCAGTATTTTAGTTGATTGGTTGTTTATTGCTTAACGTCCAGTGAGCAGTATTTCAGGTGATTGATTGATTTTTGCTTAGCGTCCAGTAAGCAGTATTTCAGTTGATTGATTGATTGATTGATTGATTGCTGCTTAACGTCCAGCGAGCAGTTTTTCAGTTGATTGATTGATTGTCACTTAACCTCCATTTAACAGTATTTCAGCTATATTCATGACGACCACAAGTTCAATAATATATAGAAATGAGGGAATCGGTGCGTTAATCCGGAAAGCACATTTTGATTACCTCTGAAAAAGCATGGAAAGTTGTGAAGGGATCAACAAATTAGACGTTTATAGAGGTTACTATTTGTCTACTGTTTTTCGAAATCTACAAAAGAGGTCTTTGACTGCAGGGATCTTTACACTCTCCAAACACGTTACCCACAATGCTCCACGGTCTGGCTTTCCGTACCCCTAACAAACACGTTACCCACTATGGTCCACGGTCAGGCTTTCCGTACCCCTATCCGCAAACCGTGGACACAATGATAAAATCTGTTGATTAACAGTCGACACGAAATCACCGAAGAGAATAAATGCTCAAAAAGTAACCTCCTGCTACTTTATGCATTCGAGAATCATATTGGAAAATACAGTGCATAGATAACACGAAGTATCTCGTTTAGCAGACTATTAGTTGCATCGAAATAGTACGTTTTTCCCGACGCACACGACACCCATCATGAAGCTCTCAATGGCGGTGTCATTTATATTTTTCATTTGTACAAAACTACAATTCTAACATAACGTCCTTCTTTCGCTTTGAAAATAATCGAGCGACCAATCAGATGACAAAATCTCATTAGTACATGCGCGGTACACATCTAAGCCAAGTGATAAAATCACAAAATAAAATTATTTACATGGTTGGTAACGTTTTAGACTTCTATATTCACTGAAAATAATCAATACATCCAAAATTGACAATATGCGACGTGCAATTAAAACACGCAAACACAATATTATTGTTACGGATGCTCCATCAATACGACTGACTTTCCCGTCGTAAAAGTATATGTTACTGACTTTCTCGTCGTAAACCTATATGTTGATGAAATATCGTCTGCTCGAATTTGGCAACATAAATTGCGTGCGACATAGTCCGCAAACGTAGCTATAAATTACATCTTCCAATCAAAGTATACTAACATATTTGTACTGTTAGACATAATATAAGAATTGAATAATTCATGAAAACCAGAATGTGTTTTGAATTTTAACATGTTTTTAGCCGGCTCGGGATCAAATACTAATATCCGCCAACCCATATTAATACTCAAAACACATTCTGGCTTCCATGATTTATTTCTTAATTTTACTTATGCTACATATATATTGACGCTTTATATCAAATATTATATTTATACTTTAAGATGTATACTGGTTTAGTCACATCACATTGTTGTACCTGTACAAAGTCAGGACCTGGATTTCCAGCGTCATATGTCGTGGGTTTTTTATGTCTATTGAGATGAGGTAAGATCTGATGGTCGTTTTTTTTTGTTGGAAAGATTGACCATTACTGTTTATTAAAACTTTCTTTTCATCATACAAATGTTTCACTCGGGGTTTTAAAAATGTACCTTATGAAATAACATAGATGTATGACAGGAAAACAAATAAGGTACTTCAAAAATGCAATCTCAATTGATAATTCTAAATTATAATTTTCTTATAACTGATGTTCTCATAATCTAAAATCAAGACATTTCATTTTGAGAAATCATATTGACAAATACACACCTTTATTTCTCATGTTATACAGTTTCTATCTATACAATATAAATCTCGGTAAAAAGACTCGATCAAATCCCAAGCATCTTATTGTTCTTTAAAGAATATAAAAGATCATAAAGTTTTTCTGAGATCCAGAGTTAAAATTATGACGACCTTCAAGCTAATTTAAAGTTAATGCTGTCCCGGCGTACTAAAATTTCCCCCCTCCCCCCTTGGAATAGTTTTACCCCAATATGCGCATCGATCATGCACGAGTGTCCGTACCCCCTTTTCTCGAATGAGTAGTGTTTGGAGAATGGAACACAATAAGCTGAAGACCAACATCCCTAATCTTGACAAAACAAAGGCCACGACATACGAAGACATCCGAAAACCAAAATCAATCAAAATTTAATCGAAACCACAATCAAGCAAAATATTAAATCAAAGAACCGATAGTGAGAACGTGTATTTGAATATACAAAATGACCAGTCAATCTAGATGTTTTGATAGAATTAACATCTCCTTTGTGACACCCGTAGTATATATTAGGGAACATCATGTCCACGTGGAACTTTTGATGGACATCAGACAATTTACAGTAGCACTCTAAGCCTGATGTTTAAC
Source organism: Bathymodiolus brooksi (assembly GCA_963680875.1). Taxonomy (NCBI): domain Eukaryota; kingdom Metazoa; phylum Mollusca; class Bivalvia; order Mytilida; family Modiolidae; genus Bathymodiolus; species Bathymodiolus brooksi. The sequence goes on along the minus strand of OY804578.1, from coordinate 37,585,632 downwards.
AGAATATAATTATGCGTAGGATATTCAAATTCAAATAACAGGGATGGCGATTTCTAAATAACAATTGTATTGCTAACACAATTTCTAGCTATGCTCATTTGTAGCTACATCTGTGGTGCTAGCCTCGAGTGAGGTAGATCGTGGGTTCGAGCACCGCTCGGGTCAAACTCAGCGTGTTGGTCTAGTACAAAGCGGACTTCATCGTCATATCATTGAGATTTAACTTGTTCCCGCCATGACATAGCTGAAACATTGCTGACTTGGCGCTAAGCAACAATCACACAATCACTCACTCACTCACTCACTCACTCACTCACTCACTCACTATGCATTAAAAGGCATACGACGACCGTTCATTGTCGGTTAATGTCAAATGATATTCAGAAACATGCAGAACAGCGAGTCAGTGGTGATATGTTTTGTCTGTTTCGAATCGAGTGTTAATACATTTTATTTTAAAAACAATGTTCGAATATTGTGTGCAGGAAAAGTTGAAGATACCAAAGGGGTAATCAGAGGCCGTATGTTGAAAAAGGACAGACACTACAATGACCAAAGAATAAAACATGACAACCCTACAAAAACATATGGGAGTCGAGATGAATCGAACATCGTTTTACAAGGAAATTGTGGCGAATATCACAACACGGAACTAAAAACGTGAAAACAAATAGGGCGAAAAATAATTCGTATTACCTTATTGTGCATTAAATGTGATGTATGAAGGATAAAACACTAACTCCCCGCATTAAAACATCTGGATTCAAATCATGGTTTTGGTGAGATATTAAAAATGTTGTTATCCTCAAGTCTACACATCATTACCATACAGATAAGCGTTCTGACACTGTAGTGGTTAGCGTTCTCCCCCATGGTACGGGGGATAGTAGGGTCAACACTAACACTATATTATTAGTATCTGATGCTTTTTCGTTAAGCTCTAAGCGTTAAGACTGACTGACTCAAAGACATGATAGTGAATCAAGGTGGAATACGTGTTTATTTGTGGTTGGTTCTTTCAACGTGTTGGTTTAGTACATAGCCGATATCATCCTCATCTCATAAATAATAGTATGTTCTCGCCATGAAACAACCTTAAAGTATCCACAAACAATCACTCATTCACTCAAAACAAATGTCAGATTGGCATGTAAAATGCTAACAGTAGTAATATCAAGGAGATTGAATAAAAAAGACGCATGCCAATAGATTATGAGTTTTAAGTTTTGCTGCGTAATGCTTTGTTGTTTTGCTTTTTTTTTTGTTTTTTTTTTGTTTTTTGTTTTTTTTTGTTTTTTGCTAACTTGTTTACTTGTTTTTCGTTTTCACTTGTTTTTGTATTTGTGTTGATTTTGGTTTATTTGCTTTGATATTAGATCGTATATTATAATAACAAAAAACATATTTTATGCAAGACGTTTAAATATATGAATAAATTGTATTTGACAAATAGAATAAGCTCCAAAGATATTCAGTAAATATTTAACAGGTTAGCAAGGTTTGGATTGATATTGAAAAATATATCATGATGACGCAACACGCAGATCATATATACAACATGATTTAAAAACAAAATTACATGAATATCTACTAGGCACCTATTAACAGATAAAATGTTTGAATAATATATTAATACAAGCAAACCGTAATTAACAAAATAAAATATAGCACAAAAGTATATGGACTACTGCAAGCTAAGGTTGCACTTTTAGTGGCTACTGAGGATGAAAAATGAAACCCCTTTAACCATTTCAAATTGTAATCAGTTTTTGAACACAAACATCATATCTACAAGATCAGGGACATTTGTTATCCTTTTAATTGAAAACAAAAGTATTTAAAGATATTTGTTGTAAAACAATCTGTACATATGGGACAATCACTTATGATTATTAATATTATTTTCCCCAAAGACTTTATCAATTGTTTTATATTTTAAAATCAGAACTAGTTTGCTTTCAGCACTATAGAACAACCAGTGCTTTCTGTATTGTATTTTTTAAATGTTCTATTTTCCATATTCGTGTCACATGCATAAGAGTTGTTCACCTGTGACCGTAAATCTGTCAGTTAAGACATTTCCTTATAATTCTCATTCAAAGGACTGGGAGCTATAAGAGCCAAAATCGGCCCCACCTCAGATGTCGATAAAATTTTCTCCAAAATGTATTCACAATATGTGCTTTTCATAAAAAAATACAGTTAGTTAATATGTGCTCACAGCGGACCGACAAAGTCAGGTAATGAAAAGCACTGAATGTCATTTTTACAGAATACAGAATGTACGTATCATTGTATTATAATGCATATCTTTAAAAAACAAAACAAAAAGAAAAACAAAGCATAATAAAACTCAATAAACAAAGCATAAATTTGTCTTAATATGCAATGTGGATTGATTTCAGGAATAAAAACATGTTCTGAAACTGTATTATGAAATTAAAGTGAACGAATAGTAATGTCAAAACGTCACCCATTTTCGACGGTCTCCTGTTTTCGACGGTTTGTTTCACGTGATAAAATCTCTCATTATTTTGATCGCTTCATTTGTCAGAGGTTATATTATGATGCTGAAATTGCATGAATGATCTCAAGAAATCTGATCTAAAAATGTCATCTTTAAATGTAAGAACTACGTACCACATCTATTATTTCACGTTCAAATTGTATGTTTTCGTAATTCATTTTTTCGTCACCTTAACAAAGCTTTAATCATTTAAAAAATATATCTGATACAGACCAATTTTGGTTTCATCGTCTGCTATGACATTGATAATGTACATATTGAGATCATATCAATTCAAAAACTTATTAACATTGATTGTCGAAAACTGGTCGAAATTTTGGTATTAACCTTAAAGAAGTAATAGATAGATTTATTTGAAAAATAGAACTTTGTCATATTTGAAATTTTTTTAAACACTTTTTTAACCGTACTTTATTCTTAACGACAACCAATGTTATGATATATTCCAGTACATTTTTACGGACAACCATCATAAATCTATAAAAAAAAATGCCAAGGTGTGGGTTGAGAGAACTTGATAACGTAAAATAAAGCATTTTGTTTTGCAGTTTCTAAGAAAAAGATTAAATATTAATGTGAAAAGTTATGGATAACAGACGACGGACACTAAATGATATTATTTCTACGATTTTTCTATTGAATGTTGGAACTGTTCCGACAGTGTGATATATGTTTTTTCATTTTATTATATGCTATGAAAAAAAAACAGCTGAGTTGCAATTGTTAAAACAAAATATGGTTGTGATCGTCTTCCGTAATTAAAATCGTCAAAATGAAATACAACCGAATTGATATCAAATGGCAACATGTTTCAACCTCATTTAAAATATACCTTGAAATGCTTTCATACTTTTACATCACGTTCACGATATTTTATTACAACACTATTTCACTCAAGGGTAAAAAAAAATCTGTTCTAGTTAAAGGACTTTATCAAACAGAATAATACAGTTTACATGTAATGCAGTTAATACGCATTTAAACCACAGAAGAATATTTCTATTTTCCACACCTTGTGGTGATGGGTCGCTATTGTGCATGCGAAATATTAATTGCAAACCCCATTGACTGGCTATATGCTGCCTGTCTAGAATATTTTATTTTTTTCTCGATCGACAGTTCAGAAGCTAGAAAACAATATGATGAATATTGTCTGTCAATCATGCAAACAATAACTTATGCACATGACAGAACGCATATACGGATTCTGATTGCCCCTGTGGTATTTTCAAACTCTTCTTAAGGATATGTTGGATTGTGCCCAAAAACATCTACTCCTTTTGGATCAAACTATTTTAATTCATTTTAGAAGTAGCATCGATAGACCATTAAACCTACCTCAGTATCCCGGTAGTAATAACTATTTCAGTATCCCGGAAGAAAATATATAATCAATAATTGGGGGCTTATGAAAAAAAAACTATTTTGGATGAAGTGGTGTTTATTTTATTTTTATGTTATATAACTGTTACGTGCCGACATACCATCGTTTTTTACGGCAACTATTGCTTCTCAAACATCAAAACGTCATCAAAGCGCTTGTAATATTTGAACATTTTCCCGTCGTTTTTCAAGAAATTTAACACCTCGTGCACCAAAAAAATACTTTAATAGTAGTTGTGTTTTATTTATTTTAATAATCTGGTAAAATATTGTCTGGTGCACGACTACGGAGGTGCTTAATTTCTTCGAAAACCGTCGAAATATCGCGGGCAAAATTCCACGAAATACAGAAAAGAAATAACGCTCATGACGTCACAATGACGTCAAATACGTATCGATTTTGTTGGAAACAAGCTTTACATCAAAAGTATGATGTCGTCTATAAAATAAAACAAATCAAATTTTAATCAAGTATTTTCTAAGATAATGATTCATTAAATATGGGGCAATTTATGGAACGTATAGTCCCCAGTTCTTTTTATCGCGTTGACGCCGGACTGCATGCACTGAGTTTTTCTCCTGGTTTCAATGTATACAAACTGTATTTAAAATAAATACAATTATTTACAGAAACAAGTTATTTACTGATGAATTTCATTACTTGAAATGAATCATAAAATGTACAGAGATTGTGTATATATACATAAGGGTATCATATATACAATCAGAAGAGTGAAAATATTGATTTTAAGGGTCTGGCCGAGGTTATAAATAAATTAATATTTAACAACCTCCACAATCCTCCACCAAAAAAATATTTTGATACAATCATTAACCCTCTATACTCAAAGCAACTGCTCAATTTCGTGTTGGTGGAAGACTGTGGAGGTATATAAAATAGCTAAAATGTACATTGAATATGTCGTTTATAATCTATTTTTAGCATTATCCGTCTAATCATGATGTCATTATGACGTCATAGCGCACCCAATCTCACGGAAAGATATATTTTTTGAAAATTTGTAAATATAACAATTAAATTAGTAAATTGTTTTTATTCTATGTGAAGCATTATTTTTTGATAAAATGTGGGGCCAATTTTGCACCTTAACGCCTCTCCCTCTTTGTATTTATATCAAAGATAAATGCCATGTTTACTTGGGCACTTAAGCCAAATAAAATGCCAAACATTGCTTAATTTGATGACAAAATGTCGGCTCACTGACCTTTGATGCTTGCATAGGTTTTGTAATGGCGCCCAAGTCAAGTTGTTTAAAATCGGTCAACCATAAAATAGTCACGTGGAACACCAATAGGCCTAGGAGATTGTATTTTACAATATTTTTTAATTTGCTTTTTCTATATTTCCCCATTTTTTCCTTAAATTGTGTTTGCTGTCACTTGTTTTCAGCAGATAATATCTCTGTTTTCATGTACAGTATTATCCATTTCCAAATTCCATGTAATTTATATTAAAGCATATTTATTCCCCACAAATTACCGCTAAAAATCTGAAATTTGTTTAAAGAATTACTTAATTTCAAAACGAAAACAATGCAATTGCCGTTTACTAATAGAGTTGTAAATATAGGTCAAGATGGGCAGTGGAATGTAAACAAACACAGCATATGCAAATTATCCACTACGGACTGTGTTTTTCTGAAAATATTTGACTTTGATTATTAAGTCAAAATGGTAGTAGTAAAATGGCACCATTTTGGTACCAAAACCTATAGATATCTTTTCTTATCTGTTTAAATCTCATTATTGTTTTGATCAAAGTGAAAGTAAATCGATTATCTATTTCTGGACGCAGCTTGCAAGCTAAATGACGTCATTGAAATCGGAACTCACGTGACAGCGCATTCCAAAATGGTGACCGACCCTAGGTGTTGACCGATTTTAACGGACGAGAGGATAATTGACCATGCTTAGTAAAATTAAATGAAACAATAACATTATATATTAAAATCTACCAATTGTTTCAAAGAAATAAGGTGATGAAAAAAAAGCAGACGTTGTGTTAAATTTTCGGGAATATTTAAAGTACGATATTTTCTTGACTGATAATAGTAAATTTAAGGTTTAAATACATTTTTGGAATAATTCATTACTAAATTTTTGTGAAAATCGAAATGTTCAAGTTCTTTGATATTTTAGTGAAAAGTTTAGCTTAATTTTTGCTTTGCATTGAATAACCAATTCAGTTAATGCATTAAGTGGTTTAGGTTAATATTTTAGCCAGAATTTTGTCTATATGAGGTATTGAAATTATATTGGTTATGAGTAATTATGTTTGTCACTGATCTCCAGTTATACACTAAATATGAAAGTCACTATTTAGATATTCAAGACATACTTTACTAGCGAGGTTGTTAGTACCTGTCTTGTCCAAATTTAAATAGATATAAACTTTTGTCTTTTAATATTTCAAGACATACATTACTAGCGAGGTTGTTAGTACCTGTCTTGTTAAACTATGTAACATATTCAATTCTTTAGAAATTCAGGACATACATTACTAGCGATGTTGTTAGTACTAGTCTTGTCCAAATTCAAATAGATATAAACTTTTAATAATTCAAGACATACATTACTAGCGAGGTTGTTAGTACCTGTCTTGTTAAACTATGTAACATATTCAATTCTTTAGAAATTCAAGACATACATTACTAGCGATGTTGTTAGTACCTGACTTGTCCAAATTCAAATAGATATAAACTTGTAATAATTCAAGACATACATTACTAGCGAGGTTGTTAGTACCTGTCTTGTTAAACTATGGAACATATTCAATTCTTTATAAATTCGAGACATACATTACTAGCGAGGTTGTTAGTACTAGTCTTGTCCAAATTCAAATAGATATAAACTTTTAATAATTCAAGACATACATTACTAGCGAGGTTGTTAGTACCTGTCTTGTTAAACTATGTAACATATTCAATTCTTTAGAAATTCAAGACATACATTACTAGCGATGTTGTTAGTACCTGTCTTGTCAAAATTCAAATAGATATAAACTTGTAATAATTCAAGACATACATTACTAGCGAGGTTGTTAGTACCTGTCTTGTTAAACTATGGAACATATTCAATTCTTTAGAAATTCGAGACATACATTACTAGCGACGTTGTTAGTACCTGTCTTGTCCAAATTTGAATAGATAACATAAGAAACTTGAAATTCTAGTGTTTAATCCTAAAACACTTCACAGGCTATATAAGATTTGTTAGAGTGTTAAATATTAGAGTATCATTTTGCTCTGAGTAAATTTTGAGATCAATAGTATATGATTAATTACAAAACACAAGACTACATAAGCACCTTAAAACATAATATTGAGACATCAATTCATGTTTGTGTATAATAAGTGTATCTGGAGACATATATTTTGTTAATTTGTATTTATCCACATATCCTGTAAGGTCTCAGGATCCGGATACTTGTTTTATTGATGAATATTGGATTATCAAATATAGTATAAAAATAAACTATTTATAACTGAACATATTTGCCATCAATGTTGCCATGTGAAGTTTAAATGAGCGGGTACTAAAAGTTAGTACTGTGCGCGAGACATAGTATTGCTTTACCAGTACATGTATAGTGACACTGCACACGAGACATAGTATTACATTACCGGTACATATTAGTGACACATAGAATCACTTTGTCAATATTTTTTTTAGTTATATCTTGGTATATTTGAGGATTCTATCAAGGGATAGAATATAACTTGTGGTTTATTTCACCAGCTAGCCAGCTACAATATTATATTCAAGTGCTACATGTTATATACCAACAGAAACTAGAGAAAATTCTCTATAAACTGAAGCTGACCTTAACCTTATTCCTGAGAGGAAAATGTATTACACCTTTAAAAAAAGAGGAAAATATGAAGTGGCCACTCAATACAGGCATTTTTGGGGTATGCATGAGCCTGTATTTCCATAACCGATCATAATAGAACAGTGAAAGTTATCTATTGTTCAGAACCCATAATGCACCAAATTTAAACATATCATTTATGTATACAACATGTCATTTACTGATCAATTACACAATATCCTATTAAAAGTGCAACGTTACCTTGCAGTAGTCCATATATAAGAAATAAGATACATATTCAACAATGAGCTAAGTGTACTTTTCGAGATTCTATGCCGTTTCTATAGCGACATAAGATACATATCTAATTTTTTCTGTGGTGTACTCTGGTGGGTTGTCAGTATTAATTCTCTCTGGTTGCTGAATATTCAACGGTTGATCTGTAGTAGTGACGACGTATTGTTGTCCTCTTTGATATAGCATCGTTGGGTTGACTGGCTGTCCTGTTGTCATCAATACATTTGGCTGGTAGTTCATTGGAATTTGAGTTTGTAAAAGATTAACAAAGACCCCTGGCTGTGATCCGTTCATGAACATAACTGTACTTTGTACCTGTTGTGAAACAAAATAAATTCATTTTACAACTTTTCAGTTTTGTATTACAATACGACCTAATTATATTATTAATGTCTAGTCGTTTTGGACCCTTCTTCCATTAATTGGTTTCTTTTTCTGGTTTTGTGCTCTCAAATAGATACAGCGATGCCGGGATCTCTCGCACTGTAAGTCCCTGCTCTATCAACTGAACTAAGGGAGATATCCACTAACTCAGGGTGGTTATGAACGTATTATGGTTCCTATAACCTTAGGTAGAAAAGAGTTCCCGTTACACACTAATTTATGTACTTAGTCTGGAATTATGCTCTCAAATAAAAATATCAGTAATTAAATGTGACATTGATGTGACGTAGACAGACGGTTTGTTCTGTTGTACGCATTGTGTACATGGCGAGGTTTCGATACTACTTCACCAGAGACTTGTAAATGGTTTTATCTCAGCCAGCGTTTGTTTCCACCACCCATAAAATTGACTGCCACGATATAACTGAAATATTGTTGAAAGTGGCGCTAAGCATATGCATTGATAATAATAATAATAATAATAATCAATCGATATTTAGAGATAATTAGAAGTTTCACATTCGCGAATGAAGATCTAACGCATTATCATAAGGGGTCACGTTCAGATTATCTTTTTAATAACAAAATATTGCTCCTTCGGTATTATTTACCGTTTTAGAGGATACCACAGGGATAGTTAGAACAGACAATGTACTGGCCAATAGAAACAAGACAAACGGATAAAAAAAATTAGAACTGACCAATCGTGTGATGCGTTTCTTCAAGCACCGTATGACTAAAGCTTTAAATTTGTAAAATTAGTCATCGCTGTTATGAACCATCTGTAACGTCCAGAAGATTAAATATATTATGTAAAATGTTCAAGATTATAGCGTTGTTTATAATAACGCTGTTCACCCGGTTATTTGTGAGGGATGGCATTGTATTCGCATATACAGCACTACCATGACCTCATCATGCCACTTAGATGAGGATTGACTCATAAAACTAGCTTAACCCATCTTTCTCACGATTTTGGTATTTGCTTTCTGGAATTGTTCCGACCCTGTGGTTTTTCATTTTATTGTTTAATTCAAAGAAATGTTTTTCCTTTCCGTACGGAGCTATTACTAATGGATTTAATGCCGATATGTATTTCCACATAATACATTTCATATAGGCCCGGAACATTTGTTCTTTACCGGCAAAATACAGTCGCAAATCAGTTTTACTTTCAAGAATTGCTAAGCGGCAATCTGTTTGAACAAATATATGAACGTGGCCCCTTACGTGATTGAGATAGATTGTTATTCGTGACATAAGAAAAGGATTATCAATTAAAGATATAATTCTAATTAGATTGGAAGTTGAATTGTATTGAGTAATTGATTTTATATTGAAATTACTGATCGGTCTTGTTTCTCCCACGGTGTACAACAGCAACAGTAAGAAACAGTACGTATTGCCAGGACCATCTCAACAAACGACAACACTGCTATAAAAGCTGATAAGACAACATCACTATGGTTGTATTTGCCACGCTGAAATCATGTGTAAAATAGTTTATTAATAGGTAGTGACCAAGACTCTTTACCAACAAGAATCTGTTATATGTGTAACACATATGAACACATGATAGGACAACACAAGATATTAAGCAGATGAGCAACGCGGACTCCACCAAATACGCAGCTGCTCCCGAATGCTAAGGAGTTCCTTCATCTTATAAGACTTCTGCCGTGTTACTCATATATATAGTCAAGCCCTGTAAAAGTCTTTGCAGTGATAGATGACAGAACAAATCTACGTAAAAAATAAAAGATCCATTGTCAGTTGAGATATGGATATTTTGTAACGGTCAACCAGATCGCGATGATGGCCGTAGAATTTTCGTAGCGGTGATTTCAACTTAGGAGCAAAGTAGCCTTGTTTGAGTAGCTTAAGCGTCGGCAGCTGAGCTTTGTCCAGAAAATCATCGTACCGGTTACAAGCTCCAGAATAACATATGATTTGTGAAATGTAAACAACATGTGCTCGTGATGCTGAAATATTGCTACTAATGAAAGGGAAATTGACTATTGGGAAAGTGAGAACATCACGCTTGTTGTAGATATTTGTTTTTAATCTTCTTCCATTTTCGATTTTCCTTTTCAATCTTTTCTAATCAATTGTATCTCTTGAAACACCTAGCGACCGTCGTGGTCATGATCGTATGGTAGGTGGATTAACAACTGCATGTGCTATCAGTGCCTATCGCCACTAAATTTGTGAGTTTGAATACCGCTCATGGCGAGGTATACTCGATTGTGTGATAAAGTTTGTCAGTGGCTTGCGGATCCATCAATAAAACAGACCACAGCGATATAGCTGAACTATTGTTTAAAGTGACATTATACACCATAACTCTAGCACATATCGAAAGATTGAGTAACAAGAACCCTACTAAAACCGGGGGTGAACTCAGGTGCTCCGGAAGGGTAGGCAGTTCCTTTTCCACTAGTGGCACCAGTCGTGTTAATCTAGTTACAAACCCATGAATGTCATGAATGAGGAAAGCAGTCTATAAATTATAATGAATATTAATGAAAGTAATATACGTACATATATAGCCCCAGCAACACCCAAGCTAAACATAGTCGGCATAAACAAACTAGCCTCAATAATGCTACACACCATAAAGGCAACTCTCTGTAAATAAGAATATTAAAAGTGTAGACCAATGCTTATGGTAGCATTCTATATATATTCGGCCATCTTATAAAACTCTTGGCTTTGAAATACAGCTTAAAATGGACTTTTCTTTCTTTTCTTTTCTTTTCTACAAGTATTTTCCTCCGCTCTTTTTCGGAGCACTCGATAATGGATATACATGTATCGCGAATGTTAAAATCCAAGATGTATTTACATACAGTGCATATATTACTAAAACAATAAACAATCTCAACATTACTGAAATAGCGGTACATATAAACAGCAAATATGACACCACAACGATCATATCGAAATATTTATGTAATGGTTTTCGACTAATTGTTTTGCGTTGGTGAATTGATTTATGTCCAATAAAAGACTGACACCATCATATCTGGAATGCTTCCTATTTTCAAATATGTATATCAATATAATCACATAGAGATAACATTATCTACATATTACATTAATGGATTTAGAAAATAAGCTTAATATACCTTCCAGACAAAGGATCGTCATGGCCGTGATCGTATGGTAGTTGGATTTACAAATACTTATGCAATCAGTGCCTATCACAACTGAAGTTGTGAGTTCAAATCCGGCTCATGTCGAGGTGTACTCGATACAACATTATCTGATAAAGTTTGTGATAACAGAATTCTCATACCACATTTTTGATGTGATTGATGCCTACTTTCACTATTGTCTTAAAATAGTAACAAAAGAATGCTACTGAGATTTAATACATACTAGTCCTCTCCAACTATTCTCTCTTTTCTGTGACATAAAAAGAGGCAAAAATCCTGTCATATTAAACTGTAATTAAATAAACATGTGTATCAGTGGAAGTAACAATGATGTATATGTATTGTAAAATATTCATACATGACAAAAAGCGTTGGTATGGAAATTTGAGTTTTCGATTCTTTTTTCTGATATTGGCTTCACCAGTGTTGAAGTCATCATTTCGAATGTTTCATTCTCATCATCATACATTGGTTAACCGTTACGGAATATATGGTTGTCTCAGATGACCACGGATATGTTTCGTTTGTCGTAGACACACAGTCACAATACCTTTCGTCTTTCCTCGATCAAAACCAAAGATGACTTATTACTGGATATTTTACATGAGTAACACGACGGGGGCAAATAGTAGAACAGGAATTGCTCATCTTTGCAGAGTACCTGGGTTCGTCCTGGTTTATTGTGGTATTCTTGTTGTTGAATCTTTATATTTCTGTTTTCTGTGTAGCGTTGACTACTGCTTGTTGTTTTGTCCTGATGATCTATGAATTAGCTGTCCTTTATAGATATCGGCTTCTGAGTACCCTCTTTGTTAGTTTCAAACCATTCCTATGCAATAATTCACAATTTTGAAGCCCGTTGTCTGCTTAATGTTTTTATGTTATTTTGTTTCTCGTTCACAAACTGATGTAGGAAAACTAATTAATTTGATGATTTTTTTTTACTAAAGTTGTGTTTTGTTCGAGTCTATCTGACCATGTTGTCTGAAGTTTAACCTTTCCTTTCCTTGTTTAAAATGGTGTAGTGAAATGCCATGCTCTGTGACATCCGCTACTCTAACATTAGTAGCCTCATTCCCATAAATTCAGTATTAACAGGTCATGCATCAAGCTCTCCTTTAAGGGTTGAAATAAAACTAAATGCAGTTAACCAAATTTGGGCTTAAAATAATCCTTGTATATTTGCATTTAATATTTGTCAAAATACAAGAAAGCGAAATGTTATTTTTCTTCTTTAAAAATGACTACCTTTATATGTTCTAAGCGATGATTGGCTAATTGGTGTTTATAAACCTATATATGATCACTTTTTCCTAACCTGGTCAAAATCATGCTCATTTCAAAACTTACCCATCCAGAACAAACTATACATGTGACATCAAAGGCGAACAGCAGACGACTGTCTTACCTTATCGACATCTTATTGGTGAACCAATCATTATATTTATAAGGATGGTAATAATTATATTTGTTCTCCCTGCAGTTTTCAGTCATCGCTATGGCGTCCAATACACAATCAATAATGCTGAGTATCCCTAACAGTATTCCACAGCTAATTTGTATGCCACCAACACTCTTGAGAGTTCTGACTGGAAACGTTTTTGGATTTGTCTGTCCACCTACAACAGATTGTTGGTTTTGATTTATTGGTGGATTTACTGCTCCTTGTATAATCATCGGAATGTCTGCTTGATTTATCGCCATTCTGAAATTCATGAATTATATATTTCAATATTTTTAGGATGATATGGTTGATTGTATTGTAGTTATCGAAAGCCTAATGTACACATATATAGTTTATCCTACTGCTACAACTGGATTATGATATTTCTTCACTCGTAGTTTGAAGATTTCGTCATCACCTTTTCGCCTTTATTCGTTATCGTTTAGATCCCACTTCAACGCCGTTTTCTTAGGCACAAAAAGGTAATAAAACGTGTTCTTTTCTCTTCAAAGTAAAGAAGATTTAAAATAATGCGTTGTACATTCCTTTAGTCATGATCACATTCCTTTTGTCGTAATCATATTCCTATAGTCATAATCACATTCCTTTTGACGTAATCACATTTCGTTTGACGTATTCACATTCCCTTTGTCATAATCACATTCCTTTTGTCGTAATCACATTCCTTTTGACGTAATCACATTCCTTTTGTCGTAATGCCATTCATTTTGTCGTAATCACATTCCTTTTGTCGTAATCACAGTCCTTGTGTCGTAATCCTAATCTTGTCCTTGTCTCATTCAGGATTATTCACGTGTTTACCATAATAGTAGCACGACGGGTAACACATGTAGAACAGAAACTGTCTACCCTTCCGGAGTTCATCCCAGGTTTGGTTGCTCGATCTTAGCTTTCACTGTACATAGAGTTTTGTAGATCAGTGTTTGCACTTTTTCTTTCTGCCATTGTATTGTTTGTCTTATTTCGACGGCTTCTAATTACACTTTCGGTATCTTCAAGCATTTCTTTGTATCTTATGTAAAAATCGATGACTATATAAACCAGTGAATTAATTTTTTTTCATATATATTATAAACAATATCACTAGTATATAAATCGCTTACAAATTAAGACCTCGGTTTCAAGCTAGATAAAAGACCATAACATGTAATGTGTTTTATAATACAATCAGATTCTTTAATAGCTGTGTGTGATTTTGGCAATTCATGTCACGTGATAAAATTATAAAATAAAATACAACACTGCCGGAACTGTTCTAAAATCCACTACATAAATTGCAAAAAGAAGCGAAATAGATTCCCCAAACACACATTTATTAACACGAACACGAATAAACGTGTCTTACGAAAATATAAATATATATTTTCCTTAGATCACGAAAGATAAACAATAAATATCTGCCGAAACACTGACTACTGTGTGGACGATACACCAGCACACTGGGGCTGCGGTGGACGTGATCGTATGGTAGTTGGACTTAAATTACCTATGCAATCAGTACCTATCACAACTAACGTTGTAAGTTCGAATCTCGATCAAGGCGAGGTGTACAACATTATGTCATCAAGTCTGTCAGCAAATGTTATTCTTCATTTCATGGTAACTATGATGTTCAGAATTATAAAATAATGCTAAAGGAAACGTGAGATGTCCTCACTGTACAAACGAATGACATCCAAAGTAAAGTAGGAGCCACAAGCCCTTCCGAATCATCAGAGTTCACCCTCATTTTATTTATTGGGGTTCGTGTTGTTCTTTCTTCCATAACCTTCATTTGAGTCTAGAATAAAATTTTATATTATATAGCTGAAACTTTAACCCAGCACTGTTAGAATTAAATCTTGAGCTGGCAAATTTGCATTCTCCGTCAACGGGGTTGGAAATCACTCCATTGATACACTGTTGCACCAATCGCTTAGCCTTATTGTCCAGCGCCCTATTCCACTCGGGAACATCCGCTATATAATTATTATATAGGCATTTCGTGTGATGATAGATGCCGTCCCTTGTCTGTAGAAGGAAGCAGCAACAGGAGATTTTGTAGAAAATCACATTATTAACATATACATGGACCTTATTGATGAAATGTTGTTTATTATTATTACTAGACTGAGCCATCAAGATATCAGTTTATATAACCACAACTAAGCACTACCATGATATATATATGTTATGTATGACAATTATTCTATCACGAAGGGGCCGTCGTGATCGTGATCGTAAGGTAGTTAGATGTCCAACTATCTATATGCAATCAGTGTACTCGATACAACATTATGTGATAACGTTTTTCAGTGACATGTGGCAGGTCGATGGTTTTCTCCGGGCGCGTACTTCGGTTTCCTCCACCAATAAAACTGACCTCCTCGATATAACTGGACTATTGTACACAGTCGCATTAAACACCATAACGATAGTCCTATTCTAACACGCAATAAACATATTTCCATTTGCTTGGTCAGGACGGGTTTAGCGGAATAGCATACAAATAGCATGGATAGGTGTGTGCAAACTTGATGTGATATATTATTCTTTCAAATGATAGCAATAATTTAGCATCGATATGTATGTGCAAACTTGAGGTGGTATATTGTCCTTTCAAATGATAGTATAAAATTAGCATGGATAGGGCAACCAAGAATGGAAAATCCAGAAACACAGGCTACATTGGACACAAGACACAGAACGAAGACAAGCAAACAAAAAACACAACACAGAAAACTAAAGATGGATAATAAATATCTGCCAAAACACTGACTACTGTGTGGACGATACTCAAGGGGATTAGGGCCGCCGTGGACGTGATCGTATGGTAGTTGGATTTAAATGACCTATACAATCAGTACCTATCACTAGTAAACGTTGTAGGTTCGAATCTCGATCAGGGCGAGGTGATAAAGTTTGTCAGTGACTTGCGACAGGTCGGTGGGTATTTCCTGGTCCTCCGGTTTCCTCCACCATTAACACTGACCGCCACGAGATAGCTAAAGTATTTTTGAAAGTGGTGTTAAATACCATAAGACCGTAAACAAACCCACGGTGATTGATAGTCTACAGGGACAGGTGTTAATTCAGTGATAGCTTTAAACTTGCAGATATCTAATTTAATGCACACGACTCGGGAATAACCTCCATCAAAGTCTAAATAGTTGAAAGCCAAATATAATTGAAAAACATTTCGGAGCAAGAAAACCAACGGCCTTAAAACAGGATAGCCAAAATCGCCAAATGTTGATGTTTGTTTGTTTGATGATGCGTAATGCCATTTTCAACAATATTCCAGTTTTATTGGTGGAGGAAACCAGTGGACCCACAGAAAACCACCCACCTGTCTCAAGTCACTGACAAACTTTATCACACAATGTTGTACACCTCATCCTGATCGAGATTCGAATTCACAACGTTAGAGGTGATAGGCACTGATTGCCTATGTAGTTGTAAATCCAACTACCATGCGATCACGGCCACAACGGCCCCAAACCAAATGTTGTCTGAGGAAGATGAATGTTTGAGTAATAACTACATTATTTAAGATATGTAAATATTATAAACAAGTGTCATTAATATTGTCATTAACATTGATTACTCGGCAGATTATGCCCAATATAGAAGACTAATAGAACATTTAATATTACTATACCTGTTCAATTTATTGTTTTATATGGCTTTTTAAGATCTCTACATTATGCTTGCTGATAATTGCTGCATGTTTTCCTCGTCGATCTCATTTCTTCATCTAAGCATTCAAAGTTTAGTCCCAAAACTAGACCTTATTACAGCGGAATACGCTGATTTTGATATACTATCTTTTTCATAATCATGGTTAAACCGTAGTCATACGGATGAGTCATTAAAACTATCGAATTATCAAACTCCATTTCGAAAAGATAGGGGTCCTAACAAATCGGGGGTGGGGTTATTTTGTATGTAAAGGATAATATAAATGTAAGCAGACGTGACGATCTTGATTTCGATGATCTTGAAGGCATTTGGGTTCAAATAAAAATAAATGGCAAACAGATCTTATTTTGAATTTTTAATATCCCCCTAAAAGTACCCATGATATATGGGGGAAATTGGAATCCTCAATCGAAATGGCCATAAATGATACTGCTATTGATGATGTCGTTATAACGGGTGATTTTAACGAAAATCAACTGGACTACTCACGCACTAAAATTAGCTTCCTTTTAACTAAATTTAGTCTTTTACAAATGTTTGACGAACCGACACATTTCAGTGAGCACTCATCATCATTAATTGATCTTATATTGACAAATAATGTTAATACGTTGATATACACTGGAGTAGGACCTGCACTCACCGACCAAATACGATATCATTGTCCTGTAATATGTTTCATAAATTATCCTAAGACCCCGACGAAACCGTTTAAGCGTAAAATATGGTTGTATGAACATGCAGATTATGAAAAGCTAAGACATAATTTGTTCAACGTAAACTGGGACTCACTTTTTCTTACTGATGATATAGAATTGATAACAAACGATATTATTAATGCTATTTTAAGTGCCGCTGAATCTTCTATCACGAGTAAAATTGTTACTATCCGAAAAGGGGGGCCCAAGTGGTTATCTTGAAATATACGTAACATCATAAGGAAGAAAAATAGAATTCACAGAAAGGCAAAATATTTTAATAACCTCATGCATTGGAATAAATATAGGAAAATCATAAATGAAGTTACAAGCCTAGTAAGGAACGCCAAAGATAAATATAATAATGATTTAATCCAAAAAATTACAAACATGAATTCTTCTTGCAAAAACTGGTGGAACATAGTTAAACAGATTTCTGGTATAAAAGGATCTGATATGAGTATTCCCCCAATTCTCCATAATTATAACTTAATATTTGATGATATCGAAAGAGCAAACTTATTTAACATATATTTTTTTCAAAACAATCCGAAATTGACGACTCTAACAGCAATATTCGTAATTTATCACATGTTACAAACCAAATAAGCGAAATCTAATTATGTGAAAATGAAGTCGAAGATGTTCTAAAAGTGATAAATCCTACAAAAGCATCTGGTCCTGATTTGATTAACCCTAGACTGTTGAAGGAAGCAGCACCTATTATTAAACACCCTCTTTGTAAATTATTCAATCTCTCTTTACGGGTCGCTTCCTATCCAAGCCAATGGAAAAGAGTAAATATAACGCCTGTTTTTAAGAATAATAAACAAAACGACGTAAACAATTATAGACTCATATCCCTACTTAGTGTAATTTCAAAATGTATGGAGCGTTGTGTATATAACCATATTCACAATCATCTATTGGATAGCGATATTCTAACTACTTGTCAATCCGGATTCACAAAAGGGGATTCTGCAGTTAATCAACTAATCAATATAACAAACGATTTTGGCAAAGCCTTAGATAGTGGTAAAGAAGTTCGGGTCGTTTTCTGCGATATCAGTAAAGCATTGATAAAGTTTGGCATACAGGTTTAATTCACAAACTAAGACAATCAGGCATTTCAGGCAATTTACTCAAGTGGCTTCAAAATTATCTCTATGGGAGGGAACAAAGGGTGGTTGTTAATGGCTCAAACTCTAACTCTAACTGGTTACCGGTAAGGGCAGGGGTTCCTCAAGGATCCATACTTGACTCTCTTTTATTTAAATTTTTTATAAATGATATCGTAAACGAGATCAATACTGAAATTAAACTGTTTGCTGATGATGCAAATTTATATCTCAGTGTTGACAACCCCAACGACACGGCTTTCCTCCTGAACCAAGATCTCAATAAAATACAACGTTGTGTAACGTGTAGGGGGTTGCACGTCACTGGCGTAATCCGGTTCGTACCAGAGTTACTCCTCTGGATTCAAGTGACGCTCTGTATATCGTGTTTTTAGCTTATACAGTTAAACCTATGGACAATGTTGTGCGTTTTCGGCACCCGTGCGTCGGACCTGTGCGTTTTACGCACGCACCTATTATTAGCTTAACCTGTGCGTTTTACCCTCGCACCTATTGTTGGCTTAACCTGTGCGCTTTACCCTCGCTCCTATTGCCAGTTTAACCTGTGCATTTTACGCACATACCTATTACTGGTTCAGCCTTTCCGTTTGTGACGCCCGCACCTATTACTAGATAAACCTGTGCGTTTTACGCACGCCACTATAGCTAATTCAACCTGTGCGTTTTTACAGCATTTATGCGTCAGACGCACACCACTATAGTTAATTCAACCTGTACGTTTCTATAACACTTAACTATAGTCAATTTAACCTGTGCGTAAAGCTGCTAATCAAGTAACCAAGAGCGAATACCAGTATTACATAGGGTTATTGAACAAACATGTAGCTCGACAGAGCAACCCAAAGTGCCAAGACACGCTGTGACAAGCGTTTATATACCCTGTTTTGGACTATACCATTTTATACAGACGATTCCAAAAGTCTGCATCACTAAGATGATTTTATATAACCCAATGATAATCATAAAGCGTGTAAATGATCCGACTATTTCCGTGCATTATTTCATATCCCAACCCGTTTATGACTCTGTTACTTATCGTATTAATTATAAACATTATGGAAGCTAAAAATAGAAACTATTCGTATGCTTAAAATGTCTTATTTAACCAACCACTTGATAAATAAAAATGGTCTACTGTTTCGAAAGTTGTGAATTAATTATTTGCATGCCAAATTTGTATATTAAGCAATTCAAACAACATACACCAAAGGGGAATTCGTGGAAGTGGGGAAGGAAATTATACGGTCAAGTGCGCAAATTATCACCTATTTATAGCCTTAATTTATTTTTAGAATTTGCATACACATTTCAAATACGTGTTAACTAATTTCGTCACAATACCCACGCCTCCAGGTAATGCGTCTTCGCATTTACCTACTCTTCAAGCTTCCACTGAATGCGTCAATTCCTTTGGCCATTTTTCAGACCCAAACTCTATCAACATGCAAAGCAGCGGTTTTGTCATCAGCTGGACATATTCTCAAAAGAAAGGTCGCAATGCCTATCAATGCTAAGTGCCGAACGCCATCGGTCACTAGTCAAAACTGTTCCAACCCCGGGTTGGTCAGAACCTCAGCTCGTAGATATTCAATCTACAATCTTGTCCAGAGTTCCATCAGTTTCTACTACGAAGATAAACGTAACTACGTGTAATGTGACATTCTACCTAAAACAAAACTTACTTTCCCATCCCCTAACCTAATGCTTTAAACCCTATAACTGAGCAACTGTAACATAAATTTATTACAACAATTAACAAATGTAACCACCTAATAATCATAGAAAATAATTTTAACTGCCACTGGAAAAGATATATAAAATGTCAAAAACCGGTAAGAAGTACTTTTGCCTAAGTAGCGGCTTCATATTGATGCCTACTCTTAACGAACACAGCTCCGAAGAGACTGCTGCTACTGAAGGGATCTTTAACGTGCATAGGCGTGGCGCTCACTGAACACGGGACCTCGGATTTAACGTCCCCATCCGACGGACACCTAAAATAATAATGACAAGTTGATGACTGCTTCTCTGTACTTGTCATCCAATACAACAGATAATTGGTCACTTATAAACAACTGTATACAAATATAACCATAAGATATGCCTTATCTTCAATGTCTATTTACATATATATATATATCTATATACAGAAACGGTTTACTTTACCAGTGCTGGTCGTAATCACGCAACCAGACAGGAGACTTTCTGTTTCTTCTTGGTCTGCGTGAAATTTCAGATTCTGTCCAGGCTGCAGCATGTGGCAACACATCATCTTGGGTTTCAGCTACTGTAGTAATCCCTGCTTCAGGGTCGAAGGCACCATCCATTACTTCGTACTGCTCTTTGTTGATATATGCATCTGCGGAATGTTGTGCCTCCTGTTCTATTTCTCCAAATAGTTTCTGTGGCTTGCATCTTCGCATTCTATCAACATGTATTACTTGAGATTTGGCGCCTCGACCACAATTGACAAGATATGTCCAATCAGAGTTCTTCTTTAAGACAGAAAAGGGACCTCTCCAATAACTTGTAAATTTTGGGCTACGTCCGGGTTTACGAATAGGGAAATATACAAGAACGTTATTACCCTTATTAAATTGTTCCCAGCTCAGTTTTTGGTCGTGATATTTCTTTTGTCGAAGTATTTCCCCTTCGACATGCTCTTGCACGATGCGATGTGCTTCCTCTATTCTATCCTGCAGTTCCCAAGCCCATGAATGCCGTGGTACCAATTTCGCTGCTACTGGCGGTTCGTATATCAGATCAAGAGGTGTCGTAACTCTCTTCCTAGCATCAAGCGATTTGGTGTACACACCGTCGTCTCGTGTTCTGCTGATCTGTATGCCATCATGACATAGGGTAATAGTATATCCCAATTGGTATGATGTTCGTTTACATAAGACGACAACATTGTTGCCAGAGTTTTATTAAAACGCTCTACCATGCCATCCGATTTCGGGTGATAGGGGGTAGTCTTTGTCTTGTTGATTTGAAGTAGCTGACACATTTCTGTGAACAATTCACTTTCAAATTGACTGCCGTGGTCTGAGTGAATAGTGGTCGGGACGCCAACACGTGTTACGACCTCTCTGACAATGATATCGGCAACCGTAGATGCCGCCATGTTTGGCATTGCATGAGCTTCTGTCCATTTTGTGAAATAGTCGTTAATGACTAAAATATACTTGTTGCCATCATTCGTGTTAGGCAATTCGCCAAGGATATCAGCGGCTATTCTTTCCATTGGATAGCCAGATATCTGCGTCTTCATTGGTGCTCTTTTTCTTTGTAAAGGTCCCTTTCGTTTGCTACAGGCCTCACAGCCGGCTACGTACACTTTAGCATCCCTGCGTATGCCAGGCCAATAATACTTCCGTTTGATCCTAGCCAAAGTTTTTCTCACCCCTAAGTGAGCGGAAGTCTTTTCGTCATGAATGTGTTGAAGTATCCGTCGTCTTTCACAAAATGGTATAACGACACATAATGTCCCATCATTCTTTGATTCTCTATAAAGTATGCCGTCCTTCAATCTGAGATCTTTCCACTGGGACCATAAACACTTAACTACAAAACCATATTTCCCAATATCACAAAAAGATGGCCGTTCATTTTTCTCTAGCCATTTCTTAACTATGTTCAAGTCACGATCTTTCTCTTGTATCTGTTGAATTGAGATTGCTGGTTCATTATTCAATGATTCCGTGGCAATTGTGTTCATATGAGCTAAGTCCATCCAATCTGAACGAAACCCACATTGCTTACAAGGAATTTTGGTGTTGAGAACTTGGACGATGTTTAATTGTCATATTGTACGAGCTTAATACTTCTAGCCAGCGCGCAAGTTGACCTTCTGCGTTTTTAAAGTTCATTAACCATCGCAAGGAGCTGTGGTCCGTTCGAACTGTAAGCGTTTTTCCATAGAGGAAATGGCGGAAGTGCTTTACAAAATGCACAACTGCTAATAGCTCCTTGCGGGTGACACAGTATTTGCGTTCTGTCTTGGTTAGTGTCCTGCTTCCATACGCAATAACTGTCTCAGCACCATCTATTTCTTGAGATAAAACAGCGCCAATTGCACTTTATTGGCATCCGTATCAAGGATAAAAGGTTTTGTAAAGTCTGGGTGTCCTAAAATAGGTGCACTAATCAACCGTTCTTTAAGATTTTGGAACGCATTGTGACAATTGTCGTCCCAGAGATACTTTCTCCCTTTCTCTGTTAATTTGTGTAAACACTTGGCTACTGCAGAGAAATTCTTAATGTAGCGCCTGTAATAGCCACATAACCCCAAAAATGAACGCAGCTCAGAAACGTTAGTGGGCACCGGCCAATCTTTCAGATTTGTATTTTATTAGGGTCTGTTGCTACCCCATCCGATGATATAACATGACCTAAAAATGTCACCTGCTTTGAAAATAAGGAGCATTTCTTTGGTTTGAGTTTCAGCCCTGCTGCTTTTAACCTGTCAAATACTTGACGTTAATTCGTAACCATTTCCGCAAAAGACTTTCCAACAACTATCACGTCATCTAAATATACCAAACATATCTGCCATTGTAGGCCTGTAAGAACCCTCTCCATTAGTCTCTCGAACGTAGCCGGTGCACAGGCCAATCCGAACGGCATAACCCGAAACTGAAAGAGTCCTCGTCGAGTAGCGAATGAGGTCTTCGGGCGATCTTCGCTTTCCATTTCTACCTGCCAATATCATGAGCAGAGGTCTAAGGTTGGGAACCACTTGTTACCCGACAATTGTTCAAGGGAATCATCGATGTGGGGTAATGGATAGGCATCTTTAGTCGTAAGGTCATTTAAACGACGATAATCTACACAGAAACGTGTACTGCCATCTTTCTTTTTCACAAGCACGATTCCAGACGACCAAGGTCCAACTGCTGGTTCTATGACTTTCTTTTGTAACATTTCATCAATATGTTTGTCCACTTCCTCACGCATTGCTATCGGAGTACGACGCGGCGGCTGCTTTACAGCAATATTGGATCCGGTATTAATCTTGTGTCGTACAATGTTGGTCCGCCCTAAGTCTTGGTCAGATGTGGCGAATAGGTCTTTATACTCATTTATCAAGGACCGGACAGTTTCAGTCTTATCTTTGGGTAAGTGTTTGCTAGATCGTTCCACCAATGACATTAATTCTTTATCAAGGTCGTGAAATGTATGTCCTTTTCTATTTATTTTCGTTTCATTTAGGACGCACTCTACAGGACTAAGTTCGGCTACTGTTGTACCCGGCCTAACGATTTGCACTGCGTCTGTGACGTTCATTAATCTGACAGGAACGCAATTCTAGGGCTCCACAAGGACCTTTGTTACCAACGCACAATCTCGTTTTAAAAACTTTTCACAAGGTTCTAACATAGCCCATTCATTATCTTTTCGTAATTTGGGTGCGTCCTGGACATAGCCTTTCACAATCATCTCTGTTCCTGGTTGTATGCTTATATTTTCTTTGACTGTAACTCGAAAACAGCCAATGCGGCCCTCAAAGTACAACGGAATTTCTTGATTTGCGTACCTCATCACATTACTTTCTAGGTCTATCACACACCTCTGACTTTGTATAAAGTCTAAACCTAAAATTCCATCCATGGGCAAATCAGCAATAACGGCTTCGACCGTACATTGTTGAGTGCCAACTGTCAGGTTGAAGAATGATTGGCCCATACTAGTGAGATCCGTTCCGTTGGCAGAAACGACAATCTGTCTTAGCGGTCCTACTTCCGGTCTTTTTGACTTGTCTAGTGGGTAAAATATCTTATTTGATACCAAGCTAACTGTCGCTCCAGTATCAACTAGAAATT
This sequence comes from Bathymodiolus brooksi, assembly GCA_963680875.1. Lineage (NCBI taxonomy): Eukaryota > Metazoa > Mollusca > Bivalvia > Mytilida > Modiolidae > Bathymodiolus > Bathymodiolus brooksi. The sequence continues at coordinate 37,561,246 of OY804578.1, read as the reverse complement.
TCGTTTGAAGATCATTGATCTTCAGGGCTATGTACATTCCTGCTTCCTTGTTAGAAGTATTAACTCCCAAGTATGCACGTTTCTGGTTACGCCTATGTTTCCTCCTTCTGGTGCGCAGGTGTCTAGCTGCTGATTTTACTGGAGTTTCCTCTGTCTGTGGTCGCCTTCGCTTTTGTTCGTTACATTCTCTCTTCCAGTGACCTTTTTGCCCACATTTGAAACACTCAGTATCCTTCTTGATGTCACTGATTCTGGTATTTCGTTGAGTACCAGTTTGATTTCTTTTAACTTTTTCTAAGTCTTTCTGCAGATGGTCAAGCTTCTTATTAAACGCCTGCATCATCTCTACCAGTTTATCCTCCTTGTTGTCCTTATAACTGTTCGTTTCATCTGTGCCAGTTGCGCCCCTGAGATGTGCACGTCCAAATTCATTCTTCTTTTCGGCCTTGTAAAGTGCGTCAAGTTATACCGCTAGACATATAGCTTGGTTTAAATTGGCAGGACGGGACTGCTTAATTCTTATCCTCATTTCCGAATTTACCAGTGCGTAAAGAAAATGTTCGGTAGAAAGCGTTTCTCTGACTTCAGCTGCCCTTAAGATACGCTTTATTCACCAAACGCCGAATAGTTTGACCCAGCTCCGGTAAGCTCTCGCTAGCCTTTTGTCGTCTTTCTTTTAGTTGCACTCGGTAAAGATCCATTTGATTTGACAGTGCAAAACGTTCTTCTAATGCTTCTACTAAGCTGGTATAGTGTACCTGGCGGTCTGATGGTAAGTCTCCAAGTACGCATTGCGCCTGGCCTCGCAACGCAGCTGCCAAGTATAACCCTTTCTCTTCATTATCCCAGTCATTTATGGCAGCACATGCGTCAAAATGAAACTTGTAATCACGCCATTCGCCTGTGCCGTCATAATTAGCCAGCTTTATCCTTCGGTTGTAACTTTTTATTTTCTTGTCATTCTTGACATCCTCCGAAAATGTTACTTTAGTAGCCTGTGGCATACTACAAGGTTGCACAATTGGGGACATGATATCATCAGCATCTCTCATTTCGGCAAACAACGACGCCGTGTTCATTTTCGTAGTCTTTGGCCTTGCGCCTCCGTGCGGCGTCGTGTGTTGCCTGGTTTCGTCTTCTACTATCCCCTCGGTTCTACCTTGTGCTGTTTTATGAGACTTCTGGCTTCTTGTAGTTACGATCCCAGAATCAATGCGTTCCGTCTCGCTGTCAACAGGCTTTGGGGTTGACTGTTTAAACTGCACTGTACTCTGGTCTTCGTTTAGTAACTGAAGTCTTTGTCCAATATCTTCTTGCAAATAACTGATCTGCGCTTCAAGATTTTCAATGTCATCCATCGTGATTTGCGTCTATTGAATCCCACCGCTGCCACCAAAAATTATGTAACGTGCAGGGGGTTGCACGTCACTGGCGTAATCTGGTTCGTACCAGAGTTACTCCTCTGGATTCAAGTGACGCTCTGTATATCGTGTTTTTAGCTTATACAGTTAAACCTATGGACAATGTTGTGCGTTTGCGGCACCCGTGCGTCGGACCTGTGCGTTTTACGCACGCATCTATTATTAGCTTAACCTGTGCGTTTTACCCTCGCACCTATTGTTAGCTTAACCTGTGCGTTTTACCCTCGCACCTATTGCTAGTTTAACCTGTGCGTTTTACGCACATACCTATTATTGGTTCAGCCTGTGCGTTTGTGACGCCCGCACCTATTATCAGATAAACCTGTGCGTTTTACGCACGCCACTATAGCTAATTCAACCTGTGCGTTTTCACAGCACTTGTGCGTCAGTCCTGCGCGTTTTACCAACGCTACTATAGCTAATTCAACCTGTGCGTTTTTACAGCATTTATGCGTCAGACGCACGCCACTATAGCTAATTCAACCTGTACGTTTCTACAACACTTAACTATAGTCAATTTAACCTGTGCGTAAAGCTGCTAATCAAGTAACCAAGAGCGAATACCAGTATTACATAGGGTTATTGAACAAACATGTAGCTCGACAGAGCAACCCAAAGTGCCAAGACACGCTGTGACAAGCGTTTATATACCCTGTTTTGGACGATACCATTTTATACAGACGATTCCAAAAGTCTGCATCACTAAGACGATTTTATATAACCCAATGATAATCATAAAGCGTGTAAATGATCCGACTATTTCCGTGCATTATTTCATATCCCAACCCGTTTATGACTCTGTTACTTATCGTATTAATTATAAACATTATGGAAACTAAAAATAGAAACTATTCGTATGCTTAAAATGTCTTATTTAACCAACCACTTGATAAATAAAAATGGTCTACTGTTTCGAAAGTTGTAAATTAATTATTTCCATGCCAATTTTGTATATTAAGCAATTCAAACAACATACACCAAAGGGGAATTCGTGGAAGTGGGGAAGGAAATTATACGGTCAAGTGCGCAAATTATCACCTATTTATAGCCTTAATTTATTTTTAGAATTTGCATACACATTTCAAATACGTGTTAACTAATTTCGTCACAGTTGGTCTGAAAAATGGCTCGGAAAATTTAACCCGAATAAAACTGAAACTATGGTTATTTTCACTAAGAGAAACAAACCATATCACCCCTTTTACAAATGAATTATCAAGATCTCCAAGTAGTTAACTCTCACAAACACTTAGGTGTAATAATTTCAGATAATGGCCAATGGAATGATCATATTGATTACATTGTTAAAAAAAACTTATGACAGATTAAATATAATGAGAAAATCTAGAATATTCCTTGATAGATACTCTTTAGAAAAAAATTCATATTTCTATTATAAGACCTTTAATGGAGTACGCTGAGGTTATATGGGATCATCAAAAGCAAAATTTAATAAATAAATTAGAGAATATTCAATTAGATGCATAAAAAAAATAGTAACTGGGGGGACCAGATTAACATCACATGACAGCTTGTATGAAGAAACAAAATGGGAGAAACTAAAAGATAGAAAAAAATAATCACAAGCTTGTTCTCTTTCATAAAATGAATTACAATAAAACACCGCAATATTTAGATGAATTAATTCCACCCTGAAATGCTCACATAATATTTTTTACCTTTTCAATCTTATTCAATCTCTTTGTATTATTATTTTCAAGTAAATTGTGTAGCTTTCAACTACATGCTTACATACATTTTTTTTCTCCCTCAATGTATAAATAATTCCCACAAGTTTAAAATTTAAATCAGCATGCATATATATTTGTTTGTGATATTTGTATGTTTTTCATAGGAAACAGATTAAAAAAAAGCATTTGCTTGTTTCTGAATCCTATTGTAGAATTGCTATTGTTCTGTTTATATATGTCAGTTATACCAATAACATATGTTTATGCCAATTGCTGCACTACACTTCCTGATAGAAGTCGATTGGTCAACATACGTAGTACGTAATCTTATATAAATACAAAACATTTAGAATTAAGTTAATCCAACTGGAAAATATGCTGTCAATTTGAACACATACAAAACAATCATTTGTAATTCGAGTATGTTTTCTTACCCGACATTTTCATTTTTTTTCTACTTTTTAGAGATAATTGCCCACAATGGATCGTTACCGTTGCTTGTGGACTATTAGTCACCGAGATCATCACCCACCCTGTAGTCAGTGGTCCGGCACTTACACGGTTCATCAGATATACATGTATTCATTATTGGGATTTACAATTTCTTAATAATGTAATTATTATCAAAACTAAGATTCTCCTCCTTCACGCATATGTGACGTCAGCGGATTTAACTATCCTGCTTGGGTATTTTAACTATCCTCCTTCGGTATTTTGGTTTTCTTGCTCCTAAAGACTTTTATATTATTTGGCCTTCCGATATTTTATATGCGCGTACCAGACAAATGTTTTTTTCCAGAAGCACGTCGTGCACACTATATTCGATATATTATTCTGCAAGTTTATTACTCGTGATAGTAATTGTTTTGGGGCCGTCGTAGTCGCGACCGTGGTCGTGATGTTATAGCAATTGGATTTACAATTGCCAGTGCAATCAGTGCCTATCACCAAATCTCGCTCATGGCTAGGTACATTCGATACAACATTATGTGATAAAGTTTGTCAGTGACTTGCGGCAGGTCACTGTTTTCCTCCACCAATACAACTGACCGCCACGATATAACTGAAATAATGTTGAAAGTGGCGTTAAGCACCATACCCCTAACCCTATTAATTGTTTTAATAATACAGATTGAAAATCAGTTGTCTGTGATTAAAATATTAAATTGAATTTGTGCTGCCATCATCCACTCTCTTTGTCCATGTAATTTTCTTTCCGTCATTTACTAAAGACTTGCTTAACGTGCAGTGTGTGGTATTTCAATTGTTTCATTGATTGTTACGTAATGTCCAGTGACAATAGTTCAGCTATATTCAGGATGACCACAAGTTCAATAATATACAGAAAATGAGGGAAGCGTTGAGTTAACCGGGTAAGCGACTTTTGATTGCCAATGTAAAAGTATGGAAAGTTGGGAAGGGACAATAAATTCAACGCTTATAGCGGCTATATTGTTGTCTTCTCTTTTTCGAAATCTACGAAAGAGGTATTTTGCTTGCAGGGAGCTTGACACTCTAAAAACACATTACCCACTATTGTTCACGGTCAGGTTTTCTGTATTATTACCTGACACCTCTCACCGGGAAGACACCCCCATCCTCCAACCGGGGACATGTTGAGCAGCTCTGTTGGTTATGGACGACACGAACCCCCACAACTGTTAATTTTTCCGCCTCGCATATGACACTCATCGTGAAGATTAATATCAAAGGCGGTGTTATTTATTTTTTACATTTGTACAAAACTTAAATTTTCCTTTTTATGTTACATATATATTTACACTTTCTATCAAATAGTCTATTCATAATATAAGATGCATGCCTGTTTAGTCACGCCGCTTTTTTGTACCTGTTCCAAGCTAGGCATGGATTTCTAGTGTCATATATCGTGCTCTCTTTTGTTTATTTTTGTTCTTGTTTTGTTTTTGTTGTTGTTTTTGTTTGTTTATTGAGATGAGGTGAGAGGTCATAGTCGTTTTTTTGTTATTAAAACTTTATTTTCATAATAAAAATGTTTCATTCGGGGTTCTAAATATGTACCTTAAAAAATAACATAGATGTATGGCAGGAAACAAAATTAAGGTACTTCACAAATGCAATATCAATTGATAATTTTGAATGATAATATTCTTATAACTGATGTTCTCATAATCGAAACTCTAGACATTTCATTTTAAGAAATCATATTGACATATACACACCTTTACTTATGATGTGATACATTTGCTGTCTGCAAAATATAAATCTTGGTAAAAAGGACTCGATAAAATCCCCAAAATATCATTGTTCTAAAAAGAAAATAGTTATCCTGCATCAAGATTATAATTTTCCCCCGAAAGCAAGAGTTAAAATGATGACGATCATCAACCCGATTTAAAGTTCATGTTGTCCCTGTTACACTGGTGGGTTGTCAGTAGTAAATCCTTCTGGTTGATGGGGCACAAGCTGTTGAATGTTCAACGGTTGATATGTATTAGTGACTAACTCCCCCATATATAAAAACCCAGCTGAAATCAGGTTTTTGGTGAGATATTAAAAGTGTTGTTATCCTAAAGTCGAGAAATTATTACCATACAGATATAAGTGTTGTGGCACTGTAAAGGTGAGGCGTTTTCCTTTGTGGTACGGGAGATAGTAGGGTCAACCCAAACACTATATTATTAGTATCTGGTGCTTTTCCGTTAAGCTCTAAGACTGACTGACTCGAAGACATGATAGTGATTCAAAGTGGAATACATGTTCACTTGTGTTTGGTTGTATCAATGTGTTGGTTCAGTACATAGCCGGCATCATCTTCTTTGATATACGCATTCTGATTACCCTTTTGGTATCTTCAAACTCTTCTCATCTCCTAAATAATAGTGTGTTCTCGTGATGTTACAAACTAAAGGTGTATACAAACAATCACACATTTACTCAAATAACCGTCAAATTGACATGTAGAGTGCTCACAGTAGTAATATCAAGGAAATTGAATAAGAAGAATGTATGTCAAAAAAATTCTTTCTTGTTTTTATTTTTATTTTTTTATTTATTAGATCGTATGCTATAATACCAACAAACTATTTTATACAAGACGTTTAATATATGAATAAATCACAATTGACAAATATTATAAGCTCTAAGCATATTTTCGTAAATATTTCACAGGTTAAAAAGCAAGGCTTGGATTAATAATGATAAAGAAAATATATATAAAATGTAATTATAACGCAACACAGATGATAGATACAACATGATTTAAAGACAAAATTACATGAATATGCATTAGGCACCTATTAACAGATAGAATGTTTGAATAATATGCATTGTATTAATACAAGCAAAAAGGTTGGATTATAAATCATATTTAACCACCAAAAATATATGCATAAATTGCATTTGACAAATAATATAAGCTCCGAACATATTTCGTAAATATTTCTGTAGATTTATATTGATACATAAAATATCATGATGACGCAACACATAGATGATAGCTACAACATGACTTGAAAACAAAATTAAATGAATATTCATTAGGCACCTAATACCGCCGTATATCAATACAAGCAAAAAAGTCGGAATATAAATCTTTTTTTTTAAATTATACCACAAAAATATATATGTAAGAAATAAGATACATGTTCAACAATGAGTTAAGCGTACTTTTCGAGATTTTATGTCTTTCTATAGCTACATAAGATACATATCTATTTTTTTTCTTTAGTGTACTCTGGTGGGTTGTCTGGTTGCTGTGGCACAAGCTGTTGATTGTTCAACGGTTGATGTGTAGTGACGACGTATTGTTGTCCTCTTTGATATTGCATCGTTGGGTTGACTGGCTGTCCTGTTGTCATCAATACATTTGGCTGGTAGTTCATTGGAATTTGAGTTTGTGGAAGATTAACAAAGACCCCTGGCTGTGATGCGTTCATGAACATAACTGTACTTTGTACCTATTGTGAAACAAAATACATTCATTTTACAACTTTTCAGTTTTGTATTACAATACGACCTAATTATATTATTAATGTCTAGTCGTTTTGGACCCTTCTTCCTCTAATTGGTTTCTTTTTTCTGGTTGTGTGCTCTCAAATGGATTCAGCGATGCGAGACCTCTCGCACTGTAAGTCCCTGCTCTATCAACTGAACTAATGGAGATATCCACTAACTCTGGGTGGTTATGAAAGCATTATGGTTCCTATAACCTTAGGTAGAAGAGAGTTCCCGTTACACACTAATTTAGGTACTTAATCTGGAATTATGCCCTCAAATAAAAATATCAGTAATTAAATGTGACATTGATGTGACGTAGACAGACGGTTTGTTCTGTTGTACGCATTGTGTACATGACGAGGTTTCGATACTACTTCACCAGAGACTTGTAAATGGTTTTATCTCAGCCAGCATTTGTTTCCACCACCCATACAATTGACTGCCACGATATAACTGAAATATTGTTGAAAGTGGCGTTAAACATATGCATTGATAATAATAATAATAATCAATCGATATTTAGAGATAATTAGAAGTTTCACATTCGCGAATGAAGATCTAACGCAATATCATAAGGGGTCACATTCAGATTATCTTTTTAATAACAAAATATTGTTCCTTCGGTATTATTTACCGTTTTAGAGGATACCACAGGGATAGTTAGAACAGACAATATACTGGCCAATAGAAACAAAACAAAAGGATGAAAAGATTTAGAACTGACCAATCGTGTGATGCGTTACTTCAAGCACCGTCTGTGTAAAACTTTAAACTTGTAAAATTAGCCATCGCTGTTATGAACCATCAGTAACGTCCAGAAGATTAAATATATTATGTAAAATGTTCAAGATTATAGCGTTGTTTATAATAACGCTGTTCACCCGGTTATTTGTGAGGGTTGGCATTGTATTCGCATATGGACAGCACTACCATGACCTCATCATGCCACTTAGATGAGGATTGACTCATAAAACTAGCTTAACCCCTCTTTCTCACGATTGTGGTATTTGTTTTCTGGAATTATTCCGACCCTGTAGTTTTTCATTTTATTGTTTAATTCAAAGAAATATTTTTCCTTTCCGTACGGAGCTATTACTAATGGATTTAATGCCGATATGTATTTCCACATAATACATTTCATATAGGCCCGGAACATTTGTTCCTTACCGGCAAAATACAGTCGCAAAGCAGTTCAGTTTTACTTTCAAGAATGGCTAAACGGCAATCTGTTTGAACAAATATATGAACGTGGCTCCTTACGCGATTGAGATAGAAAAGGATTATCAATTAAAGATATAATTCTAATTAGATTGGAAATTGAATTGTAATGCATTGAGTGATTGGTTTTATATTGAACTTACTGATCGGTCTTGTTTCCCCCACGGTGTACAACAGCAACAGTAAGAAGCAGCAATTATTGCCAGGACCATCTCAACAAACGACAACACTGCTATTAAAACTGATAAGACAACAGCACCACGGTTGTATATGCCACGCTGAAATCATGTGTAAAATAGTTTATTAATCAATTGCATCTCTTGGAACACCTAGTGACCGAGGTGATCATGCTTGTATGGGAGTTTGTATTTACAACTACATGTGCAATCAGTGCCTATCCCCACTAAGCTTGTGAGTTGGAATCATGGCGAGATATACTCGATTGTGTGATAAGTTGGTCAGTGGATTGCGGATCCACTAATAAAACAAACCACAGCGATATAGCTGAGCTATTGTTTAAAGTGACATTATACACCATAACTGTAGCACATATCGAAAGATCGAGTAACAAGAACCCTACTAAAACCGGGGGTGAGCTCAGGTGCTCCGGAAGGGTAGGCAGTCCCTTTTCCACTAGTGGCACCAGTCGTGTTAATCTACTTACGAACCCATGAATGAGGAAAGCAGTCTATAAATTATAATTAATATTAATGAAAGTAATATACGTACCTGTTCAGCCCCAACAACACCAAAAATTAACATAGTCGGCATAAACAAACTAGCCCCAATAATGCTACACACCATAAAGCCAACTCTCTGTAAATAATAATATTAAAAGTGTAGACTAATACTTATGGTAGCATTCTATATATATTCGATCATCTTATAAAACTCTTGGTTTTGGAATACAGCTTAAAATAAACAAGAAAGTTTACAAACAAAAACAAAACAAAACAAACCAATCTCAACATTACTGAAATAGCGGTACATATAAACAGCAAAGATGACACCAGCACAATTATGTCAAAATATTTATGTAATGGTTTTTGACTAATTGTTTTCCGTTAGTGAATTGATTTATGTCCAATAAAAGACGGGCCCGTGTGGCTCAATGAGTTAGGCAGTTGGATTACCTACAACTCATACAAGCCAATCACCAATACGGCGTGGGTTCGCGTCCGGCTTTGCAAATTACAATAAGGGTGCGCTCGACTCACAGTCGCAATTGATAAAGTTTACCAGTTGCTAGCCTATGGTCGGTGGTTCTTTCCGGGTTCTCCGGCTTCTTCCACCACCAAAACTGATCGCCATGATATAGCTGACATATTGCTGAAAGTGGCGTTAAAACACCAAAAATCAATCAAATCAACCAATAAAAGACTGACACCATCATATTTGGAATGCTTCCTATATTCAAATATGGATATTAATATATGCACATAGAGATAGCGTTATCTACATATTGAATTATGAATTTGAAAATAAGCTTAATATACCTTCCAGACAAAGGACCGTCATGGCCGTAATCGTATGGTATTTGAATTTGCAAATACCTATGCAATCAGTGCCTATCACCACTGAAGTTGTGAGTGCTAATCCGGCTCATGGCAAGATGCACTCGATACAACATTATGTGATAAAGTTTGTCAGCGATTTGTGGCAGGTCAGTGCTTTTCTCTGGGTACTCCAGTTTCCTCCACCAATAAAACTGACCACCATGATATATCTGAAATACTATTGGAAGTGGCGTTAAACACCATAACCCCTAAACCAAATTCAGACAATGATATACAACTAAAGCGACACGATCTACAAAACATTTGTTTTAAGAATTCATGAGCATAACAGTCTTGACCATATTTTAAACTTTACTAATGTATATTTAACAATAAATATAATAATAAAAACGTAGATATCCAAATTCAGTGCGCACAACACCCTTCAGGAATAACCTTCATTAGGTACGCTCAAAATCGAAAGATTGGAAAGCTAAATAAATTAATTGGCTTTGAGAGCAATAAAACCAAAGTGCCTAAACGGTATAGCCAAAATCGGCTAAGGTCACCTATGCCTGATGGAGGAGAACCTTAGCTTTATTAATAATTACATAATTTAATAACTTTAAATTTACATGTCTCCCACATATAATTCATGGGAACCCAGAGGTCAAGGAATAGAACATCGTTTCTCCGTTGAGGGATATAACCATTCCGTATTGGGAGTCTGTTGGGTGTATGGAGCGAGTTAAATATGTCCAACCCTATTCAATTATGTAGAGATGAACTTGTGAAGGTCTTGAACAAGTGTTTTAAGTCTTGTTTTCTACTTCCATGTGTTCCTTTGATACTGTGAAGACACTCATATTCTTGAATTCCAATTTCGGTGGTCTTAGTAGAATTTTATTTTCGTGTATATGTAAATTCACGAATTGTCTTCTGCAGTCAGTACATGCATAATTATATACATAGTGACAAGTATTTGTTGAATTTTTTATCTTATGGTTTTATTTTTATACTATCCACGACTATAGTAACATATATACGTTGAATGTTTGATTTTATGGTTTTATTTGTATACTATCCACGACATATATAGTGACAGATATACGTTGAATTTTTGATCTTATGGTTTTATTTATATACTATCCACGACATATATAGTGACAGATATACGTTGAATTTGTTAATTTGTGGTTTTGGTTTGATGCTATCCACGAAATCCACAGAATGGCAATACCACATGTTTGATGTGATCGATGCCTACTTTCACTTGGTTAATTTCGTTTGTCTTAAAATAGTAACAAAATGATGCTACTGAGATTTAATACATACTAGTCCTCTCCAACTCTTCTCTCTTTTCCGTGACATAAAAAGAGGCAACAATCCTGTCATGATAATCTGTAATTAGATAAACATGTGTATCAGTGGAAGTAACAATGATGTATATGTATTGTATAATATTCATATGTACATCAAAAAAGCGTTGTTCTGAAAATTCGAGTTTTTTTTTCATAGCACATGTTCAACAAGTAATAACACAAAATTCTTTACAATGTCCGTCGCTTCCACTATTATTTCCTACGAACTAGCCCTGTCACTGGTTATCTGCCCCTTTCCCGCCATTTTATTTTCATAATTACATTATTTATTTCAATAATGGTTTTCACCTACAGTGTTTTCGGATATTTTCGCGTTTTCTAGCCCTTTCACTGGTTATCTACCCCTTTCCCGCCATTTTATTTTCATAGTTACATTATTTATTTCAATAATGGTTTTCACCTACGGTGTTTTCGGATATGGTGGCGTTTTCTAGCCATTTCACTGGTTATCTCCCCGCCATTTTCATGGGGAGCGCCTTCAATAATTACATTTCTTACAAAAGTTTTGTTGTTTTCGGATATGTTGTGTAGTACTCCAAGTATTCTATCACGTCCACGTTGGATATTCTGTTATATTTTCAGAGATCTTGACGTTTCTTGATTCCTTCCTCTAATTTACGTGTTTATTCAACATCTTAATCACTATTTTGTTGACTTGTTGCAGTTTTGTCATAGATGTTTACGTTACTGTGTGATATTTTCATAATGTGTTTCGTTTTATTTTTGTTTGTTTTTGTTTGTAACGTGTTTTGGGTGGAATTTCAACGCTATGGCTGCTGTTGCTGCTGCTGCTGCTGGAGGACGAGGAGGGAGGGAGGAGGATGAGCTCTCTTTGTGTGTAATTATGATTAACACAGGAATCTTCCATATTTGCCATATCATTTCACTATTCAACTTGCCTTTTTTTCCATATTTTCCATATCTTTTCACTATTCAATTTACTTTTCCTCCATATTTTCCATATCTTTTCACTTTTCAACTTACTTTTCTGCCATATTTGTCTGATTTTAGTTTCACCAGTGTTGAAGTCATCATTTCGAATGATTCATTCTCATCATCGTAAATTGGTTAACCGTTACGGAATATATGGGTGTCTCAGATGACCACAGATATGCTTCGTTTGTCGTAGACACACAGACTCAATACCTTTCGTCTGTCCTCGATCAAGACCAAACATGACATAACACACGATTGCTTACATGGGAAACACGACGGGTGCAAATAGTAGAACATGAATTGTTCATCTTTGCAGAGTACCTGGGTTGGTCCTGGTTTATTGTGGTATTCTTGTTGCTCAATCTTTATATTTCTGTTTTCTGTGTAGCGTTGACAACTTGCTTGTCGTTTTGTCCTTGTTCTATAGACCATTGAATTAGCTGTCCTTTATCGATATCGACTGCTGGGTGCCCTCTTTGGTAGCTTCAAACCATTCCTATGCAATATTTCACAATTTTGAAGCCCGTCGTCTGCTTAATTCTTATATAAATTTCATTAGACCTTTCACTGAAATATCATTAATACATGTAATTTTGCTTCTCTTTCACTAAACTGATGTAGAACAACTAATTAATTTCTTGATGATTTTTTTACTAAATGTGTGTTTCGTTCGAGTCTATCTGACCATGTTGTCTGACGTTTAACCTTTCCAACACCATGTATTTTCTGAAACGTACATGATTTGTCTACGTTCTGTCAGAAAAACATGGGATGTTTAAAATCTTGTAGTGAATTGCCATGCTCTGTGAGATCTCTTACTCTAGAAATAGCAACCTCATTCCCAGAAATTCAGTATTAACAGGTCATGCATCAAGCCCTCCAAGAAAACTAAATACAGTTAACCAAATTTGGGTTCAAAATAATCCTTATATATTTGCATGTAATAATTGTCAAAATACAACAAACGGAAAGGAATTTTTTTTTCTTCTTTAGAAAGGACTACTTTTAAATGTTCTAATCGATGATTGGTGAATAGTGTTTATATGTCTATATATTATCGCTAATTTCCTAAGCTGTTTAATATCATGCTCAATTCAAAACTTACCCATCCAGAAAAAATTATACATATGACATCATAGGTGAACAGCAGACGACCGTGTTTCTGTTTCAGAAAACAAATCCTATATGTGTAATACATATGATCATAATAATAATCATACTTGTAATCTTTGCAGTTCCCTTTTTCATGCATTGCTATGGCGTCCAATGCAACTCCAATAATGCTGAGTATCCCTATAAGTATTCCACAGCCAATTTGTATGCTACCAAATATCTTGAGAGTTCTGACTGGGAACTTTTGTGGGTCTGTCTGTCCACCTACAACAGGTTGTTGGTTTTGATTTATTGGTGGATTTACTGTTCCTTGCATAATCACCGGAATGTCTGCTTGATTTGTCGCCATTCTGAAATTCATGAATTATATCTTTTAATATTTTAGGGTGATATAGTTGATTATGTTGTAGTTATCGTAGTCCAAATGTACACATATATGTATACACAAAAGCTAAGCATCCCCATGCTTTTTTGAAATGACATATGAAACGATTAGTGTCTTAAGATTATCTACCAAGTAATTTCAGAAACATAACTGTGACCTGTTAGGACATTTAATTGGCTTTAAAAAAAACCACAACACAAATCAACAGAAATGATAATGTAATGAAAAAGAGTGCCACACAATCACAAGGCCAGTTTTTGCACTAAAAATTTCAATTTTAAGTATTGATCTTCACAGTTCATAGTGCATGATAAGATTGACATTTCACTTGGAAAACGTCAATTTTGAGTCGCTTAACGACATCCATAGTTCAAAGTTCAGTGTCGAGTTAAACCACCACGTGCTTGAATGACCGCCACAACCCTCGTATCATCCCTCCAATCAGTCATCGGATGTGCTGCTATGGTTACTGCAGCCATTCCCGATGCAATGCTGCTTCCACTTGTACAGGGGGTTAAACTGCCTATACACGACGGCCTTCCATGTCCCAAACATGATCTATAGGATTCGAATCCGCTCTCATGGCTGGCCATGTAAGAGAAGTCTAGGCTTCACGTTGAAGGTAGTCAGTTACTGCTCTTGAGCGATGCGGCCTGTCGTTGTCATCCATAAACACAGGTCTTGCAGCTAGTGGGTGGTTGTCGAAATGGGGAACAACAACTGGTTGTAATACATCTCTGATGTACTGATCACCTGATAGGTTACCTCGTATGGTGATCAAGTCCCACTTGCAATGATGAGAGATACACCCCATAACATTACTCGGCCTCCACTTCAAGGGACAGTTGGTTGGATACACCTTGAGGTATACGTCGTATTTTTCTGTCTCCAAAATCTCATTCGTTCATCGGTTCATCGGTTACATGAATTTTAAATCACTTCGCGCTAAACACCATGTCAAAGGTAATCGTTGATGTCGATCTGATAAGATGGGACATTTAATTAATCTCCTTGACTTCAGTCCTGCTGATTTTAAACGGTTTCCCACTGTTCTTGCTGACAGACGTCCATTTGGTAACCATTGCATTTTCAGAACAGGGCTGGTAGCGATTGACATCCATCTGACCAAGCGATGCAGTGCCCTTTCTTCACGCTGCGACGTTACATGTGGTCTTCTGGATTTTGGCAAGCATTTCACGGTGTTGTGTTGAGTGTGTTTTCTCACAAGCCGGCTGACTACTGCATAATGATAGCCCATCTGACGTCCAATAGCTTTGAAGGAAATTCCTGTTGACCGCATGCCGATTATTTGCCATCTTTGCGCCTCTGATATTAGACTTCGTACCATGTTCACAGAGAATGAATGAATTTTTCAAACACCTAACTTAATTACCCAAATTTGTAGCGTGGACATACTGAATTTTGAATAATGCATGGGAGACATGGTTCACACGTTTATGATATCTCGATATCGTACTTCGTCACATCTTTGTGATCACATCTTTTCAATGGATCACATGTCTTGTTAAAATCAATATTTGCATTTAAATGGAAACTCATGATAACATGTTATAATTCAATATATCAGGTGATGCTTAGCTTTTGTCTTTGTTTATATATAGATTCTCCTACTACTATCAGTGTATTACAATATTTCTTCAATGGAGATTTGAAGATTTAGTCATCATGATTTGTTTTTACCTTCATTCTTTATCTTTTATATCCCACTTCAATGCCATTTGTATTATGATATGAAAGGTTACATGTCTATTTAGGCACAAAAAAGTAATACAACATGTGCTAGTTGTTTTCTGTTTAAAGTAAAGAAGATGTAAAATAATGCGTAGCCCATTCCTTTAGTCGTTATCACATCCCTTTGGTCGTATTTACATACCCTTTGTCGTAATCACATTCCTTTAGTCGTGATCACATCCCTTTTGTCGTAATCGCATTCCTTTAGTAGTAATCACATCCCTTTTGGGCGTAATCACATACCCTTTGTCGTCATCACATCCATTTTGTCGTAGTCCCATTCCTGTCCTTTTCTCATTGATGACTACTCACAAATTTTGCCACAATAGTAGCACGACGGGTGCCACACGTGGAACAGAAACTGCTCACCCTCCCGAAGCACCTGAGTTCACCCCCTTTCATAGTAAGGAAGATGCAATGTAATACGTAGCACATTCCTTTTGTCGTAATCGCATTGGCTTTGTCGTAATCACATTGCCTTTGTTGTAATCACATTGCCTTTGTCGTAATCACATTGATGTCTTTTTCTCATTTATGACTATTCACTAATTTTCAGCTATAGTAACACGACGGGTGTCACATATGGAGAAGGAACTGCTTACCGTTTAGGAACACCTAAATTTACCTCCGTTTTTTATTGGGGTTCGTCTTGCTCGATCTTATGTTTTCTGCTTAGTGTTTTGTAGATCATTGTTTGTTCTTTTTTTTCGCCATTGTATTGTATTTCTTTCTTCGATTTACGGCTTCTGATTACATTTTTGGTGACTTCAAACAATTCTTTGTATTTTATGCACAAACAAATCGATATATATATATAAATACATAAACCACTGAGTGATTTTATTTTGTTTTCATATATGTAATGAACAATATCACCAATGTGTAAGTCGCTTACCAACTACGACCTTGATTTCAAGATAGATAAAAGACCCGTTCTCCATTTTCTTTCACTTCAGTGTCCCCCATCTTGATAAGTTATCGTCTCTCCACCTGTGATTTGAGCAACGTGACTGCTTAAACGGTCTCGATACACGGACTACGGTTACATCTAGTTTGAACGCATTGGCCTCAGTTTATAAATATTTTATATATGTTAATTTAAATTGTGTGGGATATTTTCAGATTGTAATGACTTCCTGGTCATAATATACTTAACCATTATTTTCCCTTGCTTCACAATGTTTTTGCATTTTGATGAAGTCAATTCACTATTGTGTAAAATATTTAACGGTAAAGAGAATATGTTGTATTACCGTTAGGAACATAATTTCATCTCCTTGACCAATCAGAAATTGCGAAGTTGTGTTTTATTGAATGTCAAGCAAGACTGATCTTCAGCTACTGAAGGTGAAAACTTAGTTGTAAATGGAGATTATTACTAGTGTAGTTACCTATTAATCGCTTGATGTTTAATTTCAATAAATAAATAAATGATTATTATCTAATTATTGTTTAATCAAGTAGTCTACTGTATTATATGGCCAGTCTGTAATTTGTTTTATAATAACAATAAGATTATTTAAAAGCTGTGTGTGATTTGGCAATTCATGTCACGTGATAAATAAAAAAAAACCGTACCACACTGTCGGAACTATTATAGAATTCATTACATAAATCGCAGAAAGAAGAAAAATAGATTCCCCAAACACACATTTATTAACACGAACACGAATAAACCGGGTCTTACGAAAAAATAAATATATATAATCCTTGTATCACAAAAGATAGATAATAAATATCTGCCGAAACACTGACTACTGTGTGGATGATACTCAAGGGGATTAGGGCCGCCGTGGATGCGATCGTATGGTAGTTGGATTGAAATTACCTATGCAATCAGTACCTATCACTACTAACGTTGTAAGTTCGAATCTCGATCAGGGCGAGGGGATAAAATTTGTCAGTGACTTGCGACAGGTCGGTGGTTTTTTTCCGGGTCCTCAGGGTTCCTCTACCATTATAACTAAAGTATTGTTGAAGATGGCGTTAAACACCATAAGATCGTAAAAAAGCCAAGGTTATTAATAGGCTACAGAGAAATGTATTAATTCAGTGATAGTATTAAACTTGCAGATATCTGATTTAATGCACCCGACGCGTTTCGGGAATAACCTCCATCAGGCAATTACAAAGTTTAGATATTGGAAAGCCAAATATAATTGAAAATTCTTTGGGAGCAAGAAAGCCAACGGCCTTAAAACAGGATAGCCGAAATCGCCAAAGGTTGATGTTTGTTTGTTTGATGGTGCTTAACGCCACTTTCAACCATATTTCAGCTTTATTGGTGGAGGAAACCGGAGGACCCGGAGAAAACCACGTTGTACACCTCGCCCTGATCGAGATTCGAACTCACGATGGTAGTGATAGGCACTAATTGCATATGTAGTTGTAAATCCAACTACCTTACGATCACGGCCACGATAGCTTCAAACCATATGTTGTCTGAGAAAGATGAATGTTTGAGTAATAACTACATTACTTAGGATCTGTAAATATTATTAATAAGTGTCATTAATATTGTTAGTACCAACACATTGATTACTGGGCAGAGTATGCCCAATATAAAAGACTGATAGAAAATGCAATATTACTGTACCTGCTCAATTTATTGTTTTATATGTCTTTTTAAGATCTCTACACTAAACTTCCTGGTAATTGATTCAATACACTTCCTGAAAGAAGTCGATTTGTCAACATGCGTATTGCGTAATAATATATAAATACAAACCATTTAATACTAAGTTTATCCAACCGGAAAAATAGGTTGTCGATTTAAATACATACACAACAATTATTTGTAATTCGAGTATGTTTACCCATTGTTCTCATTGTCTACTTTTTATAGATGTGTGTTACAATGTTGTCTACTCTTTTTCGAAATCTACAAAATATGTCTTTTGTGTGCAGGGAGTGTGGCACTCTCCAAATATGTTACTCACTATGGTCCACGGCCAGGCTTTCCGTATTATAACCCGCTTACCCTCCCCCATCGAGATAGCTCCCCTATCCGCCAACCAGGGACTCAGTGAGCAGCTCTGTCGGTATGAGCCCAGGGAACCTTCACCAGTACACAGCAGTGTTTCAGTTATATTCATGACGAGAACAATATTACAGTAAAAGATGGCACTTGAATGGGCCGGTCTATGCGTGGAAATATAATATTGTTTACTTGTGTAACAGTGATTTCTCTCCAGCACAAAGATTCTGTCCGTTTGAACAATAAATATACAAAATACATACATCGTCGGAAAATATAATATTTATTTGTTAGAAACAGATATAAAAAATAGTCTTTGACGAAATTTGCTAACCTGTTTCGAGGAGAGAGAGGGAGAGCAAATTAATTAATTTTATATTTACCGACAATGTACGTATATTGTGTTTATACTGCAATGTAAAATAAAAAGTCCAAAACAACTGCCAAATTGTCAGAAAAGGACAGAAACAAGCGTCATTCTCATCATTTTCAATGCTATACTCTGTGCAGAATCTAAAGTAATTAAACTCTGTGTAACATGAACCAATTTTTCAAAATGAGTTGTTTATATTTTTATATTTCCAGTCTCTACCCCCTTCCCCCTCCCCCACCTTTTACACTGAAAATAGTATATTATGCTCCATTACAAGGTATGTGGTCAATGACTTGTATTCTCCTCTGACAAAATGAATAAAATGATAGGTGTTTGATTTTCCCTACTGAGATTTTTCCACCATTGTGTTAATGATATCTCTATATAATTTTAATTAGATTATCCACTGGCTAAAATCCTTTCAGTTATTACATGTAGGTTTGGTTTATGGTACTTAAGGCCACTTTCAACAATGGCGGTCAATTTTATTGGTTGAGGAAATCGGGATACTCGGAGTCACTGACAAACTTTATCACATAATGTTGTATCGAGTACACCTTGACATGAATGGGGTTCGAACTTACAAATTTAGTGGTGATATGCACTGATTGCACAGGTAGTTCGACAAAATCAATGGTATGTTCTTTTACCTGTGTAAAGCTTAATTTCAGTCGGTATACCAATTCCAGTGCAGTGTTAATACCTACAACATGTGTTCCTGTTAATATTCGTTTCTTATATTGCATTGGATCATTTACGTAGATTGTTTTTTTTCTTTGTCAAATAAAATAATTTGTCAGACTGTAGCCAATGTTGCTATAGTGAGCTAGCACAATATGAATCCAACTATAAGCCTATTTGTGTAGTACAAAGCGAGAATTCTCGTCGTCTCTTTGAAATGTATAGCTTGTTCTCGTCATGATATAGCTGGGGTGATAAATGAAAAAAAACCGTACCACACTGTCGGAACTATTCTAAAATTCATTTCATAAATCCCAGAAAGAAGAAAAATAGATTCCCCAAACACACATTTATTAACACGAACACGAATAAACCGGGTCTTACCAAAAAATAAATATGTATAATCCTTGTATCACAAAAGATAGATAATAAATATCTGCCGAAACACTGACTACAATGTGGATGATACTCAAGGGGGCCGCCGTGGACGTGATCGCATGGTAGTTGTTTTAAGCTTACAGATTTAAAGCACACGGGATTTAGTTTAGTTTAAACATATTTTATTTGCTCAAATATGCAAAAAGGATAAGACACAAGTTAAACAAACTTATGAAGTCTTCTCCTATATACAATAAGTTACAACATTATTTGATAGAGCATGCATGCATATGAATATTTCTTACATTAATATGCGTAAATTGAAGAAGAACAGAGAATGAAGAAAGGAATTAGAGAAGGAGAGAGAGAGGTTGGTGGTGATGGTTTGTGTGATTGTTCATTTGGTGAACCACCTAAACAAGAAACCTTGCAGGCCTCTTTATATATTTAAACACGTGCTTAAAAATAATTTCGTTCTGTTCATTTGAAAGAATAGGATTACCACTGGTTAAAAGCTTGAGGTCTATAGCACAGTCATTAGGTAGCTAGCTGAGAATGTGCAACAATTTATATCTCATATTTGCATAATGGGAACAATCAAAGAAGAAGTGATACCATCATTCACGATTGGCCCCACAACGACAAGACGGATCTGAGACTATATTTACTTGGAACAAATCATAATTTAAGAAAGAAGCAAAACATCGAAGTTGGGTTAATGCAATATTAAGTTTTCGAGGTCCAATTTCGAAATGTTTAGGAACTTGTCTAATATCTTTCTGTTTTCTTAATTCAGTTTTACATTTTGCAATAGATTCCATATTTCGAAGAGATGGATTTAAGCTATTCCATTGACGTATTGCTGAGGGATTAAACGAGCCACAAGTAATCGATAGTCTGCAAAATGGTATTATTATATCACTTCCATTACGCAATGAATACACGGTTGTACTTTGAATCGTTGGAGGAATTAAGTCACAAAGATACCTGGGTGCATTATTATTTTGAATATTATAAAACATTTGTAATTTTCTCCTTTTTCTTCTTTCTGTCAATGATTCCCAGCTTAACTCTTTATAAATTAGAATGGAACTAGCAAATATTGGAAGACCAGTAACGATTCTAGCGGCCTCAAGTTGCAACCGATCATGTTTATTAGAATGTCCCACACCACAATTATCCCATACTTCACTAGCATATTCAAAAATTGGTCTGATGTAAACTAAATAGAATTTCTCTAGATTTTTCCTAGAAAGTTTATATTTTAACTTTCGAAGAACATTCAGGTGTTTGTAAATACTTGACAATATATTTTCTATATGCATATTCCATTTAGCATCGCTGCTGAATGTAACTCCTAAATGTTTATGAGAATTTGTAATTGGAATAGTTCTTCCATTAAATGTAAAATTTAATTCTGGAATTTCCGTATTTGAAAATAACATAATTTCTGTTTTAAAAGACATGAACCATTTCTTTGACCATTCATCCAGCTCTTTCAAGCTGTGATCAATCACAGTTTTTATCTGTAATTCATCACGACTGGAATAGCTGAAGGAAGTGTCGTCTGCAAAAAGTCGGCTAAGAGAGATTAGATTCTCAGCAATATCGTTAATATACAAAATAAATAAGAGAGGAACAATTACCGAACCTTGAGGTACACCAGCTGAAACATTGCAGAGTGAAGACGACGAATTGCTTATTACTACTCTCTGTTGTCGATATTGCAGGTAACTAGAGAACCAACTTAATAAATTGCTATCTACACCGTATGATTTAATTTTATGCAACAACCCTTTATGCCAAACTTTGTCGAACGCTTTAGAAAAATCACAGAAAACAAAACAGCTAATTTACTTTTTTTCTAGTGAATTTAGAATGCAGTTGTACATTTCTAATAGTTGGTGTACTGTTAAATATTTTGGGAGAAAACCAGATTGATATTCATAAATTAACTTCAGATGGTTAAAAACATATTTATAGATAACACGTTCCATTATTTTTCCAACACAACTTATGAGAGATATAAATCTATAATTAGACGGTAATGACTTGTCACCTTTTTTAAATATAGCAATCACATGTGCAATCTTCCAGCTGGTTGGATATTTACATTGTAAAAGAGATTTATTAAAAATTATTTGAAGAGGGACTGCTATTTTTTCAGGACATAATTTTAACATTTTGTGACTGATTATATCAGGTCCCGATGCCTTATTAGGATTTAAAATTTTAATAATATCAACAATCTCATCTGTTGTAATGACTATGTCTCGCAGAAAATTATTGGTCCTATGTTCAATATCTGGAAGAGGAATATTGGCATCTTCTAAAGAAGAAATAAAACTAAAAAAAATATTTATTTAGTAATTCACACTTCTCGTCGTCTTCGTAAACTACCTCCTCTAGTGCTTCATCCTGAATTATATTTTGGAGAGGGGGTATATTACTATATCCTTTATTAGATTTAATTAACATCTTCGTTATTTTCCAGTAAGTTTTTAGATTTGATATATTTTCTAAGATTAAAGTGTCTAAATTTTGTTCGAAATGTTCTTTAGCTGTCTTTTTTAAATTATTAACTTTGTTTTTCTGTTTCTTGTATTTGTCGATATCTGATTATTTGTTATATTTTTTTGCTGTCTTACGAATATGGTCTCGTTTTCTAGTTTCTCTTCTGAGTTCACTATTAAGCCAAGGTCTATCCCCTACTAGCCAAATTACGTTGTCAAAACGTAGTGACAACCTAACTTTTTCGTTGTTACAACGTAAGAATTTTACGTTTTAACTACGCCGATTTGTAGACTCCCCTAAGCGTAACTACCACGTTGTGGTACTACGTAGTAAAAGACCTTTCTCCAACCAAACGACAACCATGACCATGTAAGGACGTTTACACAACGTAACCACCAACCATCACAGGACCTTAATACGAGGTAAATACAACTAATTAAGGACGTTTACACAACGTAACTACCAACCATCATAGGACCTTTATACGACGTAATTACAACCACTAAAGGACCTTTACATGACGTAATTACAACCACATAGGGTCCTTTAGACAACGTAACTACAACCACCTAGGGACCTTTACACAACATAACTACGACCACCTAAGGACCTTTATACAATGTAACTACGACCACCTAAAGACCTTTAGACGACGAAACTACAACCATCTCTATATAGTTATACAACTACAAAAAATGTACAACCCTAAAAGGACTTGTATAGCCAAATTACGTTGTCAAAGCATTGTGACAACGTAATTTGGATAGTAGGGCAACTATAATCACATTAAGACCGTTACACCATGCAACTACCGGTACCAACTACAAAAATGTACATTAATTTTTGTGTATTTAAGGACCTTTTGTGATGTTCTTAATTTTTTTGAGTTAACTAATAAAATATAAAATTCTAAACATTTATTAATCCAAATTATTGCAAGTTTTACAGATGATGAAACACTCTTTCTACTCTCAGACTCATCCCATCATAATCTATTCTAAAGATGCCAAAATGTTTAGATGTAATTATTATACAAATATGTCAGGTACATGTAATAATAAATATATCAGATTAAAAAACATGTAAAATAAATGTACTAAAAATCTTTATCTTGTGAAAGTTGCATTTGACTAAATTAAAGATGTACAAATGTATATAGATAACATCTATAGAAGTAATGAATAGGTATACATCCAGTGGAGGACCTACATTTTAAGGTCCCTGAACTATTATGTGGGCCCTTTTGCAGCCAGCAAGAATAACCAACAAGGTCAAAAGGGCCATGAACAGGGTGTTGGGGTGGAGTCCTTGACAATGGGCCAAACATTGATCCCTTTCCCACCAGCAAAGAGGTCTGAGTAACGGATGGTATCTTCTTCAATGGTGTTGTTCCATGGGAGATTCTGATAATTGTTTGTTTTTAATTTAACCACTATATCTCAGATTTTTATTAAAATTGCTGTACTGGGTTATAAGCATTTTATGCTAGAAAACAGAAATATCTCAATAAATATGGGAACTGAAGCACTAGTTGCTGGCTAAGGAAACAGCAGAAATACATGTATACATATAAAAATATCACCCTGCTAACAATGGACCAAACTTATAAGAACTACTTGACCTATAAATCTATTCTTTAGTTTAAAATTAAACACTAAAAAATATATAATCGAAAATTACCAAAAACAAAGAAAAATTTGTAGGATCATCAATGCACAGAAAAAAGAATGTTTTCATTCTTTAAATTACTAGATAAACAGGTGATAGTCTTGATTTTTGGTGTTTGAATGGACAAGCCTGAATTAAGAATTCATATGTCTGTTTGTGGTTCCGATTGGTTCTAACATAAGGACTGAGCTGTCAAACTATTAAGCTGTGCACCAACAAAGGATTCGAGGATCCAACTGTCAAAATGTAGGCTATGAATAGATTCTGGTTAAGTCAAGGAGCCCATACAGCTTGGGATTCAGGTGCAAATTTGGAAATTTTACTAATTGCAGGGACATTTTGAGGCCATATGAAATTGGAATTGGAGCATATTCTAAGGTCAATATTAAGTACTTTAAGCCATTGACATATGATTCTATTACTAAAATAGCCTTATTCTAATAACAAAGACAGTAAAAAAAAACTCCATTAATTTTGTTGAAAAGTTAGCGTAAGCTTCATTAGTTTCATAGTAAGATCTACAAATGTACCAGTGTACACATCCCAATCCTGAGAAAGCTGTAACCCCAAAATATTCTTGTTAATGTATATAAAAATATAACAAAGAACAATAATATTTTAAGCTAAGCAATTCAAAATAAAAATATCACATCCCCTTACAGAGAAAAAATATAACCCTAATTTTTCTTTCTTTCTTGAAGAAAAAATATATATTATTAAATATGGGGACAGTCATGATCGTATGGTAGTTAGATTTATAACTACCTATGCAATCAGTGCACATCACCACTAATGTTGTGAGTTGCGAGGGGTAAAATTTGCACAGATAATGTTACTCTTCTATTCTAATAGGACATATACGGTAAATATTTAATCCATATTCCTTAATAGTGTACCCATATTAAAATCTCCAACAAACTTACCCCTTCCATAAATTATTTCTATGACGTGCTGTTTTGGCTTTGTAAACAAAAGGGTATAATAAAACAGCCAAATACGTCACGATCATTAGCGTGTGTAAGTCATAATAAACCGGGGATTTTTATACCCTTTTGTTTACAAGGCCAAAACAGCATGTCATATTAGAATTCAAAATACTGGCATACAAATCATGATTCTCATTCAACCAATCAACTTTCATTCAACATTATATTATATAATACAATCCTGGGTACTCCGGTTTCTTCTACCTTTATAAACTGCAATATTGTTGAAATTGGTGTTAAACACTCATAACCTTATAATTAACTCAAACCCACATTATCTCAACCATACTGATACTGATATATATAAATCACAAAACTTGCATACAAAAAAAACCACATACAAATTCTAACATTTGGTCAGCAAAAAAATGAAAGATATAAAAAACAACAAAGTTAAATGAACGATGAAAGGTTTCCTTCAACTATAAAGTTTTTTTTTCTCCATCAAGCATCTGGAAAGCTCTCTTCATTGGTGGATTGATTCTGAAAAAAATAATATGATATTAATATTTTCAGCTAAATGGAACAACTTTAGGGGTGAAAATATTTTTAGTAACTATTTTGATCATGATCAGAAGCTTGAAATTATTATATTTAGGAGATAACTGTATTGTATTTTAAGCTTTGCGGATGTAAATCGTCGGTTTTACGGTCGCAAAATGATCTTACCTAGCGACGCATATCGTAGCTAGGTAAACAGATATTTGCGACTGTAAGTGAAGACACATTGTAAAACCTATAATTAATTGATTATAACTCGGAAATATATTGCATGGATATATATTACAGAGCTAAAGAAAGAAATCCAAAAACTGTGACCAAACATATACGTTAAATTTTATTGATAGGACAAATCTAGAAAAGATAAAAAAAAAACAACATGAGAACAGAAGAGAATTAGAAGAGAAATAGTACAAAAAAAGTGCAGTTCAAACATTTAGATCTATTGCAAGACTACAATATTATCAAAATTAATACTTAATTTTAGAAGAAGCATTTGCAGTATGTAAAACATTAGACTCGGAGAGGAACTTACACTTAATATGCAAGAAACTTATATCTCTAGATTAAAAATTGATTTAAGACAGCACTTATCTTGCAGTTTTTGATATTTGTTGTTGATATAAACATATCCCGTAAAATGTTTTCCATGATCTCATTTCATTAATGAGAAATTACGCAAATCACAAAGCACATATAAACAATCAGTGGGGAGGAGATAAATATTGATCAATCAGTGGTGTGACCTAATTAAATAGCATAATTACCCATGCCCAGTACTTCTCTACTGACCATTATTATCTTCATTTATTACACTTTTATTATTTCTACACTTAATATAGAAAACTTTAAAAAGAAAAGTAGAAATGAACCAAAAAATTAAGTCCATGTTACAAAGCTCTGACAAAGGATCATATTATAATTATTTACTCTTGGGAATTTTAGTCATTTTTTTCTGCAGTTTTTTTTACATAACTATATTCCTTATTAACTGATTTCTCAAAATTTCATTACAGGTACAGTTAATTTATCTTTGGGATGGGATCTCTATCAGATAGGTTGATCTTTTCAAAATGTGTTTATTTTCATTTTATCGTCAACTGTAACTGATGATATTTAACATAAATCTCTTCTTAAGAAATGTTCTGTATTTGAAGTAGATTGCATACATGTAATTAAATGTAACAAGTTCATCTAAAGAACCCTTTGTTTCTGTGATAGCCACACACTGTAAATATGGGAGGAGCTCTATTGGTATAACTTACACGTATAAGTGTATGCATGTATCATTATACATTTATTTTGTAGGCTTTGTGCATGAAGTCTAATTTCTGGTTCATCAATAAATCATCATGGTAGCTTTCGTGATCTGAGTTTAATCCCTATAAAATTGCCTCAGGACTAGATTAGTTGATAGTAAAATGTAAAATATAATGTTGTTGACTTGTCTGGCCTATAGCTAGAAGAACATGAAATTGAATACCTCTGATTAGATGATGGTGAAATTTGCTGTTGTCTATCTATAGCTATGTGTTGACCGGTCTGACATTACAGGACATGAAGCAGGTGACATCTGTGGCTTCCAATATTACATGGGGCCAGGAATTATTTCGACTGGTTTGCCATATGTTGAAAAGTCACAAGGTCAGCTATGTGCCTATAACAGCTATAACCTCAAATCCAATTGTACTTGTTTACCACTTTTACAGAAATGAACCAGCTCTGAAATTATAATGAAGAAATTTAAACTATTTTATTCATAGTCTCATTTATATACACAATGTACAGGTATCAGCAATGATCATACTGTCTTAACAATAAAAAAAAGAGGCTACTTCCCCCTGCCTCCTAAGTATATACATGTAGCCAGAAATAAGGTACCATTTGATAATTTGAATATCTAAGATGGGGGCATCATGGGGAAGTCTGCCATTTTCATATGATCTACATTAAAGATATAATTTCTAATTGCATGCATGTTATTTTCTGAACTTGAAAATTATATACCTTTGGCTAAAATCAAGCTAAATAATAAATGAAATAATAATTAAATGTTCGAGGTTCCTGGACAAAATGAGAATCGGATGCATCTAACCTTTATCTGATCTTAAGAGTCTATGCAAAAATGTCTGTAATACAGAGACGTGCAAAAAGTATTCGGTCACTGTGATGTTTTACTATATATTTCATATAAAACCACATTTTTTAAAAACATTATTCCAAAGTCGACTTTGATGATTTTTTTACCAACAAAAACAGAATTAAATGTAGTTTTACAAAGTGATTTTAGCATAATTTTATAATCTATAATTTTTATGAGTTCACAATTTAAACACAAAACAAAATTTTGAACGTCAAAAATACAATACAATGATAGTACATTTGAAGACAAATAATTTAAGTTTGCATTTAAATCATGAATATTTAAAATCTGTGCTTCCAAAAAATATTTAAAAATAATCACAGAAAATTACATAGTTCTCGCTTCTGACATTCTGTTGGTAAAAATTTCATCAATATCGAACAAGAATTGAGTTTGGAATGTTTTGAAAAATTGTGGTTATATACCTGTATGAAGTATAGCAAAAAAATTAGTGACCGAATACTTGTTGCACGTCTCTGTACATGAAATTGAGACCAATGAGGGAGATAACTTATTTACAATGAGACAAGAAAATATTAAATAAGTGTAATGGTTATTATTATTTTTTTTTTATTCCCCCCCCCCACTAACCATTTAAATAACATGATATATAAAAAAAAATAAAAAATATTGAACTCTGGTGTAGTTTATCACAGGATTGTTGGGTGCTTTGCCTCTTGAGAATGCAATATTATACAGTATTATCTTTGGGTTGTTTAATATTACCTTTACAATGTACAGAGACGTGCCAAAAGTATCCGGTCACTGTAATTTTTTACTATATATTTCATATAAAACCACAATTTTTGAAAACATTATTTCAAACTCAATTCTTGTTTGATTTTGATGAAATTTTTACCAACAGAACGTCAGAACCTAGAACGTATGTAATTTTCTGTGATTATTTTTAAATAATTTTTGGGAGCACAGATTTTAAATGTTCATGATTTAAACACAAGCTTAAATTATTTGTCTTCAAATGTACTATCATTGTATTGTATTTTTGACGTTCAAAACTTAGTTTTGTGTTTAAATCGTGAACTCATAAAAATTATACATTATAAATTTATGCTAAAATTACAGTGTAAAACTACATTTAATTCTGTTTTTGTTGGGAAAAAAAATCATCAAAATCGAACAAGAGTCGACTTTGGAATAATGTTTTTAAAAAATGTGGTTTTACATGAAATATATAGTAAAAAATAACAGTGACCGAATACTTTTGGCACGTCTCTGTACCTCATTGCTTTGGTTACTGACATAACTACCGGTACATTTTTGTACATGTACAAGGTATGTATGATTATAAACTTTTGCTGTAAATTAGTGTAAACCTTTATTGTGTTATTTTATTTTATTTTATTTTATTTCAGTGGCGGATTCAAGGGGGGCTTTGGGGGCTTCAGCCCCCCCGTCGAATAAGTCAAGCACATATATTAACATACGCTTTTCAAGGCTAGTTAACGTCACGATATGGCTTTTAATCGAATGGTTTCGATCTGTGTGATGAAAGTAAAAGATAATAGAAGTTAATTTCTTTGTATTGCATTAATCTTCAAAGAGGTAATTATAAGTAATTATGCTAAATCAAATTTTCAAGTTTATTTGAAGTTTTTATGAATGTATTGTCAAAATACCAATTAATCAGGCATTGTCTTTAATTACTTAAACCATTATATAAACATGTCTAGTGTCACAATTTCATATAGGTATAACCACCAACACCTGTAAATTGAGGCTCTTTCAAGGAAATTCTTTTTTAAATATTATTTATTTTTACAAAAAAATTAAAGGCAAATGTTGCTGTATTACAAAAAAAAAAAAAAAAAAATACACGAGTTTCTGTTTTGATAAAATATATGAATACAGCATATTTTAAACTCTAAATGAAAATATAAATAGATATAAAATGATTAAAATTAATTAGAAATAAAATAAGACTTAAATTATATTTTTTTCCTGCTATTGTTCAAACCTTTGACAGGGGCGGATCCAGGATTTCAAGTTGGGGGGGGGGGGGGGGGGGGGGGCACACTTAAAAAATCATGAAAAATCATGATTTTATGCCAAAAAATCATATTTTTTCCAATTTTAGGAGGGGGCGGCCCCCCCTTCCCTCCCCCTGGATCCGTCCCTGCTTGACCACTTTACAAAACTGCCAAAACACACATACACCAGACCAGAAGAAGCTGATGTAACTTCTTTGTTGAATTCCATTTGCAACTTTGATTTTGTCGTAACCATTGTTATTGTTCAAATGTGTCTGGCTTTTAAGAAAGGGCTCAGCAGATCACTAGATTTAGATTAAACTTATTTTATTGTTAACTATATAACATTTGGATCGGACACAAGTTATTCCAACTTACAAAGGTCCTCTACAAGATCACTACAAGAGAGATCACTTGACATAGGCAGACTCTTAAAAAGCGTAAATTTAATTCAGAGCTCACTAAACTGCAGAGCAAATGTTGAACAATTCAATTGAGAGGAGTGCTAAAATATGTGAACCGCTAGACATAGAGGTTAAAAAACCTATAATATGCGGGAGACAAATAATGAGAGATAATGTTGAAGCAGAGTCCGGAAGACTACTTTAGGAAGTCAATAACTGTACCTTTTCTCTACTGTACGCTAAATGAAATGAATACATGTACAAGGTTTACCGACCTACACGCCAGAACCGCTCTGGGACTACAGTTGGATCCATCAATTATTGAAAATATTGCTCCATAACTGAAAATCACTTAAATCACGCTAATCATTGTAACAAATTAATGATGATTTTTCTGTTCTTCGGGGCGTCTTGATTGACAATAAAGTATTTGTTTGTTTGTTTGTTTTTGACACAAAATTTAACAATGAATGACATTTGGCGTCACACTCACAGTATTTTCTTAAATCAATTTGGATTGCTCATTCATAGATGTAATTCTATTGACTAACCTTACTGTATATTTCTACCTTCTAAACTCGAGGTTTTTGTATGTTCGGGACATCAAAGAAATTGTTAAAATTGTCACAAAACACCAAAATGATTTGAATTTTGGTAGGAACAGGGGATTATAGTATAGGGGAAGGAAACACGTTATACGATCTGCGGAAGATTTTCGTTCGAGGTTTTTCGTATTTTTCATTGTGAAGTATACAATAATTATTCCTTGTAGGGTGGTGCATTCGGAATATATCTTCCAACTGAGAAATCACGCGAGGAACGCCGCTTGTAGATCTCATTGGTCAACTACTGGGTTAATTTTGTACGGATGACCAAATAAGAACTTTGAACTGAATATTATTGATATGAGAAGGCGCGGCCTTTGAAGAGGACGGAAATATATTTGAAATTAAAATAGTGTTAAAAATAACTTTATAGAAAATTAAATTAAGTTTTGGAATAGTAAAAGAATGGAAAATTACGAATTTATTTTTTATTATACACAGAGACGTGCCAAAAGTATTCGCTCACTGTGATTTTTTACTATATATTTCATATAAAACCACATTTTTTAAAAACATTATTCCAAAGTCGACTCCTGTTCGATTTTGATGATTTTTTTACCAACAAAAACAGGATTAAATGTAGTTTTACACTGTAATTTTAGCATAATTTTATAATCTATAATTTTTATGAGTTCACGATTTAAACACAAAACTAAATTTTGAACGTCAAAAATACCATACAATGATAGTACATTTGAAGACAAATAATTTAAGTTTGTGTTTAAATCATGAATATTTCAAATCTGTGCTTCCAAAAAATATTTTAAAATAATCACAGAAAACTTCGTACGTTCTCGCTTCTGTTGGTAAAACTTTCATCAAAATCGAACAATGGAATAATGCTTTGAAAAATTGTGTTTTATATGAAATATATAGTAAAAAATTACAGTGACCGAATACTTTTGGCACGTCTCTGTATATTCAAAAATGTATTAAAAAAGAACCTTATGTAAAAATTGATAATTTTCAGTAAAAGGAAAACAAATTCTCAAAATATTACCTTTATGTGCTCATTTAAGCAATGCAGAAGTTTAAAATTTATTAATAAAGATAATAAATTAATTTTGTTATTCTCGTATGTGCAGAAAAGAAGTTTTCAAATGTGTGCACATGCAGATATTTTGAACCAAGAAAACTATGTACAATAATCATTAATATTGAAATGATACTTTTTTTGTTCTTTTTCTTTAGGCCATTGTGTTGTCTTTCCTTCGATTTACGGATTATGATAACCGCTTTTGCATCTTCAAACTCTTCTTACCTATGTTATGAATGCTATTTATTCATTATTGATGATCTTCTTTAGAAATGGAATTGTTTTAAATGTACATGTATACACGTTTTTCCCTTCATATAAATGTCAAAAATAGTAATATTTGGTTGAAATAATATGCCACTTCTCCATGTTCTTAAAAATAAAACAGAAAAATATTTTTTTATCTTCCAATGCTCTTTCGACACTTCGTTTATTTTTACTTTACTAAGTTGTTAATTAAACGTTCTTAGTTTTAATTAAAAGTTGTTTCCTTTTCAATTAAACATCCAAAATAGGTATTTTTATCACTTGCTTTTGGTTAACTCAAATTTTAGGAATATAGCTGTTTAGTGGGTTTGTTC
Source organism: Bathymodiolus brooksi (assembly GCA_963680875.1). Classification (NCBI taxonomy): domain Eukaryota; kingdom Metazoa; phylum Mollusca; class Bivalvia; order Mytilida; family Modiolidae; genus Bathymodiolus; species Bathymodiolus brooksi. The sequence continues at coordinate 37,529,039 of OY804578.1, read as the reverse complement.
TTTTACGCATTTATTCTTCATAACCACCAACAATGATAAACGCTATTTTCAAGCATTTGCGATTTTTTAAAATAAAAAATCTGTAATATAGGTCTACCCTTGGAGAATGAGCGGATTAGCATTATATAGCGTCTTAATACCATGAAGGGGGTCTCAGCAAGAATACAGAGAATGTTTTGGTGTTCAAAACGTGATACATTGTACATGATATTGAATTCTGTGTAGGATAATGCATTTGGTTATATATAATAATAATACTGAGGGAATACCCTCACCCGTCTTTAAATGAATCATTGAAGGGATCGGGAAAGTATTTTTGCCTTAATAAAAAAAAAACATTTAAATATTTCATTTGTTACAGTTACCATTGATTTCCTACTATGCATGTATAAATATATAATGTAGTCCTTTCTTCAGAAACATTTGCAACCTTCTGTCTAGCTTTACTCCCGATGTTGTTATCAACGTGTATGCATTCACTGTGACCAGTTACCCGCTGTGACTTATCATATTAGCCTGCAATTTTGCCTGTCCTAAGCCAGTGCTCATGCAGATATTGCAAATTTGTCCAACTTCATTTTAATAATGGTGAAATGTCTTTTTAACTATTTTTCATATTACCCTAACCAGGCGAAAATGATGAGCACTAAAGGATAATTCATGCATCATATAATTTTTTCAAATACCCAATAGCTTGGGAGAAGCAGGGTCCTTTGCTAAATCATGTACCATGATGAGGTAATTTTTGCATTTCCAATTGACACCACAATTTTATATAAAAGCCCACAATATGATCTCATACACAATTTGGTTATAAACTTTGAAGTGGCTTCTGAGAAGAAGTGTTTGTATGTATTTTCCACAGGATCTTTTATTTAACTGTGATAAATATGATGAATTAAGAAAAACACTTTTTCACAAGATTAAATCATTGCTCTGTCCAAATGTGAATTTAAATAGTTTCAAAAATGAAATAAACACTTATTTAGTTGAGCTTTTTCTTCAAGGAAGTGATGATTTATCTATGGATGATAACATAGTTATATTTCAGTGTGTATATGAATTCATTGAAAATAGCAATAGATTTCTATAGATTCTATGCTTTGTAAATATTTTAAATTGCTATTGAAAATATAATTTGCATTAACTATTATGAGTGTATGAGTGTGAGATAGTCTGTTGTATTGTCTTGTCTTGTATCATATGTATGTTGAGGAGACCAACTTTGTAGCCTTCAGGCTGTTTGCAATCCTCTTGAAATAAATAAAGCATTAAATTAAAATAACTATGTTCCATGCCAAAAGTGGTATTTTTTAATTTGTAATCTAGCTTCTGTACCAGACACTAATGTTGCATACAGTTACTTACATGAAAATACTAAGAAGAGTTGTTATTCCTGTTGGGAGGATCCTGATTTAAAATGAAAAGAAGATTTTCCAGATGCAAAACTTTTAACCAGTGTGAAAAAAAATTAACCTGTAGTATACTTTCTTTGTATTCCTATATATCAAGAATCATTGATATGCATACTAATAGGGGCAGAGCCTGTCACTCACCTTTCATTCTGCTTCGAGGAAACTTAATACAGCACCTTCCATAGGTGCTTCCCACCAAGTTTCGCTTCATTTGGCTAAGCAGTTACAGAGAAAAAGATTTTTATAAATCAACCAATCAGAAAATAGAATTGCCTGTGGTGGCCATGTTTGTTAACGGATCGGAATTAAATTAGCATTCTGGATAGAAGACCTTCCAAGGATGCTTCCTACCAAGTTTCGATTCATTTGGCCAAGCGCTGTCAGCGGAGATGATTTTTTAGAAATCAACCAATCAGAAACAAGAATTGCCTGTGGCGGTCATGTTTGTTAACGGATCGGAAATAAATGAGCAACTTTATAGAGGACCTTCCAAGGATGCTTCCTATCAAATTTTGATTCATTTGGCAAAGCGGTTTCAGAGGAGAAGATTTTTTTAGAAATCAAACAATCAGAAACAAGAATTGCCTATGGCGAACATGTTTGTTAATGGATCGGAACGAAATGAGCAATCTTTATAGAGGACCTGCCATAGATGCATCCTACCAAGTTTTACTTCATTTGGCTGAGGGGTTTCAGAGGAGAAGATTAAAATGTGAAAAGTTAACGGACGATGGACGCCAAGTGATGGCAAAAGCTCACATTGCCTTTGGCAAGGTGAGCTAAAAAGGGTGCAGTCGACTCGCAGCCGCAAGTAATAAAGTTTACCCGTTGCTTGACCGTGGTCGGTGGTTCTCTCCGGCTTCCTTCACCACTAAAACTGGTCGCCATGATATAGCCGATATATTGTTGAAAGTGGAGTTAAAACACCAAAAATCAAATCAAATCAAATCTGGACAAGTATACAGGGGTAACAGGCGAAAAATCACAGAAGGTATTAGCCAAGTTGGATATTAATTTTACTCTTATCACAAATACATATGCAGGGTCGCCTTAGGTGTGGACCCCATAACATAATAAAAATCATTGCTGTTCTCTGTAAAACCTAGTGTTTTTGTTTGTGTGTACTTGAACAGCTGAGAGTATGCAACTTCAGTGGGGCTCAATTGGCTTAAGGAAGATCCTGTATATATGGTTCATTCTACCTAGGGCCATTATTTCGTGTTGGTATGCTAGTTGGATTGACAACTACCCGTGCAATCAGTTTCTATCACCACTAAAGTTGTGATTTTGAATCCTGCTCGTGGGGAGGTGTGCTTGATACAACATTATGTGATAAAGTTTGTCAGTGTTTTTCTCCATTTTCCTTCAACAATAAAACTGACCACCATGATATAATTGAAATTTTGTTGACTGTGGCATTAAACACCATAACCCTAACTCTTCATTCTACATATTAGTACAACAATGTATTACGACTTTTTGAAAATAGACAAAAAATATATATAATTTTTAACCAGAATATGTGGAATACTTTTTTGCTTTATTTTGCAGCAGCCAGACAAGACATAACTTAGAAAATAATCCTACATAATATATCTCAATCAGGGCGAGGTGTACAACATTTTGTGATAAAGTTTGTCAGTGATTTGCAATAGGTCGGTGGTTTTCTCCGGGGTCCTCCACCAATAAAACTGACCACCACAATATAACTGAAACATTGTTAAAAGTGGCGTTAAACACGATCAAACAAACAAACTAAATATATTAGAAAATACATGTAATTCATTCAATCAATATTCAGTAAGTATGATGTTGGTCACCAAACTGGATGGTAGTTATTAATACAAATGTAGATTGCAAAGTCATTATTTTTAATTTAGTTCATCGACTTTGTTATCAATTGCTTGATAATTTATTTTCTTTTATATACTCTTACTCTCAGCTGATACTGATATATGTCAATAAAATATAATAAACATAGGCAACATTTCAAAATCACTTTTTTATTAGAAAATCTGAGTCTTAACCCATAATAACAGTCTTTTATCCTACATCTTTGAACTATGAAAATGTCTTCAAATAAGTTGCATATGGTTATTTCTACTACATGTACATGTATGTGATGTCATAAACAATGTAAAATTATTAATACAGATAAAATCCTTGTTTTTAATATTTAATAAAAGAAAAGGTTTTTAAAACAAAATGATAATCAAATAACCTCAATTTTTTTTATTGATTTAGTTAAAGTATTTGTACAAGGAAACTTCCTCCAAAAGCATGTAATGTCTCAATAAATTAATTTTAAATTAAAAAAAAAACTCCCTTCCAGATCTCAGCTAACGTATTCCGATGAATAAGGTTCCTGTTAAATTTATAAAAAATTAACTAATTACTTATGTCACATGAAAAGTTGTCTATTTTCAGCTAAAAAAAATCCTTTCATCCCTTCCCCCCCCCCTCCAAAAATCCCCCCAAAAATTCAACAACATCAAATTTAGGATGAAGTCTTTGATGACTTGAAATGAAAGCTTAAATAGCGTAAAAATTAGTCATAGCAATGGTCCTCCTATGTTGCAATTTGATCTGTCATCTGAAAGACTTCTAAGCCAACATCCAGTTCATGTTGTATTTGCTACCAAGTTCCTGACAACCATTCTGGAATCCATCAGCTGTAACAAAATAACACAGTATAGTACTTGATAACAGAAATTCTAAAATAATATGACATTTAAAAAAAATAGATGATGTCTCAAAAGAGGTACCAGTGTTTTAAGGCAAACTTATGTTATATGTTAAAAGAATTCTCTATTTAAGATATATACCGGTACTTTGATTGTACCTCCCTCGTTTGATACTGTACATCACTTTCTCAGTCAAATCACAAACTTTGTAGTTACTCTATGTAGTACTAAGGTATATATATTGCTGTTTTGTCTTGCATGTAGAACACTACATGTTGATATCAATAGAGGAGTAACAGAATTTGACACTCATCTGGTCCTGTATCTCTCATGCATTGTCGTTTCGATATGTATACATGTATAAAAGAAGAAGATACTTTATTTACCAAATATAGTCCCACGAGGGGCATGAATATTCACATATATAATTATTTAAAACATAACATATGTTTAACAAAGACAAAGATACAATTACATATACTTATAACATGTCATTTATATGCTCAGTGTGGTTGATATGTTTTAATACATCCAGCTATGATATATGTATCATATAAATATGATGATAAATAAATAGATAGAGCCGACTATTTGTATCCTACCCGTGTCTGAAACAGAGAGGCAAACACAATGATAACCTTTCTGCAGGAGACACCAGGTGACGGTGCTAAAAGGATGATAGTCAACCCTTAATTTTGAGGTACAGGTATGAGCCATTTATATCCTCCCTGTGTCTAAAGCAGAAAGGCAAGCACATCGGTTGCCCTTCAGCAGAAGACACCAGGGGACGATGCTAAAAGGAATATATATAGATGGCTTCATCATGCAGTTTTATTATTATTGCATTCAAGTTTAAATCAAAATACATGTAGCTATCTGAGAAAACAAATTCTACAAGTACATACATGATGAAGTTAGCCATCTCTTTGATCTGCATTGTTATATTCCTTTTTTCCATGATCATAGTGTTATTTTTAGTCAAAATAATGAATCTTCCAGCAATCCAGAGATTTGTATTTTTTAGGTCGCATTAATTTCTGTATTAACAGGAGGAAGCTGATCTAAAAATTGAAAATTATAGCTTCCTGAGTTATTTGGACTATGAGTGATATTACAGGCAGCTAATGACCAAGTGTTATTGGTGATATGGATATATACATATATGCATATCATTAACCTTTCAACCAAAAATTGTGGCTATTTTTAACCAGAAGCATTGTGAGTCATGTGACATGTTGGTTTGTAAACAAATGCAATTTAAGCATTATTTTCATTCTAAAAAATAATAATAAAATAAAACAATGTTAAAACATCCGAATTATATAATAAATTAAGCAATCGGTCATTTTAAAATCCTTGTAATGACACCTTTATTTTTTTTTCTATAGCCTCAAATTACCCGCTATACCACAATATGCGTTGATCAATGAAGACGAACTTACATGTAGAATTTTTAACTGATTTTACATCGAAACTTACCAATTGTGATATAAATAAATATAAAATCCTGATTTAAATCCAACTACTGAATTTCAAGTCAATAATTTCACCAGATCATGTTCAATTCAGCGATACAAAAATATCTCAGGCACAAGGCTTCATGAAATAAATATGGCCTCTCTTCCGGTTTCATAAAGCTGGTAGGAATTCAAACTCCGGAAATAGCAATAACTTTTTATTATCGAATCGTTGACGGACACACTGAATTTCCGCATTGTATGCTATTATTTGACAAATCTAATAAACGATCCACTCAGCTTGAAACTGCAGTGATCAAAATCTAATTCAAATATGACGAATATTTATGAGGAAAAGTACTTCTAATTTTTGGATAATGGTAATTTTATTGCAAGTAATTAAATCTTGGAGATACATTTGTATATTGCCTTCTTCATCACGTTCTACTAAGTTCAGTGGAAAGAAGAACGATTAACGATCAAGAGGCCACCGATACGATCCTCGTACATGGCATTTTTATTATGTTTTTTTTTATTGCTATTGATATACAACTATAGCCAGTTGTATCATCTTAACGCAAAAATGTAGCTTAATAACAACACAACTTAGTCACATTTTTTACTGATGAACCTGGAAATGCAAAAAGTCCTTATCAACCATGCATTTTTAGAATCAGGAGATCAACTACTATCAAATTCAAAGTCATGTCTAGAGAATACTTTCCAATTTGAAAAATTCACTTTTTAATTAAGATCCTTTCCCTTTTCCAGGGAAATACCTTAATGATTGGTGATAAGTACGTGCGGTTGTTTGACAACGACTTGCATATAGCGTATTCTGAAATACGTTACCAGGACGTAATAAATACATTTTTTATTGTCAGTGCCTCTTTTTAACGCAAAATTGTTTTAACTGGAGATTTATTTTTTGAAAATTGGATAAAAAATTGGCGTTTTTTTACCAAAGAGATCGCTGAAAATAACTAAACGATACTTGTACAAAAAAGAAAAAAGTGGGAAAAAAAAAGTACATAGAACGAATCACTGAATAAAACTGAAACTTTACATCAATTTACTTTTTCTCAAAATGTCGTTTGTAATTTTTAGGGGTTCAATACCTCTTCAGTTATATCGAAAACTACGTGCTCCATACCGATTTTTGAGCCAACATTTTGAATTTCGTATGTACGTTTTTCTGTATATTGAAATAGGGAAAACTAATTCCAGAAATAGAAAAACAAATAAATTTTCTTTAATTTGATGTATGATACATGACTCTTCAGTGAGTACATTTTGTGTACAAGTCCGTTAAATCCACATTTTTCTCTGGAAATAATACGGAAATTTTAGCCGTCATGCCTTCTAAATTACACCTCTTCCGTGCACAAAATGGAGTTGTCCACGGAAAACGCCCATGCAAATGTTGATGTTTGTTTGTTTGATGGTGTTTAACGCCACTTTCAACAATATTTCAGTTTTATTGGTGGAGGAAACCGGAGAACCCGGAGAAAACCACCGACCTGTCACAAATCACTGACAAACTTTATCACATAATGTTGTACACCTCGCCCTGATCGAGATTCGAACTCACAACGTTAGTGGTGATAGGCACTGATTACATATGTAGTTGTAAATCCAACTACCATACGATCACGGCCACGATGGCCCCCAACCAAATGTTGTCTGAGAAAGTTGAATGTTGTAGTAATAATTACATTACTTATGATCTGTGAATATTATAAATAAGAGTCATAAATCTTGTCAGTACCAAAACACTGATTACTCGGCAGATTATGCCTAATTTAAGAGACAGATAGAAAATTCAATATTGCTCTACCTGCCTTATGTAGTGCTTTATAGGGCGGTTTTTAAGATCTCTACACTACACTTCCTGATAATTGATCCATTACACTTCCTGTAAGAAGAGGATTCGTCAACATACGTAGTACACTATGTATTACAAAGAAAAAATAAAATTAACTTAATCTAACTGGAAAAATATGTTGTCAATTTAAATAAATTTCATTTGTAATTCGAGTTTGCTTACCCATCATTCTTATTGTCTACTTTTTATAGATGATTGCTAACAATGGATCGTTACCGTTGCTGCTGACTATTAATCCCCGCGGTCATCATCTACCCTGTAGTCAGTGGTTCGGCACTGACAAGGATTATTTATATAATACATGTATTCATTATTGGGATTTACAGTTTCTTAATAATGGAATTATTATTAAAACTAAGATTATCCTCCTTCACACATATGTGACGTCAGCGGATTTGATCTATCCAGCTATTTTGGTTTTCTTGCCCCCAAAGACTTTAATATTATTTGTTTTTCCAATATTTTAAAGGCGCGTACCTGATGAAGATTTTTTCAGGTACACGTCGTGCGCACTAAATTTGATATCGTATTCTACAAGTTTATTTCCCGTTCTATTGATTGATTTGGGAACCATCGTGATCGCGATCGCATGGTAGTTAGACTTACAACTACATTTACAATCAGTACATATCCCCACCAAAGTTGTGAGTTCGAATCTCACTCATGGCGAGGTACATTCGATACAATATTATGTGATTGCGGCAGATCGGTACTTTTCTCCGGTAACTCCAGTTTTCTCCACCAATAAAACTAACCACCACGATATGACTGAACTATTGTTGTGTGTAGCATTAAACTCCATAACCCTAACCCTATTGATAGTTTTAATAGAGAAGATTGGAAACCAGTTGTCTGTGATTAAAATATTATATTGATTTTGTGCTGCCATCATCCACTCTCTTTATCCATGTATTTTTCTTTCTGTCTTTTACTAACGACTTGCTTAACGTCCAGTGAGCAATATTCCAATATATTAATTGATTATTGCTTTATGTCCAGCAAGCAGTATTATAGGTGATTGGTTGTTGCTTCACGCCCAGTGAGCAGTATTTCGCTTGATTGATTGTTGGTTAGCGTTCAGTGAGCATAATTTCAATAGATTTATTGATTGTTTCCTAACGTCAAGTGAGCAGTATTTTAGTTGATTGATTGTTTATTGCTTAACGTCCAGTGAGCAGTATTTCAGGTGATTGATTGATTTTTGCTTAGCGTCCAGTGAGCAGTATTTCAGTTGATTGATTGATTGATTGATTGCTGCTTAACGTCCAGCGAGCAGTTTTTCAGTTGATTGATTGATTGTCACTTAACCTCCATTTAACAGTATTTCAGCTATATTCATGACGACCACAAGTTCAATAATATATAGAAATGAGGGAATCGGTGCGTTAATCCGGAAAGCACATTTTTGATTACCTCTGAAAAAGTATGGAAAGTTGTGAAGGGATCAACAAATTAGACGTTTATAGAGGTTACTATTTGTCTACTGTTTTTCGAAATCTACAAAAGAGGTCTTTGACTGCAGGGATCTTTACACTCTCCAACACGTTACCCACAATGCTCCACGGTCTGGCTTTCCGTACCCCTAACAAACACGTTACCCACTATGGTCCACGGTCAGGCTTTCCGTACCCCTATCCGCAAACCGTGGACACAATGATAAACTCTGTTGATTAACGGACGACACGAAGTCCCTCAAAATCACCGAAGAGATTAAATGCTCAAAAAGTAATCTCCTGCTACTTTATGCATTCGGGAATAACATTGAAAAACACAGTGCATAGATAACACGAAGTATCTCGTTTAGCAGACTATTAGTTGCATCGAAATAGTACGTTTTTCCCGACGCACACGACACCCATCATGAAGCTCTCAATGGCGGTGTCATTTATATTTTTCATTTGTACAAAACTACAATTCTAACATGACGTCCTTCTTTCGATTTGAAAATAATCGAGCGACCAATCAGATGACAAAATCTCATTAGTACATGCGCGGTACACATCTAAGCCAAGTGATAAAATCACAAAATAAAATTATGTACATGGTTGTTAACGTTTTAGACATCTATATTCACTGAAAATAATCAATACATCCAAAATTAATAATATGCGACGTGCAATTAAAACACGCAAACACAATATTATTGTTACGGATGCTCCAGCAATACGACTGACTTTCCCGTCGTAAAAGTATATGTTACTGGCTTTCTCGTCGTAAACCTATATGTTGATGAAGTATCGTCTGCTCGAATTTGGCAGCATAAATTGCGTGCGACATAGTCAGCAAACGTAGCTATAAATTACCGTCTTCCAATCAAAGTATACTAACGTATTTGTACTGTTAGACATAATATAAGAATCGAATAATTCATGAAAACCAGAATGTGTTTTGAATTTTAACATGTTTTTAGCCGGCTCGGGATCAAATACTAATATCCGCCAACCCATATTAATACTCAAAACACATTCTGGCTTCCACGATTTATTTCTTAATTTTACTTATGCTACATATATATTGACGCTTTATATTAAATATTATATTTATGCTTTAAGATGTATACTGGTTTAGTCACATCACATTGTTGTACCTGTACAAAGCCAGGACCTGGATTTCCAGCGTCATATGTCGTGGTTTTTTTTATGTCTATTGAGATGAGGTAAGATCTGATTGTCGTTTTTTTTGTTGGAAAGATTGACCATCACTGTTTATTAAAACTTTCTTTTCATCATACAAATGTTTCACTCGGGGTTTTAAAAATGTACCTTATGAAATAACATAGATGTATGACAGGAAAAAAACAAGGTACTTCAAAAATGCAATCTCAATTGATAATTCTAAATTATAATTTTCTTATAACTGATGTTCTCATAATCTAAAATCAAGACATTTCATTTTGAGAAATCATATTGACAAATACACACCTTTATTTCTCATGTTATACAGTTTCTATCTATACAATATAAATCTCGGTAAAAAGACTCGATCAAATCCCAAGCATCTTATTGTTCTTTAAAGAATATAAAAGATCATAAAGTTTTCCTGAGATCCAGAGTTAAAATTATGACGACCTTCAAGCTAATTTAAAGTTAATGCTGTCCCGGTGTACTAAAAATTGCCCCCCTTCAAATAGTGTTACCCCAATATGCGCATCGATCATGCACGAGTGTCCGTACCCCCCTTTTCTCGAATGAGTAGTGTTTGGAGAATGGAACACAATAAGCTGAAAACCAACATCCCTAATCTTGATAAAACAAAGGCCACGACATACGAAGACATCCGAAAACCAAAATCAATCAAAATATAATCGAAACCACAATCAACCAAAATATAAACTCAAAGACCCGATAGTGAGAACGTGTATTTGAATATACAAAATGACCAGTCAATCTAGATGTTTTGATAGAATTAACATCCCCTTTGTGACACCCGTAGTATATATTAGGGAACACCATGTCCACGTGGAACTTTTGATGGACATCAGACAATTTACAGTAGCACTCTAAGCCTGATGTTTAACAGAATATAATTATGCGTAGGATATTCAAATTCAAGTAACACAGCGCAAACAGGGATGGCGATTTCTAAATAACAATTGTATTGCTAACACAATTTCTAGCTATGCTCATTGGTAGCTACATCTGTGGTGTAATTGTTAGCGTGCTAGCCTCGAGTGAGGTAGATCGTGGGTTCGAGCACCGCTCGGGTCAAACTCAGCGTGTTGGTCTAGTACAAAGTGGACTTCATCGTCATATCATTGAGATTTAACTTGTTCCCGCCATGACATAGCTGAAACATTGCTGACTTGGCTCTAAGCAACAATCACACACTCACTCACTCACTCACTCACTCACTATGCATTAAAAGGCATACGACGACCGTTCATTGTCGGTTAATGTCAAATGATATTCAGAAACATGCAGAAAAGCGAGTCAGTGGTGATATGTTTTGTCTGTTTCGAATCGAGTGTTAATACATTTTATTTTAAAAACAATGTTCGAATATTGTGTGCAGGAAAAGTTTGAAGATACCAAAGGGGTAATCAGAGGCCGTATGTTGAAAAAGGACAGACACTACAATGGCCAAAAGAATAAAACATGACAACCCTACAAAAACATATGTGAGTCGAGATGAATCGAACATCGTTTTACAAGGAAATTGTGGCGAATATCACAACACGGAACTAAAAACGTGAAAACAAATAGGGCGAAAAATAATTCGTATAACCTTATTGTGCATTAAATGTGATGTATGAAGGATAAAACACTAACTCCCCGCATTAAAACATCTGGATTCAAATCATGGTTTTGGTGAGATATTAAAAATGTTGTTATCCTCAAGTCTACACATCATTACCATACAGATAAGCGTTCTGACACTGTAGTGGTTAGCGTTCTCCCCCATGGTACGGGGGATAGTAGGGTCAACCCTAACACTATATTATTAGTATCTGATGCTTTTTCGTTAAGCTCTAAGCGTTAAGACTGACTGACTCGAAAACATGATAGTGAATCAAGGTGGAATACGTGTTTATTTGTGGTTGGTTCTTTCAACGTGTTGGTTTAGTATATAGCCGATATCATCCTCAACTCATAAATAATAGTATGTTCTCGCCATGAAACAACCTTAAAGTATCCACAAACAATCACTCATTCACTCAAAACAAATGTCAGATTGGCATGTAAAATGCTAACAGTAGTAATATCAAGGAGATTGAATAAAAAAGACGCATGCCAATAGATTATGAGTTTTAAGTTTTGCTGCGTAATGCTTTGTTGTTTTGCTTTTTTTTTATTTTTTTTTTTTGTTGTTTTTTTTTTTTTTTGCTAACTTGCTTACTTGTTTTTCGTTTTCACTTGTTTTTGTATTTGTGTTTATTTTGGTTTATTTGCTTTGATATTAGATCGTATATTATAATAACAAAAAACATATTTTATGCAAGACGTTTAAATATATGAATAAATTGCATTTGACAAATAGAATAAGCTCCAAAGATATTCAGTAAATATTTAACAGGTTAGCAAGGTTTGGATTGATATTGAAAAATATATCATGATGACGCAACACGCAGATCATATATACAACATGATTTAAAAACAAAATTACATGAATATCTACTAGGCACCTATTAACAGATAAAATGTTTGAATAATATATTAATACAAGCAAACGTAATTAACAAAATAAAATATAGCACAAAAGTATATGGACTACTGCAAGCTAAGGTTGCACTTTTAGTGGCTACTGAGGATGAAAAATGAAACCCCTTTAACCATTTCAAATTGTAATCAGTTTTTGAACACAAACATCATATCTACAAGATCAGGGACATTTGTTATCCTTTTAATTGAAAACAAAAGTATTTAAAGATATTTGTTGTAAGAAAATCTGTACATATGGGACAATCACTTATGATTATTAATATTATTTTCCCCAAAGACTTTATCAATTGTTTTATATTTTAAAATCAGAACTAGTTTGCTTTTAACACTATAGAACAACCAGTGCTTTCTGTATTGTATTTTTTAAATGTTCTATTTTCCATATTCGTGTCCCATGCATAAGATTTGTCCACCTGTGACCGTAAATCTGTCAGTTAAGACATTTCCTTATAATTCTCATTCAAAGGACTGGGAGCTATAAGAGCCAAAATCGGCCCCACCTCAGATGTCGATAAAATTTTCTCCAAAATGTATTCACAATATGTGCTTTTCATAAATAAATACAGTTAGTTAATATGTGCATCTAATTCCTCACAGCGGACCGACAAAGTCAGGTAATGAAAAGCACTGAATGTCATTTTTTCAGAATACAGAATGTACGTATCATTGTATTATATTGCATATCTTTAAAAAACAAAAACAAAAAGAAAAACAAAGCATAATAAAACTCAATAAACAAAGCATAAATTTGACTTAATATGCAATGTGGATTGATTTCAGGAATAAAAACATTTTCTGAAACTGCATTATGAAATTAAAGTGAACGAATAGTAATGTCACAACGTCACCCATTTTCGACGGTCTCCTGTTTTCGACGGTTTGTTTCACATGATAAAATCTCTCATTATTTTGATCGCTTCATTTGTCAGAGGTTATATTATGATGCTGAAATTGCATGAATGATCTCAAGAAATCTGATCTAAAAATGTCATCTTTAAATGTAAGAACTACGTGCCACATCTATTATTTCACGTTCAAATTGTATGTTTTCGTAATTCATTTTTTCCTCACCTTAACAAAGCTTTAATCATTTAAAAAATATATCTGATACAGACCAATTTTGGTTTCATCGTCTGCTATGACATTGATAATGTACATATTGAGATTATATCAATTCAAAAACTTATTAACATTGATTGTCGAAAACTGGTCGAAATTTTGGTATTAACCTTAAAGAAGTAATAGATAGATTTATTTGAAAAATAGAACTTTGTCATATTTTAAATTTTTTTAAACACTTTTTTAACCGTACTTTATTCTTAACGACAACCAATGTTATGATATATTCCAGTACATTTTTACGGACAACCATCATAAATCTATAAAAAAAAAAATGCCAAGGTGCGGGTTGAAAGAACTTGATAACGTAAAATAAAGCATTTGGTTTTGCAGTTTCTAAGATATTTTCTTGACTGATAATAGTAAATTTAAGGTTTAAATACATTTTTGGAATAATTCATTACTAAATTTTTGTGAAAATCGAAATGTTCAAGTTCTTTGATATTTTAGTGAAAAGTTTAGCTTAATTTTTGCTTTGCATTGAATAACCAATTCAGTTAATACATTAAGTGGTTTAGGTTAATATTTTAGCCAGAATTTTGTCTATATGAGGTATTGAAATTATATTGGTTATGAGTAATTATGTTTGTCACTGATCTCCAGTTATACACAAAATATGAAAGTCACTATTTAGATATTCAAGACATACTTTACTAGCGAGGTTGTTAGTACCTGTCTTGTCCAAATTTAAATAGATATAAACTTTTGTCTTTTAATATTTCAAGACATACATTACTAGCGAGGTTGTTAGTACCTGTCTTGTTAAACTATGTAACATATTCAATTCTTTAGAAATTCAGGACATACATTACTAGCGATGTTGTTAGTACTAGTCTTGTCCAAATTCAAATAGATATAAACTTTTAATAATTCAAGACATACATTACTAGCGAGGTTGTTAGTACCTGTCTTGTTAAACTATGTAACATATTCAATTCTTTAGAAATTCAAGACATACATTACTAGCGAGGTTGTTAGTACTAGTCTTGTCCAAATTCAAATAGATATAAACTTTTAATAATTCAAGACATACATTACTAGCGAGGTTGTTAGTACCTGTCTTGTTAAACTATGTAACATATTCAATTCTTTAGAAATTCAAGACATACATTACTAGCGATGCTGTTAGTACCTGTCTTGTCAAAATTCAAATAGATATAAACTTGTAATAATTCAAGATATACATTACTAGCGAGGTTGTTAGTACCTGTCTTGTTAAACTATGGAACATATTCAATTCTTTAGAAATTCGAGACATACATTACTAGCGAGGTTGTTAGTACCTGTCTTGTCCAAATTTGAATAGATAACATAAGAAACTTGAAATTCTAGTGTTTAATCCTAAAACACTTCACAGGCTATATAAGATTTGTTAGAGTGTTAAATATTAGAGTATCATTTTGCTCTGAGTAAATTTTGAGATCAATAGTATATGATTAATTACAAAACACAAGACTACATAAGCACCTTAAAACATAATATTGAGACATCAATTCATATTTGTGTATAATAAGTGTATCTGGAGACATATATTTTGTTAATTTGTATTTATCCACACATCCTGTAAGGTCTCAGGATCCGGATACTTGTTTTATTGATGAATATTGGATTATCAAATATAGTATAAAAATAAACTATTTATAACTGAACATATTTGCCATCAATGTTGCCATGTGAAGTTTAAATGAGCGGGTACTAAAAGTTAGTACTGTGCGCGAGACATAGTATTGCTTTACCAGTACATGTATAGTGACACTGCACACGAGACATAGTATTACATTACCGGTACATATTAGTGACACATAGAATCACTTTGTCAATATTTTTATTAGTTATATCTTGGTATATTTGAGGATTCTATCAAGGGATAGAATATAACTTGTGGTTTGTTTCACCAGCTAGCCCGCTACAATATTATATTCAAGTGCTACATGTTATATACCAACAGAAACTAGAGAAAATTCTCTATAAACTGAAGCTGACCTTAACCTTATTCCTGAGAGGAAAATGTATTACACCTTTAAAAAAAGAGGAAAATATGAAGTGGCCACTCAATACAGGCATTTTTGGGGTATGCATGACCCTGTATTTCCATAACCGATCATAATAGAACAGTGAAAGTTATCTATTGTTCAGAACCCATAATGCACCAAATTTAAACATATCATTTATGTATACAACATGTCATTTACTGATCAATTACACAATATCCTATTAAAAGTGCAACGTTACCTTGCAGTAGTCCATATATAAGAAATAAGATACATATTCAACAATGAGCTAAGTGTACTTTTCGAGATTCTATGCCGTTTCTATAGCGACATAAGATACATATCTAATTTTTTCTGTGGTGTACTCTGGTGGGTTGTCAGTATTAATTCTCTCTGGTTGCTGAATATTCAACGGTTGATCTGTAGTAGTGACGACGTATTGTTGTCCTCTTTGATATTGCATCGTTGGGTTGACTGGCTGTCCTGTTGTCATCAATACATTTGGCTGGTAGTTCATTGGAATTTGAGTTTGTGGAAGATTAACAAAGACCCCTGGCTGTGATCCGTTCATGAACATAACTGTACTTTGTACCTGTTGTGAAACAAAATAAATTCATTTTACAACTTTTCAGTTTTGTATTACAATACGACCTAATTATATTATTAATGTCTAGTCGTTTTGGACCCTTCTTCCACTAATTGGTTTCTTTTTCTGGTTTTGTGCTCTCAAATAGATACAGTGATGCCGGGATCTCTCGCACTGTAAGTCCCTGCTCTATCAACTGAACTAAGGGAGATATCCACTAACTCAGGGTGGTTATGAACGTATTATGGTTCCTATAACCTTAGGTAGAAAAGAGTTCCCGTTACACACTAATTTATGTACTTAGTCTGGAATTATGCTCTCAAATAAAAATATCAGTAATTAAATGTGACATTGATGTGACGTAGACAGACGGTTTGTTCTGTTGTACGCTTTGTGTACATGGCGAGGTTTCGATACTACTTCACCAGAGACTTGTAAATGGTTTTATCTCAGCCAGCGTTTGTTTCCACCACCCATAAAATTGACTGCCACGATATAACTGAAATATTGTTGAAAGGGGCGCTAAGCATATGCATTGATAATAATAATAATAATAATAATCAATCGATATTTAGAGATAATTAGAAGCTTCACATTCGCGAATGAAGATCTAACGCATTATCATAAGGGGTCACGTTCAGATTATCTTTTTAATAACAAAATATTGCTCCTTCGGTATTATTTACCGTTTTAGAGGATACCACAGGGATATTTAGAACAGACAATATACTGGCCAATAGAAACAAGACAAACGGATAAAAAAAATTAGAACTGACCAATCGTGTGATGCGTTACTTCAAGCACCGTATGTCTAAAGCTTTAAATTTGTAAAATTAGTCATCGCTGTTATGAACCATCTGTAACGTCCAGAAGATTAAATATATTATGTAAAATGTTCAAGATTATAGCGTTGTTTATAATAACGCTGTTCACCCGGTTATTCGTGAGGGATGGCATTGTATTCGCATATACAGCACTACCATGACCTCATCAAGCCACTTAGATGAGGATTGACTCATACAACTAGCTTAACCCATCTTTCTCACGATTTTGGTATTTGCTTTCTGGAATTGTTCCGACCCTGTGGTTTTTCATTTTATTGTTTAATTCAAAGAAATGTTTTTCCTTTCCGTACGGAGCTATTACTAATGGATTTAATGTCGATATGTATTTCCACATAATACATTTCATATAGGCCCGGAACATTTGTTCTTTACCGGCAAAATACAGTCGCAAATCAGTTTTACTTTCAAGAATTGCTAAGCGGCAATCTGTTTGAACAAATATATGAACGTGGCCCCTTACGTGATTGAGATAGATTGTTATTCGTGACATAAGAAAAGGATTATCAATTAAAGATATAATTCTAATTAGATTGGAAGTTGAATTGTATTGAGTAATTGATTTTATATTGAAATTACTGATCGGTCTTGTTTCTCCCACGGTGTACAACAGCAACAGTAAGAAACAGCACTTATTGCCAGGACCATCTCAACAAACGACAACACTGCTATAAAAGCTGATAAGACAACATCACTATGGTTGTATTTGCCACGCTGAAATCATGTGTAAAATAGTTTATTAATAGGTAGTGACCAAGACTCTTTACCAACAAGAATCTGTTATATGTGTAACACATATGAACACATGATAGGACAACACAAGATATTAAGCAGATGAGCAACAAGGACTCCACCAAATACGCAGCTGCTCCCGAATGCTAAGGAGTTCCTTCATCTTATAAGACTTCTGCCGTGTTACTCATATATATAGTCAAGCCCTGTAAAAGTCTTTGCAGTGATAGATGACAGAACAAATCTACGTAAAAAATAAAAGATCCATTGTCAGTTGAGATATGGATATTTTGTAACGGTCAACCAGATCGCGATGATGGCCGTATAATTTTCGTAGCGGTGATTTCAACTTAGGAGCAAAGTAGCCTTGTTTGAGTAGCTTAAGCGTCGGCAGCTGAGCTTTGTCCAGAAAATCATCGTACCGGTTACAAGCTCCAGAATAACATATGATTTGTGAAATGTAAACAACATGTGCTCGTGATGCTGAAATATTGCTACTAATGAAAGGGAAATTGACTATTGGAAAAGTGAGAACATCACGCTTGTTGTAGATATTTGTTTTTAATCTTCTTCCATTTTCGATTTTCCTTTTCAATCTTTTCTAATCAATTGTATCTCTTGAAACACCTAGCGACCGTCGTGGTCATGATCGTATGGTAGGTGGATTAACAACTGCATGTGCTATCAGTGCCTATCGCCACTAAATTTGTGAGTTTGAATACCGCTCATGGCGAGGTATACTCGATTGTGTGATAAAGTTTGTCAGTGGCTTGCGGATCCATCAATAAAACAGACCACAGCGATATAGCTGAACTATTGTTTAAAGTGACATTATACACCATAACTCTAGCACATATCGAAAGATTGAGTAACAAGAACCCTACTAAAACCGGGGGTGAACTCAGGTGCTCCGGAAGGGTAGGCAGTTACTTTTCCACTAGTGGCACCAGTCGTGTTAATCTAGTTACAAACCCATGAATGTCATGAATGAGGAAAGCAGTCTATAAATTATAATGAATATTAATGAAAGTAATATACGTACATATATAGCCCCAGCAACACCCAAGCTAAACATAGTCGGCATAAACAAACTAGCCTCAATAATGCTACACACCATAAAGGCAACTCTCTGTAAATAAGAATATTAAAAGTGTAGACTAATGCTTATGGTAGCATTCTATATATATTCGGCCATCTTATAAAACTCTTGGCTTTGAAATACAGCTTAAAATGGACTTTTCTTTCTTTTCTTTTCTTTTCTACAGGTATTTTCCTCCGCTCTTTTTCGGAGCACTCGATAATGGATATACATGTATCGCGAATGTTAAAATCCAAGATGTATTTACATACAGTGCATATATTACTAAAACAATAAACAATCTCAACATTACTGAAATAGCGGTACATATAAACAGCAAATATGACACCACAACGATTATATCGAAATATTTATGTAATGGTTTTCGACTAATTGTTTTGCGTTGGTGAATTGATTTATGTCCAATAAAAGACTGACACCATCATATCTGGAATGCTTCCTATTTTCAAATATGTATATCAATATAATCACATAGAGATAACATTATCTACATATTACATTAATGGATTTAGAAAATAAGCTTAATATACCTTCCAGACAAAGGATCGTCATGGCCGTGATCGTATGGTAGTTGGATTTACAAATACTTATGCAATCAGTGCCTATCACAACTGAAGTTGTGAGTTAAAATCCGGCTCATGTCGAGGTGTACTCGATACAACATTATCTGATAAAGTTTGTGATAACAGAATTCTCATACCACATTTTTGATGTGATTGATGCCTACTTTCACTATTGTCTTAAAATAGTAACAAAAGAATGCTACTGAGATTTAATACATACTAGTCCTCTCCAACTATTCTCTCTTTTCTGTGACATAAAAAGAGGCAAAAATCCTGTCATATTAAACTGTAATTAAATAAACATGTGTATCAGTGGAAGTAACAATGATGTATATGTATTGTAAAATATTCATACATGACAAAAAGCGTTGGTATGGAAATTTGAGTTTTCGATTCTTTTTTCTGATATTGGCTTCACCAGTGTTGAAGTCATCATTTCGAATGTTTCATTCTCATCATCATACATTGGTTAACCGTTACGGAATATATGGGTGTCTCAGATGACCACGGATATGTTTCGTTTGTCGTAGACACACAGTCACAATACCTTTCGTCTTTCCTCGATCAAAACCAAAGATGACTTATTACTGGATATTTTACATGAGTAACACGACGGGGGCAAATAGTAGAACAGGAATTGCTCATCTTTGCAGAGTACCTGGGTTCGTCCTGGTTTATTGTGGTATTCTTGTTGTTGAATCTTTATATTTCTGTTTTCTGTGTAGCGTTGACTACTGCTTGTTATTTTGTCCTGATGATCAATGAATTAGCTGTCCTTTATAGATATCGGCTTCTGAGTACCCTCTTTGTTAGTTTCAAACCATTCCTATGCAATATTTCACAATTTTGAAGCCCGTTGTCTGCTTAATGTTTTTATGTTATTTTGTTTCTCGTTCACAAACTGATGTAGGACAACTAATTAATTTGATGATTTTTTTTTACTAAAGTTGTGTTTTGTTCGAGTCTATCTGACCATGTTGTCTGAAGTTTAACCTTTCCTTTCCTTGTTTAAACTGGTGTAGTGAAATGCCATGCTCTGTGACATCCGCTACTCTAACATTAGTAGCCTCATTCCCATAAATTCAGTATTAACAGGTCATGCATCAAGCTCTCCTTTAAGGGTTGAAATAAAACTAAATGCAGTTAACCAAATTTGGGCTTAAAATAATCCTTGTATATTTGCATTTAATATTTGTCAAAATACAAGAAAGCGAAATGTTATTTTTCTTCTTTAAAAATGACTACCTTTATATGTTCTAAGCGATGATTGGCTAATTGGTGTTTATAAACCTATATATGATCACTAACCTGGTCAAAATCGTGTTCATTTCAAAACTTACCCATCCAGAACAAACTATACATGTGACATCAAAGGCGAACAGCAGACGACTGTCTTACCTTATCGACATCTTATTGGTGAACCAATCATTATATTTATAAGGATGGTAATAATTATATTTGTTCTCCCTGCAGTTTTCAGTCATCGCTATGGCGTCCAATACACATTCAATAATGCTGAGTATCCCTAACAGTATTCCACAGCTAATTTGTATGCCACCAACACTCTTGAGAGTTCTGACTGGTAACGTTTTTGGATTTGTCTGTCCACCTACAACAGATTGTTGGTTTTGATTTATTGGTGGATTTACTGCTCCTTGTATAATCATCGGAATGTCTGCTTGATTTATCGCCATTCTGAAATTCATGAATTATATATTTCAATATTTTTAGGATGATATGGTTGATTGTATTGTAGTTATCGAAAGCCTAATGTACACATATATAGTTTATCCTACTGCTACAACTGGATTATGATATTTCTTCACTCGTAGTTTGAAGATTTCGTCATCACCTTTTCGCCTTTATTCGTTATCGTTTAGATCCCACTTCAACGCCGTTTTCTTAGGCATAAAAAGGTAATAAAACGTGTTCTTTTCTCTTCAAAGTAAAGAAGATTTAAAATAATGCGTTGTACATTCCTTTAGTCATGATCACATTCCTTTTGTCGTAATCATATTCCTATAGTCATAATCACATTCCTTTTGACGTAATCACATTTCGTTTGACGTATTCACATTCCCTTTGTCATAATCACATTCCTTTTGTCGTAATCACATTCCTTTTGACGTAATCACATTCCTTTTGTCGTAATGCCATTCATTTTGTCGTAATCACATTCCTTTTGTCGTAATCACAGTCCTTGTGTCGTAATCCTAATCTTGTCCTTGTCTCATTCAGTATTATTCACGTGTTTACCATAATAGTAGCACGACGGGTAACACATGTAGAACAGAAACTGTCTACCCTTCCGGAGTTCATCCCAGGTTTGGTTGCTCGATCTTAGCTTTCACTGTACATAGAGTTTTGTAGATCAGTGTTTGCACTTTTTCTTTCTGCCATTGTATTGTTTGTCTTATTTCGACGGCTTCTAATTACACTTTCGGTATCTTCAAGCATTTCTTTGTATCTTATGTAAAAATCGATGACTATATAAACCAGTGAATTAATTTTTTTTTCATATATATTATAAACAATATCACTAGTATATAAATCGCTTACAAATTAAGACCTCGGTTTCAAGCTAGATAAAAGACCATAACATGTAATGTGTTTTATAATACAATCAGATTCTTTAATAGCTGTGTGTGATTTTGGCAATTCATGTCACGTGATAAAATTATAAAATAAAATACAACACTGCCGGAACTGTTCTAAAATCCACTACATAAATTGCAAAAAGAAGCGAAATAGATTCCCCAAACACACATTTATTAACACGAACACGAATAAACCGTGTCTTACCAAAATATAAATATATATTTTCCTTAGATCACTAAAGATAAACAATAAATATCTGCCGAAACACTGACTACTGTGTGTACGATACACCAGCGCACTGGGGCTGCGGTGGACGTGATCGTATGGTAGTTGGACTTAAATTACCTATGCAATCAGTACCTATCACAACTAACGTTTTAAGTTCGAATCTCGATCAAGGCGAGGTGTACAACATTATGTCATCAAGTCTGTCAGCAAATGTTATTCTTCATTTCATGGTAACTATGATGTTCAGAATTATAAAATAATGCTAAAGGAAACGTGAGATGTCCTCACTGTACAAACGAATGACATCCAAAGTAAAGTAGGAGCCACAAGCCCTTCCGAATCACCAGAGTTCACCCTCATTTTATTTATTGGGGTTCGTGTTGTTCTTTCTTCCATAACCTTCATTTGAATCTAGAATAAAATTTTATATTATATAGCTGAAACTTTAACCCAGCACTGTTAGAATTAAATCTTGAGCTGGCAAATTTGCATTCTCCGTCAACGGGGTTGGAAATCACTCCATTGATACACTGTTGCACCAATCACTTAGCCTTATTGTCCAGCGCCCTATTCCACTCGGGAACATCCGCTATATAATTATTATATAGGCATTTCGTGTGATGATAGATGCCGTCCCTTGTCTGTAGAAGGAAGCAGCAACAGGAGATTTTGTAGAAAATCACATTATTAACATATACATGGACCTTATTGATGAAATGTTGTTTATTATTATTACTAGACTGAGCCATCAAGATATCAGTTTATATAACCACAACTAAGCACTACCATGATATATATATGTTATGTATGACAATTATTCTATCACGAAGGGGCCGTCGTGATCGTGATCGTAAGGTAGTTAGATGTCCAACTATCTATATGCAATCAGTGTACTCGATACAACATTATGTGATAACGTTTTTCAGTGACATGTGGCAGGTCGATGGTTTTCTCCGGGCGCGTACTTCGGTTTCCTCCACCAATAAAACTGACCTCCTCGATATAACTGAACTATTGTACACAGTCGCATTAAACACCATAACGATAGTCCTATTCTAACACGCAATAAACATATTTCCATTTGCTTGGTCAGGACGGATTTAGCGGAATAGCATACAAATAGCATGGATAGGTGTGTGCAAACTTGATGTGATATATTATTCTTTCAAATGATAGCAAAAATTTAGCATCGATATGTATGTGCAAACTTGAGGTGGTATATTGTCGTTTCAAATGATAGTATAAAATTAGCATGGATAGGTTTGTGCAAACTTGAGCTGATGTCGGAGAGCGAACTCACGTCAGTTTTATTATTATTGCGGTCAGAAGTGAACGATTTAACCAATTCGACCATTCATGTCCATTCGCACGTTAAGCGTGCTAATATGTGTATATAGTATATGCTATATATTGTTTGTCCTCTTTATTTTTGCTTGTTAAATTTATCATGCACTAATGTGTATATAGCACACGCTATGTGTATTATTTTGTATGAGTGCATATAGTACACACGAATGTTTTACAATGTTTACGAAGTGCAGGATCAGTAAATGCAGCATATTATTCATATGTACCTGTTTATAGTGTCCGCATTCTTCACCTTCTTCACATTCATCTTTATATATGTTATAATATATTGATTCGTCTTTCCATAAAGTAGTTGCACATGCAACGTCTCTTCTACCTATTGGTAAATACATATAAAATAATGATAGTTCTGAAGGTCGAGACAGACATCTCACATAGGTGACTTCAGCCGAATTTGACTTAACTCTTATGGTATTTGGTTTGCTTCCTCCCTATTACTATCAAATTATTTGGTTTTACAATCTTTTGATTCCAGAAACGCATCGTGTGTACTAAATTAGATATCTACGTTTTTATTAGAGAAAGGCGGAAGGGCAACCAAGAATGGACAATCCAGAAACACAGACTACATTGGACACAAGACACAGAACGAAGACAAGCAAACAAAAAACACAACACAGAAAACTAAAGATGGATAATAAATATCTGCCAAAACACTGACTACTGTGTGGACGATACTCAAGGGGATTAGGGCCGCCGTGGACGTGATCGTATGGTAGTTGGATTTAAATTACCTATACAATCAGTACCTATCACTAGTAAACGTTGTAAGTTCGAATCTCGATCAGGGCGAGGTGATAAAGTTTGTCAGTGACTTGCGACAGGTCGGTGGGTATTTCCTGGTCCTCCGGTTTCCTCCACCATTAACACTGACCACCACGAGATAGCTAAAGTATTTTTGAAAGTGGTGTTAAATACCATAAGACCGTAAACAAACCCACGGTGATTGATAGTCTACAGGGACAGGTGTTAATTCAGTGATAGCTTTAAACTTGCAGATATCTAATTTAATGCACACGACTCGGGAATAACCCCCATCAAAGTCTAAATAGTTGAAAGCCAAATATAATTGAAAAACATTTCGGAGCAAGAAAACCAACGGCCTTAAAACAGGATAGCCAAAATCGCCAAATGTTGATGTTTGTTTGTTTGATGATGCGTAATGCCACTTTCAACAATATTTCAGTTTTATTGGTGGAGGAAACCGGAGGACCCACAGAAAACCACCCACCTGTCTCAAGTCACTGACAAACTTTATCACACAATGTTGTACACCTCATCCTGATCGAGATTCGAATTCACAACGTTAGAGGTGATAGGCACTGATTGCCTATGTAGTTGTAAATCCAACTACCATGCGATCACGGCCACAACGGCCCCAAACCAAATGTTGTCTGAGGAAGATGAATGTTTGAGTAATAACTACATTATTTAAGATATGTAAATATTATAAACAAGTGTCATTAATATTGTCATTAACATTGATTACTCGGCAGATTATGCCCAATATAGAAGACTAATAGAACATTTAATATTACTATACCTGTTCAATTTATTGTTTTATATGGCTTTTTAAGATCTCTACATTATGCTTGCTGATAATTGCTGCATGTTTTCCTCGTCGATCTCATTTCTTCATCTAAGCATTCAAAGTTTAGTCCCAAAACTAGACCTTATTACAGCGGAATACGCTGATTTTGATATACTATCTTTTTCATAATCATGGTTAAACCGTAGTCATACGGATGAGTCATTAAAACTATCGAATTATCAAACTCCATTTCGAAAAGATAGGGGTCCTAACAAATCGGGGGTGGGGTTATTTTGTATGTAAAGGATAATATAAATGTAAGCAGACGTGACGATCTTGATTTCGATGATCTTGAAGGCATTTGGGTTCAAATAAAAATAAATGGCAAACAGATCTTATTTTGAATTTTTAATATCCCCCTAAAAGTACCCATGATATATGGGGGAAATTGGAATCCTCAATCGAAATGGCCATAAATGATACTGCTATTGATGATGTCGTTATAACGGGTGATTTTAACGAAAATCAACTGGACTACTCACGCACTAAAATTAGCTTCCTTTTAACTAAATTTAGTCTTTTACAAATGTTTGACGAACCGACACATTTCAGTGAGCACTCATCATCATTAATTGATCTTATATTGACAAATAATGTTAATACGTTGATATACACTGGAGTAGGACCTGCACTCACCGACCAAATACGATATCATTGTCCTGTAATATGTTTCATAAATTATCCTAATACCCCGACGAAACCGTTTAAGCGTACAATATGGTTGTATGAACATGCAGATTATGAAAAGCTAAGACATAATTTGTTCAACGTAAACTGGGACTCACTTTTTCTTACTGATGATATAGAATTGATAACAAACGATATTATTAATGCTATTTTAAGTGCCGCTGAATCTTCTATCACGAGTAAAATTGTTACTATCCGAAAAGGGAGGCCCAAGTGGTTATCTTGAAATATACGTAACATGATAAGGAAGAAAAATAGAATTCACAGAAAGGCAAAATATTTTAATAACCTCATGCATTGGAATAAATATAGGAAAATCATAAATGAAGTTACAAGCCTAGTAAGGAACGCCAAAGATAAATATAATAATGATTTAATCCAAAAAATTACAAACATGAATTCTTCTTGCAAAAACTGGTGGAACATAGTTAAACAGATTTCTGGTATAAAAGGATCTGATATGAGTATTCCCCCAATTCTCCATAATTATAACTTAATATTTGATGATATCGAAAGAGCAAACTTATTTAACATATATTTTTTTCAAAACAATCCGAAATTGACGACTCTAACAGCAATATTCCTAATTTATCACATGTTACAAACCAAATAAGCGAAATCAAATTATGTGAAAATGAAGTCGAAGATGTTCTAAAAGTGATAAATCCTACAAAAGCATCTGGTCCTGATTTGATTAACCCTAGACTGTTGAAGGAAGCAGCACCTATTATTAAACACCCTCTTTGTAAATTATTCAATCTCTCTTTACGGGTCGCTTCCTATCCAAGCCAATGGAAAAGAGTAAATATAACGCCTGTTTTTAAGAATAATAAACAAAACGACGTAAACAATTATAGACTCATATCCCTACTTAGTGTAATTTCAAAATGTATGGAGCATTGTGTATATAACCATATTCACAATCATCTATTGGATAGCGATATTCTAACTACTTGTCAATCCGGATTCACAAAAGGGGATTCTGCAGTTAATCAACTAATCAATATAACAAACGATTTTGGCAAAGCCTTAGATAGTGGTAAAGAAGTTCGGGTCGTTTTCTGCGATATCAGTAAAGCATTGATAAAGTTTGGCATACAGGTTTAATTCACAAACTAAGACAATCAGGCATTTCAGGCAATTTACTCAAGTGGCTTCAAAATTATCTCTATGGGAGGGAACAAAGGGTGGTTGTTAATGGCTCAAACTCTAACTCTAACTGGTTACCGGTAAGGGCAGGGGTTCCTCAAGGATCCATACTTGACCCTCTTTTATTTAAATTTTTTATAAATGATATCGTAAACGAGATCAATACTGAAATTAAACTGTTTGCTGATGATGCAAATTTATATCTCAGTGTTGACAACCCCAACGACACGGCTTTCCTCCTGAACCAAGATCTCAATAAAATACAACGTTGTGTAACGTGTAGGGGGTTGCACGTCACTGGCGTAATCCGGTTCGTACCAGAGTTACTCCTCTGGATTCAAGTGACGCTCTGTATATCGTGTTTTTAGCTTATACAGTTAAACCTATGGACAATGTTGTGCGTTTTCGGCACCCGTGCGTCGGACCTGTGCGTTTTACGCACGCACCTATTATTAGCTTAACCTGTGCGTTTTACCCTCGCACCTATTGTTGGCTTAACCTGTGCGTTTTACCCTCGCACCTATTGCCAGTTTAACCTGTGCGTTTTACGCACGTACCTATTACTGGTTCAGCCTGTGCGTTTGTGACGCCCGCACCTATTACTAGATAAACCTGTGCGTTTTACGCACGCCACTATAGCTAATTCAACCTGTGCGTTTTTACAGCATTTATGCGTCAGACGCACGCCACTATAGTTAATTCAACCTGTACGTTTCTACAACACTTAACTATAGTCAATTTAACCTGTGCGTAAAGCTGCTAATCAAGTAACCAAGAGCGAATACCAGTATTACATAGGGTTATTGAACAAACATGTAGCTCGACAGAGCAACCCAAAGTGCCAAGACACGCTGTGACAAGCGTTTATATACCCTGTTTTGGACTATACCATTTTATACAGACGATTCCAAAGGTCTGCATCACTAAGACGATTTTATATAACCCAATGATAATCATAAAGCGTGTAAATGATCCGACTATTTCCGTGCATTATTTCATATCCCAACCCGTTTATGACTCTGTTACTTATCGTATTAATTATAAACATTATGGAAACTAAAAATAGAAACTATTCGTATGCTTAAAATGTCTTATTTAACCAACCACTTGATAAATAAAAATGGTCTACTGTTTCGAAAGTTGTAAATTAATTATTTACATGCCAAATTTGTATATTAAGCAATTCAAACAACATACACCAAAGGGGAATTCGTGGAGGTGGGGAAGGAAATTATACGGTCAAGTGCGCAAATTATCACCTATTTAAAGCCTTAATTTATTTTTAGAATTTGCATACACATTTCAAATACGTGTTAACTAATTTCGTCACAATACCCACGCCTCCAGGTAATGCGTCCTCGCATTTACCTACTCTTCAAGCTTCCACTGAATGCGTCAATTCCTTTGGCCATTTTTCAGACCCAAACTCTATCAACATGCAAAGCAGCGGTTTTGTCATCAGCTGGACATATTCTCAAAAGAAAGGTCGCAATGCCTATCAATGCTAAGTGCCGAACGCCATCGGTCACTAGTCAAAACTGTTCCAACCCCGGGTTGGTCAGAACCTCAGCTCGTAGATATTCAATCTACAATCTTGTCCAGAGTTCCATCAGTTTCTACTACGAAGATAAATTCGTAACTACGTGTAATGTGACATTCTACCTAAAACAAAACTTACTTTCCCATCCCCTAACCTAATGCTTTAAACCCTATAACTGAGCAACTGTAACAGAAATTTATTACAACAATTAACAAATTTAACCACCTAATAATCATAGAAAATAATTTTAACTGCCACTGGAAAAGATATATTTTTGCCTAGGTAGCGGCTTCATATTGATGCCTACTCTTAACGAACACAGCTCCGAAGAGACTGCTGCTACTGAAGGGATCTTTAACGTGCACAGGCGTGGCGCTCACTGAACACGGGACCTCGGATTTAACGTCCCCATCCGACGGACACCTAAAATAATAATGACAAGTTGATGACTGCTTCTCTGTACTTGTCATCCAATACAACAGATAATTGGTCACTTATAAACAACTGTATACAAATATAACCATAAGATATGCCTTATCTTCAATGTCTATTTACATATATATATATATATTTATATACAGAAACGGTTTACTTTACCAGTGCTGGTCGTAATCACGCAACCAGACAGGAGACTTTTTGTTTCTTCTTGGTCTGCGTGAAATTTCAGATTCTGTCCAGGCTGCAGCATGTGGCAACACATCATCTTGGGTTTCAGCTACTGTAGTAATCCCTGCTTCAGGGTCGAAGGCACCATCCATTACTTCGTACTGCTCTTTGTTGATATATGCATCTGCGGAAGGTTGTGCCTCCTGTTCTATTTCTCCAAATAGTTTCTGTGGCTTGCATCTTCGCATTCTATCAACATGTATTACTTGAGATTTGGCGCCTCGACCACAATTGACAAGATATGTCCAATCAGAGTTCTTCTTTAAGACAGAAAATGGACCTCTCCAATAACTTGTAAATTTTGGGCTACGTCCGGGTTTTCAAATAGGGAAATATACAAGAACGTTATCACCCTTATTAAATTGTTCCCAGCTTAGTTTTTGGTCGTGATATTTCTTTTGTCGAAGTATTTCCCCTTCGACATGTTCTTGCACGATGCGATGTGCTTCCTCTATTCTATCCTGCAGTTCCCAAGCCCATGAATGCCGTGGCACCAATTTCGCTGCTACTGGCGGTTCGTATATCAGATCAAGAGGTGTCGTAACTCTCTTCCTAGCATCAAGCGATTTGGTGTACACACCGTCGTCTCGTGTTCTGCTGATCTGTATGCCATCATGACATAGGGTAATAGTATATCCCAATTGGTATGATGTTCGTTTACATAAGACGACAACATTGTTGCCAGAGTTTTATTAAAACGCTCTACCATGCCATCCGATTTCGGGTGATAGGGGGTAGTCTTTGTCTTGTTGATTTGAAGTAGCTGACACATTTCTGTGAACAATTCACTTTCAAATTGACTGCCGTGGTCTGTGTGAATAGTGGTCGGGACGCCAAAACGTGTTACGACCTCTCTGACAATGATATCGGCAATCGTAGATGCCGCCATGTTTGGCATTGCATGAGCTTCTGTCCATTTTGTGAAATAGTCGCTAATGACTAAAATATACTTGTTGCCATCATTCGTGTTAGGCAATTCGCCAAGGATATCAGCGGCTATTCTTTCCATTGGATAGCCAGATATCTGCGTCTTCAATGGTGCTCTTTTTCTTTGTAAAGGTCCCTTTCGTTTGCTACAGGCCTCACAGCCGGCTACGTACACTTTAGCATCCCTGCGTATGCCAGGCCAATAATACTTCCGTTTGATCCTAGCCAAAGTTTTTCTCACCCCTAAGTGAGCGGAAGTCTTTTCATCATGACTGTGTTGAAGTATCCGTCGTCTTTCACAAAATGGTATAACGACACATAATGTCCCATCATTCTTTGATTCTCTATAAAGTAT
The DNA here is from genome assembly GCA_963680875.1 of Bathymodiolus brooksi. NCBI lineage: Eukaryota > Metazoa > Mollusca > Bivalvia > Mytilida > Modiolidae > Bathymodiolus > Bathymodiolus brooksi. Next base: position 37,498,398 of record OY804578.1, on the reverse strand, counting down.
GCCGTCCTTCAATCTGAGATCTTTCCACTGGGACCATAAACACTTAACTACAAAACCATATTTCCCTATATCACAAAAAGATGGCCGTTCATTTTTCTCTAGCCATTTCTTAACTATGTTCAAGTCACGATCTTTCTCTTGTATCTGTTGAATTGAGATTGCTGGTTCATTATTCAATGATTCCGTGGCAATTGTGTTCATATGAGCTAAGTCCATCCAATCTGAACGAAACCCACATTGCTTACAAGGAATTTTGGTGTTGAGAACCTGGACGATGTTTAATTGTCATATTGTACGAGCTTAATACTTCTAGCCAGCGCGCAAGTTGACCTTCTGCGTTTTTAAAGTTCATTAACCATCGCAAGGAGCTGTGGTCCGTTCGAACTGTAAACGTTTTTCCATAGAGGAAATGGCGGAAGTGCTTTACAAAATGCACAACTGCTAATAGCTCCTTGCGGGTGACACAGTATTTGCGTTCTGTCTTGGTTAGTGTCCTGCTTCCATACGCAATAACTGTCTCAGCACCATCTATTTCTTGAGATAAAACAGCGTCAATTGCATCTTTGCTGGCATTCGTATCAAGGATAAAAGGTTTTGTAAAGTCTGGGTATCCTAAAATAGGTGCACTAATCAACCGTTCTTTAAGATTTTGGAACGCATTCTGACAATTGTCGTCCCAGAGATACTTTCTCCCTTTCTCTGTTAATTTGTGTAAACACTTGGCTACTGCAGAGAAATTCTTAATGTAGCGCCTGTAATAGCCACATAGCCCCAAAAATGAACGCAGCTCAGAAACGTTAGTGGGCACCGGCCAATCTTTCACATTTGTATTTTATTAGGGTCTGTTGCTACCCCATCCGATGATATAACATGACCTAAAAATCTCACCTGCTTTGAAAATAAGGAGCATTTCTTTGGTTTGAGTTTCAGCCCTGCTGCTTTTAACCTGTCAAATACTTGACGTAAATTCGTAACCATTTCCTCAAAAGACTTTCCAACAACTATCACGTCATCTAAATATACCAAACATATCTGCCATTGTAGGCCTGTAAGAACCCTCTCCATTAGTCTCTCGAACGTGGCCGGTGCACAGGCCAATCCGAACGGCATAACCCGAAACTGAAAGAGTCCTCGTCGAGTAGCGAATGCGGTCTTCGGGCTATCTTCGCTTTCCATTTCTACCTGCCAATATCCTGAGCAGAGGTCTAAGGTTGAGAACCACTTGTTACCCGACAATTGCTCAAGGGAATCATCGATGCGGGGTAATGGATAGGCATCTTTAGTCGTAAGGTCATTTAAACGACGATAATCTACACAGAAACGTGTACTGCCATCTTTCTTTTTCACAAGCACGATTCCAGACGACCAAGGTCCATCTGCTGGTTCTATGACTTTCTTTTGTAACATTTCATCAATATGTTTGTCCACTTCCTCACGCATTGCTATCGGAGTACGACGCGGCGGCTGCTTTACAGCAATATTGGATCCGGTATTAATCTTGTGTCGTACAATGTTGGTCCGCCCTATGTCTTGGTCAGATGTATCGAATAGGTCTTTATACTCATTTATCAAGGACCGGACAGTTTCAGTCTTATCTTTGGGTAAGTGTTTGCTAGATCGTTCCACCAATGACATTAATTCTTTATCAAGGTCGTGAAATGTCTGTCCTTTTCTATTTATTTTCGTTTCATTTAGGACGCACTCTACAGGACTAAGTTCGGCTACTGTTGTACCCGGCCTAACGATTTGCACTGCGTCTGTGACGTTCATTAATCTGACAGGAAGGCAATCCTAGGGCTCCACAAGGACCTTTGTTTCCAACGCACAATCTCGTTTTAAAAACTTTTCACAAGGTTCTAACATAGCCCATTCATTATCTTTTCGTAATTTGGGTGCGTCCTGGACATAGCCTTTCACAATCATCTCTGTTCCTGGTTGTATGCTTATATTTTCTTTGACTGTAACTCGAAAACAGCCAATGCGGCCCTCAAAGTACAACGGAATTTCTTGATTTGCGTACCTCATCACATTACTTTCTAGGTCTATCACACACCTCTGACTTTGTATAAAGTCTAAACCTAAAATTCCATCCATGGGCAAATCAGCAATAACGGCTTCGACCGTACATTGTTGAGTGCCAACTGTCAGGTTGAAGAATTATTGGCCCATACTAGTGAGATCCGTTCCGTTGGCAGAAACGACAGTCTGTCTTAGCGGTCCTACTTCCGGTCTTTTTGACTTGTCTAGTGGGTAAAATATCTTATTTGATACCAAGCTAACTGTCGCTCCAGTATCAACTAGAAATTTCGTTTGAAGATCGTTGATCTTCAGGGCTATGTACATTCCTATTTCCTTGTTAGAAGTATTAACTCCCAAGTATGCACGTTTCTGGTTACGCCTATGTTTCCTCCTTCTGGTGCGCAGGTGTCTAGCTGCTGATTTTACTGGTGTTTCCTCTGTCTGTGGTCGCCTTCTCTTTTGTTCTTTACATTCTCTCTTCCAGTGACCTTTTTGCCCACATTTGAAACACTCAGTATCCTTCTTGATGTCACTGATTCTGGTATTTCGTTGAGTACCAGCTTGATTTCTTTTAACTTTTTCTAAGTCTTTCTGCAGATGGTCAAGCTTCTTATTAAACGCCTGCATCATCTCTACAAGTTTATCCTCCTTGTTGTCCTTATAACTTTTCGTTTCATCTGTGCCAGTTGCGCCCCTGAGATGTGCACGTCCAAATTCATTCTTCTTTTCGGCCTTGTAAAGTGCGTCAAGTTATACCGCTAGACATATAGCTTGGTTTAAATTGGCAGGACGGGACTGCTTAATTCTTATCCTCATTTCCGAATTTACCAGTGCGTCAAGAAAATGTTCGGTAGAAAGCGTTTCTCTGACTTCAGCTGGGGCCTTAAGATACGCTTTATTCACCAAACGCCGAATAGTTTGACCCAGCTCCGGTAAGCTCTCGCTAGCCTTTGTCGTCTTTCTTTTAGTTGCACTCGGTAAAGATCCATTTGATTTGGCGGTGCAAAACGTTCTTCTAATGCTTCTACTAAGCTGGTATAGTGTACCTGGCGGTCTGATGGTAAGTCTCCAAGTACGCATTGCGCCTGGCCTCGCAACGCAGCTGCCAAGTATAACCCTTTCTCTTCATTATCCCAGTCATTTATGGCAGCACATGCGTCAAAATGAGACTTGTAATCACGCCATTCGCCTGTGCCGTCATAATTAGCCAGCTTTATCCTTCGGTTGTAACTTTTTATTTTCTTGTCATTCTTGACATCCTCCGAAAATGTTACTTTAGTAGCCTGTGGCATACTACAGGGTTGCACAATTGGGGACATGATATCATCAGCATCTCTCATTTCGGCAAACAACGACGCCGTGTTCATTTTCGTAGTCTTTGGCCTTGCGCCTCCGTGCGGCGTCGTGTGTTGCCTGGTTTCGTCTTCTACTATCCCCTCGGTTCTACCTTGTGCTGTTTGATGAGACTTCTGGCTTCTTGTAGTTACGATCCCAGAATCAATGCGTTCCGTCTCGCTGTCAATAGGCTTTGGGGTTGACTGTTTAAACTGCACTGTACTCTGGTCTTCGTTTAGTAACTGAAGTCGTTGTCCAATATCTTCTTGCAAATAACTGATCTGCGCTTCAAGATTGTCAATGTCATCCATCGTGATTTGCGTCTATTGAATCCCACCGCTGCCACCAAAAATTATGTAACGTGCAGGGGGTTGCACGTCACTGGCGTAATCTGGTTCGTACCAGAGTTACTCCTCTGGATTCAAGTGACGCTCTGTATATCGTGTTTTTAGCTTATACAGTTAAACCTATGGACAATGTTGTGCGTTTTCGGCACCCGTGCGTCGGACCTGTGCGTTTTACGCACGCACCTATTATTAGCTTAACCTGTGCGTTTTACCCTCGCACCTATTGTTAGCTTAACCTGTGCGTTTTACCCTCGCACCTATTGCCAGTTTAACCTGTGCGTTTTACGCACATACCTATTATTGGTTCAGCCTGTGCGTATGTGACGCCCGCACCTATTACCAGATAAACCTGTGCGTTTTACGCACGCCACTATAGCTAATTCAACCTGTGCGTTTTCACAGCACTTGTGCGTCTGTCCTGCGCGTTTTACCAATGCTACTATAGCTAATTCAACCTGTACGTTTCTACAACACTTAAAGGGATATTGTCTACCAGCTGCGTAATTTTTTCATACCCAAAATTATTGTCGATTTCCGTACTGACCTTTATAAAATGAAGATTAAACACTGAATTATTGATGAATACGCTCCGAAACGTTGTTTTTTCGACTAAAAAAGCTGACCATCGTTACCGGAAGCTAATTAATTATGCACTGACCTGGGCGAGGCCAACTCTATTTATTTATCTATTTTTATGTCAGTAGCCCGGATGCTGCAGCATGGATATTGAGGTAAGTTTCTATAAAAGTTGAGGAAAAAAGCTATTTGCGAACCGATTGTATCTAAAAGACGTAGAATAAATAATTTCTTTATCAGGAATAGATTTTCTTTGATGAAAACTACATGCCTTAACAGATTCAGCCGATATTTCCACGATAACCATTGAAAACATGCCAGGAGGCACCCTATGGGGACAAGCTCAACTACGTATTTTCGATCGGAAATTTTTGCCGGCGTTAAAAATAACTAAATTAGTTTTTTTCTTCTTATAAGTTATGAAGTTGTTCCCCGAGATTTTGATACACGTGTTAAATTAATTTATTTTAGCCAGTTTACCGACAATATGAAAACAGAGACATACATGTAGAACACAGTGAAATACTGACATGTCTGATAAAAACGAATGACGTAGCCAGTGTTGTTTTATTTGTTAATTGACTGGAATGTTTCAGAGAAATTTGGGCTGGATTAGAAACAAAAGAGACCTTACTTCTAGTTCCACAAGACAGTTGCTGCAAAATAATATAGGACTGACCATTTACCTTGAAGGGGGCTATGTCACGTAGAAATGTTTTTTTCAGACGCCACAGAAATCATATTTTCTTATTTTCCGGCGAAGTGCCAATCTAATTAAAACAAGGTGAACTGTGATCTAATTCTCACTTATGATACCCCTGCCACTTCCCATGATATGTGGTACCTATATGAAGCTTGTGACCAAATACCGGATTTCTGCCATCAATAGTTGTTGAGAAAAATGTGCATATATGTTCAATGTGGATAAAAACCAACTAAGTCGGCAAACAAGAAGTAGGAATCTGATGGTTCCAAAAACGCTTCCCACGATATGGCATACCTATGTGAAGCTTGTGACCAAATATCAGATTTCTGCCATCAATAGTTGCTGAGAAAAATGTGACGAAAAATATTTTGGAAGGACGGACGGACAGAGGTAAAACAGTATACGCCCCTCCCCCTTCGGGGAGCGGGGGTATAATTAGATCTAAAATAGGGAGCAAGTGCGTAGATCTAATTTTAATTGGATTGGCGAAGTGCTGGAATAATTTTTTTTTCTTCAAAATTTTGTATACGATTATACTGTGAAATTGGCAAGTATATGATTATACTGTGAAAATGTCAAGTCGGAATATATTTTTTTCTCCTGTCCAGCCAAAGATTCAGAATCAAAATATTTTTTAGGAAAAAAACCATAAAATTAAAATTGAATAGCTTGAGGGGTAAATTGATAAAAAAAAATTGCAAGACCAAAATGGTTCTCCCATATACCAACAAAAAAACGAAATAAAACTGTGGTCATAAGAAAGTCCCACGAGAAAATCTTTCCTTCCAAAATAAGACTTTTTTTTATTTCTCTAAACTGAATTTGTGCAAACTATTTCACTTATAATGAATTATATTTCTTTTTTAAATAAAGCTCATTTTTCTAGATGAATGTATAACCATCTGTCTTTACTCTGTTTTTATTAAATCTCTTGTCTTTATTACAGGACTTTGATCGGATTGTCCTTGATGAGGAAGTGTTGGGGGTTGCTAGAATGTTTCGAGAGGAACTTGTAGTAATGCCCCATGACGAGGATTACAACAGATCCAATAGGTATGCAGCCTACCGCCAGTATACCATTTGGGCACATGGCCGACTTGGAGCTGGGGTCAGACGTGTGATCCCTAGCTGTTGTACTTGGAAAATTAGGGACACATATCCTGATCTATATGGACAATACAAGGGTTTCATTCCTAGACGATTTAATTAAAACTTGTTCATGAAATATTTTGTATTTTATCCCATATACTCTAATGATAAAGTTTACCACTTGCTCCCTATGGTCGGTGGTTGTCTGGGTACTCTGGTTTCCTCCACCACTAAAACTGGTCGCCATGATATAGCTGAAATATTGCTGAAAGTGGCGTTAAAACACCAAAAATAAAAAATAAATCAACCCTAATGAGTTGTTAATTTCACAAGTTGGTCAGTTGGAATTGTAAATTTAATTTGAAAGTTTTGCCATCTTATTATTATTTTTTGTTCTATCAGCACTGACAACTTCTTCTAAAATGGACTGACAGTCTTTTATATAATTCAAAACCAAACTTGGCAGAGATGTTTTCTATGAGGTCCTACACAAGAGTTGTTACTTTTGTGCAGATTCGTCAAAAAACATGGCCACCATGTGACTGAAAATTCTGATTGGTCGATTTTCAAGAAACTTCTTCTCAAGAACCGCTGAAGGGATTGAATGGGAATCTGGTATATATGTTCCTATGAATGTCTTTAACATGTGTTGTTACTGTTTGCGCCATTTGAAAATTCAAAATGGCCACCAGCGGAGGTCAAAGTTTGCATTGAAACCCTATGGGAAACAACATTTTCATCTTCTTCTTGAGAACAGCCGAACAGAATTTAACCAAACTTGGCAGAGATGTTTCTTGTGAGGTCCTAAAAAGTTGTCCTGGTTTGTACTAACTAGACCAATACACTGAGTGTTATCATTATTGTGCATTGGACAATTTGTAATGCCCATTATCCTGACTTGGGTACTTTTCTGCTCTAAATGTGCAGAACTTCTGTCAGACCAGGAAAAACAAAGAGTGACAATCTAAATTTATTTTATGCGACAATATAGTCAATTGTTTTGTCTTGGTCTTCAAATCTGGATTTCTGAGATGCTACAATATCATCCCGAGTTGGAGGTTGTGGAATTGGTGCAAGATGGACCGAGATTCTTCTGGGATCATCTACTTCCAACTGCACACGTTAATTCATTCCTTCATTATCTTGCAGTCTCATACAAATGATGACCCTTAATAGTCTTGGAACATAGGAATATGACTTGTCAGCTTTAACAGGCTGCACAGACCATCTAGCTGTCTTTTTGTTGTAACTTCTCTGCCACCTGAAGTAGAAAAATACATACAATGTAATTCGCAAGAATAAAACAATAGAGATTATGATCTATGGAGCCCTAACTTTCAATTCAAGATGAATATCTCGAATGTATAGTGAATGAGCAACTAAACATATCATTACAAGTCCACTTTATGAAGGATTTGAGTGATTTGTAGACAGATTTTAGGTTGTGGTCATCCCTCAAGAAGTTCTACGGCAGACATCACGAGCTGGTCAATGGTTACAGGGTGTCTGTTACCCAAATCATACCTGATCTTCATTTGTTGTTGATGTCTTTCCCTTCATCGGATGGGACTTCTACCAGACTTGACCATGGACAACGCAGCGGGTTTGCGACTTTCGATTGACCCTTCTGAAGCCTATGATCAAATATCAGATTGCTGCCATAAATAATTACTGAGAAAAATGTTATGAACATCTTGGGACAAACGGACGGACAGAGGTAAAACAGTATACCTCCCCCTTTCCAGTGGAGCGGGGGTATAATAAAGCTCCTATGACATATGATCATGCATGGTTCTGTTATTAGGACAAAATTTCAAGTATGTAAGTTACAACTGAAACATATGAAATTAACATGACAAACCTTAAAGTGAAGTTGAGGCTAGGTTCAAAATCTCCATCGTCAGAATCATCACCAACATCACTGCCCTCTTCAGTAATATCTATTGAGAGACTGTAAGAATAAAAAATAATTGTTTATTACAGTGTATGTGTATAATATCGAAACAATTTTTTCTATATGGTTCTGATGTGCAGCTGTATAACGAAAAAGCTTTTCAAAATAATATTAAATCTTTATACATCTATCCAGCACACATCTACACAACACAATATAAAGAGACAAAATTACATCAAAGTTCCAGGAAAAAATTTGGTGCGCCAGACGTGCGTCAATTCTGTCCCAGTTTGGTTTCATTCCCGTAAGTAGCTAAGGAGGACTGGCCATTTCAGCTTGTGGATTGATGAAAATGTAACGATGACGCAGAAGCCAACATGATCCCTATATATAATATAGCTATTAGTAGTATCACTATGCAAGCCACAATAATTAATAGGAAACTGTTATACAAGTGACTGTGTTGAACAATATTGACAATGTTACCTAAAAACATAATGTAGAATACATGTATGTCTAATCTTTAACAAAATGAACATACTCAAATGGGTTCACAAATGAACTCGATTTCTCCAGTTTCATCCGTTTCGTTGAAATGTGATGGCTGCTCATTTCTTCTACTCTAGAATTATCTTGGTCAGAATATCTAAATCAAAAGTACAAATATCAATCACTACAAAATCACATTTGTCTGAAATTACCAGTTTTAGTAGTAATTTGGTCTACTGTTAAATTCACACACTGTGAAACATGCAAATTGCTATGGATCTTCACATTATTTCTTAAAAATCTTGTTTATTAATCATACTTACAAGATCCAAACTAAACAAGGGCAAAGCGTGGCGTATCCCCTCGCCTAAAAATTTGACCTGGTGACCTTGACCTTTGACTTTGAAAATCAATAGGGTTCCAGATTCTCTTAAGGACTAAGTATGTACCAAGCTTGGTCAAAATCCATTGAAGGATGTTGATTCTAGAGTGTTCACAAGGATGTTACGCGGTAAAATTTTGACCCGGTTATCTTGACCTTTGACCTATAAGGCTATGACCTTGAAAATCAATAGGGTTTCGGCTATCTTAAGGACTAAGTATGTACCAAGTTTTGTCAAAAATCCATTGAAGGATGTTGATTCTAGTGTTCACAAGGATGTTATGCGGTAAACATTTTAGCCTGTGACCTTGATCTTTGACATACGACCTTGAAAATAAATAGGGTTCCAGATTCTCTTAAGGACTAAGTATGTACCAAGTTTGGTCAAAATCCATTAAAGGGTGTTGATTCTAGAGTGTTCACAAGGATGTTACGCAGTAAAAATTTGACCCTGTGACCTTGACCTTTGACCTTGAAAATCAATAGGGTTTCAAATTCTCTTAAGGACTAAGTATGTACCACGTTTGGTCAAAATCCATTGAAGGATGTTGATTCTAGAGTGTTCACAAGGATGTGACGGACGAACGGACGGTAGCGTTACCATATCCCTTCGCAACTTCGTTGGCGAGGGGATAAAAAGCAGTTCAAATGACAATTCTTTAAATAGAAAGCCTTTATATGAAAAATACATATTGAGTTCCCTCTATCATGTCTATGTTGATAATTCTAAGATAGTAAAGTATAATTTTGGCTCCCTGAACTAAAAATTATGTCCAAAATTGTTGAAATGTAGTAAAAAACTAGTTAATGTAATGTTTTTAGAATAGTCAAGAAATAAACTTGGTTTGCATAAGGAAATTGAAAATGATTTTCATTTAGTCATAGTCTAAAATATGCAGTTCAGGACATTTTATAGTCACATATATAGAAAAGTTTCTGAAACTTGCAAATTTCTATGGATCTTCATATTATTTTTTAAAAACCTTGTTTATGTATCATACTTACAGGATCCAAACTAAAAATGCTACTGAAATGACACTTATTTAAATGGAAAGCTTTTTATATAAAAGATACATACGGATTTTCCACTATGGTGATAATTCACAGACAGGAAGATATAATTTTGGCTCCCATAACAAAGTGTTATGTTCAAACTTGTTGAAAGTACTTTTAACCTTATTTATGTAATGTATTTCCAGTACCCAAGATATGAACTTGTTTGCATAAAGGAATTAAAATGATTTTCATTTAGCCATGGTCTAAAATATGTATTTTAGGACATTTCTGAAATTTTCAGTAAAATTTTGTAGTCATATATAAAAAAAAGTTCTGAAACTTGAAAATTTCAATGGATATTCATATCATTTCTTCAAAACCTTGTTTATAATTATATATTATACTTACAGGATCCAAACTAAAAGTGCAATTGAAATGAAGCTTCTTTAAATAGAAAGCTTTTATTTGAAAAATACATACTGATTTTCCATTATAGTGATAATTCGCAGAAAGTAAGGTATATACTTTTGGTTCCCAAAACTAAGATTCTTGTCCAAGTTGTTGAAATTTGATAAAATTAAAAGCCTAATTATATGTTGTATATCAAAGAAATAAATTTGCTTGAATAAAAAGAACTTTATAGGGTTTTCATTAAGCCATGTACAGTTTTAATACTTGCATTAAAAATGAATTGATTCGATATTTCTTTTTAAATTGATAATAATAAACTGCATTGTCATTGATATCATTTTTGCACTCCCATTTCCCCTTTGCTGGCCTCTTAAAATTTGTGTTTGTTTACCTCGCAAATACGGCCGTTTTATGCTACTCATTGACAATAATTTGCTGTTGCCAGGTGCAAAATTAAATATATTGATTAATATCTACCGAAAATGATCATAGGCATCATCATAAATTCATAAAATATGAAAAACGATTGAGAAAAGAAGGCAACATGCTCGGCTTACCTATCAACAATAATCAAGCACTTCCTTGAGTTCGCTCCATCCAACGGCAATGGTCCAACTGATCCCCTACATATATCCTGCATTTGTTCCATTTGGAAGATACTTCACTTCTATTCCTCTTTATCTCTGAATCCGTCAAAGTCCGCTTTCTTCCACGCGTTGACAGTTTCTCTTTTGCCCAAGAACCACATGTTGTTTATTGTTTCTAAACAGTGCGCATGCTCAAGACGTGTTCGTATGGAAGGCCATATGAATAGATTTGAATATTGTCATCCGGACAATAATTCTTTTTTGGGTCTTTTTTGTCAAAAAATCGTATCTTTTGCAACATAACTCGGTGTTAATCTTCATTTTATGAAGGTCAGTACGGAAATCGACAATAATTTTGGGTATGAAAAAATTACGCAGCTGGTAGACAATATCCCTTTAACTATAGTCAATTTAACCTGTGCGTAAAGCTGCTAATCAAGTAACCAAGAGCGAATACCAGTATTACATAGGGTTATTGAACAAACATGTAGCTCGACAGAGCAACCCAAAGTGCCAAGACACGCTGTGACAAGCGTTTATATACCCTGTTTTGGACTATACCATTTTATACAGACGATTCCAAAAGTCTGCATCACTAAGACTATTTTATATAACCCAATGATAATCATAAAGCGTGTAAATGATCCGACTATTTCCGTGCATTATTTCATATCCCAACCCGTTTATGACTCTGTTACTTATCGTATTAATTATAAACATTATGGAAGCTAAAAATAGAAACTATTCGTATGCTTAAAATGTCTTATTTAACCAACCACTTGATAAATAAAAATGGTCTACTGTTTCGAAAGTTGTAAATTAATTATTTCCATGCCAATTTTGTATATTAAGCAATTCAAACAACATACACCAAAGGGGAATTCGTGGAAATGGGGAAGGAAATTATACGGTCAAGTGCGCAAATTATCACCTATTTATAGCCTTAATTTATTTTTAAAATTTGCATACACATTTCAAATACGTGTTAACTAATTTCGTCACAGTTGGTCTGAAAAATGGCTCGGAAAATTTAACCCGAATAAAACTGAAACTATGGTTATTTTCACTAAGAGAAACAAACCATATCACCCCCTTTACAAATGAATTATCAAGATCTCCAAGTAGTTAACTCTCACAAACACTTAGGTGTAATAATTTCAGATAATGGCCAATGGAATGATCATATTGATTACATTGTTAAAAAAAACTTATGACAGATTAAATATAATGAGAAAATCTAGAATATTCCTTGATAGATACTCTTTAGAAAAAAATTCATATTTCTATTATAAGACCTTTAATGGAGTACGCTGAGGTTATATGGGATCATCAAAAGCAAAATTTAATAAATAAATTAGAGAATATTCAATTAGATGCATAAACAAAATAGTAACTGGGGGGACCAGATTAACATCACATGACAGCTTGTATGAAGAAACAAAATGGGAGAAACTAAAAGATAGAAAAAAATAATCACAAGCTTGTTCTCTTTCATAAAATGAATTACAATAAAACACCGCAATATTTAGATGAATTAATTCCAAAAACTGTAGGTACTCGACATACCCATAATAATAGACAAATAAGCAATATTGTTAATATAAACTGTCGAACTAGCCTTTATTCTGAATAATTTCTGCCCTCAACTGTAAAGGCATGGAATGATTTACCACTTCCCAACCGTAATTTGGAATCGTTAAATTCATTTAAATCTCTTATCAACACTAAAAACACTAAAGTTCCAGCCCATTATTATGTTGGATGTAGGTTAGGTCAGATATTACATGCGAGACTACGTATGAATTGTAGTGCCTTAAATGCACACCTCTTTATTAGAAACCTTGTTGAATCGCCAAATTGTATCTGTGGAATAACTGAAACTGTATCTCATTTCTTATTAGATTGTCCGCGTCACACGATTCTAAGACAACAACTTTTCTTCTCACTTTGGGACATTCATGAAACAATTTCACTGAATCTACTTATTCTTGGATCATTTAATCTAAATGACGAAGAAAACAAGGCAGTATTTAAATCAGTCCAAACCTTTATCATAAAAAGTAAAAGATTTACACCCTGAAATGCTCACATAATATTTTTCACCTTTTCAATCTTATTCAATCTCTTTGTATTATTATTTTCAAGTAAATTGTGTAGCTTTCAACTACATGCTTACATACATTTTTTTTCTCCCTCAATGTATAAATAATTCCCACAAGTTTAAAATTTAAATCAGCATGCATATATATTTGTTTGTGATATTTGTATGTTTTTCATAGGAAACAGATTAAAAAAGCATTTGCTTGTTTCTGAATCCTATTGTAGAATTGCTATTGTTCTGTTTATATATGTCAGTTATACCAATAACATATGTTTATACCAATTGCTGCACTACACTTCCTGATAGAAGTCGATTGGTCAACATACGTAGTACGTAATCTTATATAAATACAAAACATTTAGAATTAAGTTAATCCAACTGGAAAATATGCTGTCAATTTGAACACATACAAAACAATCATTTGTAATTGAAGTATGTTTTCTTACCCGACATTTTCATTTTTTTTCTACTTTTTAGAGATAATTGCCCACAATGGATCGTTACCGTTGCTTGTGGACTATTAGTCACCGAGGTCATCACCCACCATGTAGTCAGTGGTCCGGCACTTACACGGTTCATCAGATATACATGTATTCATTATTGGGATTTACAATTTCTTAATAATGTAATTATTATCAAAACTAAGATTCTCCTCCTTCACGCATATGTGACGTCAGCGGATTTAACTATCCTGCTTGGGTATTTTAACTATCCTCCTTCGGTATTTTGGTTTTCTTGCTCCTAAAGACTTTTATATTATTTGGCCTTCCGATATTTTATATGCGCGTACCAGACAAATGTTTTTTTCCAGAAGCACGTCGTGCACACTATATTCGATATATTATTCTGCAAGTTTATTACTCGTGATAGTAATTGTTTTGGGGCCGTCGTAGTCGCGACCGTGGTCGTGATGGTATAGCAATTGGATTTACAATTGCCAGTGCAATCAGTGCCTATCACCAAATCTCGCTCATGGCTAGGTACATTCGATACAACATTATGTGATAAAGTTTGTCAGTGACTTGCGGCAGGTCACTGTTTTCCTCCACCAATACAACTGACCGCCACGATATAACTGAAATAATGTTGAAAGTGGCGTTAAGCACCATACCCCTAACCCTATTAATTGTTTTAATAATGCAGATTGAAAATCAGTTGTATGTGATTAAAATATTAAATTGAATTTGTGCTGCCATCATCCACTCTCTTTGTCCATGTAATTTTCTTTCCGTTATTTACTAAAGACTTGCTTAACGTCCAGTGTGTGGTATTTCAATTGTTTCATTGATTGTTACGTAATGTCCAGTGACAATAGTTCAGCTATATTCAGGATGACCACAAGTTCAATAATATACAGAAATGAGGGAAGCGTTGAGTTAACCGGGTAAACGACTTTTGATTGCCAATGTAAAAGTATGGAAAGTTGGGAAGGGCCAATAAATTCAACGCTTATAGCGGCTATATTGTTGTCTTCTCTTCTTCGAAATCTACGAAAGAGGTATTTTGCTTGCAGGGAGCTTGACACTCTAAAAACACATTACCCACTATTGTTCACGGTCAGGTTTTCTGTATTATTACCTGACACCTCTCACCGGGAAGACACCCCCATCCTCCAGCCGGGGACTTGTTGAGCAGCTCTGTTGGTTATTGACGACACGAACTCCCACAACTGTTAATTTTTCCGCCTCGCATATGACACTCATCGTGAAGATTAATATCAAAGGCGGTGTTATTTATTTTTTACATTTGTACAAAACTTAAATTTTCCTTTTTATGTTACATATATATTTACACTTTCTATCAAATAGTCTATTCATAATATAAGATGCATGCCTGTTTAGTCACGCCGCTTTTTTGTACCTGTTCCAAGCTAGGCATGGATTTCTAGTGTCATATATCGTGCTCTCTTTTTTTTATTTTTGTTCTTGTTTTGTTTTTGTTGTTGTTTTTGTTTGTTTATTGAGATGAGGTGAGAGATCATAGTCGTTTTTTTGTTATTAAAACTTTATTTTCATAATAAAAATGTTTCATTCGGGGTTCTAAATATGTACCTTAAAAAATAACATAGATGTATGGCAGGAAACAAAATTAAGGTACTTCACAAATGCAATATCAATTGATAATTTTGAATGATAATATTCTTATAACTGATGTTCTCATAATCGAAACTCTAGACATTTCATTTTGAGAAATCATATTGACATATACACACATTTACTTATGATGTGATACATTTGCTGTCTGCAAAATATAAATCTTGGTAAAAAGGACTCGATAAAATCCCCAAAATATCATTGTTCTAAAAAGAAAATAGTTATCCTGCATCAAGATTATAATTTTTCCCCGAAAGCAAGAGTTAAAATGATGACGATCATCAACCCGATTTAAAGTTCATGTTGTCCCTGTTACACTGGTGGGTTGTCAGTAGTAAATCTTTCTGGTTGATGGGGCACAAGCTGTTGAATGTTCAACGGTTGATATGTATTAGTGACTAACTCCCCCATATATAAAAACCCAGCTAGAGTCAAATCAGGTTTTTGGTGAGATATTAAAAGTGTTGTTATCCTAAAGTCGAGAAATTATTACCATACAGATATAAGTGTTGTGGCACTGTAAAGGTTAGGCGTTTTCCTTTGTGGTACGGGAGATAGTAGGGTCAACCCAAACACTATATTATTAGTATCTGGTGCTTTTCCGTTAAGCTCTAAGACTGACTGACTCGAAGACATGATAGTGATTCAAAGTGGAATACATGTTCACTTGTGTTTGGTTGTATCAATGTGTTGGTTCAGTACATAGCCGGCATCATCTTCTTTGATATACGCATTCTGATTACCCTTTTGGTATCTTCAAACTCTTCTCATCTCCTAAATAATAGTGTGTTCTCGTGATGTTACAAACTAAAGGTGTATACAAACAATCACACATTTACTCAAATAACCGTCAAATTGACATGTAGAGTGCTCACAGTAGTAATATCAAGGAAATTGAATAAGAAGAATGTATGTCAAAAAAATTTAGTTGAGCTTTTCTTTTTGTTTGCTTTCTTGTTTTTATTTTTATTTTTTTATTTATTAGATCGTATGCTATAATACCAACAAACTATTTTATGCAAGACGTTTAATATATGAATAAATCACAATTGACAAATATTATAAGCTCTAAGCATATTTTCGTAAATATTTCACAGGTTAAAAAGCAAGGCTTGGATTAATAATGATAAAGAAAATATATATAAAATGTAATTATAACGCAACACAGATGATAGATACAACATGATTTAAAGACAAAATTACATGAATATGCATTAGGCACCTATTAACAGATAGAATGTTTGAATAATATGCATTGTATTAATACAAGCAAAAAGGTTGGATTATAAATCATATTTAACCACCAAAAATATATGCATAAATTGCATTTGACAAATAATATAAGCTCTAAACATATTTCGTAAATATTTCTGTAGATTTATATTGATACATAAAATATCATGATGACGCAACACATAGATGATAGCTACAACATGACTTGAAAACAAATTAAATGAATATTCATTAGGCACCTATTACCAGACAGAATGTTTGAATAATACCGCCGTATATCAATACAAGCAAAAAAGTCGGAATATAAATCTTTTTTTTTAAATTATACCACAAAAATATATATGTAAGAAATAAGATACATGTTCAACAATGAGTTAAGCGTACTTTTCGAGATTTTATGTCGTTTCTATAGCGACATAAGATACATATCTATTATTTTTCTTTGGTGTACTCTGGTGGGTTGTCTGGTTGCTGGGGCACAAGCTGTTGATTGTTCAACGGTTGATGTGTAGTGACGACGTATTGTTGTCCTCTTTGATATTGCATCGTTGGGTTGACTGGCTGTCCTGTTGTCATCAATACATTTGGCTGGTAGTTCATTGGAATTTGAGTTTGTGGAAGATTAACAAAGACCCCTGGATGTGATGCGTTCATGAACATAACTGTACTTTGTACCTATTGTGAAACAAAATACATTCATTTTACAACTTTTCAGTTTTGTATTACAATACGACCTAATTATATTATTAATGTCTAGTCGTTTTGGACCCTTCTTCCACTAATTGGTTTCTTTTTTCTGGTTGTGTGCTCTCAAATGGATTCAGCGATGCGAGACCTCTCGCACTGTAAGTCCCTGCTCTATCAACTGAACTAGTGGAGATATCCACTAACTCTGGGTGGTTATGAAAGCATTATGGTTCCTATAACCTTAGGTAGAAGAGAGTTCCCGTTACACACTAATTTAGGTACTTAATCTGGAATTATGCTCTCAAATAAAAATATCAGTAATTAAATGTGACATTGATGTGACGTAGACAGACGGTCTGTTCTGTTGTACGCATTGTGTACATGGCGAGGTTTCGATACTACTTCACCAGAGACTTGTAAATGGTTTTATCTCAGCCAGCGTTTGTTTCCACCACCCATACAATTGACTGCCACGATATAACTGAAATATTGTTGAAAGTGGCGTTAAACATATGCATTGATAATAATAATAATAATCAATCGATATTTAGAGATAATTAGAAGTTTCACATTCGCGAATGAAGATCTAACGCAATATCATAAGGGGTCACATTCAGATTATCTTTTTAATAACAAAATATTGCTCCTTCGGTATTATTTACCGTTTTAGAGGATACCACAGGGATAGTTAGAACAGACAATATACTGGCCAATAGAAACAAAACAAAAGGATGAAAAGATTTAGAACTGACCAATCGTGTGATGCGTTACTTCAAGCACCGTCTGTGTAAAACTTTAAACTGGTAAAATTAGCCATCGCTGTTATGAACCATCAGTAACGTCCAGAAGATTAAATATATTATGTAAAATGTTCAAGATTATAGCGTTGTTTATAATAACGCTGTTCACCCGGTTATTTGTGAGGGTTGGCATTGTATTCGCATATGGACAGCACTACCATGACCTCATCATGCCACTTAGATGAGGATTGACTCATAAAACTAGCTTAACCCCTCTTTCTCACGATTGTGGTATTTGTTTTCTGGAATTATTCCGACCCTGTGGTTTTTCATTTTATTGTTAAATTCAAAGAAATGTTTTTCCTTTCCGTACGGAGCTATTACTAATCGATTTAATGCCGATATGTATTTCCACATAATACATTTCATATAGGCCCGGAACATTTGTTCTTTACCGGCAAAATACAGTCGCAAAGCAGTTCATTTTTACTTTCAAGAATGGCTAAACGGCAATCTGTTTGAACAAATATATGAACGTGGCTCCTTACGTGATTGAGATAGAAAAGGATTATCAATTAAAGATATAATTCTAATTAGATTGGAAGTTGAATTGTAATGCATTGAGTGATTGGTTTTATATTGAACTTACTGATCGGTCTTGTTTTCCCCACGGTGTACAACAGCAACAGTAAGAAGCAGCAATTATTGCCAGGACCATCTCAACAAACGACAACACTGCTATTAAAACTGATAAGACAACAGCACCACCGTTGTATCTGTCACGCTGAAATCATGTGTAAAATAGTTTATTAATCAATTGCATCTCTTGGAACACCTAGTGACCGAGGTGATCATGCTTGTATGGGAGTTTGATTTACAACTACATGTGCAATCAGTGCCTATCCCCACTAAGCTTGTGAGTTGGAATCATGGCGAGATATACTCGATTGTGTGATAAGTTGGTCAGTGGATTGCGGATCCACTAATAAAACAAACCACAGCGATATAGCTGAGCTATTGTTTAAAGTGACATTATACACCATAACTGTAGCACATATCGAAAGATCGAGTAACAAGAACCCTACTAAAACCGGGGGTGAGCTCAGGTGCTCCGGAAGGGTAGGCAGTTCCTTTTCCACTAGTGGCACCAGTCGTGTTAATCTACTTACGAACCCATGAATGAGGAAAGCAGTCTATAAATTATAATTAATATTAATGAAAGTAATATACGTACCTGTCCAGCCCCAACAACACCAAAAATTAACATAGTCGGCATAAACAAACTAGCCCCAATAATGCTACACACCATAAAGCCAACTCTCTGTAAATAATAATATTAAAAGTGTAGACTAATACTTATGGTAGCATTCTATATATATTCGATCATCTTATAAAACTCTTGGTTTTGGAATACAGCTTAAAATAAACAAGAAAGTTTACAAACAAAAACAAAACAAAACAAACCAATCTCAACATTACTGAAATAGCGGTACATATAAACAGCAAAGATGACACCAGCACAATTATGTCAAAATATTTATGTAATGGTTTTTGACTAATTGTTTTCCGTTAGTGAATTGATTTATGTCCAATAAAAGACGGGCCCGTGTGGCTCAATGAGTTAGGCAGTTGGATTACCTACAACTCATACAAGCCAATCACCAATACGGCGTGGGTTCGCGTCCGGCTTTGCAAATTACAATAAGGGTGCGCTCGACTCACAGTCGCAATTGATAAAGTTTACCAGTTGCTAGCCTATGGTCGGTGGTTCTTTCCGGGTTCTCCGGCTTCTTCCACCACCAAAACTGATCGCCATGATATAGCTGACATATTGCTGAAAGTGGCGTTAAAACACCAAAAATCAATCAAATCAACCAATAAAAGACTGACACCATCATATTTGGAATGCTTCCTATATTCAAATATGGATATTAATATATGCACATAGAGATAGCGTTATCTACATATTGAATTATGGATTTAGAAAATAAGCTTAATATACCTTCCTGACAAAGGACCGTCATGGCCGTAATCGTATGGTATTTGAATTTGCAAATACCTATGCAATCAGTGCCTATCACCACTGAAGTTGTGAGTGCTAATCCGGCTCATGGCAAGATGCACTCGATACAACATTATGTGATAAAGTTTGTCAGCGATTTGTGGCAGGTCAGTGCTTTTCTCTGGGTACTCCAGTTTCCTCCACCAATAAAACTGACTACCATGATATATCTGAAATACTATTGGAAGTGGCGTTAAACACCATAACCCCTAAACCAAATTCAGACAATGATATACAACTAAAGCGACACGATCTACAAAACATTTGTTTTAAGAATTCATGAGCATAACAGTCTTGACCATATTTTAAACTTTACTAATGTATATTTAACAATAAATATAATAATAAAAACGTAGATATCCAAATTCAGTGCGCACAACACGCTTCAGGAATAACCTTCATTAGGTACGCTCAAAATCGAAAGATTGGAAAGCTAAATAAATTAATTGGCTTTGAGAGCAATAAAACCAAAGTGCCTAAACGGTATAGCCAAAATCGGCTAAGGTCACCTATGCCTGATGGAGGAGAACCTTAGCTTTATTAATAATTACATAATTTAATAACTTTAAATTTACATGTCTCCCACATATAATTCATGGGAACCCAGAGGTCAAGGAATAGAACATCGTTTCTCCGTTGAGGGATATAACCATTCCGTATTGGGAGTCTGTTGGGTGTATGGAGCGAGTTAAATATGTCCAACCCTATTCAATTATGTAGAGATGAACTTGTGAAGGTCTTGAACAAGTGTTTTAAGTCTTGTTTTCTACTTCCATGTGTTCCTTTGATACTGTAAAGACACTCATATTCTTGAATTCCAATTTCGGTGGTCTTAGTAGAATTTTATTTTCGTGTATATGTAAATTCACGAATTGTCTTCTGCAGTCAGTACATGCATAATTATATACATAGTGACAAGTATTTGTTGAATTTTTTATCTTATGGTTTTATTTTTATACTATCCACGACTATAGTAACATATATACGTTGAATGTTTGATTTTATGGTTTTATTTGTATACTATCCACGACATATATAGTGACAGATATACGTTGAATTTTTGATCTAATGGTTTTATTTATATACTATCCACGACATATATAGTGACAGATATACGTTGAATTTGTTAATTTGTGGTTTTGGTTTGATGCTATCCACGAAATCCACAGAATGGCAATACCACATGTTTGATGTGATCGATGCCTACTTTCACTTGGTTAATTTCGTTTGTCTTAAAATAGTAACAAAATGATGCTACTGAGATTTAATACATACTAGTCCTCTCCAACTATTCTCTCTTTTCCGTGACATAAAAAGAGGTAACAATCCTGTCATAATAATCTGTAATTAGATAAACATGTGTATCAGTGGAAGTAACAATGATGTATATGTATTGTATAATATTCATATGTACATCAAAAAAGCGTTGTTCTGAAAATTCGAGTTTTTTTTTTCATAGCACATGTTCAACAAGTAATAACACAAAATTCTTTACAATGTCCGTCGCTTCCACTATTATTTCCTACGAACTAGCCCTGTCACTGGTTATCTGCCCCTTTCCCGCCATTTTATTTTCATAATTACATTATTTATTTCAATAATGGTTTTCACCTACAGTGTTTTCGGATATGTTCGCGTTTTCTAGCCCTTTCACTGGTTATCTACCCCTTTCCCGCCATTTTATTTTCATAGTTACATTATTTATTTCAATAATGGTTTTCACCTACGGTGTTTTCGGATATGGTGGCGCTTTCTAGCCATTTCACTGGTTATCTCCCCGCCATTTTCATGGGGAGCGCCTTCAATAATTACATTTCTTACAAAAGTTTTGTTGTTTTCGGATATGTTGTGTAGTACTCCAAGTATTCTATCACGTCCACGTTGGATATTCTGTTATATTTTCAGAGATCTTGACGTTTCTTGATTCCTTCCTCTAATTTACGTGTTTATTCAACATCTTAATCACTATTTTGTTGACTTGTTGCAGTTTTGTCATAGATGTTTACGTTACTGTGTGATATTTTCATAATGTGTTTCGTTTTATTTTTGTTTGTTTTTGTTTGTAACGTGTTTTGGGTGGAATTTCAACGCTATGGCTGCTGTTGCTGCTGCTGCTGCTGCTGGAGGACGAGGAGGGAGGGAGGAGGATGAGCTCTCTTTGTGTGTAATTATGATTAACACAGGAATCTTCCATATTTTCCATATCATTTCACTATTCAACTTGCCTTTTTTTCCATATTTTCCATATCTTTTCACTATTCAATTTACTTTTCCTCCATATTTTCCATATCTTTTCACTTTTCAACTTACTTTTCTGCCATATTTGTCTGATTTTAGTTTCACCAGTGTTGAAGTCATCATTTCGAATGATTCATTCTCATCATCGTAAATTGGTTAACCGTTACGGAATATATGGGTGTCTCAGATGACCACAGATATGCTTCGTTTGTCGTAGACACACAGACTCAATACCTTTCGTCTGTCCTCGATCAAGACCAAACATGACTTAACACACGATTGCTTACACGGGAAACACGACGGGTGCAAATAGTAGAACATGAATTGTTCATCTTTGCAGAGTACCTGGGTTGGTCCTGGTTTATTGTGGTATTCTTGTTGCTCAATCTTTATATTTCTGTTTTCTGTGTAGCGTTGACAACTTGCTTGTCGTTTTGTCCTTGTTCTATAGACCATTGAATTAGCTGTCCTTTATCGATATCGACTGCTGGGTGCCCTCTTTGGTAGCTTCAAACCATTCCTATGCAATATTTCACAATTTTGAAGCCCGTCGTCTGCTTAATTCTTATATAAATTTCATTAGACCTTTCACTGAAATATCATTAATACATGTAATTTTGCTTCTCTTTCACTAAACTGATGTAGAACAACTAATTAATTTCTTGATGATTTTTTTACTAAATGTGTGTTTCGTTCGAGTCTATCTGACCATGTTGTCTGACGTTTAACCTTTCCAACACCATATATTTTCTGAAACGTACATGATTTGTCTACGTTCTGTCAGAAAAACATGGTATGTTTAAAATCTTGTAGTGAATTGCCATGCTCTGTGAGATCTCTTACTCTAGAAATAGCAACCTCATTCCCAGAAATTCAGTATTAACAGGTCATGCATCAAGCCCTCCAAGAAAACTAAATACAGTTAACCAAATTTGGGTTCAAAATAATCCTTATATATTTGCATGTAATAATTGTCAAAATACAACAAACGGAAAGGAATTTTTTTTCTTCTTTAGAAAGGACTACTTTTAAATGTTCTAATCGATGATTGGTGAATAGTGTTTATATGTCTATATATTATCGCTAATTTCCTAAGCTGTTTAATATCATGCTCAATTCAAAACTTACCCATCCAGAAAATATTATACATATGACATCATAGGTAAACAGCAGACGACCGTGTTTCTGTTTCAGAAAACAAATCCTATATATGTAATACATATGATTATAATCATAATCATACTTGTAATATTTGCAGTTCCCTTTTTCATTCATTGCTATGGCGTCCAATGCAACTCCAATAATGCTGAATATCCCTATAAGTATTCCACAGCCAATTTGTATGCTACCAAATATCTTGAGAGTTCTGACTGGGAACCTTTGTGGGTCTGTCTGTCCACCTACAACAGGTTGTTGGTTTTGATTTATTGGTGGATTTACTGTTCCTTGCATAATCACCGGAATGTCTGCTTGATTTGTCGCCATTCTGAAATTCATGAATTATATCTTTTAATATTTTAGGGTGATATAGTTGATTGTGTTGTAGTTATCGTAGTCCAAATGTACACATATATGTATACACAAAAGCTAAGCATCCCCATGTTTTTTTGAAGTGACATATGAAACGATTAGTGTCTTAAGATTACCTACCAAGTAATTTCAGAAACATAACTGTGACCTGTTAGGACATTCAATTGGCTTTCAAAAAAAACACAACACAAATCAACAGAAGTGATAATGTATTGAAAAAGAGTGCCACACAATCACAAGGCCAGTTTTTACACTAAAAATTTCCATTTTAAGTATTGATCTTCACAGTTCATAGTGCATGATAAGATTGACATTTCACTTGGAAAACGTCAATTTTGAGTCCCTTAACGACATCCATAGTTTAAAGTTCAGTGTCGAGTTAAACCACCACGTGCTTGAATGACCGCCACAACCCTCGTCTCATCCCTCCAATCAGTCATCGGATATGCTGCTATGGTTACTGCAGCCATTCCCGATGCAATGCTGCTTCCACTTGTACAGGGGGTTAAACTGCCTGTACACGACGGCCTTCCATGTCCCAAACATGATCTATAGGATTCGAATCCGCTCTCATGGCTGGCCATGTAAGAGAAGTCTAGGTTTCACGTTGAAGGTAGTCAGTTACTGCTCTTGAGCGATGCGGCCTGTCGTTGTCATCCATAAACACAGGTCTTGCAGCTAGTGGGTGGTTGTCGAAATGGGGAACAACAACTGGTTGTAATACATCTCTGATGTACTGATCACCTGATAGGTTACCTCGTATGGTGATCAAGTCCCACTTGCAATGATGAGAGATACACCCCATAACATTACTCGGCCTCCACTTCAAGGGACAGTTGGTTGGATACACCTTGAGGTATACGTCGTATTTTTCTGTCTCCAAAATCTCATTCGTTCATCGGTTCATCGGTTACATGAATTTTAAATCACTTCGCGCTAAACACCATGTCAAAGGTAATCGTTGATGTCGATCTGATAAGATGGGACATTTAATTAATCTCCTTGACTTCAGTCCTGCTGATTTTAAACGGTTTCCCACTGTTCTTGCTGACAGACGTCCATTTGGTAACCATTGCATTTTCAGAACAGGGCTGGTAGCGATTGACATCCATCTGACCAAGCGATGCAGTGCCCTTTCTTCACGCTGCGACGTTACATGTGGTCTTCTGGATTTTGGCAAGCATTTCACGGTGTTGTGTTGAGTGTGTTTTCTCACAAGCCGGCTGACTACTGCATAATGATAGCCCATCTGACGTCCAATAGCTTTGAAGGAAATTCCTGTTGACCGCATGCCGATTATTTGCCATCTTTGCGCCTCTGATATTAGACTTCGTACCATGTTCACAGAGAATGAATGAATTTTTCAAACACCTAACTTAATTACCCAAATTTGTAGCGTGGACATACTGAATTTTGAATAATGCATGGGAGACATGGTTCACACGTTTATGATATCTCGATATCGTACTTCGTCACATCTTTGTGATCACATCTTTTCAATGGATCACATGTCTTGTTAAAATCAATATTTGCATTTAAATGGAAACTCATGATAACATGTTATAATTCAATATATCAGGTGATGCTTAGCTTTTGTCTTTGTTTATATATAGATTCTCCTACTACTATCAGTGTATTACAATATTTCTTCAATGGAGATTTGAAGATTTAGTCATCATGATTTGTTTTTACCTTCATTCTTTATCTTTTATATCCCACTTCAATGCCATTTGTATTATGATATGAAAGGTTACATGTCTATTTAGGCACAAAAAGGTAATACAACATGTGCTAGTTGTTTTCTGTTTAAAGTAAAGAAGATGTAAAATAATGCGTAGCCCATTCCTTTAGTCGTTATCACATCCCTTTGGTCGTATTTACATACCCTTTGTCGTAATCACATTCCTTTAGTCGTGATCACATCCCTTTTGTCGTAATCGCATTCCTTTAGTAGTAATCACATCCCTTTTGGGCGTAATCACATACCCTTTGTCGTCATCACATCCATTTTGTCGTAGTCCCATTCCTGTCCCTTTCTCATTGATGACTATTCACAAATTTTGCCACAATAGTAGCACGACGGGTACCACACGTGGAACAGAAACTACTCACCCTCCCGAAGCACCTGAGTTCACCCCCTTTCATAGTAAAGAAGATGCAATGTAATACGTAGCACATTCCTTTTATCGTAATCGCATTGGCTTTGCCGTAATCACATTGCCTTTGTTGTAATCACATTGCCTTTGTCGTAATCACATTGATGTCTTTTTCTCATTTATGACTATTCACTAATTTTCAGCTATAGTAACACGACGGGTGTCACATATGGAGAAGGAACTGCTTACCGTTTAGGAACACCTAAATTTACCTCCGTTTTTTATTGGGGTTCGTCTTGCTCGATCTTATGTTTTCTGCTTAGTGTTTTGTAGATCATTGTTTGTTCTTTTTTTTCGCCATTGTATTGTATTTCTTTCTTCGATTTACGGCTTCTGATTACATTTTTGGTGACTTCAAACAATTCCTTGTATTTTATGCACAAACAAATCGATATATATATATAAATACATAAACCACTGAGTGATTTTATTTTGTTTTCATATATGTAATGAACAATATCACCAATGTGTAAGTCGCTTACCAACTACGACCTTGATTTCAAGATAGATAAAAGACCCGTTCTCCATTTTCTTTCACTTCAGTGTCCCCCATCTTGATAAGTTATCGTCTCTCCACCGGTGATTTGAGCAACGTGACTGCTTAAACGGTCTCGATACACGGACTACGGTTACATCTAGTTTGAACGCATTGGCCTCAGTTTATAAATATTTTATATATGTTAATTTAAATTGTGTGGGATATTTTCAGATTGTAATGACTTCCTGGTCATAATATACTTAACCATTATTTTCCCTTGCTTCACAATGTTTTTGCATTTTGATGAAGTCAATTCACTATTGTGTAAAATATTTAACGGTAAAGAGAATATTTTGTATTACCGTTAGGAACATAATTTCATCTCCTTGACCAATCAGAAATTGCGAAGTTGTGTTTTATTGAATGTCAAGCAAGACTGATCTTCAGCTACTGAAGGTGAAAACTTAGTTGTAAATGGAGTTTATTACTAGTGTAGTTACCTATTAATCGCTTGATGTTTAATTTCAATAAATAAATAAATGATTATTATCTAATTATTGTTTAATCAAGTAGTCTACTGTATTATATGGCCAGTCTGTAATTTGTTTTATAATAACAATAAGATTATTTAAAAGCTGTGTGTGATTTGGCAATTCATGTCACGTGATAAATGAAAAAAAACCGTACCACACTGTCGGAACTATTCTAGAATTCATTACATAAATCGCAGAAAGAAGAAAAATAGATTCCCCAAACACACATTTATTAACACGAACACGAATAAACCGGGTCTTACGAAAAAATAAATATATATAATCCTTGTATCACAAAAGATAGATAATAAATATCTGCCGAAACACTGACTACTGTGTGGATGATACTCAAGGGGATTAGGGCCGCCGTGGATGCGATCGTATGGTAGTTGGATTGAAATTACCTATGCAATCAGTACCTATCACTACTAACGTTGTAAGTTCGAATCTCGATCAGGGCGAGGGGATAAAATTTGTCAGTGACTTGCGACAGGTCGGGGGTTTTTTTTCCGGGTCCTCAGGGTTCCTCTACCATTATAACTAAAGTATTGTTGAAGATGGCGTTAAACACCATAAGATCGTAAAAAAGCCAAGGTTATTAATAGGCAACAGAGAAATGTATTAATTCAGTGATAGTATTAAACTTGCAGATATCTGATTTAATGCACCCGACGCGTTTCGGGAATAACCTCCATCAGGCAATCACAAAGTTTAAATATTGGAAAGCCAAATATAATTGAAAATTCTTTGGGAGCAAGAAAGCCAACGGCCTTAAAACAGGATAGCCGAAATCGCCAAAGGTTGATGTTTGTTTGTTTGATGGTGCTTAACGCCACTTTCAACCATATTTCAGCTTTATTGGTGGAGGAAACCGGAGGACCCGGAGAAAACCACGTTGTACACCTCGCCCTGATCGAGATTCGAACTCACGATGGTAGTGATAGGCACTAATTGCATATGTAGTTGTAAATCCAACTACCTTACGATCACGGCCACGATAGCTTCAAACCATATGTTGTCTGAGAAAGATGAATGTTTGAGTAATAACTACATTACTTAGGATCTGTAAATATTATTAATAAGTGTCATTAATATTGTTAGTACCAACACATTGATTACTGGGCAGAGTATGCCCAATATAAAAGACTGATAGAAAATGCAATATTACTGTACCTGCTCAATTCATTGTTTTATATGTCTTTTTAAGATCTCTACACTAAACTTCCGGGTAATTGATTCAATACACTTCCTGAAAGAAGTCGATTTGTCAACATGCGTATTGCGTAATAATATATAAATACAAACCATTTAATACTAAGTTTATCCAACCGGAAAAATAGGTTGTCGATTTACATACATACACAACAATTATTTGTAATTCGAGTATGTTTACTCATTGTTCTCATTGTCTACTTTTTATAGATGTGTGTTACAATGTTGTCTACTCTTTTTCGAAATCTACAAAATATGTCTTTTGTGTGCAGGGAGTGTGGCACTCTCCAAATATGTTACTCACTATGGACCACGGCCAGGCTTTCCGTATTATAACCCGCTTACCCTCCCCCATCGAGATAGCTCCCCTATCCGCCATCCAGGGACTCAGTGAGCAGCTCTGTCGGTATGAGCCCAGGGAACCTTCACCAGTACACAGCAGTGTTTCAGTTATATTCATGACGAGAACAATATTACAGTAAAAGATGGCACTTGAATGGGCCGGTCTATGCGTGGAAATATAATATTGTTTACTTGTGTAACAGTGATTTCTCTCCAGCACAAAGATTCTGTCCGTTTGAACAATAAATATACAAAATACATACATCGTCGGAAAATATAATATTTATTTGTACGAGCGTTAGAAACAGATATAAAAAATAGTCTTTGGCGAAATTTGCTAACCTGTTTCGAGGAGAGAGAGGGAGAGCAAATTAATTAATTTTATATTTACCGACAATGTACGTATATTGTGTTTATACTGCAATGTAAAATAAAAAGTCCAAAACAACTGCCAAATTGTCAGAAAAGGGCAGAAACAAGCGTCATTCTCATCATTTTCAATGCTATACTCTGTGAAGTCCACGCTTATACTGTTACCGTTTCTTTCTGTCGCTCTATATGAATCAGGTATCAGACAAGCTTTATTAAATCCATGACTAAATAATACTGAAGTTTTCTTTGACCCCCTAAGGCCTTTATTAGTACTCAAAATCACACAATTGTAGGATAAAATTACATTAATACACCTTATTGATTGATAACGATACGTTAGTGGCAATTGTATATATTTGTTCGTTGACATATAAATGGGGGGGGGATGCAGAATCTAAATCAAAATGAGTTGTTTATATTTTTATATTTCCAGTCTCTACCCCCCTCCCCCTCCCCCACCTTTTAAACTGAAAATAGTATATTATGCTCCATTACAAGGTATGTGGTCAATGACTTGTATTCTCCTCTGACAAAATGAATAAAATGATAGGTCTTTGATTTTCCCTACTGAGATTTTTCCACCATTGTGTTAATGATATCTCTATATAATTTTAATTAGATTATCCACTGGCTAAAATCCTTTCAGTTATTACATGTAGGTTTGGTTTATGGTACTTAAGGCCACTTTCAACAATGGCGGTCAATTTTATTGGTTGAGGAAATCGGGATACTCGGAGTCACTGACAAACTTTATCACATAATGTTGTATCGAGTACACCTTGACATGAATGGGGTTCGAACTTACAAATTTAGTGGTGATATGCACTGATTGCACAGGTAGTTCGACAAAATCAATGGTATGTTCTTTTACCTGTGTAAAGCTTAATTTCAGTCGGTATACCAATTCCAGTGTAATGTTAATACCTACAACATGTGTTCCTGTTAATATTCGTTTCTTATATTGCATTGGATCATTTACGTAGATTGTTTTTTTTCTTTGTCAAATAAAATAATTTGTCAGACTGTAGCCAATGTTGCTATAGTGAGCTAGCACAATATGAATCCAACTATAAGCCTATTTGTGTAGTACAAAGCGAGAATTCTCGTCGTCTCTTTGAAATGTATAGCTTGTTCTCGTCATGATATAGCTGGGGTGATAAATGAAAAAAAACCGTACCACACTGTCGGAACTATTCTAAAATTCATTTCATAAATCCCAGAAAGAAGAAAAATAGATTCCCCAAACACACATTTATTAACACGAACACGAATAAACCGGGTCTTACCAAAAAATAAATATATATAATCCTTGTATCACAAAAGATAGATAATAAATATCTGCCGAAACACTGACTACTGTGTGGATGATACTCAAGGGGGCCGCCGTGGACGTGATCGCATGGTAGTTGTTTTAAGCTTACAGATTTAAAGCACACGGGATTTAGTTTAGTTTAAACATATTTTATTTGCTCAAATATGCAAAAAGGATAATACACAAGTTAAACAAACTTATGAAGTCTTCTCCTATATACAATAAGTTACAACATTATTTGATAGAGCATGCATGCATATGAATATTTCTTACATTAATATGCGTAAATTGAAGAAGAACAGTGAATGAAGAAAGGAATTAGAGAAGGAGAGAGAGAGGTTGGTGGTGATGGTTTGTGTGATTGTTCATTTGGTGAACCACCTAAACAAGAAACCTTGCAGGCCTCTTTATATATTTAAACACGTGCTTAAAAATAATTTCGTTCTGTTCATTTGAAAGAATAGGATTACCACTGGTTAAAAGCTTGAGGTCTATAGCACAGTCATTAGGTAGCTAGCTGAGAATGTGAAACAATTTATATCTCATATTTGCATAATGGGAACAATCAAAGAAGAAGTGATACCATCATTCACGATTGGCCCCACAACGACAAGACGGATCTGAGACTATATTTACTTGGAACAAATCATAATTTAAGAAAGAAGCAAAACATCGAAGTTGGGTTAATGCAATATTAAGTTTTCGAGGTCCAATTTCGAAATGTTTAGGAACTTGTCTAATATCTTTCTGTTTTCTTAATTCAGTTTTACATTTTGCAATAGATTCCATATTTCGAAGAGATGGATTTAAGCTATTCCATTGACGTATTGCTGAGGGATTAAACGAGCCACAAGTAATCGATAGTCTGCAAAATGGTATTATTATATCACTTCCATTACGCAATGAATACACGGTTGTACTTTGAATCGTTGGAGGAATTAAGTCACAAAGATACCTGGGTGCATTATTATTTTGAATATTATAAAACATTTGTAATTTTCTCCTTTTTCTTCTTTCTGTCAATGATTCCCAGCTTAACTCTTTATAAATTAGAATGGAACTAGCAAATATTGGAAGACCAGTAACGATTCTAGCGGCCTCAAGTTGCAACCGATCATGTTTATTAGAATGTCCCACACCACAATTATCCCATACTTCACTAGCATATTCAAAAATTGGTCTGATGTAAACTAAATAGAGTTTCTCTAGATTTTTCCTAGAAAGTTTATATTTTAACTTTCGATGCTGAATGTAACTCCTAAATGTTTATGAGAATTTGTAATTGGAATAGTTCTTCCATTAAATGTAAAATTTAATTCTGGAATTTCCGTATTTGAAAATAACATAATTTCTGTTTTAAAAGACATGAACCATTTCTTTGACCATTCATCCAGCTCTTTCAAGCTGTGATCAATCACAGTTTTTATCTGTAATTCATCACGACTGGAATAGCCGAAGGAAGTGTCGTCTGCAAAAAGTCGGCTAAGAGAGATTAGATTCTCAGCAATATCGTTAATATACAAAATAAATAAGAGAGGAACAATTACTGAACCTTGAGGTACACCAGCTGAAACATTGCAGAGTGAAGACGACGAATTGTTTATTACTACTCTCTGTTGTCGATATTGCAGGTAACTAGAGAACCAACTTAATAAATTGCTATCTACACGGTATGATTTAATTTTATGCAACAACCCTTTATGCCAAACTTTGTCGAACGCTTTAGAAAAATCACAGAAAACAAAACAGCTAATTTACTTTTTTTCTAGTGAATTTAGAATGCAGTTGTACATTTCTAATAGTTGGTGTACTGTTGAATATTTTGGGAGAAAACCAGATTGATATTCATAAATTAACTTCAGATGGTTAAAAACATATTTATAGATAACACGTTCCATTATTTTTCCAACACAACTTATGAGAGATATAAGTCTATAATTAGACGGTAATGACTTGTCACCTTTTTTAAATATAGCAATCACATGTGCAATCTTCCAGCTGGTTGGATATTTACATTGTAAAAGAGATTTATTAAAAATTATTTGAAGAGGGACTGCTATTTTTTCAGGACATAATTTTAACATTTTGTGACTGATTATATCAGGTCCCGATGCCTTATTAGGATTTAAAATTTTAATAATATCAACAATCTCATCTGTTGTAATGACTATGTCTCGCAGAAAATTATTGGTCCTATGTTCAATATCTGGAAGAGGAATATTGGCATCTTCTAAAGAAGAAATAAAACTAAAAAAAATATTTATTTAGTAATTCACACTTCTCGTCGTCTTCGTAAACTACCTCCTCTAGTGCTTCATCCTGAATTATATTTTGGAGAGGGGGTATATTACTATATCCTTTATTAGATTTAATTAACATCTTCGTTATTTTCCAGTAAGTTTTTAGATTTGATATATTTTCTAAGATTAAAGTGTCTAAATTTTGTTCGAAATGTTCTTTAGCTGTCTTTTTTAAATTATTAACTTTGTTTTTCTGTTTCTTGTATTTGTCGATATCTGATTGTTTGTTATATTTTTTTGCTGTCTTACGAATATGGTCTCGTTTTCTAGTTTCTCTTCTGAGTTCACTATTAAACCAAGGTCTATCCCCTACTAGCCAAATTACGTTGTCAAAACGTAGTGACAACCTAACTTTTTCGTTGTTACAACGTAAGAATTTTACGTTTTAACTACGCCGATTTGTAGACTCCCCTAAGCGTAACTACCACGTTGTGGTACTACGTAGTAAAAGACCTTCCTCCAACCAAACGACAACCATGACCATGTAAGGACGTTTACACAACGTAACCACCAACCATCACAGGATCTTAATACGAGGTAAATACAACTAATTAAGGACGTTTACACAACGTAACTACCAACCATCATAGGACCTTTATACGACGTAATTACAACCACCAAAGGACCTTTACATGACGTAATTACAACCACATAGGGTCCTTTAGACAACGTAACTACAACCACCTACGGACCTTTACACAACATAACTACGACCACCTAGGGACCTTTATACAATGTAACTACGACCACCTAAAGACCTTTAGACGACGAAACTACAACCATCTCTATATAGTTATACAACTACAAAAAATGTACAACCCTAAAAGGACTTGTATAGCCAAATTACGTTGTCAAAGCATTGTGACAACGTAATTTGGATAGTAGGGCAACTATAATCACATTAAGACCGTTACACCATGCAACTACCGGTACCAACTACAAAAATGTACATTAATATTTGTGTATTTAAGGACCTTTTGTGATGTTCTTAATTTTTTTGAGTTAACTAATAAAATATAAAATTCTAAACATTTATTAATCCAAATTATTGCAAGTTTTACAGATGATGAAACACTCTTTCTACTCTCAGACTCATCCCATCATAATCTATTCTAAAGATGCCAAAATGTTTAGATGTAATTATTATACAAATATGTCAGGTACATGTAATAATAAATATATCAGATTAAAAAACATGTAAAATAAATGTACTAAAAATCTTTATCTTGTGAAAGTTGCATTTGACTAAATTAAAGATGTACAAATGTATATAGATAACATCTATAGAAGTAATGAATAGGTATACATCCAGTGGAGGACCTACATTTTAAGGTCCCTGAACTATTATGTGGGCCCTTTTGCAGCCAGCAAGAATAACCAACAAGGTCAAAAGGGCCATGAACAGGGTGTTGGGGTGGAGTCCTTGACAATGGGCCAAACATTGATCCCTTTCCCACCAGCAAAGAGGTCTGAGTAACGGATGGTATCTTCTTCAATGGTGTTGTTCCATGGGAGATTCTGATAATTGTTTGTTTTTAATTTAACCACTATATCTCAGATTTTTATTAAAATTGCTGTACTGGGTTATAAGCATTTTATGCTAGAAAACAGAAATATCTCAATAAATATGGGAACTGAAGCACTAGTTGCTGGCTAAGGAAACAGCAGAAATACATGTATACATATAAAAATATCACCCTGCTAACAATGGACCAAACTTATAAGAACAACTTGACCTATAAATCTATTCTTTAGTTTAAAATTAAACACTAAAAAATATATAATCAAAAATTACCAAAAACAAAGAAAAATTTGTAGGATCATCAATGCACAGAAAAAAGAATTTTTTCATTCTTTAAATTACTAGATAAACAGGTGATAGTCTTGATTTTTGGTGTTTGAATGCACAAGCCTGAATTAAGAATTCATATGTCTGTTTGTGGTTCCGATTGGTTCTAACATAAGGACTGAGCTGTCAAACTATTAAGCTGTGCACCAACAAAGGATTCGAGGATCCAACTGCCAAAATGTAGGCTATGAATAGATTCTGGTTAAGTCAAGGAGCCCATACAGCTTGGGATTCAGGTGCAAATTTGGAAATTTTACTAATTGCAGGGACATTTTGAGGCCATATGAAATTGGAATTGGAGCATATTCTAAGGTCAGTATTAAGTACTTTAAGCCATTGACATATGATTCTATTACTAAAATAGCCTTATTCTAATAACAAAGACAGTAAAAAAAAACTCCATTAATTTTGTTGAAAAGTTAGCGTAAGCTTCATTAGTTTCATAGTAAGATCTACAAATGTACCAGTGTACACATCCCAATCCTGAGAAAGCTGTAACCCCAAAATGTTCTTGTTAATGTATGTAAAAATATAACAAAGAACAATAATATTTTAAGCTAAGCAATTCAAAATAAAAATATCACATCCCCTTACAGAGAAAAAATATAACCCTAATTTTTCTTTCTTTCTTGAAGAAAAAATATATATTATTAAATATGGGGACAGTCATGATCGTATGGTAGTTAGATTTATAACTACCTATGCAATCAGTGCACATCACCACTAATGTTGTGAGTTGCGAGGGGTAAAATTTGCACAGATAATGTTACCCTTCTATTCTAATAGGACATATACGGTAAATATTTAATCCATATTCCTTAATAGTGTACCCATATTAAAATCTCCAACAAACTTACCCCTTCCATAAATTATTTCTATGACGTGCTGTTTTGGCTTTGTAAACAAAAGGGTATAATAAAACAGCCAAATACGTCACGATCATTAGCGTGTGTAAGTCATAATAAACCGGGGATTTTTATACCCTTTTGTTTACAAGGCCAAAACAGCATGTCATATTAGAATTCAAAATACTGGCATACAAATCATGATTCTCATTCAACCAATCAACTTTCATTCAACATTATATTATATAATACTATCCTGGGTACTCCGGTTTCTTCTACCTTTATAAACTGCAATATTGTTGAAAGTGGTGTTAAACACTCATAACCTTATAATTAACTCAAACCCACATTATCTCAACCATACTGATACTGATATATATAAATCACAAAACTTGCATACAAAAAAAACCACATACAAATTCTAACATTTGGTCAGCAAAAAAATGAAAGATATAAAAAACAACAAAGTTAAATGAACGATGAAAGGTTTCCTTCAACTATAAAGTTTTTTTTTCTCCATCAAGCATCTGGAAAGCTCTCTTCATTGGTGGATTGATTCTGAAAAAAATAATATGATATTAATATTTTCAGCTAAATGGAACAACTTTAGGGGTGAAAATATTTTTAGTAACTATTTTGATCATGATCAGAAGCTTGAAATTATTATATTTAGGAGATAACTGTATTGTATTTTAAGCTTTGCGGATGTAAATCGTCGGTTTTACGGTCGCAAAATGAGCTTACCTAGCGACGCATATCGTAGCTAGGTAAACAGATATTTGCGACTGTAAGTGAAGACACATTGTAAAACCTATAATTAATTGATTATAACTCGGAAATATATTGCATGGATATATATTACAGAGCTAAAGAAAGAAATCCAAAAACTGTGACCAAACATATACGTTAAATTTTATTGATAGGACAAATCTAGAAAAGATAAAAAAAAAAAAACATGAGAACAGAAGAGAATTAGAAGAGAAATAGTACAAAAAAAGTGCAGTTCAAACATTTAGATCTATTGCAAGACTACAATATTATCAAAATTAATACTTAATTTTAGAAGAAGCATTTGCAGTATGTAAAACATTAGACTCGGAGAGGAACTTACACTTAATATGCAAGAAACTTATATCTCTAGATTAAAAATTGATTTAAGACAGCACTTATCTTGCAGTTTTTGATATTTGTTGTTGATATAAACATATCCCGTAAAATGTTTTCCATGATCTCATTTCATTAATGAGAAATTACGAAAATCACAAAAGCACATATAAACAATCAGTGGGGAGGAGATAAATATCGATCAATCAGTGGTGTGACCTAATTAAATAGCATAATTACCCATGCCCAGTACTTCTCTACTGACCATTATTATCTTCATTTATTACACTTTTATTATTTCTACACTTAATATAGAAAACTTTAAAAAGAAAAGTAGAAATGAACCAAAAAATGAAGTCCATGTTACAAAGCTCTGACAAAGGATCATATTATAATTATTTACTCTTGGGAATTTTAGTCATTTTTTTCTGCAGTTTTTTTTTACATAACTATATTCCTTATTAACTGATTTCTCAAAATTTCATTACAGGTACAGTTAATTTGTCTTTGGGATGGGATCTCTATCAGATAGGTTGATCTTTTCAAAATGTGTTTATTTTCATTTTATCGTCAACTGTAACTGATGATATTTAACATAAATCTCTTCTTAAGAAATGTTCTGTATTTGAAGTAGATTGCATACATGTAATTAAATGTAACAAGTTCATCTAAAGAACCCTTTGTTTCTGTGATAGCCACACACTGTAAATATGGGAGGAGCTCTATTGGTATAACGTACACGTATAAGTGTATGCATGTATCATTATACATTTATTTTGTAGGCTTTGTGCATGAAGTCTAATTTCTGGTTCATCAATAAATCATCATGGTAGCTTTCGTGATCTGAGTTTAATCCCTATAAAATTGCCTCAGGACTAGATTAGTTGATAGTAAAATGTAAAATATAATGTTGTTGACTTGTCTGGCCTATAGCTAGAAGAACATGAAATTGAATACCTCTGATTAGATGATGGTGAAATTTGCTGTTGTCTAGCTATAGCTATGTGTTGACCGGTCTGACATTACAGGACATGAAGCAGGTGACATCTGTGGCTTCCAATATTACATGGGGCCAGGAATTATTTCGACTGGTTTGCCATATGTTGAAAAGTCACAAGGTCAGCTATGTGCCTATAACAGCTATAACCTCAAATCCAATTGTACTTGTTTACCACTTTTACAGAAATGAACCAGCTCTGAAATTATAATGAAGAAATTTAAACTATTTTATTCATAGTCTCATTTATATACACAATGTACAGGTATCAGCAATGATCATACTGTCTTAACGATAAAAAAAAGAGGCTACTTCCCCCTGCCTCCTAAGTATATACATGTAGCCAGAAATAAGGTACCATTTGATAATTTGCATATCTAAGATGGGGACATCATGGGGAAGTCTGCAATTTTCATATGATCTACATTAAAGATATAATTTCTAATTGCATGCATGTTATTTTCTGAACTTGAAAATTATATACCTTTGGCTAAAATCAAGCTAAATAATAAATGAAATAATAATTAAATGTTCGAGGTTCCTGGACAAAATGAAAATCGGATGCATCTAACCTTTATCTGATCTTAAGAGTCTATGTAAAAATGTCTGTAATACAGAGACGTGCAAAAAGTATTCGGTCACTGTGATGTTTTACTATATATTTCATATAAAACCACATTTTTTAAAAACATTATTCCAAAGTCGACTTTGATGATTTTTTTACCAACAAAAACAGAATTAAATGTAGTTTTACAAAGTGATTTTAGCATAATTTTATAATCTATAATTTTTATGAGTTCACAATTTAAACACAAAACAAAATTTTGAACGTCAAAAATACAATACAATGATAGTACTCTTGAAGACAAATAATTTAAGTTTGCATTTAAATCATGAATATTTAAAATCTGTGCTTCCAAAAAATATTTAAAAATAATCACAGAAAATTACATAGTTCTCGCTTCTGACGTTCTGTTGGTAAAAATTTCATCAATATCGAACAAGAATTGAGTTTGGAATGTTTTGAAAAATGGTGGTTATATACCTGTATGAAGTATAGCAAAAAAATTAGTGACCGAATACTTGTTGCACGTCTCTGTACATGAAATTGAGACCAATGAGGGAGATAACTTATTTACAATGAGACAAGAAAAAATTAAATAAGTGTAATGGTTATTATTATTATTTTGTTATTCCCCCCCCCCCCCCCCCACTAACCATTTAAATATCACGATATATAAAAAAAAATAAAAAATATTGAACTCTGGTGTAGTTTATCACAGGATTGTTGGGTGCTTTGCCTCTTGAGAATGCAATATTATACAGTATTATCTTTGGGTTGTTTAATATTACCTTTACAATGTACAGAGACGTGCCAAAAGTATCCGGTCACTGTAATTTTTTACTATATATTTCATATAAAACCACAATTTTTGAAAACATTATTTCAAACTCAATTCTTGTTTGATTTTGATGAAATTTTTACCAACAGAACGTCAGAAGCGAGAACGTATGTAATTTTCTGTGATTATTTTTAAATAATTTTTGGGAGCACAGATTTTAAATGTTCATGATTTAAACACAAGCTTAAATTATTTGTCTTCAAATGTACTATCATTGTATTGTATTTTTGACGTTCAAAACTTAGTTTTGTGTTTAAATCGTGAACTCATAAAAATTATAGATTATAAATTTATGCTAAAATTACAGTGTAAAACTACATTTAATTCTGTTTTTGTTGGGAAAAAAAATCATCAAAATCGAACAAGAGTCGATTTTGGAATAATGTTTTTAAAAAATGTGGTTTTACATGAAATATATAGTAAAAAATCACAGTGACCGAATACTTTTGGCACGTCTCTGTACCTCATTGCTTTGGTTACTGACATAACTACCGGTACATTTTTGTACATGTACAAGGTATGTGTGATTATAAACTTTTGCTGTAAATTAGTGTAAACCTTTATTGTGTTATTTTATTTTATTTTATTTTATTTCAGTGGCGGATTCAAGGGGGGCTTTGGGGGCTTCAGCCCCCCCATCGAATAAGTCAAGCACATATATTAACATACCCTTTTCAAGGCTAGTTAACGTCACGATATGGCTTTTAATCGAATGGTTTCGATCTGTGTGATGAAAGTAAAAGATAATAGAAGTTAATTTCTTTGTATTGAATTAATCTTCAAAGAGGTAATTATAAGTAATTATGCTAAATCAAATTTTCAAGTTTATTTGAAGTTTTTATGAATGTATTGTCAAAATACCAATTAATCAGGCATTGTCTTTAATTACTTAAACCATTATATAAACATGTCTAGTGTCACAATTTCATATAGGTATAACCACCAACACCTGTAAATTGAGGCTCTTTCAAGGAAATTCTTTTTTAAATATTATTTAATTTTACAAAAAAATTAAAGGCAAATGTTGCTGTATTACAAAAAAAAAAAAAAAAAAATACACGAGTTTCTGTTTTGATAAAATATATGAATACAGCATATTTTAAACTCTAAATGAAAATATAAATAGATATAAAATGATTAAAATTAATTAGAAATAAAATAAGACTTAAATTATATTTTTTTCCTGCTATTGTTCAAACCTTTGACAGGGGCGGATCCAGGATTTCAAGTTGGGGGGGGGGGGGGGGGCACACTTAAAAAAATCGTGAAAAATCATGATTTTATGCCAAAAATTCATATTTTTTCCAATTTTAGGAGGGGGCGGCCCCCCTTCCCTCCCCCTGGATCCGTCCCTGCTTGACCACTTTACAAAACTGCCAAAACACACATACACCAGACCAGAAGAAGCTGATGTAACTTCTTTGTTGAATTCCATTTGCAACTTTGATTTTGTCGTAACCATTGTTATTGTTCAAATGTGTCTGGCTTTTAAGAAAGGGCTCAGCAGATCACTAGATTTAGATTAAACTTATTTTATTGTTAACTATATAACATTTGGATCGGACACAAGTTATTCCAACTTACAAAGGTCCTCTACAAGATCACTACAAGAGAGATCACTTGACATAGGCAGACTCTTAAAAAGCGTAAATTTAATTCAGAGCTCACTAAACTGCAGAGCAAATGTTGAACAATTCAATTGAGAGGAGTGCTAAAATATGTGAACCGCTAGACATAGAGGTTAAAAAACCTATAATATGCGGGAGACAAATAATGAGAGATAATGTTGAAGCAGAGTCCGTAGACTACTTTAGGAAGTCAATAACTGTACCTTTTCTCTACTGTACGCTAAATGAAATGAATACATGTACAAGGTTTACCGACCTACACGCCAGAACCGCTCTGGGACTACAGTTGGATCCATCAATTATTGAAAATATTGCTCCATAACTGAAAATCACTTAAATCACGCTAATCATTGTAACAAATTAATGATGATTTTTCTGTTCTTCGGGGCGTCTTGATTGACAATAAAGTATTTGTTTGTTTGTTTGTTTTTGACACAAAATTTAACAATGAATGACATTTTGGCGTCACACTCACAGTATTTTCTTAAATCAATTTGGATTGCTCATTCATAGATGTAATTCTATTGACTAACCTTACTGTATATTTCTACCTTCTAAACTCGAGGTTTTTGTATGTTCGGGACATCAAAGAAATTGTTAAAATTGTCACAAAACACCAAAATGATTTGAATTTTGGTAGGAACAGGGGATTATAGTATAGGGGAAGGAAACACGTTATACGATCTGCGGAAGATTTTCGTTCGAGGTTTTTCGTATTTTTCATTGTGAAGTATACAATAATTATTCCTTGTAGGGTGGTGCATTCGGAATATATCTTCCAACTGAGAAATCACGCGAGCAACGCCGCTTGTAGATCTCATTGGTCAACTACTGGGTTAATTTTGTACGGATGACCAAATAAGAACTTTGAACTGAATATTATTGATATGAGAAGGCGCGGCCTTTGAAGAGGACGGAAATATATTTGAAATTAAAATAGTGTTAAAAATAACTTTATAGAAAATTAAATTAAGTTTTGGAATAGTAAAAGAATGGAAAATTACGAATTTATTTTTTATTATACACAGAGACGTGCCAAAGGTATTCGGTCACTGTGATTTTTTACTATATATTTCATATAAAACCACATTTTTTAAAAACATTATTCCAAAGTCGACTCTTGTTCGATTTTGATGATTTTTTTACCAACAAAAACAGGATTAAATGTAGTTTTACACTGTAATTTTAGCATAATTTTATAATCTATTATTTTTATGAGTTCACGATTTAAACACAAAACTAAATTTTGAACGTCAAAAATACCATACAATGATAGTACATTTGAAGACAAATAATTTAAGTTTGTGTTTAAATCATGAATATTTAAAATCTGTGCTTCCAAAAAATATTTTAAAATAATCACAGAAAACTTCGTACGTTCTCGCTTCTGTTGGTAAAACTTTCATCAAAATCGAACAATGGAATAATGCTTTGAAAAATTGTGTTTTATATGAAATATATAGTAAAAAATTACAGTGACCGAATACTTTTGGCACGTCTCTGTATATTCAAAAATGTATTAAAAAAGAACCTTATGTAAAAATTGATAATTTTCAGTAAAAGGAAAACAAATTCTCAAAATATTACCTTTATGTGCTCATTTAAGCAATGCAGAAGTTTAAAATTTCTTAATAAAGATAATAAATTAATTTTGTTATTCTCGTATGTGCAGAAAAGAAGTTTTCAAATGTGTGCACATGCAGATATTTTGAACCAAGCAAACTATGTACAATAATCATTAATATTGAAATGATACTTTTTTTGTTCTTTTTCTTTAGGCCATTGTGTTGTCTTTCCTTCGATTTACGGATTATGATAACCGCTTTTGCATCTTCAAACTCTTCTTACCTATGTTATGAATGCTATTTATTCATTATTGATGATCTTCTTTAGAAATGGAATAGTTTTAAATGTACATGTATACACGTTTTTCCCTTCATATAAATGTCAAAAATAGTAATATTTGGTTGAAATAATATGCCACTTCTCCATGTTCTTAAAAATAAAACAGAAAAATATTTTTTTATCTTCCAATGCTCTTTCGACACTTCGTTTATTTTTACTTTACTAAGTTGTTAATTAAACGTTCTTAGTTTTAATTAAAAGTTGTTTCCTTTTCAATTAAACATCCAAAATAGGTATTTTTATCACTTGCTTTTGGTTAACTCAAATTTTAGGAATATAGCTGTTTAGTGGGTTTGTTCTTTTACGCATTTATTCTTCATAACCACCAACAATGATAAACGCTATTTTCAAGCATTTGCGATTTTTTAAAATAAAAAATCTGTAATATAGGTCTACCCTTGGAGAATGAGCGGATTAGCATTATATAGCGTCTTAATACCATGAAGGGGGTCTCAGCAAGAATACAGAGAATGTTTTGGTGTTCAAAACGTGATACATTGTACATGATATTGAATTCTGTGTAGGATAATGCATTTGGTTATATATAATAATAATACTGAGGGAATACCCTCGCCCGTCTTTAAATGAATCATTGAAGGGATCGGGAAAGTATTTTTGCCTTAATAAAAAAAAACATTTAAATATTTCATTTGTTACAGTTACCATTGATTTCCTACTATGCATGTATAAATATATAATGTAGTCCTTTCTTCAGAAACATTTGCAACCTTCTGTCTAGCTTTACTCCCGATGTTGTTATCAACGTGTATGCATTCACTGTGACCAGTTACCCGCTGTGACTTATCATATTAGCCTGCAATTTTGCCTGTCCTAAGCCAGTGCTCATGCAGATATTGCAAATTTGTCCAACTTCATTTTAATAATGGTGAAATGTCTTTTTAACTATTTTTCATATTACCCTAACCAGGCGAAAATGATGAGCACTAAAGGATAATTCATGCATCATATAATTTTTTCAAATACCCAATAGCTTGGGAGAAGCAGGGTCCTTTGCTAAATCATGTACCATGATGAGGTAATTTTTGCATTTCCAATTGACACCACAATTTTATATAAAAGCCCACAATATGATCTCATACACAATTTGGTTATAAACTTTGAAGTGGCTTCTGAGAAGAAGTGTTTGTATGTATTTTCCACAGGATCTTTTATTTAACTGTGATAAATATGATGAATTAAGAAAAACACTTTTTCACAAGATTAAATCATTGCTCTGTCCAAATGTGAATTTAAATAGTTTCAAAAATGAAATAAACACTTATTTAGTTGAGCTTTTTCTTCAAGGAAGTGATGATTTATCTATGGATGATAACATAGTTATATTTCAGTGTGTATATGAATTCATTGAAAATAGCAATAGATTTCTATAGATTCTATGCTTTGTAAATATTTTAAATTGCTATTGAAAATATAATTTGCATTAACTATTATGAGTGTATGAGTGTGAGATAGTCTGTTGTATTGTCTTGTCTTGTATCATATGTATGTTGAGGAGACCAACTTTGTAGCCTTCAGGCTGTTTGCAATCCTCTTGAAATAAATAAAGCATTAAATTAAAATAACTATGTTCCATGCCAAAAGTGGTATTTTTTAATTTGTAATCTAGCTTCTGTACCAGACACTAATGTTGCATACAGTTACTTACATGAAAATACTAAGAAGAGTTGTTATTCCTGTTGGGAGGATCCTGATTTAAAATGAAAAGAAGATTTTCCAGATGCAAAACTTTTAACCAGTGTGAAAAAAAATTAACCTGTAGTATACTTTCTTTGTATTCCTATATATCAAGAATCATTGATATGCATACTAATAGGGGCAGAGCCTGTCGCTCACCTTTCATTCTGCTTCGAGGAAACTTAATACAGCACCTTCCATAGGTGCTTCCCACCAAGTTTCGCTTCATTTGGCTAAGCAGTTACAG
The DNA here is from genome assembly GCA_963680875.1 of Bathymodiolus brooksi. Lineage (NCBI taxonomy): Eukaryota > Metazoa > Mollusca > Bivalvia > Mytilida > Modiolidae > Bathymodiolus > Bathymodiolus brooksi. The sequence goes on along the minus strand of OY804578.1, from coordinate 37,454,505 downwards.
AGAAAAAGATTTTTATAAATCAACCAATCAGAAAATAGAATTGCCTGTGGTGGCCATGTTTGTTAACGGATTGGAATTAAATTAGCATTCTGGATAGAAGACCTTCCAAGGATGCTTCCTACCAAGTTTCGATTCATTTGGCCAAGCGCTGTCAGCGGAGATGATTTTTTAGAAATCAACCAATCAGAAACAAGAATTGCCTGTGGCGGTCATGTTTGTTAACGGATCGGAAATAAATGAGCAACTTTATAGAGGACCTTCCAAGGATGCTTCCTATCAAATTTTGATTCATTTGGCAAAGCGGTTTCAGAGGAGAAGATTTTTTTAGAAATCAAACAATCAGAAACAAGAATTGCCTATGGCGAACATGTTTGTTAATGGATCGGAACGAAATGAGCAATCTTTATAGAGGACCTGCCATAGATGCATCCTACCAAGTTTTACTTCATTTGGCTGAGGGGTTTCAGAGGAGAAGATTAAAATGTGAAAAGTTAACGGACGATGGACGCCAAGTGATGGCAAAAGCTCACATTGCCTTTGGCAAGGTGAGCTAAAAAGGGTGCAGTCGACTCGCAGCCGCAAGTAATAAAGTTTACCAGTTGCTTGACCGTGGTCGGTGGTTCTCTCCGGCTTCCTTCACCACTAAAACTGGTCGCCATGATATAGCCGATATATTGTTGAAAGTGGAGTTAAAACACCAAAAATCTAATCAAATCAAATCTGGACAAGTATACAGGGGTAACAGGCGAAAAATCACAGAAGGTATTAGCCAAGTTGGATATTAATTTTACTCTTATCACAAATACATATGCAGGGTCGCCTTAGGTGTGGACCCCATAACATAATAAAAATCATTGCTGTTCTCTGTAAAACCTAGTGTTTTTGTTTGTGTGTACTTGAACAGCTGAGAGTATGCAACTTCAGTGGGGCTCAATTGGCTTAAGGAAGATCCTGTATATATGGTTCATTCTACCTAGGGCCATTATTTCGTGTTGGTATGCTAGTTGGATTGACAACTACCCGTGCAATCAGTTTCTATCACCACTAAAGTTGTGATTTTGAATCCTGCTCGTGGGGAGGTGTGCTTGATACAACATTATGTGATAAAGTTTGTCAGTGTTTTTCTCCATTTTCCTTCAACAATAAAACTGACCACCATGATATAATTGAAATTTTGTTGACTGTGGCATTAAACACCATAACCATAACTCTTCATTCTACCTATTAGTACAACAATGTATTACGACTTTTTGAAAATAGACAAAAAATATATATAATTTTTAACCAGAATATGTGGAATACTTTTTTGCTTTATTTTGCAGCAGCCAGACAAGACATAACTTAGAAAATAATCCTACATAATATATCTCAATCAGGGCGAGGTGTACAACATTTTGTGATAAAGTTTGTCAGTGATTTGCAATAGGTCGGTGGTTTTCTCCGGGGTCCTCCACCAATAAAACTGACCACCACAATATAACTGAAACATTGTTAAAAGTGGCGTTAAACACGATCAAACAAACAAACTAAATATATTAGAAAATACATGTAATTCATTCAATCAATATTCAGTAAGTATGATGTTGGTCACCATGTTGGTAGTTATTAATACAAATGTAGATTGCAAAGTCATTATTTTTAATTTAGTTCATCGACTTTGTTATCAATTGCTTGATAATTTATTTTCTTTTATATACTCTTACTCTCAGCTGATACTGATATATGTCAATAAAATATAATAAACATAGGCAACATTTCAAAATCACTTTTTTATTAGAAAATCTGAGTCTTAATCCATAATAACAGTCTTTTATCCTACATCTTTGAACTATGAAAATGTCTTCAAATAAGTTGCATATGGTTATTTCTACTACATGTACATGTATGTGATGTCATAAACAATGTAAAATTATTAATACAGATAAAATCCTTGTTTTTAATATTTAATAAAAGAAAAGGTTTTTAAAACAAAATGATAATCAAATAACCTCAATTTTTTTTATTGATTTAGTTAAAGTATTTGTACAAGGAAACTTCCTCCAAAATCATGTAATGTCTCAATAAATTAATTTAAATTAAAAAAAACCTCCCTTCCAGATCTCAGCTAACGTATTCCGATGAATAAGGTTCCTGTTAAATTTATAAAAAATTAACTAATTACTTATGTCACATGAAAAGTTGTCTATTTTCAGCTAAAAAAAATCCTTTCACCCCTTCCCCCCCCCCCTCCAAAAACCCCCCCAAAAACTCAACAATATCAAATTTAGGATGAAGTCTTTGATGATTTGAAATGAAAGCTTAAATAGCGTAAAAATTAGTCATAGCAATGGTCCTCCTATGTTGCAATTTGATCTGTCATCTGAAAGACTTCTAAGCCAACATCCAGTTCATGTTGTATTTGCTACCAAGTTCCTGACAACCATTCTGGAATCCATCAGCTGTAACAAAATAACACAGTATAGTACTTGATAACAGAAATTCTAAAATAATATGACATTTAAAAAAAATAGATGATGTCTCAAAAGAGGTACCAGTGTTTTAAGGCAAACTTATGTTATATGTTAAAAGAATTCTCTATTTAAGATATATACCGGTACTTTGATTGTACCTCCCTCGTTTGATACTGTACATCACTTTCTCAGTCAAATCACAAACTTTGTAGTTACTCTATGTAGTACTAAGGTATATATATTGCTGTTTTGTCTTGCATGTAGAACACTACATGTTGATATCAATAGAGGAGTAACAGAATTTGACACTCATCTGATCCTGTATCTCTCATGCATTGTCGTTTCGATATGTATACATGTATAAAAGAAGAAGATACTTTATTTACCAAATATAGTCCCACGAGGGGCATGAATATTCACATATATAATTATTTAAAACATAACATATGTTTAACAAAGACAAAGATACAATTACATATACTTATAACATGTCATTTATATGCTCAGTGTGGTTGATATGTTTTAATACATCCAGCTATGATATATGTATCATATAAATATGATGATAAATAAATAGATAGAGCCGACTATTTGTATCCTACCCGTGTCTGAAACAGAGAGGCAAACACAATGATAACCTTTCTGCAGGAGACACCAGGTGACGGTGCTAAAAGGATGATAGTCAACCCTTAATTTTGAGGTACAGGTATGAGCCATTTATATCCTCCCTGTGTCTAAAGCAGAAAGGCAAGCACATCGGTTGCCCTTCAGCAGAAGACACCAGGGGACGATGCTAAAAGGAATATATATAGATGGCTTCATCATGCAGTTTTATTATTATTGCATTCAAGTTTAAATCAAAATACATGTAGCTATCTGAGAAAACAAATTCTACAAGTACATACATGATGAAGTTAGCCATCTCTTTGATCTGCATTGTTATATTCCTTTTTTCCATGATCATAGTGTTATTTTTAGTCAAAATAATGAATCTTCCAGCAATCCAGAGATTTGTATTTTTTAGGTCGCATTAATTTCTGTATTAACAGGAGGAAGCTGATCTAAAAATTAAAAAATTATAGCTTCCTGGAGTTATTTGGACTATGAGTGATATTACAGGCAGCTAATGACCAAGTGTTATTGGTGATATGGATATATACATATATGCATATCATTAACCTTTCAACCAAAAATTGTAGCTATTTTTAACCAGAAGTATTGTGTGTCATGTGACATGTTGGTTTGTAAACAAATGCAATTTAAGCATTATTTTCATTCTAAAAAATAATAATCAAATAAAACAATGTTAAAACATCCGAATTATATAATAAATTAAGCAATCGGTCATTTTAAAATCCTTGTAATGACACCTTTATTTTTTTTTCTATAGCCTCAAATTACCCGCTATACCACAATATGCGTTGATCAATGAAGACGAACTTACATGTAGAATTTTTAACTGATTTTACATCGAAACTTACCAATTGTGATATAAATAAATATAAAATCCTGATTTAAATCCAACTACTGAATTTCAAGTCAATAATTTCACCAGATCATGTTCAATTCAGCGATACAAAAATATCTCAGGCACAAGGCTTCATGAAATAAATATGGCCTCTCTTCCGTTTCATAAAGCTGGTAGGAATTCAAACTCCGGAAATAGCAATAACTTTTTATTATCGAATCGTTGACGGACACACTGAATTTCCGCATTGTATGCTATTATTTGACAAATCTAATAAACGATCCACTCAGCTTGAAACTGCAGTGATCAAAATCTAATTCAAATATGACGAATATTTATGAGGAAAAGTACTTCTAATTTTTGGATAATGGTAATTTTATTGCAAGTAATTAAATCTTGGAGATACATTTGTATATTGCCTTCTTCATCACGTTCTACTAAGTTCAGTGGAAAGAAGAACGATTAACGATCAAGAGGCCACCGATACGATCCTCGTACATGGCGTTTTTATTATGTTTTTTTTTTATTGCTATTGATATACAACTATAGCCAGTTGTATCATCTTAACGCAAAAATGTAGCTTAATAACAACACAACTTAGTCACATTTTTTACTGATGAACCTGGAAATGCAAAAAGTCCTTATCAACCATGCATTTTTAGAATCAGGAGATCAACTACTATCAAATTCAAAGTCATGTCTAGAGAATACTTTCCAATTTGAAAAATTCACTTTTTAATTAAGATCCTTTCCCTTTTCCAGGGAAATACCTTAATGATTGGTGATAAGTACGTACGGTTGTTTGACAACGACTTGCATATAGCGTATTCTGAAATACGTTACCAGGACGTAATAAATACATTTTTTATTGTCAGTGCCTCTTTTTAACGCAAAATTGTTTTAACTGGAGATTTATTTTTTGAAAATTGGATAAAAAATTGGCGTTTTTTTACCAAAGAGATCGCAGAAAATAACTAAACGATACTTGTACAAAAAAAGAAAAAAGTGGGGAAAAAAAGTACATAGAACGAATCACTGAATAAAACTGAAACTTTACATCAATTTACTTTTTCTCAAAATGTCGTTTGTAATTTTTAGGGGTTCAATACCTCTTCAGTTATATCGAAAACTACGTGCTCCATACCGATTTTTGAGCCAACATTTTGAATTTCGTATGTACGTTTTTCTGTATATTGAAATAGGGAAAACTAATTCCAGAAATAGAAAAACAAATAAATTTTCTTTAATTTGATGTATGATACATGACTCTTCAGTGAGTACATTTTGTGTACAAGTCCGTTAAATCCACATTTTTCTCTGGAAATAATACGGAAATTTTAGCCGTCATGCCTTCTAAATTACACCTCTTCCGTGCACAAAATGGAGTTGTCCACGGAAAACGCCCATGCAAATCTTGATGTTTGTTTGTTTGATGGTGTTTAACGCCACTTTCAACAATATTTCAGTTTTATTGGTGGAGGAAACCGGAGAACCCGGAGAAAACCACCGACCTGTCACAAATCACTGACAAACTTTATCACATAATGTTGTACATCTCGCCCTGATCGAGATTCGAACTCACAACGTTAGTGGTGATAGGCACTGATTACATATGTAGTTGTAAATCCAACTACCATACGATCACGGCCACGATGGCCCCCAACCAAATGTTGTCTGAGAAAAATGAATGTTGTAGTAATAATTACATTACTTATGATCTGTGAATATTATAAATAAGAGTCATAAATCTTGTCAGTACCAAAACACTGATTACTCGGCAGATTATGCCTAATTTAAGAGACAGATAGAAAATTCAATATTACTCTACCTGCCTTATGTAGTGCTTTATAGGGCGGTTTTTAAGATCTCTACACTACACTTCCTGATAATTGATCCATTACACTTCCTGTAAGAAGAGGATTCGTCAACATACGTAGTACACTATGTATTACAAAGAAAAAATAAAATTAACTTAATCTAACTGGAAAAATATGTTGTCAATTTAAATAAATTTCATTTGTAATTCGAGTTTGCTTACCCATCATTCTTATTGTCTACTTTTTATAGATGATTGCTAACAATGGATCGTTACCGTTGCTGCTGACTATTAATCCCCGCGGTCATCATCTACCCTGTAGTCAGTGGTTCGGCACTGACAAGGATTATTTATATAATACATGTATTCATTATTGGGATTTACAGTTTCTTAATAATGGAATTATTATTAAAACTAAGATTATCCTCCTTCACGCATATGTGACGTCAGCGGATTTGATCTATCCAGCTATTTTGGTTTTCTTGCCCCCAAAGACTTTAATATTATTTGTTTTTCCAATATTTTAAAGGCGCGTACCTGATGAAGGTTTTTTCAGGAACACGTCGTGCGCACTAAATTTGATATCGTATTCTACAAGTTTATTTCCCGTTCTATTGATTGATTTGGGAACCATCGTGATCGCGATCGCATGGTAGTTAGACTTACAACTACATTTACAATCAGTACATATCCCCACCAAAGTTGTGAGTTCGAATCTCACTCATGGCGAGGTACACTCGATACAATATTATATGATTGCGACAGATCGGTACTTTTCTCCGGTAACTCCAGTTTTCTCCAACAATAAAACTAACCACCACGATATGACTGAACTATTGTTGTGTGTAGCGTTAAACTCCATAACCCTAACCCTATTGATAGTTTTAATAGAGAAGATTGGAAACCAGTTGTCTGTGATTAAAATATTATATTGATTTTGTGCTGCCATCATCCACTCTCTTTATCCATGTATTTTTCTTTCTGTCTTTTACTAACGACTTGCTTAACGTCCAGTGAGCAATATTCCAATATATTAATTGATTATTGCTTTATGTCCAGCAAGCAGTATTATAGGTGATTGGTTGTTGCTTCACGCCCAGTGAGCAGTATTTCGCTTGATTGATTGTTGGTTAGCGTTCAGTGAGCATAATTTCAATAGATTTATTGATTGTTTCCTATCGTCAAGTGAGCAGTATTTTAGTTGATTGATTGTTTATTGCTTAACGTCCAGTGAGCAGTATTTCAGGTGATTGATTGATTTTTGCTTAGCGTCCAGTGAGCAGTATTTCAGTTGATTGATTGATTGATTGATTGCTGCTTAACGTCCAGCGAGCAGTTTTTCAGTTGATTGATTGATTGTCACTTAACCTCCATTTAACAGTATTTCAGCTATATTCATGACGACCACAAGTTCAATAATATATAGAAATGAGGGAATCGGTGCGTTAATCCGGAAAGCACATTTTGATTACCTCTGAAAAAGCATGGAAAGTTGTGAAGGGATCAACAAATTAGACGTTTATAGAGGTTACTATTTGTCTACTGTTTTTCGAAATCTACAAAAGAGGTCTTTGACTGCAGGGATCTTTACACTCTCCAAACACGTTACCCACAATGCTCCACGGTCTGGCTTTCCGTACCCCTAACAAACACGTTACCCACTATGGTCCACGGTCAGGCTTTCCGTACCCCTATCCGCAAACCGTGGACACAATGATAAACTCTGTTGATTAACGGACGACACGAAGTCCCTCAAAATCATCGAAGAGATTAAATGCTCAAAAAGTAATCTCCTGCTACTTTATGCATTCGGGAATCATATTGAAAAACAAGTGCATAGATAACACGAAGTATCTCGTTTAGCAGACTATTAGTTGCATCGAAATAGTACGTTTTTCCCGACGCACACGACACCCATCATGAAGCTCTCAATGGCGGTGTCATTTATATTTTTCATTTGTACAAAACTACAATTCTAACATGACGTCCTTCTTTCGATTTGAAAATAATCGAGCGACCAATCAGATGACAAAATCTCATTAGTACATGCGCGGTACACATCTAAGCCAAGTGATAAAATCACAAAATAAAATTATGTACATGGTTGTTAACGTTTTAGACATCTATATTCACTGAAAATAATCAATACATCCAAAATTAATAATATGCGACGTGCAATTAAAACACGCAAACACAATATTATTGTTACGGATGCTCCATCAATACGACTGACTTTCCCGTCGTAAAAGTATATGTTACTGGCTTTCTCGTCGTAAACCTATATGTTGATGAAGTATCGTCTGCTCGAATTTGGCAGCATAAATTGCGTGCGACATAGTCAGCAAACGTAGCTATAAATTACCGTCTTCCAATCAAAGTATACTAACGTATTTGTACTGTTAGACATAATATAAGAATCGAATAATTCATGAAAACCAGAATGTGTTTTGAATTTTAACATGTTTTTAGCCGGCTCGGGATCAAATACTAATATCCGCCAACCCATATTAATACTCAAAACACATTCTGGCTTCCACGATTTATTTCTTAATTTTACTTATGCTACATATATATTGACGCTTTATATCAAATATTATATTTATGCTTTAAGATGTATACTGGTTTAGTCACATCACATTGTTGTACCTGTACAAAGCCAGGACCTGGATTTCCAGCGTCATATGTCGTGGTTTTTTTTATGTCTATTGAGATGAGGTAAGATCTGATTGTCGTTTTTTTTGTTGGAAAGATTGACCATCACTGTTTATTAAAACTTTCTTTTCATCATACAAATGTTTCACTCGGGGTTTTAAAAATGTACCTTATGAAATAACATAGATGTATGACAGGAAAAAAACAAGGTACTTCAAAAATGCAATCTCAATTGATAATTCTAAATTATAATTTTCTTATAACTGATGTTCTCATAATCTAAAATCAAGACATTTCATTTTGAGAAATCATATTGACAAATACACACCTTTATTTCTCATGTTATACAGTTTCTATCTATACAATATAAATCTCGGTAAAAAGACTCGATCAAATCCCAAGCATCTTATTGTTCTTTAAAGAATATAAAAGATCATAAAGTTTTCCTGAGATCCAGAGTTACAATTATGACGACCTTCAAGCTAATTTAAAGTTAATGCTGTCCCGGCGTACTAAAATTTCTCCCCCCCCCCTTGAAATAGTTTTACCCCAATATGCGCATCGATCATGCACGAGTGTCCGTACCCCCCTTTTCTCGAATGAGTAGTGTTTGGAGAATGGAACACAATAAGCTGAAAACCAACATCCCTAATCTTGATAAAACAAAGGCCACGACATACGAAGACATCCGAAAACCAAAATCAATCAAAATATAATCGAAACCACAATCAACCAAAATATAAACTCAAAGACCCGATAGTGAGAACGTGTATTTGAATATACAAAATGACCAGTCAATCTAGATGTTTTGATAGAATTAACATCCCCTTTGTGACACCCGTAGTATATATTAGGGAACACCATGTCCACGTGGAACTTTTGATGGACATCAGACAATTTACAGTAGCACTCTAAGCCTGATGTTTAACAGAATATAATTATGCGTAGGATATTCAAATTCAAATAACACATTGCAAACAGGGATGGCGATTTCTAAATAACAATTGTATTGCTAACACAATTTCTAGCTATGCTCATTTGTAGCTACATCTGTGGTGTAATTGTTAGCGTGCTAGCCTCGAGTGAGGTAGATTGTGGGTTCGAGCACCGCTCCGGTCAAACTCAGCGTGTTGGTCTAGTACAAAGCGGACTTCATCGTCATATCATTGAGATTTAACTTGTTCCCGCCATGACATAGCTGAAACATTGCTGACTTGGCGCTAAGCAACAATCACACAATCACTCACTCACTCACTCACTCACTCACTCACTATGCATTAAAAGGCATACGACGACCGTTCATTGTCGGTTAATGTCAAATGATATTCAGAAACATGCAGAAAAGCGAGTCAGTGGTGATATGTTTTGTCTGTTTCGAATCGAGTGTTAATACATTTTATTTTAAAAACAATGTTCGAATATTGTGTGCAGGAAAAGTTTGAAGATACCAAAGGGGTAATCAGAGGCCGTATGTTGAAAAAGGACAGACACTACAATGGCCAAAAGAATAAAACATGACAACCCTACAAAAACATATGTGAGTCGAGATGAATCGAACATCGTTTTACAAGGAAATTGTGGCGAATATCACAACACGGAACTAAAAACGTGAAAACAAATAGGGCGAAAAATAATTCGTATAACCTTATTGTGCATTAAATGTGATGTATGAAGGATAAAACACTAACTCCCCGCATTAAAACATCTGGATCCAAATCATGGTTTTGGTGAGATATTAAAAATGTTGTTATCCTCAAGTCTACACATCATTACCATACAGATAAGCGTTCTGACACTGTAGAGGTTAGCGTTCTCCCCCATGGTACGGGGGATAGTAGGGTCAACCCTAACACTATATTATTAGTATCTTATGCTTTTTCGTTAAGCTCTAAGCGTTAAGACTGACTGACTCGAAGACATGATAGTGAATCAAGGTGGAATACGTGTTTATTTGTGGTTGGTTCTTTCAACGTGTTGGTTTAGTATATAGCCGATATCATCCTCAACTCATAAATAATAGTATGTTCTCGCCATGAAACAACCTTAAAGTATCCACAAACAATCACTCATTCACTCAAAACAAATGTCAGATTGGCATGTAAAATGCTAACAGTAGTAATATCAAGGAGATTGAATAAAAAAGACGCATGCCAATAGATTATGAGTGTTAAGTTTTGCTGCGTAATGCTTTGTTGTTTTGCTTTTTTTTTATTTTTTTTTTTTGTTGTTTTTTTTTTTTTTTGCTAACTTGCTTACTTGTTTTTCGTTTTCACTTGTTTTTGTATTTGTGTTTATTTTGGTTTATTTGCTTTGATATTAGATCGTATATTATAATAACAAAAAACATATTTTATGCAAGACGTTTAAATATATGAATAAATTGCATTTGACAAATAGAATAAGCTCCAAAGATATTCAGTAAATATTTAACAGGTTAGCAAGGTTTGGATTGATATTGAAAAATATATCATGATGACGCAACACGCAGATCATATATACAACATGATTTAAAAACAAAATTACATGAATATCTACTAGGCACCTATTAACAGATAAAATGTTTGAATAATATATTAATACAAGCAAACCGTAATTAACAAAATAAAATATAGCACAAAAGTATATGGACTACTGCAAGCTAAGGTTGCACTTTTAGTGGCTACTGAGGATGAAAAATGAAACCCCTTTAACCATTTCAAATTGTAATCAGTTTTTGAACACAAACATCATATCTACAAGATCAGGGACATTTGTTATCCTTTTAATTGAAAACAAAAGTATTTAAAGATATTTGTTGTAAAAAAATCTGTACATATGGGACAATCACTTATGATTATTAATATTATTTTCCCCAAAGACTTTATCAATTGTTTTATATTTTAAAATCAGAACTAGTTTGCTTTCAACACTATAGAACAACCAGTGCTTTCTGTATTGTATTTTTTAAATGTTCTATTTTCCATATTCGTGTCCCATGCATAAGATTTGTCCACCTGTGACCGTAAATCTGTCAGTTAAGACATTTCCTTATAATTCTCATTCAAAGGACTGGGAGCTATAAGAGCCAAAATCGGCCCCACCTCAGATGTCGATAAAATTTTCTCCAAAATGTATTCACAATATGTGCTTTTCATAAATAAATACAGTTAGTTAATATGTGCATCTAATTCCTCACAGCGGACCGACAAAGTCAGGTAATGAAAAGCACTGAATGTCATTTTTTCAGAATACAGAATGTACGTATCATTGTATTATATTGCATATCTTTAAAAAACAAAAACAAAAAGAAAAACAAAGCATAATAAAACTCAATAAACAAAGCATAAATTTGACTTAATATGCAATGTGGATTGATTTCAGGAATAAAAACATTTTCTGAAACTGTATTATGAAATTAAAGTGAACGAATAGTAATGTCACAACGTCACCCATTTTCGACGGTCTCCTGTTTTCGACGGTTTTTTCACGTGATAAAATCTCTCATTATTTTGATCGCTTCATTTGTCAGAGGTTATATTATGATGCTGAAATTGCATGAATGATCTCAAGAAATCTGATCTAAAAATGTCATCTTTAAATGTAAGAACTACGTGCCACATCTATTATTTCACGTTCAAATTGTATGTTTTCGTAATTCATTTTTTCGTCACCTTAACAAAGCTTTAATCATTTAAAAAATATATCTGATACAGACCAATTTTGGTTTCATCGTCTGCTATGACATTGATAATGTACATATTGAGATCATATCAATTCAAAAACTTATTAACATTGATTGTCGAAAACTGGTCGAAATTTTGGTATTAACCTTAAAGAAGTAATAGATAGATTTATTTGAAAAATAGAACTTTGTCATATTTGAAATTTTTTTAAACACTTTTTTAACCGTACTTTATTCTTAACGACAACCAATGTTATGATATATTCCAGTACATTTTTACGGACAACCATCATAAATCTATAAAAAAAAAATGCCAAGGTGCGGGTTGAAAGAACTTGATAACGTAAAATAAAGCATTTGGTTTTGCAGTTTCTAAGATATTTTCTTGACTGATAATAGTAAATTTAAGGTTTAAATACATTTTTGGAATAATTCATTACTAAATTTTTGTGAAAATCGAAATGTTCAAGTTCTTTGATATTTTAGTGAAAAGTTTAGCTTAATTTTTGCTTTGCGTTGAATAACCAATTCAGTTAATACATTAAGTGGTTTAGGTTAATATTTTAGCCAGAATTTTGTCTATATGAGGTATTGAAATTATATTGGTTATGAGTAATTATGTTTGTCACTGATCTCCAGTTATACACAAAATATGAAAGTCACTATTTAGATATTCAAGACATACTTTACTAGCGAGGTTGTTAGTACCTGTCTTGTCCAAATTTAAATAGATATAAACTTTTGTCTTTTAATATTTCAAGACATACATTACTAGCGAGGTTGTTAGTACCTGTCTTGTTAAACTATGTAACATATTCAATTCTTTAGAAATTCAGGACATACATTACTAGCGATGTTGTTAGTACTAGTCTTGTCCAAATTCAAATAGATATAAACTTTTAATAATTCAAGACATACATTACTAGCGAGGTTGTTAGTACCTGTCTTGTTAAACTATGTAACATATTCAATTCTTTAGAAATTCAAGACATACATTACTAGCGATGTTGTTAGTACCTGACTTGTCCAAATTCAAATAGATATAAACTTGTAATAATTCAAGACATACATTACTAGCGAGATTGTTAGTACCTGTCTTGTTAAACTATGGAACATATTCAATTCTTTAGAAATTCGAAACATACATTACTAGCGAGGTTGTTAGTACTAGTCTTGTCCAAATTCAAATAGATATAAACTTTTAATAATTCAAGACATACATTACTAGCGAGGTTGTTAGTACCTGTCTTGTTAAACTATGTAACATATTCAATTCTTTAGAAATTCAAGACATACATTACTAGCGATGCTGTTAGTACCTGTCTTGTCAAAATTCAAATAGATATAAACTTGTAATAATTCAAGACATACATTACTAGCGAGGTTGTTAGTACCTGTCTTGTTAAACTATGGAACATATTCAATTCTTTAGAAATTCGAGACATACATTACTAGCGAGGTTGTTAGTACCTGTCTTGTCCAAATTTGAATAGATAACATAAGAAACTTGAAATTCTAGTGTTTAATCCTAAAACACTTCACAGGCTATATAAGATTTGTTAGAGTGTTAAATATTAGAGTATCATTTTGCTCTGAGTAAATTTTGAGATCAATAGTATATGATTAATTACAAAACACAAGACTACATAAGCACCTTAAAACATAATATTGAGACATCAATTCATGTTTGTGTATAATAAGTGTATCTGGAGACATATATTTTGTTAATTTGTATTTATCCACACATCCTGTAAGGTCTCAGGATCCGGATACTTGTTTTATTGATGAATATTGGATTATCAAATATAGTATAAAAATAAACTATTTATAACTGAACATATTTGCCATCAATGTTGCCATGTGAAGTTTAAATGAGCGGGTACTAAAAGTTAGTACTGTGCGCGAGACATAGTATTGCTTTACCAGTACATGTATAGTGACACTGCACACGAGACATAGTATTACATTACCGGTACATATTAGTGACACATAGAATCACTTTGTCAATATTTTTATTAGTTATATCTTGGTATATTTGAGGATTCTATCAAGGGATAGAATATAACTTGTGGTTTGTTTCACCAGCTAGCCCGCTACAATATTATATTCAAGTGCTACATGTTATATACCAACAGAAACTAGAGAAAATTCTCTATAAACTGAAGCTGACCTTAACCTTATTCCTGAGAGGAAAATGTATTACACCTTTAAAAAAAAGAGGAAAATATGAAGTGGCCACTCAATACAGGCATTTTTGGGGTATGCATGAGCCTGTATTTCCATAACCGATCATAATAGAACAGTGAAAGTTATCTATTGTTCAGAACCCATAATGCACCAAATTTAAACATATCATTTATGCATACAACATGTCATTTACTGATCAATTACACAATATCCTATTAAAAGTGCAACGTTACCTTGCAGTAGTCCATATATAAGAAATAAGATACATATTCAACAATGAGCTAAGTGTACTTTTCGAGATTCTATGCCGTTTCTATAGCGACATAAGATACATATCTAATTTTTTCTTTGGTGTACTCTGATGGGTTGTCACTATTAATTCTCTCTGGTTGCTGAATATTCAACGGTTGATCTGTAGTAGTGACAACGTATTGTTGTCCTCTTTGATATTGCATCGTTGGGTTGACTGGCTGTCCTGTTGTCATCAATACATTTGGCTGGTAGTTCATTGGAATTTGAGTTTGTGGAAGATTAACAAAGACCCCTGGCTGTGATCCGTTCATGAACATAACTGTACTTTGTACCTGTTGTGAAACAAAATAAATTCATTTTACAACTTTTCAGTTTTGTATTACAATACGACCTAATTATATTATTAATGTCTAGTCGTTTTGGACCCTTCTACCACTAATTGGTTTCTTTTTTTGGTTTTGTGCTCTCAAATAGATACAGTGATGCCGGGATCTCTCGCACTGTAAGTCCCTGCTCTATCAACTGAACTAAGGGAGATATCCACTAACTCAGGGTGGTTATGAACGTATTATGGTTCCTATAACCTTAGGTAGAAAAGAGTTCCCGTTACACACTAATTTATGTACTTAGTCTGGAATTATGCTCTCAAATAAAAATATCAGTAATTAAATGTGACATTGATGTGACGTAGACAGACGGTTTGTTCTGTTGTACGCTTTGTGTACATGGCGAGGTTTCGATACTACTTCACCAGAGACTTGTAAATGGTTTTATCTCAGCCAGCGTTTGTTTCCACCACCCATAAAATTGACTGCCACGATATAACTGAAATATTGTTGAAAGTGGCGCTAAGCATATGCATTGATAATGATAATAATAATAATAATCAATCGATATTTAGAGATAATTAGAAGTTTCACATTCGCGAATGAAGATCTAACGCATTATCATAAGGGGTCACGTTCAGATTATCTTTTTAATAACAAAATATTGCTCCTTCGGTATTATTTACCGTTTTAGAGGATACCACAGGGATATTTAGAACAGACAATATACTGGCCAATAGAAACAAGACAAACGGATAAAAAAAATTAGAACTGACCAATCGTGTGATGCGTTACTTCAAGCACCGTATGTCTAAAGCTTTAAATTTGTAAAATTAGTCATCGCTGTTATGAACCATCTGTAACGTCCAGAAGATTAAATATATTATGTAAAATGTTCAAGATTATAGCGTTGTTTATAATAACGCTGTTCACCCGGTTATTTGTGAGGGATGGCATTGTATTCGCATATACAGCACTACCATGACCTCATCATGCCACTTAGATGAGGATTGACTCATAAAACTAGCTTAACCCATCTTTCCCACGATTTTGGTATTTGCTTTCTGGAATTGTTCCGACCCTGTGGTTTTTCATTTTATTGTTTAATTCAAAGAAATGTTTTGGCTTTCCGTACGGAGCTATTACTAATGGATTTAATGCCGATATGTATTTCCACATAATACATTTCATATAGGCCCGGAACATTTGTTCTTTACCGGCAAAATACAGTCGCAAATCAGTTTTACTTTCAAGAATTGCTAAGCGGCAATCTGTTTGAACAAATATATGAGCGTGGCCCCTTACGTGATTGAGATAGATTGTTATTCGTGACATAAGAAAAGGATTATCAATTAAAGATATAATTCTAATTAGATTGGAAGTTGAATTGTATTGAGTAATTGATTTTATATTGAAATTACTGATCGGTCTTGTTTCTCCCACGGTGTACAATAGCAACAGTAAGAAACAGCACTTATTGCCAGGACCATCTCAACAAACGATAACACTGCTATAAAAGCTGATAAGACAACATCACTATGGTTGTATTTTCCACGCTGAAATCATGTGTAAAATAGTTTATTAATAGGTAGTGACCAAGACTCTTTACCAACAAGAATCTTTTATATGTGTAACACATATGAACACATGATAGGACAACACAAGATAGTAAGCAGATGAGCAACAAGGACTCCACCAAATACGCAGCTGCTCCCGAATGCTAAGGAGTTCCTTCATCTTATAAGACTTCTGCCGTGTTACTCATATATATAGTCAAGCCCTGTAAAAGTCTTTGCAGTGATAGATGACAGAACAAATCTACGTAAAAAATTAAAGATCCATTGTCAGTTGAGATATGGATATTTTGTAACGGTCAACCAGATCGCCGTAGAATTTTCGTAGCGGTGATTTCAACTTTGGAGCAAAGTAGCCTTGTTTGAGTAGCTTAAGCGTCGGCAGCTGAGCTTTGTCCAGAAAATCATCGTACCGGTTACAAGCTCCAGAATAACATATGATTTGTGAAATGTAAACAACATGTGCTCGTGATGCTGAAATATTGCTACTAATGAAAGGGAAATTGACTATTGGAAAAGTGAGAACATCACGCTTGTTGTAGATATTTGTTTTTAATCTTCTTCCATTTTCGATTTTCCTTTTCAATCTTTTCTAATCAATTGTATCTCTTGAAACACCTAGCGACCGTCGTGGTCATGATCGTATGGAAGGTGGATTAACAACTGCATGTGCTATCAGTGCCTATCGCCACTAAATTTGTGAGTTTGAATACCGCTCATGGCGAGGTATACTCGATTGTGTGATAAAGTTTGTCAGTGGCTTGCGGATCCATCAATAAAACAGACCCCAGCGATATAGCTGAACTATTGTTTAAAGTGACATTATACACCATAACTCTAGCACATATCGAAAGATTGAGTAACAAGAACCCTACTAAAACCGGGGGTGAACTCAGGTGCTCCGGAAGGGTAGGCAGTTCCTTTTCCACTAGTGGCACCAGTCGTGTTAATCTAGTTACAAACCCATGAATGTCATGAATGAGGAAACCAGTCTATAAATTATAATGAATATTAATGAAAGTAATATACGTACATATATAGCCCCAGCAACTCCCAAGCTAAACATAGTCGGCATAAACAAACTAGCCTCAATAATGCTACACACCATAAAGGCAACTCTCTGTAAATAAGAATATTAAAAGTGTAGACTAATGCTTATGGTAGCATTCTATATATATTCGGCCATCTTATAAAACTCTTGGCTTTGAAATACAGCTTAAAATGGACCTTTCTTTCTTTTCTTTTCTTTTCTACAGGTATTTTCCTCCGCTCTTTTTCGGAGCACTCGATAATGGATATACATGTATCGCGAATGTTAAAATCCAAGATGTATTTACATACAGTGCATATATTACTAAAACAAAAACAATAAACAATCTCAACATTACTGAAATAGCGGTACATATAAACAGCAAATATGACACCACAACGATTATATCGAAATATTTATGTAATGGTTTTTGACTAATTGTTTTCGTTGGTGAATTGATTTATGTCCAATAAAAGACTGACACCATCATATCTGGAATGCTTCCTATTTTCAAATATGTATATCAATATAATCACATAGAGATAACATTATCTACATATTACATTAATGGATTTAGAAAATAAGCTTAATATACCTTCCAGACAAAGGATCGTCATGGCCGTGATCGTATGGTAGTTGGATTTACAAATACTTATGCAATCAGTGCCTATCACAACTGAAGTTGTGAGTTCAAATCCGGCTCATGTCGAGGTGTACTCGATACAACATTATCTGATAATGTTTGTGATAACAGAATTCTCATACCACATTTTTGATGTGATTGATGCCTACTTTCACTATTGTCTTAAAATAGTAACAAAAGAATGCTACTGAGATTTAATACATACTAGTCCTCTCCAACTATTCTCTCTTTTCTGTGACATAAAAAGAGGCAAAAATCCTGTCATATTAAACTGTAATTAAATAAACATGTGTATCAGTGGAAGTAACAATGATGTATATGTATTGTAAAATATTCATACATGACAAAAAGCGTTGGTATGGAAATTTGAGTTTTCGATTCTTTTTTCTGATATTGGCTTCACCAGTGTTGAAGTCATCATTTCGAATGTTTCATTCTCATCATCATACATTGGTTAACCGTTACGGAATATATGGGTGTCTCAGATGACCACGGATATGTTTCGTTTGTCGTAGACACACAGTCACAATACCTTTCGTCTTTCCTCGATCAAAACCAAAGATGACTTATTACTGGATATTTTACATGAGTAACACGACGGGGGCAAATAGTAGAACAGGAATTGCTCATCTTTGCAGAGTACCTGGGTTCGTCCTGGTTTATTGTGGTATTCTTGTTGTTGAATCTTTATATTTCTGTTTTCTGTGTAGCGTTGACTACTGCTTGTTGTTTTGTCCTGATGATCTATGAATTAGCTGTCCTTTATAGATATCGGCTTCTGAGTACCCTCTTTGTTAGTTTCAAACCATTCCTATGCAATATTTCACAATTTTGAAGCCCGTTGTCTGCTTAATGTTTTTATGTTATTTTGTTTCTCGTTCACAAACTGATGTAGGACAACTAATTAATTTGATGATTTTTTTTTACTAAAGTTGTGTTTTGTTCGAGTCTATCTGACCATGTTTTCTGAAGTTTAACCTTTCCTTTCCTTGTTTAAAATGGTGTAGTGAAATACCATGCTCTGTGACATCCGCTACTCTAACATTAGTAGCCTCATTCCCATAAATTCAGTATTAACAGGTCATGCATCAAGCTCTCCTTTAAGGGTTGAAATAAAACTAAATGCAGTTAACCAAATTTGGGCTTAAAATAATCCTTGTATATTTGCATTTAATATTTGTCAAAATACAAGAAAGCGAAATGTTATTTTTCTTCTTTAAAAATGACTACCTTTATATGTTCTAAGCGATGATTGGCTAATTGGTGTTTATAAACCTATATATGATCACTTTTTCCTAACCTGGTCAAAATCATGCTCATTTCAAAACTTACCCATCCAGAACAAACTATACATGTGACATCAAAGGCGAACAGCAGACGACTGTCTTACCTTATCGACATCTTATTGGTGAACCAATCATTATATTTATAAGGATGGTAATAATTATATTTGTTCTCCCTGCAGTTTTCAGTCATCGCTATGGCGTCCAATACACATTCAATAATGCTGAGTATCCCTAACAGTATTCCACAGCTAATTTGTATGCCACCAACACTCTTGAGAGTTCTGACTGGTAACGTTTTTGGATTTGTCTGTCCACCTACAACAGATTGTTGGTTTTGATTTATTGGTGGATTTACTGCTCCTTGTATAATCATCGGAATGTCTGCTTGATTTATCGCCATTCTGAAATTCATGAATTATATATTTCAATATTTTTAGGATGATATGGTTGATTGTATTGTAGTTATCGAAAGCCTAATGTACACATATATAGTTTATCCTACTGCTACAACTGGATTATGATATTTATTCACTCGTAGTTTGAAGATTTCGTCATCACCTTTTCGCCTTTATTCGCTATCGTTTAGATCCCACTACAACGCCGTTTTCTTAGGCACAAAAAGGTAATAAAACGTGTTCTTTTCTCTTCAAAGTAAAGGAGATTTAAAATAATGCGTTGTACATTCCTTTAGTCATGATCACATTCCTTTTGTCGTAATCATATTCCTATAGTCATAATCACATTCCTTTTGACGTAATCACATTTCGTTTGACGTATTCACATTCCCTTTGTCATAATCACATTCCTTTTGTCGTAATCACATTCCTTTTGACGTAATCACATTCCTTTTGTCGTAATGCCATTCATTTTGTCGTAATCACATTCCTTTTGTCGTAATCACAGTCCTTGTGTCGTAATCCTAATCTTGTCCTTGTCTCATTCAGGATTATTCACGTGTTTACCATAATAGTAGCACGACGGGTAACACATGTAGAACAGAAACTGTCTACCCTTCCGGAGTTCATCCCGGGTTTGGTTGCTCGATCTTAGCTTTCACTGTACATAGAGTTTTGTAGATCAGTGTTTGCACTTTTTCTTTCTGCCATTGTATTGTTTGTCTTATTTCGACGGCTTCTAATTACACTTTCGGTATCTTCAAGCATTTCTTTGTATCTTATGTAAAAATCGATGACTATATAAACCAGTGAATTAATTTTTTTTTCATATATATTATAAACAATATCACTAGTATATAAATCGCTTACAAATTAAGACCTCGGTTTCAAGCTAGATAAAAGACCATAACATGTAATGTGCTTTATAATACAATCAGATTCTTTAATAGCTGTGTGTGATTTTGGCAATTCATGTCACGTGATAAAATTATAAAATAAAATACAACACTGCCGGAACTGTTCTAAAATCCACTACATAAATTGCAAAAAGAAGCGAAATAGATTCCCCAAACACACATTTATTAACACGAACACGAATAAACCGTGTCTTACGAAAATATAAATATATATTTTCCTTAGATCACTAAAGATAAACAATAAATATCTGCCGAAACACTGACTACTGTGTGGACGATACACCAGCACACTGGGGCTGCGGTGGACGTGATCGTATGGTAGTTGGACTTAAATTACCTATGCAATCAGTACCTATCACAACTAACGTTGTAAGTTCGAATCTCGATCAAGGCGAGGTGTACAACATTATGTCATCAAGTCTGTCAGCAAATGTTATTCTTCATTTCATGGTAACTATGATGTTCAGAATTATAAAATAATGCTAAAGGAAACGTGAGATGTCCTCACTGTACAAACGAATGACATCCAAAGTAAAGTAGGAGCCACAAGCCCTTCCGAATCACCAGAGTTCACCCTCATTTTATTTATTGGGGTTCGTGTTGTTCTTTCTTCCATAACCTTCATTTGAGTCTAGAATAAAATTTTATATTATATAGCTGAAACTTTAACCCAGCACTGTTAGAATTAAATCTTGAGCTGGCAAATTTGCATTCTCCGTCAACGGGGTTGGAAATCACTCCATTGATACACTGTTGCACCAATCGCTTAGCCTTATTGTCCAGCGCCCTATTCCACTCGGGAACATCCGCTATATAATTATTATATAGGCATTTCGTGTGATGATAGATGCCGTCCCTTGTCTGTAGAAGGAAGCAGCAACAGAAGATTTTGTAGAAAATCACATTATTAACATATACATGGACCTTATTGATGAAATGTTGTTTATTATTATTACTAGACTGAGCCATCAAGATATCAGTTTATATAACCACAACTAAGCACTACCATGATATATATATGTTATGTATGACAATTATTCTATCACGAAGGGGCCGTCGTGATCGTGATCGTAAGGTAGTTAGATGTCCAACTATCTATATGCAATCAGTGTACTCGATACAACATTATGTGATAACGTTTTTCAGTGACATGTGGCAGGTCGATGGTTTTCTCCGGGCGCGTACTTCGGTTTCCTCCACCAATAAAACTGACCTCCTCGATATAACTGAACTATTGTACACAGTCGCATTAAACACCATAACGATAGTCCTATTCTAACACGCAATAAACATATTTCCATTTGCTTGGTCAGGACGGGTTTAGCGGAATAGCATACAAATAGCATGGATAAGTGTGTGCAAACTTGATGTGATATATTATTCTTTCAAATGATAGCAAAAATTTAGCATCGATATGTATGTGCAAACTTGAGGTGGTATATTGTCCTTTCAAATGATAGTATAAAATTAGCATGGATAGGTTTGTGCAAACTTGAGCTGATGTCGGAGAGCGAACTCACGTCAGTCTTGTTATTATTGCGGTCAGAAGTGAACGATTTAACCAATTCGACCATTCATGTCCATTCGCACGTTAAGCGTGCTAATATGTGTATATAGTATATGCTATATATTGTTTGTCCTCTTTATTTTTGCTTGTTAAATTTATCATGCACTAATGTGTATATAGCACACGCTATGTGTATTATTTTGTATGAGTGCATATAGTACACACGAATGTTTTACAATGTTTACGAAGTGCAGGATCAGTAAATGCAGCATATTATTCATATGTACCTGTTTATAGTGTCCGCATTCTTCACCTTCTTCACATTCATCTTTATATGTGTTATAATATCTTGATTTGTCTTTCCATAAAGTAGTTGCACACGCAACGTCTCTTCTACCTATTGGTAAATACATATAAAATAATGATAGTTCTGAAGGTCGAGACAGACATCTCACATAGGTGACTTCAGCCGAATTTGACTAAACTCTTATGGTATTTGGTTTGCTTCCTCCCTATTACTATCAAATTATTTGGTTTTACAATCTTTTGATTCCAGAAACGCATCGTGTGTACTAAATTAGATATCTACGTTTTTATTAGAGAAAGGCGGAAGGGCAACCAAGAATGGAAAATCCAGAAACACAGGCTACATTGGACACAAGACACAGAACGAAGACAAGCAAACAAAAAACACAACACAGAAAACTTAAGATGGATAATAAATATCTGCCAAAACACTGACTACTGTGTGGACGATACTCAAGGGGATTAGGGCCGCCGTGGACGTGATCGTATGGTAGTTGGATTTAAATGACCTATACAATCAGTACCTATCACTAGTTAACGTTGTAAGTTCGAATCTCGATCAGGGCGAGGTGATAAAGTTTGTCAGTGACTTGCGACAGGTCGGTGGGTATTTCCTGGTCCTCCGGTTTCCTCCACCATTAACACTGACCGCCACGAGATAGCTAAAATATTTTTGAAAGTGGTGTTAAATACCATAAGACCGTAAACAAACCCACGGTGATTGATAGTCTACAGGGACAGGTGTTAATTCAGTGATAGCTTTAAACTTGCAGATATCTAATTTAATGCACACGACTCGGGAATAACCTCCATCAAAGTCTAAATAGTTGAAAGCCAAATATAATTGAAAAACATTTCGGAGCAAGAAAACCAACGGCCTTAAAACAGGATAGCCAAAATCGCCAAATGTTGATGTTTGTTTGTTTGATGATGCGTAATGCCATTTTCAACAATATTCCAGTTTTATTGGTGGAGGAAACCAGTGGACCCACAGAAAACCACCCACCTGTCTCAAGTCACTGACAAACTTTATCACACAATGTTGTACACCTCATCCTGATCGAGATTCGAATTCACAACGTTAGAGGTGATAGGCACTGATTGCCTATGTAGTTGTAAATCCAACTACCATGCGATCACGGCCACAACGGCCCCAAACCAAATGTTGTCTGAGGAAGATGAATGTTTGAGTAATAACTACATTATTTAAGATATGTAAATATTATAAACAAGTGTCATTAATATTGTCATTAACATTGATTACTCGGCAGATTATGCCCAATATAGAAGACTAATAGAACATTTAATATTACTATACCTGTTCAATTTATTGTTTTATATGGCTTTTTAAGATCTCTACATTATGCTTGCTGATAATTGCTGCATGTTTTCCTCGTCGATCTCATTTCTTCATCTAAGCATTCAAAGCTTAGTCCCAAAACTAGACCTTATTACAGCGGAATACGCTGATTTTGATATACTATCTTTTTCAGAATCATGTTTAAACCGTAGTCATACGGATGAGTCATTAAAACTATCGAATTATCAAACTCCATTTCGAAAAGATAGGGGTCCTAACAAATCGGGGGTGGGGTTATTTTGTATGTAAAGGATAATATAAATGTAAGCAGACGTGACGATCTTGATTTCGATGATCTTGAAGGCATTTGGGTTCAAATAAAAATAAATGGCAAACAGATCTTATTTTGAATTTTTAATATCCCCCTAAAAGTACCCATGATATATGGGGGAAATTGGAATCCTCAATCGAAATGGCCATAAATGATACTGCTATTGATGATGTCGTTATAACGGGTGATTTTAACGAAAATCAACTGGACTACTCACGCACTAAAATTAGCTTCCTTTTAACTAAATTTAGTCTTTTACAAATGTTTGACGAACCGACACATTTCAGTGAGCACTCATCATCATTAATTGATCTTATATTGAAAATAATGTTAATACGTTGATATACACTGGAGTAGGACCTGCACTCACCGACCAAATACGATATCATTGTCCTGTAATATGTTTCATAAATTATCCTAAGACCCCGACGAAACCGTTTAAGCGTACAATATGGTTGTATGAACATGCAGATTATGAAAAGCTAAGACATAATTTGTTCAACGTAAACTGGGACTCACTTTTTCTTACTGATGATATAGAATTGATAACAAACGATATTATTAATGCTATTTTAAGTGCCGCTGAATCTTCTATCACGAGTAAAATTGTTACTATCCGAACAGGGGGGCCCAAGTGGTTATCTTGAAATATACGTAACATGATAAGGAAGAAAAATAGAATTCACAGAAAGGCAAAATATTTTAATAACCTCATGCATTGGAATAAATATAGGAAAATCATAAATGAAGTAACAAGCCTAGTAAGGAACGCCAAAGATAAATATAATAATGATTTAATCAAAAAAATTACAAACATGAATTCTTCTTGCAAAAACTGGTGGAACATAGTTAAACAGATTTCTGGTATAAAAGGATCTGATATGAGTATTCCCCCAATTCTCCATAATTATAACTTAATATTTGATGATATCGAAAGAGCAAACTTATTTAACATATATTTTTTTCAAAACAATCCGAAATTGACGACTCTAACAGCAATATTCCTAATTTATCACATGTTACAAACCAAATAAGCGAAATCAAATTATGTGAAAATGAAGTCGAAGATGTTCTAAAAGTGATAAATCCTACAAAAGCATCTGGTCCTGATTTGATTAACCCTAGACTGTTGAAGGAAGCAGCACCTATTATTAAACACCCTCTTTGTAAATTATTCAATCTCTCTTTACGGGTCGCTTCCTATCCAAGCCAATGGAAAAGAGTAAATATAACGCCTGTTTTTAAGAATAATAAACAAAACGACGTAAACAATTATAGACTCATATCCCTACTTAGTGTAATTTCAAAATGTATGGAGCGTTGTGTATGTAACCATATTCACAATCATCTATTGGATAGCGATATTCTAACTACTTGTCAATCCGGATTCACAAAAGGGGATTCTGCAGTTAATCAACTAATCAATATAACAAACGATTTTGGCAAAGCCTTAGATAGTGGTAAAGAAGTTCGGGTCGTTTTCTGCGATATCAGTAAAGCATTGATAAAGTTTGGCATACAGGTTTAATTCACAAACTAAGACAATCAGGCATTTCAGGCAATTTACTCAAGTGGCTTCAAAATTATCTCTATGGGAGGGAACAAAGGGTGGTTGTTAATGGCTCAAACTCTAACTCTAACTGGTTACCGGTAAGGGCAGGGGTTCCTCAAGATCCATACTTGACCCTCTTTTATTTAAATTTTTTATAAATGATATCGTAAACGAGATCAATACTGAAATTAAACTGTTTGCTGATGATGCAAATTTATATCTCAGTGTTGACAACCCCAACGACACGGCTTTCCTCCTGAACCAAGATCTCAATAAAATACAACGTTGTGTAACGTGTAGGGGGTTGCACGTCACTGGCGTAATCCGGTTCGTACCAGAGTTACTCCTCTGGATTCAAGTGACGCTCTGTATATCGTGTTTTTAGCTTATACAGTTAAACCTATGGACAATGTTGTGCGTTTTCGGCACCCGTGCGTCGGACCTGTGCGTTTTACGCACGCACCTATTATTAGCTTAACCTGTGCGTTTTACCCTCGCACCTATTGTTGGCTTAACCTGTGCGTTTTACCCTCGCACCTATTGCCAGTTTAACCTGTGCGTTTTACGCACGTACCTATTACTGGTTCAGCCTGTGCGTTTGTGACGCCCGCACCTATTACTAGATAAACCTGTGCGTTTACGCACGCCACTATAGCTAATTCAACCTGTGCGTTTTTACAGCATTTAGGCGTCAGACGCACGCCACTATAGTTAATTCAACCTGTACGTTTCTACAACACTTAACTATAGTCAATTTAACCTGTGCGTAAAGCTGCTAATCAAGTAACAAAGAGCGAATACCAGTATTACATAGGGTTATTGAACAAACATGTAGCTCGACAGAGCAACCCAAAGTGCCAAGACACGCTGTGACAAGCGTTTATATACCCTGTTTTGGACTATACCATTTTATACAGACGATTCCAAAAGTCTGCATCACTAAGACGATTTTATATAACCCAATGATAATCATAAAGCGTGTAAATGATCCGACTATTTCCGTGCATTATTTCATATCCCAACCCGTTTATGACTCTGTTACTTATCGTATTAATTATAAACATTATGGAAACTAAAAATAGAAACTATTCGTATGCTTAAAATGTCTTATTTAACCAACCACTTGATAAATAAAAATGGTCTACTGTTTCGAAAGTTGTAAATTAATTATTTCCATGCCAATTTTGTATATTAAGCAATTCAAACAACATACACCAAAGGGGAATTCGTGGAAGTGGGGAAGGAAATTATACGGTCAAGTGCGCAAATTATCACCTATTTATAGCCTTAATTTATTTTTAAAATTTGCATACACATTTCAAATACGTGTTAACTAATTTCGTCACAGTTGGTCTGAAAAATGGCTCGGAAAATTTAACCCGAATAAAACTGAAACTATGGTTATTTTCACTAAGAGAAACAAACCATATCACCCCCTTTACAAATGAATTATCAAGATCTCCAAGTAGTTAACTCTCACAAACACTTAGGTGTAATAATTTCAGATAATGGCCAATGGAATGATCATATTGATTACATTGTTAAAAAAAACTTATGACAGATTAAATATAATGAGAAAATCTAGAATATTCCTTGATAGATACTCTTTAGAAAAAAATTCATATTTCTATTATAAGACCTTTAATGGAGTACGCTGAGGTTATATGGGATCATCAAAAGCAAAATTTAATAAATAAATTAGAGAATATTCAATTAGATGCATACAAAAAATAGTAACTGGGGGGACCAGATTAACATCACATGACAGCTTATATGAAGAAACAAAATGGGAGAAACTAAAAGATAGAAAAAAATAATCACAAGCTTGTTCTCTTTCATAAAATGAATTACAATAAAACACCGCAATATTTAGATGAATTAATTCCAAAAACTGTAGGTACTCGACATACCCATAATAATAGACAAATAAGCAATATTGTTAATATAAACTGTCGAACTAGTCTTTATTCTGAATAATTTCTGCCCTCAACTGTAAAGGCATGGAATGATTTACCACTTCCCAACCGTAATTTGGAATCGTTAAATTCATTTAAATCTCTTATCAACACTAAAAACACTAAAGTTCCAGCCCATTATTATGTTGGATGTAGGTTAGGTCAGATATTACATGCGAGACTACGTATGAATTGTAGTGCCTTAAATGCACACCTCTTTATTAGAAACCTTGTTGAATCGCCAAATTGTATCTGTGGAATAACTGAAACTGTATCTCATTTCTTATTAGATTGTCCGCGTCACACGATTCTAAGACAACAACTTTTCTTCTCACTTTTGGACATTCATGAAACAATTTCACTGAATCTACTTATTCTTGGATCATTTAATCTAAATGACGAAGAAAACAAGGCAGTATTTAAATCAGTCCAAACCTTTATCATAAAAAGTAAAAGATTTACACCCTGAAATGCTCACATAATATTTTTCACCTTTTCAATCTTATTCAATCTCTTTGTATTATTATTTTCAAGTAAATTGTGTAGCTTTCAACTACATGCTAACATACATTTTTTTTCTCCTCAATGTATAAATAATTCCCACAAGTTTAAAATTTAAATCAGCATGCATATATATTTGTTTGTGATATTTGTATGTTATTCATAGGAAACAGATTAAAAAAGCATTTGCTTGTTTCTGAATCCTATTGTAGAATTGCTATTGTTCTGTTTATATATGTCAGTTATACCAATAACATATGTTTATACCAATTGCTGCACTACACTTCCTGATAGAAGTCGATTTGTCAACATACGTAGTACGTAGTCTTATATAAATACAAAACATTTAGAATTAAGTTAATCCAACTGGAAAATATGCTGTCAATTTGAACACATACAAAACAATCATTTGTAATTTTTTGTAAGTATGTTTTCTTACCCGACATTTTCATTTTTTTTCTACTTTTTAGAGATAATTGCCCACAATGGATCGTTACCGTTGCTTGTGGACTATTAGTCACCGAGGTCATCACCCACCCTGTAGTCAGTGGTCCGGCACTTACACGGTTCATCAGATATACATGTATTCATTATTGGGATTTACAATTTCTTAATAATGTAATTATTATCAAAACTAAGATTCTCCTCCTTCACGCATATGTGACGTCAGCGGATTTAACTATCCTGCTTGGGTATTTTAACTATCCTCCTTCGGTATTTTGGTTTTCTTGCTCCTAAAGACTTTTATATTATTTGGCCTTCCGATATTTTATATGCGCGTACCAGACAAATGTTTGTTTCCAGAAGCACGTCGTGCACACTATATTCGATATCTTATTCTGCAAGTTTATTACTCGTGATAGTAATTGTTTTGGGGCCGTCGTAGTCGCGACCGTGGTCGTGATGGTATAGCAATTGGATTTACAATTGCCAGTGCAATCAGTGCCTATCACCAAATCTCGCTCATGGCTAGGTACATTCGATACAACATTATGTGATAAAGTTTGTCAGTGACTTGCGGCAGGTCACTGTTTTCCTCCACCAATACAACTGACCGCCACGATATAACTGAAATAATGTTGAAAGTGGCGTTAAGCACCATACCCCTAACCCTATTAATTGTTTTAATAATGCAGATTGAATATCAGTTGTCTGTGATTAAAATATTAAATTGAATTTGTGCTGCCATCATCCACTCTCTTTGTCCATGTAATTTTCTTTCCGTCATTTACTAAAGACTTGCTTAACGTCCAGTGTGTGGTATTTCAATTGTTTCATTGATTGTTACGTAATGTCCAGTGACAATAGTTCAGCTATATTCAGGATGACCACAAGTTCAATAATATACAGAAATGAGGGAAGCGTTGAGTTAACCGGGTAAACGACTTTTGATTGCCAATGTAAAAGTATGGAAAGTTGGGAAGGGCCAATAAATTCAACGCTTATAGCGCTATATTGTTGTCTTCTCTTCTTCGAAATCTACGAAAGAGGTATTTTGCTTGCAGGGAGTTTGACACTCTAAAAACACATTACCCACTATTGTTCACGGTCAGGTTTTCTGTATTATTACCTGACACCTCTCATCGGGAAGACACCCCCATCCTCCAACCGGGGACTTGTTGAGCAGCTCTGTTGGTTATGGACGACACGAACTCCCACAACTGTTAATTTTTCGCCTCGCATATGACACTCATCGTGAAGATTAATATCAAAGGCGGTGTTATTTATTTTTTACATTTGTACAAAACTTAAATTTTCCTTTTTATGTTACATATATATTTACACTTTCTATCAAATAGTCTATTCATAATATAAGATGCATGCCTGTTTAGTCACGCCGCTTTTTTGTACCTGTTCCAAGCTAGGCATGGATTTCTAGTGTCATATATCGTGCTCTCTTTTTTTTATTTTTGTTCTTGTTTTGTTTTTGTTGTTGTTTTTGTTTGTTTATTGAGATGAGGTGAGAGGTCATAGTCGTTTTGTTGTTATTAAAACTTTATTTTCATAATAAAAATGTTTCATTCGGGGTTCTAAATATGTACCTTAAGAAATAGCATAGATGTATGGCAGGAAACAAAATTAAGGTACTTCACAAATGCAATATCAATTGATAATTTTGAATGATAATATTCTTATAACTGATGTTCTCATAATCTAAACTCTAGACATTTCATTTTAAGAAATCATATTGACATATACACACATTTACTTATGATGTGATACATTTGCTGTCTGCAAAATATAAATCTTGGTAAAAGGATTCGATAAAATCCCCAAAATATCATTGTTCTAAAAAGAAAATAGTTATCCTGCATCAAGATTATAATTTTTCCCCGAAAGCAAGAGTTAAAATGATGACGATCATCAACCCGATTTAAATGTTGTCCCTGTTACACTGGTGGGTTGTCAGTAGTAAATCTTTCTGGTTGATGGGGCACAAGCTGTTGAATGTTCAACGGTTGACTAACTCCCCATATATAAAAAGCCAGCTAGAGTCAAATCAGGTTTTTGGTGAGATATTAAAAGTGTTGTTATCCTAAAGTCGAGAAATTATTACCATACAGATATAAGTGTTGTGGCACTGTAAAGGTTAGGCGTTTTCCTTTGTGGTACGGGAGATAGTAGGGTCAACCCAAACACTATATTATTAGTATCTGGTGCTTTTCCGTTAAGCTCTAAGACTGACTGACTCGAAGACATGATAGTGATTCAAAGTGGAATACATGTTCACTTGTGTTTGGTTGTATCAATGTGTTGGTTCAGTACATAGCCGGCATCATCTTCTTTGATATACGCATTCTGATTACCCTTTTGGTATCTTCAAACTCTTCTCATCTCCTAAATAATAGTGTGTTCTCGTGATGTTACAAACTAAAGGTGTATACAAACAATCACACATTTACTCAAATAACCGTCAAATTGACATGTAGAGTGCTCACAGTAGTAATATCAAGGAAATTGAATAAGAAGAATGTATATCAACAAAATTTAGTTGAGCTTTTCTTTCTTGTTTGCTTTCTTGTTTTTATTTTTATTTTTTTATCTATTAGATCGTATGCTATAATACCAACAAACTATTTTATACAAGACGCTTAATATATGAATAAATCACAATTGACAAATATTATAAGCTCTAAGCATATTTTCGTAAATATTTCACAGGTTAAAAAGCAAGGCTTGGATTAATAATGATAAAGAAAATATATATAAAATGTAATTATAACGCAACACAGATGATAGATACAATATGATTTAAAGACAAAATTACATGAATATGCATTAGGCACCTATTAACAGATAGAATGTTTGAATAATATGCATTGTATTAATACAAGCAAAAAGGTTGGATTATAAATCATATTTAACCACCAAAAATATATGCATAAATTGCATTTGACAAATAATATAAGCTCCGAACATATTTCGTAAATATTTCTGTAGATTTATATTGATACATAAAATATCATGATGACGCAACACATAGATGATAGCTACAACATGACTTGAAAACAAAATTAAATGAATATTCATTAGGCACCTATTACCAGACAGAATGTTTGAATAATACCGCCGTATATCAATACAAGCAAAAAAGTCGGAATATAAATCTTTTTTTTTAAATTATACCACAAAAATATATATGTAAGAAATAAGATACATGTTCAACAATGAGTTAAGCGTACTTTTCGAGATTTTATGCCGTTTCTATAGCGACATAAGATACATATCTATTTTTGTTCTTTGGTGTACTCTGGTGGGTTGTCTGGTTGCTGGGGCACAAGCTGTTGATTGTTCAACGGTTGATGTGTAGTGACGACGTATTGTTGTCCTCTTTGATATTGCATCGTTGGGTTGACTGGCTGTCCTGTTGTCATCAATACATTTGGCTGGTAGTTCATTGGAATTTGAGTTTGTGGAAGATTAACAAAGACCCCTGGCTGTGATGCGTTCATGAACATAACTGTACTTTGTACCTGTTGTGAAACAAAATACATTCATTTTACAACTTTTCAGTTTTGTATTACAATACGACCTAATTATATTATTAATGTCTAGTCGTTTTGGACCCTTCTTCCACTAATTGGTTTCTTTTTTCTGGTTGTGTGCTCTCAAATGGATTCAGCGATGCGAGACCTCTCGCACTGTAAGTCCCTGCTCTATCAACTGAACTAATGGAGATATCCACTAACACTGGGTGGTTATGAAAGCATTATGGTTCCTATAACCTTAGGTAGAAGAGAGTTCCCGTTACACACTAATTTAGGTACTTAATCTGGAATTATGCTCTCAAATAAAAATATCAGTAATTAAATGTGACATTGATGTGACGTAGACAGACGGTTTGTTCTGTTGTACGCATTGTGTACATGGCGAGGTTTCGATACTACTTCACCAGAGACTTGTAAATGGTTTTATCTCCGCCAGCGTTTGTTTCCACCACCCATACAATTGACTGCCACGATATAAATGAAATATTGTTGAAAGTGGCGTTAAACATATGCATTGATAATAATAATAATAATCAATCGATATTTAGAGATAATTAGAAGTTTCACATTCGCGAATGAAGATCTAACGCAATATCATAAGGGGTCACATTCAGATTATCTTTTTAATAACAAAATATTGCTCCTTCGGTATTATTTACCGTTTTAGAGGATACCACAGGGATAGTTAGAACAGACAATATACTGGCCAATAGAAACAAAACAAAAGGATGAAAAGATTTAGAACTGACCAATCGTGTGATGCGTTACTTCAAGCACCGTCTGTGTAAAACTTTAAACTGGTAAAATTAGTCATCGCTGTTATGAACCATCAGTAACGTCCAGAAGATTAAATATATTATGTAAAATGTTCAAGATTATAGCGTTGTTTATAATAACGCTGTTCACCCGGTTATTTGTGAGGGTTGGCATTGTATTCGCATATGGACAGCACTACCATGACCTCATCATGCCACTTAGATGAGGATTGACTCATAAAACTAGCTTAACCCCTCTTTCTCACGATTTTGGTATTTGTTTTCTGGAATTATTCCGACCCTGTGGTTTTCATTTTATTGTTTAATTCAAAGAAATGTTTTTCCTTTCCGTACGGAGCTATTACTAATCGATTTAATGCCGATATGTATTTCCACATAATACATTTCATATAGGCCCGGAACATTTGTTCTTTACCGGCAAAATACAGTCGCAAAGCAGTTCAGTTTTACTTTCAAGAATGGCTAAACGGCAATCTGTTTGAACAAATATATGAACGTGGCCCCTTACGTGATTGAGATAGAAAAGGATTATCAATTAAAGATATAATTCTAATTAGATTGGAAGTTGAATTGTAATGCATTGAATGATTGGTTTTATATTGAACTTACTGATCGGTCTTGTTTCCCCCACGGTGTACGACAGCAACAGTAAGAAGCAGCAATTATTGCCAGGACCATCTCAACAAACGACAACACTGCTATTAAAACTGATAAGACAACAGCACCACGGTTGTATATGCCACGCTGAAATCATGTGTAAAATAGTTTATTAATCAATTGCATCTCTTGGAACACCTAGTGACCGAGGTGATCATGCTTGTATGGGAGTTTGATTTACAACTACATGTGCAATCAGTGCCTATCCCCACTAAGCTTGTGAGTTGGAATCATGGCGAGATATACTCGATTGTGTGATAAGTTGGTCAGTGGATTGCGGATCCACTAATAAAACAAACCACAGCGATATAGCTGAGCTATTGTTTAAAGTGACATTATACACCATAACTGTAGCACATATCGAAAGATCGAGTAACAAGAACCCTACTAAAACCGGGGGTGAGCTCAGGTGCTCCGGAAGGGTATGCAGTTCCTTTTCCACTAGTTACGAACCCATGAATGAGGAAAGCAGTCTATAAATTATAATTAATATTAATGAAAGTAATATACGTACCTGTCCAGCCCCAACAACACCCAATATTAACATAGTCGGCATAAGCAAACTAGCCCCAATAATGCTACACACCATAAAGCCAACTCTCTGTAAATAATAATATTAAAAGTGTAGACTAATACTTATGGTAGCATTCTATATATATTCGATCATCTTATAAAACTCTTGGTTTTGGAATACAGCTTAAAATAAACAAGAAAGTTTACAAACAAAAACAAAACAAAACAAACCAATCTCAACATTACTGAAATAGCGGTACATATAAACAGCAAAGATGACACCAGCACAATTATGTCAAAATATTTATGTAATGGTTTTTGACTAATTGTTTTCCGTTAGTGAATTGATTTATGTCCAATAAAAGACGGGCCCGTGTGGCTCAATGAGTTAGGCAGTTGGATTACCTACAACTCATACAAGCCAATCACCAATACGGCGTGGGTTCGCGTCCGGCTTTGCAAATTACAATAAGGGTGCGCTCGACTCACAGTCGCAATTGATAAAGTTTACCAGTTGCTAGCCTATGGTCGGTGGTTCTTTCCGGGTTCTCCGGCTTCTTCCACCACCAAAACTGATCGCCATGATATAGCTGACATATTGCTGAAAGTGGCGTTAAAACACCAAAAATCAATCAAATCAACCAATAAAAGACTGACACCATCATATTTGGAATGCTTCCTATATTCAAATGTGGATATTAATATATGCACATAGAGATAGCGTTATCTACATATTGAATTATGGATTTAGAAAATAAGCTTAATTTTACCTTCCAGACAAAGGACCGTCATGGCCGTAATCGTATGGTATTTGAATTTGCAAATACCTATGCAATCAGTGCCTATCACCACTGAAGTTGTGAGTGCTAATCCGGCTCATGGCAAGATGCACTCGATACAACATTATGTGATAAAGTTTGTCAGAGATTTGTGGCAGGTCAGTGCTTTTCTCTGGGTACTCCAGTTTCCTCCACCAATAAAACTGACCACCATGATATATCTGAAATACTATTGGAAGTGGCGTTAAACACCATAACCCCTAAACCAAATTCAGACAATGATATACAACTAAA
The DNA here is from genome assembly GCA_963680875.1 of Bathymodiolus brooksi. Classification (NCBI taxonomy): domain Eukaryota; kingdom Metazoa; phylum Mollusca; class Bivalvia; order Mytilida; family Modiolidae; genus Bathymodiolus; species Bathymodiolus brooksi. The sequence continues at coordinate 37,419,388 of OY804578.1, read as the reverse complement.
GCGACACGATCTACAAAACATTTGTTTTAAGAATTCATGAGCATAACAGTCTTGACCATATTTTAAACTTTACTAATGTATATTTAACAATAAATATAATAATAAAAACGTAGATATCCAAATTCAGTGCGCACAACACGCTTCAGGAATAACCTTCATTAGGTACGCTCAAAATCGAAAGATTGGAAAGCTAAATAAATTAATTGGCTTTGAGAGCAATAAAACCAAAGTGCCTAAACGGTATAGCCAAAATCGGCTAAGGTCACCTATGCCTGATGGAGGAGAACCTTAGCTTTATTAATAATTACATAATTTAATAACTTTAAATTTACATGTCTCCCACATATAATTCATGGGAACCCAGAGGTCAAGGAATAGAACATCGTTTCTCCGTTGAGGGATATAACCATTCCGTATTGGGAGTCTGTTGGGTGTATGGAGCGAGTTAAATATGTCCAACCCTATTCAATTATGTAGAGATGAACTTGTGAAGGTCTTGAACAAGTGTTTTAAGTCTTGTTTTCTACTTCCATGTGTTCCTTTGATACTGTAAAGACACTCATATTCTTGAATTCCAATTTCGGTGGTCTTAGTAGAATTTTATTTTCGTGTATATGTAAATTCACGAATTGTCTTCTGCAGTCAGTACATGCATAATTATATACATAGTGACAAGTATTTGTTGAATTTTTTATCTTATGGTTTTATTTTTATACTATCCACGACTATAGTAACATATATACGTTGAATGTTTGATTTTATGGTTTTATTTGTATACTATCCACGACATATATAGTGACAGATATACGTTGAATTTTTGATCTAATGGTTTTATTTATATACTATCCACGACATATATAGTGACAGATATACGTTGAATTTGTTAATTTGTGGTTTTGGTTTGATGCTATCCACGAAATCCACAGAATGGCAATACCACATGTTTGATGTGATCGATGCCTACTTTCACTTGGTTAATTTCGTTTGTCTTAAAATAGTAACAAAATGATGCTACTGAGATTTAATACATACTAGTCCTCTCCAACTATTCTCTCTTTTCCGTGACATAAAAAGAGGTAACAATCCTGTCATAATAATCTGTAATTAGATAAACATGTGTATCAGTGGAAGTAACAATGATGTATATGTATTGTATAATATTCATATGTACATCAAAAAAGCGTTGTTCTGAAAATTCGAGTTTTTTTTTTCATAGCACATGTTCAACAAGTAATAACACAAAATTCTTTACAATGTCCGTCGCTTCCACTATTATTTCCTACGAACTAGCCCTGTCACTGGTTATCTGCCCCTTTCCCGCCATTTTATTTTCATAATTACATTATTTATTTCAATAATGGTTTTCACCTACAGTGTTTTCGGATATGTTCGCGTTTTCTAGCCCTTTCACTGGTTATCTACCCCTTTCCCGCCATTTTATTTTCATAGTTACATTATTTATTTCAATAATGGTTTTCACCTACGGTGTTTTCGGATATGGTGGCGCTTTCTAGCCATTTCACTGGTTATCTCCCCGCCATTTTCATGGGGAGCGCCTTCAATAATTACATTTCTTACAAAAGTTTTGTTGTTTTCGGATATGTTGTGTAGTACTCCAAGTATTCTATCACGTCCACGTTGGATATTCTGTTATATTTTCAGAGATCTTGACGTTTCTTGATTCCTTCCTCTAATTTACGTGTTTATTCAACATCTTAATCACTATTTTGTTGACTTGTTGCAGTTTTGTCATAGATGTTTACGTTACTGTGTGATATTTTCATAATGTGTTTCGTTTTATTTTTGTTTGTTTTTGTTTGTAACGTGTTTTGGGTGGAATTTCAACGCTATGGCTGCTGTTGCTGCTGCTGCTGCTGCTGGAGGACGAGGAGGGAGGGAGGAGGATGAGCTCTCTTTGTGTGTAATTATGATTAACACAGGAATCTTCCATATTTTCCATATCATTTCACTATTCAACTTGCCTTTTTTTCCATATTTTCCATATCTTTTCACTATTCAATTTACTTTTCCTCCATATTTTCCATATCTTTTCACTTTTCAACTTACTTTTCTGCCATATTTGTCTGATTTTAGTTTCACCAGTGTTGAAGTCATCATTTCGAATGATTCATTCTCATCATCGTAAATTGGTTAACCGTTACGGAATATATGGGTGTCTCAGATGACCACAGATATGCTTCGTTTGTCGTAGACACACAGACTCAATACCTTTCGTCTGTCCTCGATCAAGACCAAACATGACTTAACACACGATTGCTTACACGGGAAACACGACGGGTGCAAATAGTAGAACATGAATTGTTCATCTTTGCAGAGTACCTGGGTTGGTCCTGGTTTATTGTGGTATTCTTGTTGCTCAATCTTTATATTTCTGTTTTCTGTGTAGCGTTGACAACTTGCTTGTCGTTTTGTCCTTGTTCTATAGACCATTGAATTAGCTGTCCTTTATCGATATCGACTGCTGGGTGCCCTCTTTGGTAGCTTCAAACCATTCCTATGCAATATTTCACAATTTTGAAGCCCGTCGTCTGCTTAATTCTTATATAAATTTCATTAGACCTTTCACTGAAATATCATTAATACATGTAATTTTGCTTCTCTTTCACTAAACTGATGTAGAACAACTAATTAATTTCTTGATGATTTTTTTACTAAATGTGTGTTTCGTTCGAGTCTATCTGACCATGTTGTCTGACGTTTAACCTTTCCAACACCATATATTTTCTGAAACGTACATGATTTGTCTACGTTCTGTCAGAAAAACATGGGATGTTTAAAATCTTGTAGTGAATTGCCATGCTCTGTGAGATCTCTTACTCTAGAAATAGCAACCTCATTCCCAGAAATTCAGTATTAACAGGTCATGCATCAAGCCCTCCAAGAAAACTAAATACAGTTAACCAAATTTGGGTTCAAAATAATCCTTATATATTTGCATGTAATAATTGTCAAAATACAACAAACGGAAAGGAATTTTTTTTCTTCTTTAGAAAGGACTACTTTTAAATGTTCTAATCGATGATTGGTGAATAGTGTTTATATGTCTATATATTATCGCTAATTTCCTAAGCTGTTTAATATCATGCTCAATTCAAAACTTACCCATCCAGAAAATATTATACATATGACATCATAGGTAAACAGCAGACGACCGTGTTTCTGTTTCAGAAAACAAATCCTATATATGTAATACATATGATTATAATCATAATCATACTTGTAATATTTGCAGTTCCCTTTTTCATTCATTGCTATGGCGTCCAATGCAACTCCAATAATGCTGAATATCCCTATAAGTATTCCACAGCCAATTTGTATGCTACCAAATATCTTGAGAGTTCTGACTGGGAACCTTTGTGGGTCTGTCTGTCCACCTACAACAGGTTGTTGGTTTTGATTTATTGGTGGATTTACTGTTCCTTGCATAATCACCGGAATGTCTGCTTGATTTGTCGCCATTCTGAAATTCATGAATTATATCTTTTAATATTTTAGGGTGATATAGTTGATTGTGTTGTAGTTATCGTAGTCCAAATGTACACATATATGTATACACAAAAGCTAAGCATCCCCATGTTTTTTTGAAGTGACATATGAAACGATTAGTGTCTTAAGATTACCTACCAAGTAATTTCAGAAACATAACTGTGACCTGTTAGGACATTCAATTGGCTTTCAAAAAAAACACAACACAAATCAACAGAAGTGATAATGTATTGAAAAAGAGTGCCACACAATCACAAGGCCAGTTTTTACACTAAAAATTTCCATTTTAAGTATTGATCTTCACAGTTCATAGTGCATGATAAGATTGACATTTCACTTGGAAAACGTCAATTTTGAGTCCCTTAACGACATCCATAGTTTAAAGTTCAGTGTCGAGTTAAACCACCACGTGCTTGAATGACCGCCACAACCCTCGTCTCATCCCTCCAATCAGTCATCGGATATGCTGCTATGGTTACTGCAGCCATTCCCGATGCAATGCTGCTTCCACTTGTACAGGGGGTTAAACTGCCTGTACACGACGGCCTTCCATGTCCCAAACATGATCTATAGGATTCGAATCCGCTCTCATGGCTGGCCATGTAAGAGAAGTCTAGGTTTCACGTTGAAGGTAGTCACTTACTGCTCTTGAGCGATGCGGCCTGTCGTTGTCATCCATAAACACAGGTCTTGCAGCTAGTGGGTGGTTGTCGAAATGGGGAACAACAACTGGTTGTAATACATCTCTGATGTACTGATCACCTGATAGGTTACCTCGTATGGTGATCAAGTCCCACTTGCAATGATGAGAGATACACCCCATAACATTACTCGGCCTCCACTTCAAGGGACAGTTGGTTGGATACACCTTGAGGTATACGTCGTATTTTTCTGTCTCCAAAATCTCATTCGTTCATCGGTTCATCGGTTACATGAATTTTAAATCACTTCGCGCTAAACACCATGTCAAAGGTAATCGTTGATGTCGATCTGATAAGATGGGACATTTAATTAATCTCCTTGACTTCAGTCCTGCTGATTTTAAACGGTTTCCCACTGTTCTTGCTGACAGACGTCCATTTGGTAACCATTGCATTTTCAGAACAGGGCTGGTAGCGATTGACATCCATCTGACCAAGCGATGCAGTGCCCTTTCTTCACGCTGCGACGTTACATGTGGTCTTCTGGATTTTGGCAAGCATTTCACGGTGTTGTGTTGAGTGTGTTTTCTCACAAGCCGGCTGACTACTGCATAATGATAGCCCATCTGACGTCCAATAGCTTTGAAGGAAATTCCTGTTGACCGCATGCCGATTATTTGCCATCTTTGCGCCTCTGATATTAGACTTCGTACCATGTTCACAGAGAATGAATGAATTTTTCAAACACCTAACTTAATTACCCAAATTTGTAGCGTGGACATACTGAATTTTGAATAATGCATGGGAGACATGGTTCACACGTTTATGATATCTCGATATCGTACTTCGTCACATCTTTGTGATCACATCTTTTCAATGGATCACATGTCTTGTTAAAATCAATATTTGCATTTAAATGGAAACTCATGATAACATGTTATAATTCAATATATCAGGTGATGCTTAGCTTTTGTCTTTGTTTATATATAGATTCTCCTACTACTATCAGTGTATTACAATATTTCTTCAATGGAGATTTGAAGATTTAGTCATCATGATTTGTTTTTACCTTCATTCTTTATCTTTTATATCCCACTTCAATGCCATTTGTATTATGATATGAAAGGTTACATGTCTATTTAGGCACAAAAAGGTAATACAACATGTGCTAGTTGTTTTCTGTTTAAAGTAAAGAAGATGTAAAATAATGCGTAGCCCATTCCTTTAGTCGTTATCACATCCCTTTGGTCGTATTTACATACCCTTTGTCGTAATCACATTCCTTTAGTCGTGATCACATCCCTTTTGTCGTAATCGCATTCCTTTAGTAGTAATCACATCCCTTTTGGGCGTAATCACATACCCTTTGTCGTCATCACATCCATTTTGTCGTAGTCCCATTCCTGTCCCTTTCTCATTGATGACTATTCACAAATTTTGCCACAATAGTAGCACGACGGGTACCACACGTGGAACAGAAACTACTCACCCTCCCGAAGCACCTGAGTTCACCCCCTTTCATAGTAAAGAAGATGCAATGTAATACGTAGCACATTCCTTTTATCGTAATCGCATTGGCTTTGCCGTAATCACATTGCCTTTGTTGTAATCACATTGCCTTTGTCGTAATCACATTGATGTCTTTTTCTCATTTATGACTATTCACTAATTTTCAGCTATAGTAACACGACGGGTGTCACATATGGAGAAGGAACTGCTTACCGTTTAGGAACACCTAAATTTACCTCCGTTTTTTATTGGGGTTCGTCTTGCTCGATCTTATGTTTTCTGCTTAGTGTTTTGTAGATCATTGTTTGTTCTTTTTTTTCGCCATTGTATTGTATTTCTTTCTTCGATTTACGGCTTCTGATTACATTTTTGGTGACTTCAAACAATTCTTTGTATTTTATGCACAAACAAATCGATATATATATATAAATACATAAACCACTGAGTGATTTTATTTTGTTTTCATATATGTAATGAACAATATCACCAATGTGTAAGTCGCTTACCAACTACGACCTTGATTTCAAGATAGATAAAAGACCCGTTCTCCATTTTCTTTCACTTCAGTGTCCCCCATCTTGATAAGTTATCGTCTCTCCACCGGTGATTTGAGCAACGTGACTGCTTAAACGGTCTCGATACACGGACTACGGTTACATCTAGTTTGAACGCATTGGCCTCAGTTTATAAATATTTTATATATGTTAATTTAAATTGTGTGGGATATTTTCAGATTGTAATGACTTCCTGGTCATAATATACTTAACCATTATTTTCCCTTGCTTCACAATGTTTTTGCATTTTGATGAAGTCAATTCACTATTGTGTAAAATATTTAACGGTAAAGAGAATATTTTGTATTACCGTTAGGAACATAATTTCATCTCCTTGACCAATCAGAAATTGCGAAGTTGTGTTTTATTGAATGTCAAGCAAGACTGATCTTCAGCTACTGAAGGTGAAAACTTAGTTGTAAATGGAGTTTATTACTAGTGTAGTTACCTATTAATCGCTTGATGTTTAATTTCAATAAATAAATAAATGATTATTATCTAATTATTGTTTAATCAAGTAGTCTACTGTATTATATGGCCAGTCTGTAATTTGTTTTATAATAACAATAAGATTATTTAAAAGCTGTGTGTGATTTGGCAATTCATGTCACGTGATAAATGAAAAAAAACCGTACCACACTGTCGGAACTATTCTAGAATTCATTACATAAATCGCAGAAAGAAGAAAAATAGATTCCCCAAACACACATTTATTAACACGAACACGAATAAACCGGGTCTTACGAAAAAATAAATATATATAATCCTTGTATCACAAAAGATAGATAATAAATATCTGCCGAAACACTGACTACTGTGTGGATGATACTCAAGGGGATTAGGGCCGCCGTGGATGCGATCGTATGGTAGTTGGATTGAAATTACCTATGCAATCAGTACCTATCACTACTAACGTTGTAAGTTCGAATCTCGATCAGGGCGAGGGGATAAAATTTGTCAGTGACTTGCGACAGGTCGGGGGTTTTTTTCCGGGTCCTCAGGGTTCCTCTACCATTATAACTAAAGTATTGTTGAAGATGGCGTTAAACACCATAAGATCGTAAAAAAGCCAAGGTTATTAATAGGCAACAGAGAAATGTATTAATTCAGTGATAGTATTAAACTTGCAGATATCTGATTTAATGCACCCGACGCGTTTCGGGAATAACCTCCATCAGGCAATCACAAAGTTTAAATATTGGAAAGCCAAATATAATTGAAAATTCTTTGGGAGCAAGAAAGCCAACGGCCTTAAAACAGGATAGCCGAAATCGCCAAAGGTTGATGTTTGTTTGTTTGATGGTGCTTAACGCCACTTTCAACCATATTTCAGCTTTATTGGTGGAGGAAACCGGAGGACCCGGAGAAAACCACGTTGTACACCTCGCCCTGATCGAGATTCGAACTCACGATGGTAGTGATAGGCACTAATTGCATATGTAGTTGTAAATCCAACTACCTTACGATCACGGCCACGATAGCTTCAAACCATATGTTGTCTGAGAAAGATGAATGTTTGAGTAATAACTACATTACTTAGGATCTGTAAATATTATTAATAAGTGTCATTAATATTGTTAGTACCAACACATTGATTACTGGGCAGAGTATGCCCAATATAAAAGACTGATAGAAAATGCAATATTACTGTACCTGCTCAATTCATTGTTTTATATGTCTTTTTAAGATCTCTACACTAAACTTCCGGGTAATTGATTCAATACACTTCCTGAAAGAAGTCGATTTGTCAACATGCGTATTGCGTAATAATATATAAATACAAACCATTTAATACTAAGTTTATCCAACCGGAAAAATAGGTTGTCGATTTAAATACATACACAACAATTATTTGTAATTCGAGTATGTTTACTCATTGTTCTCATTGTCTACTTTTTATAGATGTGTGTTACAATGTTGTCTACTCTTTTTCGAAATCTACAAAATATGTCTTTTGTGTGCAGGGAGTGTGGCACTCTCCAAATATGTTACTCACTATGGACCACGGCCAGGCTTTCCGTATTATAACCCGCTTACCCTCCCCCATCGAGATAGCTCCCCTATCCGCCATCCAGGGACTCAGTGAGCAGCTCTGTCGGTATGAGCCCAGGGAACCTTCACCAGTACACAGCAGTGTTTCAGTTATATTCATGACGAGAACAATATTACAGTAAAAGATGGCACTTGAATGGGCCGGTCTATGCGTGGAAATATAATATTGTTTACTTGTGTAACAGTGATTTCTCTCCAGCACAAAGATTCTGTCCGTTTGAACAATAAATATACAAAATACATACATCGTCGGAAAATATAATATTTATTTGTACGAGCGTTAGAAACAGATATAAAAAATAGTCTTTGGCGAAATTTGCTAACCTGTTTCGAGGAGAGAGAGGGAGAGCAAATTAATTAATTTTATATTTACCGACAATGTACGTATATTGTGTTTATACTGCAATGTAAAATAAAAAGTCCAAAACAACTGCCAAATTGTCAGAAAAGGGCAGAAACAAGCGTCATTCTCATCATTTTCAATGCTATACTCTGTGAAGTCCACGCTTATACTGTTACCGTTTCTTTCTGTCGCTCTATATGAATCAGGTATCAGACAAGCTTTATTAAATCCATGACTAAATAATACTGAAGTTTTCTTTGACCCCCTAAGGCCTTTATTAGTACTCAAAATCACACAATTGTAGGATAAAATTACATTAATACACCTTATTGATTGATAACGATACGTTAGTGGCAATTGTATATATTTGTTCGTTGACATATAAATGGGGGGGGGATGCAGAATCTAAATCAAAATGAGTTGTTTATATTTTTATATTTCCAGTCTCTACCCCCCTCCCCCTCCCCCACCTTTTAAACTGAAAATAGTATATTATGCTCCATTACAAGGTATGTGGTCAATGACTTGTATTCTCCTCTGACAAAATGAATAAAATGATAGGTCTTTGATTTTCCCTACTGAGATTTTTCCACCATTGTGTTAATGATATCTCTATATAATTTTAATTAGATTATCCACTGGCTAAAATCCTTTCAGTTATTACATGTAGGTTTGGTTTATGGTACTTAAGGCCACTTTCAACAATGGCGGTCAATTTTATTGGTTGAGGAAATCGGGATACTCGGAGTCACTGACAAACTTTATCACATAATGTTGTATCGAGTACACCTTGACATGAATGGGGTTCGAACTTACAAATTTAGTGGTGATATGCACTGATTGCACAGGTAGTTCGACAAAATCAATGGTATGTTCTTTTACCTGTGTAAAGCTTAATTTCAGTCGGTATACCAATTCCAGTGTAATGTTAATACCTACAACATGTGTTCCTGTTAATATTCGTTTCTTATATTGCATTGGATCATTTACGTAGATTGTTTTTTTTCTTTGTCAAATAAAATAATTTGTCAGACTGTAGCCAATGTTGCTATAGTGAGCTAGCACAATATGAATCCAACTATAAGCCTATTTGTGTAGTACAAAGCGAGAATTCTCGTCGTCTCTTTGAAATGTATAGCTTGTTCTCGTCATGATATAGCTGGGGTGATAAATGAAAAAAAACCGTACCACACTGTCGGAACTATTCTAAAATTCATTTCATAAATCCCAGAAAGAAGAAAAATAGATTCCCCAAACACACATTTATTAACACGAACACGAATAAACCGGGTCTTACCAAAAAATAAATATATATAATCCTTGTATCACAAAAGATAGATAATAAATATCTGCCGAAACACTGACTACTGTGTGGATGATACTCAAGGGGGCCGCCGTGGACGTGATCGCATGGTAGTTGTTTTAAGCTTACAGATTTAAAGCACACGGGATTTAGTTTAGTTTAAACATATTTTATTTGCTCAAATATGCAAAAAGGATAAGACACAAGTTAAACAAACTTATGAAGTCTTCTCCTATATACAATAAGTTACAACATTATTTGATAGAGCATGCATGCATATGAATATTTCTTACATTAATATGCGTAAATTGAAGAAGAACAGTGAATGAAGAAAGGAATTAGAGAAGGAGAGAGAGAGGTTGGTGGTGATGGTTTGTGTGATTGTTCATTTGGTGAACCACCTAAACAAGAAACCTTGCAGGCCTCTTTATATATTTAAACACGTGCTTAAAAATAATTTCGTTCTGTTCATTTGAAAGAATAGGATTACCACTGGTTAAAAGCTTGAGGTCTATAGCACAGTCATTAGGTAGCTAGCTGAGAATGTGAAACAATTTATATCTCATATTTGCATAATGGGAACAATCAAAGAAGAAGTGATACCATCATTCACGATTGGCCCCACAACGACAAGACGGATCTGAGACTATATTTACTTGGAACAAATCATAATTTAAGAAAGAAGCAAAACATCGAAGTTGGGTTAATGCAATATTAAGTTTTCGAGGTCCAATTTCGAAATGTTTAGGAACTTGTCTAATATCTTTCTGTTTTCTTAATTCAGTTTTACATTTTGCAATAGATTCCATATTTCGAAGAGATGGATTTAAGCTATTCCATTGACGTATTGCTGAGGGATTAAACGAGCCACAAGTAATCGATAGTCTGCAAAATGGTATTATTATATCACTTCCATTACGCAATGAATACACGGTTGTACTTTGAATCGTTGGAGGAATTAAGTCACAAAGATACCTGGGTGCATTATTATTTTGAATATTATAAAACATTTGTAATTTTCTCCTTTTTCTTCTTTCTGTCAATGATTCCCAGCTTAACTCTTTATAAATTAGAATGGAACTAGCAAATATTGGAAGACCAGTAACGATTCTAGCGGCCTCAAGTTGCAACCGATCATGTTTATTAGAATGTCCCACACCACAATTATCCCATACTTCACTAGCATATTCAAAAATTGGTCTGATGTAAACTAAATAGAGTTTCTCTAGATTTTTCCTAGAAAGTTTATATTTTAACTTTCGATGCTGAATGTAACTCCTAAATGTTTATGAGAATTTGTAATTGGAATAGTTCTTCCATTAAATGTAAAATTTAATTCTGGAATTTCCGTATTTGAAAATAACATAATTTCTGTTTTAAAAGACATGAACCATTTCTTTGACCATTCATCCAGCTCTTTCAAGCTGTGATCAATCACAGTTTTTATCTGTAATTCATCACGACTGGAATAGCCGAAGGAAGTGTCGTCTGCAAAAAGTCGGCTAAGAGAGATTAGATTCTCAGCAATATCGTTAATATACAAAATAAATAAGAGAGGAACAATTACTGAACCTTGAGGTACACCAGCTGAAACATTGCAGAGTGAAGACGACGAATTGTTTATTACTACTCTCTGTTGTCGATATTGCAGGTAACTAGAGAACCAACTTAATAAATTGCTATCTACACGGTATGATTTAATTTTATGCAACAACCCTTTATGCCAAACTTTGTCGAACGCTTTAGAAAAATCACAGAAAACAAAACAGCTAATTTACTTTTTTTCTAGTGAATTTAGAATGCAGTTGTACATTTCTAATAGTTGGTGTACTGTTGAATATTTTGGGAGAAAACCAGATTGATATTCATAAATTAACTTCAGATGGTTAAAAACATATTTATAGATAACACGTTCCATTATTTTTCCAACACAACTTATGAGAGATATAAGTCTATAATTAGACGGTAATGACTTGTCACCTTTTTTAAATATAGCAATCACATGTGCAATCTTCCAGCTGGTTGGATATTTACATTGTAAAAGAGATTTATTAAAAATTATTTGAAGAGGGACTGCTATTTTTTCAGGACATAATTTTAACATTTTGTGACTGATTATATCAGGTCCCGATGCCTTATTAGGATTTAAAATTTTAATAATATCAACAATCTCATCTGTTGTAATGACTATGTCTCGCAGAAAATTATTGGTCCTATGTTCAATATCTGGAAGAGGAATATTGGCATCTTCTAAAGAAGAAATAAAACTAAAAAAAATATTTATTTAGTAATTCACACTTCTCGTCGTCTTCGTAAACTACCTCCTCTAGTGCTTCATCCTGAATTATATTTTGGAGAGGGGGTATATTACTATATCCTTTATTAGATTTAATTAACATCTTCGTTATTTTCCAGTAAGTTTTTAGATTTGATATATTTTCTAAGATTAAAGTGTCTAAATTTTGTTCGAAATGTTCTTTAGCTGTCTTTTTTAAATTATTAACTTTGTTTTTCTGTTTCTTGTATTTGTCGATATCTGATTGTTTGTTATATTTTTTTGCTGTCTTACGAATATGGTCTCGTTTTCTAGTTTCTCTTCTGAGTTCACTATTAAACCAAGGTCTATCCCCTACTAGCCAAATTACGTTGTCAAAACGTAGTGACAACCTAACTTTTTCGTTGTTACAACGTAAGAATTTTACGTTTTAACTACGCCGATTTGTAGACTCCCCTAAGCGTAACTACCACGTTGTGGTACTACGTAGTAAAAGACCTTCCTCCAACCAAACGACAACCATGACCATGTAAGGACGTTTACACAACGTAACCACCAACCATCACAGGATCTTAATACGAGGTAAATACAACTAATTAAGGACGTTTACACAACGTAACTACCAACCATCATAGGACCTTTATACGACGTAATTACAACCACCAAAGGACCTTTACATGACGTAATTACAACCACATAGGGTCCTTTAGACAACGTAACTACAACCACCTACGGACCTTTACACAACATAACTACGACCACCTAGGGACCTTTATACAATGTAACTACGACCACCTAAAGACCTTTAGACGACGAAACTACAACCATCTCTATATAGTTATACAACTACAAAAAATGTACAACCCTAAAAGGACTTGTATAGCCAAATTACGTTGTCAAAGCATTGTGACAACGTAATTTGGATAGTAGGGCAACTATAATCACATTAAGACCGTTACACCATGCAACTACCGGTACCAACTACAAAAATGTACATTAATATTTGTGTATTTAAGGACCTTTTGTGATGTTCTTAATTTTTTTGAGTTAACTAATAAAATATAAAATTCTAAACATTTATTAATCCAAATTATTGCAAGTTTTACAGATGATGAAACACTCTTTCTACTCTCAGACTCATCCCATCATAATCTATTCTAAAGATGCCAAAATGTTTAGATGTAATTATTATACAAATATGTCAGGTACATGTAATAATAAATATATCAGATTAAAAAACATGTAAAATAAATGTACTAAAAATCTTTATCTTGTGAAAGTTGCATTTGACTAAATTAAAGATGTACAAATGTATATAGATAACATCTATAGAAGTAATGAATAGGTATACATCCAGTGGAGGACCTACATTTTAAGGTCCCTGAACTATTATGTGGGCCCTTTTGCAGCCAGCAAGAATAACCAACAAGGTCAAAAGGGCCATGAACAGGGTGTTGGGGTGGAGTCCTTGACAATGGGCCAAACATTGATCCCTTTCCCACCAGCAAAGAGGTCTGAGTAACGGATGGTATCTTCTTCAATGGTGTTGTTCCATGGGAGATTCTGATAATTGTTTGTTTTTAATTTAACCACTATATCTCAGATTTTTATTAAAATTGCTGTACTGGGTTATAAGCATTTTATGCTAGAAAACAGAAATATCTCAATAAATATGGGAACTGAAGCACTAGTTGCTGGCTAAGGAAACAGCAGAAATACATGTATACATATAAAAATATCACCCTGCTAACAATGGACCAAACTTATAAGAACAACTTGACCTATAAATCTATTCTTTAGTTTAAAATTAAACACTAAAAAATATATAATCAAAAATTACCAAAAACAAAGAAAAATTTGTAGGATCATCAATGCACAGAAAAAAGAATTTTTTCATTCTTTAAATTACTAGATAAACAGGTGATAGTCTTGATTTTTGGTGTTTGAATGCACAAGCCTGAATTAAGAATTCATATGTCTGTTTGTGGTTCCGATTGGTTCTAACATAAGGACTGAGCTGTCAAACTATTAAGCTGTGCACCAACAAAGGATTCGAGGATCCAACTGCCAAAATGTAGGCTATGAATAGATTCTGGTTAAGTCAAGGAGCCCATACAGCTTGGGATTCAGGTGCAAATTTGGAAATTTTACTAATTGCAGGGACATTTTGAGGCCATATGAAATTGGAATTGGAGCATATTCTAAGGTCAATATTAAGTACTTTAAGCCATTGACATATGATTCTATTACTAAAATAGCCTTATTCTAATAACAAAGACAGTAAAAAAAAACTCCATTAATTTTGTTGAAAAGTTAGCGTAAGCTTCATTAGTTTCATAGTAAGATCTACAAATGTACCAGTGTACACATCCCAATCCTGAGAAAGCTGTAACCCCAAAATGTTCTTGTTAATGTATGTAAAAATATAACAAAGAACAATAATATTTTAAGCTAAGCAATTCAAAATAAAAATATCACATCCCCTTACAGAGAAAAAATATAACCCTAATTTTTCTTTCTTTCTTGAAGAAAAAATATATATTATTAAATATGGGGACAGTCATGATCGTATGGTAGTTAGATTTATAACTACCTATGCAATCAGTGCACATCACCACTAATGTTGTGAGCTGCGAGGGGTAAAATTTGCACAGATAATGTTACCCTTCTATTCTAATAGGACATATACGGTAAATATTTAATCCATATTCCTTAATAGTGTACCCATATTAAAATCTCCAACAAACTTACCCCTTCCATAAATTATTTCTATGACGTGCTGTTTTGGCTTTGTAAACAAAAGGGTATAATAAAACAGCCAAATACGTCACGATCATTAGCGTGTGTAAGTCATAATAAACCGGGGATTTTTATACCCTTTTGTTTACAAGGCCAAAACAGCATGTCATATTAGAATTCAAAATACTGGCATACAAATCATGATTCTCATTCAACCAATCAACTTTCATTCAACATTATATTATATAATACTATCCTGGGTACTCCGGTTTCTTCTACCTTTATAAACTGCAATATTGTTGAAAGTGGTGTTAAACACTCATAACCTTATAATTAACTCAAACCCACATTATCTCAACCATACTGATACTGATATATATAAATCACAAAACTTGCATACAAAAAAAACCACATACAAATTCTAACATTTGGTCAGCAAAAAAATGAAAGATATAAAAAACAACAAAGTTAAATGAACGATGAAAGGTTTCCTTCAACTATAAAGTTTTTTTTTCTCCATCAAGCATCTGGAAAGCTCTCTTCATTGGTGGATTGATTCTGAAAAAAATAATATGATATTAATATTTTCAGCTAAATGGAACAACTTTAGGGGTGAAAATATTTTTAGTAACTATTTTGATCATGATCAGAAGCTTGAAATTATTATATTTAGGAGATAACTGTATTGTATTTTAAGCTTTGCGGATGTAAATCGTCGGTTTTACGGTCGCAAAATGAGCTTACCTAGCGACGCATATCGTAGCTAGGTAAACAGATATTTGCGACTGTAAGTGAAGACACATTGTAAAACCTATAATTAATTGATTATAACTCGGAAATATATTGCATGGATATATATTACAGAGCTAAAGAAAGAAATCCAAAAACTGTGACCAAACATATACGTTAAATTTTATTGATAGGACAAATCTAGAAAAGATAAAAAAAAAAAAACATGAGAACAGAAGAGAATTAGAAGAGAAATAGTACAAAAAAAGTGCAGTTCAAACATTTAGATCTATTGCAAGACTACAATATTATCAAAATTAATACTTAATTTTAGAAGAAGCATTTGCAGTATGTAAAACATTAGACTCGGAGAGGAACTTACACTTAATATGCAAGAAACTTATATCTCTAGATTAAAAATTGATTTAAGACAGCACTTATCTTGCAGTTTTTGATATTTGTTGTTGATATAAACATATCCCGTAAAATGTTTTCCATGATCTCATTTCATTAATGAGAAATTACGAAAATCACAAAAGCACATATAAACAATCAGTGGGGAGGAGATAAATATCGATCAATCAGTGGTGTGACCTAATTAAATAGCATAATTACCCATGCCCAGTACTTCTCTACTGACCATTATTATCTTCATTTATTACACTTTTATTATTTCTACACTTAATATAGAAAACTTTAAAAAGAAAAGTAGAAATGAACCAAAAAATGAAGTCCATGTTACAAAGCTCTGACAAAGGATCATATTATAATTATTTACTCTTGGGAATTTTAGTCATTTTTTTCTGCAGTTTTTTTTTACATAACTATATTCCTTATTAACTGATTTCTCAAAATTTCATTACAGGTACAGTTAATTTGTCTTTGGGATGGGATCTCTATCAGATAGGTTGATCTTTTCAAAATGTGTTTATTTTCATTTTATCGTCAACTGTAACTGATGATATTTAACATAAATCTCTTCTTAAGAAATGTTCTGTATTTGAAGTAGATTGCATACATGTAATTAAATGTAACAAGTTCATCTAAAGAACCCTTTGTTTCTGTGATAGCCACACACTGTAAATATGGGAGGAGCTCTATTGGTATAACGTACACGTATAAGTGTATGCATGTATCATTATACATTTATTTTGTAGGCTTTGTGCATGAAGTCTAATTTCTGGTTCATCAATAAATCATCATGGTAGCTTTCGTGATCTGAGTTTAATCCCTATAAAATTGCCTCAGGACTAGATTAGTTGATAGTAAAATGTAAAATATAATGTTGTTGACTTGTCTGGCCTATAGCTAGAAGAACATGAAATTGAATACCTCTGATTAGATGATGGTGAAATTTGCTGTTGTCTAGCTATAGCTATGTGTTGACCGGTCTGACATTACAGGACATGAAGCAGGTGACATCTGTGGCTTCCAATATTACATGGGGCCAGGAATTATTTCGACTGGTTTGCCATATGTTGAAAAGTCACAAGGTCAGCTATGTGCCTATAACAGCTATAACCTCAAATCCAATTGTACTTGTTTACCACTTTTACAGAAATGAACCAGCTCTGAAATTATAATGAAGAAATTTAAACTATTTTATTCATAGTCTCATTTATATACACAATGTACAGGTATCAGCAATGATCATACTGTCTTAACGATAAAAAAAAGAGGCTACTTCCCCCTGCCTCCTAAGTATATACATGTAGCCAGAAATAAGGTACCATTTGATAATTTGCATATCTAAGATGGGGACATCATGGGGAAGTCTGCAATTTTCATATGATCTACATTAAAGATATAATTTCTAATTGCATGCATGTTATTTTCTGAACTTGAAAATTATATACCTTTGGCTAAAATCAAGCTAAATAATAAATGAAATAATAATTAAATGTTCGAGGTTCCTGGACAAAATGAAAATCGGATGCATCTAACCTTTATCTGATCTTAAGAGTCTATGTAAAAATGTCTGTAATACAGAGACGTGCAAAAAGTATTCGGTCACTGTGATGTTTTACTATATATTTCATATAAAACCACATTTTTTAAAAACATTATTCCAAAGTCGACTTTGATGATTTTTTTACCAACAAAAACAGAATTAAATGTAGTTTTACAAAGTGATTTTAGCATAATTTTATAATCTATAATTTTTATGAGTTCACAATTTAAACACAAAACAAAATTTTGAACGTCAAAAATACAATACAATGATAGTACTCTTGAAGACAAATAATTTAAGTTTGCATTTAAATCATGAATATTTAAAATCTGTGCTTCCAAAAAATATTTAAAAATAATCACAGAAAATTACATAGTTCTCGCTTCTGACGGTCTGTTGGTAAAAATTTCATCAATATCGAACAAGAATTGAGTTTGGAATGTTTTGAAAAATGGTGGTTATATACCTGTATGAAGTATAGCAAAAAAATTAGTGACCGAATACTTGTTGCACGTCTCTGTACATGAAATTGAGACCAATGAGGGAGATAACTTATTTACAATGAGACAAGAAAAAATTAAATAAGTGTAATGGTTATTATTATTATTTTGTTATTCCCCCCCCCCCCCCCCCCCACTAACCATTTAAATATCACGATATATAAAAAAAAATAAAAAATATTGAACTCTGGTGTAGTTTATCACAGGATTGTTGGGTGCTTTGCCTCTTGAGAATGCAATATTATACAGTATTATCTTTGGGTTGTTTAATATTACCTTTACAATGTACAGAGACGTGCCAAAAGTATCCGGTCACTGTAATTTTTTACTATATATTTCATATAAAACCACAATTTTTGAAAACATTATTTCAAACTCAATTCTTGTTTGATTTTGATGAAATTTTTACCAACAGAACGTCAGAAGCGAGAACGTATGTAATTTTCTGTGATTATTTTTAAATAATTTTTGGGAGCACAGATTTTAAATGTTCATGATTTAAACACAAGCTTAAATTATTTGTCTTCAAATGTACTATCATTGTATTGTATTTTTGACGTTCAAAACTTAGTTTTGTGTTTAAATCGTGAACTCATAAAAATTATAGATTATAAATTTATGCTAAAATTACAGTGTAAAACTACATTTAATTCTGTTTTTGTTGGGAAAAAAAATCATCAAAATCGAACAAGAGTCGATTTTGGAATAATGTTTTTAAAAAATGTGGTTTTACATGAAATATATAGTAAAAAATCACAGTGACCGAATACTTTTGGCACGTCTCTGTACCTCATTGCTTTGGTTACTGACATAACTACCGGTACATTTTTGTACATGTACAAGGTATGTGTGATTATAAACTTTTGCTGTAAATTAGTGTAAACCTTTATTGTGTTATTTTATTTTATTTTATTTTATTTCAGTGGCGGATTCAAGGGGGGCTTTGGGGGCTTCAGCCCCCCCGTCGAATAAGTCAAGCACATATATTAACATACCCTTTTCAAGGCTAGTTAACGTCACGATATGGCTTTTAATCGAATGGTTTCAATCTGTGTGATGAAAGTAAAAGATAATAGAAGTTAATTTCTTTGTATTGAATTAATCTTCAAAGAGGTAATTATAAGTAATTATGCTAAATCAAATTTTCAAGTTTATTTGAAGTTTTTATGAATGTATTGTCAAAATACCAATTAATCAGGCATTGTCTTTAATTACTTAAACCATTATATAAACATGTCTAGTGTCACAATTTCATATAGGTATAACCACCAACACCTGTAAATTGAGGCTCTTTCAAGGAAATTCTTTTTTAAATATTATTTAATTTTACAAAAAAATTAAAGGCAAATGTTGCTGTATTACAAAAAAAAAAAAAAAAAAATACACGAGTTTCTGTTTTGATAAAATATATGAATACAGCATATTTTAAACTCTAAATGAAAATATAAATAGATATAAAATGATTAAAATTAATTAGAAATAAAATAAGACTTAAATTATATTTTTTTCCTGCTATTGTTCAAACCTTTGACAGGGGCGGATCCAGGATTTCAAGTTGGGGGGGGGGGGGGGCACACTTAAAAAAATCGTGAAAAATCATGATTTTATGCCAAAAATTCATATTTTTTCCAATTTTAGGAGGGGGCGGCCCCCCCTTCCCTCCCCCTGGATCCGTCCCTGCTTGACCACTTTACAAAACTGCCAAAACACACATACACCAGACCAGAAGAAGCTGATGTAACTTCTTTGTTGAATTCCATTTGCAACTTTGATTTTGTCGTAACCATTGTTATTGTTCAAATGTGTCTGGCTTTTAAGAAAGGGCTCAGCAGATCACTAGATTTAGATTAAACTTATTTTATTGTTAACTATATAACATTTGGATCGGACACAAGTTATTCCAACTTACAAAGGTCCTCTACAAGATCACTACAAGAGAGATCACTTGACATAGGCAGACTCTTAAAAAGCGTAAATTTAATTCAGAGCTCACTAAACTGCAGAGCAAATGTTGAACAATTCAATTGAGAGGAGTGCTAAAATATGTGAACCGCTAGACATAGAGGTTAAAAAACCTATAATATGCGGGAGACAAATAATGAGAGATAATGTTGAAGCAGAGTCCGTAGACTACTTTAGGAAGTCAATAACTGTACCTTTTCTCTACTGTACGCTAAATGAAATGAATACATGTACAAGGTTTACCGACCTACACGCCAGAACCGCTCTGGGACTACAGTTGGATCCATCAATTATTGAAAATATTGCTCCATAACTGAAAATCACTTAAATCACGCTAATCATTGTAACAAATTAATGATGATTTTTCTGTTCTTCGGGGCGTCTTGATAGACAATAAAGTATTTGTTTGTTTGTTTGTTTTTGACACAAAATTTGGCGTCACACTCACAGTATTTTCTTAAATCAATTTGGATTGCTCATTCATAGATGTAATTCTATTGACTAACCTTACTGTATATTTCTACCTTCTAAACTCGAGGTTTTTGTATGTTCGGGACATCAAAGAAATTGTTAAAATTGTCACAAAACACCAAAATGATTTGAATTTTGGTAGGAACAGGGGATTATAGTATAGGGGAAGGAAACACGTTATACGATCTGCGGAAGATTTTCGTTCGAGGTTTTTCGTATTTTTCATTGTGAAGTATACAATAATTATTCCTTGTAGGGTGGTGCATTCGGAATATATCTTCCAACTGAGAAATCACGCGAGCAACGCCGCTTGTAGATCTCATTGGTCAACTACTGGGTTAATTTTGTACGGATGACCAAATAAGAACTTTGAACTGAATATTATTGATATGAGAAGGCGCGGCCTTTGAAGAGGACGGAAATATATTTGAAATTAAAATAGTGTTAAAAATAACTTTATAGAAAATTAAATTAAGTTTTGGAATAGTAAAAGAATGGAAAATTACGAATTTATTTTTTATTATACACAGAGACGTGCCAAAGGTATTCGGTCACTGTGATTTTTTACTATATATTTCATATAAAACCACATTTTTTAAAAACATTATTCCAAAGTCGACTCTTGTTCGATTTTGATGATTTTTTTACCAACAAAAACAGGATTAAATGTAGTTTTACACTGTAATTTTAGCATAATTTTATAATCTATTATTTTTATGAGTTCACGATTTAAACACAAAACTAAATTTTGAACGTCAAAAATACCATACAATGATAGTACATTTGAAGACAAATAATTTAAGTTTGTGTTTAAATCATGAATATTTCAAATCTGTGCTTCCAAAAAATATTTTAAAATAATCACAGAAAACTTCGTACGTTCTCGCTTCTGTTGGTAAAACTTTCATCAAAATCGAACAATGGAATAATGCTTTGAAAAATTGTGTTTTATATGAAATATATAGTAAAAAATTACAGTGACCGAATACTTTTGGCACGTCTCTGTATATTCAAAAATGTATTAAAAAAGAACCTTATGTAAAAATTGATAATTTTCAGTAAAAGGAAAACAAATTCTCAAAATATTACCTTTATGTGCTCATTTAAGCAATGCAGAAGTTTAAAATTTCTTAATAAAGATAATAAATTAATTTTGTTATTCTCGTATGTGCAGAAAAGAAGTTTTCAAATGTGTGCACATGCAGATATTTTGAACCAAGCAAACTATGTACAATAATCATTAATATTGAAATGATACTTTTTTTGTTCTTTTTCTTTAGGCCATTGTGTTGTCTTTCCTTCGATTTACGGATTATGATAACCGCTTTTGCATCTTCAAACTCTTCTTACCTATGTTATGAATGCTATTTATTCATTATTGATGATCTTCTTTAGAAATGGAATAGTTTTAAATGTACATGTATACACGTTTTTCCCTTCATATAAATGTCAAAAATAGTAATATTTGGTTGAAATAATATGCCACTTCTCCATGTTCTTAAAAATAAAACAGAAAAATATTTTTTTATCTTCCAATGCTCTTTCGACACTTCGTTTATTTTTACTTTACTAAGTTGTTAATTAAACGTTCTTAGTTTTAATTAAAAGTTGTTTCCTTTTCAATTAAACATCCAAAATAGGTATTTTTATCACTTGCTTTTGGTTAACTCAAATTTTAGGAATATAGCTGTTTAGTGGGTTTGTTCTTTTACGCATTTATTCTTCATAACCACCAACAATGATAAACGCTATTTTCAAGCATTTGCGATTTTTTAAAATAAAAAATCTGTAATATAGGTCTACCCTTGGAGAATGAGCGGATTAGCATTATATAGCGTCTTAATACCATGAAGGGGGTCTCAGCAAGAATACAGAGAATGTTTTGGTGTTCAAAACGTGATACATTGTACATGATATTGAATTCTGTGTAGGATAATGCATTTGGTTATATATAATAATAATACTGAGGGAATACCCTCGCCCGTCTTTAAATGAATCATTGAAGGGATCGGGAAAGTATTTTTGCCTTAATAAAAAAAAACATTTAAATATTTCATTTGTTACAGTTACCATTGATTTCCTACTATGCATGTATAAATATATAATGTAGTCCTTTCTTCAGAAACATTTGCAACCTTCTGTCTAGCTTTACTCCCGATGTTGTTATCAACGTGTATGCATTCACTGTGACCAGTTACCCGCTGTGACTTATCATATTAGCCTGCAATTTTGCCTGTCCTAAGCCAGTGCTCATGCAGATATTGCAAATTTGTCCAACTTCATTTTAATAATGGTGAAATGTCTTTTTAACTATTTTTCATATTACCCTAACCAGGCGAAAATGATGAGCACTAAAGGATAATTCATGCATCATATAATTTTTTCAAATACCCAATAGCTTGGGAGAAGCAGGGTCCTTTGCTAAATCATGTACCATGATGAGGTAATTTTTGCATTTCCAATTGACACCACAATTTTATATAAAAGCCCACAATATGATCTCATACACAATTTGGTTATAAACTTTGAAGTGGTTTCTGAGAAGAAGTGTTTGTATGTATTTTCCACAGGATCTTTTATTTAACTGTGATAAATATGATGAATTAAGAAAAACACTTTTTCACAAGATTAAATCATTGCTCTGTCCAAATGTGAATTTAAATAGTTTCAAAAATGAAATAAACACTTATTTAGTTGAGCTTTTTCTTCAAGGAAGTGATGATTTATCTATGGATGATAACATAGTTATATTTCAGTGTGTATATGAATTCATTGAAAATAGCAATAGATTTCTATAGATTCTATGCTTTGTAAATATTTTAAATTGCTATTGAAAATATAATTTGTATTAACTATTATGAGTGTATGAGTGTGAGATAGTCTGTTGTATTGTCTTGTCTTGTATCATATGTATGTTGAGGAGACCAACTTTGTAGCCTTCAGGCTGTTTGCAATCCTCTTGAAATAAATAAAGCATTAAATTAAAATAACTATGTTCCATGCCAAAAGTGGTATTTTTTAATTTGTAATCTAGCTTCTGTACCAGACACTAATGTTGCATACAGTTACTTACATGAAAATACTAAGAAGAGTTGTTATTCCTGTTGGGAGGATCCTGATTTAAAATGAAAAAAAGATTTTCCAGATGCAAAACTTTTAACCAGTGTGAAAAAAAATTAACCTGTAGTATACTTTCTTTGTATTCCTATATATCAAGAATCATTGATATGCATACTAATAGGGGCAGAGCCTGTCGCTCACCTTTCATTCTGCTTCGAGGAAACTTAATACAGCACCTTCCATAGGTGCTTCCCACCAAGTTTCGCTTCATTTGGCTAAGCAGTTACAGAGAAAAAGATTTTTATAAATCAACCAATCAGAAAATAGAATTGCCTGTGGTGGCCATGTTTGTTAACGGATCGGAATTAAATTAGCATTCTGGATAGAAGACCTTCCAAGGATGCTTCCTACCAAGTTTCGATTCATTTGGCCAAGCGCTTTCAGCGGAGATGATTTTGTAGAAATCAACCAATCAGAAACAAGAATTGCCTGTGGCGGTCATGTTTGTTAACGGATCGGAAATAAATGAGCAACTTTATAGAGGACCTTCCAAGGATGCTTCCTATCAAATTTTGATTCATTTGGCAAAGCGGTTTCAGAGGAGAAGATTTTTTTAGAAATCAAACAATCAGAAACAAGAATTGCCTATGGCGAACATGTTTGTTAATGGATCGGAACGAAATGAGCAATCTTTATAGAGGACCTGCCATAGATGCATCCTACCAAGTTTTACTTCATTTGGCTGAGGGGTTTCAGAGGAGAAGATTAAAATGTGAAAAGTTAACGGACGATGGACGCCAAGTGATGGCAAAAGCTCACATTGCCTTTGGCAAGGTGAGCTAAAAAGGGTGCAGTCGACTCGCAGCCGCAAGTAATAAAGTTTACCAGTTGCTTGACCGTGGTCGGTGGTTCTCTCCGGCTTCCTTCACCACTAAAACTGGTCGCCATGATATAGCCGATATATTGTTGAAAGTGGAGTTAAAACACCAAAAATCAAATCAAATCAAATCTGGACAAGTATACAGGGGTAACAGGCGAAAAATCACAGAAGGTATTAGCCAAGTTGGATATTAATTTTACTCTTATCACAAATACATATGCAGGGTCGCCTTAGGTGTGGACCCCATAACATAATAAAAATCATTGCTGTTCTCTGTAAAACCTAGTGTTTTTGTTTGTGTGTACTTGAACAGCTGAGAGTATGCAACTTCAGTGGGGCTCAATTGGCTTAAGGAAGATCCTGTATATATGGTTCATTCTACCTAGGGCCATTATTTCGTGTTGGTATGCTAGTTGGATTGACAACTACCCGTGCAATCAGTTTCTATCACCACTAAAGTTGTGATTTTGAATCCTGCTCGTGGGGAGGTGTGCTTGATACAACATTATGTGATAAAGTTTGTCAGTGTTTTTCTCCATTTTCCTTCAACAATAAAACTGACCACCATGATATAATTGAAATTTTGTTGACTGTGGCATTAAACACCATAACCCTAACTCTTCATTCTACCTATTAGTACAACAATGTATTACGACTTTTTGAAAATAGACAAAAAATATATATAATTTTTAACCAGAATATGTGGAATACTTTTTTGCTTTATTTTGCAGCAGCCAGACAAGACATAACTTAGAAAATAATCCTACATAATATATCTCAATCAGGGCGAGGTGTACAACATTTTGTGATAAAGTTTGTCAGTGATTTGCAATAGGTCGGTGGTTTTCTCCGGGGTCCTCCACCAATAAAACTGACCACCACAATATAACTGAAACATTGTTAAAAGTGGCGTTAAACACGATCAAACAAACAAACTAAATATATTAGAAAATACATGTAATTCATTCAATCAATATTCAGTAAGTATGATGTTGGTCACCATGTTGGTAGTTATTAATACAAATGTAGATTGCAAAGTCATTATTTTTAATTTAGTTCATCGACTTTGTTATCAATTGCTTGATAATTTATTTTCTTTTATATACTCTTACTCTCAGCTGATACTGATATATGTCAATAAAATATAATAAACATAGGCAACATTTCAAAATCACTTTTTTATTAGAAAATCTGAGTCTTAATCCATAATAACAGTCTTTTATCCTACATCTTTGAACTATGAAAATGTCTTCAAATAAGTTGCATATGGTTATTTCTACTACATGTACATGTATGTGATGTCATAAACAATGTAAAATTATTAATACAGATAAAATCCTTGTTTTTAATATTTAATAAAAGAAAAGGTTTTTAAAACAAAATGATAATCAAATAACCTCAATTTTTTTTATTGATTTAGTTAAAGTATTTGTACAAGGAAACTTCCTCCAAAATCATGTAATGTCTCAATAAATTAATTTAAATTAAAAAAAACCTCCCTTCCAGATCTCAGCTAACGTATTCCGATGAATAAGGTTCCTGTTAAATTTATAAAAAATTAACTAATTACTTATGTCACATGAAAAGTTGTCTATTTTCAGCTAAAAAAAATCCTTTCACCCCTTCCCCCCCCCCTCCAAAAACCCCCCCAAAAACTCAACAATATCAAATTTAGGATGAAGTCTTTGATGACTTGAAATGAAAGCTTAAATAGCGTAAAAATTAGTCATAGCAATGGTCCTCCTATGTTGCAATTTGATCTGTCATCTGAAAGACTTCTAAGCCAACATCCAGTTCATGTTGTATTTGCTACCAAGTTCCTGACAACCATTCTGGAATCCATCAGCTGTAACAAAATAACACAGTATAGTACTTGATAACAGAAATTCTAAAATAATATGACATTTAAAAAAAATAGATGATGTCTCAAAAGAGGTACCAGTGTTTTAAGGCAAACTTATGTTATATGTTAAAAGAATTCTCTATTTAAGATATATACCGGTACTTTGATTGTACCTCCCTCGTTTGATACTGTACATCACTTTCTCAGTCAAATCACAAACTTTGTAGTTACTCTATGTAGTACTAAGGTATATATATTGCTGTTTTGTCTTGCATGTAGAACACTACATGTTGATATCAATAGAGGAGTAACAGAATTTGACACTCATCTGATCCTGTATCTCTCATGCATTGTCGTTTCGATATGTATACATGTATAAAAGAAGAAGATACTTTATTTACCAAATATAGTCCCACGAGGGGCATGAATATTCACATATATAATTATTTAAAACATAACATATGTTTAACAAAGACAAAGATACAATTACATATACTTATAACATGTCATTTATATGCTCAGTGTGGTTGATATGTTTTAATACATCCAGCTATGATATATGTATCATATAAATATGATGATAAATAAATAGATAGAGCCGACTATTTGTATCCTACCCGTGTCTGAAACAGAGAGGCAAACACAATGATAACCTTTCTGCAGGAGACACCAGGTGACGGTGCTAAAAGGATGATAGTCAACCCTTAATTTTGAGGTACAGGTATGAGCCATTTATATCCTCCCTGTGTCTAAAGCAGAAAGGCAAGCACATCGGTTGCCCTTCAGCAGAAGACACCAGGGGACGATGCTAAAAGGAATATATATAGATGGCTTCATCATGCAGTTTTATTATTATTGCATTCAAGTTTAAATCAAAATACATGTAGCTATCTGAGAAAACAAATTCTACAAGTACATACATGATGAAGTTAGCCATCTCTTTGATCTGCATTGTTATATTCCTTTTTTCCATGATCATAGTGTTATTTTTAGTCAAAATAATGAATCTTCCAGCAATCCAGAGATTTGTATTTTTTAGGTCGCATTAATTTCTGTATTAACAGGAGGAAGCTGATCTAAAAATTAAAAATTATAGCTTCCTGGAGTTATTTGGACTATGAGTGATATTACAGGCAGCTAATGACCAAGTGTTATTGGTGATATGGATATATACATATATGCATATCATTAACCTTTCAACCAAAAATTGTAGCTATTTTTAACCAGAAGTATTGTGTGTCATGTGACATGTTGGTTTGTAAACAAATGCAATTTAAGCATTATTTTCATTCTAAAAAATAATAATCAAATAAAACAATGTTAAAACATCCGAATTATATAATAAATTAAGCAATCGGTCATTTTAAAATCCTTGTAATGACACCTTTATTTTTTTTTCTATAGCCTCAAATTACCCGCTATACCACAATATGCGTTGATCAATGAAGACGAACTTACATGTAGAATTTTTAACTGATTTTACATCGAAACTTACCAATTGTGATATAAATAAATATAAAATCCTGATTTAAATCCAACTACTGAATTTCAAGTCAATAATTTCACCAGATCATGTTCAATTCAGCGATACAAAAATATCTCAGGCACAAGGCTTCATGAAATAAATATGGCCTCTCTTCCGTTTCATAAAGCTGGTAGGAATTCAAACTCCGGAAATAGCAATAACTTTTTATTATCGAATCGTTGACGGACACACTGAATTTCCGCATTGTATGCTATTATTTGACAAATCTAATAAACGATCCACTCAGCTTGAAACTGCAGTGATCAAAATCTAATTCAAATATGACGAATATTTATGAGGAAAAGTACTTCTAATTTTTGGATAATGGTAATTTTATTGCAAGTAATTAAATCTTGGAGATACATTTGTATATTGCCTTCTTCATCACGTTCTACTAAGTTCAGTGGAAAGAAGAACGATTAACGATCAAGAGGCCACCGATACGATCCTCGTACATGGCGTTTTTATTATGTTTTTTTTTTATTGCTATTGATATACAACTATAGCCAGTTGTATCATCTTAACGCAAAAATGTAGCTTAATAACAACACAACTTAGTCACATTTTTTACTGATGAACCTGGAAATGCAAAAAGTCCTTATCAACCATGCATTTTTAGAATCAGGAGATCAACTACTATCAAATTCAAAGTCATGTCTAGAGAATACTTTCCAATTTGAAAAATTCACTTTTTAATTAAGATCCTTTCCCTTTTCCAGGGAAATACCTTAATGATTGGTGATAAGTACGTACGGTTGTTTGACAACGACTTGCATATAGCGTATTCTGAAATACGTTACCAGGACGTAATAAATACATTTTTTATTGTCAGTGCCTCTTTTTAACGCAAAATTGTTTTAACTGGAGATTTATTTTTTGAAAATTGGATAAAAAATTGGCGTTTTTTTACCAAAGAGATCGCAGAAAATAACTAAACGATACTTGTACAAAAAAAGAAAAAAGTGGGGAAAAAAAGTACATAGAACGAATCACTGAATAAAACTGAAACTTTACATCAATTTACTTTTTCTCAAAATGTCGTTTGTAATTTTTAGGGGTTCAATACCTCTTCAGTTATATCGAAAACTACGTGCTCCATACCGATTTTTGAGCCAACATTTTGAATTTCGTATGTACGTTTTTCTGTATATTGAAATAGGGAAAACTAATTCCAGAAATAGAAAAACAAATAAATTTTCTTTAATTTGATGTATGATACATGACTCTTCAGTGAGTACATTTTGTGTACAAGTCCGTTAAATCCACATTTTTCTCTGGAAATAATACGGAAATTTTAGCCGTCATGCCTTCTAAATTACACCTCTTCCGTGCACAAAATGGAGTTGTCCACGGAAAACGCCCATGCAAATCTTGATGTTTGTTTGTTTGATGGTGTTTAACGCCACTTTCAACAATATTTCAGTTTTATTGGTGGAGGAAACCGGAGAACCCGGAGAAAACCACCGACCTGTCACAAATCACTGACAAACTTTATCACATAATGTTGTACATCTCGCCCTGATCGAGATTCGAACTCACAACGTTAGTGGTGATAGGCACTGATTACATATGTAGTTGTAAATCCAACTACCATACGATCACGGCCACGATGGCCCCCAACCAAATGTTGTCTGAGAAAAATGAATGTTGTAGTAATAATTACATTACTTATGATCTGTGAATATTATAAATAAGAGTCATAAATCTTGTCAGTACCAAAACACTGATTACTCGGCAGATTATGCCTAATTTAAGAGACAGATAGAAAATTCAATATTACTCTACCTGCCTTATGTAGTGCTTTATAGGGCGGTTTTTAAGATCTCTACACTACACTTCCTGATAATTGATCCATTACACTTCCTGTAAGAAGAGGATTCGTCAACATACGTAGTACACTATGTATTACAAAGAAAAAATAAAATTAACTTAATCTAACTGGAAAAATATGTTGTCAATTTAAATAAATTTCATTTGTAATTCGAGTTTGCTTACCCATCATTCTTATTGTCTACTTTTTATAGATGATTGCTAACAATGGATCGTTACCGTTGCTGCTGACTATTAATCCCCGCGGTCATCATCTACCCTGTAGTCAGTGGTTCGGAACTGACAAGGATTATTTATATAATACATGTATTCATTATTGGGATTTACAGTTTCTTAATAATGGAATTATTATTAAAACTAAGATTATCCTCCTTCACGCATATGTGACGTCAGCGGATTTGATCTATCCAGCTATTTTGGTTTTCTTGCCCCCAAAGACTTTAATATTATTTGTTTTTCCAATATTTTAAAGGCGCGTACCTGATGAAGGTTTTTTCAGGAACACGTCGTGCGCACTAAATTTGATATCGTATTCTACAAGTTTATTTCCCGTTCTATTGATTGATTTGGGAACCATCGTGATCGCGATCGCATGGTAGTTAGACTTACAACTACATTTACAATCAGTACATATCCCCACCAAAGTTGTGAGTTCGAATCTCACTCATGGCGAGGTACACTCGATACAATATTATATGATTGCGACAGATCGGTACTTTTCTCCGGTAACTCCAGTTTTCTCCAACAATAAAACTAACCACCACGATATGACTGAACTATTGTTGTGTGTAGCGTTAAACTCCATAACCCTAACCCTATTGATAGTTTTAATAGAGAAGATTGGAAACCAGTTGTCTGTGATTAAAATATTATATTGATTTTGTGCTGCCATCATCCACTCTCTTTATCCATGTATTTTTCTTTCTGTCTTTTACTAACGACTTGCTTAACGTCCAGTGAGCAATATTCCAATATATTAATTGATTATTGCTTTATGTCCAGCAAGCAGTATTATAGGTGATTGGTTGTTGCTTCACGCCCAGTGAGCAGTATTTCGCTTGATTGATTGTTGGTTAGCGTTCAGTGAGCATAATTTCAATAGATTTATTGATTGTTTCCTATCGTCAAGTGAGCAGTATTTTAGTTGATTGATTGTTTATTGCTTAACGTCCAGTGAGCAGTATTTCAGGTGATTGATTGATTTTTGCTTAGCGTCCAGTGAGCAGTATTTCAGTTGATTGATTGATTGATTGATTGCTGCTTAACGTCCAGCGAGCAGTTTTTCAGTTGATTGATTGATTGTCACTTAACCTCCATTTAACAGTATTTCAGCTATATTCATGACGACCACAAGTTCAATAATATATAGAAATGAGGGAATCGGTGCGTTAATCCGGAAAGCACATTTTGATTACCTCTGAAAAAGCATGGAAAGTTGTGAAGGGATCAACAAATTAGACGTTTATAGAGGTTACTATTTGTCTACTGTTTTTCGAAATCTACAAAAGAGGTCTTTGACTGCAGGGATCTTTACACTCTCCAAACACGTTACCCACAATGCTCCACGGTCTGGCTTTCCGTACCCCTAACAAACACGTTACCCACTATGGTCCACGGTCAGGCTTTCCGTACCCCTATCCGCAAACCGTGGACACAATGATAAACTCTGTTGATTAACGGACGACACGAAGTCCCTCAAAATCATCGAAGAGAATAAATGCTCAAAAAGTAATCTCCTGCTACTTTATGCATTCGGGAATCATATTGAAAAACAAGTGCATAGATAACACGAAGTATCTCGTTTAGCAGACTATTAGTTGCATCGAAATAGTACGTTTTTCCCGACGCACACGACACCCATCATGAAGCTCTCAATGGCGGTGTCATTTATATTTTTCATTTGTACAAAACTACAATTCTAACATGACGTCCTTCTTTCGATTTGAAAATAATCGAGCGACCAATCAGATGACAAAATCTCATTAGTACATGCGCGGTACACATCTAAGCCAAGTGATAAAATCACAAAATAAAATTATGTACATGGTTGTTAACGTTTTAGACATCTATATTCACTGAAAATAATCAATACATCCAAAATTAATAATATGCGACGTGCAATTAAAACACGCAAACACAATATTATTGTTACGGATGCTCCATCAATACGACTGACTTTCCCGTCGTAAAAGTATATGTTACTGGCTTTCTCGTCGTAAACCTATATGTTGATGAAGTATCGTCTGCTCGAATTTGGCAGCATAAATTGCGTGCGACATAGTCAGCAAACGTAGCTATAAATTACCGTCTTCCAATCAAAGTATACTAACGTATTTGTACTGTTAGACATAATATAAGAATCGAATAATTCATGAAAACCAGAATGTGTTTTGAATTTTAACATGTTTTTAGCCGGCTCGGGATCAAATACTAATATCCGCCAACCCATATTAATACTCAAAACACATTCTGGCTTCCACGATTTATTTCTTAATTTTACTTATGCTACATATATATTGACGCTTTATATCAAATATTATATTTATGCTTTAAGATGTATACTGGTTTAGTCACATCACATTGTTGTGCCTGTACAAAGCCAGGACCTGGATTTCCAGCGTCATATGTCGTGGTTTTTTTTATGTCTATTGAGATGAGGTAAGATCTGATTGTCGTTTTTTTTGTTGGAAAGATTGACCATCACTGTTTATTAAAACTTTCTTTTCATCATACAAATGTTTCACTCGGGGTTTTAAAAATGTACCTTATGAAATAACATAGATGTATGACAGGAAAAAAACAAGGTACTTCAAAAATGCAATCTCAATTGATAATTCTAAATTATAATTTTCTTATAACTGATGTTCTCATAATCTAAAATCAAGACATTTCATTTTGAGAAATCATATTGACAAATACACACCTTTATTTCTCATGTTATACAGTTTCTATCTATACAATATAAATCTCGGTAAAAAGACTCGATCAAATCCCAAGCATCTTATTGTTCTTTAAAGAATATAAAAGATCATAAAGTTTTCCTGAGATCCAGAGTTAAAATTATGACGACCTTCAAGCTAATTTAAAGTTAATGCTGTCCCGGCGTACTAAAATTTCTCCCCCCCCCCCTTGAAATAGTTTTACCCCAATATGCGCATCGATCATGCACGAGTGTCCGTACCCCCCTTTTCTCGAATGAGTAGTGTTTGGAGAATGGAACACAATAAGCTGAAAACCAACATCCCTAATCTTGATAAAACAAAGGCCACGACATACGAAGACATCCGAAAACCAAAATCAATCAAAATATAATCGAAACCACAATCAACCAAAATATAAACTCAAAGACCCGATAGTGAGAACGTGTATTTGAATATACAAAATGACCAGTCAATCTAGATGTTTTGATAGAATTAACATCCCCTTTGTGACACCCGTAGTATATATTAGGGAACACCATGTCCACGTGGAACTTTTGATGGACATCAGACAATTTACAGTAGCACTCTAAGCCTGATGTTTAACAGAATATAATTATGCGTAGGATATTCAAATTCAAATAACACAGCGCAAACAGGGATGGCGATTTCTAAATAACAATTGTATTGCTAACACAATTTCTAGCTATGCTCATTTGTAGCTACATCTGTGGTGTAATTGTTAGCGTGCTAGCCTCGAGTGAGGTAGATTGTGGGTTCGAGCACCGCTCGGGTCAAACTCAGCGTGTTGGTCTAGTACAAAGCGGACTTCATCGTCATATCATTGAGATTTAACTTGTTCCCGCCATGACATAGCTGAAACATTGCTGACTTGGCGCTAAGCAACAATCACACAATCACTCACTCACTCACTCACTCACTCACTCACTATGCATTAAAAGGCATACGACGACCGTTCATTGTCGGTTAATGTCAAATGATATTCAGAAACATGCAGAAAAGCGAGTCAGTGGTGATATGTTTTGTCTGTTTCGAATCGAGTGTTAATACATTTTATTTTAAAAACAATGTTCGAATATTGTGTGCAGGAAAAGTTTGAAGATACCAAAGGGGTAATCAGAGGCCGTATGTTGAAAAAGGACAGACACTACAATGGCCAAAAGAATAAAACATGACAACCCTACAAAAACATATGTGAGTCGAGATGAATCGAACATCGTTTTACAAGGAAATTGTGGCGAATATCACAACACGGAACTAAAAACGTGAAAACAAATAGGGCGAAAAATAATTCGTATAACCTTATTGTGCATTAAATGTGATGTATGAAGGATAAAACACTAACTCCCCGCATTAAAACATCTGGATCCAAATCATGGTTTTGGTGAGATATTAAAAATGTTGTTATCCTCAAGTCTACACATCATTACCATACAGATAAGCGTTCTGACACTGTAGAGGTTAGCGTTCTCCCCCATGGTACGGGGGATAGTAGGGTCAACCCTAACACTATATTATTAGTATCTTATGCTTTTTCGTTAAGCTCTAAGCGTTAAGACTGACTGACTCGAAGACATGATAGTGAATCAAGGTGGAATACGTGTTTATTTGTGGTTGGTTCTTTCAACGTGTTGGTTTAGTATATAGCCGATATCATCCTCAACTCATAAATAATAGTATGTTCTCGCCATGAAACAACCTTAAAGTATCCACAAACAATCACTCATTCACTCAAAACAAATGTCAGATTGGCATGTAAAATGCTAACAGTAGTAATATCAAGGAGATTGAATAAAAAAGACGCATGCCAATAGATTATGAGTGTTAAGTTTTGCTGCGTAATGCTTTGTTGTTTTGCTTTTTTTTTATTTTTTTTTTTTGTTGTTTTTTTTTTTTTTTGCTAACTTGCTTACTTGTTTTTCGTTTTCACTTGTTTTTGTATTTGTGTTTATTTTGGTTTATTTGCTTTGATATTAGATCGTATATTATAATAACAAAAAACATATTTTATGCAAGACGTTTAAATATATGAATAAATTGCATTTGACAAATAGAATAAGCTCCAAAGATATTCAGTAAATATTTAACAGGTTAGCAAGGTTTGGATTGATATTGAAAAATATATCATGATGACGCAACACGCAGATCATATATACAACATGATTTAAAAACAAAATTACATGAATATCTACTAGGCACCTATTAACAGATAAAATGTTTGAATAATATATTAATACAAGCAAACCGTAATTAACAAAATAAAATATAGCACAAAAGTATATGGACTACTGCAAGCTAAGGTTGCACTTTTAGTGGCTACTGAGGATGAAAAATGAAACCCCTTTAACCATTTCAAATTGTAATCAGTTTTTTAACACAAACATCATATCTACAAGATCAGGGACATTTGTTATCCTTTTAATTGAAAACAAAAGTATTTAAAGATATTTGTTGTAAAAAAATCTGTACATATGGGACAATCACTTATGATTATTAATATTATTTTCCCCAAAGACTTTATCAATTGTTTTATATTTTAAAATCAGAACTAGTTTGCTTTCAACACTATAGAACAACCAGTGCTTTCTGTATTGTATTTTTTAAATGTTCTATTTTCCATATTCGTGTCCCATGCATAAGATTTGTCCACCTGTGACAGTAAATCTGTCAGTTAAGACATTTCCTTATAATTCTCATTCAAAGGACTGGGAGCTATAAGAGCCAAAATCGGCCCCACCTCAGATGTCGATAAAATTTTCTCCAAAATGTATTCACAATATGTGCTTTTCATAAATAAATACAGTTAGTTAATATGTGCATCTAATTCCTCACAGCGGACCGACAAAGTCAGGTAATGAAAAGCACTGAATGTCATTTTTTCAGAATACAGAATGTACGTATCATTGTATTATATTGCATATCTTTAAAAAACAAAAACAAAAAGAAAAACAAAGCATAATAAAACTCAATAAACAAAGCATAAATTTGACTTAATATGCAATGTGGATTGATTTCAGGAATAAAAACATTTTCTGAAACTGTATTATGAAATTAAAGTGAACGAATAGTAATGTCACAACGTCACCCATTTTCGACGGTCTCCTGTTTTCGACGGTTTTTTCACGTGATAAAATCTCTCATTATTTTGATCGCTTCATTTGTCAGAGGTTATATTATGATGCTGAAATTGCATGAATGATCTCAAGAAATCTGATCTAAAAATGTCATCTTTAAATGTAAGAACTACGTGCCACATCTATTATTTCACGTTCAAATTGTATGTTTTCGTAATTCATTTTTTCGTCACCTTAACAAAGCTTTAATCATTTAAAAAATATATCTGATACAGACCAATTTTGGTTTCATCGTCTGCTATGACATTGATAATGTACATATTGAGATCATATCAATTCAAAAACTTATTAACATTGATTGTCGAAAACTGGTCGAAATTTTGGTATTAACCTTAAAGAAGTAATAGATAGATTTATTTGAAAAATAGAACTTTGTCATATTTGAAATTTTTTTAAACACTTTTTTAACCGTACTTTATTCTTAACGACAACCAATGTTATGATATATTCCAGTACATTTTTACGGACAACCATCATAAATCTATAAAAAAAAAATGCCAAGGTGCGGGTTGAAAGAACTTGATAACGTAAAATAAAGCATTTGGTTTTGCAGTTTCTAAGATATTTTCTTGACTGATAATAGTAAATTTAAGGTTTAAATACATTTTTGGAATAATTCATTACTAAATTTTTGTGAAAATCGAAATGTTCAAGTTCTTTGATATTTTAGTGAAAAGTTTAGCTTAATTTTTGCTTTGCGTTGAATAACCAATTCAGTTAATACATTAAGTGGTTTAGGTTAATATTTTAGCCAGAATTTTGTCTATATGAGGTATTGAAATTATATTGGTTATGAGTAATTATGTTTGTCACTGATCTCCAGTTATACACAAAATATGAAAGTCACTATTTAGATATTCAAGACATACTTTACTAGCGAGGTTGTTAGTACCTGTCTTGTCCAAATTTAAATAGATATAAACTTTTGTCTTTTAATATTTCAAGACATACATTACTAGCGAGGTTGTTAGTACCTGTCTTGTTAAACTATGTAACATATTCAATTCTTTAGAAATTCAGGACATACATTACTAGCGATGTTGTTAGTACTAGTCTTGTCCAAATTCAAATAGATATAAACTTTTAATAATTCAAGACATACATTACTAGCGAGGTTGTTAGTACCTGTCTTGTTAAACTATGTAACATATTCAATTCTTTAGAAATTCAAGACATACATTACTAGCGATGTTGTTAGTACCTGACTTGTCCAAATTCAAATAGATATAAACTTGTAATAATTCAAGACATACATTACTAGCGAGATTGTTAGTACCTGTCTTGTTAAACTATGGAACATATTCAATTCTTTAGAAATTCGAAACATACATTA
The DNA here is from genome assembly GCA_963680875.1 of Bathymodiolus brooksi. Taxonomy (NCBI): domain Eukaryota; kingdom Metazoa; phylum Mollusca; class Bivalvia; order Mytilida; family Modiolidae; genus Bathymodiolus; species Bathymodiolus brooksi. The sequence continues at coordinate 37,382,308 of OY804578.1, read as the reverse complement.
CTAGCGAGGTTGTTAGTACTAGTCTTGTCCAAATTCAAATAGATATAAACTTTTAATAATTCAAGACATACATTACTAGCGAGGTTGTTAGTACCTGTCTTGTTAAACTATGTAACATATTCAATTCTTTAGAAATTCAAGACATACATTACTAGCGATGCTGTTAGTACCTGTCTTGTCAAAATTCAAATAGATATAAACTTGTAATAATTCAAGACATACATTACTAGCGAGGTTGTTAGTACCTGTCTTGTTAAACTATGGAACATATTCAATTCTTTAGAAATTCGAGACATACATTACTAGCGAGGTTGTTAGTACCTGTCTTGTCCAAATTTGAATAGATAACATAAGAAACTTGAAATTCTAGTGTTTAATCCTAAAACACTTCACAGGCTATATAAGATTTGTTAGAGTGTTAAATATTAGAGTATCATTTTGCTCTGAGTAAATTTTGAGATCAATAGTATATGATTAATTACAAAACACAAGACTACATAAGCACCTTAAAACATAATATTGAGACATCAATTCATGTTTGTGTATAATAAGTGTATCTGGAGACATATATTTTGTTAATTTGTATTTATCCACACATCCTGTAAGGTCTCAGGATCCGGATACTTGTTTTATTGATGAATATTGGATTATCAAATATAGTATAAAAATAAACTATTTATAACTGAACATATTTGCCATCAATGTTGCCATGTGAAGTTTAAATGAGCGGGTACTAAAAGTTAGTACTGTGCGCGAGACATAGTATTGCTTTACCAGTACATGTATAGTGACACTGCACACGAGACATAGTATTACATTACCGGTACATATTAGTGACACATAGAATCACTTTGTCAATATTTTTATTAGTTATATCTTGGTATATTTGAGGATTCTATCAAGGGATAGAATATAACTTGTGGTTTGTTTCACCAGCTAGCCCGCTACAATATTATATTCAAGTGCTACATGTTATATACCAACAGAAACTAGAGAAAATTCTCTATAAACTGAAGCTGACCTTAACCTTATTCCTGAGAGGAAAATGTATTACACCTTTAAAAAAAAGAGGAAAATATGAAGTGGCCACTCAATACAGGCATTTTTGGGGTATGCATGAGCCTGTATTTCCATAACCGATCATAATAGAACAGTGAAAGTTATCTATTGTTCAGAACCCATAATGCACCAAATTTAAACATATCATTTATGCATACAACATGTCATTTACTGATCAATTACACAATATCCTATTAAAAGTGCAACGTTACCTTGCAGTAGTCCATATATAAGAAATAAGATACATATTCAACAATGAGCTAAGTGTACTTTTCGAGATTCTATGCCGTTTCTATAGCGACATAAGATACATATCTAATTTTTTCTGTGGTGTACTCTGATGGGTTGTCACTATTAATTCTCTCTGGTTGCTGAATATTCAACGGTTGATCTGTAGTAGTGACAACGTATTGTTGTCCTCTTTGATATTGCATCGTTGGGTTGACTGGCTGTCCTGTTGTCATCAATACATTTGGCTGGTAGTTCATTGGAATTTGAGTTTGTGGAAGATTAACAAAGACCCCTGGCTGTGATCCGTTCATGAACATAACTGTACTTTGTACCTGTTGTGAAACAAAATAAATTCATTTTACAACTTTTCAGTTTTGTATTACAATACGACCTAATTATATTATTAATGTCTAGTCGTTTTGGACCCTTCTACCACTAATTGGTTTCTTTTTTTGGTTTTGTGCTCTCAAATAGATACAGTGATGCCGGGATCTCTCGCACTGTAAGTCCCTGCTCTATCAACTGAACTAAGGGAGATATCCACTAACTCAGGGTGGTTATGAACGTATTATGGTTCCTATAACCTTAGGTAGAAAAGAGTTCCCGTTACACACTAATTTATGTACTTAGTCTGGAATTATGCTCTCAAATAAAAATATCAGTAATTAAATGTGACATTGATGTGACGTAGACAGACGGTTTGTTCTGTTGTACGCTTTGTGTACATGGCGAGGTTTCGATACTACTTCACCAGAGACTTGTAAATGGTTTTATCTCAGCCAGCGTTTGTTTCCACCACCCATAAAATTGACTGCCACGATATAACTGAAATATTGTTGAAAGTGGCGCTAAGCATATGCATTGATAATGATAATAATAATAATAATCAATCGATATTTAGAGATAATTAGAAGTTTCACATTCGCGAATGAAGATCTAACGCATTATCATAAGGGGTCACGTTCAGATTATCTTTTTAATAACAAAATATTGCTCCTTCGGTATTATTTACCGTTTTAGAGGATACCACAGGGATATTTAGAACAGACAATATACTGGCCAATAGAAACAAGACAAACGGATAAAAAAAATTAGAACTGACCAATCGTGTGATGCGTTACTTCAAGCACCGTATGTCTAAAGCTTTAAATTTGTAAAATTAGTCATCGCTGTTATGAACCATCTGTAACGTCCAGAAGATTAAATATATTATGTAAAATGTTCAAGATTATAGCGTTGTTTATAATAACGCTGTTCACCCGGTTATTTGTGAGGGATGGCATTGTATTCGCATATACAGCACTACCATGACCTCATCATGCCACTTAGATGAGGATTGACTCATAAAACTAGCTTAACCCATCTTTCCCACGATTTTGGTATTTGCTTTCTGGAATTGTTCCGACCCTGTGGTTTTTCATTTTATTGTTTAATTCAAAGAAATGTTTTGCCTTTCCGTACGGAGCTATTACTAATGGATTTAATGCCGATATGTATTTCCACATAATACATTTCATATAGGCCCGGAACATTTGTTCTTTACCGGCAAAATACAGTCGCAAATCAGTTTTACTTTCAAGAATTGCTAAGCGGCAATCTGTTTGAACAAATATATGAACGTGGCCCCTTACGTGATTGAGATAGATTGTTATTCGTGACATAAGAAAAGGATTATCAATTAAAGATATAATTCTAATTAGATTGGAAGTTGAATTGTATTGAGTAATTGATTTTATATTGAAATTACTGATCGGTCTTGTTTCTCCCACGGTGTACAATAGCAACAGTAAGAAACAGCACTTATTGCCAGGACCATCTCAACAAACGATAACACTGCTATAAAAGCTGATAAGACAACATCACTATGGTTGTATTTTCCACGCTGAAATCATGTGTAAAATAGTTTATTAATAGGTAGTGACCAAGACTCTTTACCAACAAGAATCTTTTATATGTGTAACACATATGAACACATGATAGGACAACACAAGATAGTAAGCAGATGAGCAACAAGGACTCCACCAAATACGCAGCTGCTCCCGAATGCTAAGGAGTTCCTTCATCTTATAAGACTTCTGCCGTGTTACTCATATATATAGTCAAGCCCTGTAAAAGTCTTTGCAGTGATAGATGACAGAACAAATCTACGTAAAAAATTAAAGATCCATTGTCAGTTGAGATATGGATATTTTGTAACGGTCAACCAGATCGCCGTAGAATTTTCGTAGCGGTGATTTCAACTTTGGAGCAAAGTAGCCTTGTTTGAGTAGCTTAAGCGTCGGCAGCTGAGCTTTGTCCAGAAAATCATCGTACCGGTTACAAGCTCCAGAATAACATATGATTTGTGAAATGTAAACAACATGTGCTCGTGATGCTGAAATATTGCTACTAATGAAAGGGAAATTGACTATTGGAAAAGTGAGAACATCACGCTTGTTGTAGATATTTGTTTTTAATCTTCTTCCATTTTCGATTTTCCTTTTCAATCTTTTCTAATCAATTGTATCTCTTGAAACACCTAGCGACCGTCGTGGTCATGATCGTATGGAAGGTGGATTAACAACTGCATGTGCTATCAGTGCCTATCGCCACTAAATTTGTGAGTTTGAATACCGCTCATGGCGAGGTATACTCGATTGTGTGATAAAGTTTGTCAGTGGCTTGCGGATCCATCAATAAAACAGACCCCAGCGATATAGCTGAACTATTGTTTAAAGTGACATTATACACCATAACTCTAGCACATATCGAAAGATTGAGTAACAAGAACCCTACTAAAACCGGGGGTGAACTCAGGTGCTCCGGAAGGGTAGGCAGTTCCTTTTCCACTAGTGGCACCAGTCGTGTTAATCTAGTTACAAACCCATGAATGTCATGAATGAGGAAACCAGTCTATAAATTATAATGAATATTAATGAAAGTAATATACGTACATATATAGCCCCAGCAACTCCCAAGCTAAACATAGTCGGCATAAACAAACTAGCCTCAATAATGCTACACACCATAAAGGCAACTCTCTGTAAATAAGAATATTAAAAGTGTAGACTAATGCTTATGGTAGCATTCTATATATATTCGGCCATCTTATAAAACTCTTGGCTTTGAAATACAGCTTAAAATGGACCTTTCTTTCTTTTCTTTTCTTTTCTACAGGTATTTTCCTCCGCTCTTTTTCGGAGCACTCGATAATGGATATACATGTATCGCGAATGTTAAAATCCAAGATGTATTTACATACAGTGCATATATTACTAAAACAAAAACAATAAACAATCTCAACATTACTGAAATAGCGGTACATATAAACAGCAAATATGACACCACAACGATTATATCGAAATATTTATGTAATGGTTTTTGACTAATTGTTTTCGTTGGTGAATTGATTTATGTCCAATAAAAGACTGACACCATCATATCTGGAATGCTTCCTATTTTCAAATATGTATATCAATATAATCACATAGAGATAACATTATCTACATATTACATTAATGGATTTAGAAAATAAGCTTAATATACCTTCCAGACAAAGGATCGTCATGGCCGTGATCGTATGGTAGTTGGATTTACAAATACTTATGCAATCAGTGCCTATCACAACTGAAGTTGTGAGTTCAAATCCGGCTCATGTCGAGGTGTACTCGATACAACATTATCTGATAATGTTTGTGATAACAGAATTCTCATACCACATTTTTGATGTGATTGATGCCTACTTTCACTATTGTCTTAAAATAGTAACAAAAGAATGCTACTGAGATTTAATACATACTAGTCCTCTCCAACTATTCTCTCTTTTCTGTGACATAAAAAGAGGCAAAAATCCTGTCATATTAAACTGTAATTAAATAAACATGTGTATCAGTGGAAGTAACAATGATGTATATGTATTGTAAAATATTCATACATGACAAAAAGCGTTGGTATGGAAATTTGAGTTTTCGATTCTTTTTTCTGATATTGGCTTCACCAGTGTTGAAGTCATCATTTCGAATGTTTCATTCTCATCATCATACATTGGTTAACCGTTACGGAATATATGGGTGTCTCAGATGACCACGGATATGTTTCGTTTGTCGTAGACACACAGTCACAATACCTTTCGTCTTTCCTCGATCAAAACCAAAGATGACTTATTACTGGATATTTTACATGAGTAACACGACGGGGGCAAATAGTAGAACAGGAATTGCTCATCTTTGCAGAGTACCTGGGTTCGTCCTGGTTTATTGTGGTATTCTTGTTGTTGAATCTTTATATTTCTGTTTTCTGTGTAGCGTTGACTACTGCTTGTTGTTTTGTCCTGATGATCTATGAATTAGCTGTCCTTTATAGATATCGGCTTCTGAGTACCCTCTTTGTTAGTTTCAAACCATTCCTATGCAATATTTCACAATTTTGAAGCCCGTTGTCTGCTTAATGTTTTTATGTTATTTTGTTTCTCGTTCACAAACTGATGTAGGACAACTAATTAATTTGATGATTTTTTTTTACTAAAGTTGTGTTTTGTTCGAGTCTATCTGACCATGTTTTCTGAAGTTTAACCTTTCCTTTCCTTGTTTAAAATGGTGTAGTGAAATGCCATGCTCTGTGACATCCGCTACTCTAACATTAGTAGCCTCATTCCCATAAATTCAGTATTAACAGGTCATGCATCAAGCTCTCCTTTAAGGGTTGAAATAAAACTAAATGCAGTTAACCAAATTTGGGCTTAAAATAATCCTTGTATATTTGCATTTAATATTTGTCAAAATACAAGAAAGCGAAATGTTATTTTTCTTCTTTAAAAATGACTACCTTTATATGTTCTAAGCGATGATTGGCTAATTGGTGTTTATAAACCTATATATGATCACTTTTTCCTAACCTGGTCAAAATCATGCTCATTTCAAAACTTACCCATCCAGAACAAACTATACATGTGACATCAAAGGCGAACAGCAGACGACTGTCTTACCTTATCGACATCTTATTGGTGAACCAATCATTATATTTATAAGGATGGTAATAATTATATTTGTTCTCCCTGCAGTTTTCAGTCATCGCTATGGCGTCCAATACACATTCAATAATGCTGAGTATCCCTAACAGTATTCCACAGCTAATTTGTATGCCACCAACACTCTTGAGAGTTCTGACTGGTAACGTTTTTGGATTTGTCTGTCCACCTACAACAGATTGTTGGTTTTGATTTATTGGTGGATTTACTGCTCCTTGTATAATCATCGGAATGTCTGCTTGATTTATCGCCATTCTGAAATTCATGAATTATATATTTCAATATTTTTAGGATGATATGGTTGATTGTATTGTAGTTATCGAAAGCCTAATGTACACATATATAGTTTATCCTACTGCTACAACTGGATTATGATATTTATTCACTCGTAGTTTGAAGATTTCGTCATCACCTTTTCGCCTTTATTCGCTATCGTTTAGATCCCACTACAACGCCGTTTTCTTAGGCACAAAAAGGTAATAAAACGTGTTCTTTTCTCTTCAAAGTAAAGGAGATTTAAAATAATGCGTTGTACATTCCTTTAGTCATGATCACATTCCTTTTGTCGTAATCATATTCCTATAGTCATAATCACATTCCTTTTGACGTAATCACATTTCGTTTGACGTATTCACATTCCCTTTGTCATAATCACATTCCTTTTGTCGTAATCACATTCCTTTTGACGTAATCACATTCCTTTTGTCGTAATGCCATTCATTTTGTCGTAATCACATTCCTTTTGTCGTAATCACAGTCCTTGTGTCGTAATCCTAATCTTGTCCTTGTCTCATTCAGGATTATTCACGTGTTTACCATAATAGTAGCACGACGGGTAACACATGTAGAACAGAAACTGTCTACCCTTCCGGAGTTCATCCCGGGTTTGGTTGCTCGATCTTAGCTTTCACTGTACATAGAGTTTTGTAGATCAGTGTTTGCACTTTTTCTTTCTGCCATTGTATTGTTTGTCTTATTTCGACGGCTTCTAATTACACTTTCGGTATCTTCAAGCATTTCTTTGTATCTTATGTAAAAATCGATGACTATATAAACCAGTGAATTAATTTTTTTTTCATATATATTATAAACAATATCACTAGTATATAAATCGCTTACAAATTAAGACCTCGGTTTCAAGCTAGATAAAAGACCATAACATGTAATGTGCTTTATAATACAATCAGATTCTTTAATAGCTGTGTGTGATTTTGGCAATTCATGTCACGTGATAAAATTATAAAATAAAATACAACACTGCCGGAACTGTTCTAAAATCCACTACATAAATTGCAAAAAGAAGCGAAATAGATTCCCCAAACACACATTTATTAACACGAACACGAATAAACCGTGTCTTACGAAAATATAAATATATATTTTCCTTAGATCACTAAAGATAAACAATAAATATCTGCCGAAACACTGACTACTGTGTGGACGATACACCAGCACACTGGGGCTGCGGTGGACGTGATCGTATGGTAGTTGGACTTAAATTACCTATGCAATCAGTACCTATCACAACTAACGTTGTAAGTTCGAATCTCGATCAAGGCGAGGTGTACAACATTATGTCATCAAGTCTGTCAGCAAATGTTATTCTTCATTTCATGGTAACTATGATGTTCAGAATTATAAAATAATGCTAAAGGAAACGTGAGATGTCCTCACTGTACAAACGAATGACATCCAAAGTAAAGTAGGAGCCACAAGCCCTTCCGAATCACCAGAGTTCACCCTCATTTTATTTATTGGGGTTCGTGTTGTTCTTTCTTCCATAACCTTCATTTGAGTCTAGAATAAAATTTTATATTATATAGCTGAAACTTTAACCCAGCACTGTTAGAATTAAATCTTGAGCTGGCAAATTTGCATTCTCCGTCAACGGGGTTGGAAATCACTCCATTGATACACTGTTGCACCAATCGCTTAGCCTTATTGTCCAGCGCCCTATTCCACTCGGGAACATCCGCTATATAATTATTATATAGGCATTTCGTGTGATGATAGATGCCGTCCCTTGTCTGTAGAAGGAAGCAGCAACAGAAGATTTTGTAGAAAATCACATTATTAACATATACATGGACCTTATTGATGAAATGTTGTTTATTATTATTACTAGACTGAGCCATCAAGATATCAGTTTATATAACCACAACTAAGCACTACCATGATATATATATGTTATGTATGACAATTATTCTATCACGAAGGGGCCGTCGTGATCGTGATCGTAAGGTAGTTAGATGTCCAACTATCTATATGCAATCAGTGTACTCGATACAACATTATGTGATAACGTTTTTCAGTGACATGTGGCAGGTCGATGGTTTTCTCCGGGCGCGTACTTCGGTTTCCTCCACCAATAAAACTGACCTCCTCGATATCACTGAACTATTGTACACAGTCGCATTAAACACCATAACGATAGTCCTATTCTAACACGCAATAAACATATTTCCATTTGCTTGGTCAGGACGGGTTTAGCGGAATAGCATACAAATAGCATGGATAAGTGTGTGCAAACTTGATGTGATATATTATTCTTTCAAATGATAGCAAAAATTTAGCATCGATATGTATGTGCAAACTTGAGGTGGTATATTGTCCTTTCAAATGATAGTATAAAATTAGCATGGATAGGTTTGTGCAAACTTGAGCTGATGTCGGAGAGCGAACTCACGTCAGTCTTGTTATTATTGCGGTCAGAAGTGAACGATTTAACCAATTCGACCATTCATGTCCATTCGCACGTTAAGCGTGCTAATATGTGTATATAGTATATGCTATATATTGTTTGTCCTCTTTATTTTTGCTTGTTAAATTTATCATGCACTAATGTGTATATAGCACACGCTATGTGTATTATTTTGTATGAGTGCATATAGTACACACGAATGTTTTACAATGTTTACGAAGTGCAGGATCAGTAAATGCAGCATATTATTCATATGTACCTGTTTATAGTGTCCGCATTCTTCACCTTCTTCACATTCATCTTTATATGTGTTATAATATCTTGATTTGTCTTTCCATAAAGTAGTTGCACACGCAACGTCTCTTCTACCTATTGGTAAATACATATAAAATAATGATAGTTCTGAAGGTCGAGACAGACATCTCACATAGGTGACTTCAGCCGAATTTGACTAAACTCTTATGGTATTTGGTTTGCTTCCTCCCTATTACTATCAAATTATTTGGTTTTACAATCTTTTGATTCCAGAAACGCATCGTGTGTACTAAATTAGATATCTACGTTTTTATTAGAGAAAGGCGGAAGGGCAACCAAGAATGGAAAATCCAGAAACACAGGCTACATTGGACACAAGACACAGAACGAAGACAAGCAAACAAAAAACACAACACAGAAAACTTAAGATGGATAATAAATATCTGCCAAAACACTGACTACTGTGTGGACGATACTCAAGGGGATTAGGGCCGCCGTGGACGTGATCGTATGGTAGTTGGATTTAAATGACCTATACAATCAGTACCTATCACTAGTTAACGTTGTAAGTTCGAATCTCGATCAGGGCGAGGTGATAAAGTTTGTCAGTGACTTGCGACAGGTCGGTGGGTATTTCCTGGTCCTCCGGTTTCCTCCACCATTAACACTGACCGCCACGAGATAGCTAAAATATTTTTGAAAGTGGTGTTAAATACCATAAGACCGTAAACAAACCCACGGTGATTGATAGTCTACAGGGACAGGTGTTAATTCAGTGATAGCTTTAAACTTGCAGATATCTAATTTAATGCACACGACTCGGGAATAACCTCCATCAAAGTCTAAATAGTTGAAAGCCAAATATAATTGAAAAACATTTCGGAGCAAGAAAACCAACGGCCTTAAAACAGGATAGCCAAAATCGCCAAATGTTGATGTTTGTTTGTTTGATGATGCGTAATGCCATTTTCAACAATATTCCAGTTTTATTGGTGGAGGAAACCAGTGGACCCACAGAAAACCACCCACCTGTCTCAAGTCACTGACAAACTTTATCACACAATGTTGTACACCTCATCCTGATCGAGATTCGAATTCACAACGTTAGAGGTGATAGGCACTGATTGCCTATGTAGTTGTAAATCCAACTACCATGCGATCACGGCCACAACGGCCCCAAACCAAATGTTGTCTGAGGAAGATGAATGTTTGAGTAATAACTACATTATTTAAGATATGTAAATATTATAAACAAGTGTCATTAATATTGTCATTAACATTGATTACTCGGCAGATTATGCCCAATATAGAAGACTAATAGAACATTTAATATTACTATACCTGTTCAATTTATTGTTTTATATGGCTTTTTAAGATCTCTACATTATGCTTGCTGATAATTGCTGCATGTTTTCCTCGTCGATCTCATTTCTTCATCTAAGCATTCAAAGTTTAGTCCCAAAACTAGACCTTATTACAGCGGAATACGCTGATTTTGATATACTATCTTTTTCAGAATCATGTTTAAACCGTAGTCATACGGATGAGTCATTAAAACTATCGAATTATCAAACTCCATTTCGAAAAGATAGGGGTCCTAACAAATCGGGGGTGGGGTTATTTTGTATGTAAAGGATAATATAAATGTAAGCAGACGTGACGATCTTGATTTCGATGATCTTGAAGGCATTTGGGTTCAAATAAAAATAAATGGCAAACAGATCTTATTTTGAATTTTTAATATCCCCCTAAAAGTACCCATGATATATGGGGGAAATTGGAATCCTCAATCGAAATGGCCATAAATGATACTGCTATTGATGATGTCGTTATAACGGGTGATTTTAACGAAAATCAACTGGACTACTCACGCACTAAAATTAGCTTCCTTTTAACTAAATTTAGTCTTTTACAAATGTTTGACGAACCGACACATTTCAGTGAGCACTCATCATCATTAATTGATCTTATATTGAAAATAATGTTAATACGTTGATATACACTGGAGTAGGACCTGCACTCACCGACCAAATACGATATCATTGTCCTGTAATATGTTTCATAAATTATCCTAAGACCCCGACGAAACCGTTTATGCGTAAAATATGGTTGTATGAACATGCAGATTATGAAAAGCTAAGACATAATTTGTTCAACGTAAACTGGGACTCACTTTTTCTTACTGATGATATAGAATTGATAACAAACGATATTATTAATGCTATTTTAAGTGCCGCTGAATCTTCTATCACGAGTAAAATTGTTACTATCCGAACAGGGGGGCCCAAGTGGTTATCTTGAAATATACGTAACATGATAAGGAAGAAAAATAGAATTCACAGAAAGGCAAAATATTTTAATAACCTCATGCATTGGAATAAATATAGGAAAATCATAAATGAAGTAACAAGCCTAGTAAGGAACGCCAAAGATAAATATAATAATGATTTAATCAAAAAAATTACAAACATGAATTCTTCTTGCAAAAACTGGTGGAACATAGTTAAACAGATTTCTGGTATAAAAGGATCTGATATGAGTATTCCCCCAATTCTCCATAATTATAACTTAATATTTGATGATATCGAAAGAGCAAACTTATTTAACATATATTTTTTTCAAAACAATCCGAAATTGACGACTCTAACAGCAATATTCCTAATTTATCACATGTTACAAACCAAATAAGCGAAATCAAATTATGTGAAAATGAAGTCGAAGATGTTCTAAAAGTGATAAATCCTACAAAAGCATCTGGTCCTGATTTGATTAACCCTAGACTGTTGAAGGAAGCAGCACCTATTATTAAACACCCTCTTTGTAAATTATTCAATCTCTCTTTACGGGTCGCTTCCTATCCAAGCCAATGGAAAAGAGTAAATATAACGCCTGTTTTTAAGAATAATAAACAAAACGACGTAAACAATTATAGACTCATATCCCTACTTAGTGTAATTTCAAAATGTATGGAGCGTTGTGTATGTAACCATATTCACAATCATCTATTGGATAGCGATATTCTAACTACTTGTCAATCCGGATTCACACAAGGGGATTCTGCAGTTAATCAACTAATCAATATAACAAACGATTTTGGCAAAGCCTTAGATAGTGGTAAAGAAGTTCGGGTCGTTTTCTGCGATATCAGTAAAGCATTGATAAAGTTTGGCATACAGGTTTAATTCACAAACTAAGACAATCAGGCATTTCAGGCAATTTACTCAAGTGGCTTCAAAATTATCTCTATGGGAGGGAACAAAGGGTGGTTGTTAATGGCTCAAACTCTAACTCTAACTGGTTACCGGTAAGGGCAGGGGTTCCTCAAGATCCATACTTGACCCTCTTTTATTTAAATTTTTTATAAATGATATCGTAAACGAGATCAATACTGAAATTAAACTGTTTGCTGATGATGCAAATTTATATCTCAGTGTTGACAACCCCAACGACACGGCTTTCCTCCTGAACCAAGATCTCAATAAAATACAACGTTGTGTAACGTGTAGGGGGTTGCACGTCACTGGCGTAATCCGGTTCGTACCAGAGTTACTCCTCTGGATTCAAGTGACGCTCTGTATATCGTGTTTTTAGCTTATACAGTTAAACCTATGGACAATGTTGTGCGTTTTCGGCACCCGTGCGTCGGACCTGTGCGTTTTACGCACGCACCTATTATTAGCTTAACCTGTGCGTTTTACCCTCGCACCTATTGTTGGCTTAACCTGTGCGTTTTACCCTCGCACCTATTGCCAGTTTAACCTGTGCGTTTTACGCACGTACCTATTACTGGTTCAGCCTGTGCGTTTGTGACGCCCGCACCTATTACTAGATAAACCTGTGCGTTTACGCACGCCACTATAGCTAATTCAACCTGTGCGTTTTTACAGCATTTAGGCGTCAGACGCACGCCACTATAGTTAATTCAACCTGTACGTTTCTACAACACTTAACTATAGTCAATTTAACCTGTGCGTAAAGCTGCTAATCAAGTAACAAAGAGCGAATACCAGTATTACATAGGGTTATTGAACAAACATGTAGCTCGACAGAGCAACCCAAAGTGCCAAGACACGCTGTGACAAGCGTTTATATACCCTGTTTTGGACTATACCATTTTATACAGACGATTCCAAAAGTCTGCATCACTAAGACGATTTTATATAACCCAATGATAATCATAAAGCGTGTAAATGATCCGACTATTTCCGTGCATTATTTCATATCCCAACCCGTTTATGACTCTGTTACTTATCGTATTAATTATAAACATTATGGAAACTAAAAATAGAAACTATTCGTATGCTTAAAATGTCTTATTTAACCAACCACTTGATAAATAAAAATGGTCTACTGTTTCGAAAGTTGTAAATTAATTATTTCCATGCCAATTTTGTATATTAAGCAATTCAAACAACATACACCAAAGGGGAATTCGTGGAAGTGGGGAAGGAAATTATACGGTCAAGTGCGCAAATTATCACCTATTTATAGCCTTAATTTATTTTTAAAATTTGCATACACATTTCAAATACGTGTTAACTAATTTCGTCACAGTTGGTCTGAAAAATGGCTCGGAAAATTTAACCCGAATAAAACTGAAACTATGGTTATTTTCACTAAGAGAAACAAACCATATCACCCCCTTTACAAATGAATTATCAAGATCTCCAAGTAGTTAACTCTCACAAACACTTAGGTGTAATAATTTCAGATAATGGCCAATGGAATGATCATATTGATTACATTGTTAAAAAAAACTTATGACAGATTAAATATAATGAGAAAATCTAGAATATTCCTTGATAGATACTCTTTAGAAAAAAATTCATATTTCTATTATAAGACCTTTAATGGAGTACGCTGAGGTTATATGGGATCATCAAAAGCAAAATTTAATAAATAAATTAGAGAATATTCAATTAGATGCATACAAAAAATAGTAACTGGGGGGACCAGATTAACATCACATGACAGCTTGTATGAAGAAACAAAATGGGAGAAACTAAAAGATAGAAAAAAATAATCACAAGCTTGTTCTCTTTCATAAAATGAATTACAATAAAACACCGCAATATTTAGATGAATTAATTCCAAAAACTGTAGGTACTCGACATACCCATAATAATAGACAAATAAGCAATATTGTTAATATAAACTGTCGAACTAGTCTTTATTCTGAATAATTTCTGCCCTCAACTGTAAAGGCATGGAATGATTTACCACTTCCCAACCGTAATTTGGAATCGTTAAATTCATTTAAATCTCTTATCAACACTAAAAACACTAAAGTTCCAGCCCATTATTATGTTGGATGTAGGTTAGGTCAGATATTACATGCGAGACTACGTATGAATTGTAGTGCCTTAAATGCACACCTCTTTATTAGAAACCTTGTTGAATCGCCAAATTGTATCTGTGGAATAACTGAAACTGTATCTCATTTCTTATTAGATTGTCCGCGTCACACGATTCTAAGACAACAACTTTTCTTCTCACTTTTGGACATTCATGAAACAATTTCACTGAATCTACTTATTCTTGGATCATTTAATCTAAATGACGAAGAAAACAAGGCAGTATTTAAATCAGTCCAAACCTTTATCATAAAAAGTAAAAGATTTACACCCTGAAATGCTCACATAATATTTTTCACCTTTTCAATCTTATTCAATCTCTTTGTATTATTATTTTCAAGTAAATTGTGTAGCTTTCAACTACATGCTAACATACATTTTTTTTCTCCTCAATGTATAAATAATTCCCACAAGTTTAAAATTTAAATCAGCATGCATATATATTTGTTTGTGATATTTGTATGTTATTCATAGGAAACAGATTAAAAAAGCATTTGCTTGTTTCTGAATCCTATTGTAGAATTGCTATTGTTCTGTTTATATATGTCAGTTATACCAATAACATATGTTTATACCAATTGCTGCACTACACTTCCTGATAGAAGTCGATTTGTCAACATACGTAGTACGTAGTCTTATATAAATACAAAACATTTAGAATTAAGTTAATCCAACTGGAAAATATGCTGTCAATTTGAACACATACAAAACAATCATTTGTAATTTTTTGTAAGTATGTTTTCTTACCCGACATTTTCATTTTTTTTCTACTTTTTAGAGATAATTGCCCACAATGGATCGTTACCGTTGCTTGTGGACTATTAGTCACCGAGGTCATCACCCACCCTGTAGTCAGTGGTCCGGCACTTACACGGTTCATCAGATATACATGTATTCATTATTGGGATTTACAATTTCTTAATAATGTAATTATTATCAAAACTAAGATTCTCCTCCTTCACGCATATGTGACGTCAGCGGATTTAACTATCCTGCTTGGGTATTTTAACTATCCTCCTTCGGTATTTTGGTTTTCTTGCTCCTAAAGACTTTTATATTATTTGGCCTTCCGATATTTTATATGCGCGTACCAGACAAATGTTTGTTTCCAGAAGCACGTCGTGCACACTATATTCGATATCTTATTCTGCAAGTTTATTACTCGTGATAGTAATTGTTTTGGGGCCGTCGTAGTCGCGACCGTGGTCGTGATGGTATAGCAATTGGATTTACAATTGCCAGTGCAATCAGTGCCTATCACCAAATCTCGCTCATGGCTAGGTACATTCGATACAACATTATGTGATAAAGTTTGTCAGTGACTTGCGGCAGGTCACTGTTTTCCTCCACCAATACAACTGACCGCCACGATATAACTGAAATAATGTTGAAAGTGGCGTTAAGCACCATACCCCTAACCCTATTAATTGTTTTAATAATGCAGATTGAATATCAGTTGTCTGTGATTAAAATATTAAATTGAATTTGTGCTGCCATCATCCACTCTCTTTGTCCATGTAATTTTCTTTCCGTCATTTACTAAAGACTTGCTTAACGTCCAGTGTGTGGTATTTCAATTGTTTCATTGATTGTTACGTAATGTCCAGTGACAATAGTTCAGCTATATTCAGGATGACCACAAGTTCAATAATATACAGAAATGAGGGAAGCGTTGAGTTAACCGGGTAAACGACTTTTGATTGCCAATGTAAAAGTATGGAAAGTTGGGAAGGGCCAATAAATTCAACGCTTATAGCGCTATATTGTTGTCTTCTCTTCTTCGAAATCTACGAAAGAGGTATTTTGCTTGCAGGGAGTTTGACACTCTAAAAACACATTACCCACTATTGTTCACGGTCAGGTTTTCTGTATTATTACCTGACACCTCTCATCGGGAAGACACCCCCATCCTCCAACCGGGGACTTGTTGAGCAGCTCTGTTGGTTATGGACGACACGAACTCCCACAACTGTTAATTTTTCGCCTCGCATATGACACTCATCGTGAAGATTAATATCAAAGGCGGTGTTATTTATTTTTTACATTTGTACAAAACTTAAATTTTCCTTTTTATGTTACATATATATTTACACTTTCTATCAAATAGTCTATTCATAATATAAGATGCATGCCTGTTTAGTCACGCCGCTTTTTTGTACCTGTTCCAAGCTAGGCATGGATTTCTAGTGTCATATATCGTGCTCTCTTTTTTTTATTTTTGTTCTTGTTTTGTTTTTGTTGTTGTTTTTGTTTGTTTATTGAGATGAGGTGAGAGGTCATAGTCGTTTTGTTGTTATTAAAACTTTATTTTCATAATAAAAATGTTTCATTCGGGGTTCTAAATATGTACCTTAAGAAATAGCATAGATGTATGGCAGGAAACAAAATTAAGGTACTTCACAAATGCAATATCAATTGATAATTTTGAATGATAATATTCTTATAACTGATGTTCTCATAATCTAAACTCTAGACATTTCATTTTAAGAAATCATATTGACATATACACACATTTACTTATGATGTGATACATTTGCTGTCTGCAAAATATAAATCTTGGTAAAAGGATTCGATAAAATCCCCAAAATATCATTGTTCTAAAAAGAAAATAGTTATCCTGCATCAAGATTATAATTTTTCCCCGAAAGCAAGAGTTAAAATGATGACGATCATCAACCCGATTTAAATGTTGTCCCTGTTACACTGGTGGGTTGTCAGTAGTAAATCTTTCTGGTTGATGGGGCACAAGCTGTTGAATGTTCAACGGTTGACTAACTCCCCATATATAAAAAGCCAGCTAGAGTCAAATCAGGTTTTTGGTGAGATATTAAAAGTGTTGTTATCCTAAAGTCGAGAAATTATTACCATACAGATATAAGTGTTGTGGCACTGTAAAGGTTAGGCGTTTTCCTTTGTGGTACGGGAGATAGTAGGGTCAACCCAAACACTATATTATTAGTATCTGGTGCTTTTCCGTTAAGCTCTAAGACTGACTGACTCGAAGACATGATAGTGATTCAAAGTGGAATACATGTTCACTTGTGTTTGGTTGTATCAATGTGTTGGTTCAGTACATAGCCGGCATCATCTTCTTTGATATACGCATTCTGATTACCCTTTTGGTATCTTCAAACTCTTCTCATCTCCTAAATAATAGTGTGTTCTCGTGATGTTACAAACTAAAGGTGTATACAAACAATCACACATTTACTCAAATAACCGTCAAATTGACATGTAGAGTGCTCACAGTAGTAATATCAAGGAAATTGAATAAGAAGAATGTATATCAACAAAATTTAGTTGAGCTTTTCTTTCTTGTTTGCTTTCTTGTTTTTATTTTTATTTTTTTATCTATTAGATCGTATGCTATAATACCAACAAACTATTTTATACAAGACGCTTAATATATGAATAAATCACAATTGACAAATATTATAAGCTCTAAGCATATTTTCGTAAATATTTCACAGGTTAAAAAGCAAGGCTTGGATTAATAATGATAAAGAAAATATATATAAAATGTAATTATAACGCAACACAGATGATAGATACAATATGATTTAAAGACAAAATTACATGAATATGCATTAGGCACCTATTAACAGATAGAATGTTTGAATAATATGCATTGTATTAATACAAGCAAAAAGGTTGGATTATAAATCATATTTAACCACCAAAAATATATGCATAAATTGCATTTGACAAATAATATAAGCTCCGAACATATTTCGTAAATATTTCTGTAGATTTATATTGATACATAAAATATCATGATGACGCAACACATAGATGATAGCTACAACATGACTTGAAAACAAAATTAAATGAATATTCATTAGGCACCTATTACCAGACAGAATGTTTGAATAATACCGCCGTATATCAATACAAGCAAAAAAGTCGGAATATAAATCTTTTTTTTTAAATTATACCACAAAAATATATATGTAAGAAATAAGATACATGTTCAACAATGAGTTAAGCGTACTTTTCGAGATTTTATGCCGTTTCTATAGCGACATAAGATACATATCTATTTTTGTTCTTTGGTGTACTCTGGTGGGTTGTCTGGTTGCTGGGGCACAAGCTGTTGATTGTTCAACGGTTGATGTGTAGTGACGACGTATTGTTGTCCTCTTTGATATTGCATCGTTGGGTTGACTGGCTGTCCTGTTGTCATCAATACATTTGGCTGGTAGTTCATTGGAATTTGAGTTTGTGGAAGATTAACAAAGACCCCTGGCTGTGATGCGTTCATGAACATAACTGTACTTTGTACCTGTTGTGAAACAAAATACATTCATTTTACAACTTTTCAGTTTTGTATTACAATACGACCTAATTATATTATTAATGTCTAGTCGTTTTGGACCCTTCTTCCACTAATTGGTTTCTTTTTTCTGGTTGTGTGCTCTCAAATGGATTCAGCGATGCGAGACCTCTCGCACTGTAAGTCCCTGCTCTATCAACTGAACTAATGGAGATATCCACTAACACTGGGTGGTTATGAAAGCATTATGGTTCCTATAACCTTAGGTAGAAGAGAGTTCCCGTTACACACTAATTTAGGTACTTAATCTGGAATTATGCTCTCAAATAAAAATATCAGTAATTAAATGTGACATTGATGTGACGTAGACAGACGGTTTGTTCTGTTGTACGCATTGTGTACATGGCGAGGTTTCGATACTACTTCACCAGAGACTTGTAAATGGTTTTATCTCCGCCAGCGTTTGTTTCCACCACCCATACAATTGACTGCCACGATATAAATGAAATATTGTTGAAAGTGGCGTTAAACATATGCATTGATAATAATAATAATAATCAATCGATATTTAGAGATAATTAGAAGTTTCACATTCGCGAATGAAGATCTAACGCAATATCATAAGGGGTCACATTCAGATTATCTTTTTAATAACAAAATATTGCTCCTTCGGTATTATTTACCGTTTTAGAGGATACCACAGGGATAGTTAGAACAGACAATATACTGGCCAATAGAAACAAAACAAAAGGATGAAAAGATTTAGAACTGACCAATCGTGTGATGCGTTACTTCAAGCACCGTCTGTGTAAAACTTTAAACTGGTAAAATTAGTCATCGCTGTTATGAACCATCAGTAACGTCCAGAAGATTAAATATATTATGTAAAATGTTCAAGATTATAGCGTTGTTTATAATAACGCTGTTCACCCGGTTATTTGTGAGGGTTGGCATTGTATTCGCATATGGACAGCACTACCATGACCTCATCATGCCACTTAGATGAGGATTGACTCATAAAACTAGCTTAACCCCTCTTTCTCACGATTTTGGTATTTGTTTTCTGGAATTATTCCGACCCTGTGGTTTTCATTTTATTGTTTAATTCAAAGAAATGTTTTTCCTTTCCGTACGGAGCTATTACTAATCGATTTAATGCCGATATGTATTTCCACATAATACATTTCATATAGGCCCGGAACATTTGTTCTTTACCGGCAAAATACAGTCGCAAAGCAGTTCAGTTTTACTTTCAAGAATGGCTAAACGGCAATCTGTTTGAACAAATATATGAACGTGGCCCCTTACGTGATTGAGATAGAAAAGGATTATCAATTAAAGATATAATTCTAATTAGATTGGAAGTTGAATTGTAATGCATTGAATGATTGGTTTTATATTGAACTTACTGATCGGTCTTGTTTCCCCCACGGTGTACGACAGCAACAGTAAGAAGCAGCAATTATTGCCAGGACCATCTCAACAAACGACAACACTGCTATTAAAACTGATAAGACAACAGCACCACGGTTGTATATGCCACGCTGAAATCATGTGTAAAATAGTTTATTAATCAATTGCATCTCTTGGAACACCTAGTGACCGAGGTGATCATGCTTGTATGGGAGTTTGATTTACAACTACATGTGCAATCAGTGCCTATCCCCACTAAGCTTGTGAGTTGGAATCATGGCGAGATATACTCGATTGTGTGATAAGTTGGTCAGTGGATTGCGGATCCACTAATAAAACAAACCACAGCGATATAGCTGAGCTATTGTTTAAAGTGACATTATACACCATAACTGTAGCACATATCGAAAGATCGAGTAACAAGAACCCTACTAAAACCGGGGGTGAGCTCAGGTGCTCCGGAAGGGTATGCAGTTCCTTTTCCACTAGTTACGAACCCATGAATGAGGAAAGCAGTCTATAAATTATAATTAATATTAATGAAAGTAATATACGTACCTGTCCAGCCCCAACAACACCCAATATTAACATAGTCGGCATAAGCAAACTAGCCCCAATAATGCTACACACCATAAAGCCAACTCTCTGTAAATAATAATATTAAAAGTGTAGACTAATACTTATGGTAGCATTCTATATATATTCGATCATCTTATAAAACTCTTGGTTTTGGAATACAGCTTAAAATAAACAAGAAAGTTTACAAACAAAAACAAAACAAAACAAACCAATCTCAACATTACTGAAATAGCGGTACATATAAACAGCAAAGATGACACCAGCACAATTATGTCAAAATATTTATGTAATGGTTTTTGACTAATTGTTTTCCGTTAGTGAATTGATTTATGTCCAATAAAAGACGGGCCCGTGTGGCTCAATGAGTTAGGCAGTTGGATTACCTACAACTCATACAAGCCAATCACCAATACGGCGTGGGTTCGCGTCCGGCTTTGCAAATTACAATAAGGGTGCGCTCGACTCACAGTCGCAATTGATAAAGTTTACCAGTTGCTAGCCTATGGTCGGTGGTTCTTTCCGGGTTCTCCGGCTTCTTCCACCACCAAAACTGATCGCCATGATATAGCTGACATATTGCTGAAAGTGGCGTTAAAACACCAAAAATCAATCAAATCAACCAATAAAAGACTGACACCATCATATTTGGAATGCTTCCTATATTCAAATGTGGATATTAATATATGCACATAGAGATAGCGTTATCTACATATTGAATTATGGATTTAGAAAATAAGCTTAATTTTACCTTCCAGACAAAGGACCGTCATGGCCGTAATCGTATGGTATTTGAATTTGCAAATACCTATGCAATCAGTGCCTATCACCACTGAAGTTGTGAGTGCTAATCCGGCTCATGGCAAGATGCACTCGATACAACATTATGTGATAAAGTTTGTCAGAGATTTGTGGCAGGTCAGTGCTTTTCTCTGGGTACTCCAGTTTCCTCCACCAATAAAACTGACCACCATGATATATCTGAAATACTATTGGAAGTGGCGTTAAACACCATAACCCCTAAACCAAATTCAGACAATGATATACAACTAAAGCGACACGATCTACAAAACATTTGTTTTAAGAATTCATGAGCATAACAGTCTTGACCATATTTTAAACTTTACTAATGTATATTTAACAATAAATATAATAATAAAAACGTAGATATCCAAATTCAGTGCGCACAACACGCTTCAGGAATAACCTTCATTAGGTACGCTCAAAATCGAAAGATTGGAAAGCTAAATAAATTAATTGGCTTTGAGAGCAATAAAACCAAAGTGCCTAAACGGTATAGCCAAAATCGGCTAAGGTCACCTATGCCTGATGGAGGAGAACCTTAGCTTTATTAATAATTACATAATTTAATAACTTTAAATTTACATGTCTCCCACATATAATTCATGGGAACCCAGAGGTCAAGGAATAGAACATCGTTTCTCCGTTTAGGGATATAACCATTCCGTATTGGGAGTCTGTTGGGTGTATGGAGCGAGTTAAATATGTCCAACCCTATTCAATTATGTAGAGATGAACTTGTGAAGGTCTTGAACAAGTGTTTTAAGTCTTGTTTTCTACTTCCGTGTGTTCCTTTGATACTGTAAAGACACTCATATTCTTGAATTCCAATTTCGGTGGTCTTAGTAGAATTTTATTTTCGTGTATATGTAAATTCACGAATTGTCTTCTGCAGTCAGTACATGCATAATTATATACATAGTGACAAGTATTTGTTGAATTTTTTATCTTATGGTTTTATTTTTATACTATCCACGACTATAGTAACATATATACGTTGAATGTTTGATTTTATGGTTTTATTTGTATACTATCCACGACATATATAGTGACAGATATACGTTGAATTTTTGATCTTATGGTTTTATTTATATACTATCCACGACATATATAGTGACAGATATACGTTGAATTTGTTAATTTGTGGTTTTGGTTTGATGCTATCCACGAAATCCACAGAATGGCAATACCACATTTTTGATGTCATCGATGCCTACTTTCACTTGGTTAATTTCGTTTGTCTTAAAATAGTAACAAAATGATGCTACTGAGATTTAATACATACTAGTCCTCTCCAACTCTTCTCTCTTTTCCGTGACATAAAAAGAGGTAACAATCCTGTCATAATAATCTGTAATTAGATAAACATGTGTATCAGTGGAAGTAACAATGATGTATATGTATTGTATAATATTCATATGTACATCAAAAAAGCGTTGTTCTGAAAATTCGAGTTTTTTTTTCATAGCACATGTTCAACAAGTAATAACACAAAATTCTTTACAATGTCCGTCGCTTCCACTATTATTTCCTACGAACTAGCCCTGTCACTGGTTATCTGCCCCTTTCCCGCCATTTTATTTTCATAATTACATTATTTATTTCAATAATGGTTTTCACCTACAGTGTTTTCGGATATGTTCGCGTTTTCTAGCCCTTTCACTGGTTATCTACCCCTTTCCCGCCATTTTATTTTCATAGTTACATTATTTACTTCAATAATGGTTTTCACCTACGGTGTTTTCGGATATGGTGGCGTTTTCTAGCCATTTCACTGGTTATCTCCCCGCCATTTTCATGGGGAGCGCCTTCAATAATTACATTTCTTACAAATGTTTTGTTGTTTTCGGATATGTTGTGTAGTACTCCAAGTATTCTATCACGTCCACGTTGGATATTCTGTTATATTTTCAGAGATCTTGACGTTTCTTGATTCCTTCCTCTAATTTACGTGTTTATTCAACAACTTGATCACTATTTTGTTGACTTGTTGCAGTTTTGTCATAGATGTTTACGTTACTGTGTGATATTTTCATAATGTGTTTCGTTTTATTTTTGTTTGTTTTTGTTTGTAACGTGTTTTGGGTGGAATTTCAACGCTATGGCTGCTGTTGCTGCTGCTGCTGCTGCTGGAGGACGAGGAGGGAGGGAGGAGGATGAGCTCTCTTTGTGTGTAATTATGATTAACACAGGAATCTTCCATATTTTCCATATCATTTCACTATTCAACTTGCCTTTTTTTCCATATTTTCCATATCTTTTCACTATTCAATTTACCTTTCCTCCATATTTTCCATATCTTTTCACTTTTCAACTTACTTTTCTGCCATATTTGTCTGATTTTAGTTTCACCAGTGTTGAAGTCATCATTTCGAATGATTCATTCTCATCATCGTAAATTGGTTAACCGTTACGGAATATATGGGTGTCTCAGATGACCACAGATATGCTTCGTTTGTAGTAGACACACAGACTCAATACCTTTCGTCTGTCCTCGATCAAGACCAAACATGACTTAGCACACGATTGCTTACATGGGAAACACGACGGGTGCAAATAGTAGAACATGAATTGTTCATCTTTGCAGAGTACATGGGTTCGTCCTGGTTTATTGTGGTATTCTTGTTGCTCAATCTTTATATTTCTGTTTTCTGTGTAGCGTTGACAACTTGCTTGTCGTTTTGTCCTTGTTCTATAGACCATTGAATTAGCTGTCCTTTATCGATATCGACTGCTAGGTGCCCTCTTTGGTAGTTTCAAACCATTCCTATGCAATATTTCACAATTTTGAAGCCCGTCGTCTGCTTAATTCTTATATAAATTTCATTAGACCTTTCACTGAAATATCATTAATACATGTAATTTTGCTTCTCTTTCACTAAACTGATGTAGAACAACTAATTAATTTCTTGATGATTTTTTTACTAAATGTGTGTTTCGTTCGAGTCTATCTGACCATGTTGTCTGACGTTTAACCTTTCCAACACCATATATTTTCTGAAACGTACATGATTTGTCTACGTTCTGTCAGAAAAACATGGGATGTTTAAAATCTTGTAGTGAATTGCCATGCTCTGTGAGATCTCTTACTCTAGAAATAGCAACCTCATTCCCAGAAATTCAGTATTAACAGGTCATGCATCAAGCCCTCCAAGAAAACTAAATACAGTTAACCAAATTTGGGTTCAAAATAATCCTTATATATTTGCATGTAATAATTGTCAAAATACAACAAACGGAAAGGAATTTTTTTTTCTTCTTTAGAAAGGACTACTTTTAAATGTTCTAATCGATGATTGGTGAATAGTGTTTATATGTCTATATATTATCGCTAATTTCCTAAGCTGTTTAATATCATGCTCAATTCAAAACTTACCCATCCAGAAAAAATAATACATATGACATCATAGGTGAACAGCAGACGACCGTGTTTCTGTTTCAGAAAACAAATACTATATGTGTAATACATATGATCATAACCATAATCATACTGGTAATCTTTGCAGTTCCCTTTTTCATTCATTGCTATGGCGTCCAATGCAACTCCAATAATGCTGAGTATCCCTATAAGTATTCCACAGCCAATTTGTATGCTACCAAATATCTTGAGAGTTCTGACTGGGAACTTTTAATCACCGGAATGTCTGCTTGATTTGTCGCCATTCTGAAATTCATGAATTATATCTTTTAATATTTTAGGGTGATATAGTTGATTGTGTTGTAGTTATCGTAGTCCAAATGTACACATATATGTATACACAAAAGCTAAGCATCCCCATGCTTTTTTGAAATGACATATGAAACGATTAGTGTCTTAAGATTACCTACCAAGTAATTTCAGAAACATAACTGTGACCTGTTAGGATATTCAATTGGCTTTAAAAAAAAACACAACACAAATCAACAGAAATGATAATGTAATGAAAAAGAGTGCCACACAATCACAAGGCCAGTTTTTACACTAAAAATTTCCATTTTAAGTATTGATCTTCACAGTTCATAGTGCATGATAAGATTGACATTTCACTTGGAAAACGTCAATTTTGAGTCGCTTAACGACATCCATAGTTTAAAGTTCAGTGTCGAGTTAAACCACCACGTGCTTGAATGACCGCCACAACCCTCGTCTCATCCCTCCAATCAGTCATCGGATGTGCTGCTATGGTTACTGCAGCCATTCCCGATGCAATGCTGCTTCCACTTGTACAGGGGGCTAAACTGCCTGTACACGACGGCCTTCCATGTCCCAAACATGATCTATAGGATTCGAATCCGCTCTCATGGCTGGCCATGTAAAAGAAGTCTAGGCTTCACGTTGAAGGTAGTCAGTTACTGCTCTTGAGCGATGCAGCCTGTCGTTGTCATCCATAAACACAGGTCTTGCAGCTAGTGGGTGGTTGTCGAAATGGGGAACAACAACTGGTTGTAATACATCTCTGATGTACTGATCACCTGATAGGTTACCTCGTATGGTGATCAAGTCCCACTTGCAATGATGAGAGATACACCCCATAACATTACTCGGCCTCCACTTCAAGGGACAGTTGGTTGGATACACCTTGGGGTATACGTCGTATTTTTCTGTCTCCAAAATCTCATTCGTTCATCGGTTCATCGGTTACATGAATTTTAAATCACTTCGCGCTAAACACCATGTCAAAGGTAATCGTTGATGTCGATCTGATAAGATGGGACATTTAATTAATCTCCTTGACTTCAGTCCTGCTGATTTTAAACGGTTTCCCACTGTTCTTGCTGACAGACGTCCATTTGGTAACCATTGCATTTTCAGAACAGGGCTGGTAGCGATTGACATCCATCTGACCAAGCGATGCAGTGCCCTTTCTTCACGCTGCGACGTTACATGTGGTCTTCTGGATTTTGGCAAGCATTTCACGGTGTTGTGTTGAGTGTGTTTTCTCACAAGCCGGCTGACTACTGCATAATGATAGCCCATCTGACGTCCAATAGCTTTGAAGGAAATTCCTGTTGACCGCATGCCGATTATTTGCCATCTTTGCGCCTCTGATATTAGACTTCGTACCATGTTCACAGAGAATGAATGAATTTTTCAAACACCTAACTTAATTACCCAAATTTGTAGCGTGGACATACTGAATTTTGAATAATGCATGGGAGACATGGTTCACACGTTTATGATATCTCGATATCGTACTTCGTCACATCTTTGTGATCACATCTTTTCAATGGATCACATGTCTTGTTAAAATCAATATTTGCATTTAAATGGAAACTCATGATAACATGTTATAATTCAATATATCAGGTGATGCTTAGTTTTGTCTTTGTTTATATATAGATTCTCCTACTACTATCAGTGTATTACAATATTTCTTCAATGGAGTTTTGAAGATTTAGTCATCATGATTTGTTTTTACCTTCATTCTTTATCTTTTATATCCCACTTCAATGCCATTTGTATTATGATATGAAAGGTTACATGTCTATTTAGGCACAAAAAAGTAATACAACATGTGCTAGTTGTTTTCTGTTTAAAGTAAAGAAGATGTAACATAATGCGTAGCCCATTCCTTTAGTCGTTATCACATCCCTTTGGTCGTATTTACATACCCTTTGTCGTAATCACATTCCTTTAGTCGTGATCACATCCCTTTTGTCGTAATCGCATTCCTTTAGTAGTAATCACATCCCTTTTGGGCGTAATCACATACCCTTTGTCGTCATCACATCCATTTTGTCGTAGTCCCATTCCTGTCCTTTTCTCATTGATGACTATTCACAAATTTTGCCACAATAGTAGCACGACGGGTGCCACACGTGGAACAGAAACTGCTCACCCTCCCGAAGCACCTGAGTTCACCCCCTTTCATAGTAAGGAAGATGCAATGTAATACGTAGCACATTCCTTTTGTCGTAATCGCATTGGCTTTGTCGTAATCACATTGCCTTTGTTGTAATCACATTGCCTTTGTCGTAATCACATTGATGTCTTTTTCTCATTTATGACTATTCACTAATTTTCAGCTATAGTAACACGACGGGTGTCACATATGGAGAAGGAACTGCTTACCGTTTAGGAACACCTAAATTTACCTCGGTTTTTTATTGGGGTTCGTCTTGCTCGATCTTATGTTTTCTGCTTAGTGTTTTGTAGATCATTGTTTGTTCTTTTTTTTCGCCATTGTATTGTATTTCTTTCTTCGATTTACGCTTCTGATTACATTTTTGGTGACTTCAAACAATTCTTTGTATTTTATGCACAAACAAATCGATATATATATATAAATACATAAACCACTGAGTGATTTTATTTTGTTTTCATATATGTAATGAACAATATCACCAATGTGTAAGTCGCTTACCAACTACGACCTTGATTTCAAGATAGATAAAAGACCCGTTCTCCATTTTCTTTCACTTCAGTGTCCCCCATCTTGATAAGTTATCGTCTCTCCACCTGTGATTTGAGCAACGTGACTGCTTAAACGGTCTCGATACACGGACTACGGTTACATCTAGTTTGAACGCATTGGTCTCAGTTTATAAATATTTTATATATGTTAATTTAAATTGTGTGGGATATTTTCAGATTGTAATGACTTCCTGGTCATAATATACTTAACCATTATTTTCCCTTGCTTCACAATGTTTTTGCATTTTGATGAAGTCAATTCACTATTGTGTAAAATATTTAACGGTAAAGAGAATATTTTGTATTACCGTTAGGAACATAATTTCATCTCCTTGACCAATCAGAAATTGCGAAGTTGTGTTTTATTGAATGTCAAGCAAGACTGATCTTCAGCTACTGAAGGTGAAAACTTAGTTGTAAATGGAGTTTATTACTAGTGTAGTTACCTATTAATCGCTTGATGTTTAATTTCAATAAATAAATAAATGATTATTATCTAATTATTGTTTAATCAAGTAGTCTACTGTATTATATGGCCAGTCTGTAATTTGTTTTATAATAACAATAAGATTATTTAAAAGCTGTGTGTGATTTGGCAATTCATGTCACGTGATAAATGAAAAAAAAACCGTACCACACTGTCGGAACTATTCTAGAATTCATTACATAAATCGCAGAAAGAAGAAAAATAGATTCCCCAAACACACATTTATTAACACGAACACGAATAAACCGGGTCTTACGAAAAAATAAATATATATAATCCTTGTATCACAAAAGATAGATAATAAATATCTGCCGAAACACTGACTACTGTGTGGATGATACTCAAGGGGATTAGGGCCGCCGTGGATGCGATCGTATGGTAGTTGGATTGAAATTACCTATGCAATCAGTACCTATCACTACTAACGTTGTAAGTTCGAATCTCGATCAGGGCGAGGGGATAAAATTTGTCAGTGACTTGCGACAGGTCGGTGGTTTTTTTCCGGGTCCTCAGGGTTCCTCTACCATTATAACTAAAGTATTGTTGAAGATGGCGTTAAACACCATAAGATCGTAAAAAAGCCAAGGTTATTAATAGGCTACAGAGAAATGTATTAATTCAGTGATAGTATTAAACTTGCAGATATCTGATTTAATGCACCCGACGCGTTTCGGGAATAACCTCCATCAGGCAATCACAAAGTTTAAATATTGGAAAGCCAAATATAATTGAAAATTCTTTGGGAGCAAGAAAGCCAACGGCCTTAAAACAGGATAGCCGAAATCGCCAAAGGTTGATGTTTGTTTGTTTGATGGTGCTTAACGCCACTTTCAACCATATTTCAGCTTTATTGGTGGAGGAAACCGGAGGACCCGGAGAAAACCACGTTGTACACCTCGCCCTGATCGAGATTCGAACTCACGATGGTAGTGATAGGCACTAATTGCATATGTAATTGTAAATCCAACTACCTTACGATCACGGCCACGATAGCTTCAAACCATATGTTGTCTGAGAAAGATGAATGTTTGAGTAATAACTACATTACTTAGGATCTGTAAATATTATTAATAAGTGTCATTAATATTGTTAGTACCAACACATTGATTACTGGGCAGAGTATGCCCAATATAAAAGACTGATAGAAAATGCAATATTACTGTACCTGCTCAATTTATTGTTTTATTTGTCTTTTTAAGATCTCTACACTAAACTTCCTGGTAATTGATTCAATACACTTCCTGAAAGAAGTCGATTTGTCAACATGCGTATTGCGTAATAATATATAAATACAAACCATTTAATACTAAGTTTATCCAACCGGAAAAATAGGTTGTCGATTTAAAGGGATATTGTCTACCAGCTGCGTAATTTTTTCATACCCAAAATTATTGTCGATTTCCGTACTGACCTTCATAAAATGAAGATTAACACCGAGTTATGTTGCAAAAGATACGATTTTTTGACAAAAAAGACCCAAAAAAGAATTATTGTCCGAATGACAATATTCAAATCTATTCATATGGCCTTCTATGTGAACACGTCTTGAGCATGCGCACTGTTTAGAAACAATAAACATGTGGTTCTTGGGCAAAAGAGAAACTGTCAACGCGTGGAAGAAAGCGGACTTTGACGGATTCAGAGATAAAGAGGAATAGAAGTGAAGTATCTTCCAAATGGAACAAATGCAGGATATATGTAGGGGTTCAGTTGGACCGTTGCCGTTGGATGGAGCGAACTCAAGGAAGTGCTTGATTATTGTTGATAGGTAAGCCGAGCATGTTGCCTTCTTTTCTCAATCGTTTTTCATATTTTATGAATTTATGATGATGCCTATGATCATTTTCGGTAGATATTAATCAATATATTTAATTTTGCACCTGGCAACAGCAAATTATTGTCAATGAGTAGCATAAAACGGCCGTATTTGCGAGGTAAACAAACACAAATTTTAAGAGGCCAGCAAAGGGGAAATGGGAGTGCAAAAATGATATCAATGACAATGCAGTTTATTATTATCAATTTAAAAAGAAATATCGAATCAATTCATTTTTGATGCAAGAATTAAAACTGTACATGGCTTAATGAAAACCCTATAAAGTTCTTTTTATTCAAGCAAATTTATTTCTTTGATATACAACATATAATTAGGCTTTTAATTTTATCAAATTTCAACAACTTGGACAAGAAACTTAGTTTTGGGAACCAAAAGTATATACC
Source organism: Bathymodiolus brooksi (assembly GCA_963680875.1). Lineage (NCBI taxonomy): Eukaryota > Metazoa > Mollusca > Bivalvia > Mytilida > Modiolidae > Bathymodiolus > Bathymodiolus brooksi. Next base: position 37,351,539 of record OY804578.1, on the reverse strand, counting down.
TTACTTTCTGCGAATTATCACTATAATGGAAAATCAGTATGTATTTTTCAAATAAAAGCTTTCTATTTAAAGAAGCTTCATTTCAATTGCACTTTTAGTTTGGATCCTGTAAATATAATATATAATTATAAACAAGGTTTTGAAGAAATGATATGAATATCCATTGAAATTTTCAAGTTTCAGAACTTTTTTTATATATGACTACAAAATTTTACTGAAAATTTCAGAAATGTCCTAAAATGCATATTTTAGACCATGGCTAAATGAAAATCATTTTAATTCCTTTATGCAAACAAGTTCATATCTTGGGTACTGGAAATACATTACATAAATAAGGTTAAAAGTACTTTCAACAAGTTTGAACATAACACTTTGTTATGGGAGCCAAAATTATATCTTCCTGTCTGTGAATTATTACCATAGTGGAAAATCAGTATGTATCTTTTATATAAAAAGCTTTCCATTTAAATAAGTGTCATTTCAGTAGCATTTTTAGTTTGGATCCTGTAAGTATGATACATAAACAATGTTTTTAAAAAATAATATGAAGATCCATAGAAATTTGCAAGTTTCAGAAACTTTTCTATATATGTGACTATAAAATTTTACTGAAATGTCCTGAACTGCATATTTTAGACTATGACTAAATGAAAATCGTTTTCAATTTCCTTATGCAAACCAAGTTTATTTCTTGACTATTCTAAAAACATTACATTAACTAGTTTTTTACTACATTTCAACAATTTTGGACATAATTTTTAGTTCAGGGAGCCAAAATTATACTTTACTATCTTAGAATTATCAAAATAGACATGATAGAGGGAAATCAATATGTATTTTTCATATAAAGGCTTTCTATTTAAAGAATTGTCATTTGAACTGCTTTTTATCCCCTCGCCAACGAAGTTGCGAAGGGATATAGTAACGCTACCGTCCGTCACATCCTTGTGAACACTCTAGAATCAACATCCTTCAATGGATTTTGACCAAACGTGGTACATACTTAGTCCTTAAGAGAATTTGAAACCCTATTGATTTTCAAGGTCAAAGGTCAAGGTCACAGGGTTAAATTTTTACTGCGTAACATCCGTGTGAACACTCTAGAATCAACATCCTTTAATGGATTTTGACCAAACTTGGTACATACTTAGTCCTTAAGATAGCCGAAACCCTATTGATTTTCAAGGTCATAGCCTTATAGGTCAAAGGTCAAGATAACCGGGTCAACATTTTATTGCGTAACATCCTTGTGAACACTCTAGAATCAACATCCTTCAATGGATTTTGACCAAACTTGGTACATACTTCGTCCTTAAGAGAATCTGGAACCCTATTGATTTTCAAGGTCGTATGTCAAAGATCAAGGTCACAGGCTAAAATGTTTACCACATAACATCCTTGTGAACACTAGAATCAACATCCTTCAATGGATTTTTGACAAAACTTGGTACATACTTAGTCCTTAAGATAGCCGAAACTCTATTGATTTTCAAGGTCATAGCCTTATAGGTCAAAGGTCAAGATAACCGGGTCAAAATTTTACCGCATAACATCCTTGTGAACACTCTAGAATCAACATCCTTCAATGGATTTTGACCAAGCTTGGTACATATTTAGTCCTTAAGAGAATCTGGAACCCTATTGATTTTCAAAGTCAAAGGTCAAGGTCACCAGGTCAAATTTTTAGGCGAGGGGATATGCCACGCTTTGCCCTTGTTTAGTTTGGATCTTGTAAGTATGATTAATAAACAAGATTTTTAAGAAATAATGTGAAGATCCATAGCAATTTGCATGTTTCACAGTGTGTGAATTTAACAGTAGACCGATGGCCCATGTCTGTGTTAAAATCATGCAGGTTTTTGTAAAATTATCTAAATTTTTTAGGCAAATTACTACAAAACTGGTAATTTCAGACAAATGTGATTTTGTAGTGATTGATATTTGTACTTTTGATTTAGATATTCTGACCAAGGTAATTCTAGAGTAGAAGAAATGAGCAGCCATCACATTTCAACGAAACGGATGAAACTGGAGAAATCAAGTTCATTTGTGAACCCATTTGAGTATGTTCATTTTGTTAAAGATTAGACATATTCTACATTATGTTTATAGGTAACATCGTCAATATTGTTCAACACAGTCACTTGTATAACAGTTTCCTATTAATTATTGTGGCTTGCATAGTGATACTACTAGTAGCTATATTATATAGGGATCATGTTGGCTTCTGCGTCATCGTTACATTTTCATCAATCCACAAGCTGAAATGGCCTTAGCTACTTACGGCAATGAAACCAAACTGGGACAGAATTGACGCACGTCTGGCGCACCAAATATTTTCCTGGAACTTTGATGTAATTTTGTCTCTTTATATTGTGTTGTGTAGATGTGTGCTGGATAGATGTATAAAGATTTAATATTATTTTGAAAAGCTTTTTCGTTATACAGCTGCACATCAGAACCATATAGCAAAATTTGTTTCGATATTATACACATACACTGTAATAAACAATTATTTTTTATTCTTACAGTCTCTCAATAGATATTATTGAAGAGGGCAGTGATGTTGGTGATGATTCTGACGATGGAGTTTTTGAACCTAGCCTCAACTTCACTCTAAGGTTTGTCATGTTAATTTCATATGTTTCAGTTGTAACTTACATACTTGAAATTTTGTCCTAATAACAGAACCATGCATGATCATATCTCATAGGAACTTTATTATACCCCCGCTCCACTGGAAAGGGGTAGGTATACTGTTTTACCTCTGTCCGTCCGTTTGTCCCAAGATGTTCATAACATTTTTCTCAGTAATTATTTATGGCAGCAATCTGATATTTGATCATAGGCTTCAGAAGGGTCAATCGAAAGTCGCAAACCCGCTGCGTTGTCCATGGTCAAGTCTGGTAGAAGTCCCATCCGATGAAGGGAAAGACATCAACAACAAATGAAGATCAGGTCTGATTTGGGTAACAGACACCCTGTAACCATTGACCAGCTCGTGATGCCTGCCGTAGAACTTCTTGAGGGATGACCACAACCTAAAATCTGTCTACAAATCACTCAAATCCTTCATAAAGTGGACTTGTAATGATATGTTTAGTTGCTCATTCACTATACATTCGAGATATTCATCTTGAATTGAAAGTTAGGGCTCCATAGATCATAATCTCTATTGTTTTATTCTTGTGAATTACATTGTAAGTATTTTTCTACTTCAAGTGGCAGAGAAGTTACAACAAAAAGACAGCTAGATGGTCTGTGCAGCCTGTTAAAGCTGACAAGTCATATTCCTATGTTCCAAGACTATTAAGGGTCATCATTTGTATGAGACTGCAAGATAATGAAGGAATGAATTAACGTGTGCAGTTGGAAGTAGATGATCCCAGAAGAATCTCGGTCTATCTTGCACCAATTCCACAACCTCCAACTCGGGATGATATTGTAGCATCTCAGAAATCCAGATTTGAAGACCAAGACAAAACAATTGACTATATTGTCACATAAAATAAATTTAGATTGTCACTCTTTGTTTTTCCTGGTCTGACAGAAGTTCTGCACATTTAGAGCAGAAAAGTACCCAAGTCGGGATAATGGGCATTACAAATTGTCCAATGCACAATAATGATAACACTCAGTGTGTTGGTCTAGTAAGTACAAACCAGGACAACTCTTTAGGACCTCACAAGAAACATCTCTGCCAAGTTTGGTTAAATTCTGTTCGGCTGTTCTCAAGAAGAAGATGAAAATGTTGTTTCCCATAGGGTTTCAATGCAAACTTTGACCTCCGCTGGTGGCCATTTTGAATTTTCAAATGGCGCAAACAGTAACAACACATGTTAAAGACATTCATAGGAACATATATACCAGATTTCAATTCAATCCCTTCAGCGGTTCTTGAGAAGAAGTTTCTTGAAAATCGACCAATCAGAATTTTCAAAGTCACATGGTGGCCATGTTTTTTGACGAATCTGCACAAAAGTAACAACTCTTGTGTAGGACTTCATAGAAAACATCTCTGCCAAGTTTGGTTTTGAATTATATAAAAGACTGTCAGTCCATTTTTATGAGTTTTGACTTTCCCTTTATAAGATTGTTCGGAGTTCGGTAATTTTGTTTTTACCTTTATTTAGAAGAAGTTGTCAGTGCTGATAGAACAAAAAATAATAATAAGATGGCAAAACTTTCAAATTAAATTTACAATTCCAACTGACCAACTTGTGAAATTAACAACTCATTAGGGTTGATTTATTTTTTATTTTTGGTGTTTTAACGCCACTTTCAGCAATATTTCAGCTATATCATGGCGACCAGTTTTAGTGGTGGAGGAAACCAGAGTACCCAGACAACCACCGACCATAGGGAAGCAAGTGGTAAACTTTATCATTAGGATATATGGGATAAAATACAAAATATTTCATGAACAAGTTTTAATTAAATCGTCTAGGAATGAAACCCTTGTATTGTCCATATAGATCAGGATATTTGTCCCTAATTTTCCAAGTACAACAGCTTGGGGTCACACGTCTGACCCCAGCTCCAAGTCGGCCATGTGCCCAAATGGTATACTGGCGGTAGGCTGCATACCTATTGGATCTGTTGTAAACCTCGTCATGGGGCATTACTACAAGTTCCTCTCGAAACATTCTAGCAACCCCCAACACTTCCTCATCAAGGACAATCCGATCAAAGTCCTGTAATAAAGACAAGAGATTTAATAAAAACAGAGTAAAGACAGATGGTTATACATTCATCTAGAAAAATGAGCTTTATTTAAAAAAGAAATATAATTCATTATAAGTGAAATAGTTTGCACAAATTCAGTTTAGAGAAATAAAAAAAAGTCTTATTTTGGAAGGAAAGATTTTCTCGTGGGACTTTCTTATGGCCACAGTTTTATTTCGTTTTTTTGTTGGTATATGGGAGAACCATTTTGGTCTTGCAAATTTTTTTTTATCAATTTACCCCTCGAGCTATTCAATTTTAATTTTATGGTTTTTTTCCTAAAAATTATTTTGATTCTGAATCTTGAAGAAAAAAATTTGGCTGGACAGGAGAAAAAAATATATTCCGACTTGACATTTTCACAGTATATAATCATATACTTGCCATTTTCACAGTATAATCGTATACAAAATTTTGAAGAAAAAAAAATTATTCCAGCACTTCGCCAATCCAATTAAAATTAGATCTACGCACTTGCTCCCTATTTTAGATCTAATTATACCCCCGCTTCCCGAAGGGGGAGGTGGTATACTGTTTTACCTCTGTCCGTCCGTCCTTCCAAAATATTTTTCGTCACATTTTTCTCAGCAACTATTGATGGCAGAAATCTGATATTTGGTCACAAGCTTCACATAGGTATGCCATATCGTGGGAAGCGTTTTTGGAACCATCAGATTCCTACTTCCAGTTTGCCGACTTAGTTGGTGTTTATCCACATTGAACATATATGCACATTTTTCTCAACAACTATTGATGGCAGAAATCTGGTATTTGGTCACAAGCTTCAGATAGGTACCCCATATCATGGGAAGTGGCAGGGGTATCATAAGTGAGAATTAGATCACAGTTCACCTTGTTTTAATTAGATTGGAAAATAAGAAAATATGATTTCTGTGGCGTCTGAAAAACAAAATTTCTACGTGACATAGCCCCCTTCAAGGTAAATGGTCAGTCCCATATTATTTTGCAGCAACTGTCTTGTGGAACTAGAAGTAAGGTCTCTTTTGTTTCTAATCCAGCCGAAATTTCTCTGAAACATTCCAGTCAATTAACAAATAAAACAACACTGGCTACGTCATTCGTTTTCATCAGACATGTATTTCACTGTGTTCTACATGTATGTCTCTGTTTTCATATTGTCGGTAAACTGGCTAAAATAAATTAATTTAACACGTGTATCAAAATCTCGGGGAACAACTTCATAACTTATAAAAAGAAAAAAACTAATTTAGTTATTTTTAACGCCGGCAAAAATTTCCGATCGAAAATACGTAGTTGAGCTTGTCCCCATAGGGTGCCTCCTGGCATGTTTTCAATGGTTATCGTGGAAATATCGGCTGAATCTGTTAAGGCATGTAGTTTTCATCAAAGAAAATCTATTCCTGATACAGAAATTATTTATTCTACGTCTTTTAGATACAATCGGTTCGCAAATAGCTTTTTTCCTCAACTTTTATAGAAACTTACCTCAATATCCATGCTGCAGCATCCGGGCTACTGACATAAAAATAGATAAATAAATAGAGTTGGTCTCGCCCAGGTCAGTGCATAATTAATTAGCTTCCGGTAACGATGGTCAGCTTTTTTAGTCGAAAAAACAACGTTTCGGAGCGTATTCATCAATAATTCGGTGTTTAATCTTCATTTTATGAAGGTCAGTACGGAAATCGACAATAATTTTGGGTATGAAAAAATTACGCAGCTGGTAGACAATATCCCTTTAAATACATACACAACAATTATTTGTAATTCGAGTATGTTTACCCATTGTTCTCATTGTCTACTTTTTATAGATGTGTGTTACAATGTTGTCTACTCTTTTTCGAAATCTACAAAATATGTCTTTTGTGTGCAGGGAGTGTGGCACTCTCCAAATATGTTACTCACTATGGTCCACGGCCAGGCTTTCCGTATTATAACCCGCGTACCCTCCCCCATCGAGATAGCTCCCCTATCCGCCAACCAGGGACTCAGTGAGCAGCTCTGTCGGTATGAGCCCAGGGAACCTTCACCAGTACACAGCAGTGTTTCAGTTATATTCATGACGAGAACAATATTACAGTAAAATATGGCACTTGAATGGGCCGGTCTATGCGTGGAAATATAATATTGTTTACTTGTGTAACAGTGATTTCTCTCCAGCACAAAGATTCTGTCCGTTTGAACAATAAATATACAAAATACATACATCGTCGGAAAATATAATATTTATTTGTACGAGCGTTAGAAACAGGTATAAAAAATAGTCTTTGGCGAAATTTGCTAACCTGTTTCGAGGAGAGAGAGGGAGAGCAAATTAATTAATTTTATATTTACCGACAATGTACGTATATTGTGTTTATACTGCAATGTAAAATAAAAAGTCCAAAACAACTGCCAAATTGTCAGAAAAGGGCAGAAACAAGCGTCATTCTCATCATTTTCAATGCTATACTCTGTGAAGTCCACGCTTATACTGTTACCGTTTCTTTCTGTCGCTCTATATGAATCAGGTATCAGACAAGCTTTATTAAATCCATGACTAAATAATACTGAAGTTTTCTTTGACCCCCTAAGGCCTTTATTAGTACTCAAAATCACACAATTGTAGGATAAAATTACATTAATACACCTTATTAATTGATAACGATACGTTAGTGGCAATTGTATATATTTGTTCGTTGACATATAAATGGGGGGGATGCAGAATCTAAAGTAATTAAACTCTGTGTAACATGAACCAATTTTTCAAAATGAGTTGTTTATATTTTTATATTTCCAGTCTCTACCCCCCTCCCCCTCCCCCACCTTTTACACTGAAAATAGTATATTATGCTCCATTACAAGGTATGTGGTCAATGACTTGTATTCTCCTCTGACAAAATGAATAAAATGATAGGTCTTTGATTTTCCCTACTGAGATTTTTCCACCATTGTGTTAATGATATCTCTATATAATTTTAATTAGATTATCCACTGGCTAAAATCCTTTCAGTTATTACATGTAGGTTTGGTTTATGGTACTTAAGGCCACTTTCAACAATGGCGGTCAATTTTATTGGTTGAGGAAATCGGGATACTCGGAGTCACTGACAAACTTTATCACATAATGTTGTATCGAGTACACCTTGACATGAATGGGGTTCGAACTTACAAATTTAGTGGTGATATGCACTGATTGCACAGGTAGTTCGACAAAATCAATGGTATGTTCTTTTACCTGTGTAAAGCTTAATTTCAGTCGGTATACCAATTCCAGTGCAGTGTTAATACCTACAACATGTGTTCCTGTTAATATTCGTTTCTTATATTGCATTGGATCATTTACGTAGATTGTTTTTTTTCTTTGTCAAATAAAATAATTTGTCAGACTGTAGCCAATGTTGCTATAGTGAGCTAGCACAATATGAATCCAACTATAAGCCTATTTGTGTAGTACAAAGCGAGAATTCCCGTCGTCTCTTTGAAATGTATAGCTTGTTCTCGTCATGATATAGCTGGGGTGATAAATGAAAAAAAACCGTACCACACTGTCGGAACTATTCTAAAATTCATTTCATAAATCCCAGAAAGAAGAAAAATAGATTCCCCAAACACACATTTATTAACACGAACACGAATAAACCGGGTCTTACCAAAACATAAATATATATAATCCTTGTATCACAAAAGATAGATAATAAATATCTGCCGAAACACTGACTACTGTGTGGATGATACTCAAGGGGGCCGCCGTGGACGTGATCGCATGGTAGTTGTTTTAAGCTTACAGATTTAAAGCACACGGGATTTAGTTTAGTTTAAACATATTTTATTTGCTCAAATATGCAAAAAGGATAAGACACAAGTTAAACAAACTTATGAAGTCTTCTCCTATATACAATAAGTTACAACATTATTTGATAGAGCATGCATGCATATGAATATTTCTTACATTAATATGCGTAAATTGAAGAAGAACAGAGAATGAAGAAAGGAATTAGAGAAGGAGAGAGAGAGGTTGGTGGTGATGGTTTGTGTGATTGTTCATTTGGTGAACCACCTAAACAAGAAACCTTGCAGGCCTCTTTATATATTTAAACACGTGCTTAAAAATAATTTCGTTCTGTTCATTTGAAAGAATAGGATTACCACTGGTTAAAAGCTTGAGGTCTATAGCACAGTCATTAGGTAGCTAGCTGAGAATGTGAAACAATTTATATCTCATATTTGCATAATGGGAACAATCAAAGAAGAAGTGATACCATCATTCACGATTGGCCCCACAACGACAAGACGGATCTGAGACTATATTTACTTGGAACAAATCATAATTTAAGAAAGAAGCAAAACATCGAAGTTGGGTTAATGCAATATTAAGTTTTCGAGGTCCAATTTCGAAATGTTTAGGAACTTGTCTAATATCTTTCTGTTTTCTTAATTCAATTTTACATTTTGCAATAGATTCCATATTTCGAAGAGATGGATTTAAGCTATTCCATTGACGTATTGCTGAGGGATTAAACGAGCCACAAGTAATCGATAGTCTGCAAAATAGTATTATTATATCACTTCCATTACGCAATGAATACACGGTTGTACTTTGAATCGTTGGAGGAATTAAGTCACAAAGATACCTGGGTGCATTATTATTTTGAATATTATAAAACATTTGTAATTTTCTCCTTTTTCTTCTTTCTGTCAATGATTCCCAGCTTAACTCTTTATAAATTAGAATGGAACTAGCAAATATTGGAAGACCAGTAACGATTCTAGCGGCCTCAAGTTGCAACCGATCATGTTTATTAGAATGTCCCACACCACAATTATCCCATACTTCACTAGCATATTCAAAAATTGGTCTGATGTAAACTAAATAGAGTTTCTCTAGATTTTTCCTAGAAAGTTTATATTTTAACTTTCGAAGAACATTCAGGTGTTTGTAAATACTTGACAATATATTTTCTATATGCATATTCCATTTAGCATCGCTGCTGAATGTAACTCCTAAATGTTTATGAGAATTTGTAATTGGAATAGTTCTTCCATTAAATGTAAAATTTAATTCTGGAATTTCCGTATTTGAAAATAACATAATTTCTGTTTTAAAAGACATGAACCATTTCTTTGACCATTCATCCAGCTCTTTCAAGCTGTGATCAATCACAGTTTGTATCTGTAATTCATCACGACTGGAATAGCTGAAGGAAGTGTCGTCTGCAAAAATTCGGCTAAGAGAGATTAGATTCTCAGCAATATCGTTAATATACAAAATAAATAAGAGAGGATCAATTACTGAACCTTGAGGTACACCAGCTGAAACATTGCAGAGTGAAGACGACGAATTGTTTATTACTACTCTCTGTTGTCGATATTGCATGTAACTAGAGAACCAACTTAATAAATTGCTATCTACACCGTATGATTTAATTTTATGCAACAACCCTTTATGCCAAACTTTGTCGAACGCTTTAGAAAAATCACAGAAAACAAAACAGCTAATTTACTTTTTTTCTAGTGAATTTAGAATGCAGTTGTACATTTCTAATAGTTGGTGTACTGTTGAATATTTTGGGAGAAAACCAGATTGATATTCATAAATTAACTTCAGATGGTTAAAAACATATTTATAGATAACACGTTCCATTATTTTTCCAACACAACTTATGAGAGATATAAGTCTATAATTAGACAGTAATGACTTGTCACCTTTTTTAAATATAGCAATCACATGTGCAATCTTCCAGCTGGTTGGATATTTACATTGTAAAAGAGATTTATTAAAAATTATTTGAAGAGGGACTGCTATTTTTTCAGGACATAATTTTAACATTTTGTGACTGATTATATCAGGTCCCGATGCCTTATTAGGATTTAAAATTTTAATAATATCAACAATCTCATCTGTTGTAATGACTATGTCTCGCAGAAAATTATTGGTCCTATGTTCAATATCTGGAAGAGGAATATTGGCATCTTCTAAAGAAGAAATAAAACTAAAAAAAATATTTATTTAGTAATTCACACTTCTCGTCGTCTTCGTAAACTACCTCCTCTAGTGCTTCATCCTGAATTATATTTTGGAGAGGGGGTATATTACTATATCCTTTATTAGATTTAATTAACATCTTCGTTATTTTCCAGTAAGTTTTTAGATTTGATATATTTTCTAAGATTAAAGTGTCTAAATTTTGTTCGAAATGTTCTTTAGCTGTCTTTTTTAAATTATTAACTTTGTTTTTCTGTTTCTTGTATTTGTCGATATCTGATTGTTTGTTATATTTTTTTGCTGTCTTACGAATATGGTCTCGTTTTCTAGTTTCTCTTCTGAGTTCACTATTAAACCAAGGTCTATCCCCTACTAGCCAAATTACGTTGTCAAAACGTAGTGACAACCTAACTTTTTCGTTGTTACAACGTAAGAATTTTACGTTTTAACTACGCCGATTTGTAGACTTCCCTAAGCGTAACTACCACGTTGTGGTACTACGTAGTAAAAGACCTTCCTCCAACCAAACGACAACCATGACCATGTAAGGACGTTTACACAACGTAACCACCAACCATCACAGGACCTTAATACGAGGTAAATACAACTAATTAAGGACGTTTACACAACGTAACTACCAACCATCATAGGACCTTTATACGACGTAATTACAACCACCAAAGGACCTTTACATGACGTAATTACAACCACAAAGGGTCCTTTAGACAACGTAACTACAACCACCTAGGGACCTTTACACAACATAACTACGACCACCTAGGGACCTTTATACAATGTAACTACGACCACCTAAAGACCTTTAGACGACGAAACTACAACCATCTCTATATAGTTATACAACTACAAAAAATGTACAACCCTAAAAGGACTTGTATAGCCAAATTACGTTGTCAAAGCATTGTGACAACGTAATTTGATAGTAGGGCAACTATAATCACATTAAGACCGTTACACCATGCAACTACCGGTACCAACTACAAAAATGTACATTAATTTTTGTGTATTTAAGGACCTTTTGTGATGTTCTTAATTTTTTTGAGTTAACTAATAAAATATAAAATTCTAAACATTTATTAATCCAAATTATTGCAAGTTTTACAGATGATGAAACACTCTTTCTACTCTCAGACTCATCCCATCATAATCTATTCTAAAGATGCCAAAATGTTTAGATGTAATTATTATACAAATATGTCAGGTACATGTAATAATAAATATATCAGATTAAAAAACATGTAAAATAAATGTACTAAAAATCTTTATCTTGTGAAAGTTGCATTTGACTAAATTAAAGATGTACAAATGTATATAGATAACATCTATAGAAGTAATGAATAGGTATACATCCAGTGGAGGACCTACATTTTAAGGTTCCTAAACTATTATGTGGGCCCTTTTGCAGCCAGCAAGAATAACCAACAAGGTCAAAAGGGCCATGAACAGGGTGTTGGGGTGGAGTCCTTGACAATGGGCCAAACATTGATCCCTTTCCCACCAGCAAAGAGGTCTGAGTAACGGATGGTATCTTCTTCAATGGTGTTGTTCCATGGGAGATTCTGATAATTGTTTGTTTTTAATTTAACCACTATATCTCAGATTTTTATTAAAATTGCTGTACTGGGTTATAAGCATTTTATGCTAGAAAACAGAAATATCTCAATAAATATGGGAACTGAAGCACTAGTTGCTGGCTAAGGAAACAGCAGAAATACATGTATACATATAAAAATATCACCCTGCTAACAATGGACCAAACTTATAAGAACAACTTGACCTATAAATCTATTCTTTAGTTTAAAATTAAACACTAAAAAATATATAATCAAAAATTACCAAAAACAAAGAAAAATTTGTAGGATCATCAATGCACAGAAAAAAGAATTTTTTCATTCTTTAAATTACTAGATAAACAGGTGATAGTCTTGATTTTTGGTGTTTGAATGCACAAGCCTGAATTAAGAATTCATATGTCTGTTTGTGGTTCCGATTGGTTCTAACATAAGGACTGAGCTGTCAAACTATTAAGCTGTGCACCAACAAAGGATTCGAGGATCCAACTGCCAAAATGTAGGCTATGAATAGATTCTGGTTAAGTCAAGGAGCCCATACAGCTTGGGATTCAGGTGCAAATTTGGAAATTTTACTAATTGCAGGGACATTTTGAGGCCATATGAAATTGGAATTGGAGCATATTCTAAGGTCAATATTAAGTACTTTAAGCCATTGACATATGATTCTATTACTAAAATAGCTTTATTCTAATAACAAAGACAGTAAAAAAAAACTCCATTAATTTTGTTGAAAAGTTAGCGTAAGCTTCATTAGTTTCATAGTAAGATCTACAAATGTACCAGTGTACACATCCCAATCCTGAGAAAGCTGTAACCCCAAAATATTCTTGTTAATGTATATAAAAATATAACAAAGAACAATAATATTTTAAGCTAAGCAATTCAAAATAAAAATATCACATCCCCTTACAGAGAAAAAATATAACCCTAATTTTTCTTTCTTTCTTGAAGAAAAAATATATATTATTAAATATGGGGACAGTCATGATCGTATGGTAGTTAGATTTATAACTACCTATGCAATCAGTGCACATCACCACTAATGTTGTGAGTTGCGAGGGGTAAAATTTGCACAGATAATGTTACCCTTCTATTCTAATAGGACATATACGGTAAATATTTAATCCATATTCCTTAATAGTGTACCCATATTAAAATCTCCAACAAACTTACCCCTTCCATAAATTATTTCTATGATGTGCTGTTTTGGCTTTGTAAACAAAAGGGTATAATAAAACAGCCAAATACGTCACGATCATTAGCGTGTGTAAGTCATAATAAACCGGGGATTTTTATACCCTTTTGTTTACAAGGCCAAAACAGCATGTCATATTAGAATTCAAAATACTGGCATACAAATCATGATTCTCATTCAACCAATCAACTTTCATTCAACATTATATTATATAATACTATCCTGGGTACTCCGGTTTCTTCTACCTTTATAAACTGCAATATTGTTGAAAGTGGTGTTAAACACTCATAACCTTATAATTAACTCAAACCCACATTATCTCAACCATACTGATACTGATATATATAAATCACAAAACTTGCATACAAAAAAAACCACATACAAATTCTAACATTTGGTCAGCAAAAAAATGAAAGATATAAAAAACAACAAAGTTAAATGAACGATGAAAGGTTTCCTTCAACTATAAAGTTTTTTTTCTCCATCAAGCATCTGGAAAGCTCTCTTCATTGGTGGATTGATTCTGAAAAAAATAATATGATATTAATATTTTCAGCTAAATGGAACAACTTTAGGGGTGAAAATATTTTTAGTAACTATTTTGATCATGATCAGAAGCTTGAAATTATTATATTTAGGAGATAACTGTATTGTATTTTAAGCTTTGCGGATGTAAATCGTCGGTTTTACGGTCGCAAAATGAGCTTACCTAGCGACGCATATCGTAGCTAGGTAAACAGATATTTGCGACTGTAAGTGAAGACACATTGTAAAACCTATAATTAATTGATTATAACTCGGAAATATATTGCATGGATATATATTACAGAGCTAAAGAAAGAAATCCAAAAACTGTGACCAAACATATACGTTAAATTTTATTGATAGGACAAATCTAGAAAAGATAAAAAAAAAAAAAACATGAGAACAGAAGAGAATTAGAAGAGAAATAGTACAAAAAAAGTGCAGTTCAAACATTTAGATCTATTGCAAGACTACAATATTATCAAAATTAATACTTAATTTTAGAAGAAGCATTTGCAGTATGTAAAACATTAGACTCGGAGAAGAACTTACACTTAATATGCAAGAAACTTATATCTCTAGATTAAAAATTGATTTAAGACAGCACTTATCTTGCAGTTTTTGATATTTGTTGTTGATATAAACATATCCCGTAAAATGTTTTCCATGATCTCATTTCATTAATGAGAAATTACGAAAATCACAAAAGCACATATAAACAATCAGTGGGGAGGAGATAAATATCGATCAATCAGTGGTGTGACCTAATTAAATAGCATAATTACCCATGCCCAGTACTTCTCTACTGACCATTATTATCTTCATTTATTACACTTTTATTATTTCTACACTTAATATAGAAAACTTTAAAAAGAAAAGTAGAAATGAACCAAAAAATGAAGTCCATGTTACAAAGCTCTGACAAAGGATCATATTATAATTATTTACTCTTGGGAATTTTAGTCATTTTTTTCTGCAGTTTTTTTTACATAACTATATTCCTTATTAACTGATTTCTCAAAATTTCATTACAGGTACAGTTAATTTGTCTTTGGGATGGGATCTCTATCAGATAGGTTGATCTTTTCAAAATGTGTTTATTTTCATTTTATCGTCAACTGTAACTGATGATATTTAACATAAATCTCTTCTTAAGAAATGTTCTGTATTTGAAGTAGATTGCATACATGTAATTAAATGTAACAAGTTCATCTAAAGAACCCTTTGTTTCTGTGATAGCCACACACTGTAAATATGGGAGGAGCTCTATTGGTATAACTTACACGTATAAGTGTATGCATGTATCATTATACATTTATTTTGTAGGCTTTGTGCATGAAGTCTAATTTCTGGTTCATCAATAAATCATCATGGTAGCTTTCGTGATCTGAGTTTAATCCCTATAAAATTGCCTCAGGACTAGATTAGTTGATAGTAAAATGTAAAATATAATGTTGTTGACTTGTCTGGCCTATAGCTAGAAGAACATGAAATTGAATACCTCTGATTAGATGATGGTGAAATTTGCTGTTGTCTAGCTATAGCTATGTGTTGACCGGTCTGACATTACAGGACATGAAGCAGGTGACATCTGTGGCTTCCAATATTACATGGGGCCAGGAATTATTTCGACTGGTTTGCCATATGTTGAAAAGTCACAAGGTCAGCTATGTGCCTATAACAGCTATAACCTCAAATCCAATTGTACTTGTTTACCACTTTTACAGAAATGAACCAGCTCTGAAATTATAATGAAGAAATTTAAACTATTTTATTCATAGTCTCATTTATATACACAATGTACAGGTATCAGCAATGATCATACTGTCTTAACGATAAAAAAAAGAGGCTACTTCCCCCTGCCTCCTAAGTATATACATGTAGCCAGAAATAAGGTACCATTTGATAATTTGCATATCTAAGATGGGGACATCATGGGGAAGTCTGCAATTTTCATATGATCTACATTAAAGATATAATTTCTAATTGCATGCATGTTATTTTCTGAACTTGAAAATTATATACCTTTGGCTAAAATCAAGCTAAATAATAAATGAAATAATAATTAAATGTTCGAGGTTCCTGGACAAAATGAAAATCGGATGCATCTAACCTTTATCTGATCTTAAGAGTCTATGTAAAAATGTCTGTAATACAGAGACGTGCAAAAAGTATTCGGTCACTGTGATGTTTTACTATATATTTCATGTAAAACCACATTTTTTAAAAACATTATTCCAAAGTCGACTTTGATGATTTTTTTACCAACAAAAACAGAATTAAATGTAGTTTTACAAAGTGATTTTAGCATAATTTTATAATCTATAATTTTTATGAGTTCACAATTTAAACACAAAACAAAATTTTGAACGTCAAAAATACAATACAATGATAGTACATTTGAAGACAAATAATTTAAGTTTGCATTTAAATCATGAATATTTAAAATCTGTGCTTCCAAAAAATATTTAAAAATAATCACAGAAAATTACATAGTTCTCGCTTCTGACGTTCTGTTGGTAAAAATTTCATCAATATCGAACAAGAATTGAGTTTGGAATGTTTTGAAAAATGGTGGTTATATACCTGTATGAAGTATAGCAAAAAAATTAGTGACCGAATACTTGTTGCACGTCTCTGTACATGAAATTGAGACCAATGAGGGAGATAACTTATTTACAATGAGACAAGAAAAAATTAAATAAGTGCAATGGTTATTATTATTATTTTTTTATTCCCCCCCCCCACTAACCATTTAAATAACATGATATATAAAAAAAAATAAAAAATATTGAACTCTGGTGTAGTTTATCACAGGATTGTTGGGTGCTTTGCCTCTTGAGAATGCAATATTATACAGTATTATCTTTGGGTTGTTTAATATTACCTTTACAATGTACAGAGACGTGCCAAAAGTCCGGTCACTGTAATTTTTTACTATATATTTCATATAAAACCACAATTTTTGAAAACATTATTTCAAACTCAATTCTTGTTTGATTTTGATGAAATTTTTACCAACAGAACGTCAGAAGCGAGAACGTATGTAATTTTCTGTAATTATTTTTAAATAATTTTTGGGAGCACAGATTTTAAATGTTCATGATTTAAACACAAGCTTAAATTATTTGTCTTCAAATGTACTATCATTGTATTGTATTTTTGACGTTCAAAACTTAGTTTTGTGTTTAAATCGTGAACTCATAAAAATTATAGATTATAAATTTATGCTAAAATTACAGTGTAAAACTACATTTAATTCTGTTTTTGTTGGGAAAAAAAATCATCAAAATCGAACAAGAGTCGACTTTGGAATAATGTTTTTAAAAAATGTGGTTTTACATGAAATATATAGTAAAAAATCACAGTGACCGAATACTTTTGGCACGTCTCTGTACCTCATTGCTTTGGTTACTGACATAACTACCGGTACATTTTTGTACATGTACAAGGTATGTATGATTATAAACTTTTGCTGTAAATTAGTGTAAACCTTTATTGTGTTATTTTATTTTATTTTATTTTATTTCAGTGGCGGATTCAAGGGGGGCTTTGGGGGCTTCAGCCCCCCCGTCGAATAAGTCAAGCACATATATTAACATACGCTTTTCAAGGCTAGTTAACGTCACGATATGGCTTTTAATCGAATGGTTTCGATCTGTGTGATGAAAGTAAAAGATAATAGAAGTTAATTTCTTTGTATTGAATTAATCTTCAAAGAGGTAATTATAAGTAATTATGCTAAATCAAATTTTCAAGTTTATTTGAAGTTTTTATGAATGTATTGTCAAAATACCAATTAATCAGGCATTGTCTTTAATTACTTAAACCATTATATAAACATGTCTAGTGTCACAATTTCATATAGGTATAACCACCAACACCTGTAAATTGAGGCTCTTTCAAGGAAATTCTTTTTTAAATATTATTTATTTTTACAAAAAAATTAAAGGCAAATGTTGCTGTATTACAAAAAAAAAAAAAAAAAAATACACGAGTTTCTGTTTTGATAAAATATATGAATACAGCATATTTTAAACTCTAAATGAAAATATAAATAGATATAAAATGATTAAAATTAATTAGAAATAAAATAAGACTTAAATTATATTTTTTTCCTGCTATTGTTCAAACCTTTGACAGGGGCGGATCCAGGATTTCAAGTTGGGGGGGGGGGGGGGGGGCACACTTAAAAAATCATGAAAAATCATGATTTTATGCCAAAAAATCATATTTTTTCCAATTTTAGGAGGGGGCGGCCCCCCCTTCCCTCCCCCTGGATCCGTCCCTGCTTGACCACTTTACAAAACTGCCAAAACACACATACACCAGACCAGAAGAAGCTGATGTAACTTCTTTGTTGAATTCCATTTGCAACTTTGATTTTGTCGTAACCATTGTTATTGTTCAAATGTGTCTGGCTTTTAAGAAAGGGCTCAGCAGATCACTAGATTTAGATTAAACTTATTTTATTGTTAACTATATAACATTTGGATCGGACACAAGTTATTCCAACTTACAAAGGTCCTCTACAAGATCACTACAAGAGAGATCACTTGACATAGGCAGACTCTTAAAAAGCGTAAATTTAATTCAGAGCTCACTAAACTGCAGAGCAAATGTTGAACAATTCAATTGAGAGGAGTGCTAAAATATGTGAACCGCTAGACATAGAGGTTAAAAAACCTATAATATGCGGGAGACAAATAATGAGAGATAATGTTGAAGCAGAGTCCGGAAGACTACTTTAGGAAGTCAATAACTGTACCTTTTCTCTACTGTACGCTAAATGAAATGAATACATGTACAAGGTTTACCGACCTACACGCCAGAACCGCTCTGGGACTACAGTTGGATCCATCAATTATTGAAAATATTGCTCCATAACTGAAAATCACTTAAATCACGCTAATCATTGTAACAAATTAATGATGATTTTTCTGTTCTTCGGGGCGTCTTGATTGACAATAAAGTATTTGTTTGTTTGTTTGTTTTTGACACAAAATTTAACAATGAATGACATTTTGGCGTCACACTCACAGTATTTTCTTAAATCAATTTGGATTGCTCATTCATAGATGTAATTCTATTGACTAACCTTACTGTATATTTCTACCTTCTAAACTCGAGGTTTTTGTATGTTCGGGACATCAAAGAAATTGTTAAAATTGTCACAAAACACCAAAATGATTTGAATTTTGGTAGGAACAGGGGATTATAGTATAGGGGAAGGAAACACGTTATACGATCTGCGGAAGATTTTCGTTCGAGGTTTTTCGTATTTTTCATTGTGAAGTATACAATAATTATTCCTTGTAGGGTGGTGCATTCGGAATATATCTTCCAACTGAGAAATCACGCGAGGAACGCCGCTTGTAGATCTCATTGGTCAACTACTGGGTTAATTTTGTACGGATGACCAAATAAGAACTTTGAACTGAATATTATTGATATGAGAAGGCGCGGCCTTTGAAGAGGACGGAAATATATTTGAAATTAAAATAGTGTTAAAAATAACTTCATAGAAAATTAAATTAAGTTTTGGAATAGTAAAAGAATGGAAAATTACGAATTTATTTTTTATTATACACAGAGACGTGCCAAAAGTATTCGCTCACTGTGATTTTTTACTATATATTTCATATAAAACCACATTTTTTAAAAACATTATTCCAAAGTCGACTCTTGTTCGATTTTGATGATTTTTTTACCAACAAAAACAGGATTAAATGTAGTTTTACACTGTAATTTTAGCATAATTTTATAATCTATAATTTTTATGAGTTCACGATTTAAACACAAAACTAAATTTTGAACGTCAAAAATACCATACAATGATAGTACATTTGAAGACAAATAATTTAAGTTTGTGTTTAAATCATGAATATTTAAAATCTGTGCTTCCAAAAAATATTTTAAAATAATCACAGAAAACTTCGTACGTTCTCGCTTCTGTTGGTAAAACTTTCATCAAAATCGAACAATGGAATAATGCTTTGAAAAATTGTGTTTTATATGAAATATATAGTAAAAAATTACAGTGACCGAATACTTTTGGCACGTCTCTGTATATTCAAAAATGTATTAAAAAAGAACCTTATGTAAAAATTGATAATTTTCAGTAAAAGGAAAACAAATTCTCAAAATATTACCTTTATGTGCTCATTTAAGCAATGCAGAAGTTTAAAATTTATTAATAAAGATAATAAATTAATTTTGTTATTCTCGTATGTGCAGAAAAGAAGTTTTCAAATGTGTGCACATGCAGATATTTTGAACCAAGAAAACTATGTACAATAATCATTAATATTGAAATGATATTTTTTTTGTTCTTTTTCTTTAGGCCATTGTGTTGTCTTTCCTTCGATTTACGGATTATGATAACCGCTTTTGCATCTTCAAACTCTTCTTACCTATGTTATGAATGCTATTTATTCATTATTGATGATCTTCTTTAGAAATGGAATTGTTTTAAATGTACATGTATACACGTTTTTCCCTTCATATAAATGTCAAAAATAGTAATATTTGGTTGAAATAATATGCCACTTCTCCATGTTCTTAAAAATAAAACAGAAAAATATTTTTTTATCTTCCAATGCTCTTTCGACACTTCGTTTATTTTTACTTTACTAAGTTGTTAATTAAACGTTCTTAGTTTTAATTAAAAGTTGTTTCCTTTTCAATTAAACATCCAAAATAGGTATTTTTATCACTTGCTTTTGGTTAACTCAAATTTTAGGAATATAGCTGTTTAGTGGGTTTGTTCTTTTACGCATTTATTCTTCATAACCACCAACAATGATAAACGCTATTTTCAAGCATTTGCGATTTTTTAAAATAAAAAATCTGTAATATAGGTCTACCCTTGGAGAATGAGCGGATTAGCATTATATAGCGTCTTAATACCATGAAGGGGGTCTCAGCAAGAATACAGAGAATGTTTTGGTGTTCAAAACGTGATACATTGTACATGATATTGAATTCTGTGTAGGATAATGCATTTGGTTATATATAATAATAATACTGAGGGAATACCCTCACCCGTCTTTAAATGAATCATTGAAGGGATCGGGAAAGTATTTTTGCCTTAATAAAAAAAAAACATTTAAATATTTCATTTGTTACAGTTACCATTGATTTCCTACTATGCATGTATAAATATATAATGTAGTCCTTTCTTCAGAAACATTTGCAACCTTCTGTCTAGCTTTACTCCCGATGTTGTTATCAACGTGTATGCATTCACTGTGACCAGTTACCCGCTGTGACTTATCATATTAGCCTGCAATTTTGCCTGTCCTAAGCCAGTGCTCATGCAGATATTGCAAATTTGTCCAACTTCATTTTAATAATGGTGAAATGTCTTTTTAACTATTTTTCATATTACCCTAACCAGGCGAAAATGATGAGCACTAAAGGATAATTCATGCATCATATAATTTTTTCAAATACCCAATAGCTTGGGAGAAGCAGGGTCCTTTGCTAAATCATGTACCATGATGAGGTAATTTTTGCATTTCCAATTGACACCACAATTTTATATAAAAGCCCACAATATGATCTCATACACAATTTGGTTATAAACTTTGAAGTGGCTTCTGAGAAGAAGTGTTTGTATGTATTTTCCACAGGATCTTTTATTTAACTGTGATAAATATGATGAATTAAGAAAAACACTTTTTCACAAGATTAAATCATTGCTCTGTCCAAATGTGAATTTAAATAGTTTCAAAAATGAAATAAACACTTATTTAGTTGAGCTTTTTCTTCAAGGAAGTGATGATTTATCTATGGATGATAACATAGTTATATTTCAGTGTGTATATGAATTCATTGAAAATAGCAATAGATTTCTATAGATTCTATGCTTTGTAAATATTTTAAATTGCTATTGAAAATATAATTTGCATTAACTATTATGAGTGTATGAGTGTGAGATAGTCTGTTGTATTGTCTTGTCTTGTATCATATGTATGTTGAGGAGACCAACTTTGTAGCCTTCAGGCTGTTTGCAATCCTCTTGAAATAAATAAAGCATTAAATTAAAATAACTATGTTCCATGCCAAAAGTGGTATTTTTTAATTTGTAATCTAGCTTCTGTACCAGACACTAATGTTGCATACAGTTACTTACATGAAAATACTAAGAAGAGTTGTTATTCCTGTTGGGAGGATCCTGATTTAAAATGAAAAGAAGATTTTCCAGATGCAAAACTTTTAACCAGTGTGAAAAAAAATTAACCTGTAGTATACTTTCTTTGTATTCCTATATATCAAGAATCATTGATATGCATACTAATAGGGGCAGAGCCTGTCGCTCACCTTTCATTCTGCTTCGAGGAAACTTAATACAGCACCTTCCATAGGTGCTTCCCACCAAGTTTCGCTTCATTTGGCTAAGCAGTTACAGAGAAAAAGATTTTTATAAATCAACCAATCAGAAAATAGAATTGCCTGTGGTGGCCATGTTTGTTAACGGATTGGAATTAAATTAGCATTCTGGATAGAAGACCTTCCAAGGATGCTTCCTACCAAGTTTCGATTCATTTGGCCAAGCGCTGTCAGCGGAGATGATTTTTTAGAAATCAACCAATCAGAAACAAGAATTGCCTGTGGCGGTCATGTTTGTTAACGGATCGGAAATAAATGAGCAACTTTATAGAGGACCTTCCAAGGATGCTTCCTATCAAATTTTGATTCATTTGGCAAAGCGGTTTCAGAGGAGAAGATTTTTTTAGAAATCAAACAATCAGAAACAAGAATTGCCTATGGCGAACATGTTTGTTAATGGATCGGAACGAAATGAGCAATCTTTATAGAGGACCTGCCATAGATGCATCCTACCAAGTTTTACTTCATTTGGCTGAGGGGTTTCAGAGGAGAAGATTAAAATGTGAAAAGTTAACGGACGATGGACGCCAAGTGATGGCAAAAGCTCACATTGCCTTTGGCAAGGTGAGCTAAAAAGGGTGCAGTCGACTCGCAGCCGCAAGTAATAAAGTTTACCAGTTGCTTGACCGTGGTCGGTGGTTCTCTCCGGCTTCCTTCACCACTAAAACTGGTCGCCATGATATAGCCGATATATTGTTGAAAGTGGAGTTAAAACACCAAAAATCTAATCAAATCAAATCTGGACAAGTATACAGGGGTAACAGGCGAAAAATCACAGAAGGTATTAGCCAAGTTGGATATTAATTTTACTCTTATCACAAATACATATGCAGGGTCGCCTTAGGTGTGGACCCCATAACATAATAAAAATCATTGCTGTTCTCTGTAAAACCTAGTGTTTTTGTTTGTGTGTACTTGAACAGCTGAGAGTATGCAACTTCAGTGGGGCTCAATTGGCTTAAGGAAGATCCTGTATATATGGTTCATTCTACCTAGGGCCATTATTTCGTGTTGGTATGCTAGTTGGATTGACAACTACCCGTGCAATCAGTTTCTATCACCACTAAAGTTGTGATTTTGAATCCTGCTCGTGGGGAGGTGTGCTTGATACAACATTATGTGATAAAGTTTGTCAGTGTTTTTCTCCATTTTCCTTCAACAATAAAACTGACCACCATGATATAATTGAAATTTTGTTGACTGTGGCATTAAACACCATAACCCTAACTCTTCATTCTACCTATTAGTACAACAATGTATTACGACTTTTTGAAAATAGACAAAAAATATATATAATTTTTAACCAGAATATGTGGAATACTTTTTTGCTATATTTTGCAGCAGCCAGACAAGACATAACTTAGAAAATAATCCTACATAATATATCTCAATCAGGGCGAGGTGTACAACATTTTGTGATAAAGTTTGTCAGTGATTTGCAATAGGTCGGTGGTTTTCTCCGGGGTCCTCCACCAATAAAACTGACCACCACAATATAACTGAAACATTGTTGAAAGTGGCGTTAAACACGATCAAACAAACAAACTAAATATATTAGAAAATACATGTAATTAATTCAATCAATATTCAGTAAGTATGATGTTGGTCACCAAACTGGATGGTAGTTATTAATACAAATGTAGATTGCAAAGTCATTATTTTTAATTTAGTTCATCGACTTTGTTATCAATTGCTTGATAATTTATTTTCTTTTATATACTCTTACTCTCAGCTGATACTGATATATGTCAATAAAATATAATAAACATAGGCAACATTTCAAAATCACTTTTTTATTAGAAAATCTGAGTCTTAATCCATAATAACAGTCTTTTATCCTACATCTTTGAACTATGAAAATGTCTTCAAATAAGTTGCATATGGTTATTTCTACTACATGTACATGTATGTGATGTCATAAACAATGTAAAATTATTAATACAGATAAAATCCTTGTTTTTAATATTTAATAAAAGAAAAGGTTTTTAAAACAAAATGATAATCAAATAACCTCAATTTTTTTTATTGATTTAGTTAAAGTATTTGTACAAGGAAACTTCCTCCAAAATCATGTAATGTCTCAATAAATTAATTTAAATTAAAAAAAAACCTCCCTTCCAGATCTCAGCTAACGTATTCCGATGAATAAGGTTCCTGTTAAATTTATAAAAAATTAACTAATTACTTATGTCACATGAAAAGTTGTCTATTTTCAGCTAAAAAAAATCCTTTCACCCCTTCCCCCCCCCCTCCAAAACCCCCCCCAAAAACTCAACAACATCAAATTTAGGATGAAGTCTTTGATGACTTGAAATGAAAGCTTAAATAGCGTAAAAATTAGTCATAGCAATGGTCCTCCTATGTTGCAATTTGATCTGTCATCTGAAAGACTTCTAAGCCAACATCCAGTTCATGTTGTATTTGCTACCAAGTTCCTGACAACCATTCTGGAATCCATCAGCTGTAACAAAATAACACAGTATAGTACTTGATAACAGAAATTCTAAAATAATATGACATTTAAAAAAAATAGATGATGTCTCAAAAGAGGTACCAGTGTTTTAAGGCAAACTTATGTTATATGTTAAAAGAATTCTCTATTTAAGATATATACCGGTACTTTGATTGTACCTCCCTCGTTTGATACTGTACATCACTTTCTCAGTCAAATCACAAACTTTGTAGTTACTCTATGTAGTACTAAGGTATATATATTGCTGTTTTGTCTTGCATGTAGAACACTACATGTTGATATCAATAGAGGAGTAACAGAATTTGACACTCATCTGATCCTGTATCTCTCATGCATTGTCGTTTCGATATGTATACATGTATAAAAGAAGAAGATACTTTATTTACCAAATATAGTCCCACGAGGGGCATGAATATTCACATATATAATTATTTAAAACATAACATATGTTTAACAAAGACAAAGATACAATTACATATACTTATAACATGTCATTTATATGCTCAGTGTGGTTGATATGTTTTAATACATCCAGCTATGATATATGTATCATATAAATATGATGATAAATAAATAGATAGAGCCGACTATTTGTATCCTACCCGTGTCTGAAACAGAGAGGCAAACACAATGATAACCTTTCTGCAGGAGACACCAGGTGACGGTGCTAAAAGGATGATAGTCAACCCTTAATTTTGAGGTACAGGTATGAGCCATTTATATCCTCCCTGTGTCTAAAGCAGAAAGGCAAGCACATCGGTTGCCCTTCAGCAGAAGACACCAGGGGACGATGCTAAAAGGAATATATATAGATGGCTTCATCATGCAGTTTTATTATTATTGCATTCAAGTTTAAATCAAAATACATGTAGCTATCTGAGAAAACAAATTCTACAAGTACATGCATGATGAAGTTAGCCATCTCTTTGATCTGCATTGTTATATTCCTTTTTTCCATGATCATAGTGTTATTTTTAGTCAAAATAATGAATCTTCCAGCAATCCAGAGATTTGTATTTTTTAGGTCGCATTAATTTCTGTATTAACAGGAGGAAGCTGATCTAAAAATTAAAAATTATAGCTTCCTGGAGTTATTTGGACTATGAGTGATATTACAGGCAGCTAATGACCAAGTGTTATTGGTGATATGGATATATACATATATGCATATCATTAACCTTTCAACCAAAAATTGTAGCTATTTTTAACCAGAAGTATTGTGTGTCATGTGACATGTTGGTTTGTAAACAAATGCAATTTAAGCATTATTTTCATTCTAAAAAATAATAATCAAATAAAACAATGTTAAAACATCCGAATTATATAATAAATTAAGCAATCGGTCATTTTAAAATCCTTGTAATGACACCTTTATTTTTTTTTCTATAGCCTCAAATTACCCGCTATACCACAATATGCGTTGATCAATGAAGACGAACTTACATGTAGAATTTTTAACTGATTTTACATCGAAACTTACCAATTGTGATATAAATAAATATAAAATCCTGATTTAAATCCAACTACTGAATTTCAAGTCAATAATTTCACCAGATCATGTTCAATTCAGCGATACAAAAATATCTCAGGCACAAGGCTTCATGAAATAAATATGGCCTCTCTTCCGTTTCATAAAGCTGGTAGGAATTCAAACTCCGGAAATAGCAATAACTTTTTATTATCGAATCGTTGACGGACACACTGAATTTCCGCATTGTATGCTATTATTTGACAAATCTAATAAACGATCCACTCAGCTTGAAACTGCAGTGATCAAAATCTAATTCAAATATGACGAATATTTATGAGGAAAAGTACTTCTAATTTTTGGATAATGGTAATTTTATTGCAAGTAATTAAATCTTGGAGATACATTTGTATATTGCCTTCTTCATCACGTTCTACTAAGTTCAGTGGATAGAAGAACGATTAACGATCAAGAGGCCACCGATACGATCCTCGTACATGGCGTTTTTATTATGTTTTTTTTTTATTGCTATTGATATACAACTATAGCCAGTTGTATCATCTTAACGCAAAAATGTAGCTTAATAACAACACAACTTAGTCACATTTTTTACTGATGAACCTGGAAATGCAAAAAGTCCTTATCAACCATGCATTTTTAGAATCAGGAGATCAACTACTATCAAATTCAAAGTCATGTCTAGAGAATACTTTCCAATTTGAAAAATTCACTTTTTAATTAAGATCCTTTCCCTTTTCCAGGGAAATACCTTAATGATTGGTGATAAGTACGTACGGTTGTTTGACAACGACTTGCATATAGCGTATTCTGAAATACGTTACCAGGACGTAATAAATACATTTTTTATTGTCAGTGCCTCTTTTTAACGCAAAATTGTTTTAACTGGAGATTTATTTTTTGAAAATTGGATAAAAAATTGGCGTTTTTTTACCAAAGAGATCGCAGAAAATAACTAAACGATACTTGTACAAAAAAAGAAAAAAGTGGGAAAAAAAAGTACATAGAACGAATCACTGAATAAAACTGAAACTTTACATCAATTTACTTTTTCTCAAAATGTCGTTTGTAATTTTTAGGGGTTCAATACCTCTTCAGTTATATCGAAAACTACGTGCTCCATACCGATTTTTGAGCCAACATTTTGAATTTCGTATGTACGTTTTTCTGTATATTGAAATAGGGAAAACTAATTCCAGAAATAGAAAAACAAATAAATTTTCTTTAATTTGATGTATGATACATGACTCTTCAGTGAGTACATTTTGTGTACAAGTCCGTTAAATCCACATTTTTCTCTGGAAATAATACGGAAATTTTAGCCGTCATGCCTTCTAAATTACACCTCTTCCGTGCACAAAATGGAGTTGTCCACGGAAAACGCCCATGCAAATCTTGATGTTTGTTTGTTTGATGGTGTTTAACGCCACTTTCAACAATATTTCAGTTTTATTGGTGGAGGAAACCGGAGAACCCGGAGAAAACCACCGACCTGTCTCAAGTCACTGACAAACTTTATCACATAATGTTGTACATCTCGCCCTGATCGAGATTCGAACTCACAACGTTAGTGGTGATAGGCACTGATTACATATGTAGTTGTAAATCCAACTACCATACGATCACGGCCACGATGGCCCCCAACCAAATGTTGTCTGAGAAAAATGAATGTTGTAGTAATAATTACATTACTTATGATCTGTGAATATTATAAATAAGAGTCATAAATCTTGTCAGTACCAAAACACTGATTACTCGGCAGATTATGCCTAATTTAAGAGACAGATAGAAAATTCAATATTACTCTACCTGCCTTATGTAGTGCTTTATAGGGCGGTTTTTAAGATCTCTACACTACACTTCCTGATAATTGATCCATTACACTTCCTGTAAGAAGAGGATTCGTCAACATACGTTGTACACTATGTATTACAAAGAAAAAATAAAATTAACTTAATCTAACTGGAAAAATATGTTGTCAATTTAAATAAATTTCATTTGTAATTCGAGTTTGCTTACCCATCATTCTTATTGTCTACTTTTTATAGATGATTGCTAACAATGGATCGTTACCGTTGCTGCTGACTATTAATCCCCGCGGTCATCATCTACCCTGTAGTCAGTGGTTCGGCACTGACAAGGATTATTTATATAATACGTGTATTCATTATTGGGATTTACAGTTTCTTAATAATGGAATTATTATTAAAACTAAGATTATCCTCCTTCACGCATATGTGACGTCAGCGGATTTGATCTATCCAGCTATTTTGGTTTTCTTGCCCCCAAAGACTTTAATATTATTTGTTTTTCCAATATTTTAAAGACGCGTACCTGATGAAGGTTTTTTCAGGAACACGTCGTGCGCACTAAATTTGATATCGTATTCTACAAGTTTATTTCCCGTTCTATTGATTGATTTGGGAACCATCGTGATCGCGATCGCATGGTAGTTAGACTTACAACTACATTTACAATCAGTACATATCCCCACCAAAGTTGTGAGTTCGAATCTCACTCATGGCGAGGTACACTCGATACAATATTATATGATTGCGACAGATCGGTACTTTTCTCCGGTAACTCCAGTTTTCTCCACCAATAAAACTAACCACCACGATATGACTGAACTATTGTTGTGTGTAGCGTTAAACTCCATAACCCTAACCCTATTGATAGTTTTAATAGAGAAGATTGGAAACCAGTTGTCTGTGATTAAAATATTATATTGATTTTGTGCTGCCATCATCCACTCTCTTTATCCATGTATTTTTCTTTCTGTCTTTTACTAACGACTTGCTTAACGTCCAGTGAGCAATATTCCAATATATTAATTGATTATTGCTTTATGTCCAGCAAGCAGTATTATAGGTGATTGGTTGTTGCTTCACGCCCAGTGAGCAGTATTTCGCTTGATTGATTGTTGGTTAGCGTTCAGTGAGCATAATTTCAATAGATTTATTGATTGTTTCCTATCGTCAAGTGAGCAGTATTTTAGTTGATTGATTGTTTATTGCTTAACGTCCAGTGAGCAGTATTTCAGTTGATTGATTGATTGATTGATTGCTGCTTAACGTCCAGCGAGCAGTTTTTCAGTTGATTGATTGATTGTCACTTAACCTCCTTTTAACAGTATTTCAGCTATATTCATGACGACCACAAGTTCAATAATATATAGAAATGAGGGAATCGGTGCGTTAATCCGGAAAGCACATTTTGATTACCTCTGAAAAAGCATGGAAAGTTGTGAAGGGATCAACAAATTAGACGTTTATAGAGGTTACTATTTGTCTACTGTTTTTCGAAATCTACAAAAGAGGTCTTTGACTGCAGGGATCTTTACACTCTCCAAACACGTTACCCACAATGCTCCACGGTCTGGCTTTCCGTACCCCTAACAAACACGTTACCCACTATGGTCCACGGTCAGGCTTTCCGTACCCCTATCCGCAAACCGTGGACACAATGATAAACTCTGTTGATTAACGGACGACACGAAGTCCCTCAAAATCATCGAAGAGAATAAATGCTCAAAAAGTAATCTCCTGCTACTTTATGCATTCGGGAATCATATTGAAAAACAAGTGCATAGATAACACGAAGTATCTCGTTTAGCAGACTATTAGTTGCATCGAAATAGTACGTTTTTCCCGACGCACACGACACCCATCATGAAGCTCTCAATGGCGGTGTCATTTATATTTTTCATTTGTACAAAACTACAATTCTAACATGACGTCCTTCTTTCGATTTGAAAATAATCGAGCGACCAATCAGATGACAAAATCTCATTAGTACATGCGCGGTACACATCTAAGCCAAGTGATAAAATCACAAAATAAAATTATGTACATGGTTGTTAACGTTTTAGACATCTATATTCACTGAAAATAATCAATACATCCAAAATTAATAATATGCGACGTGCAATTAAAACACGCAAACACAATATTATTGTTACGGATGCTCCATCAATACGACTGACTTTCCCGTCGTAAAAGTATATGTTACTGGCTTTCTCGTCGTAAACCTATATGTTGATGAAGTATCGTCTGCTCGAATTTGGCAGCATAAATTGCGTGCGACATAGTCAGCAAACGTAGCTATAAATTACCGTCTTCCAATCAAAGTATACTAACGTATTTGTACTGTTAGACATAATATAAGAATCGAATAATTCATGAAAACCAGAATGTGTTTTGAATTTTAACATGTTTTTAGCCGGCTCGGGATCAAATACTAATATCCGCCAACCCATATTAATACTCAAAACACATTCTGGCTTCCACGATTTATTTCTTAATTTTACTTATGCTACATATATATTGACGCTTTATATCAAATATTATATTTATGCTTTAAGATGTATACTGGTTTAGTCACATCACATTGTTGTGCCTGTACAAAGCCAGGACCTGGATTTCCAGCGTCATATGTCGTGGTTTTTTTTATGTCTATTGAGATGAGGTAAGATCTGATTGTCGTTTTTTTTGTTGGAAAGATTGACCATCACTGTTTATTAAAACTTTCTTTTCATCATACAAATGTTTCACTCGGGGTTTTAAAAATGTACCTTATGAAATAACATAGATGTATGACAGGAAAAAAACAAGGTACTTCAAAAATGCAATCTCAATTGATAATTCTAAATTATAATTTTCTTATAACTGATGTTCTCATAATCTAAAATCAAGACATTTCATTTTGAGAAATCATATTGACAAATACACACCTTTATTTCTCATGTTATACAGTTTCTATCTATACAATATAAATCTCGGTAAAAAGACTCGATCAAATCCCAAGCATCTTATTGTTCTTTAAAGAATATAAAAGATCATAAAGTTTTCCTGAGATCCAGAGTTAAAATTATGACGACCTTCAAGCTAATTTAAAGTTAATGCTGTCCCGGCGTACTAAAATTTCTCCCCCCCCCCCTTGAAATAGTTTTACCCCAATATGCGCATCGATCATGCACGAGTGTCCGTACCCCCCTTTTCTCGAATGAGTAGTGTTTGGAGAATGGAACACAATAAGCTGAAAACCAACATCCCTAATCTTGATAAAACAAAGGCCACGACATACGAAGACATCCGAAAACCAAAATCAATCAAAATATAATCGAAACCACAATCAACCAAAATATAAACTCAAAGACCCGATAGTGAGAACGTGTATTTGAATATACAAAATGACCAGTCAATCTAGATGTTTTGATAGAATTAACATCCCCTTTGTGACACCCGTAGTATATATTAGGGAACACCATGTCCACGTGGAACTTTTGATGGACATCAGACAATTTACAGTAGCACTCTAAGCCTGATGTTTAACAGAATATAATTATGCGTAGGATATTCAAATTCAAATAACACAGCGCAAACAGGGATGGCGATTTCTAAATAACAATTGTATTGCTAACACAATTTCTAGCTATGCTCATTTGTAGCTACATCTGTGGTGTAATTGTTAGCGTGCTAGCCTCGAGTGAGGTAGATTGTGGGTTCGAGCACCGCTCGGGTCAAACTCAGCGTGTTGGTCTAGTACAAAGCGGACTTCATCGTCATATCATTGAGATTTAACTTGTTCCCGCCATGACATAGCTGAAACATTGCTGACTTGGCGCTAAGCAACAATCACACAATCACTCACTCACTCACTCACTCACTCACTCACTATGCATTAAAAGGCATACGACGACCGTTCATTGTCGGTTAATGTCAAATGATATTCAGAAACATGCAGAAAAGCGAGTCAGTGGTGATATGTTTTGTCTGTTTCGAATCGAGTGTTAATACATTTTATTTTAAAAACAATGTTCGAATATTGTGTGCAGGAAAAGTTTGAAGATACCAAAGGGGTAATCAGAGGCCGTATGTTGAAAAAGGACAGACACTACAATGGCCAAAAGAATAAAACATGACAACCCTACAAAAACATATGTGAGTCGAGATGAATCGAACATCGTTTTACAAGGAAATTGTGGCGAATATCACAACACGGAACTAAAAACGTGAAAACAAATAGGGCGAAAAATAATTCGTATAACCTTATTGTGCATTAAATGTGATGTATGAAGGATAAAACACTAACTCCCCGCATTAAAACATCTGGATCCAAATCATGGTTTTGGTGAGATATTAAAAATGTTGTTATCCTCAAGTCTACACATCATTACCATACAGATAAGCGTTCTGACACTGTAGAGGTTAGCGTTCTCCCCCATGGTACGGGGGATAGTAGGGTCAACCCTAACACTATATTATTAGTATCTTATGCTTTTTCGTTAAGCTCTAAGCGTTAAGACTGACTGACTCGAAGACATGATAGTGAATCAAGGTGGAATACGTGTTTATTTGTGGTTGGTTCTTTCAACGTGTTGGTTTAGTATATAGCCGATATCATCCTCAACTCATAAATAATAGTATGTTCTCGCCATGAAACAACCTTAAAGTATCCACAAACAATCACTCATTCACTCAAAACAAATGTCAGATTGGCATGTAAAATGCTAACAGTAGTAATATCAAGGAGATTGAATAAAAAAGACGCATGCCAATAGATTATGAGTGTTAAGTTTTGCTGCGTAATGCTTTGTTGTTTTGCTTTTTTTTTATTTTTTTTTTTTGTTGTTTTTTTTTTTTTTTGCTAACTTGCTTACTTGTTTTTCGTTTTCACTTGTTTTTGTATTTGTGTTTATTTTGGTTTATTTGCTTTGATATTAGATCGTATATTATAATAACAAAAAACATATTTTATGCAAGACGTTTAAATATATGAATAAATTGCATTTGACAAATAGAATAAGCTCCAAAGATATTCAGTAAATATTTAACAGGTTAGCAAGGTTTGGATTGATATTGAAAAATATATCATGATGACGCAACACGCAGATCATATATACAACATGATTTAAAAACAAAATTACATGAATATCTACTAGGCACCTATTAACAGATAAAATGTTTGAATAATATATTAATACAAGCAAACCGTAATTAACAAAATAAAATATAGCACAAAAGTATATGGACTACTGCAAGCTAAGGTTGCACTTTTAGTGGCTACTGAGGATGAAAAATGAAACCCCTTTAACCATTTCAAATTGTAATCAGTTTTTGAACACAAACATCATATCTACAAGATCAGGGACATTTGTTATCCTTTTAATTGAAAACAAAAGTATTTAAAGATATTTGTTGTAAAAAAATCTGTACATATGGGACAATCACTTATGATTATTAATATTATTTTCCCCAAAGACTTTATCAATTGTTTTATATTTTAAAATCAGAACTAGTTTGCTTTCAACACTATAGAACAACCAGTGCTTTCTGTATTGTATTTTTTAAATGTTCTATTTTCCATATTCGTGTCCCATGCATAAGATTTGTCCACCTGTGACAGTAAATCTGTCAGTTAAGACATTTCCTTATAATTCTCATTCAAAGGACTGGGAGCTATAAGAGCCAAAATCGGCCCCACCTCAGATGTCGATAAAATTTTCTCCAAAATGTATTCACAATATGTGCTTTTCATAAATAAATACAGTTAGTTAATATGTGCATCTAATTCCTCACAGCGGACCGACAAAGTCAGGTAATGAAAAGCACTGAATGTCATTTTTTCAGAATACAGAATGTACGTATCATTGTATTATATTGCATATCTTTAAAAAAACAAAAACAAAAAGAAAAACAAAGCATAATAAAACTCAATAAACAAAGCATAAATTTGACTTAATATGCAATGTGGATTGATTTCAGGAATAAAAACATTTTCTGAAACTGTATTATGAAATTAAAGTGAACGAATAGTAATGTCACAACGTCACCCATTTTCGACGGTCTCCTGTTTTCGACGGTTTGTTTCACGTGATAAAATCTCTCATTATTTTGATCGCTTCATTTGTCAGAGGTTATATTATGATGCTGAAATTGCATGAATGATCTCAAGAAATCTGATCTAAAAATGTCATCTTTAAATGTAAGAACTACGTGCCACATCTATTATTTCACGTTCAAATTGTATGTTTTCGTAATTCATTTTTTCGTCACCTTAACAAAGCTTTAATCATTTAAAAAATATATCTGATACAGACCAATTTTGGTTTCATCGTCTGCTATGACATTGATAATGTACATATTGAGATCATATCAATTCTAAAACTTATTAACATTGATTGTCGAAAACTGGTCGAAATTTTGGTATTAACCTTAAAGAAGTAATAGATAGATTTATTTGAAAAATAGAACTTTGTCATATTTGAAATTTTTTTAAACACTTTTTTAACCGTACTTTATTCTTAACGACAACCAATGTTATGATATATTCCAGTACATTTTTACGGACAACCATCATAAATCTATAAAAAAAAAATGCCAAGGTGCGGGTTGAAAGAACTTGATAACGTAAAATAAAGCATTTGGTTTTGCAGTTTCTAAGATATTTTCTTGACTGATAATAGTAAATTTAAATGTTTAAATACATTTTTGGAATAATTCATTACTAAATTTTTGTGAAAATCGAAATGTTCAAGTTCTTTGATATTTTAGTGAAAAGTTTAGCTTAATTTTTGCTTTGCGTTGAATAACCAATTCAGTTAATACATTAAGTGGTTTAGGTTAATATTTTAGCCAGAATTTTGTCTATATGAGGTATTGAAATTATATTGGTTATGAGTAATTATGTTTGTCACTGATCTCCAGTTATACACAAAATATGAAAGTCACTATTTAGATATTCAAGACATACTTTACTAGCGAGGTTGTTAGTACCTGTCTTGTCCAAATTTAAATAGATATAAACTTTTGTCTTTTAATATTTCAAGACATACATTACTAGCGAGGTTGTTAGTACCTGTCTTGTTAAACTATGTAACATATTCAATTCTTTAGAAATTCAGGACATACATTACTAGCGATGTTGTTAGTACTAGTCTTGTCCAAATTCAAATAGATATAAACTTTTAATAATTCAAGACATACATTACTAGCGAGGTTGTTAGTACCTGTCTTGTTAAACTATGTAACATATTCAATTCTTTAGAAATTCAAGACATACATTACTAGCGATGTTGTTAGTACCTGACTTGTCCAAATTCAAATAGATATAAACTTGTAATAATTCAAGACATACATTACTAGCGAGATTGTTAGTACCTGTCTTGTTAAACTATGGAACATATTCAATTCTTTAGAAATTCGAAACATACATTACTAGCGAGGTTGTTAGTACTAGTCTTGTCCAAATTCAAATAGATATAAACTTTTAATAATTCAAGACATACATTACTAGCGAGGTTGTTAGTACCTGTCTTGTTAAACTATGTAACATATTCAATTCTTTAGAAATTCAAGACATACATTACTAGCGATGCTGTTAGTACCTGTCTTGTCAAAATTCAAATAGATATAAACTTGTAATAATTCAAGACATACATTACTAGCGAGGTTGTTAGTACCTGTCTTGTTAAACTATGGAACATATTCAATTCTTTAGAAATTCGAGACATACATTACTAGCGAGGTTGTTAGTACCTGTCTTGTCCAAATTTGAATAGATAACATAAGAAACTTGAAATTCTAGTGTTTAATCCTAAAACACTTCACAGGCTATATAAGATTTGTTAGAGTGTTAAATATTAGAGTATCATTTTGCTCTGAGTAAATTTTGAGATCAATAGTATATGATTAATTACAAAACACAAGACTACATAAGCACCTTAAAACATAATATTGAGACATCAATTCATGTTTGTGTATAATAAGTGTATCTGGAGACATATATTTTGTTAATTTGTATTTATCCACACATCCTGTAAGGTCTCAGGATCCGGATACTTGTTTTATTGATGAATATTGGATTATCAAATATAGTATAAAAATAAACTATTTATAACTGAACATATTTGCCATCAATGTTGCCATGTGAAGTTTAAATGAGCGGGTACTAAAAGTTAGTACTGTGCGCGAGACATAGTATTGCTTTACCAGTACATGTATAGTGACACTGCACACGAGACATAGTATTACATTACCGGTACATATTAGTGACACATAGAATCACTTTGTCAATATTTTTATTAGTTATATCTTGGTATATTTGAGGATTCTATCAAGGGATAGAATATAACTTGTGGTTTGTTTCACCAGCTAGCCCGCTACAATATTATATTCAAGTGCTACATGTTATATACCAACAGAAACTAGAGAAAATTCTCTATAAACTGAAGCTGACCTTAACCTTATTCCTGAGAGGAAAATGTATTACACCTTTAAAAAAAAGAGGAAAATATGAAGTGGCCACTCAATACAGGCATTTTTGGGGTATGCATGAGCCTGTATTTCCATAACCGATCATAATAGAACAGTGAAAGTTATCTATTGTTCAGAACCCATAATGCACCAAATTTAAACATATCATTTATGCATACAACATGTCATTTACTGATCAATTACACAATATCCTATTAAAAGTGCAACGTTACCTTGCAGTAGTCCATATATAAGAAATAAGATACATATTCAACAATGAGCTAAGTGTACTTTTCGAGATTCTATGCCGTTTCTATAGCGACATAAGATACATATCTAATTTTTTCTGTGGTGTACTCTGATGGGTTGTCACTATTAATTCTCTCTGGTTGCTGAATATTCAACGGTTGATCTGTAGTAGTGACAACGTATTGTTGTCCTCTTTGATATTGCATCGTTGGGTTGACTGGCTGTCCTGTTGTCATCAATACATTTGGCTGGTAGTTCATTGGAATTTGAGTTTGTGGAAGATTAACAAAGACCCCTGGCTGTGATCCGTTCATGAACATAACTGTACTTTGTACCTGTTGTGAAACAAAATAAATTCATTTTACAACTTTTCAGTTTTGTATTACAATACGACCTAATTATATTATTAATGTCTAGTCGTTTTGGACCCTTCTACCACTAATTGGTTTCTTTTTTTGGTTTTGTGCTCTCAAATAGATACAGTGATGCCGGGATCTCTCGCACTGTAAGTCCCTGCTCTATCAACTGAACTAAGGGAGATATCCACTAACTCAGGGTGGTTATGAACGTATTATGGTTCCTATAACCTTAGGTAGAAAAGAGTTCCCGTTACACACTAATTTATGTACTTAGTCTGGAATTATGTTCTCAAATAAAAATATCAGTAATTAAATGTGACATTGATGTGACGTAGACAGACGGTTTGTTCTGTTGTACGCTTTGTGTACATGGCGAGGTTTCGATACTACTTCACCAGAGACTTGTAAATGGTTTTATCTCAGCCAGCGTTTGTTTCCACCACCCATAAAATTGACTGCCACGATATAACTGAAATATTGTTGAAAGTGGCGCTAAGCATATGCATTGATAATGATAATAATAATAATAATCAATCGATATTTAGAGATAATTAGAAGTTTCACATTCGCGAATGAAGATCTAACGCATTATCATAAGGGGTCACGTTCAGATTATCTTTTTAATAACAAAATATTGCTCCTTCGGTATTATTTACCGTTTTAGAGGATACCACAGGGATATTTAGAACAGACAATATACTGGCCAATAGAAACAAGACAAACGGATAAAAAAAATTAGAACTGACCAATCGTGTGATGCGTTACTTCAAGCACCGTATGTCTAAAGCTTTAAATTTGTAAAATTAGTCATCGCTGTTATGAACCATCTGTAACGTCCAGAAGATTAAATATATTATGTAAAATGTTCAAGATTATAGCGTTGTTTATAATAACGCTGTTCACCCGGTTATTTGTGAGGGATGGCATTGTATTCGCATATACAGCACTACCATGACCTCATCATGCCACTTAGATGAGGATTGACTCATAAAACTAGCTTAACCCATCTTTCTCACGATTTTGGTATTTGCTTTCTGGAATTGTTCCGACCCTGTGGTTTTTCATTTTATTGTTTAATTCAAAGAAATGTTTTGCCTTTCCGTACGGAGCTATTACTAATGGATTTAATGCCGATATGTATTTCCACATAATACATTTCATATAGGCCCGGAACATTTGTTCTTTACCGGCAAAATACAGTCGCAAATCAGTTTTACTTTCAAGAATTGCTAAGCGGCAATCTGTTTGAACAAATATATGAACGTGGCCCCTTACGTGATTGAGATAGATTGTTATTCGTGACATAAGAAAAGGATTATCAATTAAAGATATAATTCTAATTAGATTGGAAGTTGAATTGTATTGAGTAATTGAGTTTATATTGAAATTACTGATCGGTCTTGTTTCTCCCACGGTGTACAATAGCAACAGTAAGAAACAGCACTTATTGCCAGGACCATCTCAACAAACGATAACACTGCTATAAAAGCTGATAAGACAACATCACTATGGTTGTATTTGCCACGCTGAAATCATGTGTAAAATAGTTTATTAATAGGTAGTGACCAAGACTCTTTACCAACACGAATCTTTTATATGTGTAACACATATGAACACATGATAGGACAACACAAGATATTAAGCAGATGAGCAACAAGGACTCCACCAAATACGCAGCTGCTCCCGAATGCTAAGGAGTTCCTTCATCTTATAAGACTTCTGCCGTGTTACTCATATATATAGTCAAGCCCTGTAAAAGTCTTTGCAGTGATAGATGACAGAACAAATCTACGTAAAAAATTAAAGATCCATTGTCAGTTGAGATATGGATATTTTGTAACGGTCAACCAGATCGCCGTAGAATTTTCGTAGCGGTGATTTCAACTTTGGAGCAAAGTAGCCTTGTTTGAGTAGCTTAAGCGTCGGCAGCTGAGCTTTGTCCAGAAAATCATCGTACCGGTTACAAGCTCCAGAATAACATATGATTTGTGAAATGTAAACAACATGTGCTCGTGATGCTGAAATATTGCTACTAATGAAAGGGAAATTGACTATTGGAAAAGTGAGAACATCACGCTTGTTGTAGATATTTGTTTTTAATCTTCTTCCATTTTCGATTTTCCTTTTCAATCTTTTCTAATCAATTGTATCTCTTGAAACACCTAGCGACCGTCGTGGTCATGATCGTATGGAAGGTGGATTAACAACTGCATGTGCTATCAGTGCCTATCGCCACTAAATTTGTGAGTTTGAATACCGCTCATGGCGAGGTATACTCGATTGTGTGATAAAGTTTGTCAGTGGCTTGCGGATCCATCAATAAAACAGACCCCAGCGATATAGCTGAACTATTGTTTAAAGTGACATTATACACCATAACTCTAGCACATATCGAAAGATTGAGTAACAAGAACCCTACTAAAACCGGGGGTGAACTCAGGTGCTCCGGAAGGGTAGGCAGTTCCTTTTCCACTAGTGGCACCAGTCGTGTTAATCTAGTTACAAACCCATGAATGTCATGAATGAGGAAAGCAGTCTATAAATTATAATGAATATTAATGAAAGTAATATACGTACATATATAGCCCCAGCAACACCCAAGCTAAACATAGTCGGCATAAACAAACTAGCCTCAATAATGCTACACACCATAAAGGCAACTCTCTGTAAATAAGAATATTAAAAGTGTAGACTAATGCTTATGGTAGCATTCTATATATATTCGGCCATCTTATAAAACTCTTGGCTTTGAAATACAGCTTAAAATGGACCTTTCTTTCTTTTCTTTTCTTTTCTACAGGTATTTTCCTCCGCTCTTTTTCGGAGCACTCGATAATGGATATACATGTATCGCGAATGTTAAAATCCAAGATGTATTTACATACAGTGCATATATTACTAAAACAAAAACAATAAACAATCTCAACATTACTGAAATAGCGGTACATATAAACAGCAAATATGACACCACAACGATTATATCGAAATATTTATGTAATGGTTTTTGACTAATTGTTTTCGTTGGTGAATTGATTTATGTCCAATAAAAGACTGACACCATCATATCTGGAATGCTTCCTATTTTCAAATATGTATATCAATATAATCACATAGAGATAACATTATCTACATATTACATTAATGGATTTAGAAAATAAGCTTAATATACCTTCCAGACAAAGGATCGTCATGGCCGTGATCGTATGGTAGTTGGATTTACAAATACTTATGCAATCAGTGCCTATCACAACTGAAGTTGTGAGTTCAAATCCGGCTCATGTCGAGGTGTACTCGATACAACATTATCTGATAATGTTTGTGATAACAGAATTCTCATACCACATTTTTGATGTGATTGATGCCTACTTTCACTATTGTCTTAAAATAGTAACAAAAGAATGCTACTGAGATTTAATACATACTAGTCCTCTCCAACTATTCTCTCTTTTCTGTGACATAAAAAGAGGCAAAAATCCTGTCATATTAAACTGTAATTAAATAAACATGTGTATCAGTGGAAGTAACAATGATGTATATGTATTGTAAAATATTCATACATGACAAAAAGCGTTGGTATGGAAATTTGAGTTTTCGATTCTTTTTTCTGATATTGGCTTCACCAGTGTTGAAGTCATCATTTCGAATGTTTCATTCTCATCATCATACATTGGTTAACCGTTACGGAATATATGGGTGTCTCAGATGACCACGGATATGTTTCGTTTGTCGTAGACACACAGTCACAATACCTTTCGTCTTTCCTCGATCAAAACCAAAGATGACTTATTACTGGATATTTTACATGAGTAACACGACGGGGGCAAATAGTAGAACAGGAATTGCTCATCTTTGCAGAGTACCTGGGTTCGTCCTGGTTTATTGTGGTATTCTTGTTGTTGAATCTTTATATTTCTGTTTTCTGTGTAGCGTTGACTACTGCTTGTTGTTTTGTCCTGATGATCTATGAATTAGCTGTCCTTTATAGATATCGGCTTCTGAGTACCCTCTTTGTTAGTTTCAAACCATTCCTATGCAATATTTCACAATTTTGAAGCCCGTTGTCTGCTTAATGTTTTTATGTTATTTTGTTTCTCGTTCACAAACTGATGTAGGACAACTAATTAATTTGATGATTTTTTTTTACTAAAGTTGTGTTTTGTTCGAGTCTATCTGACCATGTTGTCTGAAGTTTAACCTTTCCTTTCCTTGTTTAAAATGGTGTAGTGAAATGCCATGCTCTGTGACATCCGCTACTCTAACATTAGTAGCCTCATTCCCATAAATTCAGTATTAACAGGTCATGCATCAAGCTCTCCTTTAAGGGTTGAAATAAAACTAAATGCAGTTAACCAAATTTGGGCTTAAAATAATCCTTGTATATTTGCATTTAATATTTGTCAAAATACAAGAAAGCGAAATGTTATTTTTCTTCTTTAAAAATGACTACCTTTATATGTTCTAAGCGATGATTGGCTAATTGGTGTTTATAAACCTATATATGATCACTTTTTCCTAACCTGGTCAAAATCATGCTCATTTCAAAACTTACCCATCCAGAACAAACTATACATGTGACATCAAAGGCGAACAGCAGACGACTGTCTTACCTTATCGACATCTTATTGGTGAACCAATCATTATATTTATAAGGATGGTAATAATTATATTTGTTCTCCCTGCAGTTTTCAGTCATCGCTATGGCGTCCAATACACATTCAATAATGCTGAGTATCCCTAACAGTATTCCACAGCTAATTTGTATGCCACCAACACTCTTGAGAGTTCTGACTGGTAACGTTTTTGGATTTGTCTGTCCACCTACAACAGATTGTTGGTTTTGATTTATTGGTGGATTTACTGCTCCTTGTATAATCATCGGAATGTCTGCTTGATTTATCGCCATTCTGAAATTCATGAATTATATATTTCAATATTTTTAGGATGATATGGTTGATTGTATTGTAGTTATCGAAAGCCTAATGTACACATATATAGTTTATCCTACTGCTACAACTGGATTATGATATTTCTTCACTCGTAGTTTGAAGATTTCGTCATCACCTTTTCGCCTTTATTCGTTATCGTTTAGATCCCACTTCAACGCCGTTTTCTTAGGCACAAAAAGGTAATAAAACGTGTTCTTTTCTCTTCAAAGTAAAGGAGATTTAAAATAATGCGTTGTACATTCCTTTAGTCATGATCACATTCCTTTTGTCGTAATCATATTCCTATAGTCATAATCACATTCCTTTTGACGTAATCACATTTCGTTTGACGTATTCACATTCCCTTTGTCATAATCACATTCCTTTTGTCGTAATCACATTCCTTTTGACGTAATCACATTCCTTTTGTCGTAATGCCATTCATTTTGTCGTAATCACATTCCTTTTGTCGTAATCACAGTCCTTGTGTCGTAATCCTAATCTTGTCCTTGTCTCATTCAGGATTATTCACGTGTTTACCATAATAGTAGCACGACGGGTAACACATGTAGAACAGAAACTGTCTACCCTTCCGGAGTTCATCCCAGGTTTGGTTGCTCGATCTTAGCTTTCACTGTACATAGAGTTTTGTAGATCAGTGTTTGCACTTTTTCTTTCTGCCATTGTATTGTTTGTCTTATTTCGACGGCTTCTAATTACACTTTCGGTATCTTCAAGCATTTCTTTGTATCTTATGTAAAAATCGATGACTATATAAACCAGTGAATTAATTGTTTTTTCATATATATTATAAACAATATCACTAGTATATAAATCGCTTACAAATTAAGACCTCGGTTTCAAGCTAGATAAAAGACCATAACATGTAATGTGTTTTATAATACAATCAGATTCTTTAATAGCTGTGTGTGATTTTGGCAATTCATGTCACGTGATAAAATTATAAAATAAAATACAACACTGCCGGAACTGTTCTAAAATCCACTACATAAATTGCAAAAAGAAGCGAAATAGATTCCCCAAACACACATTTATTAACACGAACACGAATAAACGTGTCTTACGAAAATATAAATATATATTTTCCTTAGATCACTAAAGATAAACAATAAATATCTGCCGAAACACTGACTACTGTGTGGACGATACACCAGCACACTGGGGCTGCGGTGGACGTGATCGTATGGTAGTTGGACTTATATTACCTATGCAATCAGTACCTATCACAACTAACGTTGTAAGTTCGAATCTCGATCAAGGCGAGGTGTACAACATTATGTCATCAAGTCTGTCAGCAAATGTTATTCTTCATTTCATGGTAACTATGATGTTCAGAATTATAAAATAATGCTAAAGGAAACGTGAGATGTCCTCACTGTACAAACGAATGACATCCAAAGTAAAGTAGGAGCCACAAGCCCTTCCGAATCACCAGAGTTCACCCTCATTTTATTTATTGGGGTTCGTGTTGTTCTTTCTTCCATAACCTTCATTTGAGTCTAGAATAAAATTTTATATTATATAGCTGAAACTTTAACCCAGCACTGTTAGAATTAAATCTTGAGCTGGCAAATTTGCATTCTCCGTCAACGGGGTTGGAAATCACTCCATTGATACACTGTTGCACCAATCGCTTAGCCTTATTGTCCAGCGCCCTATTCCACTCGGGAACATCCGCTATATAATTATTATATAGGCATTTCGTGTGATGATAGATGCCGTCCCTTGTCTGTAGAAGGAAGCAGCAACAGGAGATTTTGTAGAAAATCACATTATTAACATATACATGGACCTTATTGATGAAATGTTGTTTATTATTATTACTAGACTGAGCCATCAAGATATCAGTTTATATAACCACAACTAAGCACTACCATGATATATATATGCTATGTATGACAATTATTCTATCACGAAGGGGCCGTCGTGATCGTGATCGTAAGGTAGTTAGATGTCCAACTATCTATATGCAATCAGTGTACTCGATACAACATTATGTGATAACGTTTTTCAGTGACATGTGGCAGGTCGATGGTTTTCTCCTGGCGCGTACTTCGGTTTCCTCCACCAATAAAACTGACCTCCTCGATATAACTGAACTATTGTACACAGTCGCATTAAACACCATAACGATAGTCCTATTCTAACACGCAATAAACATATTTCCATTTGCTTGGTCAGGACGGGTTTAGCGGAATAGCATACAAATAGCATGGATAGGTGTGTGCAAACTTGATGTGATATATTATTCTTTCAAATGATAGCAAAAATTTAGCATCGATATGTATGTGCAAACTTGAGGTGGTATATTGTCCTTTCAAATGATAGTATAAAATTAGCATGGATAGGTTTGTGCAAACTTGAGCTGATGTCGGAGAGCGAACTCACGTCAGTCTTGTTATTATTGCGGTCAGAAGTGAACGATTTAACCAATTCGGCCATTCATGTCCATTCGCACGTTAAGCGTGCTAATATGTG
Organism: Bathymodiolus brooksi; assembly: GCA_963680875.1. Classification (NCBI taxonomy): domain Eukaryota; kingdom Metazoa; phylum Mollusca; class Bivalvia; order Mytilida; family Modiolidae; genus Bathymodiolus; species Bathymodiolus brooksi. The sequence continues at coordinate 37,306,914 of OY804578.1, read as the reverse complement.
TATATAGTATATGCTATATATTGTTTGTCCTCTTTATTTTTGCTTGTTAAATTTATCATGCACTAATGTGTATATAGCACACGCTATGTGTATTATTTTGTATGAGTGCATATAGTACACACGAATGTTTTACAATGCTTACGAAGTGCAGGATCAGTAAATGCAGCATATTATTCATATGTACCTGTTTATAGTGTCCGCATTCTTCACCTTCTTCACATTCATCTTTATATGTGTTATAATATCTTGATTCGTCTTTCCATAAAGTAGTTGCACATGCAACGTCTCTTCTACCTATTGGTAAATACATATAAAATAATGATAGTTCTGAAGGTCGAGACAGACATCTCACATAGGTGACTTCAGCCGAATTTGACTAAGCTCTTATGGTCATTTGGTTTGCTTCCTCCCTATTACTATCAAATTATTTGGTTTTACAATCTTTTGATTCCAGAAACGCATCGTGTGTACTAAATTAGATATCTACGTTTTTATTAGAGAAAGGCGGAAGGGCAACCAAGAATGGAAAATCCAGAAACACAGGTTACATTGGACACAAGACACAGAACGAAGACAAGCAAACAAAAAACACAACACAGAAAACTAAAGATGGATAATAAATATCTGCCAAAACACTGACTACTGTGTGGACGATACTCAAGGGGATTAGGGCCGCCGTGGACGTGATCGTATGGTAGTTGGATTTAAATGACCTATACAATCAGTACCTATCACTAGTAAACGTTGTAGGTTCGAATCTCGATCAGGGCGAGGTGATAAAGTTTGTCAGTGACTTGCGACAGGTCGGTTGGGTTTTTCCTGGTCCTCCGGTTTCCTCCACCATTAACACTGACCACCACGAGATAGCTAAAGTATTTTTGAAAGTGGTGTTAAATACCATAAGACCGTAAACAAACCCACGGTGATTGATAGTCTACAGGGACAGGTGTTAATTCAGTGATAGCTTTAAACTTGCAGATATCTAATTTAATGCACACGACTCGGGAATAACCTCCATCAAAGTCTAAATAGTTGAAAGCCAAATATAATTGAAAAACATTTCGGAGCAAGAAAACCAACGGCCTTAAAACAGGATAGCCAAAATCGCCAAATGTTGATGTTTGTTTGCTTGATGATGCGTAATGCCATTTTCAACAATATTCCAGTTTTATTGGTGGAGGAAACCAGTGGACCCACAGAAAACCACCCACTTGTCTCAAGTCACTGACAAACTTTATCACACAATGTTGTACACCTCATCCTGATCGAGATTCGAATTCACAACGTTAGAGGTGATAGGCACTGATTGCCTATGTAGTTGTAAATCCAACTACCATGCGATCACGGCCACAACGGCCCCAAACCAAATATTGTCTGAGGAAGATGAATGTTTGAGTAATAACTACATTATTTAAGATATGTAAATATTATAAACAAGTGTCATTAATATTGTCATTAACATTGATTACTCGGCAGATTATGCCCAATATAGAAGACTAATAGAACATTTAATATTACTATACCTGTTCAATTTATTGTTTTATATGGCTTTTTAAGATCTCTACATTATGCTTGCTGATAATTGCTGCATGTTTTCCTCGTCGATCTCATTTCTTCATCTAAGCATTCAAAGTTTAGTCCCAAAACTAGACCTTATTACAGCGGAATACGCTGATTTTGATATACTATCTTTTTCAGAATCATGGTTAAACCGTAGTCATACGGATGAGTCATTAAAACTATCGAATTATCAAACTCCATTTCGAAAAGATAGGGGTCCTAACAAATCGGGGGTGGGGTTATTTTGTATGTAAAGGATAATATAAATGTAAGCAGACGTGACGATCTTGATTTCGATGATCTTGAAGGCATTTGGGTTCAAATAAAAATAAATGGCAAACAGATCTTATTTTGAATTTTTAATATCCCCCTAAAAGTACCCATGATATATGGGGGAAATTGGAATCCTCAATCGAAATGGCCATAAATGATACTGCTATTGATGATGTCGTTATAACGGGTGATTTTAACGAAAATCAACTGGACTACTCACGCACTAAAATTAGCTTCCTTTTAACTAAATTTAGTCTTTTACAAATGTTTGACGAACCGACACATTTCAGTGAGCACTCATCATCATTAATTGATCTTATATTGAAAATAATGTTAATACGTTGATATACACTGGAGTAGGACCTGCACTCACCGACCAAATACGATATCATTGTCCTGTAATATGTTTCATAAATTATCCTAAGACCCCGACGAAACCGTTTAAGCGTAAAATATGGTTGTATGAACATGCAGATTATGAAAAGCTAAGACATAATTTGTTCAACGTAAACTGGGGCTCACTTTTTCTTACTGATGATATAGAATTGATAACAAACGATATTATTAAGGCTATTTTAAGTGCCGCTGAATCTTCTATCACGAGTAAAATTGTTACTATCCGAACAGGGGGGCCCAAGTGGTTATCTTGAAATATACGTAACATGATAAGGAAGAAAAATAGAATTCACAGAAAGGCAAAATATTTTAATAACCTCATGCATTGGAATAAATATAGGAAAATCATAAATGAAGTTACAAGCCTAGTAAGGAACGCCAAAGATAAATATAATAATGATTTAATCAAAAAAATTACAAACATGAATTCTTCTTGCAAAAACTGGTGGAACATAGTTAAACAGATTTCTGGTATAAAAGGATCTGATATGAGTATTCCCCCAATTCTCCATAATTATAACTTAATATTTGATGATATCGAAAGAGCAAACTTATTTAACATATATTTTTTTCAAAACAATCCGAAATTGACGACTCTAACAGCAATATTCGTAATTTATCACATGTTACAAACCAAATAAGCGAAATCAAATTATGTGAAAATGAAGTCGAAGATGTTCTAAAAGTGATAAATCCTACAAAAGCATCTGGTCCTGATTTGATTAACCCTAGACTGTTGAAGGAAGCAGCACCTATTATTAAACACCCTCTTTGTAAATTATTCAATCTCTCTTTACGGGTCGCTTCCTATCCAAGCCAATGGAAAAGAGTAAATATAACGCCTGTTTTTAAGAATAATAAACAAAACGACGTAAACAATTATAGACTCATATCCCTACTTAGTGTAATTTCAAAATGTATGGAGCGTTGTGTATATAACCATATTCACAATCATCTATTGGATAGCGATATTCTAACTACTTGTCAATCCGGATTCACAAAAGGGGATTCTGCAGTTAATCAACTAATCAATATAACAAACGATTTTGGCAAAGCCTTAGATAGTGGTAAAGAAGTTCGGGTCGTTTTCTGCGATATCAGTAAAGCATTGATAAAGTTTGGCATACAGGTTTAATTCACAAACTAAGACAATCAGGCATTTCAGGCAATTTACTCAAGTGACTTCAAAATTATCTCTATGGGAGGGAACAAAGGGTGGTTGTTAATGGCTCAAACTCTAACTCTAACTGGTTACCGGTAAGGGCAGGGTTTCCTCAAGGATCCATACTTGACCCTCTTTTATTTAATTTTTTTATAAATGATATCGTAAACGAGATCAATACTGAAATTAAACTGTTTGCTGATGATGCAAATTTATATCTCAGTGTTGACAACCCCAACGACACGGCTTTCCTCCTGAACCAAGATCTCAATAAAATACAACGTTGTGTAACGTGTAGGGGGTTGCACGTCACTGGCGTAATCCGGTTCGTACCAGAGTTACTCCTCTGGATTCAAGTGACGCTCTGTATATCGTGTTTTTAGCTTATACAGTTAAACCTATGGACAATGTTGTGCGTTTTCGGCACCCGTGCGTCGGACCTGTGCGTTTTGCGCACGCACCTATTATTAGCTTAACCTGTGCGTTTTACCCTCGCACCTATTGTTGGCTTAACCTGTGCGTTTTACCCTCGCACCTATTGCCAGTTTAACCTGTGCGTTTTACGCACGTACCTATTACTGGTTCAGCCTGTGCGTTTGTGACGCCCGCACCTATTACTAGATAAACCTGTGCGTTTTACGCACGCCACTATAGCTAATTCAACCTGTGCGTTTTTACAGCATTTATGCGTCAGACGCACGCCACTATAGTTAATTCAACCTGTACGTTTCTACAACACTTAACTATAGTCAATTTAACCTGTGCGTAAAGCTGCTAATCAAGTAACCAAGAGCGAATACCAGTATTACATAGGGTTATTGAACAAACATGTAGCTCGACAGAGCAACCCAAAGTGCCAAGACACGCTGTGACAAGCGTTTATATACCCTGTTTTGGACTATACCATTTTATACAGACGATTCCAAAAGTCTGCATCACTAAGACGATTTTATATAACCCAATGATAATCATAAAGCGTGTAAATGATCCGACTATTTCCGTGCATTATTTCATATCCCAACCCGTTTATGACTCTGTTACTTATCGTATTAATTATAAACATTATGGAAACTAAAAATAGAAACTATTCGTATGCTTAAAATGTCTTATTTAACCAACCACTTGATAAATAAAAATGGTCTACTGTTTCGAAAGTTGTAAATTAATTATTTGCATGCCAAATTTGTATATTAAGCAATTCAAACAACATACACCAAAGGGGAATTCGTGGAAGTGGGGAAGGAAATTATACGGTCAAGTGCGCAAATTATCACCTATTTATAGCCTTAATTTATTTTTAGAATTTGCATACGCATTTCAAATACGTGTTAACTAATTTTGTCACAATACCCACGCCTCCAGGTAATGCGTCCTCGCATTTACCTACTCTTCAAGCTTCCACTGAATGCGTCAATTCCTTTGGCCATTTTTCAGACCCAAACTCTATCAACATGCAAAGCAGCGGTTTTGTCATCAGCTGGACATATTCTCAAAAGAAAGGTCGCAATGCCTATCAATGCTAAGTGCCGAACGCCATCGGCCACTAGTCAAAACTGTTCCAACCCCGGGTTGGTCAGAACCTCAGCTCGTAGATATTCAATCTACAATCTTGTCCAGAGTTCCATCAGTTTCTACTACGAAGATAAATTCGTAACTACGTGTAATGTGACATTCTACCTAAAACAAAACTTACTTTCCCATCCCCTAACCTAATGCTTTAAACCCTATAACTGAGCAACTGTAACAGAAATTTATTACAACAATTAACAAATTTAACCACCTAATAATCATAGAAAATAATTTTAACTGCCACTGGAAAAGATATATTTTTGCCTAAGTAGCGGCTTCATATTGATGCCTACTCTTAACGAACACAGCTCCGAAGAGACTGCTGCTACTGAAGGGATCTTTAACGTGCACAGGCGTGGCGCTCACTGAACACGGGACCTCGGATTTAACGTCCCCATCCGACGGACACCTACAATAATAATGACAAGTTGATGACTGCTTCTCTGTACTTGTCATCCAATACAACAGATAATTGGTCACTTATAAACAACTGTATACAAATATAACCATAAGATATGCCTTATCTTCAATGTCTATTTACATATATATATATATATTTATATACAGAAACGGTTTACTTTACCAGTGCTGGTCGTAATCACGCAACCAGACAGGAGACTTTCTGTTTCTTCTTGGTCTGCGTGAAATTTCAGATTCTGTCCAGGCTGCAGCATGTGGCAACACATCATCTTGGGTTTCAGCTACTGTAGTAATCCCTGCTTCAGGGTCGAAGGCACCATCCATTACTTCGTACTGCTCTTTGTTGATATATGCATCTGCGGAAGGTTGTGCCTCCTGTTCTATTTCTCCAAATAGTTTCTGTGGCTTGCATCTTCGCATTCTATCAACATGTATTACTTGAGATTTGGCGCCTCGACCACAATTGACAAGATATGTCCAATCAGAGTTCTTCTTTAAGACAGAAAATGGACCTCTCCAATAACTTGTAAATTTTGGGCTACGTCCGGGTTTTCGAATAGGGAAATATACAAGAACGTTATCACCCTTATTAAATTGTTCCCAGCTCAGTTTTTGGTCGTGATATTTCTTTTGTCGAAGTATTTCCCCTTCGACATGCTCTTGCACGATGCGATGTGCTTCCTCTATTCTATCCTGCAGTTCCCAAGCCCATGAATGCCGTGGCACCAATTTCGCTGCTACTGGCGGTTCGTATATCAGATCAAGAGGTGTCGTAACTCTCTTCCTAGCATCAAGCGATTTGGTGTACACACCGTCGTCTCGTGTTCTGCTGATCTGTATGCCATCATGACATAGGGTAATAGTATATCCCAATTGGTATGATGTTCGTTTACATAAGACGACAACATTGTTGCCAGAGTTTTATTAAAACGCTCTACCATGCCATCCGATTTCGGGTGATAGGGGGTAGTCTTTGTCTTGTTGATTTGAAGTAGCTGACACATTTCTGTGAACAATTCACTTTCAAATTGACTGCCGTGGTCTGAGTGAATAGTGGTCGGGACGCCAAAACGTGTTACGACCTCTCTGACAATGATATCGGCAATCGTAGATGCCGCCATGTTTGGCATTGCATGAGCTTCTGTCCATTTTGTGAAATAGTCGCTAATGACTAAAATATACTTGTTGCCATCATTCGTGTTAGGCAATTCGCCAAGGATATCAGCGGCTATTCTTTCCATTGGATAGCCAGATATCTGCGTCTTCAATGGTGCTCTTTTTCTTTGTAAAGGTCCCTTTCGTTTGCTACAGGCCTCACAGCCGGCTACGTACACTTTAGCATCCCTGCGTATGCCAGGCCAATAATACTTCCGTTTGATCCTAGCCACAGTTTTTCTCACCCCTAAGTGAGCGGAAGTCTTTTCATCATGACTGTGTTGAAGTATCCGTCGTCTTTCACAAAATGGTATAACGACACATAATGTCCCATCATTCTTTGATTCTCTATGAAGTATGCCGTCCTTCAATCTGAGATCTTTCCACTGGGACCATAAACACTTAACTACAAAACCATATTTCCCTATATCACAAAAAGATGACCGTTCATTTTTCTCTAGCCATTTCTTAACTATGTTCAAGTCACGATCTTTCTCTTGTATCTGTTGAATTGAGATTGCTGGTTCATTATTCAATGATTCCGTGGCAATTGTGTTCATATGAGCTAAGTCCATCCAATCTGAACGAAACCCACATTGCTTACAAGGAATTTTGGTGTTGAGAACCTGGACGATGTTTAATTGTCATATTGTACGAGCTTAATACTTCTAGCCAGCGCGCAAGTTGACCTTCTGCGTTTTTAAAGTTCATTAACCATCGCAAGGAGCTGTGGTCCGTTCGAACTGTAAACGTTTTTCCATAGAGGAAATGGCGGAAGTGCTTTACAAAATGCACAACTGCTAATAGCTCCTTGCGGGTGACACAGTATTTGCGTTCTGTCTTGGTTAGTGTCCTGCTTCCATACGCAATAACTGTCTCAGCACCATCTATTTCTTGAGATAAAACAGCGTCAATTGCATCTTTGCTGGCATTCGTATCAAGGATAAAAGGTTTTGTAAAGTCTGGGTATCCTAAAATAGGTGCACTAATCAACCGTTCTTTAAGATTTTGGAACGCATTCTGACAATTGTCGTCCCAGAGATACTTTCTCCCTTTCTCTGTTAATTTGTGTAAACACTTGGCTACTGCAGAGAAATTCTTAATGTAGCGCCTGTAATAGCCACATAACCCCAAAAATGAACGCAGCTCAGAAACGTTAGTGGGCACCGGCCAATCTTTCACATTTGTATTTTATTAGGGTCTGTTGCTACCCCATCCGATGATATAACATGACCTAAAAATCTCACCTGCTTTGAAAATAAGGAGCATTTCTTTGGTTTGAGTTTCAGCCCTGCTGCTTTTAACCTGTCAAATACTTGACGTAAATTCGTAACCATTTCCTCAAAAGACTTTCCAACACCTATCACGTCATCTAAATATACCAAACGTATCTGCCATTGTAGGCCTGTAAGAACCCTCTCCATTAGTCTCTCGAACGTGGCCGGTGCACAGGCCAATCCGAACGGCATAACCCGAAACTGAAAAAGAGTCCTCGTCGAGTAGCGAATGCGGTCTTCGGGCGATCTTCGCTTTCCATTTCTACCTGCCAATATCCTGAGCAGAGGTCTAAGGTTGAGAACCACTTGTTACCCGACAATTGCTCAAGGGAATCATCGATGCGGGGTAATGGATAGGCATCTTTAGTCGTAAGGTCATTTAAACGACGATAATCTACACAGAAACGTGTACTGCCATCTTTCTTTTTCACAAGCACGATTCCAGACGACCAAGGTCCATCTGCTGGTTCTATGACTTTCTTTTGTAACATTTCATCAATATGTTTGTCCACTTCCTCACGCATTGCTATCGGAGTACGACGCGGCGGCTGCTTTACAGCAATATTGGATCCGGTATTAATCTTGTGTCGTACAATGTTGGTCCGCCCTATGTCTTGGTCAGATGTAGCGAATAGGTCTTTATACTCATTTATCAAGGACCGGACAGTTTCAGTCTTATCTTTGGGTAAGTGTTTGCTAGATCGTTCCACCAATGACATTAATTCTTTATCAAGGTCGTGAAATGTCTGTCCTTTTCTATTTATTTTCGTTTCATTTAGGACGCACTCTACAGGACTAAGTTCGGCTACTGTTGTACCCGGCCTAACGATTTGCACTGCGTCTGTGACGTTCATTAATCTGACAGGAACGCAATCCTAGGGCTCCACAAGGACCTTTGTTTCCAACGCACAATCTCGTTTTAAAAACTTTTCACAAGGTTCTAACATAGCCCATTCATTATCTTTTCGTAATTTGGGTGCGTCCTGGACATAGCCTTTCACAATCATCTCTGTTCCTGGTTGTATGCTTATATTTTCTTTGACTGTAACTCGAAAACAGCCAATGCGGCCCTCAAAGTACAACGGAATTTCTTGATTTGCGTACCTCATCACATTACTTTCTAGGTCTATCACACACCTCTGACTTTGTATAAAGTCTAAACCTAAAATTCCATCCATGGGCAAATCAGCAATAACGGCTTCGACCGTACATTGTTGAGTGCCAACTGTCAGGTTGAAGAATTATTGGCCCATACTAGTGAGATCCGTTCCGTTGGCAGAAACGACAGTCTGTCTTAGCGGTCCTACTTCCGGTCTTTTTGACTTGTCTAGTGGGTAAAATATCTTATTTGATACCAAGCTAACTGTCGCTCCAGTATCAACTAGAAATTTCGTTTGAAGATCATTGATCTTCAGGGCTATGTACATTCCTGCTTCCTTGTTAGAAGTATTAACTCCCAAGTATGCACGTTTCTGGTTACGCCTATGTTTCCTCCTTCTGGTGCGCAGGTGTCTAGCTGCTGATTTTACTGGTGTTTCCTCTGTCTGTGGTCGCCTTCGCTTTTGTTCTTTACATTCTCTCTTCCAGTGACCTTTTTGCCCACATTTCAAACACTCAGTATCCGTCTTGATGTCACTGATTCTGGTATTTCGTTGAGTACCAGTTTGATTTCTTTTAACTTTTTCTAAGTCTTTCTGCAGATGGTCAAGCTTCTTATTAAACGCCTGCATCATCTCTACAAGTTTATCCTCCTTGTTGTCCTTATAACTTTTCGTTTCATCTGTGCCAGTTGCGCCCCTGAGATGTGCACGTCCAAATTCATTCTTCTTTTCGGCCTTGTAAAGTGCGTCAAGTTATACCGCTAGACATATAGCTTGGTTTAAATTGGCAGGACGGGACTGCTTAATTCTTATCCTCATTTCCGAATTTACCAGTGCGTCAAGAAAATGTTCGGTAGAAAGCGTTTCTCTGACTTCAGCTGGGGCCTTCAGATACGCTTTATTCACCAAACGCCGAATAGTTTGACCCAGCTCCGGTAAGCTCTCGCTAGCCTTTGTCGTCTTTCTTTTAGTTGCACTCGGTAAAGATCCATTTGATTTGGCGGTGCAAAACGTTCTTCTAATGCTTCTACTAAGCTGGTATAGTGTACCTGGCGGTCTGATGGTAAGTCTCCAAGTACGCATTGCGCCTGGCCTCGCAACGCAGCTGCCAAGTATAACCCTTTCTCTTCATTATCCCAGTCATTTATGGCAGCACATGCGTCAAAATGAGACTTGTAATCACGCCATTCGCCTGTGCCGTCATAATTAGCCAGCTTTATCCTTCGGTTGTAACTTTTTATTTTCTTGTCAATCTTGACATCCTCCGAAAATGTTACTTTAGTAGCCTGTGGCATACTACAGGGTTGCACAATTGGGGACATGATATCATCAGCATCTCTCATTTCGGCAAACAACGACGCCGTGTTCATTTTCGTAGTCTTTGGCCTTGCGCCTCCGTGCGGCGTCGTGTGTTGCCTGGTTTCGTCTTCTACTATCCCCTCGGTTCTACCTTGTGCTGTTTGATGAGACTTCTGGCTTCTTGTAGTTACGATCCCAGAATCAATGCGTTCCGTCTCGCTGTCAATAGGCTTTGGGGTTGACTGTTTAAACTGCACTGTACTCTGGTCTTCGTTTAGTAACTGAAGTCTTTGTCCAATATCTTCTTGCAAATAACTGATCTGCGCTTCAAGATTTTCAATGTCATCCATCGTGATTTGCGTCTATTGAATCCCATCGCTGCCACCAAAAATTATGTAACGTGCAGGGGGTTGCACGTCACTGGCGTAATCTGGTTCGTACCAGAGTTACTCCTCTGGATTCAAGTGACGCTCTGTATATCGTGTTTTTAGCTTATACAGTTAAACCTATGGACAATGTTGTGCGTTTTCGGCACCCGTGCGTCGGACCTGTGCGTTTTACGCACGCACCTATTATTAGCTTAACCTGTGCGTTTTACCCTCGCACCTATTGTTAGCTTAACCTGTGCGTTTTACCCTCGCACCTATTGCCAGTTTAACCTGTGCGTTTTACGCACATACCTATTATTGGCTCAGCCTGTGCGTTTGTGACGCCCGCACCTATTACCAGATAAACCTGTGCGTTTTACGCACGCCACTATAGCTAATTCAACCTGTGCGTTTTCACAGCACTTGTGCGTCAGTCCTGCGCGTTTTACCAACGCTACTATAGCTAATTCAACCATCCTCCAACCGGGGACTTGTTGAGCAGCTCTGTTGGTTATGGACGACACGAACTCCCACAACTGTTAATTTTTCGCCTCGCATATGACACTCATCGTGAAGATTAATATCAAAGGCGGTGTTATTTATTTTTTACATTTGTACAAAACTTAAATTTTCCTTTTTATGTTACATATATATTTACACTTTCTATCAAATAGTCTATTCATAATATAAGATGCATGCCTGTTTAGTCACGCCGCTTTTTTGTACCTGTTCCAAGCTAGGCATGGATTTCTAGTGTCATATATCGTGCTCTCTTTTTTTATTTTTGTTCTTGTTTTGTTTTTGTTGTTGTTTTTGTTTGTTTATTGAGATGAGGTGAGAGGTCATAGTCGTTTTGTTGTTATTAAAACGTTATTTTCATAATAGAAATGTTTCATTCGGGGTTCTAAATATGTACCTTAAGAAATAACATAGATGTATGGCAGGAAACAAAATTAAGGTACTTCACAAATGCAATATCAATTGATAATTTTGAATGATAATATTCTTATAACTGATGTTCTCATAATCGAAACTCTAGACATTTCATTTTAAGAAATCATATTGACATATACACACCTTTACTTATGATGTGATACATTTGCTGTCTGCAAAATATAAATCTTGGTAAAAGGACTCGATAAAATCCCCAAAATATCATTGTTCTAAAAAGAAAATAGTTATCCTGCATCAAGATTATAATTTTTCCCCGAAAGCAAGAGTTAAAATGATGACGATCATCAACCCGATTTAAAGTTCATGTTGTCCCTGTTACACTGGTGGGTTGTCAGTAGTAAATCTTTCTGGTTGATGGGGCACAAGCTGTTGAATGTTCAACGGTTGATATGTATTAGTGACTAACTCCCCCATATATAAAAACCCAGCTAGAGTCTAATCAGGTTTTTGGTGAGATATTAAAAGTGTTGTTATCCTAAAGTCGAGAAATTATTACCATACAGATATAAGTGTTGTGGCACTGTAAAGGTTAGGCGTTTTCCTTTGTGGTACGGGAGATAGTAGGGTCAACCCAAACACTATATTATTAGTATCTGGTGCTTTTCCGTTAAGCTCTAAGACTGACTGACTCGAAGACATGATAGTGATTCAAAGTGGAATACATGTTCACTTGTGTTTGGTTGTATCAATGTGTTGGTTCAGTACATAGCCGGCATCATCTTCTTTGATATACGCATTCTGATTACCCTTTTGGTATCTTCAAACTCTTCTCATCTCCTAAATAATAGTGTGTTCTCGTGATGTTACAAACTAAAGGTGTATACAAACAATCACACATTTACTCAAATAACCGTCAAATTGACATGTAGAGTGCTCACAGTAGTAATATCAAGGAAATTGAATAAGAAGAATGTATGTCAACAAAATTTAGTTGAGTTTTTCTTTCTTGTTTGCTTTCTTGTTTTTATTTTTACTTTTTTATCTATTAGATCGTATACTATAATACCAACAAACTATTTTATACAAGACGTTTAATATATGAATAAATCACAATTGACAAATATTATAAGCTCTAAGCATATTTTCGTAAATATTTCACAGGTTAAAAAGCAAGGCTTGGATTAATAATGATAAAGAAAATATATATAAAATGTAATTATAACGCAACACAGATGATAGATACAACATGATTTAAAGACAAAATTACATGAATATGCATTAGGCACCTATTAACAGATATAATGTTTGAATAATATGCATTGTATTAATACAAGCAAAAAGTTTGGATTATAAATCATATTTAACCACCAAAAATATATGCATAAATTGCATTTGACAAATAATATAAGCTCCGAACATATTTCGTAAATATTTCTGTAGATTTATATTGATACATAAAATATCATGATGACGCAACACATAGATGATAGCTACAACATGACTTGAAAACAAAATTAAATGAATATTCATTAGGCACCTAATACCGCCGTATATCAATACAAGCAAAAAAGTCGGAATATAAATCTTTTTTTTTAAATTATACCACAAAAATATATATGTAAGAAATAAGATACATGTTCAACAATGAGTTAAGCGTACTTTTCGAGATTTTATGTCGTTTCTATAGCGACATAAGATACATATCTATTTTTTTTCTTTGGTGTACTCTGGTGGGTTGTCTGGTTGCTGGGGCACAAGCTGTTGATTGTTCAACGGTTGATGTGTAGTGACGACGTATTGTTGTCCTCTTTGATATTGCATCGTTGGGTTGACTGGCTGTCCTGTTGTCATCAATACATTTGGCTGGTAGTTCATTGGAATTTGAGTTTGTGGAAGATTAACAAAGACCCCTGGCTGTGATGCGTTCATGAACATAACTGTACTTTGTACCTATTGTGAAACAAAATACATTCATTTTACAACTTTTCAGTTTTGTATTACAATACGACCTAATTATATTATTAATGTCTAGTCGTTTTGGACCCTTCTTCCACTAATTGGTTTCTTTTTTCTGGTTGTGTGCTCTCAAATGGATTCAACGATGCGAGACCTCTCGCACTGTAAGTCCCTGCTCTATCAACTGAACTAATGGAGATATCCACTAACTCTGGGTGGTTATGAAAGCATTATGGTTCCTATAACCTTAGGTAGAAGAGAGTTCCCGTTACACACTAATTTAGGTACTTAATCTGGAATTATGCTCTCAAATAAAAATATCAGTAATTAAATGTGACATTGATGTGACGTAGACAGACGGTTTGTTCTGTTGTACGCATTGTGTACATGACGAGGTTTCGATACTACTTCACCAGAGACTTGTAAATTGTTTTATCTCAGCCAGCGTTTGTTTCCACCACCCATACAATTGACTGCCACGATATAACTGAAATATTGTTGAAAGTGGCGCTAAGCATATGCATTGATAATGATAATAATAATAATAATCAATCGATATTTAGAGATAATTAGAAGTTTCACATTCGCGAATGAAGATCTAACGCAATATCATAAGGGGTCACATTCAGATTATCTTTTTAATAACAAAATATTGCTCCTTCGGTATTATTTACCGTTTTAGAGGATACCACAGGGATAGTTAGAACAGACAATATACTGGCCAATAGAAACAAAACAAAAGGATGAAAAGATTTAGAACTGACCAATCGTGTGATGCGTTACTTCAAGCACCATCTGTGTAAAACTTTAAACTGGTAAAATTAGCCATCGCTGTTATGAACCATCAGTAACGTCCAGAAGATTAAATATATTATGTAAAATGTTCAAGATTATAGCGTTGTTTATAATAACGCTGTTCACCCGGTTATTTGTGAGGGTTGGCATTGTATTCGCATATGGACAGCACTACCATGACCTCATCATGCCACTTAGATGAGGATTGACTCATAAAACTAGCTTAACCCCTCTTTCTCACGATTGTGGTATTTGCTTTCTGGAATTATTCCGACCCTGTGGTTTTTCATTTTATTGTTTAATTCAAAGAAATGTTTTGCCTTTCCGTACGGAGCTATTACTAATCGATTTAATGCCGATATGTATTTCCACATAATACATTTCATATAGGCCCGGAACATTTGTTCTTTACCGGCAAAATACAGTCGCAAAGCAGTTCATTTTTACTTTCAAGAATGGCTAAACGGCAATCTGTTTGAACAAATATATGAACGTGGCCCCTTACGTGATTGAGATAGAACAGGATTATCAATTAAAGATATAATTCTAATTAGATTGGAAATTGAATTGTAATGAATTGAGTGATTGGTTTTATATTGAACTTACTGATCGGTCTTGTTTCCCCCACGGTGTACGACAGCAACAGTAAGAAGCAGCAATTATTGCCAGGACCATCTCAACAAACGACAACACTGCTATTAAAACTGATAAGACAACAGCACCACGGTTGTATATGCCACGCTGAAATCATGTGTAAAATAGTTTATTAATCAATTGCATCTCTTGGAACACCTAGTGACCGAGGTGATCATGCTTGTATGGGAGTTTGATTTACAACTACATGTGCAATCAGTGCCTATCCCCACTAAGCTTGTGAGTTGGAATCATGGCGAGATATACTCGATTGTGTGATAAGTTGGTCAGTGGATTGCGGATCCACTAATAAAACAAACCACAGCGATATAGCTGAGCTATTGTTTAAAGTGACATTATACACCATAACTGTAGCACATATCGAAAGATCGAGTAACAAGAACCCTACTAAAACCGGGGGTGAGCTCAGGTGCTCCGGAAGGGTAGGCAGTTCCTTTTCCACTAGTGGCACCAGTCGTGTTAATCTACTTACGAACCCATGAATGAGGAAAGCAGTCTATAAATTATAATTAATATTAATGAAAGTAATATACGTACCTGTCCAGCCCCAACAACACCAAAAATTAACATAGTCGGCAAAAACAAACTAGCCCCAATAATGCTACACACCATAAAGCCAACTCTCTGTAAATAATAATATTAAAAGTGTAGACTAATACTTATGGTAGCATTCTATATATATTCGATCATCTTATAAAACTCTTGGTTTTGGAATACAGCTTAAAATAAACAAGAAAGTTTACAAACAAAAACAAAACAAAACAAACCAATCTCAACATTACTGAAATAGCGGTACATATAAACAGCAAAGATGACACCAGCACAATTATGTCAAAATATTTATGTAATGGTTTTTGACTAATTGTTTTCGTTAGTGAATTGATTTATGTCCAATAAAAGACGGGCCCGTGTGGCTCAATGAGTTAGGCAGTTGGATTACCTACAACTCAAAGCCAATCACCAATACGGCGTGGGTTCGCGTCCGGCTTTGCAAATTACAATAAGGGTGTGCTCGACTCACAGTCGCAATTGATAAAGTTTACCAGTTGCTAGCCTATGGTCGGTGGTTCTTTCCGGGTTCTCCGGCTTCTTCCACCACCAAAACTGATCGCCATGATATAGCTGACATATTGCTGAAAGTGGCGTTAAAACACCAAAAATCAATCAAATCAACCAATAAAAGACTGACACCATCATATTTGGAATGCTTCCTATATTCAAATATGGATATTAATATATGCACATAGAGATAGCGTTATCTACATATTGAATTATGGATTTAGAAAATAAGCTTAATATACCTTCCAGACAAAGGACCGTCATGGCCGTAATCGTATGGTATTTGAATTTGCAAATACCTATGCAATCAGTGCCTATCACCACTGAAGTTGTGAGTGCTAATCCGGCTCATGGCCAGATGCACTTGATACAACATTATGTGATAAAGTTTGTCAGCGATTTGTGGCAGGTCAGTGCTTTTCTCTGGGTACTCCAGTTTCCTCCACCAATAAAACTGACCACCATGATATATCTGAAATACTATTGGAAGTGGCGTTAAACACCATAACCCCTAAACCAAATTCAGACAATGATATACAACTAAAGCGACACGATCTACAAAACATTTGTTTTAAGAATTCATGAGCATAACAGTCTTGACCATATTTTAAACTTTACTAATGTATATTTAACAATAAATATAATAATAAAAACGTAGATATCCAAATTCAGTGCGCACAACACGCTTCAGGAATAACCTTCATTAGGTACGCTCAAAATCGAAAGATTGGAAAGCTAAATAAATTAATTGGCTTTGAGAGCAATAAAACCAAAGTGCCTAAACGGTATAGCCAAAATCGGCTAAGGTCACCTATGCCTGATGGAGGAGAACCTTAGCTTTATTAATAATTACATAATTTAATAACTTTAAATTTACATGTCTCCCACATATAATTCATGGGAACCCAGAGGTCAAGGAATAGAACATCGTTTCTCCGTTGAGGGATATAACCATTCCGTATTGGGAGTCTGTTGGGTGTATGGAGCGAGTTAAATATGTCCAACCCTATTCAATTATGTAGAGATGAACTTGTGAAGGTCTTGAACAAGTGTTTTAAGTCTTGTTTTCTACTTCCATGTGTTCCTTTGATACTGTAAAGACACTCATATTCTTGAATTCCAATTTCGGTGGTCTTAGTAGAATTTTATTTTCGTGTATATGTAAATTCACGAATTGTCTTCTGCAGTCAGTACATGCATAATTATATACATAGTGACAAGTATATGTTGAATTTTTTATCTTATGGTTTTATTTTTATACTATCCACGACTATAGTAACATATATACGTTGAATGTTTGATTTTATGGTTTTATTTGTATACTATCCACGACATATATAGTGACAGATATACGTTGAATTTTTGATCTTATGGTTTTATTTATATACTATCCACGACATATATAGTGACAGATATACGTTGAATTTGTTAATTTGTGGTTTTGGTTTGATGCTATCCACGAAATCCACAGAATGGCAATACCACATTTTTGATGTGATCGATGCCTACTTTCACTTGGTTAATTTCGTTTGTCTTAAAATAGTAACAAAATGATGCTACTGAGATTTAATACATACTAGTCCTCTCCAACTCTTCTCTCTTTTCCGTGACATAAAAAGAGGTAACAATCCTGTCATAATAATCTGTAATTAGATAAACATGTGTATCAGTGGAAGTAACAATGATGTATATGTATTGTATAATATTCATATGTACATCAAAAAAGCGTTGTTCTGAAAATTCGAGTTTTTTTTTCATAGCACATGTTCAACAAGTAATAACACAAAATTCTTTACAATGTCCGTCGCTTCCACTATTATTTCCTACGAACTAGCCCTGTCACTGGTTATCTGCCCCTTTCCCGCCATTTTATTTTCATAATTACATTATTTATTTCAATAATGGTTTTCACCTACAGTGTTTTCGGATATGTTCGCGTTTTCTAGCCCTTTCACTGGTTATCTACCCCTTTCCCGCCATTTTATTTTCATAGTTACATTATTTACTTCAATAATGGTTTTCACCTACGGTGTTTTCGGATATGGTGGCGTTTTCTAGCCATTTCACTGGTTATCTCCCCGCCATTTTCATGGGGAGCGCCTTCAATAATTACATTTCTTACAAATGTTTTGTTGTTTTCGGATATGTTGTGTAGTACTCCAAGTATTCTATCACGTCCACGTTGGATATTCTGTTATATTTTCAGAGATCTTGACGTTTCTTGATTCCTTCCTCTAATTTACGTGTTTATTCAACAACTTGATCACTATTTTGTTGACTTGTTGCAGTTTTGTCATAGATGTTTACGTTACTGTGTGATATTTTCATAATGTGTTTCGTTTTATTTTTGTTTGTTTTTGTTTGTAACGTGTTTTGGGTGGAATTTCAACGCTATGGCTGCTGTTGCTGCTGCTGCTGCTGCTGGAGGACGAGGAGGGAGGGAGGAGGATGAGCTCTCTTTGTGTGTAATTATGATTAACACAGGAATCTTCCATATTTTCCATATCATTTCACTATTCAACTTGCCTTTTTTTCCATATTTTCCATATCTTTTCACTATTCAATTTACCTTTCCTCCATATTTTCCATATCTTTTCACTTTTCAACTTACTTTTCTGCCATATTTGTCTGATTTTAGTTTCACCAGTGTTGAAGTCATCATTTCGAATGATTCATTCTCATCATCGTAAATTGGTTAACCGTTACGGAATATATGGGTGTCTCAGATGACCACAGATATGCTTCGTTTGTAGTAGACACACAGACTCAATACCTTTCGTCTGTCCTCGATCAAGACCAAACATGACTTAGCACACGATTGCTTACATGGGAAACACGACGGGTGCAAATAGTAGAACATGAATTGTTCATCTTTGCAGAGTACATGGGTTCGTCCTGGTTTATTGTGGTATTCTTGTTGCTCAATCTTTATATTTCTGTTTTCTGTGTAGCGTTGACAACTTGCTTGTCGTTTTGTCCTTGTTCTATAGACCATTGAATTAGCTGTCCTTTATCGATATCGACTGCTAGGTGCCCTCTTTGGTAGTTTCAAACCATTCCTATGCAATATTTCACAATTTTGAAGCCCGTCGTCTGCTTAATTCTTATATAAATTTCATTAGACCTTTCACTGAAATATCATTAATACATGTAATTTTGCTTCTCTTTCACTAAACTGATGTAGAACAACTAATTAATTTCTTGATGATTTTTTTACTAAATGTGTGTTTCGTTCGAGTCTATCTGACCATGTTGTCTGACGTTTAACCTTTCCAACACCATATATTTTCTGAAACGTACATGATTTGTCTACGTTCTGTCAGAAAAACATGGGATGTTTAAAATCTTGTAGTGAATTGCCATGCTCTGTGAGATCTCTTACTCTAGAAATAGCAACCTCATTCCCAGAAATTCAGTATTAACAGGTCATGCATCAAGCCCTCCAAGAAAACTAAATACAGTTAACCAAATTTGGGTTCAAAATAATCCTTATATATTTGCATGTAATAATTGTCAAAATACAACAAACGGAAAGGAATTTTTTTTTCTTCTTTAGAAAGGACTACTTTTAAATGTTCTAATCGATGATTGGTGAATAGTGTTTATATGTCTATATATTATCGCTAATTTCCTAAGCTGTTTAATATCATGCTCAATTCAAAACTTACCCATCCAGAAAAAATTATACATATGACATCATAGGTGAACAGCAGACGACCGTGTTTCTGTTTCAGAAAACAAATACTATATGTGTAATACATATGATCATAACCATAATCATACTGGTAATCTTTGCAGTTCCCTTTTTCATTCATTGCTATGGCGTCCAATGCAACTCCAATAATGCTGAGTATCCCTATAAGTATTCCACAGCCAATTTGTATGCTACCAAATATCTTGAGAGTTCTGACTGGGAACTTTTAATCACCGGAATGTCTGCTTGATTTGTCGCCATTCTGAAATTCATGAATTATATCTTTTAATATTTTAGGGTGATATAGTTGATTGTGTTGTAGTTATCGTAGTCCAAATGTACACATATATGTATACACAAAAGCTAAGCATCCCCATGCTTTTTTGAAATGACATATGAAACGATTAGTGTCTTAAGATTACCTACCAAGTAATTTCAGAAACATAACTGTGACCTGTTAGGATATTCAATTGGCTTTAAAAAAAAACACAACACAAATCAACAGAAATGATAATGTAATGAAAAAGAGTGCCACACAATCACAAGGCCAGTTTTTACACTAAAAATTTCCATTTTAAGTATTGATCTTCACAGTTCATAGTGCATGATAAGATTGACATTTCACTTGGAAAACGTCAATTTTGAGTCGCTTAACGACATCCATAGTTTAAAGTTCAGTGTCGAGTTAAACCACCACGTGCTTGAATGACCGCCACAACCCTCGTCTCATCCCTCCAATCAGTCATCGGATGTGCTGCTATGGTTACTGCAGCCATTCCCGATGCAATGCTGCTTCCACTTGTACAGGGGGCTAAACTGCCTGTACACGACGGCCTTCCATGTCCCAAACATGATCTATAGGATTCGAATCCGCTCTCATGGCTGGCCATGTAAAAGAAGTCTAGGCTTCACGTTGAAGGTAGTCAGTTACTGCTCTTGAGCGATGCAGCCTGTCGTTGTCATCCATAAACACAGGTCTTGCAGCTAGTGGGTGGTTGTCGAAATGGGGAACAACAACTGGTTGTAATACATCTCTGATGTACTGATCACCTGATAGGTTACCTCGTATGGTGATCAAGTCCCACTTGCAATGATGAGAGATACACCCCATAACATTACTCGGCCTCCACTTCAAGGGACAGTTGGTTGGATACACCTTGGGGTATACGTCGTATTTTTCTGTCTCCAAAATCTCATTCGTTCATCGGTTCATCGGTTACATGAATTTTAAATCACTTCGCGCTAAACACCATGTCAAAGGTAATCGTTGATGTCGATCTGATAAGATGGGACATTTAATTAATCTCCTTGACTTCAGTCCTGCTGATTTTAAACGGTTTCCCACTGTTCTTGCTGACAGACGTCCATTTGGTAACCATTGCATTTTCAGAACAGGGCTGGTAGCGATTGACATCCATCTGACCAAGCGATGCAGTGCCCTTTCTTCACGCTGCGACGTTACATGTGGTCTTCTGGATTTTGGCAAGCATTTCACGGTGTTGTGTTGAGTGTGTTTTCTCACAAGCCGGCTGACTACTGCATAATGATAGCCCATCTGACGTCCAATAGCTTTGAAGGAAATTCCTGTTGACCGCATGCCGATTATTTGCCATCTTTGCGCCTCTGATATTAGACTTCGTACCATGTTCACAGAGAATGAATGAATTTTTCAAACACCTAACTTAATTACCCAAATTTGTAGCGTGGACATACTGAATTTTGAATAATGCATGGGAGACATGGTTCACACGTTTATGATATCTCGATATCGTACTTCGTCACATCTTTGTGATCACATCTTTTCAATGGATCACATGTCTTGTTAAAATCAATATTTGCATTTAAATGGAAACTCATGATAACATGTTATAATTCAATATATCAGGTGATGCTTAGTTTTGTCTTTGTTTATATATAGATTCTCCTACTACTATCAGTGTATTACAATATTTCTTCAATGGAGTTTTGAAGATTTAGTCATCATGATTTGTTTTTACCTTCATTCTTTATCTTTTATATCCCACTTCAATGCCATTTGTATTATGATATGAAAGGTTACATGTCTATTTAGGCACAAAAAAGTAATACAACATGTGCTAGTTGTTTTCTGTTTAAAGTAAAGAAGATGTAACATAATGCGTAGCCCATTCCTTTAGTCGTTATCACATCCCTTTGGTCGTATTTACATACCCTTTGTCGTAATCACATTCCTTTAGTCGTGATCACATCCCTTTTGTCGTAATCGCATTCCTTTAGTAGTAATCACATCCCTTTTGGGCGTAATCACATACCCTTTGTCGTCATCACATCCATTTTGTCGTAGTCCCATTCCTGTCCTTTTCTCATTGATGACTATTCACAAATTTTGCCACAATAGTAGCACGACGGGTGCCACACGTGGAACAGAAACTGCTCACCCTCCCGAAGCACCTGAGTTCACCCCATTTCATAGTAAGGAAGATGCAATGTAATACGTAGCACATTCCTTTTGTCGTAATCGCATTGGCTTTGTCGTAATTACATTGCCTTTGTTGTAATCACATTGTCTTTGTCGTAATCACA